>JAHUUD020000012.1:1322500-2802500 GCA_020010945.3 Muscidifurax raptorellus
TAAAATGGCAAAATTTAGAAAGTTGTTTTAATAATCGTATAAAATCGGGACTAATTACAAATTTAAAAAATCTGGACATCATTGCTTTTTTGAAAGATGCTGAAGCATTATTCAAACCACGTATTAAAAATCTCCTCAAAAAAGAAGATGCTTTCAAGGTATACATAATATTGGCTGCTGAATTTATTATAAAGAAAGCTGATGAGGAACCTACTGAAATAAAATATTTCAATACAAAGGCAGATATAATTTTACCAACATCTGACTTGAAGCAATGGTGGAACATAAACGTTCAACAGCCCATTCAGCGAAGTATCGAAGAATTTCAAGAACGTGACTCAGGATGGACACTACGTGAAATTTTGAATTTAAACGTACACATAAACAAATATAATCCAATGCACGCAAGCTCTTTCATTGAAATGCCTGAAGATATGAAACCGAAAAATGCATGTATCCATGGGCTGTACTATCAGCACTGTATCCTTCTAAACACTCAAATCGTGTATCAGAATACATACAATATGAACAAGAATTAAATTTTGATGGAATAACGTTCCCGGTTTTACCAAAACAAATGCCTAAATTTGAAAAAAAAACAATATTTCTATTAACATTTATATTTTAAAAAAACACAACAAGAAATTCAAAGTTTTGCCAGTTTATATTACTAAGTATGAAAACAGGCCTCATATAAACCTTCTTCTTATACAAAATTACTACTCAGATAATGATACCGATGCAAGCATTAACATTGAATCAGGAGCAAGCGTTTCAAACAGCCCCATCATGCCATATTTGCGAAAAATTTCTCAATGAAAACCGTGTGAGAGATCATTGTCATCTTACTGGCAGGTAACATACAAAATTCATAGAAATATATTATGCACATACTTTACAAAATATATATTTTTTTTCATTTTAGATACCGAGGTCCAGCACACGAAGCATGTAATGTGAATTATCAAGATTCATGCGTTATTCCAGTTATATTTCATAATTTCACTGGCTATGACTCACACTTTCTTATTAAAGATGTTGCTACTGGCTTTCTTGGAAAAGTAGAGCTTCTAGCGTTAAATAAAGAACGATTTATGACATCTTCATTAGATAAATTATCTTCATACCTAGAAGAAACAAATATTCTAAAGTATGAATTTAATCAAGATCAAAAATATTCACCTTTAACTGATGAAAAACTCAAATTACTCCAAAGAAAAGGAATTTTTCCATACGAATACTTGGATAGTGAGGAAAAATTATTAGTTACGGAAATTCCGTCAAAAGAACAATTTTACAGCAGTTTACACGATAGTAAAATTTCCGATGAAGATTACAAGCATGCAAAAAACGTCTGGGAAAAATTCAATGTATCAAATTTAGGAGAATATTCTGATTTATATTTGAAAACTGATGTGTTGCTATTGGCTGAAGTTTTTGAGAATTTTCGCAACATTTGTCCGTCTACTTACGGCTTAGACCCTGCACATTATTATAACACACCTGGATTAACGTGGGACGCTATGCTTAAATATACAAAAATTCGGCTTGAACTACTTACCGATATTGACATGGTACTATTTATTGAGCGCGGCATGAGTGGTGGCATAAGCCAGTGCTCTAATCGCTATGCATATGCAAATAATAAGTATATGACTGAATATAATCCTGCAGAAGAGTCAAAATATCTTATGTATTTTGATACTAACAATCTTTATGGATGGGCTCTTTCAACCATTACCTTATACTGACTTCGAATGGGTTAATGAAAACACTGATTTCAATATACCAGATAATAGTGAATGTGGCTACATTCTTGAAGTCGATTTGGAGTATCCAAGACACCTTCACGATACGCATAAAGATTTACCATTCTGTCCTGAACATAAAAAACCACCAAATGCCAAACTAGAAAAACTTTTGACAACTGTATATTCAAAGACTCGCTATGTACTTCATTATCGAAATTTAAAACAGGCTATCAATAATGGATTACGTCTTACAAAGATTCACAAGATTTTAAAATTTGAACAAAAACCTTGGATAAAAGAATTTTGTTGATCTGAATAGTAAAAAGAAACAAGAAGCTAAAAATGATTTCGAAAAAAATATTTATAAATTAATGAACAATGCTGTGTTTGGAAAAACTATGGAGAATGTGCGAAAAAGAGTCAATGTTAAGCTGATAACAAAATGGTAAGGTAGACATGGTGCAGAGGCTCTCATTTCTAGACCAGAATTTCATAGTCGTACCATCCTCGATGAGAATCTCGCACTTATAGAACTGAAATAAACTGAAGTCCTAATGAACAAGCCAATCTATATAGGACTCTGTGTTTTAGATTTATCGAAAACTCTAATGTACAACTTTCATTATGATTATATGAAGCAAGAGTTTGATGATAGATGTAAATTGTTATATACATATACAGATAGTTTTTTGTATGAAATTTGCTGCGAAGACATTTATGAATTCATGAAACGAGATATTGACAACTTTGACACTTCTGATTATCCAATTGCTAATATTTTAGTTTGTAGGACTACGCAGTAAAATGTATATTGTTCGCATAAATGGACAAGATCGTATAAAAAAAATTAAAGGTATAAAAACCAGTGTAGTTGATAAGACAATTACTTTTAACGATTATATTGAGTGCTTGAAAAATTATTCCACTCGGTATAGACAGCAGTGTATTATATAATCCAAAGCTCATAGAGTACAAACTGTTCGGCAAACAAAACTAGCATTAAACGCCTATGATGATAAGCGATATTTAATTCCGGGAGAAACGGATACTCTTCCTTGGGGGCATTACCGAATACGGAATGATAATGTATAAAAAATAAAAGTTTATTGTGAATAAAAGTTTTGATTTATTATAACATTTACAAATCTGATTTATTTATCCAACTATTGTGTGTATTATCAAACCCTAACCATTTTACATAGAACTGATTCCCACGCTTTTTCAATACTTTCTCTACTAGATAAACGTCTGGATATTTGGCTTTGAGGAGTTCTTGCTCGTAGAAACCACCAGCGATAGGTTGATCTTGATAGTCCTTTAGCTTGTACGTTGGCACTGGATACGTTGGCACAACTTGGCTAATGGTAAACATTTCTGTCGACCAGTTGGGCGTATAACCCTTTTCAAATACTTGCTTCATTTTTCTCACTCGCACCTTATCTCCAACTTTAAATTTAGCTTTTTTCCTGCTTTCTTGGTGAGAGAAACGTTTAAGGACTTTAGCTTCATTCTCTCTACTGACATCTTTCGGTTTCATACCGATGGTGCGATGTATACTGTTATTGTACTCTGCCAGTAAATCAGGTAAGATATCGACCCATTTATAGTTTCCTCGTAAACTAAATTGCTTCCACATCTTGTTTTTGAGAGTGCGATTGAAGCGCTCACAGGTGGAAGCTTTTAAATTGCTATATGTTGAGTAGAGATTGATGCCATAACGTTTCACGAGACCTTCAAACGAAGAGTTGTAAAATTCTTTTCCTCGATCGGTATGCAAGTTTTTTGGCACTCGACCTTGCTCTAGAATAGATTTCATTGCTGCTGAAACTTCGTTTCCCGTTTTCTGCTTTAAAGGTACGACCCAGGCGTACTTTGAGAATACATCGATCACTGTCAGTAGGCACTTGTAACCTCTATTTTCTTGTGTGTAAGGTAGCATCTCTACCAAATCAGTTTACCAGGTATCATCTAAACCACGCATTATAAACTTCGCCGCTGATAATTACGTCGAGCTGGTTTATGAAGCTCCTCTACTAGTCTAGCCTTTTGATGTTTCATTATTCTAAGTAGTTTTAAACAAAATTTCATATAGTCCACTAATAGCCAAATCGATTTTTCTCTGTTTCTTCGCATTCTCATCCTTGATGATTTGTATAGCTAATTCTATAGCGTCAATTGCTTTTTTCAGATCACTAGTGATTGCGTGAACAGCGTGAATCTCTGATTGAATTAAACGTTGAAGCACTGCTAAATTCACCGCATCGTTTGTTTGCTCTGGTTCTGCTATATTACACAATTTTTTGCTCCCAATGTCGAAGTGACCGTCGGCAGTGAGTTTATAGCCAACACCAGGAGGACTACGACGACCTTTGGAGCGATTTAGCTGACGTCCAAACACATCAACGCTCATCTTGTTACTGACTTGAATTTGTTGGTTATAGCAATTAATATATGATTTTGGCTTCACGCAATTCTTCGATAATGGAATGAATCGCATTTACGTGGCTATTATTACTAGCTAATCTTTCAGCCATGAGTAAACGTAGACGATCAACTAGTTCGTTAGAATCGTCCCAATAAACATAGTCCATGAGAGTACGCTTTCTTGCAATTTTATATCGAGGTAAGAGTCCACGACCATACTTTACAGGGTTTTGCAACTTAAATAGAGGGGCAATTATGGTATTATATTTATTGCTGTTTTGCTGACGTATAGGCTGATCGAAACTGTAACGTTTTCGATGTGCGTTTGTAGCTTCGAGAATTTTCTTATAATTTTGCAAATCATCAAGCTGAATCAATGATATATCTGGGTTTAGTTTAAAAAGCAGTTCATGCAGACCTTCAGTTTTCGCATACTTTAACAAACTTCCTTTTCTATCTAAAACGCTAACATATTTTTTGTGGATTTCTATGGGTGAATCACCGATCTTTAGTATTTCACCATCTTTACGTATTCCAAAGATATGATCAAAGTATCGTTGTTGCTGATTTTGTTTGTGCAGCTGAATATACTTGTCGTTTGTATCAATATTCTTCTCATCCTCTTCCTCGCTATCAGTTTTGGCACTTCTAAATGAAGCATCAACTGTTTCATTGAGTAGTGTATCATCGAAATCATCATGTTCCTCATCAAGTTTATAATTATTATCATCACGTTCCTCATCAAGTTTACCATCAAAAAATTCTTCTTTTTTATCTTCTAGCTTGATCTCTTGTTTTACTTTCACTAGCTTTTCCAGCGGATCTACTATGGGTTTAAAAGTTTCACCAAGAGCTTTTTCCATGCTAGCTTTACCTTGCTTTAGCAATCTATGTTTGCGTCTAATTGCTTCGCGAGCTTTTGCAATTTGTCGAAGAATGCCTTTTTCACGTCGAATGTCTGCCATGTTGACTCTTCGACTATTTACAGTCTACTGCAAATACTCAGGGTCTGCTATGACGCTTTCGCATTTTCTGCTGCTCTACTAGAGTATCGAAATTCGATACTGGTAGCTTGATTTTTTGTTGCTGGAAATCCATGTGAACGCTTCATCAGCCTAAGGGCAACTGTCACTTTAGCTATAAAAAGCGCGTTTATAATGTATCAAGATCAGTCGAGAGCTGTCCTCTCGTGCATCATGATCGTACATAAGCAGAAACGACGCAAAGGTCGTGGTGTATTGAACACACTTATCAACAAGCTTCCAGTAGAGCTGCATCTTCAAGGATATCAGTACTGTGGACCAGGTACTAAACTAGCAAAACGACTAGCACGTGGAGATCCTGGAATCAATGCTCTTGATAGAGCCTGTAAAGAGCACGATATTGCCTACTCACAAAATCGAGAAAACGTCGAAGCAAGAAATGCTGCAGATAAGATTTTGGCTGCAAAAGCTTGGGAGAGAGTCCGGGCGTCAGACGCCGGTGTTGGAGAAAAAGCAGCTGCTCTCGCAATAGCAGGTACCATGGAGGCAAAATCCAAGTTTAGAATGGGTCTTAAAAGGCAAATAAAGAAGCAGAAGAAGAAAAAGAAGCCATCTTTATCATTGGCCAAAGTGATCAAAGCTGCTTCCACTTCTGCTATTCCAAGCAACAACTCTCACACAGTCATTCGTAGCGCTCTGAAGGCTGCTCGTCAAGCTGTAAACAAAGCTGGAGGCAAGAAGAATGTCCGCATTCCACGTGTGCTACCAGTCCCATCCAAAATTGGAGGATTCCTACCATTCCTCATTCCAATGTTTGCTGGTTTGAGTGCAACAGGTGCATTAGCAGGTGGCGCTGCTGGTATCGCCAAAGCAGTCAACGATGCTAGTGCTGCTAAACGACAGCTTCAGGAGAGTCAAAGACATAACAAAACAATGGAAGCTATTGCGCTCGGCAGAGGTCTATATCTGCGACCTTACAAAGAGGGCTATGGTATGTACTTGAAAAAGTATGGACAAGGCTTAAGGAAAAAAAAACTTCAAATTACCGCAACGTGCATTAACTGTGTTTACATGCGAAATGCATTACCAGCGAGCGGACCACATTATCGTGAATCAGCAATCGTCAATCTCGACGATGAAAGTTGACCTGGCACGCATTGGGTCATATATCGAAAACGAGGCGACGATGTACTGTATTTTGATAGTTTTGGAGATTTACAACCACCTCAGGATATTATGGAATACTGGAATGTGAACGGAGTCAAGTACAATCAGAAACATTACCAAGACTACCACACCTACAACTGCGGCCATCTTTGTCTAAAATTTCTTTTAACGGCTATATAAGTATTGGTTGAGATTCTGGTTTACTCAGTATTGTTCAAATAGTCATGGAAGACTCACTAACACTGAGCCTGTCTGGCACCTCTTCTGTACTGCAAGCTCAATGTTTTCCACCGCTTGAACTGTCGCCAAGTAAAAATTACGTTCTTGGACTTGTGGAACTGCTCACATTTAATTCGATACCCAACATAGACAGAGGCAATAACAAGTTTTACGTGGGTGAGGAAGTCATCATTTTGCCTACAGGCAGCTACGAAATTGAAGACATTGACAAGACTCTGAAAGAGGCTCTAGCATCAAAAAGTGTCCGGTCCCGTGCGTGCGATAGTTAGTTTTTAAAATAAAACTATACTTATCCGTTTCGATGTTCTGAAGAGGGCCACGACGTTGAGCTGTCTAAGGCGGCTTCTAGCTCGTCCTGTAAAGGGCTGGTAAGGCGTTGTAAATAGATTGGCTGCTGGGCTGCTATCACCGCTCCCTGTTGTCGGGCCGGGAGTCCCGTATTCTAGTTCAAGGACCTCTATACTGGATCCGGATGGTTGGGCAGTCCTTCCCTTGACTTTCTCTCGTTCAGACTGGATTAAAGTCCTCTCGTTCAAGTTATATTTCAAGCAACGCTCACATATGAAGGGAAAGATTGAAGTTTGTGTCTCTCGTGAAATAAATGCACTGATTTTATAGCGGAAGCAAGTTATTTATTCAAAAATTAATGAAGTTATATTGGCAAAGTTACAAAACAAAGTAAAAATATATGTGTAAGTATAAAAACCCGAAAATAGTAAGTCTCGGTAGACTCTCGCTCGGCGCGGTATACTAAGTGTGTATATGATTGCTCTGGTTGAGCTCCCGATGTGGACTGTCGCTCCGTCTCGTCGACTGAGTTCGGCTGCTGCTGGCAAGTAGGCGTGGCTTGTGCTGCTGCGCGTGCTTAGGCCCTGCTATTGGCTGTTGTCATCGTGACGTCAATGCTTTGCCATGGTGACGACTGCTGTGGGTGGAGTCAGTAGTAGTGGAAGTAGACGTTGTTGTTGTTGACGGCTGTTAGCGATGAGTCATCGGTGCAGGCTGAATCTTGATGAAAGTTGTTTACAATAACAACTGCGTAAGCGGCTGATTACAAAGGCGGTTCTAGATTATTCTTGAAGACAATATGTGTACCGAAGATTTTAATGTATACATATGAATATTGAATGACAATAGTTGCTTACTTAAAATTGTATATTTTGTCTTCGCCGTCGACTCGCTTATCGACTCGGAGCGGATGTGTATATAAGATTCATAATAATATCATGGCTAAATATAGGTGACAAATACCTTTCGAGCGTAAAATAAAAGAGCCTCACGTTGGCTTACAAAAGTTTAAATAATAAATGAATATTATAATTTGTTCTTAACATTACGTATGTGTGTGTGTAAGGTGTTGTATGAGTACGCAGTGTCGGTGTGTGTGTATTATGCATGTAGTATGTGTGGCTTCGCACGACATGATTATTTGACCGTTAAACTTCGTTATTAGTCAGCTTATTTAAAGGGCGATAATTGCTCGTCATACGGTAATCATCTCTATGTACCGACAGTGGCTGTAGATTACCGATTAGGTATGTGTTACCATGTGACGATGGTAAGTTACCGACGGAGTCCGCAGGTAATGTACCGACCGTTGCTGGTTTATCGGCTTTTGTGCTAGTTTGCAATTCAAAAATATTTGGTGGGAAATTGGCCGTCGTCACACCCCCTCCCGTTAGAATCAAAGCCGCGAGTAGTACTATCCCGGATTTGATCACGCGAAAGATTAGGCGGACAATTTTCCAGTTTTGGATAAATATTCGGTAATGTGTTTATTGTTCTAGGTGGTATTGCTGGCGGGGCTCTTGGAAGTTGTGGACAAGGGATATCTGGAGGGAAGGAGCTGCATGCTTTCTCAACGTCATCAAGTTCTTGTTCTTTTCTTTTTGGTTTCTTAGGCGAGGGCCTTGTCCCAAATGTATCAATAAATTGGCTATTGTTCCCCAAAGAGCTCCTAGGATTCTTACTCCAAACCCGTAAATTCTGTATAATGTGTAGCCGTGAATAAGTGTATTTACTATATATTTTATTAATCCGAAAATGATTCCGATCATCATTATTCCTGCACTAATTGAACCAAAAGTTATAAATTTGTTCCAGAGTTTGTTTACCGTACTGTCTGTAAATTGTGTAAGTGCTTTTTCATTCATTAGATTTAGAACGTTTAGACGATCGGTAGAGACGTCTTCTCCTACGATTCCTCTCGCGACTTGATTTAATACTGCCGACTTCGTTACCGGGAACATAAGCGCGTCTTTATATTCGGCTAGATCTTCGTCTGTATAAATCCAACTTTTCGCGAGTTCTCCCGGATCGGTATACTTCCAGGTGGGTTTATTAAGAGGCTGTAGTGTTTGTGGCGTATCAGCGCCAGTAGGTACCGGATCTAATTGAAACCATTTGCCTTCGACTTCGAAAATAGTCGGTAGTAATCGGTTACAACTGCGCTGAGTACCGCGATCTGTTATAATGCGTGATTTCGGTGGTAGAAAATATGTTCCGTTATTATAGGTGACCGGTAGTTCCTCGTAGCAACTACTGTTTGTCCTTCTGAGTTTTACAGCTACCGGGTCGCACTGAATGAGATGCGCGACTTCACCTGCGAATATAACCATATAGTCCGGGCTTCTCATGATCATATACGCGAACTCGTCCGGGTTAATCGACGATTGCGCTAAAGAGTTTTTAATTACCTGTTGGTCTAAGATGCACCTCTGGGTGATGACATCTTGATACAATGATTTTATCTCATTCTTAAAATGGTTCGCAATGAAAATGATTTTAGTATTGAAATAAATTTCTAAACGGATATCCTGTGAGTTTATTCAAATGTTTTTTGTCGGAAATGGATTACCGGTTGTCGTTTCAAAAATAAATATATCATCTTGTTCGGTTACTTTTAAAACGTGTCCGCACACGTGTTTCTCTCCCGATTCTGTAAATGCAAATTTTTTTTCGATCCCATTGTTCGAGTACATCACGGGTAGTCCTTTCGAATCGCTATGCGTTTTTGTCGCGGGTCCGTCGTAGAAAATTACGTAATTGTCGTATCCACACGGTGAAGTCTCTTTTTTTGTCCAAAATATATGTATGTCGTATTGCTCGATACAAGATTCGGTTGAGTAGCTGCAGAGGGTTCCGGAAGAGGTTTTTAAGGAGTCTTGCTTTCTTTTGAGAATGGCTGTGGATGTGGTAAGGGTTATTTCAAGAGTGAGCTCAACTGTGACGTCAGCCTCACCCCTGAATAGTTGTCCCTGGCAATGTGAACTACCGTCCACAGCACCTTTGACTCTAACGGTTTGGTAGTTAGTTCGATTCATAACCAATCCCGTTACGATTTCGTCGTAGATTTTAAACTGTCCGAACTTATGCATTTCATTACATGCATCGCGGCTTACGCTTTGAGCGTATTTCTTGTTTTTGTCAGTGGGTGCAGAATGCGAACTCATACCACAATACTCGACTCTATGCGCGATTATGACTCTACAGGTTTCTGTTAGTATATTCTCAAATCCGATTTTCTGTAATAGGTTAATGTAACGCGTTTCGGTCGTTGTGGTCATGTCGTAGAATTCACACTTACCTACGTTTCGCAGTGATATTGTAATGATGTTTGGTGTAGTCTTCCCGTTGCAGTCATAGCCTATGAGGGCTGCAGTCGGTGTCACGTAGGTTGTTATGATGATAAAGCTAGCCATTATCTCCATTGGTGCTGTTGAGGCCATCTTGTCTCCGATCCTCGTCTGAAATAGATGTGCTTGTGTCAGAGCTTATCTCGCTAGGGTTTCTTAAGCGAGTTAACATGATTTTATTTAGATGTACAGTTTTGATCTTATTCTTAAACATTATATCTATGTTGCCGTTATCGGCTATTCGCAGGATTTTGTAGGGACCACTGAATTCATTTGAAAAAGGGCCTTTCTTTGGTTCTGTGAGTAGTCTCACATAATCCCCAAATTTAAATGCACAAGGATTATTTTTCTTATCGTAATACTTTTTCGAGCGGATCTTAGCAGCCTTCAGGTTCCTTTGAGCAAGCTCCTGTAGCCTGCTAAGTCTTTTCTTTAGATATACTAGGTAGTTAAAATAAGATACGTCGTTGTAGCGTTCGTCAATACGAGCGTTGGCAGATGGTGTGCGCGCAATCTTTCGAATACGCATTCGTATGGGGTGAGTTGTGTCCCCTCGTGTACACTCGTATTATAGCAAAATGCAGCGCGCGACCCATTTATCCCATCGTACTTCGCTTTTTACAAAGCACTTAATATATTCCTTCATCACATGATGCATTCGCTCAATACTTCCGTTACTCTGAGGACGATATGCCGTCGTTGTGCACTGATTGACTTTACATATTTTGGCCAGATTTTTCATTAAGGATGACGTGAAATTCGAGCCCTGCTCAGTCAGTATAAGACGCGGTGCTCCATATATGTATATACAATGGTTTAGAAACGCGGTCGCGATATTCATAGAGTCCGCGGTTTTTAGAGGCACAAGAATTATGTATTTAGTCAATAGACACTGCATTGTTAGTATATAGCTATTGTTACTTTTAGTCGCAGGCAAAGGGCCTACGATGTCTAGGGCTATTTTATCAAATGCCTCGCCCGGAGTATCTGTCAGTACCATGGGTTGGTTTACCTTAGGACGTACTAGTTTTTTTAGTTGGCAGGTCTCACAGCGACTGATGTAGGTCTGGGTGTCCTGCTTCATGGAAGGCCAGTAATAGTCCTGTCGTACCCTCAGGTAAGTCTTTGTTACACCCTTGTGTCCGTTTACGACGTTCCCGTGTATCGCATGAATTATGTCAATGCGTTCTTCTTTAGGAGGTATAACCACTAAGTTCTTACACAAGAGAAACTTAGTGTCAGGTAAGAGGGCTGACAAATTTTCAAGTTTCTCACGAAAAATACTCCACGGAATATCGTCTATACGCGTAGTCACTGAGAAGCGAACTGTTTTAAGTTTATGCTCGTTAAGGTAGTCTTTGAGATGACTAAGCGCTAAGTCAAGCGTGTCCTCACTTGCACGTTCATGACTGTTCTTCTTGATACACAACGTGAGTAATACTTTACGATGTACAATGTAAGGGGCTACGGATCCAACTAAGACACGGTCGTGATGAACGAGACGTCCGCTCTCCTCGAGTGCCAATGCTCCACTGCATACGGGTTCGTTCTTACCGGTGATGAAATAGGCCAAGTTATCTTTGTAAATAAGATACGAGTCACGTACTTCTATCACGTTGTTTACGCGAGGTCTCACGATATCGTAATCAACGGCTGGCGGATCGATGATATCCGATGACTGCTCACTCGTATCAGCTATCGGCTCGCTTTGTGCGGATGATCTTTCGTCTGACTCGTCACCCTGTTTACTTACTGACGGGATCTTTACTCTCTCGAGCGATATGATAGGTTCGACTCGGGTGCGGATAGTATGATATTCGAGCCGGCTTTTGATGTTGATTTTGGTTCTGACTCAGTTGTCGAAGTCAAGACAAATACTCTCCCTTCGTGCTCGACCGTGGGAGGATTTCTCGATAACGCGTCCGCGACGTAATTTAATCTTCCTTCTTTGTATACTACGTCATAGTCGAATTCTCGTAGTTTAAAATAGAAATGTTTCAAACGCGTGGTCGGGTCTTTCAAATTATGAAGCCATACAAGAGGCTTATGATCCGTGATGAATGTAAATTTTCGACCGTAAAGCGCATGTCGGAATTGCGCGGCTGAGTCAACCATGGCTAGAAGTTCTTTCTCTATCGTTGAATAATTAAGCTCCGCGTTTTTCAAAATCCGGGAATGATAGGCGATCGGCATATCGTCCTTGCCGTATAGTTGGCTGAGCACGCTGCCGATGGCGAACTGACTGGCGTCAGCTGTTACAAAAAAGTGTTTGTCGTAGTCAGGGTATACAAGAAGTGGCTCGCGCATTAGGCATTGTCTAAGATAGTCAAATGCTTTCTGACACGCATCCGTCCATACAAAAGCAGCGCCTTTACGCAAAAGCGGGGTTAACGGTTTGGCTTCCTTAGCAAAGTTAGGAATAAATTTTCTATAGTAGCCTACGGCTCCCAAAAACTGTTTTATATTTTTCTGATTTTTTGGAGTAGGGAAGTGCTCCATAGCGTTAACCTTACCTTTGTTTGGGCGTATACCGTCCGTACCAATTTCGTAACCTAAGTACACTACCTTCTGTCTATAGAATTCACATTTATCCGGCTCTAAACGCATGCCTGCTTTCCTCAATCTTTCTGCGACTAGCGCCATTTTTCTGTCGTGCTCTTTGAGCGACCTCGCGAAAATAACCAAGTCATCCACGTATATAAAAATCTCTTTGTTTTGTAGACCAAAAAATATTTCGTTCATAGCCCGCTGAAAGGTAGCTGGACTATTGCGTAATCCAAATGGCATTCTTTTAAAATGATAATGGCCAAAGGAAGTTGAAAAGGCTGTTTTTTCTTTATCGCACTCGCGCGTGGGTATCTGGTGGAATCCAGACGCGAGGTCAAGCACAGAGAAGTAAGAGCTACCTCCTAATTTTTCAATTATGTCCTGGATATTCGGGATGGGGTAAGCATCTTGCTCTGTTTCGTCATTTAATTTACGGTAATCAATAACAAGGCGCATTTTAGGGTTGCCGTTTTTGTCCAGCGTCTTCTTTGGAACCATCCACGTGGGACTGTTAAAAGAAGAGGCTGATGGTTCCACTATATTTTTTTTCAGCAAGACTTCAACCTTCTTTTCCATTTGCTGTTGCATTATTACAGGCGGCCTATGTGGTTTGACATTTATAATTTTTTCGGATTTCAAAATAATTTTATGCTCGGTTAATAAGGTTGCCGGGAGGTCTTCCTCCGGTAACTGAAAAATATCGGCGTAGCTCTCGCATATCTCGCTCAGTCTGTCTCGCTCTTCTCCTGTATAACTGTCGAGCTTAACTAGTTCTTTTACTAATTTAACACGTTCAGGTCCTTGTACATTCAAAGTAGGGGGCTCATAATCATGAATATTAAAATGGTACACCTGATTGTTGTCGCATATTATTACTAATTCATGATCATAATCCTTTTCAAACTTTATATCTTCAATGCAGGAGTAAACCGGTACACTCCCACAAAAATCTGGTAACCCTTCTACTTGTGATTTTTCTTCAAAGTCAAATTTATAACTTTTAATAAAGTTCATAACGTATCGGTTCATCGCAATCGAGTTGGCGTTTAAGAGTGACACGTCATCGTCTGTGTGAGTCTGTATGTCTGTCGATTTGTCTGTTTTATTCTCAGTATCTGTCTCGCGTTTAGTTTTGAGAATTGGTTTGCCCCATGGATACCAATCGGCGTCTGTAAATAAACTATCCCAGTCTATACTAGTGTCGTACGTGTCTTCAGTTTCTATTGATGTACATGCGTCAGTGTTAGTTTGTGTGAAAGATATAGTGGGCGATAGATATGTGCTCAAAGCGTCTGAATTTATCTCTTTCGTATTTTCGTTAGTCAAAATAGTTGAGTCGGAGTCATCACTCTTATCGCGTTCCGGATTGATCTCCTCGTTATCGTCACTTTCAGAGTTTACATTACGCTGTGCAGGCTCAAACGCGTATTCATTATAATCGTCGTATATGACTCTACTCTCGACGTGTTTATTAACATCATATCCGGCGAGTTCATGTTTAATATCATCAATTTCTCGCGCGTTGATATTTGCGATTGCCTCATTGGTGAGGACTAATTCGTTACCGTCTATGTGTTTATTCAATAAGCGGTCATCACGCACTCTGCGTATCATGCCGTCAAAATAAGCGTTCGCGTCTACACAGGCGTTATCCATATTTAAATAATCGCGTAAAGCTGATGCGCTGTCATCGGAGTCTTTACGTTCCCTCGCGTTCGAATTCAGATTGTTATAAATTTCATTCCGGATGTGATCAATAATAATTGTATTGTCTTTCGCAGTTGACTCAGACCGACAAAGAGCGACGTTGGTTCCGTCGTTAGGTAAAGAGGCGTTCGTGATAAAGTTATTTTTCTCGACCGGTGACGAGGCGCTACACAATGGCACCGCACACGGCGAAGAAGATAAAGAGGAATTCAAAATAAGATTATTTTTCTCGACCGGTGACGAGGCGCTACACAATGGCACAGCACACGGCGAAGAAGATAAAGAGGAATTCAAAACAAGATTATTTTTCTCGACCGGTGACGAGACGCTACACAATGGCACAGCACACGGCGAGTGTTTATACGAACAAGAGTCTGCTTTGGCTGGCGACTGGGTGTATCGAGATGAGTCACTACTACATAAACAGGTGACGTCATTCGATGACACGGCACACAACAATGAGCTAGACTCGGCAGGCACGACCACATTTAAGATCTCGCTTGAATTATCATAATTGCAAAAATTTACCTCTTTCATCAGGGCTTCCTCTCTAGGGATCAGTGGAACAATTGGAATTCTTATATCGACCGGGAAGGTATTTTTATTTTTACTAGGTATGACTACATTACCACCGAAATTCTTCGCGAAGTTTCCTCCGACTGAAACTCCGGGAAGTACCTCGATATGGGGCACATTTCCTTCTTTATGCTCGGGTCTCGTCTCGGCGACGGCCCACGCGGTTGTACGCGGTAAAACAGTGCGCGAATTCTCCGTGATAAATTGGAGATCTACATCTAAGAATGAGAGAGTCTCGGTTTGATAATCGATCGTCATCTCACCTGCACTCAAAAATTCGGATCCAATCAAACAGGGTACCGATATAGGAAAGTCGTCTGACACTACAAGAAAAGACGTTGTTGAAAAGTGAAATGTTTTTAGAGTAATTCTAATTATGCCAATAGTTGGAATGGCATTGTCTCCGATGCCTCTCACTAAGGCGACTTGAGACTTTCTCGACGTTCTCTGGAAATTTGAGTGCCGACTCTTTGATTACGTTGGGCATGGCCCCGGTGTCAATCATTGTTTCTACCTGATCGTACTTAAAATCCGAGCTCTCCAGTTTTACAATGGGGATTTTACCTAAACGCGTTGATCCGTAATCTGGAATGAGGTAGACGGGGAGCTTTTGATATGATTTACTGGGCGAACGTTTGATTGATTCGCGCCCGAGTGCCGGTTCGTCTCGGGCCGGGCGTTGTCGTTTCCCGAACTTGTTTCTTCTCTTTGTTTCTTAAAGCAAAATTCAACAGTGTGGCCCTGGCCGTCACAATAAGAGCAAATTTTCGAATGATCGCGAGGCGCGCGTTTAAAATTATCGGGCTCGTATACGCGATCTGGACGAGCCGATGCGTTTCTGTTATTTTGATAACGCGAGTCACGTCTCACGTCATCGCTGCGCCCTCCTTTATTCTCACTAATGAAAGGGGCATTATGCGTGTTATTACGACTATTGTTATAATTAGGTGAGCTATTATTACCGATATTATTTCCGCTATTATTACCGCTTACGGCCGAGCGATGTTTAAGGCGGTCGATCTCCACCCTCTTTTCAGTGCGTATGGCTTCCGCGAACGTCTGCTTTAGCGTGCCAGTGTTGGAGATATTTATCTGAAGCCTAAATTCCGGCGATAAAGCATGTAAAAACTCTGCTATACAGTCCCTCTCGAGATTCATCGTTTCGAGGGGTCCTAGTGTCTCTCTGCCGTTTTCGAGACATGTACAGTCGAGAATCGTGGCATAAATTTCCGCGAAACGGTCGATAAAGGCGAGTATCGGCTCATTGTGCCTTTTTACAAGATTTGATAATTGGCCTCTAAAATGACTGGATGATTGATGCGAAGCAAAAATAATTTTTAGGGTTTGAATCAGTTCATTGACGGAATTTATCGGTGTGTCATCGATGAGTGTAGAGGTATTGTCTGAGAGTCTAAATTTCAATAAATTTACAAGCTCCTGCTGCGCTGTAGCGGGGAACTGGTCACGTATTTTTTTAATAGCTTTTTTACCATCGAATTTTTACCATCGAATACGGGGATGGCTTTAATGGCTTCTTTGCTGTATGTGTTTGAAGGCACGTAATCTTGTACTGACGGCGGCGCGACAGATATAGCCGGGGGAGCATCATTCTGGTCGTTGACTAATGGGCTACGTGAAGAGAGTTTAATAGGCCGCGGTAAATATCTATCATCGATTATTTTAGGCAAGCGATTCTCGTGGCGAGGCACCTCGGCTGAATTCCATAGTCTTTTACGCGCTTCGTCCTCCTCGTCAACTCGAGACAGGATGTTTCTCGTTTTATTCATTTCTTGTACGAAGGGGTTCATGTTATTTCGCGGTGTAGAATTCGCGAAGCTACGCGTTGTTAGGTGTTCGCGCGCGGGATTCAAGTTAACTTGTTCTTGAATTTCCATGATCGCGTCTTCAAGGTTTTCGACTTGCGCGCGTAGTCTTTGTGCGTCTGTGATTTTATCACGGAGTTCGGCTTCTCGCTCAGCTAGTTGAGCTTCGAGAGCTGCTACATTCACGTTATTATCACTCTGTATAGGCACTAGATTTGCCTGTTCACGTTCGCGCTCTTCGAGTTCTCGTCGTTGCCTTTCCAGTTCGGCTTCACGTATATTAACACGTCTTTCCCGATTCATCAATTCTTGAATACGCATTTCGATTTCCTCCGGATTCAGATTGTTAAATTCGGCTATTTTAATAATAGGGTTTCAAAATCACGGGCAATATCAGTAAAAATAATAATAATAATATAATAATATACGTTCGCGGTGTCAGACATGATATTGTTGAGTCCACGCACACGGGAATAATATATATCACGCAAGAGTAGTATATTTCGTATAAAATGTACATATGTATATGTGTAAAATGTATTTAGAAATTATTATTACGACGGAAGTCTGATCGTATTTTGTCGATTACTTTGCTTAGAGCGTCAGCTTCACTTTCCGCGCATAAAGCCGTACCGTATACTTCGTCTAAGATTTTCTCTAGGAATTGCACTTTAAGGAGTTTGGCACGAAGAGATTCGTTTCTCTTGATTTTTCTAATGCTTATAAACATGATTTTAGTGCATTGTCAGTGTCTAACACTATAGAATTTCGCGAGATTTGAAAATAAGTGAATTGTTCGTATGAATCCCACCGCTCTGGCACCAAAAATTATGTCACGTCCCGTGCGTGCGATAGTTAGTTTCTAAAATAAAACTATACTTATCCGTTTCGATGTTCTGAAGAGGGCCACGACGTTGAGCTGTCTAAGACGGCTTCTAGCTCGTCCTGTAAAGGGCTGGTAAGGCGTTGTAAATAGATTGGCTGCTGGGCTGCTGTCACCACTCCCTGTTGTCGGGCCGGGAGTCCCGTATTCTACTTCAAGGACCTCTGTACTGGATCCGGATGGCTGGGCAGTCCTTCCCTTGACTTTCTCTCGTTCAGACTGGATTAAAGTCCTCTCGTTCAAGTTATATTTCAAGCAACGCTCACATATGAAGGGAAAGATTGAAGTTTGTGTCTCTCGTGAAATAAATGCACTGATTTTTTAGCGGGAGCAAGTTATTTATTAAAAAATTAATGAAGTTATATTGGCAAAGTTACAAAACAAAGTAAAAATATATGTGTAAGTATAAAAACCCGAAAATAGTAAGTCTCGGTAGACTCTCGCTCGGCGCGGTATACTAAGTGTGTATATGACTGCTCTGGTTGAGCTCCCGATGTGGACTGTCGCTCCGTCTCGTCGACTGAGCTCGGCTGCTGCTGGCAAGTAGGCGTGGCTTGTGCTACTGCGCGCGCTTAGGCCCTGCTATTGGCTGTTGTCATCGTGTCGTCAATGCTTTGCCATGGTGACGACTGCTGTGGGTGGAGTCAGTAGTGGTGGAAGTAGACGTTGTTGTTGTTGACGGCTGTTAGCGATGAGTCATCGGTACAGGCTGAATCTTGATGAAAGTTGTTTACAATAACAACTGCGTAAGCGGCTGATTACAAAGGCGGTTCTAGATTATTCTTGAAGACAATATGTGTACCGAAGATTTTAATGTATACATATGAATATTGAATGACAATAGTTGCTTACTTAAAATTATATATTTTGTCTTCGCCGTCGACTCGCTTATCGACTCGGAGCGGATGTGTATATAAGATTCATAATAATATCATGGCTAAATATAGGTGACAAATACCTTTCGAGCGTAAAATAAAAGAGCCTCACATTGGCTTACAAAAGTTTAAATAATAAATGAATGGTTTACAAAAGTTTAAATAATAAATGAATATTATAATTTGTTCTTAACATTACGTATGTGTGTATGTAAAGTGTTGTATGAGTAAGCAGTGTCAGTGTGTGTGTATTATGCATGTAGTATGTGTGCCTTCGCACGACATGATTATTTGACCGTTAAACTTCGTTATTAGTAAGCATATTTAGAGGGCGATAATTGCTCGTCATACGAATGACCTCTCTGGTTGGAGCGCAATTATCATGGATTATCCTGGACTTCGGGAGATTTAGCCTATGAGGAGCTTGAAAATGTGTTGAAAACTGTTTTACATGACGCAAGCACAGTGTATGTAAAAGGAGCGGAGAAAAAGCAATGGCTCGAGAAATTAAATTTTCATGTGCTCGACATGGATGAGATTGGCTTTCCTTTATTACAAAGGCTGAAATATGATATTTTGGAGCCACTCTGTCCACATCACAAATTAGCATTCAAAACAAACTGTGCGCGCAGAAACGTATTATTGCTGAACAAATTTTATTGGGACAATACACCACTCGAGAGATCACTTAAACAATTTTATCGCACAGAGCACCTGTCATATATGACTCCCACGGATATTGCTTTCTTACCGAGAGGATTTCTCATAACATTTGCACCATATAGTATCGAGCAAGCTTGGAATAAACTGCCAGAACATTTGAAGCTGGACTCTGAAATTTTGGAGTGCCTACGTTGTTATGAGCACAGCAGCATCGAGAATGGAACCCCACCTTTGAGAAGAGATTGCGTACAGTGTACATTTAATGTTATTAATCCATTAACGTCCAAAACAGAGAAATCGTAACTCTGTTTTCGACCGTAAATCTATCACATATTCCACGGATATATTCAAAGCAAACATATTTTATCTTAAGTATTTTTTTCTCTACTTTCCATTTCTGCTATCAGAATTGCGAAGTTTTCACTCAAAAATCCAATATGGCGACATTTAAAAAAAAAATGCAAAATTTCGATACTTTTTTTTTTTAATCCAATTTCTTGTTGTGTTAGCGTTGAGGACGGAACTTTATTTTTCAACTATGAATGCATAAATGAGTTGTACTTTAAATTCAGTTTGGTCCCGAATCCAGAAATTCAATATGGCGGCTAGAAAATGGCGCCTGAAGCCTGATGCGCTTTCACGCATTTTTTTCTCGAATATAATGCATTCAACGAAAAAATCAATAAGAATAAAAAGTGCTTAGAATCAATCAAGGAATATGTCTAAATTTTTTCACTGAGTTTTGAGCAACTCTTTTATTTTTGTCAATAGGCAATTTATGACAAATTGGAAAAATTCATCGACTCGTCTCGAAAAAATTCAGATATACTTCTTGGTCAATTCTAAGTACTTTTTATTCTCTAACTTTTTCTTATATAACACTTTGTTTTTGAGTAAAAAATCAAAAACCTTAAAAAATTAGAGTTATGCAACTTTTGGAATTGTTTCATAAACTATATTGAATTCTCAATCGAAAAAGTCTGAATTTAATTACTATATTCAATTTAACGAATTTTGCCAAAAGTTTTTGTAATGTTTTTATCTGAATTTCAAAATAGTGAATCATCATTGAATGTTCATAAATCGATTTTGAAGAATCTTTAGTTTTTTCACTCTTCGTCTACTGTTCATTCAATGTACACATGGACATATGCACATAAACGTGCACGATGTGGAGAGTGGGAGCAAGCAGCCCGAGATCGAGAGCGTTTTAGGTGTAGAATTAAAAGAATAAGCAAAATTATTGTACCAGTACTTGAGAAAAAACTAAATGAGCTGTGTATAAAGTAATATTTAATAAATGTATTATTCATTTTAATTGTGACTACTGCATTTTAATCCTTTATCCCTATGGATACAGTAAAATAAATATCGTTTGAGTAGCGCAATTCATACCATTCTCACTCTGGACGTCAACGAAGATGGATCAAAATACGAATAATATTAAATATAAGCCTCTTCCTCCGTGTAAGAACGAGGAGAAGAAAAAAGAAACATCGTACTGGAAATCGTTTACCGAGAAATATTCGACAAATACATAATCTTTTCCTGAACATGATAAGTATAAGAAATTTTAATATCTGAATTGAATCAGGAGTATACAGAGGCCACTCTCCCCTTATACTCCCACCATCCCAAATTTTACAACTATAAAAGAGCAGCGAACGCCTTAACTTCAGTCAGTTTTCATAGATCATTCGTTGCTTGAATGATTCGTACAGAGCAAGAATATGGATTTAACTCAGATAAACCATATTGGACGCAGGGATTTTCTTCCGACGGAGAGCCTACGCAGTCTTGAATTAGAGAAAAAATATCAAGTTACTAGTATGAAAGAAGTCAAGACAAAGTATGGAAACAAAGTCTTCATTGTACTGGAGAATGTTTTTGGCGTCTTCTTACCCTCAAGAATGAGTAAAATAATAACGGAAGATTGTTTTAAGCAATTGTGCTCAGAATGTATAACAAAAAAATTGTATATGCAGTATTTAGGAACTAGAATGAATAAGATAGAATTAGGTTACTTCGTTGAATAGTCAAATAAAAGATGTTTTTTTTTCTTATTGTACATATACACTATACATTCGTAGAAGTTAACGAATAACAGCAAACACTGTATATTACGCGATGTAATAAGCTGCTCATCAGCCGCTGACGTAATCGCGCTGCGGCCAATCTGGGCTAGTCATCGACAGCCAAAAAGTCGTATGCAGTGCAAATCATACTGCGTGCAGTTAGCAGTGTAACCTGATACATCTTACGCTAGCTCGTAGGTATTGCAGCTGTGACTGAAATGGCGGTCATTATTGCACGGAACCTTCTAGAAGATTCCATACGTAGAGGCATTGTGATGCGGCAGCCTGACCTTGAGCGGCCTCCTGGACAAGGCTCATGGCCAGAAGTAAGCTGCCCGAAATATACGGCTAGCAGCTTGAGCAGCCTCCTGGACAAGGCTCGTTACCAGGAGTAAGCTGTCTGAAATATACAGCCAGCAGCTTGACCTTGAGCGGCCTCCTGGACTAGGCTCGTTGCCAGGAGTAAGCTACCCTAAATATACAGCCAGGAGTAGACTTACCTCCACAGCACCACCTCCTTCGCTACCCTCTCCACCCTAGAATGCACAGGTACAGTGGTGGGGAGGCGCAGCTCTGCTCTCTCACCTGCACAGGTGAGTCGAAGGGTCGAGTGGTGGGGGGATGCAGAAGACGCCTAGACTATCACTGTTTTATCGACTTATAGCTGTGCTAATGACGTCACTTGTCGGTAAGCTTCTAGAACATTGGATGGGGGCGGGGCTTATTCTCACCTGCACAGGTGAGTTGAAGGGTCGAGTGGTGGGGGGCTGCGGAAACCGCCTAGACTATCTACTTACTGTACAACAATAATTTTATTTTGTTAAATAAACTTTCTCATAATTAATCACAATGTGGCCCCTTTTACGCTATCTTCAAGGATTAGCAAATGGGAAAGTACGCATAAATAAACGACAAAGGACATC
The DNA here is from genome assembly GCA_020010945.3 of Muscidifurax raptorellus. NCBI lineage: Eukaryota > Metazoa > Arthropoda > Insecta > Hymenoptera > Pteromalidae > Muscidifurax > Muscidifurax raptorellus. The sequence continues at coordinate 1,344,773 of JAHUUD020000012.1, forward strand.
AATCTTAAGTTTTTTGGGGTCTCTGAACACGATTCTTACATTAGATTTGCAAAATTATTTATTTAAACAATACTGTTTATGAAAAATAATTGCAGAATTGGAGATTTATCAAACACTAGTGTTATTCTGGGGGTTTTGAAGGTCGCTTATCACTGATCTGACATCAGATTCGTAAAATAAAATGTTTAAACGGATTTATTTCAATAAATAATTGTAAAATTAACTTTTTTAGAATTTCAATCCCGAAACCATTTGAAATATAGGATTTTTGGTGTTGCTGAACACGATTCAATTTGAACAAATTTGTTAAAATAAATTATTGTGAAATTAGCTCTTTTAAAAATTTCATCCTGGAACTGTATCGTATACAGGGTTTTTAAGATCGCTAAAGACGAATCTGATGTCAGAGCCGTGATCAGCGACCCTCAAAAACCCCCGAAAAACACTAGTGTTTGTTAAATCTCCAATTTTGCAATTATTTTTCATAAACAATATTGTTTATATTTAAATAATTTTGCAAATCTGATGTCAGAATCGTGTTCAGAGACCCCAAAACCTTAAGATTGATATCCTTTGTCGTTTATTTATGCGAATTATTAGAAAGTTAATTTAACAAAAATTATTCTTTTACAGTAACTTTTCATCTTTCGATTTATAATGAATTACTTAATAGTGAAAAACAATTATCCGAACAATTTTTGGGAATTAATATTTAAATTTCCCGCACGGCGGGTTCCACATCTGGCATCCCTGACTCCTACGCGTGAGATTTGAATCCTGTAAGGCGCGAAATTTTAATTTTAATTCAGACTAGCATAAACGCTCGCGAAATACATATTTATTTGTCATAATAATTCTATTTTTAAATCTAAATAATCAACATAATTATATTTACTTGAATATTATTATTTTAATAAGAATGATTTTTTATAAAAACATTAAAAAAAAATTTAATTTGTTCTTTGTTCTACAAAAATTATATCGAATCGAGAAATTTCCGACCGATTCGGCAATTCTAAGGATGCACGTAAACAGCGTGAGATTCAGACGGCTTTTCGCGAAGCGGCGCCGGGCTGGCTTGCTGCTGTTGCTTGCTGCGCGATTCCTGAGAAATCTGCGCAGCAAAGAGAAGCACGAGCGCGGGATAGCGCTATCAGCTGGCTGCAAGGCGAGGCTCAACGGCTTGCGCGGCAATCAGCGCCGCGAGCCAATCAGCGCCGCTCTTACATGAGCGGGCCCACGAGATTGTATTTCAGCACCTGGCGGGGCAGTTCGCGAGAGCGCGCGATTTTAGTCGGTTCTACTATTAAACAACATCAAATTATAACACAAAAATATAGAATCTTAGAATCGTGCAATATAATCTTATTTAATGTGATATTTAATGTCGTCGTAGCATTACTGGTTTAAAAGAAAAAATATAGAATCATTTACGAACACTTTAGAAAATATCAACTAATAACTTATTTTTTATATACAACTGTTAAATTAATTATATGTCATTGTTAATTTTTTAAGTAAATACTAATATTATATACTGTTATCAGAGTTAGGGCGAATAGAGTCCAACTCCTGTAACCCAACCTAGGTTAAGTGTGAATGAAAAGGATGGTATGATCTGCATCTGGAAGTCCGACAAAGATTTATGCTATTCCTACGTATGAATGGAAGCTGGACTGTATGTAGTATGACTGGAGGTTATTGCTGTAAAGCAATGACAAACCAGTATTTATATGCATTCTCGTTATCTTTGTTATCCGGACCTGCGACAAGGAAATACTGTTTTCCTCTACTGGATTTGTGGCGTTATAGTGTGTTATTGTGTGAATAATAAAATCTCTGTATCGGATGCATATGTTTGTAACTCTGGAATTAAATAAATAAATAAATATTAATAAAATAAGCAATCAAATGAAAAGAGATAATACGGAATTGTAATAGTGAGAAATTAACGGAAATTTAGAACATTTTGAAAACAAAAGGCACAAATTTACTGCAAAAAAAATGTATATATGAGAAATTCGTTAATTAACAAACGAAAAAAATACCTTAATTTCAATAACACTATACATATTAATACCCACTAGCAACTAAAGCAATCGCTGCTTAAATTGCTAAGGCTTATATTTACCTAACGTAGAATAGAATAAATATAAAAATAAAAACATTTTCTGATAAGATTAATGAAATACTGAAATTATACAAAAACACACACATACACGCAAGTGCCCTAAGGGACTCCTTTGCCCACTGCTAGCTACTGGCCCAGAAGCTACTACCCCCCGCAGTGGCGGAGAAGATCGAACGGAACGTCGGTATATATTTTGAGAGAATAACTGAACTAAAACTTATTCAAGATGATTGGACTTACATAGTCTATTTAGATTTATATAACAACCAATATAATGTCACGCAATTATCACCATTATTGGAATTAGCCGAATCAAATTGTACCCCTCGTAAATTATGCTCCGAGTAAGAAAAGCAAATAGATGATTTTAACCAGCGAATCACAAAAATAGACCAATATAACAATATCCTTACGATTTATTTAGATGAACTATCCGAAGATTTAAATGCCACAGAAAAAATTGAATACAACAGTTATATATACGGGAACAAAACATTAGAAAATAATTATATTCATCCCGAGAACAGAAAATTTCATACAATAAGGAGTAGAGGAATAGAGTAAGGAATAGAGGATCCGTTCTAGTTACTAGACCAGGAAGCAGAAACTTTAATATGTGGTGGAGAAATAATTACTACGAGTAGTCTCTTGGTTTGTTCAGCCGACGTTTCGGAGGTTTAATTATCCCTCTTTAAGGCCTATAGAGTATTTTTTACATACTCTGGGATGTTTTATCCATGAGGTTGACTATCCATTTGTCTCGAAGTTTATTAATTTCTGTTGGTGTGTGTGAAATAGTGTGTGTTTGGTTATTATTGTTGCCATTACTATTGTATTGTTGATATGCTGCTCTGTTTTGTTGGTATGTGTTTTGGTCTATTTTTTGTTATGCATTCTGTCTCTTGTTTTCTCTGTTCCTTTAAATCTGCCTATTGTGTATGCTATTCTCATAGCATACACAATAGACAAATTTAATACACAATACTCGCCTACTAGTACACAAAACCATGCTACCTTCTCGATTCTCCTGCCATACTGATACCCACTCGCCGCTCTCTCGCCTTTCTCGACAAACACTACTAAAAGAAGAAAGAAACTCCCCTACAACCTCACACAATCACACAATCTATCCATCTCATAATAATATCAAATCCCTTCAGTATCATATCTCCTGTCAGCTCAACAACATCAGAGCTGACATTAAATCCTTCTCTGGATAATTCATTTTAATTGGACAAACACAACTTTTACTAATTGACAAACATAGCCTATATTATCTGACACACATACGTAAGTTTTTTAAAATCTAATCCCTGTATAAAAGTGTGCTTTTGTAAATATATTTTAACTATAAATTTTAGTGGCCTTGAATAGGGAGGATTAAACCTCCGTCGGAGGATTAAACCAAATACGAGTGTTAGAATCATAATTAAAATTAAGATACTTTAATATCCAAAGGAAGCTTTAATTACACGGAACATAATCACAAATTATTGCAAATTCTTGAACGTCACGTAAATTATATACAGAGTTATTTCAAGGCGCGATAGATATCGTGCGCAGTTCGCAAACAAAGAAAATATACGCGGGAGTAGTGAGCTACCGTGATTTTCAAGAAATAATAGAACAAACAATATGCCTAAATAGTTTTTATAATTTCCCACTTTCTAAATATTTAACTCATATAGACTCGTTAGGTAAGATCTCTGAAGTAAAATATGGAAGAATAGACGGTCGATTATTAATCTCGATAAAATGTCCGTTAATTTCTAATGACACATACTATCTTTAGCGAGCGAGCTTACGTATAGTATGCAAGAAAAAGCAAGACTATCTATTAGTTAATGGGACAGGAATCTTAAAGCTACGAGCAGGATGTAAGGCGGTTGATATTTCCCGATGTCTATTTAAAAATAAGCGAGAAATGCCCACTAATAAAGAAATTTTAGAAATTAATACCACCCCGCAAGGATGCCGCTAGATGCGAGCATTGGGATTGTGACAAGTCTATTTGGGAATTAGAAGGAGATATTAAATTAATAGAAAATCTAGAAAGTTCCGAAACAAAACAAAAAAGCATAGAAATAAAAATTTTGACCATAACCCTCGTAACGCTAGGAGCGTTAGGATTCGTACTCATTTTAATAACAGCAATCATATACGGTATGGAAATAAGAGAAAATAGCAGAAATAGCAAAAACGAGAGGTCTAACAGAGATAACGCTCGTCCCGGTGAGATAAATATACCAATCAAAGAAATATAAATATAAACTTTTATGTAAATCGACGATCAAGGGCAGAAAATGATTTACCAGCTACCCCCGTATAAAAATGAAAATAGAGTACTAATATCACCACAACAGTACAATACAAAACAAAACACATGACTCAATATAGACATAAGAAACAGTAGGGAAGTTTGCTATGTGTTTCAGATTCCGAAAAATGAAGGGTATTCCAAGCATATAATTTTAATAATAACGACACACAAGCTAAACGTTGGAATCCGTCTAGCCGGATTCGACTGTCGAGAACAGCTATCCAAACTAACGACTATCCCTCTTTTAAAAGTGGGAGAATGTGATATAAAGGAGCCAAGATTAAATATCACAAACCAATATATTCAACTATTACAAATCAACGAGTTTGCCAAAACACATGTAATACAATGCTCGATTGAATTCTCGCGCGTAATCACACACTGCGGGATGCATTCTCGTTCGTCACAAGTGAAAAATGGAGAAATCAGTTATTAGAAGTACAAAGATACGATTTTATGAGAATGTACAAAGGAGTATATACTATAATCGCTGACACATCGATACAAAACTTAATGAAAAATAGCACCTTCTCTACACCTATAACTTTCGCCGGAAAACTTGATAATAAAGGTCATCTTTTTGGTTACTCGATTCAGATCTCTGTAATCGACACAGAACCTCCACGTTCCGTCCGATTTACGAATCACAACATGTGCACTCGTGTAGTCACTGGCTGACCTCTCGATTATTCCCTTATTGAATAATCGCTCTACCTCCTCGACTTCAGCTCTCTGCTTCGCTGGGGACTCACGTCCTTTGGCTTATGTCGAATTGGCGTAAAATCAACCAACTCGATATGGTGCTCGGTGAGATGCGTCATCTCCAACGAGGAGCCTTGATCCTTTAACAGCCTCTCTAATACTTCTTCTACTCGCTTACGCTCCTGATCAGTGATCGTGGTTAGGCCTGCACATTCAGCGTAGACAGTGGCTTCCTCTTTGCCAGTTAAATCGGAAAATGGCTGTCACTCTCCCTCGCCAGTGCGCCACAAGCCTCTTCCCAGCCGCACGTCGCAATCGAACTTTTTGCAGAAATCCATACCCAGGATTATCGTCTGTTCGAGCGACGATGCGGCCTTGAATGATATGGCTTGAGCTTCGTCTCCCACATCAAGCATTAGCTCTAATTCCCCCATGATTTTGTTTAAATGTCCCGTGGCGGTGCGTAACATGGTGCTACTCTTCTTTAATCGATCCCGAAACCTCTCCGCGATTTCTGGACCAATCAAAGAGAGCGTTGCCCCAGGATCGAGCAGTGCTTGATACACCTGCCCACCAAGACATATCATCAGAAAATTCCTATTCTCTGTATTCACTTCCGCTATTACCTCCTCTTCACTCAAGTCGCCACCTACAACACCCTCAGACGTCTCGAGCTGGGCAAGGTTGTCTACCGGGCGGGAAGCCCCGCTCTCCTCCTCCGTAGCTTTCTTCCATTGCCCTCTGGTGACACCCAAGACGGCATGGACAAGCGATACTCCCGATCAACTGTTCGAGTTTCACTTCTGTTCCACCTTTTCCTATCACCTAGCAGTTTCATGAGTTTCTCCTCTAATTCCTCTAATTCAGCGAACCGGGAGGCCTCTTCGCTCTCTCCTGCCGCGGTATCGCTGAATTCATTTAAAGGATTCGCGAAAGTCACCTGCTTTTTCCCCTTCTCAGGCACCGCTTGGCTTCTCGGGGGTGCAGATCTATTTATTTCTGTGCCCCCAGTCTCAAGTTTCCCAAACTTGCAATAACTTTACTGCAGTCGGGGCACGAGAGCACAGTACTCCCCTTTTGCCCGCGACCTTGACACGAGACAGTCGCTCCCTGCTCACTCACCCGCTGAGTGCACTGTCTCGATGTGTGTCCCTTCAGTCTGCATCGGAAACAGACAATTTCAGGACACTCTGAAGCGCGGTGCCCCACTCTGTGGCACGTAAAACATGCTCCCAAAAACTCACCCTCTCTCACATTAGTCGCCCTCATTGGCGACTGGGCCGCCCCCGCACCTGGGTTCCCAGTGCCCCTCTGTAGGCGTATAATAGCGTTCATCCCTCTCGGCGAACGCATCCTCACTACCACAGCGCTCAACTCTGGCATCGCGTCTGGCAGGACTCGCTGGTGGCTGCCTATAGCCCCTCACCACCCTCCCTGAGATGTACTCCCAGTTAGCAGTAGGATTGCTAACCAGGTAACTCTGTAGCCCCCTCGCCACAACGACGCTGTCGTCGTCACTACCGCTCTGATCGCCTTCGAGGTTACGACCGATTGCGCGGACATAGTCGCAATCGCAGGCTCAGCTACCGCCACCTCATTCCCACGAGTCTTGAGGGGTAACTCGCCACCATTCTCGCTTTCGCTAGAATGTGGTCTAACCTCCCTCAAACTGCTCTGGGGCTTGCCTACCCGTCGCTTAAACCCTGGGAGTACTTCGCTTGTTACTACCCTCTCGATCTCGCCCTCCGTACGCGCGAGATCCCTGCCTGCATTATCCCACTGATGCCACGGTGCATCCTGCCCCTTCTCCACAAAACACGAGCGCAATACTCGGTCCCGCTTCACCTCGATCGAGCCACGCACACTAGACCCCCTAGTGGCGAGCTCTGAATCGAGTTCAGCCTCGACCAGCCGACTGACGTCATACTTCAACGTCCGCGCCTCTCGCGATTTAAGCAGCTTCCTCATCGCCGCTGCATGTGCCGTCGCGACGGAGGTCTGCTGCGCGGCCGTTGCTGGCCTTCTCTCTCCCCCTGACGCGCTATCTCGCTGCATCGCGGCCTCTCACGCACACTCAAACACTCTAGCCGCCAAATCTCTTCTCCCCACAAGGGATGACAATTGCGACGTGCTACCTCCCAGCAGCGCGCACGCAACTCTTGCGCCTCTAATGCGCTCGATTTATTTTTATGTCGGGAGATTTGACGTGATCACATTCGCTTGGGAGAGCGGGAAAGAGGAGGGAGAATAACAACACCGAATTTAATAGAAATAATGTTATATTTCACACAGCCCCTCCCTATAACGTGGTGGCTAAATAAGCCTACCACGCGTTGCACGGCCACGCAGGGCCTTCTCGCTCTGACTACTACGCGCAGGCTCGGCGCTCTCCCGGTGCGAAAGCACCTAGTAAGCAGCTAGCCAACCTCTCTCTACACGCTCTTTCCGTCTGCCTCGCACAGCACGCAGCCGATCTAGCGCAGGGCCAGACCGTGCAGCTCGCTGCCGCCGGCCGCACTCACAAGCTCTATCACTATCTCTCTCTCTCTCGCACATACGCACGCGCGCTCGACTCGCGTTCGCTCTTTCCTCAGCGCAGCGATGCGCCGGGACAGAGCACAATATACCGCACCGCGCGCACTCACTCGTCGTATCACATTCGCTCGCTTGCTCTCTCTCTCTCTCTCGCTCTATCTCTCACACATACACATACACACACGAGTATCCGACGGCATGCTTGCTCGCGCCGGAGATTTCGCGTAAAACAATTCTTACCTCGCGAGGGGGGGGGGGGGGGGCGAGCCCCAGGTTCCCTCCTCTTCCACGAAGCTCAGGAAGCCCCGCTACCGTCAGGCTTTCTGGGTTCCCCGATGCTCTCGCTCTCGCTCTCTCTCTCTCTCAATATACGTACTCTCTCTCAAGCTACGTACTTGCGCCTGTCAAATCGCTTCAACATCGAGCTTGGTTTTCGACGGTTTTCTGACTAACTCCGTGTGAGTCTGTATATATTTAGAAAAGCTAGCCTCCCGCAGGCTCCAGGCACAGGAGCATTAACTGCATGGCTCCTTAAAAAGAGCCAGGGAGACCGTTTAAAATTTGAAGTGTCCTGGAGAGGTTAGGAGTACAGCTAAACGTCTTGGCGGGATCTCATCGTATTTCCATTCTGAGTGTTGGCAACCCTGTTCATCTGGTGGTGACTTCAAAGCTAGCGCGAAATTTCAAACACCATTTCACTCAACATCTTGAAATGGATACCGCAACGACACTAGCGGTATGCTCAGTATGCGACGACGCCTCTACACCGCCAACGAGCACATCCCCGACCTGCCGCCATCCCTGCCATACACGATGTTCGGGCAAAAAGAAGAATGCCCTGTGTGACAAGTGCCGAATGAAATCCAGCAGTAAGTCTACGACCCCGCCAGCAATCTCCACTCTTGCCGCGGCGACGCCTGTCACCAAGACAGCCCTGCAGAGTGACAAATCGACGATGAGGAGGCCCTCTTCACCAGCCGGGGCTCATCAGGAGAGCGCTCGTGCCGGGCTTAAGCCCGTGCCCCAAACACATCGACGGCTCGCCGCGTCCCTCCCCACCAGCAGACGCAGCGTGCTGCGCCAACACCGCGCGCTAATGCGCAGTCAGGTGATCGCGGCAATGGCAACTCGGCAATCGGCTCCCCTCTCCGTTCCGTCGCAGATAAGGAGCGGCGAGAGAGGAACCAGCTGAACCACAGCGCATCCGTTGGGCGGGTGGCCGACACGCAGGCGCCTGCCTCATTGCATCTCGGCCCGCTCTTCCATCCGGACTGGACACCACGGACCTGCAGAACGCTCGGACGACGGATGCGCCACTAGGTTTAACTAGCCTGTTGGGTGTCTCTAGTATTCTTATCCCGATAAGCACGATGGAGCTTTTCTTTAGGCGTTTTGACATGCTTTAGGACCAGCTGGATGGCCTGAGTGCTGTCGTGAGCAGGGGTTCGGCACCACGTGGTGTCTCCTTCGTCCCAGCGGAAGGGGGCACCACTGTCGGTGCGGAGGAATGGAAAACCCGTATCTCTGCTCTCGAGACTCAGCTAGCCGAAAACATCAGTGCGTCTAATAATTTGCTCGACGCGAACAAGCTTCTTCTGGACGAAAATAATAATCTGAATGACGAGTTGCTACAAATACAACAATTGCTTAGGAACTTCCATCGTGCTCGTCGAGATCCCGATCCAGACCCTGGCTCGAGATGCTCCACTCCACAGATGGTAACCACAAGCGGCGGTTCAGGGCTGAGTGGGGACGCTGCTGAGGGGTGCGAAGTTATTATTCATGGATTATTAAAGGAAGGAAATAAAATCAACGAGAAAATCTCGGACGGAGCTGCCTTCGCACTACTCAGCACCGTCTTCCCCAGCCTGCAAAAGAGTGACATTGTCGACACTCGAGTGCTGCGCCTTCGGAGACAGGATGGGGAAAATTTAGGAATGCCTAGGGGCGTACTGCCCTCTCTCGTAGCTCGGCTTGCCAGGCCGGGTTTGGTCAGGGACATTATGCGAGCGAAGAGTGCGTTAGTTAACAATTATCTAACCAAAAATGACATCAGGCCCGACGTGCTTGACCCGGAGGCTGCTACCTGCCTGACAGGACATAAGGTTTATCTAAACGAAATATTGTCTCAAGATAAATCCCAGCTATTCAAAAACTTGAGGCCCATTGCACAGGGACTGGGTTTCAGATATGTCTGGCATGCGGGTGGTAGATTCCTGGCTAAGCGTAGGGGGGGGGGGGGGTGAGCGTGCGCCGACTTGCAAGCCATTCTCACGGCTTGTCAGACCGTCTCGATTAAACCACGACGGCCGAACACACACGTGACTATCACAGAAACGGACGAGAATGTTGACAGTACTCCACGAGACGGACGAGAGTCAGGTCTGACAAGTGATTCGGTAGCAACACCGTCATCTTCATCGACATCTGCATCATCTACATCCTCATCTTCACAACAACCATTACCATCGTCACCTTCACCATCAATCGCTTCTTCTTCGTGACTGGCGAGGCCCCACGACAATGGGCTAGGGGTTAGGAGTAGCCTGTGAGCGGGCTTTGTCAATATCAACTCGATCCGGGTTCGTATGGAGACCATTCGTGCCTTTTTGACTGAATGCCCCTCGTACGACATTTTCGGCATCGCGGAAACATGGCTGGGTCCGATTGTGAATGACAGCCTCTTTAGCATCATAGGATACTTCGTGATTAGGCAAGATCGCAATGTAAATGGGGGTGGCGTCGCCCTCTTTGTACGCAACGGATTGAAGGTCAAGAAGATCGTTTCCTCTGACACTATGGGATTAAGGAAACCCGGCTTACCGGAGTATCTATTTTGCAGCGTGCAAAGAGACGACTCCCCTCTTATACTGGTTGAAGTAATATACAGGCCGCCTAAAATTCCCATGCAAAGGGACTCCGACCTTTTTGGCACTCTACGGGATCAATGCGGCGAATACAGCCACAAAATCATTATGGGCGATCTGAATGCAGACTTACTGTCTGCCTCTGATGACGCTACCACCATCAAGCATCTATCTGAGGAGTTATCTCTTCAGATCATCCGTCACGGTCCCAGGCATCACACTGCATCATCTCACACATGGATTGATCTTATCATGACCGACGAAAACGGCACGATCCTGGACTCTAGGTGTGAGTGGTTGCCAGTTTCGGCAAGCATTGTGTCATCGATGTCTCCCTTGACATCTACTCTCCGGCTCCTGTGAGAGACTCCTTTTTCGTATCGTGACTATAAGAGCATTGACTCTTCTTCTCTTGTCGACCTATTGTCTTGTTGTGACTGGACAGCCATGAACTCCATTGAGGCCGATCTGAAAGCTGCTTTGAATGCCCTCAATAACAATCTTAAACGCGAAAGAAATGTGCTCCTTGGTCTGGACCGGAGTTGAGGCTCCTAATCGACAAACGCAATGCTACACTCAGGCGTTATGAACGCACGGGTATAGCGGGGCTTTTCAATGAAGTCCTTCGGCTCACTAGTGAGGTCGACATGCGTTCTGCTCAAGAGCGTGATTCCTTCCTTCGTCAACAACTCTCGGACGCTCTTGATGAAAACAAAAATGTATGGAAGGAGGGGGTAAGGAGGAGGAGTTTTTTGGCTTCACGCCGGGTGAGCTGAATGAGCACTTCGCGGGAATATCGGCATCACCGCTCGAAAACATAGACGATGCAACGGACTCTATTTTATCAACAAGCGCGGAAGGGTTTACTTTTAGCCCTGTCAGTATGAATGACGTTGTCCTTGCCATTTCACATTTTTCCTCACAAGCGAGGGGTGTTGACGGTGTTCCCTGCGGGGTGGTTGTCAAGGCTCTCCCAATTATTGGCCAATATATTTTAAATTTATTTAACTGCTCCTTCGCTCAGGGCATATTTCCGAGTATCTGGAAGCAGGCACAGCTAATTGCGCTAAGGAAGACTAGTGCTCCAACTGATGTCACCGATTTTCGTCCAATTTCACTGCTTTGTTTCCTCTCAAAGGTACTCGAGAAGATCGCCCACACCCAGATCACGGAGTATCTTAGTAAAAATCAGATATTGGATCCCTTCCAGGCCGGTTTCCAAAAACACCACAGTACATCAGCAGCGTTACTAAAATTGACCGACGACATACGCATGGCCATAGACAAAAAGAAGGTGACCCTCCTGCTGCTGTTTGATTTCAGCAAAGCCTTCGACACTATCTCACCTTCTAAACTACTAACTAAACTGCGACAGCTGGGGGTCTCTCGGACGACTCTCCTGTGGATTAAATTATATTTACAGGGGCAATCTCAGTAATTTCCAACAAGAATGGAAACTCGGAACGGCTTGAAACCAACCTGGGAATTCCACAGGGTTTCGTCTTGGGTCCCCTGCTGTTCAGTCTCTATGTCAATGACCTTCAGTACATACTCGAGGGCACTACAATCAAACATTTTTTTACGCGGACGACCTTCAGATTTATCTGCACACCAACAAGGATAACCTTCTCGAAGGCGTGTCTCGGCTGGCAGAAGCGGCACGGCTGGTTTCTGACTGGGCGGGAAGCTCTGGCCTGCGGCTCAACTCCGGCAAAACCAAGTCCATATTCTTCGATTCCATGCTAAACGTTAATGATATCAAATCATGGAACCTGCTAGGAATTTGTTGTACTTGACAGTAAACAAGGCTGTACCACCGAGACTTTCCGTAGAAGGCTTGTTGAGACACTGATACAACCACACTTGGACTACTGTACTGTGACCATCCTGGACGCGTCGAACGAACAACGTATACGGCTACATAGACTGAGCAATTTATGTGTGAAATACATATTTAGAGTTAGAAGGGATGAGCATATTGGCCCCTACCGGAGGCGTCTTGAGTGGCTACGCATCGATACCAGGAGGCTCTACTTTGAAGCCATTCTCTTATACAAAGCGACTCAGATCGGTGAACCTATGTATCGGCTTCATTTTTTAATAAATTCAAGCCGAGACAGTCCAGTAGGGGAATTCCTCCGGAGCTGAGCATATCTACAGCGAGTACTGAAACTGGAGCTAGAGCTTTTCAGATCCAGGGTGCTCGATTCTGGAATTCTCTTCCTTCTACTCAGCGTCATCTACCATCACTCGCCTCATTTAAAACAGCATTGCGTCGGCACTTACTAGCCATCGATTCATGACTACTCTGAGCCCACAGGCACTGCGTTCTCACTCTTATCTAACTTGGCCTTTTGGCCGTTATATTTATAACGTGTAATCTAAGTAGTTTCAGGTGCAATGTAGATAGGTCTATGACCAAACCCTACACCAAGTACAAAAATGAATGGTTGATTTGTGATATAATACTGTGATTTTATATGACTGATTCTACGTGTTTTTATGTGATCTCTCGAGACCTTAAGTATTATTTTTACTAGCATACGACAAGCAATCACCATTCTACTTATCATATTTATTTTATGCAACACAGTTGCACATCTGTGATATTTATACTATTGTATTATTTTTTGCTGTGAGCAAATAAAGATCTATCTATCAATCTCTCTCTGGCGCCTGGGCTGGCGAGGACACAGAAGCTCCCGCTTCTAGATGATCCTGGCTGGCCCTGGTCGTCCTGTCTCGCTCTCTCTCTTCGCTGTGCCTTGTGAGCCGTTGGCGACGCACTCGCCAACGGGAACAAGGAAAGTCCTGGTGATGGCGGTTACACCAAGTGTCCACGCCGTCGCACCTTTCTCTCTCTTTCACTACGTACACTCACTCGCGTTTGCGGCACTTTAGATCGTCGACGTTAAGTCGACGATGTCAGCACGAGAACTGACCAGATTTGCGCGCGCTCTCGCGAGCTGCCGCGCCACACGCTCAAAGCATCTCGCGGGCCCACTTATGTAAGAGCCGCGATTGACTCGCGGTCCGCGCGAGCCGTTGAGCCTCGCGTTGCAGTCAACCGATAGACTGAAACCGCGAGACGCTGGCTCTGGCTACGCGCGCTATCCCGTGCCTCTGCTTGCTGCGCCGATTTCTCAGAAATTGCGCGGCAGGCAACGTCAACAAGCTAGCCCGGCACCGCTTCACGGAAATCCGTCTGACTCTCGCACTGTTTACGTGCAGGCTTAGACTCGCCGAATCGGTCGGTAATTTCACGACTCGATACGGCTGCGATGTACAACGTCGCAATCATATGCTAAAACAGGTTCCATGCTGGGAAAAAGTACTTTCGCGAGTTGTTATACGGCCGAACGGAGCAAGATTCCTTGCTAACTCAAGAAGTTTTTTAAGTTTAGACTTGGTACTAAACCTCTACCGGGATAAAAGTTTTTGAACTTTCGTTATAGCGATCCGCTACGAAGCATAAATTATCATTGGGCAACTTCTAAAATATGAAAAACAATACTTTCCGATTAACTTTTTTTCCTCACGCTTGAGCAGCTTAGGATTTGGAGTATATAGCTTTTAAAAAGTCGAAAACTGCTAACCTACCGAGCACAAGAACTATAATCTAAAGTTGGGAACTTATGGAATCCCATGCTACTGTCTCACGCTATTATCCAGTCGTGGGAACTCAAAAAAGTTAGGTGGATGGATGGGTGTTGATATCAACCTGCTGCGTGGGAAAACCTCCGGAAGTTTGTTTAAATAAATGGAAAGTGCAAAATGACTGATTTTAGCTCGAAAAAGCCGTTGTAACTTGAAAAGGAAGCTTCGCACCAAGAAATATCGATATATAAGAGCAGGTGCGAGACGCTGCTAGAGCGAAAGCTCAACGCGTAGCGCGCACAGAGGGTGGGCAGTCCATCCTTCGCGGAGAGGATGAGCTGAGGCTAAAAAGCCAACGGCTTACCTGTGCGAGAGGAGTAGGACTGTCACTATATTCCTCTGGGGGTAGCGCTACGCAGAGGAGAGATCTGCCACACGGCGAAAGGCCGCAGATCCAGCCGTGCGAGGCAGGTCTCTGAGGAATCGGAGAGCGAATGGGAAGTGCCTTATGCGAGTAATCGTCGCGCAAAGAGGGCAAGAGAGAGTGAGAGAGTAAAGAGGGAGGTGAACGTGAAGGTCTTGCATGGTAGAAACCCGAAAGAAAGCGTAAGCCTCCTTAGCAGTGACAGCGAGTTCGAGCGTGTCTCGAGCCGCGCATCCAGCAAGGCGAGCTCTGCACACTCTCGCCGTGATGGCCATGATAACACGGGCCACTTGGTGATACGGCCGTATCACCAAGAGGCTTAAGGATTGGGACTTGAAGTTCACAGGGGAAGGCGGGAGTGAAGATGCGGAGGAATTTATAGATCGGCTGAGCAATTGCCGACGGGAGGCAAAGGGAATTGACGCGGAGTGGCTCAGTGTTCTGCCCTTAAAGGTGATGCTAGACGTTGGTTCCGGGCTAAGCGAGACAGAATTCATATGGAGGATTTGGAGCGTTATGGTCGTCGCTGGGAGAAACAGCGAGACCTGGATAGCCGCTACACACCACCCCCGCCAGCCGAGAAGATGCACGTTCCCGGCGCGGAATACAACGGTGGTGCTGCTCGACCGACAGTCGCAGCAGCAGCGGCGTCCGAGAAGGAGGTAGAGGAGCTCGAGGGAGCTTTTAAAGGGCGGAAGAAGGCCAAGGCGAAGAAAGCCACGGTGTCGCCCTCTACCTCCGAGTCAGAGAGGGCTGCGAGTGCGAGTATGCAGACGAACACTGGCAGAGGCAACTCACATGGTAAGAGTGCCTCGCCAAGCCAGAACTCGGCACGTGGACAGAGAGGTGCTGGATTCCAGCCACGCACTGGGAATCCAGGTTCGGCGGCGGCTTAGTCGCCAATGAAGGCGACTAATGTGAGAGAGGGTGAGTTTTTGGGAGCATGTTTTACGTGCCACAGAGTGGGACACCGCGCTTCAGAGTGTCCTGAAATTGTCTGTTTCCGATGCAGACTAAAGGGACACACATCGAGACAGTGCACTCAGCGGGTGAGTGAGCAGGGAGCGACTGTCTCGTGTCAAGGTTGCGGGTGAAAGGGGAGTCCTGTGCTCTCGTGCCCCGACTGCAGTAAAGTTATTGCAAGTTTGGGAAACTTGAGACTGGGGGCACAGAAAAAAATAGATCTGCACCCCCGAGAAGCCAAGCGGTGCCTGAGAAGGGGAAAAAGCAGGTGACTTTCGCGAATCCTTTAAATGAATTCAGCGATACCGCGGCAGGAGAGAGCGAAGAGGCCTTCCGGTTCGCTGAATTAGAGGAATTAGAGGAGAAACTCACGAAACTGCTAGGTGATAGGAAAAGGTGGAACAGAAGTGAAACTCGAACAGTTGATCGGGAGTATCGCTTGTCCATGCCGTCTTGGGTGTCACCAGAGGGCAATGGAAAGAAAGTTGCGGGGAAGGAGAGCGTGGCTTCCCGCCCGGTGGCGACTTTAGTGAAGAGGAGGTAATAGCGGAAGTGAATACAGAGAATAGAAATTTTCTGATGATATGTCTTGGTGGGCAGGTGTATCAAGCACTGCTCGATCCTGGGGCAACGCTCTCTTTGATTGGTCCAGAAATCGCGGAGAGGTTTCGGGATCGATTAAAGAAGAGTAGCACCATGTTACGCACCGCCACGGGACATTTAAACAAAATCCTGGAGGAATTAGAGGTAATGCTTGATGTGGGAGACGAAGCTCAAGCCATACCATTCAAGGCCGCACCGTCGCTCGAACAGACGATAATCCTGGGTATGGATTTCTGCAAAAAGTTCGATTGCGACGTGCAGCTGGGAAGAGGTTTGTGGCGCACAGGCGAGGAAGAGTGGCAGCCATTTGAAGGACCAAGGCTCCTCGTTGGGGATGACGCATCTCACCGAGCACCATATCGAGTTGGTTGATTTTACGCCAATTCGATTTTAGCCAAAACGTGAGTCCCCAGCGAAGCAGAGAGCTGAAGTCGAGGAGGTAGAGCGATTATTCAATAAGGGAATAATCGAGAGGTCAGCCAGTGACTACACGAGTGCACCTGTTATGATTCGTAAATCGGACGGAACGTGGAGGTTCTGTGTCGATTACAGAGATCTGAATCGAGTAACCAAAAAGGACGAACATCCGACTCCGAGTATGGACTCGATTACACACAGGCTGCGCAATGCTCGTTACCTCACAAAAGTCGATTTAAAACAAGCGTATTACTAGATTCCGCTTTCGAAAAAGAGCCGAAAGTATACGGCGTTCTCTGTTCCAGGCTCAGTCCTGTGGCAGTTTAAAACAATGCCATTCGGAATGTGCAACGCGCCTAGGACTAGTCAATGCGGCTAGTCGATGCCCTCTTTGGTCCTGCGTGCGAGCCAACGGTATTCGCTTACCTCGACGACCTGGTGATCGCCAGGGAGACTTTCGAAAAGCATTTAAAATGGCTCGAGTTTGTCCTGAAGCGACTCACCGAGGCGGGGTTGGTCGTTAATCGAGAGAAGTGTGTTTTGTTGCTCTCGGATTTGGTATATAGGTTTTCTACTGGATAGCGAGAGTTTACGCCCCGATTCTGACAGAGTAGAGCCTGTGCGAAACTTTCCGGCGCCGAGAACTGTGAAACAGCTGAGACGCTTTCTGGGCATGTTGGGTTGGTATTCGCGCTTAATAAAGGGCGAGTCCGAGCTCAAAGTCCCGCTAGTTCGTCTGTTGAGGTAACACCAAAAGTGGGAGTGGGGTGAAGAGCAGCAAGAGACGTTTGAAGCACTACGACACGCGCTAACTGTGGTCCCTGTGCTCGCTCGGCCCGATTTTTCGAAGCCGTTTAAAGTGCAGTGTGACGCCAGTGTCGTGGCGGTGCGGTTTTGATACAAGAGGGGGGAGATGGCGAGCACCCCATAGTGTATATTAGCGGAGTGCTGACGTCAGCGGAGAGAAATTATACGACGACAGAGAAAGAGTGTTTGGCTGTGATCTGGGCTATTAAAAAGCTGAGGCGGTACATTGAGGGATACGGCGATTGAGCTGTCTCGAAGCGAGGACAACGGCGAAGATGCCGTGGCCGCCTTCGAAGAGAAGACCGACCCAGAATATTTAAAACTGCGAGAGCAAGTTGAAAATTTTCCGGGAAAGCATCCAGGCTGGCGCATCGAAGACGGTGTGTTATATCGTTGGCGCAATGATCATTGCTTGACCCGATTACACATCGAGAGGAGGCGTGAAAGTCGGTAGTGCCTGAGGAGCACAAGGAGAGGGTGATGAAAGATGCACACTGTTACGTCATAGATAAAAGATAGATATGTAAAGAAAATATAAAAATTTTAAAAATAAATAAAATATCGACGCAGCTGCATCCCAAAAAAAAATATGTACCGTAGGGCTTAAGAGCAAGCGAGCGTCCAGACAGAGCAATTAGGCCGTCTGAAGAAATAGCAATTAGAAGCGAGCATAGGTATAGCGATTGGGATCGGTATACAACGGGCAGCGGCCCTATCGTAAAATTTGTGCGCAGACAGGGAAAACCCAACCATTAGAAGAATTAGCGTGCGACAATCTGGCACCTTAAATTTTTATGTGCTATGCCGCAGAATACGAGGCTACGCAAAGCAAAATTAATATTGAAAATGGAATATTTATGATGAAACAAATATAAAATTAGATTCATAAAAAGTATGAATAGTTGAACAATAACAAAATATAGAACTGTGCATATTTTTTATTTATATTAAAATCAAGAACTCGTATTCGTGGCGTAGAGATAAACTTTTGCTCGTACAGATTTTACGATTTGTTTATAATCTCAATTAGATAGTTTATTAAAAGAATACTAGTTAGAAATAAAATTTAAGTTATTATAATAAGTAAAAAATAACGAGTTTAAGAAATAATATTAGAAATACAGTTTTGAAGTTTTAAAATATTAAGTCATCAATATCATAGTTCACATCAATAACATAGTTCACAAGTATTATATTATTATACAAGAAAAAAATGTAAAATCAACAAATTATTATAAAATAACAATTAGGAAAAGCAGAAATGATACAGGTAGGGACATCTAACGGAAATCGGCAAGACTAGGAGAATAGCGTGGGTGGGACCAAAGGTGGAGTGGAAGAGGACCGGAAGAGGCGGCAGCCAAGCGGAAAGATGCGACGCTATAGGTCAATGACCGATATAGAGGGCGCTAACGCAGACCCAAAGGGATGGGCCTAAGGAAAACTCGGGTTGGAGAGGGAAAAGGACGCGACGCGAGGGTGAAGCCAGGAATTGCGAGCGAGGAAAATTTCAGTCTGTTTGAGGAGTTCAGTCGAGGTGGCTGCTCCCAAAAATTTGTATCTGTTACTAATTTTGTGTTCAAAGCCGTGGTGGCTAAATTGTCTTAAAATATTTTTTCAAAGATTTTAAAATAT
Organism: Muscidifurax raptorellus; assembly: GCA_020010945.3. Taxonomy (NCBI): domain Eukaryota; kingdom Metazoa; phylum Arthropoda; class Insecta; order Hymenoptera; family Pteromalidae; genus Muscidifurax; species Muscidifurax raptorellus. The sequence continues at coordinate 1,363,774 of JAHUUD020000012.1, forward strand.
ATATATATCTAAAACTCTTTGAAGTGAAGTTAATTTCATAAATTTTGAGTTTATTCCCATTATAAAGGTATTCATTTTGTTCAAAAACCAGAAGGAAGAGGTTTACAAACCTGTAAACTTAGAATTCGATACTTCTTCAAAAAGGAAAGTAAGTATAAGTTTTTATTAGCAAATTTTATTAAAAGGTTTGGAATTATAATAATGAGCAGGGTTTTGAATTTTAGTTTTAACTCTCGCGATTTCTTTAAAATAAAATAAGGAACGACTCCATCCCGAGTTCAGCGGAAGCTGACTCAAAACGGAGATATTTTACATTGTGCGCCGACTATCTGACGTAACAGCACTGCACACCCTTCTCGGGTCACTTGGGAATTGAGAAAACCTATGACCGAGTGGCTCGGGAATATTACTGGCGAGGAGCGTACCATGATGTGTACCGCTTTGTGCAATCTTGCGAGGAGTGCCAGAAACATAAAACGGTGAAGAGTGGCACGAAAGGACTCATGGGACGGCGTATTGTCGAGAGCTCCTGGGCCATCGTAGCAGCTGATCTCATGGAGTTTCCGCTTAGTAAGAACAGGTTTAAATATCTTGTCGTGTTTCAAGATTTTTTTACACGATGGATACATGCAAAACCGTTGAGAAAGACAGACGCTAAGTCGGTGGCCAAAGCATTCGAGGAGCTGATTTTATTTAGGTGGGAAACGCCTGAATATTTTATATCAGATAATGGCAAGGAGTTTGATAACCAACATCTCCGTAACGTCCCGAGTAGAAAAAAATCTTACGGCGATATCAGGGCCGGATCAGAGGAGTTACGAACAGGACAAAATGTCAGTCTTGAAGAGGGGCCAACTTTCTGGTGGTAACATATCATTTGTTTTTGTCAATGTCAATACCAGCTGAATATCTTCTTCTTTGTATGGAATTTCAAAATAACGCACAAATAGTACATTAGTTGAATGATCGAATACCAAAAATTTCACAGGTACAACAACCATGGACTCGTGTAGATCTTTGTTGACAGCCGTGTCATCTACAAACAGCTTCACTACAAGGAAGTTGACTGCTTCCTCTGAATTCATCTAAATACATGTAAAAAAGTTTAACAAATACAAGTAATAAGAAGTATTAAGAGATTTTTTAACATAATACATTTCTCAATTATATAATAATAATAACAATATCTTTATTGTCTTTATACATTAGTATTTACAATACTATCTTAACATATATATACATGTGCGTGTGCATAATACGCTTCTTTTTTATTTTTTCTGTCCTTCTACTCTTCCTTCTTCCTCCTTTCCTCACTCACCTCTTCTTCGCTCTTCTCTTCCTCTTTTACCCTTTTAATCCTTCCCTCCTCCTCCTTCCACTCATACAGGATCCCGTCCACTCTCACCTTGAAATCCCAATTTCTCAGCAGCTCCCCATTTTTTTTTGCTTCCTCTCTTCTTCTCTCTCTTATCCCCATGGCTTCCTTCTTTGCCCTTCTCTCCTCCCAACTCATCCACTGCTCCATTCTCACCTTTCCCCCTTCATTAATTTCCTCTCTCCTCTTCCAAATCTCCTTTATTTCCTCTTCTGCCGCAAAGATGATTTTTTTTGTGTCCTGGTTCGCGGTCTCCTCCAGCTCCCAGCTCGTTCCCTCCAAGATCTCGTCCAGCCAGTCCTGCAGTACCTCCTTCTCATTCCAGTTTGTCCCTTTGTGGATGATCACACCTTTCTCTTCTACTTTGCTCCTCCCTCCCTCCGTCCTCTTTCTTTTGATGGCGTTCACAATCCTAACCTCTCTTTTCACTTTAGCCCTTTCCCTTTCTATACCTTTTCTCTCCTCTCTCCTTACTTTTCCTTCTAATTTTTCTACCAGTCCCTTCAATTCCTTGACTGCTCTCTGTATCTTCTCCCTCTCTCAGTTTTCCTTTCAAAATTTCAACATCACCTTCCATATCCGTCATCTTTCTCTCCGCCGCTTCTCTTCTCCCTCTCTCTAATTGCAGCTTCACCCTCCACTCCTTCATCTCCTCTTTCATGTCCCGCATCTCTCTCTCCACTCTTCTCCCATGCTTCGACATTTCTCCCTCCTACTTTTTGTCGCCTTTTGCTTTTCATCTTCTTTTTATCTTTATTGACTTTGCACGCTCTCACTCTCCCTATTATAACTTCTCTGCTCTCCTCACCATGTGCTTTCCTTTCTGTTCCTCTCGTTCCTCTTTCTTCTCCCTGTTCCCTCTGTCTGATTCCACCTACCTTCCTTACGGACCCTCCTAGTTTCTTTCTCTCTCTCCTCCTAGGGACTTTCCCCAGAATTCCCCGCATGCTTTGCGCACGCTTTTCAAATCTCTTTTCTGCTTTGTCCTTGCTTTTCCTTCCTTCCTTGCCTTCCTCTCCTTTATTCTTGCGGCCTTTCTTTACTTTTCCTCTTCCATATAGTGCTATAAAGTTTCCCTACTTGCGTTCTTCTCCCTCCGACTGCTTCCTGCCAATTTTTCCCCTCCATCTTCGTCTCCACACATTCTTCGAACACGTGTTTAAGCGTCTCCTCCTCTCTCCCGCACAGCCTGCATACCCTTTCTTCTTCCTTCTTCCAGTATTTGTTCCCTCTTGTCTCACACCCTAGTCTGAACCTTGCCGTAACGCTGAGCGTCCCTCTTCTGTGTTCTCCCACTTCCATCAGGTACTCTGGTATTTCTCCCTGCTCCATCATTACCTCCCTTATCTTACCCACATATCTTGACTCTTTTATTTCCTCTCTCCACTTCTGCCATTGTGTGTCCTTGTTTATCCTTTCTATTTCTTCCTCCACTCCCTCTTCCTCCTCCATTCATCTTGTATAATCCGCCACAGATATCCCGCACTTCTCCAGTTCCATTCTCCTCACGTCCTTCCCTCTTCCCTTCCATTCTCCCCTTTGTCCCTCTCTCTTCAGCAGCCTCCAGCATTCTCCTAGTAAAGTGTATTCTTTTGACCTCCTCAGTTTCCTTTCAAACCTAACAGTCCTTTTCCTTGTCCTTGTCTCTAATTCAAACCTTTTCGTCTCCCAGTGAATCACATGTGCCGGCGTGGTCATATCTAGGTGCAGCACCCATTTGATGTACCTACTCTGTATCTTCTCTAATTCCTCCTGCCCTTTCCAACCCCATATCTCCGCCCCATATTCTATTACACTCTGCACTAGAGCGTCGAACAACTTCATCCTCATCTTCCAGCTGTCCTTGAACGTTGCCTCTCCTAGGCCCCACAGAGTACTTATCAGTGCATTTCCCCTGCCTTTCACCTACTTCACCTGTTCTTCCTCTTTCCCGTTTTCTTTCATCGTGTATCCCAAGTATTCAAATGTTTTCACCACCTCTATCTCCTTTCCATCCCATTCAAATTTCTCTTCCCTCTTCCTTTTTCATCCGTTTCTGAATATCATAATCTTCGTTTTATCTGTGTTCAGCTCCAATCCCTTTCTCTTGATGAATCCTTTGAATCTTCTTAACATTTGTTTCAACCCGCTCGCGTTTGTTGCGAGCATTACTACATCATCTGCATATGAGATTGACCATACTTTCCTTCTCCCTAATATTATTCCTCTTTCTTGCACCTTTCCAATCTCTCCTTCCAAGTCTGCCATTGCCACGTTGAACACCAATGGACTTAGCGGTCATCCCTGTCTCACTCCCTTCTGCGTCTCAAAACTGCCTGCATTCCTTTCCCCTATCCTTAGTTCACACTCCGTCTTCTCATAAATTTCCTTTACCCTTTCCCTTATCCTTCTGGTCACACCCAGCTTCCTCATCATACTCCACACTTCTTCCCTGTTTACTTTGTCAAAGGCTGCTTTCATGTCCGCAAAGCACGCGTATACCTTCCCTCTTTTCTTCCTTAGCTCTTGCTCCACCGCCTTTTCACCACATATATAGCATCCGTTGTACCTCTCCCTCTTCTAAATCCCATCTGCGTATCACTTAACTTTTCCTCTCCTTCCAGTTTCTTCTCCAATCTTCCCTTTATCAGTTCCGCATATAGTTTGTATCCCGTGCCCATTAGTGTGATTCCTCTATAGTTCTTACACTCCCCCTTATCTCCTTTTTTGTAGATTGGCGTGACCTTCCCTCTCCTCCACTCTTCTGGCAATCCTCCTCCTTTCCAAATCTTTCCGAGTATCTCCGTTAATTTCTCCGCAATCCTTCCTCCGCCCTGCTTCTAAGCCTCATTCTGAATTCCATCTTCTCCTGGTGCTTTCTTTTCCTTTAGCTTCTTGATTATTTCCCTTACTTCCTCTACTTCTATCTCTCCCTCCTCTGCTTCCTCTTCACTCCCCGACTCTTCCACCATATCTCTCCCTCTCTCCTGCGTTTCTCTCTCTCCCAGTTGCCCTTTAAAAAACTCTATCCAACTCTTATCTTCTATCCCTTTATCTACCTGCTCCCTTTTGCCTTTCCTTCTCCTTTTCACCATTCTCCAGAATGTTTTTCCTGACCTGTCCTCCTTTGCCTCCCTTAGCTCTTTCTTCATCCCTTCCTCCTTCTTTTTCCTATACATGCTCTTTAACTCTCTTTTCGCCTGCGTGAACCTGTCTTTTCCCCACCTCTTTATCCCTTTTTTTGCCCTTTTCATTTCTGCCCTCTTCTTCCTGCAATCTTCATCTCACCATCTGCTGTCATCTCTCCTTTTTCTTCTCCCCCTCTTTGTTTGGATCGCGTTTCTTATTTTTATCTTTAATTCCCTCCATGTTTTTGCTCCCCCCCCCCTTTAGCTAGCCAACCTCTATACTCCCTGATTGCCTCCTCTGTCCACACCGTTCTTTTCATTTCCTCTTCATGCCCATCAGAACTTCTCCCTGTCTCTAATTCCAATTCTAATGCTGCATGGTCTAACTCCATTCTATCTTCTACCTTCAGTGACTTTACCTTTCTCCTGCCTTCCTCATTTACTATGCCATAGTCTATTACCGAGCATCCCATTCCCCCCACGTACGTGAGTTCCCCTTCCTCATCCCCTTCTGTACTTCTATTTAGGATTGATAGCCCCTACTCTTTTAGCCTATTTAACAGCTTTTCCCCTTCTTTGTTCACTACTCTGTCCTTTGACTCCCTCTTTTCCTCCACTCCCCTTTCATCTAAAATACCCCCTCCTGCCCTGTTCTGGCGTTTAAGTCTCCACACCAGAGTATCTTTTCCCCTCCCGCTCTTTCTACTATCTCTTCTATTTCCTCATAGTTCTTGTCCTTCTCCTCCCTCATATATGTTGAACATATCCACCACTTTTCCCCCTTTATACTACATTTGCCACCTATGACTTCTCCTGATCTTCCTCTCAACCATTCAACTTTGTCCTCTTTCCTATCTTTCCTAACTGCCATTATCATTCCTCCCTTTAATCTACCTCTACCCCCCCCCTTTTTCGTCTCTCTTACCTCTGCCTCGAAGCCCTTCAGTCTCTTCCTTATTCTTTCGTCCTCACCGCTCTCTGCCCACGTCTCCTGTAGGCATATGACGTCAAATCCTAATATGTATCTCCATCCTTCCTCTTCTATTCCTTTCAGTCCTGCCACATTCCAGCTCAACACCTTCAGATTCTCCTTTCTTTTCCCTTTTCCCCTTTCTTCCCTTTTCTCCTTCTCCGTTCCTTGGAATTTCTCCATCTCCCCCTCGTCCTCACCTTCCTTTCCCTCCTCCTTCTTTGGCGGGATTCTCCCCGTCAATCCGCTCCTTTTTAACGTGTCTCTCTCCCTCCTGTCTTCTTTTCTCTCTCTTTTCTTGTCCTCTTTCTCCTCCGGTGACCTTTCTTTCCTTTTTCCCCTCTCCGTTTTGTCTAATTTGAAGCTCTCTGGGAGCACCAGCTGCCTTTGCACTCCCCCCTTTCCTCCGCTTCCCTTTCTTCTTCCTTTCCCTGTCTTCGGCGTGCTTTCTCACCTGCACGTATCTCTCTCTCCGGCTCCCGTTCCAGTCCGCTCGGCGTCTTGAATTCCTGTTCCTCTTTGTTCCTCTGTTCCTGGTTCCCTATCGTCACCTCTGCTGTCTCCTCTTCTCTATAGTTCATGGCCAGCGGCTTTGCCGCTCTCTATTTTATCTCCGTCCTTTTCTACCTTTCCTAACCTCCTCCTTGCACTTTCTCCTTCTCTTCCTTCTCTCCCTTCTCCCTTTCTCGCCCTTTCTTGTCCTATTATCCTATTTTACTCACCTTTCCCTCCTCTTTCTATTTTCACCTTTCCTATTAAAAAGAAAAGCTGCGTATTATGCACACCCCCTTACTACACGTCTGACCCAGCCGATGGCTTCGCCAGCTCCATTTCTCAATTATATAGTTTTTAATAGAAATATTCTATAAATTAATATTATCATTACTATATGCAATGCAAATATAAATATAACCTTTAATTATCAACCAACACTTATAAATAAACTTTCACTCCGATTTCTCAAACCGATGTGCACTCGTCAAAAACAGAATCACATTTAAGATAATTTCCTTTAACTTAAAGCTAAATTATGTGGATTTCTGATTCAGAGAAACCGCAATGTCGTGATGTGACATGTGTGTATAGAGAAAGATGCGCGCGCACCTACGGTCGAACTTACAGCGAATGTCAGTCCCGGATCCGGATGATCTTACAAAATACTGCGCGTAAAAAATTTATTTTGTATACAATATAAAAAATTAAGGACTAAAATATGCATCATTATCAATATAAATTAATTTATGATAAAAATATTACAAAAAAAAATATCATTTCCAACTTACAAAATCATAACCATTGCAATTTATATTTTAAATATAAGCAGCAAAGCAAAAGTTTTGATGAAACTATTATAAATGATTATGGATATTGTTATTATTTATTACTAATTCAATAGATTGGTTGAAAATTTAAGGAATTTAGCGATAAATGCTTGATTGAAATAAATAAATAATCATAATTGTTATAATCATACATACATTTTATTGTTGATTACTAATGATAAAGACTATAAGTAGAATATGTACACGGTCAGTTCATATGAAGAAGTGGAACGACGCACGATACTAGCTCATCTTCTGGCAATTCAAAAATTGATAAATACACCATTTTGCAAGCAACATCACTCAGCTTAATTTTAATAAGTTCCATTTTACTAGAAGGCTTAACTGGCAAGATATCGAAAAGACTTGAATTAAATGGATAATCTACGGCAGGTCCAAGTGTGTCTACTTTTCTTCCATCAATATAAATTTTATTAAGGTCTTCAGTCTCTTCATTTGCATATATACGAACAACATTTACCACTTGCTTATTTTTTAATAACACGCAATTGTTAGGTGGTTTGGTGTCCAATTCACAATTAGAAAGCTCAATAATTTTGATCTCTAATCCATTTTGTTTCTTACTTTTTAATTTTACACAATCCTAATTGAATTATTTTTGGTTGAGTGTATAAGTTCTCTTGCTCAAGCCTTTTACACAATTGTTCAAGTGGTTTTTTACCACTTCTGACACTCTGAGACGGCGGCCCCACGTGGTAGGTAAGAGACCACCAACGGATAACTTGCCGATAAGTAAGAACTCTCGAACGGTACTAAGGGGACCCTCCCCTTTCCATTTCATGCTCATCAGCGTGGTTATCGACAGGTTTAGTTTCATCTTTCAGTTTTTGTAAAAGATTTTGTTTTGTTCGAAAATTTCATACTCTTAGTCTATTAAGATTTAGTAAATGCTTATCCATATTTAATCGCTGCTGCACACAATTTAAATAATTTAGACTATTAAATTCGATTAAACTTTTTAATAAAATATAACCTTAATGTATGGCATATAGGAAACATGCATACGGCGTACCTGAAGAACCCGTACATTGCCTGAAAATAATATTATAGGTATAGTTTCATTTCAATCATACAGCTGTCGAGTCAGGTCCGGATTTACGCCCCATTACATGCCTGATCCGGGGCCTGAAGCTTACCCGGATCCGGGCCGGATGGTCACGTACGGCGTGCCGTACTGAATTTCTAGTCGGGGTGTTGGAAATCTATGGTGTAAAACACATCACAACTCCGCCTTGTCACCCGCAAGCCAACCCAGTGGAGCGTACGCTTAAGACGATGATAGCGATGTTCGTGAAGAACGATCATCACGACTTGGCTGGGCACCTGCATGAGTTTCGTCACACCATCAATACGGCCACATAAGCGTCTACTCGAGTTTCGCCGGCCTTCCTCAACTACGGGCGCCACTCCCGCCCGGTGTTAAGTTTACGTCGCGAAATCAAGGCGGGCAAGCCGATTGAGAGGCGAGAGCCAGGGGAGTGGGAAGAGCGAATGAAACGATTGGATGCGTTGAGGGATTTAGTGGCGAAATTCGCGAGTCAGGCTACGGAAAGGCAGGAGCGAGTATATAATAAGGGGAGGAAAGACACGCGTTTCCAGGTAGGAGATAGGGTTATGCGTAAAACCCATGGCCTATCTGATGCGGCGAATAAGGTGTCGAGGAAATTGGCTCCGCACTGGGAAGGCCCTTATGCGATAGTCGAGGTAAAATCCCCGATTGTTTACATACTGGGCTACGGTGACGAAAGGTCGCGACGGTTGACCAAAGCTTACGTCGACGAACTTAAACGCTGGATCCCGTCGCGAGGTGCGAGAGCGAAAGAGTAGTATGTGTTTTTTTTTGTTCTAGGAAGGATGGAGCAGAGGAAGGAGGAGGGCGTACGGCAAGACCCCACTCCCAGACCGCCGAAGAGACCGCTCAAGAGAACAGCCGATGGATTGGCAGCCAGCGGGAGAAAAGAAGAAGAAGAAGGGTCAGAATCGGCAGCTAACTCTGGACTGGCCTAACTGGGCCCCTGCCGACCCAACAAGCGACCCGGATGCAGTTATCAACGAGTTGCACGGGCCGGCGAGGGAGAACCCAAGTCCAGCCGATGCCTCCCGAGAAAGCCAGCAGGAGGTGGGACAGGGAGACAAGGAGGAGAAACGCCATCGTGCCGAGAGGGCGGCAAGAGCGGCAGAAGAGAGACGGCGGCAGCAGGAGGAGGCAGCAGACCGTCGCCGAGGAGAACTGGCGGAGCAGGTGGCTCGCAACAACGAGCAGAGGCCTGGGGACGATTATCGTCCAGCCACTCCTGCCCAAGAGGAGATGCCGCAGACAGCGTAAATTAGAGGAGCGCAGATCGCTTCGCGGAACTCCCGCCCCAATGCGGCCAGGGCGGCCCACCCGCGTGAAGCGAGGAGAGCGCGGAAAGAAGGAGAAGCGCAGCCAAAGCTGGTGGAGCAGCGGCAGAGAGAGAGAGAGACAGAGAGCAGCGACAACGGCCCAGGGAAGTACCTGAGAGGTCGCGTCGCGAGGAGCTGCAGGCCCTGGATCGCCCGTCAAGCCGTGTAAGGGTTCGGAGCAGATCCGCCAGCAGCAGAACTCTGGCCGTTCAGCTCAGGGGCGTGGGGTTCGGCGGACTGACTCCAATCTCGACCGATCCCTCGGTAGATCCAGCTCTTTACAGCTGTTTCAACTGCTGGCAGTTCGGCCATGGCCTTCACGAGTGCTCTCGTGAAGTAACCCGTGACTTCTGCTATAATTGCGGAAGGCACGGGGTGCTCATGGCTGGCTGCCCGCGTTGTGCAGCTGCATATAGGGAGCAAAGGGGGTCGAACAAAGCAGCCAGGGTAACCACTCCTCGAAGAGAGAGGAGCGAAGCCACCGCATCAGCCGTGAGCTCGGAGGACGGAACCAGGAGGAGAGAGCGGGTAGTGCTGGAGCGGGTGGAGGAAAGCCCGAACCAGCGCCAGCAGGCAGTGGGAGAAGTCCATCGGCTTCAACCGGTGGAGCAGATCCTGCAGATCCTGCGGGGCCTGAAAGAGGTTTCTGCCGAGAATCAAGAGCTAGTCCTCCGTGAAGTTTACGGACGGCTGCAAAACGAGCCGAGGCAGTGAGCCAGAGTAGCCAGCGGAGGATAGCCAGGCCAGAGGCGGAGAATACGGGGTTGCGTCCTCAATTACGTGATCCCGGGGCGGTGGGTAGATGAAGGGTGGCGCCCTCGCCCAGTTAGAACCAAACACTAATAGGGTAGAGCTGAGCGAATTTCCTCAGCCTGGCTAGCAAGGTTAAGGGGGGAGGATTGCGACGTTGTACGTCGCAGCCGTATCGAGTCGGGAAATTTTCGACGATTCGGCAAGTCTAAGCGTGCACGTAAACAGTGCGAGAGTCAAACGGTTTTCCGTGAAGCGCGAGCCAATCAGAGCGACTCTTACATGAGCGGGCCTGCGAGATGCTTTGAGCATGTGGCGCGGCAGCTCGCGAGAGCGCGCGCGAATCTGGTCAGTTCTCGTGCTGACATCGTCGGCTAACGTCGACGATCTAAAGTGCAGCAAACACGAGTGAGTTGTATAGTGAAAGAGGGAGAAAGGTGCGACGGCGTGAACACTTGGTGTCACCGCCATCAGCAGGACTTTCCTTGTTCCCGTTGGCGAGTGCGTCGCCAACGACTCACAAGGCACAGCGAGGAGAGAGAGCGAGACAGGATGACCAGGGCCAGCCAGGATCATGTAGAAGCGGGAGCTTCTGTGTCCTCGCCAGCCCAGGCGCCAGAGAGAGAGCGAGAGAGAGAGAGAGAGAGAGGGAGAGAGAGAGAGAGAGAGAGAGAGAGAGAGATATTTATTTATTCGCCTCTACGGCAAAATTGTACAATATATACATATAAATCCTTATAAGGTAATGACAGTTTTGATACACAATTTTAATATTTAAATTAATATTTTCTTACAATTTTAAATTATAAATACTAAATCACAAAGTGTGCAGCCAAGAAGGCTGTGTCAGACTAGACGAGACTAGAGTTAACATCTTTAAAGCCACCTCGGTCGATGTGGCGCGACTACGGGTCGAGAGCTAGTAAGTGCCGACGCAGTGCTGTTTTAAATGATGCGAGGGATGACATGTTGCGCAGAGTAGAAGGAAGTGCATTCCAGAAGCGTGCACCTTGAACCTGAAAGGCCCTAGCTCCGGTTTCAGTGCCCACTGCTGGGATGTTAAGTTCCGGAGGAACTCCCCTGCTGGAGGGTCGTGGCCTGCATTTGTTGAAAGGAGCGGCTAGGTATTGCGGTTGACCAATGCGTATTGCCTTGTAAAGAAGGACGGCTTCAAAATAAAGCCTCCGCGAGTCAGTACGAAGCCACTCAAGACTCCTCCGGTAGGGGGAGATATGCTCATCCCTTCTTACCCCAAAGATGAACCTAACACAGGAATTGCTTAGTCTCTGCAGACGCATACGTTGAGCGTCCGATGCGTCAAGAATTGTCACAGTACAGTAGTCAAGGTGTGGTTGTATTAGTGTCTCGACTAGCTTTCTGCGGAGAGTCTCGGTAGTGCAGCCCCTGATGAACTGCAAGCTATAAAGGGCTTTATTGACTTTTTTGGTAATTGAATCTACTTGCGGCTTCCATGTGAGTTTGCTATCAAGTACAACACCGAGACTTACGACCGTTTCACTGAAAGGGACGATCACTCCGTCCTGCAGCTCAACTCCTGGCAGATTCCATGACTTCATGTCATTAACATTCCTTTTGGAGCCGAAAAATATTGCTTTAGTTTTACCAGAGTTGAGCCGCAAACCGGAGCTCCCCGCCCAAACAGACACTAGTCGTGCCGCTTCTGCCAGCCGAGTCAGGCCCTCCTGGAATTTATCCTTGGTGGTGTGTAGATAAATCTGAAGGTCATCTGCGTAAAAAAGATGTTTCATTGTTCCACTGTCTAGTAAGTCCTGCAGGTCATTAACGTAAAGACTGAACAGCAGAGGTCCCAGGACAGAGCCTTGTGGAACACCCAGATTGGTATTTAGCCATTCAGAATTTCCATTATTATTAGAGATTACCATCTGGGTGCGCCCCTGTAAATATGATTTTATCCACAGAAGAGCCGTCCTAGAGAAACCCAACCGTTGCAGCTTAGAAAGTAGTTTAGAAGGTGATATGGTATCAAACGCCTTCCTAAAGTCAAACAGTAGCAGAAGGGTCACCTTCTTCTTGTCCATGGCCATGCGTATGTCGTCAGTCATCTTTAATAAAGCAGTCTGTGTGCTGTGGTGTTTTCGAAAACCGGCCTGGAAGGGGTCCAGAATTTTTTGTTTATCGAGATACTCCGTGATCTGGGTGTGGGCATTCTTCTCGAATACCTTTGAAAGAAAGCAGAGCAAAGCAATCGGCCTGAAATCAGAAACACTAGATGGAGTACTGTTTTTCTTCAGAGCAATCAGCTGAGCCCGCTTCCAGACACTCGGAAAGATACCCTGAGCGAAGGAGCAGTTAAAGATATTTAAAATGTAATCGCCAATTATTGGAAGAGCCTTAGCGACCACCCCGCAGGGAACACCGTCAACACCTCTTGCTTGCGAGGAAAAGTGCGATATAGCAAGGACAACGTCGCTTATAGTAATGGGGCTGAAAGAAAAGCCCTCATCACTTGCTGATAGAATAGTGTCCGTTGCATCGTCTATGTTTTCGAGTGATGATGCAGATATTCCCGCAAAATACTCGTTCAGCTCGTCCGGCGTAAAGCCAAAGAACTCCTCCTCCTTTCGCCCAGGTAGGAGGCCGAGATGACGCATTACCTTCCAGATATTTTTGTTATCATCAAGAGCATCCGAATTTGTTGACGAAGGAAAGAATTACGCTCTTGAGCAGAGCGCATGTCGACCTCATTACAGAGTCGAAGAAACTCATCGAGTAGTTCAGCACGCCCTGTGCGTTCGTAGCGCCTAAGCGTTGCGTCACAAACCAAGGAGCATATTTCTTTTTAGGGCAAACCGCCTTTAATGGTGCTAGATCATCAATTGCAAGCTTTAAATTATTGAGTATATTTAACGCATCTTCCAGATCGTTTTCAGTGAAATTCATGGTCGCCCAGTCACAGCAAGAAAGTTTGGCAATAAGGGCAAGAGAGTCTATACCCCTATAGTCACGGTAAGAAAAAGATTCCTTCACGGAAGAAAGAGTGTAGATGTCAAGGGAGACATCTATGATGCAGTGTTTGCCGAAACTGGGCAGCCAGCCGTTCCTAAAGTCTAGTATTGTGTCATTCTTGTCAGTTAAAATCACGTCAATCCATGTGTGAGATGATGAGGTGTGGTGCGTGGAACCATGGTGAACCATCCGCAGAGATAGCTCCTCGGATAAGTGCTTGATGGTAGTGGCATCATCGGATTCAGACAACATGTCAGCATTCAGGTCTCCCATTATGATCTTATGGCTGAATTCGCCGCAAAGATCGCGCCAAGTACTAAAAAGGTCGGAATCCTTTTGCATGGGAATTTTCGGGGGTCTGTAGATGACCCCGACTAAGACTGGAGGTGAACCACCCTGCGGTACACTACAAAAGAGATACTCTGGGATTCCAGGTTTACCAGGTCCCTGAGTATCTGAAGAAATCAGTTTAATTACTTTTAAATTATTACGTACAAACAGGGCAACCCCACCCCCATTCACGTTACGATCTTGCCTGACGATTGAAAAACCCTTGACCTGAATGAGACTGTCGTCCACCACCGAGCCCAGCCATGTCTCTGCGAAACCAAAGATGCCATATGATGGATGATCTGCCAAGAAAAGACGGATACTCTCAATGCGAGCTCTGATCGAGTTCACATTCAGAAAGCCAGCTCTCAGACAGTTTTTAGGTCCCAACCCACCAGTGATGGGCCTCGCTAGTCAGCATGATGAGGCGGATGACGATGTGGTTGGTAGGGATGAAGCTGACAGTGAAGATGAAGATGTTAATGACGATGAGACGAATGGTAATGACGATGATAATGACAATGATGCTGAAGATGGTAATGACGTGACTGCCGGTTTACCCGCCAGACCTGACTCCGGTCGGTCTCATGGAGTAGAGTCTCTGTTGTCGTTTCGTGAAAGTGGCCGTCGTGGTTTTGTGGAGCCGGTCTGACACGCCGTGTGTATGACTTGTAAGTCGGCAGCCAACGCAAATACGTGCGCACGCTCTCCTCCCCTACGCCTAGCCAAAAATCTGCCGCCCGAATGCCAGACGTACTTGAAGCCTAACCCCTGTGCTATTGGCTTCAAGTTCTTAAATACTTGGAACTTGTCATGGGGCAATAGTTCATTTATATATAATTTTCGCAGTGGCACACAGACCGATGAGTACTGACCAAGCAGCTCTGGCTTTATGTCTTTAGTTGTTAAGTAGTAATTAGCGAGTGCTCGCTTGGCCCTTAAAACATCTCCTACCAGTCCCACCCGTGCAAGCCTGACAACACATGATGGCTGTGCCGTCCGTTCCGCATGCGGTCGAGAGCTATCCCTGCTGACACGAGGCATAAGGATACGCACATTAACAATATCTTCGCGTGAGAGAGAGGGGAGGACGGTGCTGAGCACCGCGAAGGCAATATCCTTTAAAGCCTCTTGAGAGGTAGCAATTTTATCATTAAGAATCCCGCGTACAACAACCTCGCGACTCTCAGAACCCTCATCCCCTGGGTTACCCTTAGATTCACTAATGGGGCCATCGCTGTGAGATGCAACCATGATAGGCGAAAATGCGTCGGCACCACTCTTACAACTAACATTTAAATTGTTACAATTTTTTTCGCAGTTGGATTTCATCCGGAGAGTACTAAGGCCATCAGTCAATGATTTAATTTGGCCCCGCATTAATTTATTGTCCTCCAAGAGCAGCCGACGATCTTTACGCAGTTCATCCAATTGGGAGGACTGTTTAGTCACCAACCCCTGCAGATCCGCAACACGCGCCACCAACTCCCTGTTCAGATCCTCCGAGGTTGTTGGAGGAGACAAATCAGTAGTGGTGCAACTGCGCTTGTAGCATGTCAAAGCGTGGGAAAAACAGGTCTAGAGTACTCTGCGGAATTAAAATATTATTATTAAAAAGAGAAGAATGTACTGGTGTTGTGCTGTTGCTTCCCAGAACGCTAAACTCGTCCCTGATGTGACTAGAGTCATGATTATCGACGGTGCTATTACTGCTGTCGGTGGAAGGCCGTACACTCAAAAGAGATTCTCTCGAGCAGTTTGAATTTCCCGCCGGGGAAGTCCCTCTATTGCTCGGAGGCGTGCGCGCCAGCTGAGGCGTACCGTTTTGTGATGAGTGTAAGAGGGACGACTCGCGCTTTTCCTCTCTCCTGGTCCCAGGCGTTAGCGGGGAAGGCAGTGGGGGGTCCATGCTCGCGCGCGTCTGTTGTTTGGTGGTGGGGACTGGCTACTTCGTGCGTAGAGTTGCCGACACCGCGCGCTGCGAGGAGCCAGGAGCGGCACGCTTGCCTGCGTTAACAGACCTGACTGTTGTTGTAGGTTTTGGTCTATTACGGCAAATATCGCACTGTCCTCCTAATTTTTTACCCCTGCAACGCGAGTGACAGCGCAGCTGGCATGTCTGACACGTGCTAGTCGGAGGTGTCGAGTCATCCTTACATACTGGACATACCTCTAAACTTTTCTTGGTCGCAGGACTCATGCTGGATAGTTCGAACTTGGCACCGATGTTAACTTGCCTCGAGTTCGACAGGTCCACCAACCTCAGAGAAGAGAGAAAACAACAAACTCCCGCTCAAGTGCTCTGCCGCACATAACCTCTCAGGAAACAGTTACTGTTAAAATCGGTCTCCCTGGCTCTAATAAAGAAGCCTTGCAGTTAATGCTCCTTGCTCGTGGAGCCTGCGGGAGGCCGGTAGTTTCTGCAACAGTCCAGACTCGCACCGAACAGTTTAGTATACAGAAAAATTGTGCACGAAGTCGGAGCGATCCGTCTGCGTGACTATGTACATACCTGGAGAGAGAGAGAAAGATAGAGAGAGAGAGAGAGAGAGAGAGAGAGAGAGAGAGAGAGGTGCGGTATATCGTGCTCTGACATGGTGCATCGCTGCGCTGAGGAAAGAGCGAACGCAAGTTGGCGCGCGTGCGTGTGTGTGTGAGAGAGACATATAGAGTAAGTGAGTGCAGCTGTCGGCAGCGAGCTGCACGGTCTGGCCCCGCGCTAGATCGGCGGCGTGCCGTGCGAGGCAGACGGAGAGAGCGTGTAGAGAGAGGTTGGCTGGCTGCATACTAGGTGCTCACGCACCGGGAGAGCGCCGAGCCTGCGCGTAGTGGTCAGAGCAAAAAGACCCTGCGTGGCCCTGTAACGCGTGCGAGGCTTGTTAAGCCACCACGTTGTAGGGAAGGGCTGGGTGAAATATACATTATTTCTATTAAATTCGTTGTTGTTATTCTCCCTCCTCTTTCCCCGCTCTCCCAAGCGAATGTGATCACGTCGAATCTCTCGACATAAAAATAAATCGAGCGCATTAGAGGCGCAAGAGTTGCGTACAAGATTTTCTAAATTGACCGTTTTGTTCAATTGTTATGACAAAAAAGGTGTTTTTTATAAATTCAAATCTTTCAAATTAAACCGTCTAATGTTTTAAAAAAATTCATGATAACAAAGAATAATAATATCTACATGTTGTAAAAATTTTAAAACTTAAAGAAATCGGTTTTTTATGTCGCACGGTTACGAGAGTAAGAAAGCTTTAATTAACTTGCAATTTTGGGAAAAGATAGATCTTTTGACTACCTCGGCTAAGTTCTTTTCGCAGCTTACACTCTTAAATTCTTAGAGTGTAAGCTGCGAAAGAGCGAGAGAAGATATAACCACTACCTTTAGAGAGAAGCTCCACTCTAAGATAATGTAGTCATTTCACTCTAAAGCAGATTCAAATCTATAATCAATAGAAGCACTAATATGCACTCTAAATTGATTGAAACAATCACTCTAATAGTGCGTATAAATTTATTTTAAGAGTGGATTTTAGGGATCATAATTGGAGTGAAATTTCACTCTAAGAAAAGTGGGTGGGATTAAGGTTTACGTATATATGTGTGTGTGTTTTACAATACATAATTACAACTGTTGTACTTTTATTCAATGTTTATATGGCTCAAAATTGTGTTGAGCGAATCAGTACAGGGCTTCAGTTTGCCAAATTTCTAAACGCAATTCCTTATAAAATCATAAAAATTAACCAATTCATGACTGAACTGTATGTCGAGCATATGGTGTAGTTTAAATAAAAGATCGAACGTTCTTATAAAATTATTGCCAACTTCAATAATTTGGCTATCTACTTGAATGAAATATTTTCCTTTAATTCTGCCACCTCTCCTCGGGTGGCAAAAATAAAAAGTGGCTGGATGCGATTATTTGCTGGTGCTTCCTGTAGAATATCATCTTGATCCTTAGAATAAAATATTGCTTGTTATTAATTGTTTATGCGTCAAAGATATTTTTGAAATGGCTTGCTTATTATTGATACTTACAGAAATGATTATTACTAAGCTTGGCAATGGTATTAACGAGTTGTAATTTTTTCTTGATTTTGTCGATTTTCCTTTGCCTTTTCCTTTACAATTATCGCTCTAAAAATAGATATGTACCACATAAATGTAAAGTCTATTTTATTTAAATAACAATAAGAACAAAATATGTAATTTTAAACATTTTACCTTATCATTTAAGTGATATCCGTATTAAATAAACGTACAGTTTATATATATATATATATATTGTAACGGGCGGCGAGACGCGCACGCCGGCGCGGGTAGCTGAAGCGCGGGAAGGCCAATAGAGGACTCGCAATTAGAGGGAAATTCGAGTCAGTCAGCTTTTGTCCGCACTCGCGATAAGTTGAGAATACGCGCGCAAAAGATCGAAAGTGTTCAGCAACAGCAACAAGGAAGTAGCAACAGCAGCAAGAAAGCAGCAACAGCAGCATCGAAGGTCACAGCACCATCGAAAGCACCCACAGCAACCAGGGGAGGCAGCAACAGCAGCAACTGCAGCACAACAGCAGCTGCAGTAACCACTGCCACTGGTGGATCACCGCAACTGGAGCACGGCAAGGTCGAGCAGGAGAGTCCCTGGCCAGAGTACGACGAGGATCGACGCGATAAGATAAAGTAGGCATTAATCTCTATTTTATTCATGCGCGATCGACTGGCGAGGCATTTGGCCCCAGTCGTTGATCCGGTAGATTTTGCCGCCTTCTCGCGACGCGAATACGCGCAACACGGACGACGGATTTCTTACTGAATAAACGCCTTTTTAGTAGAATCGGGTCGAGCCGATCAAAACAAATATCGGTTCGTTGGTCGGCTGAGCAGCAGCGCGCGAGAGTAGGAGAATCCGTGCGCGCTATAGTAGTGTGCGAGCGCCGAGTACGAAGCAGCTGGCGCGTGTGAGTCTTCGAGCATATATACCTGGAGATAGCTTGCTGTTGGCGGAATGCGTGGTCAGGCGGGCGAGAGGTAGATGATTTTCTTTCTCTCTCACTCCGCACGGGATTGGCTGCCACGCTTCCCTCCAATTGAATACTATATGGCGCCAATATATAAACTTTATTATGCGGTTATTTATTATTCTAATTTACTTTTTCGCAACAAAATGTATTAATTACATATTATACTTCTCATAATATCTAAATACGATCATGTCAGTCAATCTTTAACCGTAAGCCTCACACTAAATATGTGTTAGTAAAAGGTTGACTATACAGCATAGCGCTACGATAAACATGCGTTAGCAATCGCACGGACGGCAATTTTAAACACCCACACAAGTTTAAACTTGAAAACTTAAACTGAAATTTAAACTAAAACCCAAATCCCCCACAATTCAAACTTCAAGCCCCGACCGGGGGTCGATGATCATATGTAACTTTCAATCTATAGATGATAGTGAAGTCGGTGGTTGTGAGGTGAAGGTTTTGGACGCTCAACTTTTGGACCGGAGTTCGAATCCTGGACTCAGAATTTTTTTTTTTATAATTTTTACTTTTTATTCTTTTAAACATATTTGCATTTTTTAATAACTTTCTTTTAAATATGAAGCATTTATTAGCAAAAAAGAAAAGCATTTTCGGCTCGATCGTAAGACCTCGAAGGGCGAAGAAAGAGGATAAAAAGAACGTGGATAACGCATTCAGTTAATGTATTTTTTTTATTTATTGAACAATAAGAACAGAAAAACGAAATATAATTATACCATAATAAAAAATAAATAAGTACATTATCAATTATTCATTTTTAAATAATATTAATTTGGTATAAACTCTTCTTATTTTAGTCTTCGAGTGTTTTTTTTGACTATGAAAGTGTCTTACACGAATACGCAAATAAACTTTAATAATTTCTTTTATTAAGTCTAATCTATGCTTTGTAGAATTATCCGAATGATTTATTGCTAAATAATGTTCAGGGATACTATGCAAGCAATAGACGTATAATTTTTTGCAAGCACCTGGCTTTGGCATATAAGATGTTTTAAAGCATCTTTCAATTATTTTACAAATGTCTATCACACTATCGGATGGTTTTATCAAACCACCTCTATTTTTTCGATTGATTAGTGCTGATTGACTAGAATTTTCGCTTAACAACACTGGGCACGTAAAACATCGTGTTCTCTTTAATATCGATCTGGTTACGAAACCAGCGATATAAGTCACGATTTCATCTAAATATTTCTTATTTGTGCCTTCGCCATAAAAATCTTTAGAGCTCATCAATTTTTCATCCAAATATTCAACTTCACATTGATGATTTTCACATGCCATATTGTCAAACGGAAAATGAAATAATTCCTCAGGAACTTTTAAGATTTCTGTGTTATCTAAAGTAAGGCAATTGGCATTAGCAGAACTCTTCATATCCGCGTGTACAAGAAGCTTCTTAAAAATATTTATAAATTGAAAACAGGTTGGATTATTGTTGTTTCCACCTTTGCTTCTCACTGCACTAAAATAATTTTCCAAATGATCTTGACTCAGTTTATAAGTCAATAAAGTTCCTCTCCAATTTTCATAATAATTTTCATATATATCCAGTACACTCTGGAGAGAAATGATGAATCCAAGAAAACCACTTTTTTTTTTGAATGGATTAGTAAGGTTCCAGATTTTGTTTTTAATTTTCTAATATAATCACTAATTCTTGCAACTTTTTCTCTGATTTCTTTAAAATTATTAGAACTAATTGGAGCTTTTGATCTATTTTTATTTCCAGCATATAAATCTCTTGAATTTAAAATATCGAATGCCTCGTTAATAATGGAACAAAATATCGCAGTACCTTCGATATTTTGAAACTGATCTTTTCGGCATTGCTCTTTTTGCTCCTCGTCGAAAGTAATGTTGTCTCGAATAAACTGTAAGGCTACTGAAACGCTTTCACTCAAGGTTTGAGCAGCCATTCGCACGTTCATCGGATTTTGGCCAGGACAAAGGTGAGATCTTCTCAGTTTTGTTCCAGCACGAAGACCTTCTTTCTCTTCAAAGTCAACGAGAGATGCAATATGCGACCAAGAAATGAGATTTCCTTCATCGTCATAGAAATCTTCTGCGAAAAGCGAATTTCGCGCCAGTTTAAGCATGTAACAACCATCACACATTATAAATACTGGCTTTTGCGAAGTCGGATGCAAAAAAAATTGTTTTAATGGAGGTTCTACGGTCATTTTAGCGCCTAATATTTGACACATTGTTATATTTGACGATAACCCGTCAAATGTTAACGACGTAACTATGACACCAGCTTCACCTAGTGCTGATAAATTCTTTTTCACTATATCAGCTTTTTCTTCACCGGTTAGAGCATTCACAAAATAAAAAGATATGGGAATTTTCCAATTACCAGTTTCGCAAACTGCCATGAGAACTAAAACATTCTCCGCTTCTGGAACTTCATTTTCATCTATTCCTCTGCCCATGTCTATATATCCATATTCTCGACTACTTACTATATCAATCCCCTTTCTCACTTTCATTTCATCCATAACTAAATTGACTAGAATAGGACGATCAGGATTTTTTTTCTTTTCGAGTTCGACTTTTCTTCTTAAAGTTATCACAGCCGGTTCGTTTATTCCGGAATTACATTCTATTTTCGCGTACCACTTACTAATAGTTAACGGATGAGGCAGACTTTTCATAAAGGTATTGCGCACGTAATTATAAGCTTTTGCCGAATAAAAGTGTAAGGTGGTAGCGAAACTTTTTAGAGACGGAGGGAATGCTACTTTAGAGGTAACATTTGATCGGCTTAATAGTCTAACGAATAGATCACGTGCTTCCTGTGGAACTTTACCCTGGAAAAAATGATACAAAGGCACATTGATTCGTGAAAAATTAAAGAAGAAAAGAGAAAAGAAAATTTCAATAAAAAAACACATAAAAATAGAATACAATTTGCTTAAAATAAATATTGTTTTACAAATTAAAAAATTCGTTTTTATAATATAGTTATGTGCACATTAATATTTTTGTTAACAAAAGAAGTCAGTGAAGGAAAAAATAGCTCACGGGTGTGCGACTCTTCTACAAATACAGTCAATACATTGTAAAATATTGACCTTTATAGGATAGTCAGTCTTTCTTTGACAATAAAATAAAATTAAAAAAAAATAAAATAAAAAAATATGGAATAAAATATATATTAACATAGGAATAATTCGGTTTTGATTTTTTTCATAGAAATGAATAGTACACAATTTTCAATTATGTCATATATTACGTCTTATTGCATTTACAAAAATTATTTTGTTTACAAAATAGTATATAATATTATTTTATTATTGTTTTTTATCTATAAATAATACAATTAAGTAAGTAATTATACTAGAACTAAAAACAATGTCGGGCTACCCTAAGATAATTGTTGATTTATTAGGTTTTACATTGTTTTTCGATCGTCGTATACATTATATTTTGTAAACTTAGGAAAAATGTACAATAAATTATCTCAGATAATATTAACAATGGATTGAATATTTAATTATAAAAATCATTAACAATAAGCTTATCTACAAACTTGGTTAACATGAAAAAAAATCGTTAAAATATATACCTGTAGTTCATTAAATATATATATATACATTTTGTAGAAATTTTTGTAGTAAAATTACAATTCAATTTATAGTAAAATATCAATTTAATCGTATATAAAATATCAAATAATATTGTATATACGTTGTAAGATAGCTTCAAATTGATCAAGATGGCTGCTTACAAAGAAATTTATCGTTGTCAAATAATATATCACACTGTTATTATATCATTAAATATATGTAAAATTTAACGCTTATGCTTCCATACTACTTACTTCAAGAATCTGCGAAACTTGTTCGGATATAAATTTTCTTTTCTTCATATGAGTCATAGTGACTTGACATTTTTTACTTTTTGTTGTGCACGACACGACTTCATTCGATTATTTTTTAATTTCTTACGAAGAGCTATGACTTCAGCTTGTCCCATTTTTAAAATATTGAATAACTTTCTTTTTTCCTCCAAACATTCTTTTACGGTACATTTCTTGGGTTGGTTAAATAAAGCATCTAAATCAATTCTTGTTATTGATTTGTTATTGCAAATGCTGGTATCCATCGCATTGGGGACGTTACTTATGGCGTTATCTTCGATATCATTTTTGGTATTACATGTTTCATTGTTTTCAGTCAATAAGGAATATCTAAAACAGTTATTTAGTATTAATTTTAAGTTTGAAATATTTTATGTGAATAATGATTATATTCTTACGTAGTCGATGATTCATAATTAAGTAATGACATATCTATATCACAGGTATCATTTGTATCATCAATCGTATCATCTATATTTACAATATTATTTTTCTCTTCATCATTTGCTTGATTATTACTTAAAGAATAGATATTTGAAAATGACTTTACGTATCCTTCATCATTTTGATACTTTTCCCTATAAATAGTTGAAATTTATTAATAAAATATATATAAGATTATTTATAGTAATTACATTTATCTGATATGTAAATTAACTGAATACCTTGTTGGAGCAAAAAGAGTTGGGGCACATCCTTTTTTTACAAAAGCTCGTTTCTCACTAATGTTAATGCTATTTTTTTCAAAATGCAAACTGCATACATATGACCATTTTGTCAACTCAATGTCAAAATGTTTTTTAATATTTTCTATCCATAAATTTTTACTATTATTATCTGCTGGAATCCTGTTTCAAAATACAAAGTAAGAAAAGTTATTTTATTGTAAAAAAACTAACCTCAAAAATACCCATATTCGTTGAACTTACTTATAATAACTCAAGGTTGATCCTTCAGGGTCATCGGATTGAAACCGACAATTCGGAATACAACACTTCTTAGGCATGTTTTTTTCTTAGATTAATTAATATTATCAAATAAAATAATAATCACAAGCGTACGTTGGTTTTCAAAACAAACATAGCAGCCGAACTGACTTTGTAGTAACGTTAGATAGAGGGGAGCGTGGCAGCCAATCCCGTACGGTGTGAGAGAGGAAGAAAATCATCTACGTCTCACCCGCTCGACCACGCATTCCGCCAACAGCAAGCTATCTCCAGGTATATATGCTCGAAGGTGTGAGTACGCTGCGCAGAGGGAGTATACGTGAGCGCGCGGAGAGTGTGTGCGCGAGCCGCTTGGTGGGAGCGTCCGTGAGCGCACGGAGAGTGTATGCGTGAACCGCTCGGTGGGAGAGTACGTGCGAGTGCTACAAGTGCGTGTGTCCGCTACTAGTAAGTAACGCAGGCATAGTGCAAACGCCGCACAGTGTACTAATTCGAGAAATTTTTGGACAAAATCGTAGAACTCTGGATAGAAATGTGACAGAGACATGCACATAGCAGTATTGTAAAGCGGATGTAATGTGTAATGGAGGAAAAATAAAACGAATTAAAAAAAGTGGCCAATTGACCTTGAAATTGAAGGTCAAATGTGCCAATATAAAGAAAAAATATGTTTCATCGAACGTTTTGCTTGAATTTAATATTCTCATTAACAACTTTTTATTCTTATTAATTCTTATATAAGAAACTCAAATCTGGCCTTGAAAATATATTTAACATCGAATAAATTCCAAAAATCTTTAATAAAAGATATTCTTTCATACTTTGCGAAAATTATACAACAAACTTTATTATTATTCTTTTTTTTATTTTAAATACTTATAGATGACTTCTCAGTATATATTTTAACGATTGATGACTAGCAAATTACGCTAGGTAAGCCTAAGTTGATGAATCGATGAATATAAATAAAAAAATAGTCGCATAGTATAACTAACTTTAAAATTTATATTCCAAATGCTTTTATTTATATGCGTGTGCTCGCACATATGTGTGTGTTCGCGCTCGTATGTGCTCTAGGTGTTATTGTAGTATACAAAATGTAAACACTGTCTTCGACTTTGAAAGGAAATAACTTACGATATTATTATAAAATCATTCGAATCACGCTCCAGCTTTATAAAGTTGTGCTGTACTCTCATCGATTTATGTACGTTTCCATCTCCTGAACTCCTAAACGTAAATGTTTTTAACATACTATTGACTGGATTCGAATCAGGTAAGTCTTTATTCAATATAAACTTGTTAATTTTATTGTTTTTAAAATTTTTTGGTACATTTTAATGATATAATATATTATTTGAAATATTTAAAAAATTTTAATTACTTACTTTACTCTGTATTTGTTTGCTAAAAATTATTGCAGAATAAAATAATTATTTTTATTAAAACTTCTAATTTTATTTAAAATTTCTGTACATTATCTGTTTACATTATTATATTCTAATCAAATAATTTACTACTATACCTTTGTTGTTTTATAAAAATACGTCAAAAGGTTATTAATATTTTTATTACAGTAAATATGCTTGTTTTGCTACTTTCTTTCAAAAATTAAAAAGTATATCGTGCAATAACTTATTCATATAGATACTATATTTATAGGAATCATTTAACTATTCTATAAAAGTAGATGTAATTAAAAATTAATTTTTTTTTTAATTTTTATATAATTATTTTTAATGAAATAGAAACTTTTTTACTTATTACGTCAACTGCATTGTTGTGTTCTCAATTTTATATGTATTTTCTCCGATTAATTTGTACATCATTTTTAAAAATAATAATACTATTACTTAAAAGTGGTTTGTTAACATTCTCCTGTATGTATTAAATAAAAATATGTATTTTCATATTTTCTACAAGTGCGTTAAAAAATTGATTCAGCTATTAAAAAATATGTTATTTATTTGATTAGTTATAAATTTATTACCTTTATTTTACTTATTCATTATAGCAATATTAATTTACAATAATTCTCAGTATAAAACCAAACCAGAAAAGTAGTAATGCAGGTAATCCTCAAAAACGTGGGCGTGGACGTGGCCGGCCACGAAAGGAATCTAACAAAAGCATTGGTATGGGAAGAAAACGCGTTTCAGTGGAAAAAGCATCGAACAGAACGTTGCGTAGACGAGCTAAAGAACTGCTTGATACGAATCAATGCAGTTTATCTGAGACTGAAGTACTGGTTCCTCTCCAAGATATTTTAAATAAAATCTGCTGAGCGATTATGCGAAAGTATTGCTTTGGATTGGAAGGATGCTGATTTATGTATCTTAGAATTAATGGTGACATTAGGTTTTGATAGTTCGTCCGGGCATGTTAATCTACAGCAGAAAAGCAAAGATTCTGGAAACGAAAACTATGACGCTCATTTATCACTTTTTGTTTCTAGTTTTGTTATGATAGGATTAAGAAGTTCTAATTCAAACGAATGTGCTTGGTTGAATCCAACCCCTCAAAGTGTTAGATTTTGTCGGCCATTGACAATAGCTCTAGAGAAAGAGGATGATAAAGCGACAATTTTAGAGTATGAACGTTTAAATAAAGAAATAGAGAAATTGATTCCTTATAGTTTCAAAATGTGTAATAATAAGTTAGCTAGAATTAAATACAACATTTATCAAACTTTATTCGACGGTAAATGCCTAAATACTATAGTAGGTAACAGTGCTACAAGTCAATGCCCAGTTTGTTTTTATACTTCTCATGAATTTGGAAACTTGGAATGTGACTTTACTCCAAAAGAAATGTCTCTCAAAAAGAGACTAAGTCTCTTACACTGCGAAATAAAAGCATTTGAGCATTTTCTCCACATGTCTTACCGCATTAAAATCAAGTCATGGGATATAAAAAAGCCACTCAAAGGTAAGTTTATCCTACTTTAAGATATTGTTACTTTGAGAAACTAAGATTTAGATAATTTCGATAATAGTGGGAAAAAGCAAATTTGACATCATATATACCCACAAAATTACCTTTTCGCTGAAGTCTGAAATATTATTTGTTATACTAAACTTAAATTTGAGTTGATTGTTTTTATGAAATTATGCGTAACATCTATTATATCTCTTATTGAATAAGGTAATCTGTCTATTGGAGTTGAAATGTAATATCATACTTTATAAAAGTAAACATAATAATTATTTATATTATAATTTATGTAAAATATCTTCGATTCATACTTATTAGTAATAATGATTTGCTTATTTATGTACTTTCTAACATAAATCTTGTTAGATGGATAATGCTAGATGAAAAAAAAGTATGATTTATAAAAAAAAAATTGATTATTTAAGAGCACTTCTCTCAGTTGATATAAAAATTTTATGTTCAACCATTATTCACCTAATTTTTAACATTACTAAGATAAATAAAGTTAATGCTTCTTCTACATGTTTTTGGGGAAGAATATGGAAATTTTAGTTAAATATTTAATCTATTATTATTAAATTGATAATGTTTAACTTTGTAGAGCAATTTGATGAAAGAAAAAAAGTTGTACAGGACAATATTTACAAAGAAATCGGAGTTCGCGTTGATTAAATTCTCCAAGGACATGGAACTACAAATACAGGCAATGTTGCGAGAAAATGTTTCCAAAATCCATTAGCTTTTTCGACAGCTTTGGAAATCAACACCCAACTAGTTGTTAATGTTTCGAGGGTCATATCAGCCTTTAAATGTAAAAAACAACTAAAATTGGATAACCTAGAACAATTTTGTTTGGAAACTTATTGCCTGTATTACAAATTATATCCATGGGCCCGGATGAGTTCCACCTTGCACAAGCTTTTAAAGCACAGTTCAGAGATTTCTCGAGAACTACCTCTACCATAGGCTTACTATGCAGAAGATGCGAATGAATCATGGCATAAGTTGTATAGGCAAAATTGGACTCGCCATGCACGACAAAATAGTCGAAAAAATAGGATAACTGATGTTTTTAACCGAGCGATATACTTTTCCGATCCAAAAATATCGCTAATACTTATAAACAGAAGATTTAAATATCACAAGCAAAATATTTCCTTTGATATACAAGAATTTATTGCAGATGAGTAAGTAAACATATTGTCTTCAAGAATATTATATATGATCAAAGAAAAAACAATTAACAATAATTTATTGCAGGAACAATGCAGCAAGTTTCAGTGACAGTGATACATAAAATAAAATTATGTATAATAATATAAATAAATAAAATTAATATAACTATGAAATTATGTATAATAATATAAGTTGCTTTATAAAATATTTTCTTCTAAAAAGTTTTTATTTAATTTTTTATTTATTTTATATATCTTCATTACTTACATTTCTTTTGCGATTCTTATTAAAATTAAAAATATTACGAAGTGATTTTTAGTCTCATTAGTAAAATATTATCAATAGAAATTGCGTTGTCGTTATTACCCGTATATGGAAGATAGATGTTAAAGTTAGTTAGATTAAATTACAATTTTCTTATTTCTATTCGTCGAATCACTGACTTAGGCAGAAATACGATTATTCTTTGGTGACCAATCGTTAAAATATATAATGAAAAGACATCTACAAGTATTTAAAATAAAAAAAGAATAATAATAAAGTTTGTTGTACAAAATTTCCACAAAGCATGAAAGAATATCTTTTATTAAAGATTTCTAGAGTTTAATCAATATTAAATATATTATTAAGGTCAAATTCGGATTTCTTATACAAAAATTATTAAGGATAAATAGTAGTTTATCAAAATATTATATTCTAGCAAAACGCCAGAGAGAAACATATATTTTTTCTTTATATTGGCACATTTGACCTTCAATTTCAAGGTCAATTGGCCACTTTTTTTAATGCGCTTTATTTTTCCTCCATTACACATTACATCAGCTTTACAATACTGCTATGTGCATGTCTCTGTCACATTTCTATCCAGAGTTCTACGATTTTGTCCAAAAATTTCTCGAATTAGTACACTCTGCGCCGTATCGCAATAGAAGCGATATAGTACGCGTACCCGAGCATGTGTGAGTGTGTGTGCGTATAGGATAGCACAGCTGGCTAGTGATAGAGCCTACCTGTATATACGCAGCATAACGCGTATTATACGACAACAAAAGAGTGCGAGATCAGAAATTCGGTGCAACGCACGCGTCTCGCACTTAGAATCCGCGAAATAAAATCACGCCACAATTATTAGAATAGAGGCCTTAGATTTTGTTTTTATTTTTGCAAAGCACGCTGTTTTGAACTTGTAATTTGCGAGATAAAATCACGCCACAGCTATTAGAGTAAAGGCGTTAGATTTTTATTTTTTTTTATTTTTTTTTTAGGCTAGCTTAATTCTGATAGGAAAGCGTAGGTTTTTCGTGTATTGCAAATACACAATAGCTCGCTAATAAATTATCAGATAAGGTAGCCGCTGCTGCTGCGTGAACTAGTTTCATAAAGTCAGTAAATTTTAGCGTGAAATCTACGCGTGAAAGATGGCTCAAGAAACCGAAAAGAGCGTAGGAGACTGGTGCTGTGCACTAGATGACGCCGATTTACAAGAAGCACTGACCTCGTTGAAGCTTCGAGCTGATGGCTTCAAGTTAGCCAAAGTCGCCAGACTTCACCGATGGTTAATGGGCGACTACACCGAAGAGGATTTTATGCCAATGGGAGAAGTGTTGTTATCGGAAGCTCGCGTTGAAAGAGAGCTACTCCGGCAAACATTTATAGATGAAACAAAGCTGGAAACGTCTGGTGATACGATTGCGGATGAATCGTATGACCCTACGGCAACACACCATCTAGAAAGATTGGCGCACGACCAGACCGTAGCAGAACGGTTAATGTGGTCGAGTGATACACGGGTCCCATGCGGGCAAGGCGCTGTAAAGAAGGTAGCGCGAGCCTCAGCTAGTACACCGTGGGCAATCCCATCAATGCAACTTTCTGATGAGGAGGAGGATGCAAGAAATGTTGCAGACAGTCGTAGGAAGGACGATGAGCAGCTGGATCCCAGGTCCCTTCCGACTCACGGTAGAGGAACGGCTGAAGTAATTGTACAGCAAGTGCGAGGTCAGGCAGCGATACAGACGGCAAACAGGAAAGAAACAACGGAATCTGGGAAGAATGAGCCAGATGACGCTGTAAAGATTCTGACACGCCGTGTGGAGGCAACAGATGCCAGGATAGACCAGCTAACGAAGAGCGTGGAATCGTTAATGGCGATGATGATGGGTAGCGCCGCGTCGAGCACAAGAGTGGAGCAAACTCCAGCCCCTCCGAAGCCAACGCACAAGACGCAAGGTGGTTTACCCTCGCCAAGGGTCGACTTCTAAGATACGTACAGTATCTTTGGAAATGAGGACATGGCCACCAAAAGTAGCGCGGCCGCGTAACATGACGACGTTGCCGGCAAGGGGCGTTAGACGTCAACCCCTGGCAGGTGCTGGAGGGAGCAGAAATACTACAGGCGAGACGAGTAGCGTACCTGGTAGTAGAAGCACTACCAGTGGTATGACGTCCTCTCACAATTCATCTAAAGTGGCCGGTAGTGTATTTGGAAAGTGTCCAGTCCGATTCAAAGGCGATGCCAGTATGAGCATCGAGCACTTCATTCAGAAGATGGAGGGAGTGCAGAGGTTGAACGACCTCACAGAAGAACAGATGCTAGCTGCATTCCAGGAGGTATTCACCGGTTATGCCTATGAGTAGTTGTTAAATCGAGTTGATGAAACGGCAGGGTGGAATAGCTGGCAAGAGTTTTGCACGTGTGCCAAGACGTGGTTCGGCAAAACGCAGGGATACCAGCAGAGGCTTCAAGCAGAGGCACATGCACGCACACAGGGACCAAATGAGTCTATACGCGTGTATATCACAAGCCTGCAAGGTATTATGCGCAGTATGGTACCGAAGCCTAGTGTATCACAGCAGCTTGATGTGATATACCACAACATGCTGCCTGCTATAAAGAGAACTCTGCAGCGAAAAGACTACAGCACTGTGGAACAAATTCTAGAAGCAGCTGCTGAGATAGAAGCCACCATCGAGAGCGAGTCGGTATATACACCCCCTCCACCTCCCGCAGCCTCACTGTTGCCGGAATTGGCTTATAAGCCAGATCTCTGTCCTCATAGCTCCAAGGCCAAGGTAGCGGCTTTGGGAGCAGAGGTCACGGGGGAAGAGCCGCTGGACCTAGCAGCGATAAACTGCCTGCTCGACGAGCGATTTAAGAAAGCTTTTCAGAATAAGTCCCCGACAAGGCCACCACAGCGGCGAAAGACTTACCGCAGTGCCAGCAGCGGGCGTAATAGAAGTCCAAAGAAAAAGGACAAGGAGACTAGCCCACCATGGAAGGAAAGTCCGAGGTTGGGACATAAGTCGAGGAGCCCCAACAAACGAAAGACGAACACCTACAAAGACGTAGAGTGTTTTAACTGCGGTTAAAAGGGCCATATCGCCAGGATGTGTAGACATCAGTCGAGAAACGCCAAAAAGGAGACGTAGGCGAGGCCCCTACATCTCTGAGGAGGGCGCAGCATGAGACTGGGACTAGTTCAGCGCGCCAGGCCTCGCCAGATGATTTCGATCTGATGATCGAAAAGCTAGCCAAGGTTAGCAATGAGGCGCAACCCAACCTAAATGGCGATGAGTCACACTATTGGGTAAAAGTTGAGATTGGAGAGTTTCAAGTGCGAGCGCTCTATGATCCGGGAGCGGTGTTGACAGTAATGGGCACGCTAGGTTTACAAATAGCCAGCGCGTGTGGGCGCAAGATACGCCCGTGCCAAGGTCAACAAGCACAATGCGCCAATGAACAGACTTCAACGATTGTGGGTACAGTAAACCTGCTATTTGAAGTTGAGGGAGTCCTGAGAGAAGTAACTGTAGCAATAATGCCAGATGCAATCGAGAGCTGCCTAGTCGGAGCAAACTTTGGCAGACTCTTCGATGCAGTACACGACCCAAACGAGGGAGTGTTATACTTGACGCGCGAAAAGAAAATAGTACAGCTTCAACTGGCAACGCTCGGAGTTACAGGTGTGCTCAATATAGCCGCAGTAGGTTTAGCGAGGATTACGGAGGACGAACGCGCTAAGCTGAACAGACTTTTGGCTAGGATGAAACCAGCCCAGCCGAATGCGCTAGGTCGCACTCAGCTGATTGAGCATGACATCGACATTGGTACTGCTAGACCCATAAAGCAGGAATATTACCCGGTGTCGAGGATGATGGAAGAGGAAATGCACCGCCAGGTACTGGAGGTGGAAGGCGGGCATTATTGAACGAGCAATAAGTGGTTGGTCTAGCCCCGTGGTTTTGGTGCGCAAAGCGAATGGAAAGTTTCGTCTTTGCGTTGACTTTCGTAAAGTTAATGCGCTATCAAAAGCTGATGCTTATCCTTTGCCGAACATGGATGATATACTACGTAAACTGCAGAAAGCGAAGTATATTTCGACACTGGATCTCAGTAATACGTATCATCAGATACCGCTCAAGAAGGAAGCAAGACCAATCACGGCGTTTACGGTGCCAGGTCTGGGATTGTTCCAATTTAAGCACATGCCTTTTGGTTTAGCCTACGCAGGAGCGTCATTCCAGAGGCTAATCGACGAAATTATCGGACCAGAACTTCAGCCATACGCTTATTCATACCTCGATGACATAATTGTGGTCACAGAGACGTTCAAGGAACATATCAAGTACCTAGGAAAGGTCTTGACAAGGGTGAAAGAGGCAGGCCTAGTAATCAACCAAGAGAAGAGTATCTTTTGCCAAGGTGAGGTCAAGTACCTAGGCGTCCTAGTCAATCATGACGGGTTTCGGCCTGATCCAGGTAAGATAGCCCCGGTAGTGGACTGTCCGGCACCGAAAAACTTGAAACAGCTAAGGCGATTCTTAGGAATGGCGTCATGGTATCGCAAGTTTTTAAAAGACTTTGCGAGCTTCGCTGAACCTCTTTTTGCATTGACCAAGAAGGGAAGGAAGTATGAGTGGAGTGAAGCACAACAAGATGCTTTCATAAAGATTAAAGCGCTGATGGCGTTAGCGACAATCTTACATCGACCAGACTTCAACGCACAGTTCGTCGTGCAAACGGATGCTAGCGATACCGGCTTAGGCGCCGTATTGATGCAAATCGTAGACGGCGAAGAAAGAGTGTTAAAGTTTGCTAGCCGTACCCACTCCCCGGCTGAACGTAACTACTCTGTAACTGAGCGGGAATGCCTAGCTGTGATATGGGCGATAAGGAAGTTTAGACCTTATATCGAAGGATATGAGTTTAAAGTCATAACTGACCATAGCAGTTTGCGCTGGCTATGTAATCTTCGAAATCCAACTGGGAGACTAGCCCGTTGGGCTTTGGAAATGCAAGGACATAGTTATACAGTGGAGCATAGGAAGGACTCACTGAACGCCGTACCACGGTAAGCACCACACAAGTACACCAACAACACTCGACCCAATCACCACCAGAGGGCGTTGGCGCCAGCGACTTGGGCTATATAAGCCCAGCCGCGTCAGCACGGCGGCAGTTCGATCAGAGCTCCCGATCCGAGCGTTGCCGTGAGCACACGACACCGCTAGGAGGGCCCTAGAAGAACTGACGATATCTGGCCGTTTCGTGCGTACACGTAACGGCACAGATACCGAAACTACCGTATTAAACCGCTAAACCCCGTTCCATTGTTTCGACCAGTCTCGTTGCCGCTGTGCGCACACAGGGCAATCGGAATACGAAACCGACTGCAAATACTAGCAGAGTCGTGCGCACACGTCTCTGTTAGAATCTGGACACCCGCCACACACATACCGCTGCACTGTCACACGGTTTCGACCGTTCCTGTTACCACTGTGCGCACACAGGGTAACCGGAACCCGAACTGACTGCAGAGACTTACAGAGTCGTGCGCACACGTCTCTGTCAGACTCTGCACGCTCACACACAGCCCCACCGTTCCGCCATTTCACTTGCCGCTGTGCGCACACAGGGTAAGAGAAACCGCGGAAAGCGATTCCAGTATCAGGTTGAGTCGTGCGCACACGTCTCAATCAGATCCTGTGGTCCACCGCACTTCACACACACACAGTCACTCACCACTCTGCCGCTTCACTTGCCGCTGTGCGCACACAGGGCAAGGGAAGCCGCGAGAGACAGCCACCGTACCGGGTTGAGTCGTGCGCACACGTCTCAATCAGGTCCTGTGAGACTCCACACTAAGACATCCCGCAGACGTTCCTCCGTTCCACCTACGGCTGTGCGCACACAGGGTAGGGGGAAATTAGGAACCAGTGCAGAGTCTACACAAGATCGTGTGCACACGTTCTCGCGAGGACTCCGCAATAGCCAATTACACACCTAGTAACAACCGTACCGCCGTGCTCGAAGCGTAGTCGATAAGTAGGCAAAGCATACCGGCGACCGAACTAGCGTTACGAATGTTAAACGAAATGAATGTAAGCGACGACTAGTGTCAAGCGTAATACCGTAGAATTAAGGACCGTACAGTTAATGTATAAGTACCGCGATTACCGCCTAGATTGTAAGAAATAACTGTAAGAGATAAGTCTTCTTAAAAGCGTACTTTGTTTGGTTACAGATGGCGAATGACGACGCACTGTAGGAGATGTTTAAATATATATATAATTATTAAAGTTTAACCAAACGGAGTTATTTCTAACCTCACCCCTTTCCGAATCCTGAATCCCGACTGACAAAATCCGGGGCAGGGGGAACGCAACCGTTACAGATTAAAAAAACATTTCGCGATAAAAAATACTCACTCATTTCACGCTGCTCATACTTCGTTCTCAAACATTATTTGTTTAATTTTTTTTAAAAAGTGTTTTCTAGATTTAATTAGTTAATAACTTAATTAGATTATTAATTCACCCCTTGCAATGAATTGTTTCCAAAAACCCTGAAACATGTGAACTTTAATTAGTTTAATATTTCTAATAACAGTACAATAGTTAATTGGATTCATCTAATTTAATAAGTTCTGTAATAAAAAAATGTAAAAAAAATATTCACCCTTATACAAAATAGGGGATACAACCCTTCATTACCAAATAGGCCAATTACTTACATTTGTTTGAAAAAATTTTTTAGGCGTTGGGCTCAGTTAGGCTCAGTATTCCTCGCGCGCGAATTAGGTCAACTTACACGCGTTAATCCTTCTGGTGGCAAATGTCCATTGGACGATAATCATCTTTAACTTCTTAATTACAAAACTCCTTGCATCCGCACCAAGGCTTTAAAAACCCTGGAGCCGATCCACGCAGTGCCTTTTGTATAAAAACTGATCGGTAGTACGGCACAGCCTGTCTTCTCTGGTGAGCAGCCAGTGTCAAGTCTGTGTAGTGATTAGAGACGCGTTTACTCCGCACTAACACGATTGGGAGCGCGTTTACTCCGCCCCAGCATAGACAACACTGACGGGCCCTTTGGAGTCAGTAGACAGACCGTAGAGAGACGTCCGTGCCAAAGGTCCGCCGAATAGCAACCCGGCGATAGTGGAATACCACAGCTGCACTAGTATAAGTTCAATATTACGCCACGAGTATCGTGTAGTTTAAGTGCATCTACGATATACATCTGTCAAGCCACGAAGGAGTTTAGTAACATCCAGGAGTGACAGATAAAGATCTAAATGTATGCAACAACTATTTATAATACTACAATTAGTACAACACTATAACAAACAGCGTCAGTAAAATAGAAATTAGAATAAACGAAATTGTAATTATCATAATCGTCGGCTGAATTCTCGGGTTGTCATAACATCAATAAACAGAAAAAGTGAATCTAATCTCAGTGTGACCTCAATTCAAATTATTAAATATACATAAACAACCCTAATCCTACCTTACGTACGTCATCAACGAGGCAAGTGCGGACAGACCATGAAGGAAGAGAGAAGGAGAAGTACCTCCATAGGCCGCGGCGAGCACAAGCGGGTCGCAGTTTTTGCCAGAGATCGAGCCGTAACCTCAGTGGTTATAGCGCGATCCGACGGGCGGAAGACAGAAGCTTTCCTATTTTACTGTTACCGACTGCTGCAATTCGCTGGAATAATAGTTTTGCATGTGCAGCTATTGCTAGGGATGTTAGAAACATTTAATATTGATAAATAATTGAATGTACATTATAAATAAACAAATTATAAAGATTGTGTATGATAGCTATTTTGTAAAGTGCATGGCTGTTGAAAAAACGACAAGGGGTTGTAAGTTTTATCAGTAAGAACTATATATTTTCAAATCGTTAGGCTCTCAATAGATGGCGCTGAAACCAGCGAGGGTTCGGTGGTCTCGCTATCTCTGGAGGAAAAGTCGTCCCAGTTACTGGGTACTAAGTTACTTCTCCTTCTCTCTTCCTCCATGGGACAGACTATCGTCCGCTGAGTTAAGAGAGCGAACAGACTACCGTCCGCTGAATTAGAAGATCGGACATTCCATTGTCCACCGAATAGAACGCGTCACGCTTAACTTCATTTGTAGCATTTCGCGATTCTATAAGTCTCAAGTAACAATAAGGCTCTCGAGCCTATGCTAGTTCCCGCGAATTAAATAATTATTTGTAGAACTCGCGCAGCCCGTACTTATACTAAATACGGTCTTTACACCTTAGAAGTGGTATTCCGCCGATAAAAAAATACGTGGCACTTATTTTTTAATATACTTTGTCCGACGAAATATGCAGTTGCTAAATAAGTTAGACATATCAAATTAATTTAAAATGAAACAAAATATCTCTAAAATGTCGTCTGCTCCATGAGATTCGGCTACATTGAGATAGGCTTTATAAAAATATGTGAAGTTTCGCCACGTTAGTGGTTTATAAAGAAGAAGTAAACATTTATTTGAACTTTTTGTCTGCAGTACTGAGCGCATATTTCGTCGGACAAATTTACATAGCTATTCGAGGCATGTGTCGTATATATATGTTACAAATGTCGGCAAAACAGAGAGAAATCAGTTACTTGATTTTCGGTAAAAGGCGCGGGAAGCAAAAAGCAAGAACGTATGCCTACTAGAAATCAGGGCCCTGTGCTTGTTGACAATTGTTTCTAATAAATAAAATAGTTTATTAGTCAAACTTGACGGTTATTAACATACTTTATTTCTCTTCAATTTTTTAACATTTCATTTTGTCATAATTAGCGAGTTTATTGGGATCATTGCTACCAGGAAACTATTAAAATAATGTGAAAAACGGAAATAAATCAAAATTAGCAGGTTATGAAAAATTCTTTTTTGTTAATATTTATTAATTAAAATGAAAATTACAGGGGGCATTAAAATGCATGGTCAGGGTACTATTGGTCCCTGCTATACTACTATACCCCTCCCATTATTTTTGACACGTCCCCAGCTTACCGAACCGTCGCCACGATGGCCTATTCCCCTGCTCCGATCTTGATGCGCCTCTCCCCTGCCTTGCCGACGATGGCGTTCTCCTCTGCCACGGCCTCCTCGGTTACCGCGATGGCCGCGTCCTCGCTGGTTGCCGCGACTGCCCGCGCTACGTCTTGTGTCGGCGCTTCTACCCGAGCTGCAGGTAAAATAGCGATTGTCGTCGGTGCTGGCATAATTTAGCAGGTCACCCCGCTCCCGCAAACTTCTGCCGTCAGCTCCGCGACGTTGATGCTCGGTCGCCCGGGCGTCACGATTTCGTGACCTGGAGCGGTCACTGAGGAACGCGGATGAGCTTGACTCGTCGCTTAGGTCCCCTTCTTCTCGGTCAGGCCTCTAATAAATTGCATTGAAATGTACTCACCGATAAACATGGCTCGTCGGTGCTATCCTGCCGGAGGCGAACCGCTTCTTTTGCAGCGTATGCTGCTGCCCTGAGCCTCCTATTGGAGCCACCGCCCTTACTCCTCCTCGGTCCAGGCATCGTCTAACATACAATATAAATAAATTAAATATAAATATATATTGAAAGCAAATAACAATAGTAAGAAATATTTACGCTGTCAGTATTTTGTCTTCTCTCAATTCCGTCGATCGCCTTAGCTGTCACAACGTGCACTGATCGGGTGGAGAGCAGGCGATTTTGACGTATTGTCTTCGCGAGTTCAGACTCGCGACGGGCATGCATGCACGAACGAACACATGCACGCGCGCAAGTATACACATACACGGTAGCACTGCGCGCCAAAAACTCTATATTTATGCATATATCTAAATGGCGACATTGTTTCTCCTAATGAGAACGTCATTCATTCTCTCCCGTTCGACGAGTTAGTTAGAGTTGTTTCGCGTTCGAGTTTCTTTCGAGATTTGTAGACATTCAAGGAGTTGTTTGGAGTATTTTCGATTTTCTTAGAGATTCGACGAGTTGATTAGAGTATTTCGATTTTTTGTTGCGTTTGGAGTGTTTTTGAGTTTTTTAGATATGGAGAGAGACATACGTGTTCTGACATTGCCAAAGAGAAGAAGCGATACGTGCTGAGCGGTAAGAGACCTAGCTGTAAGAAGAGTGCCATAGCTCGGTAAGTGCATAATAGTAATATATAACGTCATTCTGTATATGCGTCGGTCAAAGCGTAAGCGATAATGTATGAAATGTATACTCGTACACAATTTGTGGAAAGTCTCGTATTCCGATTCTTTCCTTCACTTATGGACAACATCGCGGAAAATTGAACGTATACGCGTCGGAGGATTTGATTTCGTGAACGAAAATGTAGCATGCGCGACCAATTTTTTTCACGAGCGCAATAGAAACTTCGTTCGCGTATGCAAAAAAAACCTTCTTTAAAAATCGTGTAATGAATATTGTATTTGAAAGAAATACGTTAAATGTCCAAGCATTGTTTTCTTTAGAAAAATATTAATTATCACTTATATCCAATTTAGTGATACTAAAGGTAGTAAATTTATTTTTTAATGCTTTTGTTATAAATTAATAAAGAAGTACGTATGAAAATAATTAAGAAAAGTATTTACGAAATCGTAAAATTTTGTTACAGTACTTATACATTTTATATCGTAATTGTAATATGATTATAATTCAAATATTAGCCAATCTTTAATGTCAGGATATAGTATTACTGTATAGACTCAAACTACGGAAAAAGGGTTGTAATTTTAAAATATTGTTCTCTATGTATGCTAAGGTAGGGTATAGACTGGTCAAGATTTTCGAATATTGGTTAAGGTATAAATATTGTTTGATTAACCATTGTCTAATACACATGTGTCTCAAATAATACAAAATTTGATTTATTTATCAACATTTCCTTTAGAGGTAAGGTAGGTCCAGAAATAAACTTTAAGACTTAATTTGTTTATAAATCAATGTTTATAAAATTTAACAGTGTTATTAATTATGAAAAAAAAGTCTCTTTGACGATGACATTTTTGTTATAACGTATTAAGAATTGTTTTGCTGATTGTTGCATGTATAGTTAGTAAATTTATAATACATTTTTTTTATGGTTAGTATAAATAAATAAATTTCTTACTTTAAAAGAGTAGTAAATAACGTGAAATTATGGATTTGTTTAAGAAAAATTGATTCAGAAAATTGTTAAATTTATAATTTAGCTTTAAAAAAAAATTTGTATCACAAATTTCTTTGTTTTAAGGTACATTTGATCGCGAAAATATTAATGAAGTGTAAAATACTAAATTTCGTTATCAAACGCGTACCAAAAAACGGCTGATTTGGACCGGTTTTTACCTATTTTGATTTCATAAAATGCAATGAGATCTTCAATTTTAGTTGTCAATGTTTTATTATATTCTTTTTTTACATATTACATAACCCAGAGAAATTTCGCTGGTCTAGAACTTACTGCAAAAGTTAATTTCACGACCAATCTATACCCTTCAGTGTCAAAATCAAACGATTTTTTAAAATGCTGGTATCTTTTGACTGAAGCATGCGTTTAAGGTAGGAGTATGGTATTTTTATGGACATTTGCAATAGAGGAAATGAGCCAACGTTCCAGAACTCGATAACAGAGGAAGTCATTGACATCACTCTCATATCGAACGGACTCTGGAACAAGGTAACAAACTCGAGAGTACTAGGGGAGGTTTCTGTCTTGAATCACAACCTGATCACCTTCCGGTTGGGGGGAGCGAGCACGGTTGAGCAGCTGAGAAGAAACCCTAGGAAAACAAATTGGGAAGGTTATAGGGAGGGACTGAAAGCAATGATCCGGGCCTTTCCCAGATCCTACGGGAGAGTGGGGGACCTAGAGCACTGCTGTGAAATACTAACAGGTATAATAATTAGCTCGTACGAAAGTAACTACCAGTTGAGGAAAATAAAAGTATCAAAAGGAGCCCCGTGGTGAAATACTCACCTAGAGAGGCTGCGCAAGAAGGAGAGGAGTCTCTGGAATAGAGCCAAGCACACGAAAGGGATGCAAGACAAGGAGAAATATAGGAAAGCGAGGGACGAATATAAAGAGAAAATTGTCAAGGCCAGGACCAAAGGGTGGAGGGATGAATGTGGCAGCCTGGAAGGTCTAAAGGATACGGCCAGGCTGTGCCGAATCCTGCAAAAAGGGACCGAAAACGGACACGATTAAGCTGGGAAGGGAACGGGTGAAAGACGAGGGTGTGGCCCTAAGGGGTCTACTCAAGGGCCACTTCTCGGACTGTAACATAGGTACGGAGAGCGCAAAGGAACGATACACAGCAAATGGGTTTGATTGGAGCCTAGCGAGAAAGATTGTAGAAAGGAAAAGGATCGAATGGGCCATCAACACGTTCGAACCTTACAAAGCGACAGGGCTGGACGGAATCTTTCTGCCATGGGGTACATACCCGAGAATTAGAGGTGGGCAAAGGTCGTGTTTATACCTAAACCGGGGAAAGCACAGCACATACGCATTAAAGATTTTAGGCCAATAAGTTTAACACCGTTTCTACTTAAAACAATGGAGAGACTGGTGGATAGATACGTCAAGGAGATACCTCTGCTAGAGGCCCCGCTGCAGGATAGGCAACGTGTCTAGTAAACAAGCAAGTCTGTCGACACGGCTCTAGCGGAGGCAGTGAGGTTCATCGAAAAAGGTATGGAGAAAAGAGGGCTAGTGCTAGCGGCCTTCTTGAATGTAGAGGGAGCATTTAACCACACAAGCGGGGAGGCAATAGTGCAAGGTATGAGAGAGCATGGAGTACCAGGGACCATCTATACGTGGACCTGGAACATGCTGTGCAACAGGAAAATAAAGGCTGAATGGGGAACGAGCTCATGGACAGGCGTGGTCAACAAAGGCTGCCCGCAGGGGGCACAGCACATAAGTGTAAACTCTTCCTGACAATGTGGTGTTTGGTAGTCGACGGCCTCATAAAGGTCCTAAATGAAGCAGGTATTTGCACACAGGCATATGCGGATGACATCGTATTAATGATAAGAGGGGATGATGTAGGTGTACTAGAGGGCGTCATGCAGTATGCACTCAAAATAGTAGAATCTTGGTGCAAGTCGGTGCAGTTGGGCGTCAACCCGCAAAAGGCCAATGTTATGCTTTTTACAACTAGGTATAAGACAAAACAAGTTGAGGGACTCCGTTATACGGAGAACCCATAGAAATGGTCAAACAGGTGAAGTACTTGGGAGTCATCATGGACTCAAAGCTAAATTGGGGACCGCACATCAGGGAGAGATGCGCAAAGGCCATCAACACCCTCTGGGCCTATAGAATAGCATGAGCTAGAAGACCTGGGGGCTAGGACCAGACAAGGTGAGGTGGATATACGAGTCCATTATCAAGCCAAGGCTGCATGGGGCACTGGTCTGGGGACACAAGTGTGAACTCAACACACATGTTAGATCTCTAAAAAAGGTGCAGACAATGGTAATGGCAAGGCTGACAGGAGCCATGAAGACTACTCCGACGGATGCTATGGGGCTCCTTCTGGGTTTGCCCCCCTTGAACAAGGTTGCAAAAATGGGAGTACTTATGGTAAGTGTAAGGATAAAGGATTCGGGATGTGGTAAGCACCTTATGGACAAGAAATTGACAGAAGAAGTGCTACCCAACATTGCAAAGGTAGGAAGTGACTATTTTATTTAACAAATTATTTTATTTAATAAATTTGTAAAAGTACGAATAGGAGATGGAAGTTTCCTAAAAGCAGATGGTGTTGGAAGTATCAATGTTCGAACTTTCAATGGAACATCGTGGACTGAAAATCATCTATCAAAAGTATTATATGTACCTAAGTTAAAATATAATCTTTTTGCCGCTGGAGTAGCATTAGATAAAGGATTGAAGTTAGTATCGAATAACAGTATTTGTAAATTTTACAAAGGCCAATCTGTAGTTGCAATGGGAGAACGTACTGACAAATTATTCGTGATGAAATTTGAAGTACTTGTACAGGATAAAGTCTCAGAACGAGACAATATAGCTCAGATTAATATTGCACTTGAAAATTCGTTGGAGATCTGGCACCAAAAGCTCGCACATCAAAACTACAATAAGGTAAAGGAAATACTTAAGCTGTCCAATATTGAAGTAAAAGACAGGGATGAGCCATTTTGTGAAAGGAAAGGAAAGATTCATCGTTTGCCTTTTAAATCAAGTAACTCCAAAACGTATGAGATTGGAGAACTGATACATGCTGATGTATGCGGGCCATTTCCAACTAAATCTTTAAAAGGATCCAGGTATTTTTTATTATTAAAAGATGATTTTTCACACTATTGTTTTATATATTTTATAGCTGCAAAATCAGATGTAACTAGATGTATCAAGGATTTTCTTCTTAAAGCCGATAAACATTGTCCCAAATGAATAAAAACATTTAGATCAGACAATGGGTTAGAATTTGTCAATAAGAATGTTTCAGGGATCCTGATAAAATACGGAGTAGAACATCAACGGTCAGTAGCGTATTGCCCACAGCAGAATGGCTTAGCTGAAAGGCAGAATAGAACAGTAGTCGAAGCAATGCGCACAATACTCCAGACTGGAAATTTCAAACATAAACTATGGGCAGAAGCTGCAAATTTGGCTATATATATATTGAATCTTACTGGGAACAGTACATTAAAAGGTGTTAGCCCATACGAATTGTGGTTTGGTAGAAAGCCAAAAATTGATGATCTACA
Organism: Muscidifurax raptorellus; assembly: GCA_020010945.3. Lineage (NCBI taxonomy): Eukaryota > Metazoa > Arthropoda > Insecta > Hymenoptera > Pteromalidae > Muscidifurax > Muscidifurax raptorellus. The sequence goes on from JAHUUD020000012.1 coordinate 1,406,002, forward strand.
TATTTTTGGAGAAGAGGTATACACGTATATACCAGATATAAAAAGAAAAAAATTGAATCCTAAAGGAGATTTTGGAGTATTTGTTGGCTACGGAGAAAATGTAAAAGGATATAGAATATGGCATCCAGAAACGAACAATATTAAAATTGAAATCAATGTACAATTTACTGGAAGATTCTATAATACAAAAACTGAGGACAGTAAGAAAGATTATCAGTTGATATACTTACCTGAAATGCACGAGGAATCCACTTAACTCGACGATCATGAAGTAGACTTACCTGCACCTGAAAATAACTTACTTGAAAATAATGAAGAAATTGGATCTGAAAATAATGAAGAAATTGGATCTGAAAATAATGAAGAAATTGAGCCTGAAAATAATGAACAAATTGTACCTGTAAATAATGGAGAAATCCAACCTGAAAATTTGATTGAAGAAGAAGAAGACTTTGAGGAAGGAATTTAAGAAGAAAATCCTGAACTCGATAACCATAGACAGCAGAGAAACAGAGCAAATATAAGGCGACCAATCAAATATGATGACTATGTAAATATAGCAGATTTGCTCGCAGCTGAAATAGAAGAACCATCAACATTTAATGAAGCAACACAAAGCCATGAAGCAGCATATTGGAAAGAAGCAATGAAAGAGGAAATTAATGCTTTGAACAAAAATGAAGTCTGGAAACTGGTAGAAACTCCAAAAAGTCATATTAATGTCATGAATAATCGTTGGATCTATAAGATAAAAAGAGATGTTGAAGGAAACATCATTATACATAAGGCAAGATTAGTGATAAAAGGATGTGTTCAAAAGAAAGGAATCAACTACGATGAGGTCTTTAGTCCCGTTGTCAGACTCACTTTCATCAGAGTCATGCTTGCGGTTGCTGCAAAAGAAAATATGATTCTTCGACAATTTGACGTCAAAACTGCCTTTTTATATGGATTTATAGATCAAGATATATATATGAAACAGCCAGAAGGCTTTGAAGATGGATCAAACAGGATATGTAAATTAAAGAAAACTATTTATGGTTTGAAACAAAGTTCTAGATGTTGGAATAAGCGATTCACTGGCTTTATAGAAAAGCATGAACTTAAGGCAACGACTGCAGATCCTTGCATTTTTACAAGCAATAAAAATAAAAAGTTGATCTTAGCATTACACATAGATGATGGATTGATACCTGCAGAAGATGAAGAAACAGCTGATCAACTGATACAACACCTAAAAAATGAATTTGAAATCACTGAGTCCGATGTAAATATATTCCTTGGATTGCAGAATGACCAGAGAAAAGATAGATCAATTTTACTTCATCAAGCTGCATATACCAGAAGGATTATAGAAAGATTTAGACTTAATGAAGCTCATGGCGTATCCATACCTGCAGATGTCAAAGAAGATTTGAACGTAGAAACCCCAGCTGACCAGATTGTATGTACACAGGCACCGTACCGCGAGGCTGTTGGATGTCTTATGTACTTATCGATTGGAACAAGACCAGACATTACCTTTGCTGTCATACGAGCAGGCATATATGGAAAATCCAACAAAAATACATTTGAATTCTGTTAAGAGAATTATTAAATACCTGAAAGGTACAATCAATCTAGGCTTGCTGCTAAAAAAAGATAAAGATTTTCATTTAAGAGCCTACAGCGATGCAAATTATGCTGCTGATACTCAAACAAGAAGGTCAACAACTGGTTCTGTAATTCAACTAGGAACTAGTACAATATCGTGGATCTCTCAGCGACGATCTATTGTGGCACTTTCAAACACAGATGCTGAATACATAGCTGCCTGCCAGACAACAAGAGAAATAATGTGGTTAAAAGGATTGTTAAATGAACTATGTCGTGAACACAAGCTTGAAGTAACACTCCATATTGATAACCAGAGTGCTATTCAGATAATCAAAAATCCAGCACTGCACAAGAGGATCATATTGACATTAAATTTCATTATGTACGTGAAAGGTATTTGGAGGGAAGTTTTGTTGTAGAATACATCAACACAAAAGAGCAACTAGGTGATATTTTGGGCAAGCCGCTACCTCGTCCGCAGTTTACTCAGCTAAGAAATGTAATATGTCAAGAATTTCAGTTATGTTTTTACAAGTATCGAACTTTTATATAAATTAATTCAACAGGGAGAGTGTTAAATGATGTTTATTTTAACTTATATACTAAATCACTTGTTTTATATAGAATCATACTTCCTTATTTTTATAGTCAGAAAGACAACTGTCTAACCTAAAATAATTTTTATAACCATATGTTTTTGTCCTGTATGTTGGTAGACTCTTCACGTAGCTTTGAACCTAAGAGAAAGCTCCATATATAATTCTCAACGTTAAATAAATCGCATTATATCTAAACAATCCTAGATTATTACTCCCATAAATCATAACAATTAACAACTATAATACACAGGTGGACTCTTTATTTTGATAAATCGCTATTGTACTCGGCGAGTGAGACAAACGATAGAGATCGTCCATTACGTATAATGCATGAGTGGGAAAGAGAGAGAGAGAGAGAGAGAGAGAGAGAGAGAGAGAGAGAGAGAGAGAGAGAGAGATGTATTTATATTTTCTTTCACCCTCTTTGCCCCCCACACTAACACATTTGTTGCCCCTTCGGCGAATTTACTGGATATATATCACCAGCATGAAAAATTTTATTGTAGCGTTGGGGGGCGAACAATATATAAATATTGGCCCAGAACGCCGGGCTAGAAAAAAAAGCCTTGGTGAACGTTTTTTCTCAAAATGAACCAAAATTAAATTTATGGAAAGGGATAATAAAATTAACATTACATTAATTATTTAAAATTTAATTTATTTTTAAAGCTCAACAGTCATCTAAAAAGTAGCAGCTGGCGCGTGTGAGTACGCTGCGTAGCGGGAATATACGTGAGCGCGCGGAGAGTGTGTGCGCGAGCCGCTTGGTGGGAGCGTCCGTGAGCGCACGAAGAGTGTGTACGCGAGCCGCTCGGTGGGAGAGTACGTGCGAGTGCTACAAGTGCGTGTGTCCGCTACAGTACGTAGCGCGGGCATAGTGCAAGCGCCGTATCGCAGTCGAAGCGATATAGTACGCGTACCCGAGCGTGTGTGAGTGTGCGTGCGTATAGGATAGCACAGCTGGCTAGTGATAGAGCCTATCTGTGTATACGCAGCATAACGCGTATTATACGACAGCAAAAGAGGGCGAGATCAGAAATTCGGTGCAACGCACGCCGTCTCGCACTTAGAATCCACGGAATAAAATCACGCCACAGTTATTAGAATAGAGGCGTTCGATTTTATTTTTTGTTTTGATAGACTAGCTAAATCTAGGTAGACAAGCGGAGGTTTTCCTGTATTGGAAATACACAGAAACATGCAAATAAATTGTCAGATTAGTTAGCCGCTGCGGCTGCGCGAATCTATTGTTAATACCGTGACGTAGAGACGCGAGTAAAAATGTTGACGCAAGCAAATAGGGCAGAAGAACTGCGGAGTCAACGGAAGTTGATAGCTGATGCGTTGGTAAAAACCGCCGAAGATTTAAAGGCAAAGAGTTGTAGCTTATATCAATTGCCAGATGAAGCAGTATTTTTGGCAGAATTGATATTGAAAGGCACAACTGCGATTACCTACAGTGAGGAAGCTCAACAAAGGATAGCTCAGAAAGTCAATGGATTTATCTGGAAGCTGTCAGTTGAATCCTTAATAACTGTAGCAGACGCTCTGTTATTGGATGCCAAGGATTCACCAATGGTTACTCTTATCAAAATCAGAGCTAGGCTCGGAGGTGACTATAATGAAGAAGATTTCGTTACGGCAAACGACCTGGGTAGATATGTCACTCGAGATGAGAGGGACATAAGGCTGTTATTGCTGTTACGACCAGTATTACCGATTTTAGCGACGTAGTAGCAGCACGAATGGCGGATGAAAGAAATGTCTGCGGTATTACAAGTATAACGCAAGACATAGAAGATGACAGCCAGATGTCAGGAGTGGACCAATCAGAACGAGACTGCAGAACGCCTTCGTCGAGGATAGACAGCGTTTTGGGGAAGGAGAGTACCCGTCAACTTGCTGTAGATGCCAAAGCTGCAACAGAAGATGAAAACGCTGCTATGGCCTCGACTACGACCAAGGTAGCGCATACGCCTGTAGGCGCAGAAACAGCTCAAAGCTTAGAACACGAGTCAGATGCAGAGTCGCAATCAGACTCAATGTTCAGCAAGTCAAGCTATAATCCTTGTGAGAAGGTAACATGTCTCCTCGCACACTCGCAGATACTCAAAGAGGTTCAGAGTATGCGTCAGGAGTTGCTAGAGCTGAGACAGAAATTGAGCAGTCTCGAGAATCAAAAGGCAGGCCAATGTAGTTGTCAGTGCAATAACGCTAACACACAGAGCTCGCCAAAGGCTAGAAGGGACCGCACAGCAGAATAGGAAATCTGCAAGCGAAGAACGACACCTGGGCCTAAAGAAACGTCCCAGGCGCCGGAGTAAAGCGAAGCCTAATGAAGGCACGTGGCTGTCAGAGTGGCCCCGTTCTCAGCAGACAAAGAAGCTAGAGCGAAAGAGCGGCAAGGTCGCCAAGGCCAAGACAAGCCAAGCCTGTCAGGTAAAGGCGGAAAAATTGCCTGACAGACGGAAGTGCCAAGGGCCCAACACGCAGAGGGAGCGGCCTAGCCCAAAGAGTAGTCCAAGAAAGGGGATACTGCTAAAGGCGCGTTGCCGGCATAAGAAGTGTTGGGTATGTGGTTCGAAGGATCACTTGAGGCGAGATTGCTTCGAGGCGATAAACCAGGATGTGTAGCTGCCTAATCGAGTGCATAAAAGACTCGAATGTTGGACATGCGGTCAGGTGACTCATTGGATGAGGGACTGTCCTGAATGGAAGGGCTGGTCGCCAAGAGCACGGCCAAGTCAAGTTGCTAAATCTGGAAGGAATGTTCCTTGCGAGACAGAGAGAAAGGGATGTAACGCTAAAGAAGGAACTACCAACAGAGGACAGGGACGGATCCTACTTCTAAGGCAAAAGAAGTAGCCATTCAGTATCGCAAGGCTTCGATACCACCATCTGATGGACGAGGACGACAACACCCAGATCTGGGTGGATGCAGGTCGACTGGTAGGAGTCCATAAATCAGAGATCCACTCGGAGGAGGACAATCAAAGAGGGATGATATGAAAATCCGATGGATGTGGTAAGAATAGATACGATGCGTCAGATGCTGCGTGCAAGCGAAAGAGACTCTGGTAACGAACAGAGCAATAATACGGACTCGCGTCCTGCTAGATCGCAGCACAGCGGTGCTCGACGTGTGAGCCCCCTTCAATGTATCACGGAGCGTCAAGGTGACGACGTAGGTCCGAGCGTGGAAAGTGCTCGCCGACAAGAACGCGGCCAGAGGCGAATTTTGCAGAGGGGTCCGGCCAGGGGCGTGCAGGCGACCCCGGACCGAGGTGCGTTCGGAGAGCACACCACAACCAGAGATGCCGATGCGCTCTGCAGGTGGTGGCTCTGCTCGGCGTGACCGGTCTGGGAATCAGGAGAACGTCTCTCCCGTGAACCGGCGGACTACGCTGGTCGTGCGGCGCAGCAGGTCCCGCAGAGGGACGTGGGGACCGTCGAGGGACCAACGGGAGGAGCAACCCAGAGGGACAAAGCGGCGTCGAACCAGCCGGTCCCGTAGTAGGTCCAGGAGGAGGCGCCAGAGGTCTGGCAGCAGAGGATCAGCTCCACCGTCGCCAGCTCGTCCGCAGGGAGTGCGGACGACCAAGCGAAGCTGTATCATTTGTGGCCACGAGAGGGTCAACCGAGCTTTACGGTGTCCAAATTACCCTCTATATAATATACCCCTATTTTTACAGATGAGGAGTTAATTGTTTGGCGCCACCCTATCCCTATGTATGGTAGAACCAAATTCGGGGCGATATTTTGGTTCTAGGGGGGGGGGGGGGGGTTGTAACGGGCGGTGAGACGCGCACGTCGGCGCGGGGAGCCGAAGCGCGGGAAGGCCGGTAGAGATCTCCTAATTTGAGGGAGATTCGAGACAGTTAACTTTTGACCGCACTCGCGAGCAGTAGTGACGACGCGCGCCAAAAGTTATAGGATTACAGCAGCAACAAAGACAGCAGCCCTAGCAGCAACAGCAGCATCGTGTGCAGCAAGAGCAGCAATGAGTGCAGCAACAGCAGCAAAGGCAGCAACCGCAGCAACCAGAGCTACCACGGCACAGCGACACGGCAAGGTCGAGCAGGAGACTCCCTGGCCAGAGTACAACGAGGATCGACGCGATAAGATAAAGTAGAAAGTAATCTCTATTTTATTTATGCGCAATCGACTGGCGAGGCATTTGGCCCCAGTCGCTAATCCGGTTCTATATTTTGTGGCCTTCTCGCGACGCGAATACGCGCAACACGGACGACGGATTGCTTAATTGAATAAACGCCTTTTTATTAGAATCGGTAGTGTGTTCATTTGATTGTCGTCCCGATCCCTCTTCCTATTCAAACCGCCGAATACCGCCGCCTCCGCGGGCACTACACAGGAGTGTAGTGCATACTGAGCACCGGGGCATCGTCGCAGGTAGGCGACCACACGAGCGAGTACAGCATCTCGCAAAAGCAAAGTGCAGGAGGATTTTGCATTTGTACGGGGTACATAGGCAGATAGCCGCCTAGAAACCACCCCGTTACAATATATATATATATATATATATATATATATATATATATATATATATATATATATATATGTGTGTGTGTGTGTGTGTATATATATAGATTATATATACGATGACGCTATTAATTTTATCATAAAACATAATATTAAAACAGTAGGGGCCAAAAATTACTGAAAAACACTAAAAACACAATTTTATGCGCCTAGCGTTTTTAGCTTATATTTTATGATAAAAACAACAGCCCCATCGTATTCTACGCGAAAAAATAGATCGAAAACATATCTTACATATTGGAAATTGACGTTTGACTATCCTTGAATGCTACAGCATTAAATACGTAGGAGCGAAAAAATCATGATTTTGAAAAGTGAAACGGGTTAAACACTTGCTAAATCAGATTTTATTGCTGAATTCATCGTTTTTGGGTAAATGCAAGTGATTCCCGAAACGGGAGCCGGTATTCAAGCACTTTGGGAAATAAGCGCCACCCTAATATATATATACACATATACACGCACACACACACAAGGTAAATCGGACGGAGTAGGCGTACGGCTATAAGGTGACGGTGCTCTGCATAGAGGATCTCCTTCAATAATACTTATATGACGTAGCGAGAGATGACTAACGGTTGCCTCTTTCCACAGCATAATCGGCTATTCGCTTTTCCCAAACCCGCCGTATCCTCCAGTCTATATGTCGACTATAGCTTTGTGGTTATGGAAGACGTACTTGTCGTGTGGATCATATGTTTTATGTAGTTTATCTTGTCGATTACATGTTTGTGGTGGAAGATCGACGGAACGCCTAACGTTACAGTAACGATAGTCACACTGCGCGGCAATTTGAAAAACGACTCGAATATAGGCGGAAAAGAAAGAATTTAATTATTTTATTTAATTTTAATGAAATTGTATATGAAACTGTTTAAAAATGTAATTCTTAATTATTAAATAAAAATAAATATGGATATCAATGTGTTTGTGATAATTGCAATGAATATTGATTCATCCCATGGATGTTCACATCTCCATATCATAGGTATTCGATCTAATTTGAATTAGTATTAAACTTCTTCTCCACATAATTTATAAGTTGTTCGTTTAAATTCCAGTTAAAAGGCGTTGCGTTAAAAATTTATTTATATTTATTTATATTTAATTGAAGTTGAAAAGAGTAAAGAGTTGAAAAGAGCTTTAACAAGCTTTAACAACATTTTATTGTCATGAAGGATGTAAATTGTTTTCATATAATTTTAAATAAAAAAGGGTTCAGAATAAATAACACGTGTTCAATAATATTGTATACAAAAATTAAAATGTTTATTTGTAATACAAAATTATAAATAAAGTTTTATAAATTATTGTTGAGCAACACGCTTAAAACTTATTTCCTACTAGAATTTGACAGCGCGCTTCGCGCGCACTAACTTTGTTTACGATTCGATTTGTACTTAATTAACAAACGTATAAAATTATTGTTCAACTTTTTTATAGCATGAAATTTTAACTACTCTTTTAAAATTTTAAAAACTAATTATATGTCAGTATCAAAATTCCGTAAAAAATAATTAAAATAACCAATTTTAAAATCTTTATGTGTACAATTCTTTATAAACATAATTTTTAACATTTGTATTTTCCCTTTCATGATCACCAAGATAAACTATAAGTGAATCCCAAGAACGAACTCGAGACATAGCAACATACAACTGTCCATGATTAAATACGTTTCTTCGTAAATCTATGCCAATTTTATCAAATGTTTGACCTTGTAATTTATTTATTGTCATTGCAAAGGCTAATTTTACCGGGAACTGTCTCCTTTTGAAAGAGAAAGGGTACGTATCCTCGCAATATAAAGTAATCCGGTTCAAAAATACAATGTTATTTGCCTTATCTCCTGTTAAAATTAAACATTTAAGTAAATGATTAGAAAAATCAACTATTCGTAATCTTGTACCATTGCATAAACCTTCGTTGATACTAATATTTCTGATAAGCATTACAATGCAGTTTTTTTTCAAATGTAGTTGATACGGTGGTAAAGATGGAGGATTTAAAGTATTTAAATATTCTGGTGTAAGTACCTCGTTCATGTCATTGCCATTGTTACGATTTTTAGTACTGTCAATGCCAGTATAAATACGTTCTGTATTCGGATCAAGTAAATTGGTAACTTGTTTATTAAGTTCATCTACATCGATATTTCGTGGTGTTAAAATAGCACTTTTACCAAATTCTTCAAATTTTTTTTCATTAATTAATTTACCAAATATACAGTCAACTAAATCACTATTTGGTTGCAATATACAGATTTCCGGAAGTCTCAAATTATCATTTTCATCATTCAAAATTCCATTATCAACATCTAATAAGAACTTTGCAAATTCAATTTCATTTAGTCGCACTCTCATATTTTGTGTAAGAGAGTATTTAATGAAATGTTTCCATTCTTCACTATACTTAATAGAAAGATTTAATATCTCCGGACGGGTTCCTCTGACCTTGATAGGTAGAAGTTGCCTGAAATCTCCTCCTAAAATTATGATTTTACCACCAAAGGGTAAATTATTATTCATAATATCTTGCAACGTTCTATTAACTATTTCTAAAGCATATCTTGGCGCCATTGGAGCTTCATCCCAAATAAATACATCAGTTTCTTTAAGAAATTGACATTCTTTAGATTGAAGTTTAAAACTTGAAGAAGAATCGCTGAACATGGGTACTGGTAAGCCAAAGGTTTTATGTACCGTTCGTCCATTAGAAAGCAAGGTAGCTGCGATTCCTGTGAAGGTCATTGAACAAAATTGCATATTTTTCATCGATAACAAATAATAGATTGTTGTGTAAATAAAAGTTTTTCCAGATCCTCCAGAGCCATCAATATATATACATTTATTTGGTACGTGAGAATTAGAATCAGCTGCAAGAAGAACGTAATCTACAATTTCTTTTTGTTGGTTATTTAATTTTTCATATTGTTCTTTGCCCATGTTAATTGTTTGAGCTGTATTTTTTTCAGCCAAAATATAATCAATTTCTACTGGCTGTTCCATTGTAGGAAAATCAGCCAAGCTTCGACCTTCATTTATTAATAAGTTATTAATATGCGTATACGCCATTTGATGACTGACGATTATATCGTTGTTGCGTGAGAAATCCTCTGACATAGCATCTTTAAATGCTTCCTATAATTCTTCTGGATGCATTGGTTGACAATGAATGAGAATACGAACAAATAATCGACGTAGTCCTTGAGGCATCATCCACAAGTTTGCTTCTTCCATTGCACGTATCCACTCTTCATCATCTTCTATCAGTCCTAAAGCTAAACATGCAGCCGAAAATGAAGGCAGAAGTTCACCATCAATGGTTTTTAAGGAATCAAAGCTAGTTGTCCCTTTCACATGTAACAATAACAATCGCACGTGAAATAATTCAAATTCAGTTGGACTAACTGAGCGAATACGACCAAAAACGTTAAACTGTTTTTTTCGAATTTCCCATGTTGTTTTTTTAGTGACCGGATCCTTCTTATAAGTATAATGACAAGGAATATCTTTATATAACTATTGCTTTGCATTTTCATCTTCCAAATTTAGTTTGAAATAATCTAACAACATGCTACTTGATTGATTTAAATTTATTGGCCTGTTATTAGTGTTATTAGAAATCACAATAGATTGTTCGTCAGGTAAATGTACGGGTAACCGTTCAATAGTATGACTTTTATGTCGTAATAGTTTGCTGAATATTCTGTGTGCTGCTTCTACGGGACCAACATATCGGGCTTCTACGAAATCTTGACACTCATCATAGTCAATAACTGCTTGTTCATTTTAGTCAGTAATTATAACATTCGCTGCATCGTGCCGTTTATAAATATATTTATACATGTATTTTACAGCTTTGATACTTGATACTGCTTCTACATTGATATGACAATTGAACATTTCTAAAAGTATAGGAGAATATGGAACTACCCATTGATTATCTATAGTTCGACCGTTAGGGTGCTCATAAGTAATTCCATTATCCCTTCTACGATAGTAAGGATATCCATTTTCGTCCATTGTTGTTTCATTTTGAAAATGTTTTGGAAAATGTTTAGAACACTTATCATTGATCATGCACCAAGCACCACATGGTCCGTGTATCATATTTTTCATAACAATTTCATGTAGTCGAGGATTATTTACTGCATCGGGTATTTCGGCTGATATGAATTTGTCAACAATTTCGGGAGTAGTTATTTTGAAACCATGCTTTAAAGTAATTAATAAATGCATATGTGGCAAACCTCATTTTTAAAATTCATTAACGTATAGGTAAGCTGCAACTTCACCAAAATACTTTTTCTTTATAACAAAATCAAGCAAACGTTCTTTTTTCAAATCAAAAACTCAAGCACAGAGATCAGGCCGATCAGCAGTTTGCTGATGAGGTAGAAGGTTTTCCTCAATTTCTTTCCATTTCGGATTACATGTCATAGTTAGGAACATACATGGTTTACCTTTTTCATTAACGATAGCCATTGCATCTTGATAGCATTGTTGCATATCACGGGGCGAACCTATAAATGTTGATGGTAACATAATTGTTTTGCCAATTCGAGCTTCAATGTCGGCCGCGGCATTGTTCATGTGATCACGTACGCCTTTATATGTATCCGCTCGTATTTCTTTTTGATGAGTTCTAATATAAAAGATCCTGTCTTTTTCGATTTTTACATAAGAATCTACTATCCATTGCTGGAACAGCTTACGACCCATGAGAAACGGATTAAATTCATTACTCCTAAATGCTATTTTATATCTAGTATAAGCTAATCGGGTTATGCGAGTATTTTTTGAATAATTATTCTCAACTCGTTTTAGTTCACTATACCACCCTCGTGTACCGTAAAGATAAAACAGTGGATAGACCCACGGCTCAACGTTAGGATCCATTGTGCTGACGACCTGCAAAGCTTTATTAGAAATATTTACGTAATAGTTACGTAAGATTCTGGAATTTCGCCATCGGCTGTAGTTGAAAAAATTGCAGCCACTTCATTTACACGTTGGAAATTATATCTTCTTACATCAGTACCTGGTTTGAGTGAGAAAAGTAATTTTAACTCTCCATGAATATTATCGTTATCGTTTGATCTTTGTTGACTTTCAAGTTCTTCCTTCATCATTACATAAGATTTAGCAAAATCATTATTTTCACGAATTATTTGATCAAGTAATCTCATCGTATCATGATTGATAACTGGATGTTGATTTCTTCTAAAATTGTTTGCTTCTTCGGGATCAATTATAAATAGTTGTCCATACGAAGGACTTTCGTTGACGGAAGGATATAATGCAGTATTAATTTGATAATATATTTGTCCTTGTATTTTAAAGCAGTATGATCCAGAACGTCTAGATTGAAAATTAAATAAATTTGCATTAAAAGATGCAAATGATAAAGAACTATTGTAACTTCGAATATGTTGAAAGAAGTTATATGAGAAGTGGTGTGAGTTATCGAACATACTTCTAAGATCATTCGGAAATGGACGTGGAGGGTCCAAAACTACAGATCCATGACCACAACAGTCACTAAAAGACAATCCTTTATTAGAAATTTTTTCATCATTGAAATGATTAGCATTACAATGTCGGCATAAAACGTTTATTTTCCCTAGATAATCTTCTTGAGTTATTATTGGTTCAGGTTGTTCATCGATATTTATAGGTCTATTAATAATAAGATCACGAGCTGCTTGACGACGACATCGTTGAAGTTCAGCATTTCGTATTCTTCGATTTCTTTGGTATATAATTTCTTCCTCAGGAGTACGTTACGATTTACGACCGCGTGGCATATTTAAACAATAAATTTAAAGTAATAATGAAAAATGAAAATAATAGTTGAAATTTCGTGATGAAAAAAATTCAATATTTAAATAAACCAAAAAACAATCGTAAGCAAATATTAAAATAGAATTATAAATCAAAGAAAATAAAGCAAATGTAATTTTGTTAGTTTTTTAAAGGCGTAATCGAGGTTGAAATTGCAAGTCCAGGTTAAATTATCGTTGAAGGTTATAAAAGGTTCAGGTTGATGTTGATAAAAGGTTCAGTTTAATGGTAATATGTTATTACTATTAACGTTAATGTCAACGATTAGGTTAGTGTAGAGGTTGAAGTTGTAGGTCAGAAGTAAATAAATTAAAAAATGGAAATACAAGTATATAATGAAATAAAATTTATTCATCATCATATTTGGAGGTTAAGGACTAACCTAACGTGATTTTTTTCCTGTATATATATATATACATATAAAAAAGCTGTTCAAGATTTGCCTTGGACACCAGAGTTTTATATATATATATATATATATAAAACTCTGGTGTCCAAGGCAAATCTTGAACAATTTTTTTTATTTAATATAAGGGAATAAAGCGCGAAATTTTAAAATCAATGCACTAATATAACTTCACCTTATAATCTTATAAAAACAAATAGAAATCTTTTTATTATCAAAATTTATTGTTACTGAAAATAACATACATAATAACTTACATTTTATCGTAGTTTACATTTTTTAATTTTCGACGTTTTACATTAGTAAAAAAACACTATTATTTTATGAATTAAAATACTGTTGCTGATGTATCTTATGTTAAGGGGAAGATGTACTAAATTAAATAAATTTTCTAAAGCAATATTTATCATAACTTTCCGAAACTGGAAAATTTCCGAAGTTTTGAAAATTTATGAAATTTAGTTCATCTTCACTTAAATATCATTATTTAAGTCATTTTCATACACTAATAAATAACATTTTTTACATATATATTTGCATTATCATATTATAAACAGCACAGTCTTTCGTTGAAGTTTTGAACTTTGTATTATAAAGTAGAAATTTCTTTATTACTAGTAGAGTAACTTATTATTATTATTTTTAGAAATTACTTTCAAATCTCACTATAGTTATACTATATCAATTATACTTTACTAATATCACGATATTGACTTAGTAGTATAGTATAACAAAGAGAACAAATTGTACATGATATGTACCTATAAACCGCATGCGGATCTTAATCTTAATTTAAGAAAAACTTTGGAAGTCAACATTTTAAAAAAGGAAAAATATCAATATGTAAGTCATCAAACATTTCAAAAGGAAATCTATATAATAACCTAATCGGAACTCCGTGTCTAATGTCAAAAGTGCTTTACTTTCCAGATCAGGGTTCCTTTTGAAATATAATGAAAAAAAGCCACTTCTTAATCTTCGCGTCCTCTGGTTGGATTCTGTGTGCCTCTTAAGACTGCTTCGCGAGATAAGGGCGCGACATCTTCCCTAAAAATAATGTCAGACATATTTTGACACTCAATGCGACACCTGTAACCTTGACAGCTTGACCTTTCTGCATAAAGTTAGCAACTTGTACGATAACTTTATATGTGCCATCTGTAATGGATCCCACTCCGTAAGACATGTTTTGATATTGGCTAGGTACTTGAGAGATTACAAACTTTATGTAGCCAGAAATACCTACAAAAAATAAAATAAATTATTAATAAGTAAAAAAGTCCACACTCAAAATTAAACTTTTTAGTGCACAAAACAAGTGAGGAAATTAATAGATGAACCCTCAACATGTATTTATCTCTGCATGTAAAGTTTGGTAAGGTTTCAGTTGCTGGAAGACTAAATTTAATATCGAATACACGAATTGACGATACCATCTCAAAGGAAAAGTTTGTCTTCCCTTGACTATAACCATACCAAGCTTTACAGGCATGGATAAATACATGTTGAAGGCTCATCTCTTGATTTATACCTCTATCGTGTGCACCTGAAAAAAAGAAGAAGCATTTTACAGAATTGTTTGAACAAAAAATTGAATATTTCCTTTCAGAGAAGTTGGTCTTCCCTTAACTATAACCATACAAAATTTTACAGGCATGGATAAAGGCATTCTGAGGGATGATCAATAAATTATTTTTTTTTATTTGGTAATTTTTTTCTGAATAGTAATTCGACTTATTAATTTTTCCTGATGTGTGGCCTATTTCCTTAAAGGAGACTTCCTCTGGTGGAGGTTCTGGTATGGCATCTGGCTCCTGATGATTCCCGTAGAAACTGATTATGGTGTTCGTCTGGATGATGAGCTCAAATGGCACAAAGTTCTGCTCTCTTCTTTCATAATTCAAGATGGTTGCTTTACTCTTCACTGCTCCGTCCAAGCATAATATATAAAACAAACATGAGAAATGTTATTTTCTAGTAATAAAAAATAAATAATTTTCAGGTATAATTTACTTACGCGTCCAATTTGTATGTCGTTCTGAAACTTGTTTATTAGCGTATCTCCCCATATGAGAGCAGTTATTCTCCTCTCTTCGTTGGTTAAAGTGAATTTATACAATACATATCCTTTTACAGCCTTTCTTCCTTCGATAGCCTCCACATATAACCTACAATTTCACTGAAATTTAAAATAAAATAATTAGTATATGTTATTAAATGATTAATTCGGAAAAATTGTTGATTAATTAGATGATACTGACATAGCTGGATCCTTGTCGACGATATCATAAAAAACGATGTTTTCTGAATAGGGAGGTGTTAGGTGATGGTGAGTCACCTAGCAATATTAATTAAATCTTTGCGTGAGTTGATCTCGCGCACGCAACTATACAGCTACGGGAGGGACTCCACTCCTCGAGTCTCTCCTGGCTGTCAGCTAGATCCTTCTCTCTATTTGATACGCGGACTTGTATGTGATAAAGTTTCTTACCTTTTACTATTTCTGTCGTTATCTGATGATCCGTTGCTCTCTTTATTGGTCTTGGACCAAGGAAATTATTCACCCTATTTATGTGGAGAACAAGGATGAACACAAAGTGACTTTGGAAATAAACTTGGCTTTATTTGGTCCTTCGCACGCAATTATAAATTTTCCTTATATCTGTGTATATCTATGTATATAACCGAAAGCAAGAAAAGAAAGAATTGTCGCCGCAGGTTAATTTTAAATAATTCTAATGAAAAGTCGAGAAATATAAAATAAGTCCAACAATTTGAATACAAGAAATAAAGAAAAACTATTAAAGAAAAACGGTCGTCCGTTCGGCAGCTCGGCCCGAATCGGAGTGCCTGAGGTCGCGTGGCTTGGGGACGCTTCGGAAGTATATCCGGACCTCCCACGCGTCTCCAAGCTCCACTTCCCCATCTTGACGTCAGTGCGTCTGCACTCGTCGCACTCATTAGGCCTTACGGGACCTGTCGATGGTGCAAAGTTCAAGACTGCAGCGTGGCTTCGCACGTGCGGTCTTGAGCAGTGGAGGGGAAACTGTTTAGGTCAGCGAGATTCTTGGCTACCTGATACTTTTGTGGCCTTGAGTCTCGCTGTACTTTTTATGTGCGGAACTTTCTCGATTTCACATTCGAAATAATTGTTCGAATGTGAATATCATAAAGTTGTCACATAACATCCTCCCCCCCTTGAAAACGTTTGTCGTCCTCGACAAACTTCGCGGGTCCTAAGGGTAGTGTGGTTCAGTTGGTGCTCCATGGCAAGTAAGGTTCAAAGGTGTGAATGTATCAGTTAAAGAGAAAAACTAAAATCCCAAATCAAGGACAAGGGCGAACGTGTTACATGGATGATGTGTTAGTGTGCATTTTGCTTCTATAGATATGGAGCAAGTTTTTATGACACGTAAGCGTGATGGTTCTACCAATCATTTGTTTAGTTTGGGTGCTGCCGTCATACCCTATACAAGATCTATATGTTTTTTATCTTGTTAGTTTATGCGTTTTCCTTTCTACATGTGCTTTACGTTCATTGGTCCTTTGCTCAGTTCGGCACAGTGTGTCCCGCACATGATCTATGTGATGTTTATCATGTGCGCGGCGTGTGACCTTTCGAATGAATCTCATTCTTTTATTTGCACAATGGGATGGGTTTGTTGGATAGGTTATTTCTTTCAAGTCCTTGATTTGGTGTTGAATAAAAAGAAGGTGAAGAAAGATATTGCACTTAATTCTGGCGGTTGCCACTTACTTGTTGCTGGATTATTTGGTCCCAGGGTCCTTTACAATCTATCTTAGTTTTTGTTTCATTAGTATTGTTAGTTTCCTATGCTTAATGTATTGCTTATTTTCTATTGTACAAATTGTATATGAATTGAAATTTTATTTGAATATTGTCATTTGTTAGTACTTATTTCTAAGGGTGTTATATCTTAGCTTAAAGTTTGACAATGTTTTATTTTGTGATATGGTTGGTGGGGTTTAGAGTTGAATGGTTCGGGTTTTGTTATAAAAGTACAAAAATATGATTTCCTTTATTATATCAATGAATCTTATAAGTAAATTGGTTTCTGTGGACGATGAAGTAGGTGAGATATCCATCAGTAGGTCCAGGATGGACTATTGTGTTGGAGTCCCATAACTGATGAGGCTTAACGTCTCAAAACGATCCAGCAGGTCTTCATCTTCGGCGTCTACCCTGTCTTCTTTGATTGGTACCAATGGTTCGTCGAGCATCAGGTCACCGTCAATGCTTTGGTCCAGTAATGATATTGGGTCGATTGAGCATGCCTCCTGTTCCGTTTTCTCGCTCAAGATGGTTTCGGCTCTGCTTGTCCATGGTGTGTGTTTGGCGGGGTCTCTATTAGTTTCTATTTTGTCCGTGTTGTTGGTAATGCAGCCATTGCATTCTTTTAGATGTTGGTCCCAATTTTTATACAGTATTATTTGGTCACATGCTCTGTGCAGCAGCTTTGCATTTCCATTTTGGATCTTGCAGACCATTTGATGTTCTCTTTTCATCCTCGTATCAACCAATCGATGACAGACTGGATGTACCCTTCTGTATGGCTGTTGATCTCTCGCAAGATGTTTTGGGGTGGCCCATATCTGTCTGTAGAGATGGTTATGATGGTCCATAGCTTTCTGAGCATCACTGCGGTTGAAGTACTGTACAAAAGCTAGATATTTCTTATGAGGTTTTTCCTCATCTTGATGTTTTTGTAGTAAAAATTTGATATGGTCCACTGGTCCAAATGTTGCGAATACTTTTACGAACTCTTCGTGGTCCATGGCTAAGGGTACTTGGGCGCAGAATCTTAGTCCTGCAGTGTCGTCTAAACGTCCGGTTATGATGCTGGGTTTGGGCACTGGCATCTGACTGGGTTTCATTGGCACCCCTGTGTCTGATGTGTCTTCTCCTGCTTCCTCTGGTTCCAGTGTTGATGAAATTCGTTCTTGATTTTCTGTTATAAAACGTGTGGCACTCTCATTATCTTTGGCGTCTTCGTATGTGGCTAATATTTTTGTTTTTCCGTCTTTGTTCGTGTAAACCAGCTCTATCCACACTGGTCCAAATTCTTTTAGATTTGCCAATAGATCGTGCGTGGGTCCTATTATTGTAATTGTCATTGTTTTGTTGTTTAGTTTTTTAAAGTGTGTGATTTGTGGCGTCATGTGTTTTGTGTCATTCTCTTCTGAGTGGGTACACTGTTGTATGAATTGTAGTTGCGTCTCCTGTGTGAACTGAGTTTCGACAGTTAGGCCTAAACCTTGTCTGTTCATGCATGGTGTCAGGACCGGAGCTTCGACCATGCCTTGGAGATTTCGTCCCAGTCCTTTTCCGCGTTGATATCCCATCTTCATCATCATTCTTTGGGATACCGACAAATTGGATTCCTCTGCAAGTTTTCTTTCTACTGTTGGTGGGATGTCATTTTCTTTGTCATGACCATCCATGCATTTCGTCGCATCTTCTCTTACATTCAGGGCTCTATTTTTCTGATGTTCTTTTTCATATACGACCATCAGTAAATATAGGTTTGGTGTTGTCGTAATGGTACATGTGATGTTGCAGGGTCCATAGCTTCTGAAGAGGTGAGTTATGGCCCGTTGGTCGCCTTGAGCTTTTGCCAGTATGCTCACTTTGTCCATCTCAGTGATGTCTAGTATGTTTATGCTGGTGTGGTCCATTTTGCTGGAACAATTCAAGTTGGTTTGAATTAATTTCGGTTCAGGTCCGATTTAAATATGGTACTTAATGTTTATTATTAGTGGTCATGTAACGATTACTAGGGTATGATACATGGTTTTGGGGTCCTTGTGCTTCGTATTAGTTACGGTACGCACTTTGGATCTGATGTTGGCGCCTGTCTTTTTCTTTAATATTTTATTTTATGATGTGGGTACTTTTTTTTTTTTTTTTTTTTTTTTTGTACATAGGTGTGAGGGTCCCCATTGGATTTCCATATCTATACTTTAAAATTATTGAAATATTTATGATTGAGTGTGTCCTATCCTAAAAAAAAAATCGTGATTAGTTTACATTTATAAACGATATTGTCCCTTTTATTATTCTTTTTATTTATGTGATTTAGTCAGAATTCAGGTCAGAATCCATCTCGACGTCTCTTAGTTTGTCAATGTGCTTTCTGACCCTCTTTCCGTTGGGGTATTCTAGAATTACGTTTTTCCGACCTACGAATTCTATAATTTTTAGTGGTTTATTTCTATATGAATCGAACTTATGGACGCGGGGTTCTTTAATTAATCTAGCATATCCGCCGACTTTTCCCTTGAAAGTTCTGACCTTTTTGTCATACCTTTCCTTAGTCCTAATTTTGTTGGTTATTTGAGTTTCTCCTGCTAAAAGTTTCATTTCTTCTAGTCTTAGTACTAGGTCTCGCATATAAACGCTATATGTTTTTAATTTCTCATCGGAGGGTATTCTCAAAGGGAAACGTGCTATCTTCCCATAGACCAATTCAAAGGGTGTAAAGTTCGTGGCTGCGTGTACACTGGTGTTATATGTGAAGGTTGCAAAGGGGGTTAGGTGGTCCCAATCATCGTATCTTTCAGAGTATATTCGGATGAACTCTATGAGTGGAGCGTGACTTCTCTCCAATGACCCATTTGTTTGAGGTCTATAGCCTGAGGTTGTTAGGTGATTTATCTTGAATAGCTTTAGTAGTGATTCCACTATACTTGATAAGAAACTGGTCCCTCGGTCTGAGAGTATGGCTTTCGGAGCTCCAAATTGGCAAATGAGATATTTCGCCAGTGCGTCAGCTATTGTCGTTGCATTGAGGTTTTTGATGGGTATTGCTATTAGGTACTTGGTTAAATTACACTGCATCGTTAAGAGATGACAGTTCCCTCTTGGTGTCATCTTCAATTTTCCCACTGTGTCAATTGATACTTTATCAAAAGCTTCTATTGGTGTGTCTGTGATGATCATTGGTTCTCTCGTCTTGAACCGTTCTATTTTCTGTTCTTGACAGTTTGCACATCTTCTGACGTAATTTTGAACGTCGTTCCTCATTCCTGGCCAATAGTATCGTTCCCTTAGTTTCTGGTACGTTTGGTTGATTCCTTTGTGTCCTCCTGTCAGGCTGTCGTGAAGGTGTCCGATTATTTCTTTCCTGTCCTTTTCGGCTGGTACTTCTGCTTTTCCGTAACACATTGTTACTTTTATTTCACTTTTGTGGAAATGTTCATGGAGTATTTCAATGATGGTTGGGGAGCCCATCTGGTCCAGAATGTCTCCTTTTCGTGCTACTCTGAAGCTCTTGATATTCCTATTGAGTAATATTTCTTTTAGGTTCTTGAGTCCTTGGTGTACATTCTCCAATTTTATTGTGTTGAAGTACTTGTGTTTCACTATTACAGTGAATATTTGATGTTTCTTGAAGGGAGTGACTAACACTTGTCCTGGTTTTGGCTTTTTGTTCTTTATTTTCATTAGATCGATGGCTCCTATTTCTTCTAGTAGTCTTGTAACGGACCACGTATTGTCACAATCCGCTGATAGGAAATGCACAATATTGTCCCGCTTATGTGTGAGGCATTCTCTCACGGTAATCATATTGTTGGGGATTCGCATGGTCTTTTCAGTGGTACGAGTTAAACTGCTTTCGGATTTTTGCTCGCTTTCTCGTGTGTCATGACCTTTATTTAGGGGCTCTAAACCTGGTGGGGTGGGTAGGAGAAAAGGCATTGTGGGTTCTGGTGGTTTCGAAAATCTTATATCTATGATGGAACCTTCTTCGGCTTCTATTTCGCTCAATATCCCTAACTTCTTGTGACTCTTTGACTTATTTCTGGGCGTACTGTTGGCGGTAGGGCTGTCACTTTTTATTGTAGGTGTGACTGATAATGTTTTTCTCACTGGTGGCAGCATTATATCAGTTACGCTTTCGACATCTGACTCATTTCCTGTGTCCTCTTGACCAGATGCTTCTTGTAGTTTCTGTCGTGCTCGTTTTATAAGAGTTTGCACACTTTCTCTCCAGACTTTGTCCACGTCGATTTCTTTCTCAAATCTTGGATCAGAGGTATAGATTGCTTCACGCACATCATCAGGTACATTGTCATCGTCAGAGAAGTGTGAGGGTATATCCAGTTGTGTGTCTGCTTCAGTTGTTGACTCATTGATATCAACTTGTTTATCCATTTCATATTTTCTCATACTTTCTTCAAACTTTCTGCTAGCTTCTTCTACTTCTTGTTTCGTTAGGGTGGTTCTGACTGATAGATTTTCTATAGATTCTTCATCTGCATTATCTTCACTTTGAGAAGCTTCTACTGCAGTCATGTCTATTGCGATGTTGCTTATAGTTTTATTCTGACTATCTTCTGAAGAAGATGTGTCGTCCTCGGGTACTTCTTGGGTTTCATCTTCTGTGGTTTCTGAGTCTGGTTGTCGTAACCCGCTATATCTGGGGTCTGGTATGGGTGGTTTATCCAGATCGCTGTCTTCATTAGCCGTTGACGATAGCCATGATCTCCTGGATGGGTTGACTGTCATTGAAACATCCGAATCTGTATCAGACGAACTTCCTGGCACTTCTCGTGGTTTGATAGAAGTGGTCTCTGTTATGGCTATTTCAGGTTTTGTTGGCATCGCTGTATGCGTAGTTTTCTTTGTGCCAATGGGTTTGGACGTTTTGCTTGGTCCTCCTTGTTTGATATATTGTCCTACTGGGCTTTCTACCTGAGCACGTTTTGCTCTTGTCCTCTGCGCTACCACACTATGTTCCAGTTTGGGCGCTTCTCTGTTTGTTTTCGCTCCTATGGGTCTACCTCTGCCTCTGGGTACTGTAGTCTTCTCCGATGCTGAGTGTGCTCTGTTGCGAAAACTAGTCTTCTGTGATGTTATTTTGCTTTTAGCCTTTTCTTGTTCTTGTTTCGCCTTTTCTTCTATTATCATCACCTTGATCCTAGGTAAATTTTTGTTTATTTCCTCTTCGGTGGTTTCTGGAGGGTTCCTTGAAAGCGCATCAGCATTTTTGTTTAGTTTTCCTGGTTTGTATTTGAAGGTATATTCATAGCCTGTGAACCTAAACATCCATCTCATTAACCTTTGTCCAGGGTCTTTTCTGCTATGCATCCAATTTAATGGTTCGTGATCAGACACCAAAGTGAACTTGCGACACAGTAAGTATGGTCTAAACTGATGTAGAGCATATAGTACCGCTAAACACTCCTTTTCAGTGGTGGAGTAATTCCTTTCAGCTTTATTTAAAGCTCTAGACAAGTATTGGACTGGATGATCAAATCCATCCTTCTCTTGACTCAGGACTGCTCCGATCGCGTAGTCGGATGCATCTGTGGTTAGGGTGAATTCCTTATCAAAATCCGGGAATTGTAAGATGGGTTCTTCCATCAGGCATTGCTTGAGTTTTTGAAAGCTCTCATCGCATTGAGGGGTCCATTCAAACTTCACGTTTTTCTTTAATAGGTCATTCAGTGGTTTTGCTATTTTAGCAAAGTCTTTGATATATTTTCGGTAATATCCAAACATCCCCAGCACTTCTCTTATATTCTTGGCACTCTTGGGTGTGGCTAGTTTGGCTATTGCCGATACCTTTTCCGGGTTGGGTTCAACTCCTTTTGCGCTGATTATGTGTCCTAAAAATCCAACTTCTTTTCTAAAGAATTCAATCTTGTCAGGTTGCAAGACTAACTTTGCTTCTCTTAATCTTTTCATAAGATTTCGTATTCTCCTTTCATGGTCTTTTAAATTTTTACTGTACACTATGATGTCGTCCAAATACACTAACATTTCAATATTTTGTAGTCCTCTGAGAACCTTTTCCATAAGACGCTGAAAAGTCGCCGTAGCATTCTTCAGTCCTTCAGGCATTCTTGTGTACTCATAGTGTCCATTTATCGTTGTAAATGCTGTTTTATAACAATCTTCAGGAGCCATCGGTATTTGTTGGAAACCACTGGCTAAGTCAAATATCGAAAAATAGGTTGCTCCTCCCAGCTGATCCATTATGTCCGCAATATTGGGTAACGGGTATGCATCTCTGATAGTTTTCTTATTTAGCTCTCTGAAGTCAATTACCATGCGCCACCTTGGGTTCCCGTGACTATCTGGTTTCTTGGGTACTATCCAGATGGGTGAATTGCAAGGAGAATTGGACTCTCTTATAATTCTGTCTTTGAGTTTTTTGGCTACGCTTTCTCTTACAACTTGTTTGTGTTGAGGAGGATTCTGTATTGCTTGGTGTTTATGGGTACATTATTTTCTAAATGTATATGATGTTCTATCATGTCGGTGCACGGGAGTCTGTCTCCTGGCAATAGAAATCGATCCAGAAAATCTTCTATTATGTGGTTCACAATTTCTAATTCCTCTTTATTCAAATGGTTTCTTCTGATTGATGCCTTCACTCGTTCTAATCTTTTAATTTGGTCGACAATTGCATCTCCGTCAAAATCACTGTCTGTTTCTTGTAGAAAGTCTGGTCCAGTATCGAAAGGTATTAATTCTTTTGGATCTACCTCTATCATTACGTCTTGTTCACTTGTATTTATGGCCATCATTTTGCAGGTATTGTTTGCATTATAGACTACGCCTTCACCTAGAAATACATTGTCATTTCCCACGTCTATCCTAGGAATATAGCCTTCCTTCAAGTCATTTTTGATTAGGTTAATTTGAACTACTTGTCTAGTTCTAGCCTTTATTATGTATTTTACTCTTTCCGTGGTGACATTTTCTTGATTCTCCATGTTTTGTTCCCTACATTTGCTCTCCTCATCAATTTTGGTTCCCACCTTCAGCACTTCATTTGCTTGTTTGCATATATAACCTCTTCTTAGATTCCTTGGGTTATGTTCTTCTTCATGCCCTATGAATGGTATGGGATGCATCACATCACCACTTACCATGAGAGCATTCTTATGGTAGGAGATTACTGCTTCTTCCTTCTTTAGATAATTCCTTCCTAACATGCCATCTTGTTTAATGGGGAAATCATCCTGGATTATTTGAAATTTCACTGGGGTCCCTCTTATATCCAGGTACACTGATCCTGCCGTCCACACTGTTTGGTCGGTGATGCCTCCTAATTCTCTGGCATCTTCAATGCTTATTGGTAAGTCGTCATGCAGAGCTCCGATTTTTACTAGATTAACCGTTGCGCCGTTGTCTATCATGAAGTCCAAATACGGTCGCTGTGTCCCTTCGGGTATCCTTATTCTTACAGCTGTTGCCTCTCCATCTTCCCAATTATAGTTTTCAGGTCCTTTACAGTTCGTGGAACACATCCTCGCGATTTCTCGGATTTGGTTAGTATCGCCATTACTGGGGCTTTCGTCTGATTTTCTTGCTGGTTTCTGGAATTCAAATCTCGATTTTGGTTGTATTCCTGCATCTGTCTCCGATAATTTGCTTTGTCCATGTTGCTCGGTGTTTGTTGATCGTTTGGTCTCGGGTACTTCTGACTTTGGCTCGTCATCTTGGGTTCGTGACGAGCCTGTTGGTAGTTTAAATTGTCCCTATCATTTTGGTTGTCATATCTGGGATTTTCATTGCGCCAATTGCTGGTGTTCCGTCTATCGGGTCGATTTTGCATACTTTCATATCTTCCTGTTTGTGGGTTGAATATTCGTTGACTCGCTCTGTAGGATTGATTATTATTTTCTCGCCAACGATTGTTCTCTTGTCGAGTGTCGTTGTAGTTCTGATTCTGGTGAAATCCATTTCCATAATTTGTATTGTTGTAACGATTTGCGTAGTTCGGATTTCTGTAATTATTCTCCTGGCAGCGGTTTTGTTGATAACCATTTGTTTGGCGGCGGTTGGTGGAATATTCATCACGTGGTGCATTCCTCGATCGATCTTGCATGTAAGCAATGTATTCAGGTTCTTCATACTCGTATCGTTCCTCTATGTAACCGATATATTGAGGTTCCCTATGCTGAGTATTCCTGTATTGATCTTCGTCATTGTATCTTCTGTTATATCTGTGATTCGTTCCCGTCCGTGGTTCACTATATAATCTGGGATTGTTGTAGCTATAAGTCCTGCCACGGTATGGTCTGGAGTCTGGTATTATTTTGGCCTCCATCCTCGTCTCTAGTCGTACAGCTTCTTCATAGGCTTCACGTAGTGTTGCCGGTTTGCTGTAGTCAACTCTTTCCGCTAAATTGGCAGGTAGGCCTTTTATGAATATATCTACTGCAAGTGATTTCAATGGGTCCATCATTTCTTTCCTATAACTATCGCCTTTTTCTTCTTGGAGTGCTGTCTTTGCACTGCCAAGCAAAACGTTGATTTCATCATAGAAATCACCAACGGTGTCATGTTCTCTCATCCTAATATTCTGAATTTTGTTATTAAAATAGCTAAAATTCCTTCCTGGTCCGAATCTCTGCTTCAGATGTGCTATGAGTTCTTCTACTGAGGTGATTTGTTTATTGATTAAACTCTTCTTCGCTGGTCCGGTGATTTTGTGTAAGGCATTCTGTAAGAACTGTGGTTGTATATCTTCACTCACTAAAGATGCTGCATTTCTTAAGTCTTGTATGTATTCTCTGAGACTTCTCTTGCCGTCAAAAGTTGGTATACCGCTTATGCAATTCATGAGCGCGAAGGTGTTTGCCATGCTATTCATCAGCATGAAATTGGAATCGGATGTATTCGCATTTGTTGTTCTAGCACCTCTGGCATTTGTTTCGTCGCCCAGGTTCATCTTGAATGCTGTTTTGTGTATTTTTTTGTGAAAATTCTTCTTCTTCTTTTTTTTTTAAGGAAAAATAATTTATAATCGATTTAGATGTTGGAATTGTTTATTCAAGCAGGCTATGGGTCGCTAAGTGTGGGTTTAGGGTCACCAGGAAATACTTCAAACTGGTTCAAGGACAAGTAAATGTGATTTAGTGTCAAAAAAAAAATTAATTGGCTTTGTGTTTATTCGTTTCTTTCAAAGCAAACTCCATAAGTTCATTAAACTTTTTGCTTACTTCAGATTGAAAGTTTAAATTGTTCTCGAAAACTTTATTATGATTCGTGTTTATTCCATTATTTTCCCGATAATAATTGTGCAATTGATCATTTATTTCATGGAGTCTTTTCTCTAATGCTTTCTTTTCAAGCAATAATTTTTGCAAGAAATATTTTTTTCCTGATCTTTTCTTGTTAAATAATTTTTCTTTACCTGAAAAATTTTCTTCCTTCATGGGTTGTGTCTTATTGGATACAATGACCGCTGTTAAGCTGGTCCAAGGAGAGCCGCTACTCAGCTGACTCAGGATTCACAAGAGTAGTCGCTACTAAGCAGACCAAAGGATCAGGTTGCTACTGAGCAAACCTTAGGATATAGAGTGACCGCTGTTGAGCAGATCCAAGGAAAAGCCGCTGTCAAGCAGACTTATGAGGCTTATGATGAATAGTCGCTTTTGTAAGCAAACTAAAGGGAAAGGTAGAAAATTCGTCAGCCAATGAAGAATTCTTTGTAAAGTATATGAGTCTAAAATTATCTTAACAAATGTAAAAAAAAAAAAAACTTCAATGAAAATCACTGCTACTCTTCTGATTTGAAACAGATGAAAATTTTGCACTTTCAAATCGAAATAATTCAATTAAGCAAGAATAGTCAAAAGAGCGAATTTATTATTTAAAACACCGACTTTTATTTTAACAATATGCAATAAACCCTCTTTGTAATAAATTAAAACAATTTAAAATTGTAGAATGCCCCAAGTTAATTTTATTGTCAAAAAAAAATTATTTATTTATTTAAATTGACACTTTGATAATTTATTTATAATAATTTGTTAATTCCTATTGTTAAACATCATTAATATGTGAATTTTACATGAACTGTACTTTGAATTTCGCGCGCGCTTTATACTGTTCCAAAATGGCCGCGATAGAGGTGCCGACTTACCAGTCCTACACCACTATAGTCTCCCTAGTGTCGCGTCTAGTTCCACGCCTGCGCTGGTGTTTGCTCTGAACAAACATGAAGCATCGACTGCTACACGCTATGTAATGCGCGTTTAACCCCCGCGCGCGCGTTGCGTATTTTCTCACCGAAGTATTTGGCGTAAAACGCGTTATTCGTTGCCGAAACCCATAATCTGTGGATTCGCGAGGGTGTCCTCTACTCGTGTGTGTGTGTTTTGGTGTGTTGAGTTGATTAGGACCAAAGTTGTGACTGAAAGTGTTCAACGACCCGACCCAGTATATTATACGCTGTGCAACCTGTTGCTTCTAGTCAGATAAGTATTTTTTTTGTTGTATTCTATCTGTATCTCGCCAATTTAACGCAAGAGCAAGTTGCTTTGTGTAAATTGTACGTTTCTGTTACAGGTGGTGTGAATTTTCATACACCAGGCAAATGTATCCGAGAACTTTTGTTCACTAGCGAACACTACTTCATAGGTACGTAACCTTTAAGTTGCTTATTCAAATATGAGTATAAGACAACTATTTTGAATGGTCTTACCCTTTTGTTGTCAACCATTCAATAGAATTATATTATATATTTTGAAATATGCTAACTAATATATGTATATATAGGTTCAGAGGGTTAACCACGCTCTGCGGGGTCTATTACCTCTATCGAGCACCTGCGTCAGCTACGCCCTGGTTCGACTGTGGCAGAAAAGTGCCAATGCAGCTATTTTTTGCTGGTCGACCAGATTTTGGTGAGTTTCACTGAGTACATATAAATTCAATATGTCCACACCTTATGCATGTGAAAATATCACAATACGTTTATTATGATTGGGCCCTTCTCTTTTAATTGCATTTCAACACTATTCGCACATGTCTTATTTTTGATTTGAGTAATATTTAGAATGACTTGGAATTTGTTTGTAAAAACTCTCTTTATAGCAATGGTTATTATAATTTTACTGCATCGTGCAAAAAAAAACTTACGTATTGACCAATTATTTAATTTGAGAGGGCTAAAACAATTTAAACTCTCCTTGTATTTTTCAGATATTAAATCCTGGGTCTTTGTATCAAACGCGTGGTTGTGACGTCACCGCACGACGCCACGCTATACTCTTGGCGCGTCTACTATTGCCGATAGCACGCGGCTAGGTAATACGATACTCTTTTATTTTATGCTTTTGTACTTCTCTCTCGAACATTTATTAATCTTTTCCGCATGGATATTTATATGTTTATTCGCGCACTTTTTATTATATTTTATTTAATTTGTTTAATCTTTTTAATATATATAATCTTCTTTTGTTTTTTTCTAGATACTACTGCTTTTACTGGCATGCAACGAGAGAGAAAAATGAGCAGACAGTTATGCGCGAGATCTCGGTGGGACCTCCAATTTTTGTTAGGTGATGGTGAGTCACCTAGCAATATTAATTAAATCTTTGCGTGAGTTGATCTCGCGCACGCAACTATACAGCTACGGGAGGGACTCCACTTCTCGAGTCTCTCCTGGCTGTCAGCTAGATCCTTCTCTCTATTTGATACGCGGACTTGTATGTGATAAAGTTTCTTACCTTTTACTATTTCTGTCGTTATCTGATGATCCGTTGCTCTCTTTATTGGTCTTGGACCAAGGAAATTATTCACCCTATTTATGTGGAGAACAAGGATGAACACAAAGTGACTTTGGAAATAAACTTGGCTTTATTTGGTCCTTCGCACGCAATTATAAATTTTCCTTATATCTGTGTATATCTATGTATATAACCGAAAGCAAGAAAAGAAAGAATTGTCGCCGCAGGTTAATTTTAAATAATTCTAATGAAAAGTCGAGAAATATAAAATAAGTCCAACAATTTGAATACAAGAAATAAAGAAAAACTATTAAAGAAAAACGGTCGTCCGTTCGGCAGCTCGGCCCGAATCGGAGTGCCTGAGGTCGCGTGGCTTGGGGACGCTTCGGAAGTATATCCGGACCTCCCACGCGTCTCCAAGCTCCACTTCCCCATCTTGACGTCAGTGCGTCTGCACTCGTCGCACTCATTAGGCCTTACGGGACCTGTCGATGGTGCAAAGTTCAAGACTGCAGCGTGGCTTCGCACGTGCGGTCTTGAGCAGTGGAGGGGAAACTGTTTAGGTCAGCGAGATTCTTGGCTACCTGATACTTTTGTGGCCTTGAGTCTCGCTGTACTTTTTATGTGCGGAACTTTCTCGATTTCACATTCGAAATAATTGTTCGAATGTGAATATCATAAAGTTGTCACATAACAGGAGGATCATCCTCCGGGTTGCCTAAATTCATGTTTCTGTCCATTTTTCCAACTTTAATTCAAAGCGAATTAAATTAAAACTGAATTATTAAAAAAAATTACAATATAATTGTATACAATAGAAAAACACGTGTGAGCCCTGACCATAATCTAGCTTTCATTTTTTCACAAAGAAATTACTTTTTACAAAAAAATATATTAATTTTTTATGAACTAATAATATAATATTATATTATAAAATAAATGTACCTACGTTGCGAAAACTGATGGATGCCTGGATTTTTTTTAGATTAGAAAAACAGCGCCTAGCACAGCATACACGCACGCATTCGGTTGATAGGGATGACCGCTAACCGGATGAGAGAGAATGATGTATGTATAAACAAATGTATGTTGCCAGAAACAAATGTACGTTGTCAGAAACAAATGTATGTTGTCAGAACAAGTGACACGCGCGTGCTAGAATTCGGTCGTGACTGTCACAACCGCGAAAATGACATGCATACACCCAAAAAACTTAATTATATCATAAAATTATTGTTCAATATATTATTAAACTGCGAAATTTATCATTCCTTGTTAAATTTGTTACATATAATAATTTAAATTACAAATTATAATTCAAAATACAATTTTTACAATTTTAAATATAATTTGAAGGACTGACCAAGACGCATGCGCACGACCTAGACCAATCACATAGCCGCTTCACTTGGCTTCAAAACATCCGGTCATCACTTTTATAAAGAGGGATACATATCTTTTGAACATTGTAAATGTATGTAAATTAATTTTTAAAATCTAAAATCTGAATCAGCTTTAGGAGGTGCAACGTTAACCGTGACTGGAATCCTTGCTCTCGCAACTTCAGAACTGCAGAACAAGGGTACTGGACCCTATTGAAAAATCTCACGTGAGATTTTTCAATAGGGGAGTAGCCTTACCAGGAGTACCAGGTAGTATTAGTTGTAAGTACCAGGAAAATTTATATCTATGTATGTTCTGAAATAAATGTTAAACGCGTGTTGCTCAACAATAATTTATAAAACTTTATTTATAATTTTGTATTACAAATAAACATTTTAATTTTTGTATACAATATTATTGAACACGTGTTATTTATTCTGAACCCTTTTTTATTTAAAATTATATGAAAACAATTTATATCCTTCATGACAATAAAATGTTGTTAAAGCTTGTTAAAGCTCTTTTCAACTCTTTACTCTTTTCAACTTCAACTAAATATAAATAAATATATAACTAAATTTTTAACGCAACGCCTTTTAACTGCAATTTAAACGAACAACTTATAAATTATGTGGAGAAGAAGTTTAATACTAATTCAAATTAGATCGAATTCCTATGATATGGAGATGTGAACATCCATGGGATGAATCAATATTCATTGCAATTATCACAAACACATTGATATCCATATTTATTTTTATTTAATAATTAAGAATTACATTTTTAAACAGTTTCATATACAATTTCATTAAAATTAAATAAAATAATTAAATTCTTTCTTTTCCGCCTATATTCGAGTCGTTTTTCAAATTGCCGCGCAAGGTGACCGTCGTTACCGTCACGTTAGGCGTTCCGTCTATCTTCCACCACACAGCATGTAATCCACAAGATAAAATCCATAAAACACACGACAAGTTTGTCTTCCATAACCACAAAGCTATAGACGACATATAAGCTAGAGGATGCCGCCCCTGGGCCCTCATTCACCGCGACTAGCTTACAGCAGTCCTGACGTGTCGATAAAGCAGAGCTGCATTTCATTCTTTATAGTACCTTTTTAATCCGTAAAGTGTTTGGCGCTACCGTCAACTCGGACTTCCGGAAAAAGTGTGGAGCACTCTTAATTCATTTATGTTCAAAATAAATTTGAAGTATATTTTTTAATTAATACGACTTTTGTAGGTTGTTTGTAGATTTCACCTTGAATCTGACTTTCAGATATTTTATATTTAAATCTTCTGCTGTATCAGGCAAATATTTTTGTTCATTAAGGAAAATGTCAACAAAAGTTTGTAAAGATGATTTAAGAAGTCAATTGACACCAATTCAATGGTATGTTACACAGGAAAAAGGCACTGAAAGGTATTTATTTAATTTGTGTGTAATTATACAATTTTGCAGCTTTTAGTTAGTTAAATAATTTAATTAAAAATAAATTCCATAGTTGTATAATGTAAGTACCTGTAGTATTTTTATATATGTTTCTAAATATAACCGCCTAAATTTAAAAGCTATATTGCTTACAACATAGTTACAAAATAGCATCCGCAGTATAAAATATGTTGAATTAGTATCTGTTCAAATGATCTATGTAGTTATGTAATATACCTTTCGGATTTATTATGTATCAAAAATAGGTCATATTTCCAATAATACATTTTATAGATATATGACCTTCTTTGTTATTCTTTATATCTATTAATGTCCATATAAATTATAGTGTTATTTAATACAACTGTTAATATTTTTTTTATAAAAAATAACAAGAAACACCTTGTGGTTTTCCTACTTGGAAATCACAATAGTATAAGGGATAAGGGATATGACAAATTATGTGTTTTTACTACTAAATATGTGCATTTTTGTACTTCTACCTCTAAAAACTCTTACTTTTACACTTCTTGGATTTCTCTACAGGAATTTCATCTGCAGATTTTGTTTTATGTGTGGAATAAAAACTAATTGTCAAAAATTAGCTATATCTCATTGTCATGTTGTACAGTAACAAACCATTGATATAACTTAAAATCAATTTCTTTTTTTTACTAATATTTAATGATATGATCAAAGTTCATTAAGTATGCACCATGACCTTGTACACCTAACTTTAAAAAATGTTTTTCAATAGGGTATTACTACTTTGAGAGTGCTAAACCAATCCAACCTATTCTCAAAGCACATTCTAAAATAACTTTTTGTAAAATTATTATATTCAGAATAGGTAATTAATAAGACCTAGTTTTAAAGGAGTAAATCTACTAAATAATAGTAACTTCATACCACTGCGTTGTCCAAAATTGGAGGTTAGAGATTACAATACTATGTGTAAAATGACAGTGTGATGGTGAACTCGCAATGGCGTATTGTCAGCTTTTAGGTGGCGTTTACATAGAAAGTATTAATATTACTACACGAATGGTAATTTGACTAAAGGAAGTGATGTGATAACAATAAATTAATCTTGAAAAAATATTTATTAACATTCATAAACAATGCATTTGAAACTTTACTACTACAGTATTTTACAGTTAGTCATATATATATAGTTTACATACTTTTAAACTTTTGTAATACTTTTAGTGAAATACAAAGAAAGTTAACATAGTTAGGTACTTCAGCACTCTTGATAAATTATAATTTTCTGAAGAATGCATACACTTCATCTGTAATGAGCTTAGATCTACTTATTGTTGCTTCAAGTGGGTATATAGCTAGCCATCGCATTTAAATATATTCTAAAAACAAACTACTTGGGTGTAGGCCAGATTTTATTGAAAGTAAAATATGCTGCTAGAAGAATAATGACTGCATCTTGAATATTATAGACAGTATCGCAAGTTGTAAACTCAATAATCAGTATATACTGATTTTGTGGTCGTACATTATCACTGCCCTCTTCATTCTGTTGTTGCTTTAGATTTTATATGAATATATACATTCAAATAAACAATGATATTTACCTAATGTAATTTGTGTTTATCTGTAATGTTATAGAAAGTATGTTTATATAGATAAAAGATTATTATTGATGAAATATAATAAGCAAATTACATATGTTAAAAATGAACTTTTAAAATCCTCCTTGAAATGTTAAAAAATGGTTTTTACAGCCTTTAGGCATTTTTGCTCATCAGTCAAAGCTTCGTTTGTATCAATAAAATTCTTCATACGCCCATAAGCAAGTAGACCTGGCATATCAGTTTTCATGTTATTTAAAATGTTTTCTTTTTTCTTGCCTGTTAGTTTATGAAAATGATGCTCCATATAAAATTGTTTTAGAAGACATGGCCATGTTTCTTGAACTACATGTAATTTTGGAGGATTGTTTACATTGTTTAAAAACAATCTTTGTAAAAGGTATGACGTTCATTGTCTGTGACAACATACTTTAGTGTTTCTTTATCTTGTAAGTCGAATTCATTGCATTTTAACAAGAAGATACGATTCTTCTCAGCCATATCTGCAGTCACACCTTCATCATAATTTTCAGATTGCCAATCAATGCAACCTGTTTTATCACATTGCAATGATCTTTTTTTTTTACAGAAATATTTAATGTACTAGACAAATTTCACTACTCATACGCGGTTGGTTCAAATAGTTGTTTCTATCTCTCATTACTGATAAAATGTTTGTAATCCTATCTCCTTGCCTCAGTCCATCTATTTTCCTATTCTCAAAGGTATCTGGATATTTATCCAGTAACATTATTACGTCATTTCTCATTACAGACTTTGGTATTATAGTATTTATTTCGCATAGGTCATTAATTATTTTATGTACAGTTTGTTTTATGATCTGATATAAGAAGTAAAATCTTTATTGGAATGGTCTTCTTGACTACTAGTCGGTGCTTTTTCATTAGTCGTAACAGTACTTCTTATTATATCAGTCGGTGCTTCTGCATTTGAATTTCTATCCATTGCATCGTCATCGGATGGTTTATAAACTTGCTCATCATTCTGTAACGCATTGCTATTTACAATTAAGGACGAATTTTCATCATTTTTTCCTGTGATTTCTATTACTGTCGCTTGACTCAAATGTTCATTGTCTGCCAGAATTATAAAAATTTGTTTACTAAAATAAATGAGCAACTCATCTTCGTCAATAGGTGTACCATCTTTTTCTAACACAATGCTTGTACCATTGATTCCCAGTTTAGTATTAGCTTTCAATAGAATACTTTGTAATATGTTTGTTTCTTTTGCAATAACTACAGCTGCTTTTTTTGTTGGTGATGAAGTCCAGACTTTGAATATACGAGGCACATATAATAAAAATAAAAATATATTAAACTTTACAAGTGCAAAACGAGAAATACCGAAAATTATTAATTAAATCTAATAAAAAAATTAAATTGATTTCATAAAACTTTATTACTATTGTCACGTGTGACGGGTCCCACGCATATAGCATCGCTAATTAGAATGCAATTCAGCATGAGTCGCCAAATCCGCGCGTGGCAACAGCGCAGACGATCGCACGGGGAGGAAATCACACCACCTAGAGGACTATAAAAGGGGGTGCGCGGAGGCATTCGCTCTTTTACCCCAGCGGCTCTGATTCGACGACGTAACTACCACGCGGATCAATTGAACGTTTGACTCAGAGATGACAGATCCGAATCAAATAAGTAGAGCCACGTATTCTCTGAGTCACCTAAACACGCGTTTCTCTCTTTAGTATAACTCATACACTGTTAACGACAATTAATAAACAAACGCATTCACCGATTTATTTCATTCACCGATTTATATCATTTATTTCATCGCCCCGATATTTCGCAGCAATCGTGAGCTTAAAACCTCACGAAGCACAAAACATCGACCACACGTGACATTTTCTGGTGCTAGGTTTGGGGTTCTGTTCGCAAATATACGGATGCGCTTACAACCACGCGATAGAAATAGATTACTCGGGTGTCATTATTTTAAACCGACGAGACGGGAAGGAAGGATGAACTACGTCCATCTACTTGTCATCGCAGACACCTTAAGGTAAATCCATTAAATTATCAAGTAACCTAATAAAGACACCCTGGGACTAACGCCGGTGAGAACACCATTGGCTAGGATCACTAACTATCTAACTCAAAATTTGCTCCAACACCGACGAGCGGCTGCTAGCCGATCTAACTACGCAGTATAGCGGCGTGGACGGCGTGGATAAGGTTTTAGCTGATCTAAAGGTAATTCGTCAATACGGCGGCGATGCTAGGACTACGGACTACGTGTTCAAAAACTTCACAATAGATTGTTGAATATCTACGACTCAAGCCGCGAGATGCGCTATTGGGTAGGTGTCACGTATAAGAATAACGCCGACAAGGGGGAATTGCAACATCAGGTACGTTCCAAGAGCCCGGGTTGTTTGCGAGAAGCCATTACAGATGCAGTCACCTTCGAACATCGCACCAGCGGCCTCGGACCTTGTGAATTTAGTCAAAATCGCACTAGAATTAAAGGCACAAGCCAACTCGCAGGCGACGCCAACTATCACGGAAACCGTTAGATACACCACGGGTATGAATGTCTGCAATTACTGCCGCACGTCGGGACATCTAGAAGAGGCATGCAAAAATAAAAATTTTGACACGAAAAAGTGCGAATACTCTAGCCTCCCGGGCCACGTGTACTCCGAATGCTTTTTACTAAAGAACGCGATAAGTAACGGGACATTCAGTAAGGAGAAACTCGATAAGGTAGCGTCAGGACCTCTTGTTGGCGCGTCTACACCCCCTTCCCAATAGCGGCCCCGCCACCGGTGCCGTACGTCGTACCTGCAACGCAGACAAATAATACGACGCAGAATAACTCTCTGCCAGACAACACCGGAAAGCAAGGTGGCGGGTATAGGCGAAATAACGTATGCAGATATTCAGGCGAGCGCGACAGTAGGGATTACCGGGGTAATAACAACAATGGATACAATAATAGGGGGGGGGGGGCCGCAACTACAAGAATAATCGACGCGATGATAGGGGTTATGATACCCGGCGCAACGAACGCGACCTCGATAATCGACGCAACGATCGCGACTTTGATAATCGACGCAACGATCGTGACTTTGATAATCGACGCGACGATGGCAGTTATAATAATAATAATAATGACCGATCCAATGGAGGTGGTAACTATTATTCAAGAATTAACAATAATCGTCGACTAGACAACGGAAATTATAGAAACCAATCAAGCAATTCTTTAAACTACTAGAATGCTCGGTACCAGTCGGGGGTATCGGGCAAGAATAGAAGCGTTAGAAGGGAGAAGGGCGAGATTCTTTGCGGATAGCGGAGCGGATGTGACCTTAATTAAGGCGTGTAACGTCACAAGGTGGACGTCAATTGATAAACAATATATTATAGCAATTAATGGAATTACGGCAGGAGAATGCCTAAGTTTAGGTAAAACAGAGATGAGCTTAGAGGGACTAGAGTGGGATGTACACGTAGTTCCTGGCGAGTTTCCCATAGACACAGATGGTATTCTGGGATGGGACGTAATTACGAAATATGGTGGGAAGGTCAACGCCGCAGACAGATGTATAGAATTTGGTCAAACCATAATACCTTTTACTCAAGATGAACGATTTATTATACCCGCACGAACGAGACAAGTAATTTATGCAAGAGCCAGCAACAAATCGGAGGAAGTAGGGTTTGCCCCTCTACAGAATTTAGGAGATGGAATATACGTTGGGAATTTTATTGGCACTAATCAGAAGGGGAAGATACAATTTTTGAACACCTCGATCCGGAAACATTAAAGGATCTAACGGAGGAGGAAATTGATCACATTAAGGAGATAATTCGAGAAAGACCACATGTTTTTGGGTTACCTGGGGAGAAACTCAAGGCGACAACACTGGTGGTAGGTCTCATAAGATACCTACTATTACGGATATCCCCGTCCACACCAAGGCATACAGACCGAGTCAGGAGGAGTTAGCGCGCTAAATAAAACAATTTTTGAAGGACGACGTAATCAGACCAACGGATTCGCCGTACAGCTCTCCTACATACGTGATACCCAAGAAGCCCGCAGCGGATGAAACAAAGTGATGGCGACTGGTAACAGATTTTAGAAAACTGAATGAAGTAACAGTGGGAAATAGCTACCCGATTCCCAACACCGCGGATAAAACAGACAGCGTCGCTTCAGCCCGATACATCACGAAACTAGATTTGAGAACTGGGTTCTACCAGATACCACTGGACCCAGCGGATGCGCACAAAACAGCCTTCACGGTGCCCTTCGGCCGTTACTGCTACCAACGACTAGCTATGGGCGAGGGGGGCCTCAAGGCGCCCCTCTACCTTCAAATCCCTCATGGACCTGGCTCTTGTGGGTCTATAGGGGGTAGAGTTGTATGTTTACCTTGACGATATCATTGTTTTCGCAAGAGACCTCGAGGAACACGGCAAGAAGTTTTGTCGCCTAATGAAACGATTAGATGATGCTAACTTGACAATTGAATCGCTGAAATGCCAATTCTTGCAAAAAGAAGCACACTTCCTAGGACACATCGCTAGAGGAGGAAGAATCCGAGTCGACCCCAAGAAAATAGAGGCAGTGAACAAATTCCCAGTGCTAACTAATGACAAGAAGATAAAGCAATTTCTAGGACTCTCGGGGTATTACAGGCGCTTCATTAAAGGGTTCGCCAAATCAGTAGCTATTTTATCCAGGCTACTAAGGATGAAGGAACCCTTTGCGTGGAAAGAGGAGCACCAGCAAGCCTTCGACGCACTACGAACAGCACTCGCAACGGTAACGCAGACGCACTGTCTAGAAACCCTATACTACTAGAGGGAGAAGAAAACCCAGAGAGACCGAAGGCGGAATTATACAAGCTAGCCGAAGGGCAGGAGAACGAAGCAACCGTTTTACGCTTTAGGAAAGCACGGAAATGGTCGAAATCAAGGGCGACTCCAGAATCAGCTGACACAGCTGACAGGGAAAGAGTAACCACTGAATCAGAGGACTCCGGAAATCCGAGAGATAGAAAACGGCGAGTCATAGCCTATACTGAGTCTGCGGATTCAGGCAACGTCGATGATCAACCGATAACATCGGATCAAATGGATGAGAAATCGTATAACGCGTTGAAAGGCGAGACCCCTATAGAACCGCCCAGCACACTACGGCCTCAAACGCCGAAAGATAATTCACGGGATTAGGCTAGGCAGGAGACTCCAAAATCAAGCTCAAAACAAGCAGGGAGCAAAAACTCCGAAAACAACCCTTCAAACTCAAGTTCGCCGTTAACTAACCTGCGACTAACACTCTTTGGACAGAAGAATAATTTCAGGAATCGCCTCGTAGTCGACGTAGCAGAAGTAAGCAAGAAAGACAAATCGGGCGTGCAGATAAATATATGGGAATTGAGAAATCAGGAGGGCGTCAGTAGCCCCGACTATGGAAACGCTAGCAAGAGAAAACCTAGCACAGAGACAGCTGTATACGAGAATTTAGACTCTCCCCAGCCTATTATCGCTACCCATATCCCCTTGATACCGGAGGACGACGAACTTAATAAGTCGAGACACCGCCTTCCCGATTATGAACCAAATAAAGATTTCTACCGTATAACTCCACAAATTGATAACGAGGCCTACACAAGACGGCTACTTGACAGCAGCACTGCAGATGAACCCAGAAGTAACAACAACTCAAATGCCCACGATGGACGTCGATTAAGCGATTATAGATAAGACCAATGCAAGTATGGAAATGCCACCCAGATCTCAACAATTTGCAAAATTTCACAGCACCGCGGATACAGACGAGCTAACCCAACGATTTTTTGTATACTCTGAACAAGACACATGCGCGGAGCCACGTAAATGACTGATCCATGACAGAAACATACCAACATATCCGCCAGGGAACTGCTTATTTCATTCGCTAATAAAGGCCTTAAACTTACAAACAACAGCAAGCCAACTGAGATATCAACTTCTTTGTAGCCCACATATGGAAACTTGTGGAAACCCAGATGAAGCGCGCCGAATTTTGTTATCAGAAGTAGAGTACGAAGAAAACATTTGGTTACAATGTGTGCGTACATTTCCAAACCAACAGAAGTTATAGATACTGTCACTTTAACATAAATGAAGGGAAGGAATTTGTATATTTATATCTCACAGGCAACCATTTTACCCGGTATGTCGTAACAGAACAGGAAACAAATGAAGAATCAGACATAGAGTGAGAGGAAGGCGAACCAACGCCGAGCTTCCAAATAAGTCCTAATGTACGAGAGGCAATGGCGCACTATCTGATAGCAGAAGTACGACCCGATCAAGGCGCATCAAGATGAGAAAGAGCCCCTGACGATAGCGACTTATTTACTGGTGTACAAAGTCTCAACGAGCATCCGTTTCCTCATAAGTGCAACCTCGCCTACATGCTATCGGAGGACATGGTCTTGGACACGGAGGTTCTAAGTGCCCTCATAGAACGACGATATATAAACAGCGAACAACTAACTCGACACGGGAACATGTATATATTCGGAATAATTTCGAAAAAACACATGCATGATAAACCTTTAAGACCAGACACAACACTTGCATGAAGACGCTACAATCTCTGGTTGAGAAATACGGAATAACAACATTCGGATTTATTAGAGATTTAAAGCTAATAATACTCGGAGACTGGGAACGAGTAATGCAACAAAATATTGAGAGTAAAGGCACTATCCATCGTGTTATTTAAAAACAATCTACTGGTTCCGAAGGTGGAAGATAGGTACGGGCTCATCAAGGAATATCATAAATCATCAATCGGCGGTCACAAAGGGACAAGTAAGACATATAACAGAGTGGCGGGCGAGTATTATTGGCGGAACATGCAAGCTGACGTGAGGCAGTTTGTTCGAGGCTGCGCGGGATGTCAAGAAAAAAACTAGTTCGTGTAAAAACAATATTACCAATGTTAATAACACATACCATCGTTCCCATTTGTCAAAATATCAATCGATTTTTGCAGACCGATGTCCCCAAACGAAAGGAGGAACCGCTACATCTTTACAATACAAGACAATTCCACCAAATTTTGTGTTCTAGTCCCTATTGAACACGCAACGGCGAGGGAGATAACCCGAACACTCACGGAGAAATTGATCTATTATTCTGGATCACCGATAACACTAATATCCGATCAGGGAGCATATTTTACGAACCGACTAATGGAAGAATTTGCGCGAGTGTTTAGAGTCAATAAATACTCAACAACGGGATATTATCCTCAGTCAAACGGAGGAATAGAGCGAATGCATCACACGCTAAAAGAATACATTAAAATGTACATTGAAGGAAACAGCAACTGGGATGCGCTAGTACCGCTGGCGCAGCACGCATATAATTCGACGAAATATGACGGATTGGGTTACTCACCGCACGAATTAGTTTTCGGTCGACTCGTAATATTTA
The DNA here is from genome assembly GCA_020010945.3 of Muscidifurax raptorellus. Classification (NCBI taxonomy): domain Eukaryota; kingdom Metazoa; phylum Arthropoda; class Insecta; order Hymenoptera; family Pteromalidae; genus Muscidifurax; species Muscidifurax raptorellus. The sequence goes on from JAHUUD020000012.1 coordinate 1,446,391, forward strand.
GAAGACAAAATTAATAACAGAAATAATATTAATTAGCAGTAGAAGTTTCACGAAGGGTCACGGGAATATACCTATAGGGTAGACAATAATCAGGCATAAGTCAACGACATTCAAACGAATGTCGATAAGAGAGATTAAGGGTAACGGACAATACGCGAAATATACGCGTCATAAGAAAACGTAGATTACTAATATACTAATGTAAGAACCAACCCGCTAGATTAGATAAAACAAGAAAACAGATAAATAGGTAGGTAACACTCGAAAATCAGCAACCCCCGAACGTCGCGCATAAGCATAAACAAAAATAATGATGACAACGGGTCGAATATCTAGTGACCCCCGGACGCTGCAAAATTATCAAGTAACCTGATACAAAGATCACCATCAATAATCGAAGGCTGGCATGTCAATAGAACGAAGAGCGTCGAGTGACAGAGGTTGCGAACGATAAACACAATGATCGCTGTGATTATGCCAATCATGAGCCACGGGCACCTCCAGGGAACCTAAATTGTGATGACGGCATGGGAGAAACATTCGGCACCCAATGCTTTCTAGGACCCGATTCTCCCAAACCACCGTAGGACCACGATAAATGTGTGCCGCGAATCAGCGGAACTGCAAGGTAAACAGGGCACGAAGAATTCCAAAACGGAATCAATATAAATAATGAGTCGTGATGAGTGATGAACGGACAGCGGTTCGGGTAACAGTAATGCAGATAGGGGAAATTCTCGTCAGTTTATACACATAAGGAAGATTCCCCTATTTTCACCTTTTTACACACAACTTGATTGTGGGGATAGGAGGAAATCGTCCAGGTAGCGTCAGCACTGGCTCTTGAATGCGCGGTGCGACGGTAGACGGGATGCGGCGCGTCGAATATCGGGAGCGACAGCGCAACGTAAAGAAAAAAATATCAAACTAAAATTTGGTTCTGATGATATTCAGAACCAAATACGTCACTTGGTACATCGCGACGGGACACGCGGAAATAAGCAAACATAACCGGGATAACTATTAGGGAACAAAAATGGTCATTCGCAATGCAAAAGAGAGAAAAACAGTAGCAACATTAAGGTACAACAACGACTAAAGTTAAAACGTGGTAACTGCGAAGGTTAAGCACGAAAGAAAAAACGTAACCAAACAAAGAGCAGCAAATTTAATGTGTAAAGACAAAATAGTTGCGGGGAATTTCATCAAGCATACTGACAGCGAGACGTAATACGAGCCCCATCGTCCCACTACGGCCGTAACGTTAAAAGAAAGAAGGCGACATCACCCGAGGCCGAGAAAAAAAAAGAGAATTCTCCGAACAAGAAAACGCCAAGGAAATTTTCCACTACTACGGCCGCATACGGAATTATAACAAACTTAGAAAATACGAAAGGTTGACAAAAATCAGAGACGAAAATGAGTAATCGGATAACAATGAGTAGACACATTCTGGAGCCACTGAACAGTTCGAGTAGAAATAATTTATTAATCTGAATACAATAACTTACAACAATAAAATGGGCGCATCTTATAAAGCAACTAGGAACACTAACGGTGTCTAAAGACATAATTAAGACGTACGAAATCCTCCGGATCCTAAGATGGACTTCGCAGGTAGACGCAGATCATGTCTCGGACGCAAGCTCATCACCAGTCGGACGGCGTTCCATGGGCCTCACCCTGGGGGCAGACTTCCCCGACAGCCCAGGCCGTCGGCCTCAGCGAGAAACCGGCAAGCCAGACATCCCGGACAAAAGGGAGGACCTTTCGCAGGCCGCTTGGTGGTCTCGGAGGTAAGACCAGGAATAAAGGTCAGCGCAGAAATAACATGGCTCCTTAGCCTCGAGAGTGTGAGTCTCTCTTATGTACCTCCTGAGACTCTTGTGAATGTAACGCTTCGGACAGAAGGCACATAACTTCTTCTCATTAGATCAGTCCAGACGCCGGTGAGATGCGACATGTGACCTATATTCACCCACGACCCGAGTTATGAAGTCGCACCCCAGCTCGCCACACGCACTACACCCTGTACCCAAACGTTGGTAACTATAGGACGCACGGCGGTGAGAGGACAATTGTAGGTTGTAAACACATTTCCGACGAGATTTCACTGTAGCCTACCCACATTCACGGCCTCGGCTAGACAAACTCCGGTGTTGACAACTTGGTGAATGACGCCGGGTCCAACATACACCAGGTCTCCGGGGCGTTGAACAACGAGCTGATAACTGATGCCATGGTCACGCAAGAACCTGGTAGTTACCACAAGATTTTTGTGGTAATGCGGCACCGGACATCTGTCCCACTAGGAGGAAACATCATCTCGGCCAAGGCGACGCAACTCGTCAACAGTCTGAGCCAAGACCTCAGCCAGCAGCGCGTAGTATCGTTGGGGAATACAAAGCCACAACTTAAACGCGTCAGCCTCACCACAGTGTATGATGTATATAACCTTCCGTCTTCAGGGTGGAGGTCCGTAATAACCCACCGCTCCGATAAGTAATACGTCACCACATTAATCCCATGCGAGGCAACAAGGCCCCAGTTTCGGTCAGGAGCAATGTGGAGCGGTATATCACCCAGGAAGGAGTAGATCAAGAACCAATCACGGTCCAAGGCGCGCGGAATTAGACTTGGACGGAGCAAGCCGCAATCGAATATACAAACCTCGGAGTAATAGATAAAAAAAAAAGAACAAGTATCCCATAGAAAAATCAGACCACAAAAAAATATGACACGGCCGTAAAGTCAGCGCCCTACGGAACGTAAAATCAATTAAATCAACACTAACGAGCAGAACATGAAATATTGTCCGCGCATAACAAAAGCAGACATTTATTTGGATGAAAATCTCACAGGAAAACCCTAAAGAAAAAATTTCTCTGTAGAAAGTTGCACCAGGTTACTGCTAACCTATTGAGTCCCTAAGTACATTTCTAAGTACCATGAACCCTAAGATATAGGGATAACTGGGGTCAAATGACCATATGTTACAATACCACAACTGGCATATAGTCATACAAAACAAAAATTAATAAAAACATTTGACAGCAAAATCCTGTCAGAATCGAGTTGACAATTAGATTGGCAATAATCAGCAATTCAAAATATATAGTCAGCGCACAACGGAAAAACGCACACTTATTTCGATAAAAATCTCACACGAGATCCCTGGAGAAAAAACTCCTCTCAGGAAGTTGTACGAGGTTCCTACGAATCTATCAAGCCCTGAAGCACATTTTTAAGTACCATAGACCCTAAGATATAGAGAAAACAAGGGCTAAAAGACTGTATATTACGATACCAATCCAACGCATAGTCACACAAGGCAAAGAGCCTTATAATAGCCCCTGATAGCAAAATCCCTCTAGAATCGGATCCTACAGACACAAATATACTCCCTTACCAGGAGATTAGTTTAAACAACTAATCAAATAATTGCTAATAAACAAATTAATAAGCAGACACACATAAAGCGAAAAACTGACACAAACTTGAGTAATTGATTCTACAAGGCGACCCCAATGGAAGAGAACCCCTACGAAAGACACCGGGCGATGGAGAACAATAAAAAGAAGAAAAACATTTAAATATTTAAACGACCATGACAACAACCCTACAGTACCCAAGCAATATATACATATACGTCACGAACCGTCATGAGGCGACCACGAGTTTTACACAACTTTTTGGAAAATAGGGGTTAAATCCGATAAACAAGAGTCGACCGGAACGAAACACACAATAAGAAAACTAATTATTGTGAGTTTCGGGACAATTTAAACAATTTTCGCACTAATTAACAAAATCTTGTTCAAGCCGAATGAAGTACAATACCACTCGTGACGGCGACTGCATCAGGGATCTAACGTAGGAGCGAGACACGAGAGCGCGAAAATTCGAATCCCAAAAAACACACGAATAGAAATCATCAAACCTAACAATCCCCCAAAAAGCCATAAGGTGAGGCAGGTATCACTTCTACTCACGCGTCGAATTCAGCACGTATCGCCAGGGAACCGGTAGGAAGGTATAAAGGAAACACAGAAAAGAAGGGGAGAACGTAAAAATAAAGGGAATAGAAAAGAAAATAATGCGAAAAAAAATAATAATAACGATACTAAAAGCAAGCAACCAAACACCACGTAACACTCGATTCTAGACCTCAGGAATCGAAACACGCATTGTAAATATATCAGGTAATCGAGTACCCATTCTTACCGACAGAGCACGGAGTAAGAAATGAGCGATAAAAACTAAATATTCTGTAGCGAGCGCTATGGCAGCGCGGACTAGGCACCTGCCTGCTGAGCCAGAGACAAGTTCAAGTTCAGTGGAGGATTTTTTTTATTTTTAAATTTTTTTTGGTACTTGCGACTTTTTTGACGGGCCAGAAAAACTACCCATTAGAGTAAATTCGCAATTTCCTTAATGTTTTTTTTTTTAATTTTTGGTTTTATTTTGTTTTGGGGGAGTAAGGATTGAGGTGATAGGATTTTTTTTTCTTTATTGCCTTTTTTTTACATAGCGAGGCTCACCGGTGCTCGTCGTCCGGCACCGGCACCCACCAGTGTCCGGGCAACCGGATTAGGCCGGAGGGCTGATCCTGGGGGCGGAAACACTCTTCACAAGGACCGGCGTCCTCCGGGGCTCCCCAGTCCTCTTCATGGCAGGGAAACCACGGCCTGCGGTTGTCGATGGGCTCCTCGCCCAGTCCCCAGAACTTCGAAAAAGCCATATCAAAAACAGTACAAGTAAAACGGAGAGAGGAAAAAATTGGGTATGAGGAAAAATGAAGGAGAGAAAAAACAAGAAAGAAGACGAATTAGTAAAAAAAAGGGTAAAAGATTTAAAAGGTGACATGAGAAGAGAGCAAGTAAAGCGGACATCAGCTAGATTGGGAATGAGAACAGATAATAGACCGGCAAGCAAGAAGACGCTGCCAGAAAATGCAACTCTTGCAGGAAGTATCACCGAACTGAAAGCCGACAGGCGAAAAACGAAGACCACGCCTCGCGAAACCTCCGCGGGCCGAAAAGAAGCAGACTGAAGGACGCAATAAAAAGCAAATAAACGATAAAAAATTAATCAATGATTCAAAACAAAAAAAGGAAACACCGCAAAGCCGATTTAACCTACGGTAAATCAGACAATGCATGCCATAAGCAAAAAAAAAACACCATTATAAATACGCACGTAAATTAACAAAAGCGGACCAACACCCATGGAGGATAATATAAGGGAAGAAAATAACAATACATTTAATAAGGAAAGTAAGGCAAGCCAACAGGAAAATAATAGGGCTAGTCACATAAATATGGCGATGAAACTAACACACTAAAAGAGAAACAAAAGTAGCTACTACCGCAGTACTAATACACACAAATTCTTACGAAAAATGCAAAACTATAAGACACCCTCTTACAGGTCGTCATAAAAGCCATTAACCGAAACCCTGGACTATTGTTGAAAAGATAAACCCATTGGCAACCTCAGGCACAACATGGAAAATGATCCAGCGGATAAATCTCAAGGCATTTTTCTCAAGATGGGGCAGCCTAATACATTGCTGGATATTTTTAGAAGTAGCCTGCACCCAGAAAAACGTATCATGCCCATATGAACAACAACTAAATCAAACGTATCAGCAGATCGAAGAGGCAATGCAAAATGTCGACAAGGTAAAAGAGCTGTTGTAGGGCCACAGAACCACCCAGAAGCCAAGAACCAAACGAGCCTGGTTCTCGGCAATAGAAAAAATCAGCCTCACATTATTTGGCACCTTAGGCGAGGAAGAAGGGGAAGAAATTAGACAACTCATCAGCATCACAGCCAACGACACAAGGCACCTAGCAAAATTACTAGCGAACCAGACCGAGTTAATACACACGGAATTCGACATATTGCAAGAAAAAACATATGATCTGGAAGGTGCCATAAGCAAATTGCAGTCTAAACAAGCGAGCCTCCAAAGATAAGAAGAAATCGCAGAAGCCCTAAACCTGCTGGAAGATAACGTACTACATTACGAAGTAGATACGGAAATTTTAACTGACGCAGTACTATTCGCGACTCAAGGGGTAGTACATCCCTGATTCGTGACGCAAGAGCAAATCGAAAAATCAGAAGTTCTCGCGAAGGAGACAATAACCGACTCACGGTTTCCCCTCATAGAAGCCGGGACATCTATCACAGATTTAATCAAAATATCTGATATCTCAATTCATTTTCAAGACATGCATGTCGTCTGTTACGTAGGAATACCACTGCTAGACTACAACCAATATGATTTATATAAAACTGCCGATCAAACAAAAAAACTTAAACACATCAGATACCTTCGCGTACAAATGGACAGAAAATCACTATTTCGCACTAGACCAAGGGCTAAGAGCATACATAACCATCACCCTAGATGCTCTTAATAAATGCAAAAAATTAAACAACCTGTACTGTAAAAATACAGAGCTAGTCCACGAGGTGAACGAGGATACCAGCTGCGAAATTAAAATCAGTACTGGCGGGACCCCTCTTAAACTTTTCAGACTGCAAAATCAAACTTATTAAGTCAAAAGACACCTTTTGGATGCGTATGAGTACCCAAAACACCTGTGTATTCTCTACAGACATGAAAGAAAAACTGTTTTTTAATTGCAAATTAATAAATTTTTATTTTACAATACTTTTTACAATACTTTTTACTTTTATTACTTATACCCTACCTATATCATACATTGCTTTGTTCTTTTACATAATTGTTCTCTTATCATTATATTTATAGATTTTCATAATTTACATTTTATTAAACATATCACCTCATTTTACTTGATCACAGTTACTTCTCTGAAACTTACTCCCATATTTTTCTTTTACATTTTCCTTAATACTTAACTCGTAACTTACATTCCGCATGTCTATATAAGAAGCTTATTCTACTTTACCCTATTCACGCATTTATTTTCACACACATTCCTTTCCATACTATTTTGCCTTCTCCGCATTTTTGCTACAATATTTAACACGTTTTCGCTTTTTCCTTACTTTTATTATTTAACTTTACATTTTGTTTTTCTTCTTCTTCTTTCATACCTATTTTCCTATCTATTTCTTTTATCGCCCTTAACAGTTCGAAGTTTTTTATCACATCTCTAACTTCTCTAGTTATGTGTATCTTATCTACGACTAGCTCCTTTGTACAATCTTTGGTTTTTTCGCATACACATAGCTAGTGCCCTCACGTACATGATTCCACATAGTATACACATTCTTTCTTTTTCTTTAAGCCAGTATTTGTTTGCCCTTTCTACATTACCTTTTAATATCTAAATTTTTTACTCTTGAATTTAAATACATAGGTAACCTATCTGTACATAATTCTTAATATTTTCTATTATATTTTGCCTCACTAATTTTGTTCTGTCCTAACTGCTTCTCTATCTCTGTTTGGCTAAATCCTAACCTATTTAAAAATTTCTCTTTTCTATTAAACCGTTACCCGACCCCTCTGTTGCTCTTTTTTCAACCCAATACTGTTTGGTTAATCTCTCTTCTCCATGCTACTGAATCTCTTCATTATAGTTAAAAGCCCTGATATTCCAATCAATTTTTAATCTAAAGTTTTCCGTCTCCTTATAGATAATATACCTCGGGGTGCAGAAATCTAGTCCTAGAACCCCTCTAAAGTAATCCGCTTTTATCCTCTCTAGATCCTTAACTTCATCGAACCCCCAAATCTCCACTCCATACTCCATTGCGTTTCTTACCAGATATTAAAATAACATCTTTCTTCTTTTGTAATTATTTTTGCATTTTCTTTCTCCTAAATCTTTCTTCTTCCTTGCTGCTGAAATTCCTTTTATCTTGAGGCCTTTTATGTGGTCTTTGTAGTCTCCATTAGAATTAATTTTAAATCCAAGATACTTAAACTTACTAACTTCCTCTATCTTCTTCCCCTCCCATGTTCATTCTTCTTTTATCTCCTTTTTCCCTTTGCAGAAAATCAGCATTTGTGTTTTTTCTACACTTAAGATTCGGTCTCTTTCCCTCAAAAAATTCTTCAGCGTACTCATCATATCTTCTATTGCTTTCCTATTCTTACCTATTAATACAATGTCGTCTGCATAAGCCAACGACCACATCCTACCTCTGCCTATTTTATAACTCTGTTTCCAGTCCTGCAATTTTTAAATTTCTTAAAAGTACGACTATGGCTCCGACTTTCAATTGTAATCTGTGTAGTGGAAGTCCATTTGGTATAGCCAATCGTTTTATTGCATGCGAAATTTGGTATAGATTATATTCTAATAATCTATACATAGCTTCCGGTGGACATAAATATCTTGTATTAACGTATTGGGTAATCTCATAATATTTGTATTCGTTGTATTCTTTACTTTTTTTATTTTCGTTATGATTGATGTTATCATTATCTTCTCTAAAATGTACGTCTGCATTTCGTATTTCAATAAATGCACAATCATGACCTTTGTAGCAATATTTAAATAAGTATTTAATACATTGCACAGTTGAACATACTTCTACATTGATATGACAGTTAAATTTCAATAACAGGAAAGGATTGTACGGAACAACAAATCTATTGCCAGCTGTTCTGTTTGAATATTTATTTTTATAGATTATTTTTGTACCATCATCTCTTCGTTTATATCATGGATACCCTGTTCCTCGAAAACTTGTACAATTCATAAAATTTTTTGGAAAATTCTTCAGCCCTTATAAGATTATCTATTTTTTCAGGTACAGCTACAGCTTTTCCTAAGACTCCATTTTTATTACTAATTCTTCAAATTCTTTGACCTTTTGATGGAATACCTAAGCTACAATATCTGTTCTATCAATTGCAGTTTCATATGTTTTTAAATTTTCAACTATTTCTTCTGATTTTTTCTAATAAAATACAATTTAGAACTTTCGACTTTAGAGACAGAGTCCACTTTCGCCTGTTGTGTAACTTTACCTAAATTAAGATAAGGATTAAATTCAGTTCTTATACTATATCTATATTGGTAAAATGGCAAATTAGAGATATTACGGTCACTGTTTTTGCATTTCACAATTGGCATCCATCCGTAACCACCACTTGGATAAATGAGTGGGTATGTCATAGGATCTGTGTGTTTGCTTATTAATGGAATACTGATTGGTTTATCATATCTTGAACATATGACGATGTCACGTTCCACCGGTGTTAAACCATCTCCAACAAAAACCATTGCAACTTCATTGCATGTAGCTTCATTATATCTATTCTTATCTAAATTTTCATTTCGTTTGATAGCCATTGTAACTTTTCTTAGCGGATTGTTAGTTGCAGTACATCGTTTTATTTCTTCTTGTTCTACTTCATACATCATTTTATAAGCTTTGGCATAGGGATTAGTTTTTCTCAATAAGTCATCTACGTGACTTAACAGTTCTAATTTTATGTCGGAATTACTTTTATTATTTTTTCGTTCAGTTGTTGCCATTTCATTATCTAAAATATATAATTGTCTGTATTTTCGTGCTTCATGCTCATTGAGACATCAAGACATTGTGATATAATTGACCACAAATTCTTATAACTTGCGGACCTTGACCAGGTAATTTAGCATTATTTGCATCAAAACTGGTAAAAGCCAATAAATTATTATATATGTGAATGTTTTTACGAAAATTAACACTGTCTTGCGATTACCCGTGGCTAATAATTTCAACTCATCTGGATAATGAGGATCATCCGATAAAACTATTTTTCCCTTATGACAACGATTTGAAAATTCACCATCTCTGGTACTTTCAAAATGAAAATGTTTAGCGCTACAATGTTTGCAAAATTCTGTCATTGCGCCTAAATAATTTTCACTAATTAATGTTTCATCGAAAATTATATTTGCTATACGACCGACAATTATTGATTCTATCAAATATTCTAAATGTTTAACGATTTTATTCATAACAGGTTCGATCATTATTGACTTATTAATACTTTTTTTCATATTGTGAGGTACGTCATATATATTTACATATTTTCCTTTGTCATTTAATTTTAATTTTTGTATTAATACAATTAGTTGTTCAATACTTTCTGAAGTTTTTATTTTTTTTAAATTTCTTGTAAACAGCATTTGACTTAATTTATTAAGATCTTGTTTCCTACTACTATTAACATTTTTTTCATGGATTTTTTTTCCATATACTCTTTTTTGTTCGTCAGTTTTGTTTTTATGGTAAATTTCTTTTTTTCTTAAAACTTCTTTTTTACATTCTTCTTTTAATTCTTCAATGTTCATTTTCTCTTTTTTTTCTAATTTTGTTATTTTTTTTCATTATTTGTTCTTGTATTTTCGTTTTTCATATAACATACTCTTTTCCGTAAGTCTTCATTCTAGCATGAGTTTTGTAATTCTTTACTACTGATTTTTTTTAATTCGTCTATTTTTCGTTTTTGTCCTTTTGAAATTTTTTCAACACTTTGACAATGTTCATATATATTTTTGTTTTCAAAAGAATTTAAACGCATTTGATCAAAACCTAATGACAAATTAGTCTGCATTTCATCATCTATTAAAATTACATCATCAACTACCATTGGAGTAACCTGTATTAATTTGTTTTTTGTTTTTACCATGCAATTGTATTTTTTGGTTGCTTTTTTATATCATCTATTATTATTACATTGTTAGCTACTTTTGGACTGAGCTGTGCAAATTGCTTTCTCTTTTTATTACTCGCTTCTATTATGTTCTGTTATTCCACTATCAATCGATTTCTTAAATCCACTTCTATTGATTTTATTTCTTCGGAACCGAAATTCAATTTCAATTGTTTATAATTACTTGTATGAAAAAGAGTTCTATGCTTCGGTATTACTGAAAAATTGTGATTTAAGTATCCATAAGAATTATTTTGTAAAAGCGGAAACATATCAATCCGTCGTGTTGCATATATTTTTAATAAATGTGAACGCATTTGAGAAATATCGAAACGAACAGTGCAAGGGCACACATTATAAAGAATAGCAATTGCAAAGACTATTGCATAAACGCCACAGTCGTAACTAAAACTCGTTTGAGATTGTACTTTTTCAAAAGACACTTTTAGATCTGGACAATTTGGAAATAATCTATTCAAAAAAATTTTGTGTTCATCCTGCAAGTAGTTCTTATTTAAACTATCATATATATGTACAACCTTATTGCTATAGTACATACATATCCAATGACCTATATAAGAATTCCCAGAGAACATCAAATATATGTAATCATTATTTATCGGAATCGGATTTATATTCTGAGGATTTTGCACCAATAATGTCGATTGCATATCAAACAATGAACATGATCTAAGAAATTCATTAAATTCAAAAATATGCATATCGTTCAACATAGAAGCATTTCCAGTATATGGACTAACACCCATTACAATGAACTTTTGTTCTGCTGTTAATCCCATTTTAAATAACAATAATGATTACTTGACAATTGTTTTTAATTATTTTTTAATGATTTTTTTTATTATTAAGCTGAAAATAAATAAAAGAAAACATTATTATATTATATGAAAAAAAATACTTTTTTTATATAAAATTATATAAACAAAATTTGTTAAACAAACAAATGGAAAAGAACACATATAAATGCCCTGTTGTAGGTAGGAACTCTAAACAAATAATCTAACGTAGTTTGATTTACAGATGATCATATGTTAAGATGCATGTTTAACAAAAAAAATTGATATTTAACAGAGGTTCTCATGAACATATGTTGCCGGAACCAAGCGTGTTGGGGGAATATTACACAAAACGACTATAAATAATTGTAAAACAATAATTTTCTCTCGGTAGTTTGAAAGATTAGTCTACAATAAATAAAATAATTGCGAGAAACCTAACAATTTATTTTAATAAATATATGTTTATTGTAATTTATTATAATTTTCACTATATTACACTAATACGTGCCGGTTGAAAATAAACATATGATTTTATCATATAGTTTTATCATATGATTGTATTATATGGATTTGTGTTTCAATTTATCATGTGAAAAAATTATATGATAAAACTATGTAATATAATAATACGATAAAATACAGTTTACATAGACTGTATATATACAGACGTGTATATATGCATTAAAAAAATTATTAAAATGCTATTGATTATTAATGAGTTTTATTATGCATCTATTATAAACAAAAATAAAATTAAAGAAACTGTTCTTTCTTCACTTACATCCCAGACCGAATGATGTTTAACTTGTGTGATCAATTGTCTTAAGTTCTGTTATCAATCCTACATTTACATTTGGGTATATATTTTTTTTATAATCATTATTATAGATAAATATTAATTAAGCTGATTTGTAAAATTCGGTAGAGTGTGTGTGCACACACACGTATATAGGTATGTGTGTGTATTTTTTATCTATAATAATGATTAATAAAAAATCAAAGAGGTTATAATCTTTTATTATAGAACAAATATAAAGAGCTTTTTTCTTTGTCCGGGATGTAAGTGGATCGGTGATCGCGGATCATAATAAAGAAAGAACAGTTTCTTTAATTTTTTTTTGTTTATAATGGATGCATAATAAAACCTATTTATAATCAATAGCTTTTTAATAATTTTTTAATGCATATATACACAGCCGTATGTACAGTCTATGTAAACTGTATTTTATCGTATTATTATATTACATAGTTTTATCATATGATTTTATCACATGATAAACCTTCATAAGAATTACTATTATCCATAAGCGCCCTCAAGTGGGAATCTGTAAATACTAAATACAATATTTTGAATATAAATTCAAAGTTTCTATACATGAAACGATAACTTTAAGGGCTATCAATCAAAACTCGAAGTATACAAAATTTACTACGATGTCTTATCATGTCATTTGCATACTTTTATAATATATACAATTTCGTATGTTTCATTTAGTTGAATCAAAATATGGCGAAATACGTGTGTTAGGTGATTGTTAGTCACCTAGTAATGTTAATTAAATTATTATGCGAGTTGATCTCATGCACGCAACTATACAGTTACGGGAGAGACTCCACTCGTCGAATCTCTCCTGGCTGTCAGCTTAATCTTTCTTTTTTTATTTAAACGCGGACTGATATATATTAACGTTTCTTACCTTCTTCTATTGTTGCCTTTGTTTGGTGATTGGTCCCTCTCTCGTATTGGCTCAAGGTAAAGGAAAAATCCAACCTTCCTATATGTGAATTGGGCAGAAGCACGAACATAGATATGGATTCGGAGATAATATCGCTTAGTTTTATTTGGTCTTTTTGGTCAAACACTATTATAATCTTTCTTTTAATGTATATATATATATATATGTGTGTGTGTGTGTGTGTGTGTGTGTTTTTTTTTTTTTTTGTAGAAAGAGGTTGGAGGGAAAAATCTTAATAGACCATGACATGGCCTGAGCCACCGTGTGTTGGATTCTCACCAACTGAAACCCTTCGTTTTGCAACCGAATATAGAATCCATTTGCAACCCGAATCCTCTTCGCTCTCCTTACCAATTTGTCGGTAAGGAGGGCCAAGCTCCATCTTCAGTGCCTTTTTCCCCCGCGGTACCACGGCCAAGTATTACTTCGCGGGGGGGCATAGGGACATTGCCCTTGTCTCCTTGATGTGATTGTCATTCCTTATGACCTTCATTATAGGCTGCCGTCTACTTCTTACCGCATCGTCCGGTCGTCAGCTTCTTGCAGCATCTCTCGTCTTCTTCTCTCTTCGTCACCCCTCACTTTCTTGAGGATGACCGCGGCGTAGTTACTAACCACGTGCCAGCCCTCAGCGGTGGCGAACATAGCTACCATAATAGACTCAGGAGTTGCTCTGGTCTGGAGGTAGCGTTCAAACTCTTCACGCTCCTGCTGGTAACGCGAGCAGTAGCAAAAAACGTGCTCAGCGTCCTCGCACATGTCCAAACATGCTGGGCAGTCTGGACAGTCTTCTAAATTAAATCTACACAGGTATGCTCGATAGCATCCATGTCCCGTCAAAAATTGCGTGAGGTAGTAGTTTACTTCCCCGTGTCTTCTTTTGATCCAGTCTTCAATCTTTGGTATAAGTCGGTGCGTCCAGCGCCCTTTCAGGCTACTGTCCCATCTTCTCTGCCACTCAGCTACTGTTTGTTCTCTGGCAGCGTACCAGATTTCTGCCTTCGTTCTATCGCTGTTCTCCTGTTTTGCCATGTATATGGCCTTCCTCTCTAGTGCTAAGAGGTCGATGGGTGGCATGCTTGCCACGACGCTTATTGCATCGTCCGATACCGTGCGGTAAGCAGACGCTACTCTTAGCGCACTCCGTCTATACACGGATGACAGGTTTCGCGCATAGGCTTTTATTGCCATTGCATCTGCCCAAATTGGTGCCCCGTACAGCATGATCGATGTACTGACACTTGCTAACAGCTTCTTTTTCTTCTGAGTAGCTCCACCGACATTCGGCATGAGCCGAGAAAGAGCAGCAGTCGTTCTTGACGCTTTTTTACCTGCTAATTCAAGGTGCTGTTTAAACGTCAACTTTTCGTCTGTAGTAACGCCCAAATACTTGATAGTCGATTTAGAGGTTATCTCATAGCCGTCTATCATTAGGGCGATCGTCTCCATTTTCTTCCTGCTAGATATCAGGATCGCCTCGGTCTTGTGTCCAGCGAGTTCAAGTCCCGTTTCTCTCAGCCACCTCTGGATGGTGGTGATCGCTTCATTGGTGATTTCAGCGACGTCTTCTTTTTCCTTCCCTATTACTACAAGAGCTATGTCGTCTGCGAATCCTACTACCATAGCCTCCCGCGGGAGTTGTAGTCTCAGCACTCCGTCATACATAATGTTCCACAATGGCGGGCCCAGTACTGATCCCTGTGGAACACCTGCCGTGACCTTGTGGTTTCAGTGCCGCGATCCGTTTCGTACTGTAAAGTTCTGTCCTTCAGATAGTCGGCCATCATCCTCCTGATGTATGTGGGCACCTCAAGCTTTTCAAGCGCTTCATGTATCTTCGTCTAATTTGCAGAGTTGAATGCGTTTTTGACATCCAAAGTAATAACTGCACAGTACTTCTTTGTTCCGCCCTTCCACCGTTTTCCACTGATGGCTGCTCGGGCTGTGTTTACCACTAGGCCGATCGCGTCCAAAGTAGATCGGCACTTCCGAAAGCCATATTGGTGCTCGGCAAGGCCCTTGGTCTCTTCGATTATGCACTCCATCCTGCTGCTGATAATGCGCTCCAGTATTTTCCCTTGAGTGTCTATCATACATAATGGTCTGTACGATGTCTCACCTCCGGGCGCTTTGTTACCCTTAGCTAACAACACAAGTCGCTGCTTTTTCCAGTTCGTCGAAAATCTCCCTTCTGCTAGGCATGCATTGTAGAGGCCAACAAATTCTTCAGGTTTAGCCTCGATGGCATGCTTCAGCGCCACATTTGGTATGCCGTCAGGACCGGGAGCCTTATTGTTTCCTACCTTCTTGCTTTCTACGAGTAGCACCTCAACTGTAATTGGAGGTATAGCTTCTTCCCGCACTTCCTGTGCTATAGCATATGGTGCGTCCGGCTGACTTGGAAAAAGTGTTGTCACTACCCTCTTTAGTACTTCTGGGCACTTTGGTGGGGGTATATAGCTTCCTTTGAGTGTCTTCATAACTGTTTTGTAGGGCCTGCCCCATGGATCTTTATTGACCTCTTCTAGCAGTTCCTTATGACATCTCTGCTTGCTTTCACTGATGCACTTCTTGAGGGTGCACTTGGCTTCTTTCATTCTTCTGCTGCATTCTTCTACGGCTTCGCTTCCAATACCGGTTCGGTAAAACTTTTTCCTTGCCCGTCGCTCAAGCCTTCGTGCTCGGTGGCAGGCGGAGCGCGCTGATCTAATCTTTTCGTTCCACCAATATACTGGTGCCCATCTTTGATTGGGTACTTTTCTTGGCATAACTGCGTCACAGGCTCGGGTGAGCCATTTTGTCATTTGTTCAGCCTTATGTTCTGCTGATCCCGTTAATTGGATATTTCCTAACATCATCAGAAATAGTTCCTTGTCGTACTCCTTGGCTTTCCATTCCATTTTCGTACTTATAGGGTTAGTACAGTGTACCATGTTTTGTGTGCCCAGCTCCATTATAATGGCGTGGTGATCACTATTAGTGAAGTGATCGCTTACGGTCCATTTACTCACCTCTTTTACCAGAGATCTACTAACAAATGTTAAGTCGATCACTGATTCAGCGTCCACCTTTTTATAGGTTCGTACGTTGCCTTCGTTCACCAGCACCATGTCCAGAAGTGTGAATGCCTCTAGTAGGGCCTGTCCTCTTCTATTGGTTTTTCGGCTGCCCCATTCAACCGCCCATGAGTTAAAGTCCCCAGCTATAATAGCTGGTTTTTTAGTCCTGACATCTCGTACTAGCCGGTCCAAGAACTGCTGAAACTGATCTATTGGCGCACTGGGTGGGGCATAACAGCTGTATACCTGTATACCCTCGATCTTTGCGCTGGCAAAACCTGCTTCTTTGACTTTCATCCTACTTTGAAAGGTAAGGTCTCTGCACGCCCAAATAGCTGCTTTACCGGAGCCATCGGATTCCCACCTTGGCTGTTCAAGATCTCTGTACTGCTCACTGATTATAGCAACGTCAATCTTCTGCTCACGAACGTACTGACCGAGAAGGTCCTGTGCTATCTCACAGTGGTTCAGGTTTAACTGTACTATTCTCATCTTCTTTGTTTTGTGGCTTTCACTGCCGCTTAGTACGCTGGGCAATTATAGCTACCTGCGGCATGGTCGCTTTTCTCTACGTCGTCCTTTCCTCTGCAGAGAATGCAGCACATTTGTAGCAGCAGCGGCTTCTGTCGTGCTGCTCAATGCAGCTTGCAGCAGTATGGCCGAAGCCCAAGCATTTATAGCACCTGAGCGGGCGGGTGTCTCGCTTTATTGCCCTTATTCGGCAGATAACCCACCTTATCTTTATCTTCTCACCCTTGATAAACTTCTGAGCTATCTGGGCAGGTAGCTGTACTATTGCTTTCTGCGTATCTCCATAAGCTTTACGAAGCGACTTAACCGCCGTAGGTTCGAAATTATGTCCTTCCTCGTTATTTTTGCGTAGTGCGTCCACTATGTCCTCCTTAGTGGTCAGCATGTCAAGATCTTTAATCTTGAAGGCCTCTTCATGATGCAGCGCCCTGATTGTAGCAGTTTCCACTAGTACTGCTTTCACCACTTCCTGGAGCTCAGCTGTTTCCACCTCCTTGGAACGTCGTAGTTCGAGTAGCAGATCTCCTGCTGTTGTTTTGCGTATTCTATGTACGCTGTTTCCTTACTTTTCTAGGCTAGGCTCTGCCTTCATTTTCTTTAGGATTTCGGCGTAGCTTTTTCCACCCTCGGCCTTGATGACTAAGGCGTCAGGTCTAGGAGGTCTTGCTCTTGCCGTCCTACTTTTTCTGGTGCCTTTTTGGTCTTGGTCACGAGCACCAGTGTTATCCTTCCTGTTCACGCTTTTTTCTTTTTTCTTCTTTGCCTTCCTTGTCACCACCTCTTGCCACGAGTCTTTCTCCCTCTGGTGGACATTGTCGTCGGCTACTCTTCTTGCAGAGCTCGCCCCACTAATGCGGCTAGCCTGCTGTGGTTTCCCCTTGCCGACCGGCTTAAGGGTCACTTCATTCGCCTCTGCTAGGCTAATTGCCCTTTCCAGAAGGCCAGGGGTTGTTTGGATCACCTTGCCCTTAGTCCCTGGCCGTTGGCACTGCATAAGGTTATCGTCTGCAGAGCAGAGAGCCCTGTAGCTGGCCCTTATGCTCCGGGCGAGATCCTTAATTTGTTTGTGCACATTGTGTCTGTCCCTGACATAATCGATCAGCTCATCGATTTTGCTGCCAAGGCGATCTAAGTGCACGTTTTTGGAGGTCGCGCTTTCTGCTCGCTTGTCGCCATCTGCGTCTACCTCCATATTCTCTGCCTTCTTTCCTGTAGCATTACCATTGCCTTCCCGTGCCAGGTTACCTACAACGGGGCTGGTTGTGTTGTACATCGAAAGCGTACTTTCGTCTCTCCCAGATCCAAGGGGTTTATCCCCAAGGAGGCGAGCGTCGACCACCGGGGCTGATACCCGATCGGAATCGACGGCAGGATTAGTAATGCCTGCCTGGGTACTCATATGTTTGAGAACGCTTCTTGATTGATTGTCCTTGCCACCCTAAATACCTGATGTTTCGGTAATTCTAAACAGTGCTGGGGTGCCGAGGACTTTCGTAGCAGCACCGTTAGCTCCTGTACCCTAGGAAGGGTCCCTTTAACAAAGTGCTAGCATCCGGGCCAGATGCACCTTGGTTTTTTAAGCGAGGTTGTTACTCCTCCCCCTCCTCCTTCCCCACCTCTTGGGTAGTGGGGCCTTGGGCTTGGGACCGGTGTAGCGGAGTTTGTGTGTGTGTGTGTGTGTTTTTTTTTTTTTCCTTATAGAGTGAGAGGTTAAGGGCAAATCCATTATGGACGATATGGCACCGTCTGGTACCACCTGTGTGTGACTCTCACCCACTAAACCCTTCGTTTACCGTTAGCTTTTGAGTTCCAACAGCAACCGAATCCTCTCCGTCCTCCTTACCGACCCTAAGTAAGTTGGACCTGGCTCTTTCTCCAATAAGCCCCCCCGCGGTAACACCGTTTGAGTATTGCTTCGCGGGGGAACTTTGGGCTACCGCCCTCGTCTGTTGATGTGGTCGTCATCACGTTTTCCGCTGCCGTCTACTTCTTACCGCATCGTCCGGCCGTCTGTTTCTTGCTGCATCTCACGTCTTCTTCTTCTTTTTTCTTCGTCCTTTCGGACCTTCTTAAGGATGTCTGCAACAAAATTGTTTATTGCGCTCCATCCGTCGGCCGAAGTCATCATGGCTACCATAATAAACTCAGGCGTTACTCTGGTCTGTAGGTAGCACTCAAGTTCTTCTCGTTCCTGTTCATAGCGTGGACATTCACTGTCTCGTCTTTTTCCTTCGTCGATTGATTTTCTCTCCCTTGCTAGTAGGTCTATTGGCGGGAGACCGGCAATAACGCAGACCGCCTCGTCGGATACCGTACGGTAAGCAGACGCGACCCTAAGTGCATTTCGCCTGTGCACTGAGGAGAGCTTTCGTCCATATGCCTTCACCAGTACAGCGTCTGCCCATATCGGGGCTCCATACAACATGATTGATGTACTAACGCTTGCCAGTAGCGTTCTGCGATTCTGTGTG
This sequence comes from Muscidifurax raptorellus, assembly GCA_020010945.3. Lineage (NCBI taxonomy): Eukaryota > Metazoa > Arthropoda > Insecta > Hymenoptera > Pteromalidae > Muscidifurax > Muscidifurax raptorellus. Next base: position 1,465,645 of record JAHUUD020000012.1, read on the forward strand.
GGACCACCCACATTTGGCATCAGCCGCGCCAACACTGCGGTAGTTTTTGCGGCTTTCTCTCCTGCTGCTTCCAAGTGCTGTTTAAAGGTCAGCTTTGCGTCTAACGTTATACCTAAATATTTAATAGTCGGTTTAGAAGTAATTTCATGACCGCCTATTCTCAAAGTGATTGTCTCCGTCTTCTTTCTGCTAGATATTAGGATAGCCTCCGTTTTATGGCTTGCAAGCTCCAGATTCGCATTATTTAGCCACTTCTGTATTTTAACCCTTTGCGGCATAGTGTTCCCTATAGGGAACACCTTTTTCTATCGAGTTTTTTTTTTATTAGGAGCTCAAATCACGTTATATGAAGGCGGTTTTTTTTGCATTGGCTCTTATATATTATAGAGATGTGATTTCCGTGACTCTCATGTGTTTGTTGCTCATTTGTTTATTTATATAAATAAATAAAGGTCGAAATTTCATGATTATTTTACGAAGAATGTGTGTCAAAGAGAAAAAATGATGATAGGGTAGTGAAAATTAGTATAGAAGGGTTTTCGGGGTCGCTGATTACGAATCTGACATCAGAATTTCAAAATTTTGAATTCAAGATGGCGGATTCAAGATGGCGACCAATGATTTTGTTTATTTTCAGTCCTAAATCAATGAAACTGCTTATTCGGGGGTTTTAGGGATCGCTGATTACGAATCTGACATTAGAATTTCAAAATTTTGAATCCAAGATGGCGGATTCAAGATGGCGATCTACAATTTTCTTCATTTCTGATCCTGAGTCAATAAAACGGCGTTTACGGGGGTTTTTGGGGTCGCTAATTACGAATCTGCAATCAAAATTTGAAAATTTTGAATCCAAGATTGCGACTAATAGTATCCTAACAATTTTCTTCATTTCTAATTCTGAATCAATAAAACTTGATTTCCAGTACTGTGCACGAAGAACAGTTCGTGAACTCATTTCGTGCAGAAAACTTTATTGACTCAGGATTAGAAATGAAGAAAATCGTAGGTCGCCATCTTGAATCCGCCATATTGGATTCAAAATTTTTGAAATTCTGATGGAAGATTCGTGATCAGCGACCCCAAAAACCTAGTAAATACCAATTTTCAATGCATTTCCTCTAATAGAAAAATGTGTGCATGAAAGGGTTAATGATAGCTTCACTAGCAATTTCAGCTACCTCTTCTTTCTCTTTTGCTACCAACACCAAAGCTATGTCGTCTGCAAATCCTACGATCATTGCTCCTTCTGGTAATTTTAGCTTGAGTACGCCATCGTACATAATGTTCCACAACGATGGGCCCAGTACAGACCCCTGTGGAACACCCCCGGTAACCTTATAATTCACCGTGCCCTCCTCGGTCTCGTATAAGAGAGTTCTGTCCTTGAGGTAGTCAGACATTATTCTTCTTATATACGGAGGAACTCCTAGTCTCACTAGTGCTTCGTGAATTTTGCACCAATTTGCAGAGTTAAATGCATTTTTAACGTCAAGTGTAACCACCGCGCAGTACTTTTTCGTCCCGCCTTTCCATCTTTTCCCGCTTATGGCTGTCCGTGCTGTATTCACCACTAAGCCGATAGCGTCTAATGTTGAGCGGCACTTACGGAAACCATACTGGTGGAACCACGTAGCTCCTTCCTTCCGGCGCCTTAATGATAAGAGCGTCTGGTCTGGTCGGTCTTGCCCGCTGTGTTTTGTCTCTACTGGTCCTACTCTGGTTGTTAACGCCAGGAGCCTTGTTGTTCTCCTTACTTAACTGTTTCTCCCTTTTTTTTGCCTTTCTTGTTACGACCTCTTGCCAAGTTGCCTCTTTAAGTCTTTTACTCTCTTTCTCCTCTTTGTTACTCCTATCCTGCGGAGTATTTAAGGCCTCCCTTGGTTTATCCGCCTTTTTCGGTTTCAGACTTGGTGTTGTCTGAGTTTCCTTGCCTTCCGTTCCTGGACGTTGGCACTGTAGCAGGTCATCCTCCGCGCTGCACAAACTTTTATACATGACACTAATGCTTCGTGCCATGTCCTTGATAATTTTATGGACGTTATTTTTGTCCCTTATAAACTCTCTTAGTTCCTGGATCTTTTCTCCTAGACGCTCCAGCTGGTCATTTCTTCTTTCAAGGTTGTAGTCCCAGTTTGAGTTACTGCCTCCTTGATTTACCTGCTCTTGTTCCGTCCGTATTGCCCTTTCGGAATAGTCTTTGTTGGACTACACTCCATGGCAATCGTTTCTCTACTGAGACTGCTGTTATCGTCCGATCTCTGGGTAGGGAACCCAGTTTCTAAGACACTTTTTGGGGTATCCGAAGTCCCCAAGTTTAATTTCTTTGATGTACTATGCATTTTTAATTTTTGTTTATCCTCCTCTTCCAACTTTAGTCACCTACCTTCCAGTGAGCTCTCTCCGCGAAGCTATGCTTCACAGTTGTGAATTCTGGCCTCATGCCCCCGCGCAAGTCTTCCTCAGAAAGCCTCCGGGAAAGGGTAACGAGGCCCCCCCTCTGACCACAATAGGGTCCGTTCCGGGCGCCACCCGGCACTATTGAGATCATTGGGATTTTCGCCGGATGATAGGGCAGCTAGGGCGTGTCGGCGAAACATCCCCGGGCCCCTGTACTTTCCGGCAGCCTGGGAGTGTCAGAACCCAGTTTGTCTCGTATCCTTTCCCTTCAGCAGCCGAAGTCGAGTCGGACTGCGGCAATCGGCGAGCGCCTGCTTAGTCATAACCCTAAGATCAAACCTTGTTTCCGGTAGTGACAGATCTTCAATAAGCTGCTTGGTCCGCGGGAGATATTTTATTTCTCTCCTACCCTCTGTTTGCAGCACTACGTACGTAGTACTATGCGCTTACAGCGAGCGTTCCACTATCCGCCACCCGAGGACGCGCCACATGGGGTACAGCTCCCCCTCGTGTGTGTATGTGTGTGTGTGTGCGCGAACGAAAACGAATCGTCGCCGCAGGTGAATCTTAAATAAAACAAGTGATTTTAATTATTAATCATGAAATTAAAAGCAGAAAATATATCAAACAGTTAAAGTTAAAACAAAATAGAAAAACTACAAAAAAACAATCGTCTCCTCGACAGCTCGGCTCGAGTCGGAGTGCCTGAGGTAGCGTGACTTGGGGACGCTTCGGAAGTATCTTCAGACCTCCCACGCGTCTCCAAGCTCCACTTCCCCATGCTGACGTCAGTGCGTCTGGTCTCGTCGCACTCATTAAGCCTTACGGGATCGGTTAATGGTGCAAGAATTCAAAACTGCAGCGTGGCATCGCACGTGCGGTCTTGCGCAGTGGAGGGAAAGTTGTTTATGTCAGCGGTATTCTTGGTTACCTGATACTTTTGTGGCCTTGAGTCTCGCTGTACCTTTTATGTGTAGAACTTTCTCGATTTTATATTCGAAATAAGGAGGATGCCCATGAGTAATGTAAATCTGCCCCAAAAAGGGAACGCACAAAACCATATCCATCATTTAGAACACAAAAAAACATGTTATTTTAAAAAAAATTCATCCCTATAGCACGCGGGAAAGTGGTTAAAAACGGCGATGAAGATTACATCAATTTTTACTGAAAATCGCAAAAATAGCAGGCTTTGCACGTTTTTAAATCCATTATTTAATGTTCAAAAGAAAGATAATGAGAACCACTAACAATATTAGTACTTTTATTTTCAGAGCAACCCTTCAAACTAACTCCAGTAATGAGAACAGATTAAAAAAGATTTCATCCCTCATCTGCCTCGCTGCGATTTCGACCCCTTTGCACGTTTTCCGCGCATCCAAAACTACGTAGGATCAAAGAGGACAGAATTACACGCCGATTGACGAAAAGACTGATTCAGAGCAGCCCTTCCGATAGACGGGAAAATTCATTCATACCAAAAATCGGAAATCGCGTTTTTCATCCAGATCACTAATTATGCTAAAAAGAATGCCTTTGCACGTTTTTAGCATGGCTAATCGGCAACGTGTTTATAGATAACATAATTATTTATTAAATGCATGCATTTCCAGTACAGAGCAACCCTAAACAACCAGGTCGTGGTGGAGAAACGCTAGGGGGAGGCCTCACCCCCTTACTGTCTCGCTGCGATTTCGACCCCTTTGCACGTTTTCCGCGCATCCTCAATTACGCAGGGTCAAAGAGGACAGAAATACACGCCAATTGACAAAAAGACGGATTCAGAGCAGCCCTTCCGATAGACGGGAAAATTCATTCATACCAAAAATCGGAAATCGCGTTTTTCATCCAGATCACTAATTATGCTAAAAAGAATGCCTTTGCACGTTTTCAGCATGGCTAATCGGCAACGTGTTTATAGATAACATAATATCAGTCTTTTCGTCAATCGGCGTGTATTTCTGTTCTCTTTGATCCTACGTAGTTTTGGATGCGCGGGAAACGTGCAAAGGGGTCGAAATCGCAGCGAGACAGTAAGGGGGTGAGGCCTCCCCCTAGCGTTTCTCCACCACGACCTGGTTGTTTAGGGTTGCTCTGTACTGGAAATGCATGCATTTAATAAATAATTATGTTATCTATAAACACGTTGCCGATTAGCCATGCTAAAAACGTGCAAAGGCATTCTTTTTAGCATAATTAGTGATCTGGATGAAAAACGCGATTTCCGATTTTTGGTATGAATGAATTTTCCCGTCTATCGGAAGGGCTGCTCTGAATCAGTCTTTTCGTCAATCGGCGTGTAATTCTGTCCTCTTTGATCCTACGTAGTTTTGGATGCGCGGAAAACGTGCAAAGGGGTCGAAATCGCAGCGAGGCAGATGAGGGATGAAATCTTTTTTAATCTGTTCTCATTACTGGAGTTAGTTTGAAGGGTTGCTCTGAAAATAAAAGTACTAATATTGTTAGTGGTTCTCATTATCTTTCTTTTGAACATTAAATAATGGATTTAAAAACGTGCAAAGCCTGCTATTTTTGCGATTTTCAGTAAAAATTGATGTAATCTTCATCGCCGTTTTTAACCACTTTCCCGCGTGCTATAGGGATGAATTTTTTTTAAAATAACATGTTTTTTTGTGTTCTAAATGATGGATATGGTTTTGTGCGTTCCCTTTTTGGGGCAGATTTACATTACTCATAGGCATCCATTTTCTTCGAATATAAATATCGCAAAGTTGTTACTTAATTGTGTGCAAAAGTTAAGTAATTTTTTATTATATTTTTATTTCAAATATATATATATTTATACAGGGTGTCCCATTTTAATTTACCACGCCCTAAAACTGGTTAATAATTTGCTCTGAGAAAAAAATGTTTCAAATAAAATTTGTTGGGTTCGAAGGGGGGCATCTTTTGGCTATTTTAGCTGCGACCTTCAAAATGACCTTCAAGGTCATTTGAAAGTCAAGACCAAATTTTCATATGAAATGTGCATATTTTTATGGCGGATTCGGATTCTACTAAAAAAGAAAAACACTTTTTGTCCGAATCATTTTTTGAAAAAATCCTAAATTTTTGTTGTAAACGGCTTTAAAAAAGTTGAAAAAATTACTAATATCTCTTATTGCCCCACCCTTTAAAAGAAGTTAAAAATTTGCTCTGAGAAAAAAATGTTTCAAATAAAATTTGTTGGGTTAGAAGGGGGGCATCTTTTGGCTTTTCCAGCTGTGACCTTGAACATGACCTTCAAGGTCATTTGAATAAGATTTATCACAGATTCGGGTTCTACTAAAAAAGTAACACTTTTTGTCTTAACCATTTTTTGATCATCAATAGGTAGCTCTCCCTTTAACTGAAAAGAGAATTTGTTCTAGAAATAAGCTGTTTTAGATGAATGTTACTAGCTTCAAACAAAGACAGAGGTATCCTTTGGATCACTTAAAGCAAGACCTTCACGTCCAGCCACTTAAGGCAAGACCCCGTCCAGCCACTTAAGGCAAGACCCCGTCCAACCACTTAAGGCAAGACCCTATCCAGCCACTTAAGGCAAGACCTTCACGTCCAGCCAAGGCAAAACCCCTTCGTTCAGCTAGTCACGGAAATTTCAACGTCTCAAGTGCTCTATCAATTGCCCATTTTGTTGAATGCACATTTGTATTCTCTGCCGAAAACTTCTTTGGACATCTATTAATGTTTGTGGGGTGAACGCCCGGAATGCTGCAACAATTCTCTCCATCATATTTTGTGCCGTCGTCGGGGCTTTCGCGTAAACTCTCTGCTTCACGGCCCCCCACAGAAAGAAGTCCAATGGGGTCAAATCTGGCGATCGCGCAGGGAATTCACAGATTGGACTACCAATTCCAATCCAACTATTTGGGTATGTCGCATTCAGAAATCTCCTGACAAGTAGTCTACGATGAGCGGGAGCACCATCTTGCTGGAACCACATGTCTCGCCTTATTTCTAGCGGACTGTTTTCTAGAAGAGGTGGAATTTGGTTCTCGAGAATATCTAAATAAAGCTCGCCGTTTAAATTACGGTCATAAAAAATTGGACCCACAATGTATTCCCCAACTATGCCCGCCCAAACATTAATTGACCACCGTCTTTGTGTACGGTGATCTCGCTGCCGATGTGGATTTTCTTCTGCATAATAATGCGCGTTATGAAGATTAACTCCTCCCATATTGTCGAACTTTGCCTCGTCTGTAAAAAGAGTCCGATCAAAGAAAAATGGATCTATGCGCATTCGTGTTTCCGCCCATTGACAGAATCTAAGTCGCCTGGCAGGATCACCAGTCGCAATGGCATGTGTAAGGTGCAAGTGATATGGATGAAATCTAAAATGACGCAATACACGGGAAACTGTTGATCTGGGTACTCCATGCATTCGCTGAACTTGTCGCGTCGAAATATGAGGATCCTCGGCAATTACAGCACGAACCCCAAGCGCAATATGCTCTCTTGGGCCCGTCCGTCGCCTCTTCCTTCTTAAGTTACCTCCTTGAGCTCTTATCGTTAGAAGTTTAATATTCCTCCTACTAGCATGACGAGCGTCCGGATACCTTTCAGCGTACAGCCTCGCTGCAGTAATTGTCGTGACATTCTCCCAGAATCTTGATCATGTTGACTATCTCTACTGGCGTGTAGTCAGCTATTATCTGTTGTAGGTAGATTTTTTAGGGAATATTTAATCTTACTAGAAATAATTTATTATAAGTATTTTTCTGCTCTGAAATTCAGAAAGTCAATGAAAACCTAATGATGAGAAGCTTTGAGGAGCTGTAAGAATTTACAAGCTTTACCAATAGAACGATAACGAAGCAAAAAAATGTCTTTTGGCGAGAAATAAAGCATTTACGAGAAAAATATTTCTTAAAAAGATGCGTACTTTATCAGAGAATCTGAATATTATTTAAAATATGTACAATTTTCATTAAAAAAAACTAAGCTTGATTTTGATTCTCAGTTGAAAACATGCCCCTTACTGCTCAAACTTGCCCCAGATGATGTCAAACATACCCCGAAGATCGCAAACTTGCCTCAGAGAATGTCAAGCATACACCGAAGATTGCAAACTTCCCCCATGTGATAAAAAATGAATCAGATTAGCGTTCTAATGAACTTTGGTGCTGTTGATAAATTTTTTGGTAATTTCATTTCTTTGAAAAAGAGAGTATTTTCCATTAAAGTGATGTTTCTTTCTTAAAATGAATTTAAGGTTCGAGGTCAAGGTCATAGCCAAGCTTCAATTGCCGGAATAAAAATCGAGGATTACCGTTAAATAAATTGACTGACCTTCGAATGACCTTGTTGGTTAAGGACAAGTTCATGGCTAAGGTCATACTTGGACTTAAATTTGTAAAATTGTGTACGTTTCTAATTCCTCGGATAAAATGTAAAATTTTTAACTTCTTTTAAAGGGTGGGGCAATAAGAGATATCTAGTGATTTTTTCAACTTTTTTAAAGCCGTTTACAACAAAAATTTGGGATTTTTTCAAAAAATGATTCGGACAAAAAGTGTTTCTCTTTTTTAGTAGAATCCGAATCCGCCATAAAAATATGCACATTTCATATGAAAATTCGGTCTTGACTTTCAAATGACCTTGAAGGTCATGTTCAAGGTCGCAGCTAAAATAGCCAAAAGATGCCCCCCTTCGAACCCAACAAATTTTATTTGAAACATTTTTTTTTCAGAGCAAATTATTAACCAGTTTTAGGGGGTGGTAAATTAAAATGGGACACCCTGTATATATATATATATATATATATATATATATATATATATATATATTAATCAACAATTAATTACATTGATTTCAAACTTAAGAGGAGTAAAAAAAGGCAAAGTTGCTAAAGGAAAACAACAAAAAAATGACACTTTTGCAAGGTACGTTACCTATATTTTGATTTATCAATTATGAAATAATTCACAATTGACATTTTTCTATATCGTAGATATTGCCAATATTATTATGAAAATAAATGAACATTTACATATGGGAATAAATTCAAGAAAATGGCATTTCATAAATGGTAAAATTGTTGTAATTATAAGTTTTATCCTTTATTAATTAACATCAAAAAACAACAAAATTATTTTTACTTTTTCAGTATACGACGACCTGGATGAATTTATATTAAAAACATAAATCGTCAAATGTTTACAAAATTATAATATGAAATAAAAATAATATTTATACAAATATTTCAATAATTTAATTACGTTTTCTTGCAAAATATCACTCATATATCATTCATTATACGTAACATTAAATTAATTTGAAACTAACCTCATAGATACTTATATATGTACATACAGATACATTTAACACCGTTCATTTTCTCTCTCTCTCTCTCTCTCTCTCTCTCTCTCTCATCCCTATCTCTTTATTCTCTCCTACTTTTTATCTACCTACTATACGCTCTGTGGGCAGACAACTCCACCTTTTCTTTTCATTTTTTATCTAGGTTAGAACTTGAATGGAACATTCTTATCTTTTGAAATAAGCTCCTCCCCTTATAATATATATGTATGCACATATGGAGACTTTATACACTCAACATGTGTATAAAATTAATACACATATTTAATTAATGTATTTGAGGTTATAACGAAGTTTTTGAGACATAATAAGAAAATCAAATTATGTACTTAATGATCTCATAATTTTGCTTTAGTCAAATTAGATTATATACAATCAAATAAAATTTGTCAAGAGATTTATTGAAATTTACTACGAGTATGAAGAAAATTTGATATAAAAATGAACACAAATAGTGAAGATTACACAAATTTATTAATAATTACAATTAGTTTGTACAAACTTTCGACAGTTCTATCAAAACATTTAATAAATTATTAATCTTTATTGGATTGATCTTTGTATTATTATTTTTGTGCTTTCATCCACCTTTTTTCCCTCTTTTGGTTTTTCCTAAAAAATGAATAAAAACAAAAAAATCTAATATCTTATATATAATTATTAACTTTTAATACAATTTAAAAACATGTGTATTACTATAATTTTGATTCATCCTTTTTTGTTCCTTAAACGATGAATTGTTCGTTGAAATATTATTTATATCTTGATAACCTAGAAAATGTAAAAAATAATTATGTAATATTACAATATCATATAATGATTATTCACAAAAATTTTATTTTATTTACTTACGATTGTAATTATCTTTTCTTTGAACATTGCCACGTGGTTTGGAAAAAATAGCCTTATCGTGATATAATTTCCTTTTACATAGAAAATACTTTGTATTAATGTAATCTTCCTTCGGCAATATCCGACTATTTTCTGTTACACTCTCCGATTGTTGATGACGATATACATTTAGATTTGATTTTTTCATATTGTTGCTTTTATGTTGAGTTGATTGTTTAGAATTCGTTGTACTAATTACTAAAAAATATACAATACTATCAAATGCATTTTCAATTTTATATATAATACAATAAAAAACTTACAATTCTTTTTTTTAATTTCTACACAATCGATAACTTGCTGTACATTTAAACGCAAATTCTTAAATTGACTGCACATACTATCCATATCAGGATAAAGGTATCAACTGGATAATAACGCGTATAACACCTACTTGAAAATCTATTGTTCTCCCTCTACCCATTTTTTCTCTTACAGGACAAATTCTTCAATACAAGCAAAGATATTAACACATAGTTCCTGACAACCAATCATGAGCAGCCTTTAAAAAGACGTGTCTTTATTTCACAGTATATTTGAATTTCTTATTTTCATTGGCGCTCTTATTCTTTGACCTTTGAGGAAAAGTATATAAAATTTAGAATTCATCCAATACACCAAAACTTTAAAATTAATAAATACATCATTATGAACACTTTTTAATGATGAAATAAACAAAAATTCTATTAAACCGAAATCAATGATCAAAACTTAAAAAAACAGTTATCATAGTAGATTTTACATATTTGCAGTCTGTCTGTGGATATTAACAAATATCCAAATAATTTAATATGGGATTTCAACAGATTTCCGCACTACCTATGAGGTACTGTTGGCATAGTGCGTTGGACATTTTGTTTCATTTATTTGTATTAATTGTACAAAAAGATGTTAATGATTAATACGAAGATCTCGTATTAATCATTAAAATCTTGTTGTACAATTAATTCAAATAAATGAAACAAAATAATATTTGTTAATATAATATAGTAATAGTAATTATAATAACAATAATAATTTTAGTATTAATAATAATGATAACAATAATAATAATAATGTCAATAATAACTTATAATAATAACAATGATAAAAATAATAGTAATAGCGTTGATAAAAATAGGAATAAAAGTAACAATCTTGATAATAATAATGATTTTTATAATAATTACAACAATATTTTGACTTACCTGTACATTTGAAAAAAAAAAAAAAATCGATCAAGATTTGAACCCGGATCAAAAAGATTGAGTGTCGGGTGCGTTGTCCACTGGACCAACGCTTTCAACAACTTGAATTGAGTGGATGTAATATATAAGTTGTGCCCCCATTTGGGTTTAAGGGTAAAAGTTTTAGTATCATTATAGGTTTGTGAATTTTGTGGAGTGTTTACGATATTTATTTATGTTTTTTGTGCATTGGAAACCGTTATTAACATTGTCGCAATGCATCGTTTTATCATGTTCCGTAAGCAGCGTAAGTTACCATCCGGCCGGTATATCCGTTATCGACCGCGCGCTCCTACCGTTACCATCAGACCGCTGTAATTAGACTGCCGCGCTGCGCGTGGTCGGGGTACCAACTAACTCTCGGGGTTCCTCACTTTAGGATGGGGCTTTGCGCTTCTATTAAGGTCTATCTTCGTTGCTATCGGCAATGCATAGGAATGCAGCCTGCTTGTTGTCCGCTAGTCTAAAACAATGATTCTTTATTTTGGAGTACATGCTAACTCCAGATGGCTACAAGTTCTCGAGAAAGTCCGAGGCGGGCGACGTGTCGCAGCGCACAGCGTCACGAACCCGAGCTAGTCATAAATATATCATAAACACATAAAAATGAAAAAGGACCTTTTCTTTCTAGCTTTGATTCCGCGTCTGTTCAATGTTTACTTTTTGTATATGAAAGCTAGTATTTCCAACAGCAATATCATTTTCTTTGTAATTATTCTATTATATTAATCAGTTTAGCCCAATTATTCCAAAATACAATAGTTACCTTTTAAACAAAAACTAATAATAATAATAATAGTATATGTATTGATCAAATCAAAAAAATTTAAACTAATAACATGCTAAGTAAAATATTAAACAAATGCTTACATTATTGAAATCAGAATGACGAAGAGTAACATTCCTCTTAAACAAATTTGTTTTCTTTTTGATAGTTTCGAACTGTCCCACATCAGTTATTTTTCCAACGACATCTGCAATTATAAAATCATAATTGAGTATCAAAATCATTATAAATAAAAAACAAACTTATATTAACCAACCGATTATAGAATCTTTGGACATCGAATTAATTTCATTATGAAATTGTAAGCCACTTTGGGAATTTCACATTCTTCCACTACTGTTGTTTGTTGTATTTTTTATTTGCTAAAGTGAAATCTACTTTTGAGAAGGTGTACACTTTATCAATCTGTAACATAAATAAAAATAATAAATAAAAATTGTATCGACAATAATCGATAATTGAAAGAATTATGTAAAAGAATATTTTAAACAATAATTCTGTTATATGCTATAAAGATTACCGATAATTTGTTGTAGAATATATCATCGACCTCATCATATGCCATACATCTAATTTCACCAGATTGGTTAGTAGTGTAATGGCTAAACATTGGCCAGTGTTATAAATCCGCAAATAAATATTTAAATGATTTATATAAGTAACATAGCTTACTTGCGTATTATTGATATGTAAAGTTTAGAAAAAATTTAACCAGTAATAAGGCAACCAATGGTTATAATTTTTGCTAAGTTATGTATTAAAAGTATATATATGTATATATACACACACACACGCACACATCTACATATGCATATACGACACGCATAATTACACATTTATATACTCGCACCCACACACGTAATTGTACACTGACATGCAGATACATCCCTAAGATGTTAACATATCTAAATACAAACGGATACGCCTTTACCAATATTATGCAGTCACAAAGGCTATCTATCAATGACACGAACAATAAACATATTTATATTAATAAAAAAAAGTTTCATGATAGAACAAAAAAAAAAATAAATTGTAAACGTGTATATATTACATACACACATATATACATACTACGAAAGTCTATGCATAACATAAGAATAGTATAATTGTAACATAGTCGATACTTATCTGGTACACGGAGAGAAATTTCGAAGGCTCAGCGCTCGATACTTTCGAAGCTACGGGAACACGGCTTCGAATTCGAAGTATAGATACTCTACGATTTTCGTGCATGTACGGAGCGAGACATGGTATTATTAGCAGTCGAATTGCAAGAGTGGGGACTCCAAGATTCTCCGTACCGCAGGGACTCGACGCTTCGCAGTCTCAGACCTCGAAACTTGGATACTATAGCGTGTCGGCTGGAGTTTGAAAGTCGAAGCGGTAGACGCTCATGTTCGTACCGCCAGAGTTCGGAAAATTTCGGGATTCGGGAACGACGAGAATAGACGGCAAAACACTCGATCGATAGAGATCTGTACGGCCGCAATAACATGGAGCGCTGAGCCGTCAAAATTTCTCTCCGTGTATGTACACATACGAACGCGCGCGTACTCACTCACACACACACACACATACATACGCATTCACGACACTGACACGGAGTAAAATTGTAAAGTATACTTACATGCATCTATCTAAATATAAATATATATGTGTGTTTATGTATATGAACATCTAAATTAAAGTGGGAACAACAAATTGCGATTTATAAATTATATTTATAAATCGCGATTTGTTGCACACAACATACTATGTATGATATTTTTATATATATTCTTACGCATTCACAAGATTTTGGAATTCTGCGGCTCTAACGAAGTCAGTGCAAAGCGTTTTGCACTTTATTTCCACATTGTCATCTTCGCTTTTATACAAAGGTGAACTACCGCTATCACTCATTATGTGTGTATATATATATATATATATAATTTGAAATTTAAGAGATATTACCTCTTCAACTGTTCACGCGTGACTAGCTAAAACGAAAACTCTAGAAAGTATACTAGATTCTACAAGACAATGACACAGTGTACACACGTAAACAAAGGTTCAAATTCCTTGATCTATACACATAAAAGTTTAAATTCCTTAATCTATACAAGTATATTTAAATTATAATATTATATTTTCTGTACCAAAATTTTTGGTCAATTTTCATTGTTATAAAAAGTAATTAAAATGTTACAAAATTAATAAAAGTTTAATTTTTTTAAATTTAATTAGTCTAATTTTTATTAAAATTTCAATATTATACAATTGAATTATCCAATTAATTATTTAAAAGATTTAACAAAAAAAGATATAACTTGTAAAGCTCACAGAAAGTAAGTATACATATTAGTTGTTTTTGGATGGATATTTACGATGGGGAGGACATATTTTTTATTCCACTTTATTCATAGTCTGTAAAATAAATTATTTTACATAAATATATATTTTACTTGTAGTTTTATAAAAGCACACCTACTTTCTTCACATAATCAAACTTGTACAATTGAATGAAAAATTATCATACAATAATGCTATACTATTTTTTCATACTATCATATGCACTTATATACGACATATAAAATTATATAGCAGTTCGAAATTATTATTTCACTGTTATGTGACAACTTTACGACATTCACATTCGAACAATTATTTCGAATGTGAAATCGAGAAAGTTCCGCACATAAAAAGTACAGCGAGACTCAAGGCCACAAAAGTATCAGGTAGTCAAGAATCTCGCTGACCTAAACAGTTTCCCCTCCACTGCTCAAGACCGCACGTGCGAAGCCACGCTGCAGTCTTGAACTTTGCACCATCGACAGGTCCCGTAAGGCCTAATGAGTGCGACGAGTGCAGACGCACTGACGTCAAGATGGGGAAGTGGAGCTTGGAGACGCGTGGGAGGTCCGGATATACTTCCGAAGCGTCCCCAAGCCACGCGACCTCAGGCACTCCGATTCGAGCCGAGCTGCCGAACGGACGATTATTTTTCAGTAGTTTTTTTTGCTTTGTTTTATATTTGTTTTATAGTTGTTCAGAAGAATCAATTATTATATTTTTTATTATTTATTATTCTCAAAATTAACGGCTATAAATATACATTATAAAGATTGAGCCAATCAATAATAAAAGAAAGGACCGAATAAAGCCAAGTTTATCTCCAAAGTCACTTTGTGTTCATCCTTGTTCTCCACATAAATAGGGTGAATAATTTCCTTGGTCCAAGACCAATAAAGAGAGCAACGAATCATCAGATAACGACAGAAATAGTAAAAGGTAAGAAACTTAATCACATACAAGTCCGCGTATTAAATAGAGAGAAGGATCTAGCTGACAGCCAGGAGAGACTCGAGGAGTGGAGTCCCTCCCGTAGCTGTATAGTTGCGTGCGCGAGATCAACTCACGCAAAGAATTAATTACTATTGCTAGGTGACTCACAGTCACCTAACAAAAATTGGAGGTCCCACCGAGATTTGAACTCGGATCGCTGGATTCAAAGTCCAGAGTGCTAACCATTACAATCAATAATAAAAGAAAGGACCGAATAAAGCCAAGTTTATATAAGAGTGCTAACCATTACAATCAATAATAAAAGAAAGGACCGAATAAAGCCAAGTTTATTTCCAAAGTCACTTTGTGTTCATCCTTGTTCTCCACATAAATAGGGTGAATAATTTCCTTGGTCCAAGACCAATAAAGAGAGCAACGGGTCATCAGATAACGACAGAAATAGTAAAAGGTAAGAAACTTAATCACATACAAGTCCGCGTATTAAATAGAGAGAAGGATCTAGCTGACAGCCAGGAGAGACTCGAGGAGTGGAGTCCCTCCCGTAGCTGTATAGTTGCGTGCGCGAGATCAACTCACGCAAAGAATTAATTACTATTGCTAGGTGACTTACAATCACCTAACAAAAATTGGAGGTCCCACCGAGATCTCGCGCATAACTGTCTGCTCATTTTTCTCTCTCGTTGCATGCCAGTAAAAGCAGTAGTATCTAAAAAAAAAAACAAAAGAAGATTATATATATTAAAAAGATTAAACAAATTAAATAAAATATAATAAAAAGTGCGCGAATAAATACATAAATATCCATGCGGAGAAGATTAATAAATGTTCGAGAGAGAAGTACAAAAGCATAAAATAAAAGAGTATCGTATTACCTAGCCGCGTGCTATCGGCAATAGTAGACGCGCCAAGAGTATAGCGTGGCGTCGTGCGGTGACGTCACAACCACGCGTTTGATACAAAGACCCAGGATTTAATATCTGAAAAATACAAGGAGAGTTTAAATTGTTTTAGCCCTCTCAAATTAAATAATTGGTCAATGTGTAAGTTTTTTTTTTTGCACGATGCAGTAAAATTATAATAACCATTGCCATAAAGAGAGTTTTTGCAAACAAATTCCAAGTCATTCTAAATATTACTCAAATCAAAAATAAGACATGTGCGAATAGTGTTGAAATGCAATTAAAAGAGAAGGGCCCAATCATAATAAACGTATTGTGATATTTTCACATGCATAAGGTGTGGACATATTGAATTTATATGTACTCAGTGAAACTCACCAAAATCTGGTCGACCAGCAAAAAATAGCTGCATTGGCACTTTTCTGCCACAGTCGAACCAGGGCGTAGCTGACGCAGGTGCTCGATAGAGGTAATAGACCCCGCAGAGCGTGGTTAACCCTCTGAACCTATGTATACATATATTAGTTAGCATATTTCAAAATATATAATATAATTCTATTGAATGGTTGACAACAAAAGGGTAAGACCATTCAAAATAGTTGTCTTATACTCATATTTGAATAAGCAACTTAAAGGTTACGTACCTATGAAGTAGTGTCCGCAAGTGAACAAAAGTTCTCGGATACATTTGCCTGGTGTATGAAAATTCACACCACCTGTAACAGAAACGTACAATTTACACAAAGCAACTTGCCCTTGTGTTAAATTGGCGAGATACAGATAGAATACAACAAAAAAAAAAATACTTATCTGACTAGAAGCAACAGGTTGCACAGCGTATAATATACTGGGTCGGGTCCTTGAACACTTTCAGTCACAACTTTGGTCCTAATCAACTCAACACACCAAAACACACACACACGAGTAGAGGACACCCTCGCGAATCCACAGATTATGGGTTTCGGCAACGAATAACGCGTTTTACGCCAAATACTTCGGTGAGAAAATACGCAACGCGCGCGCGGAGGTTAAACGCGCATTACATAGCGTGTAGCAGCCGACGCTTCATGTTTGTTCAGAGCAAACACCAGCGCAGGCGTGGAACTAGACGCGACACTAGGGAGACTATAGTGGTGTAGGACTGGTAAGTCGGCACCTCTATCGCGGCCATTTTGGAACAGTATAAAGCGCGCGCGAAATTCAAAGTACAGTTCATGTAAAATTCACATATTAATGATGTTTAACAATAGGAATTAACAAATTATTATAAATAAATTATCAAAGTGTCAATTTAAATAAATAAATAATTTTTTTTTTTGACAATAAAATTAACTTGGGGCATTTTACAATTTTAAATTGTTTTAATTTATTACAAAGAGGGTTTATTGCATATTGTTAAAATAAAAGTCGGTGTTTTAAATAATAAATTCGCTCTTTTGACTATTCTTGCTTAATTGAATTATTTCGATTTGAAAGTGCAAAATTTTCATTTGTTTCAAATCAGAAGAGTAGCAGTGATTTTCATTGAAGTTTTTTTTTACATTTGTTAAGATAATTTTAGACTCATATACTTTACAAAGAATTCTTCATTGGCTGACGAATTTTCTACCTTTCCCTTTAGTTTGCTTACAAAAGCAACTATTCATCATAAACCTCATAAGTCTGCTTGACAGCGGCTTTTCCTTGGATCTGCTCAACAGCGGTCACTCTATATCCTAAGGTTTGCTCAGTAGCAACCTGATCCTTTGGTCTGCTTAGTAGCGACTACTCTTGTGAATCCTGAGTCAGCTGAGTAGCGGCTCTCCTTGGACCAGCTTAACAGCGGTCATTGTATCCAATAAGACACAACCCATGAAGGAAGAAAATTTTTCAGGTAAAGAAAAATTATTTAACAAGAAAAGATCAGGAAAAAAATATTTCTTGCAAAAATTATTGCTTGAAAAGAAAGCATTAGAGAAAAGACTCCATGAAATGAATGATCAATTGCACAATTATTATCGGGAAAATAATGGAATAAACACGAATCATAATAAAGTTTTCGAGAACAATTTAAACTTTCAATCTGAAATAAGCAAAAAGTTTAATGAACTTATGGAGTTTGCTTTGAAAGAAACGAATAAACACAAAGCCAATTAATTTTTTTTTTTGACACTAAACCACATTTACTCGTCCTTGAACCAGTTTGAAGTATTTCCTGGTGACCCTAAACCCATACTTAGCGACCCATAGCCTGCTTGAATAAACAATTCCAACATCTAAATCGATTATAAATTATTTTTCCTTTGAAAGAAGAAGAAGAAGAATTTTCACAAAAAAATACACAAAACAGCATTCAAGATGAATCTGGGCGACGAAACAAATGCCAGAGGTGCTAGAACAACAAATGCGAATACATCCGATTCCAATTTCATGCTGATGAATAGCATGGCAAACACCTTCGCGCTCATGAATTGCATAAGCGGTATACCAACTTTTGACGGCAAGAGAAGTCTCAGAGAATACATACAAGACTTAAGAAATGCAGCATCTTTAGTGAGTGAAGATATACAACCACAGTTCTTACAGAATGCCTTACACAAAATCACCGGACCAGCGAAGAAGAGTTTAATCAATAAACAAATCACCTCAGTAGAAGAACTCATAGCACATCTGAAGCAGAGATTCGGACCAGGAAGGAATTTTAGCTATTTTAATAACAAAATTCAGAATATTAGGATGAGAGAACATGACACCGTTGGTGATTTCTATGATGAAATCAACGTTTTGCTTGGCAGTGCAAAGACAGCACTCCAAGAAGAAAAAGGCGATAGTTATAGGAAAGAAATGATGGACCCATTGAAATCACTTGCAGTGGATATATTCATAAAAGGCCTACCTGCCAATTTAGCGGAAAGAGTTGACTACAGCAAACCGGCAACACTACGTGAAGCCTATGAAGAAGCTGTACGACTAGAGACGAGGATGGAGGCCAAAATAATACCAGACTCCAGACCATACCGTGGCAGGACTTATAGCTACAACAGTCCCAGATTATATAGTGAACCACGGACGGGAACGAACCACAGATATAACAGAAGATACAATGACGAAGATCAATACAGGAATACTCAGCATAGGGAACCTCAATATATCGGTTACATAGAGGAACGATACGAGTATGAAGAACCTGAATACATTGCTTACATGCAAGATCGATCGAGGAATGCACCACGTGATGAATATTCCAACAATCGCCGCCAGACAAATGGTTATCAACAAAGCCGCTGCCAGGAGAATAATTACAGAAATCCGAACTACGCAAATCGTTACAACAATACAAATTATGGAAGTGGATTTCACCAGAATCAGAACTACAACGACACTCGACAAGAGAACAATCGTTGGCGAGAAAATAATAATCAATCCTACAGAGCGAGTCAACGAATATTCAACCCACAAACAGGAAGATATGAAAGTATGCAAAATCGACCCGATAGACGGAACACCAGCAATTGGCGCAATGAAAATCCCAGATATGACAACCAAAATGATAGGGACAATTTAAACTACCAACAGGCTCGTCACGAACCCAAGATGACGAGCCAAAGTCAGAAGTACCCGAGACCAAACGATCAACAAACACCGAGCAACATGGACAAAGCAAATTATCGGAGACAGATGCAGGAATACAACCAAAATCGAGATTTGAATTCCAGAAACCAGCAAGAAAATCAGACGAAAGCCCCAGTAATGGCGATACTAACCAAATCCGAGAAATCGCGAGGATGTGTTCCACGAACTGTAAAGGACCTGAAAACTATAATTGGGAAGATGGAGAGGCAACAGCTGTAAGAATAAGGATACCCGAAGGGACACAGCGACCGTATTTGGACTTCATGATAGACAACGGCGCAACGGTTAATCTAGTAAAAATCGGAGCTCTGCATGACGAATTACCAATAAGCATTGAAGATGCCAGAGAATTAGGAGGCATCACCGACCAAACAGTGTGGACGGCAGGATCAGTGTACCTGGATATAAGAGGGACCCCAGTGAAATTTCAAATAATCCAGGATGATTTCCCCATTAAACAAGATGGCATGTTAGGAAGGAATTATCTAAAGAAGGAAGAAGCAGTAATCTCCTACCATAAGAATGCTCTCATGGTAAGTGGTGATGTGATGCATCCCATACCATTCATAGGGCATGAAGAAGAACATAACCCAAGGAATCTAAGAAGAGGTTATATATGCAAACAAGCAAATGAAGTGCTGAAGGTGGGAACCAAAATTGATGACGAGAGCAAATGTATGGAACAAAATATGGAGAATCAAGAAAATGTCACCACGGAAAGAGTAAAATACGTAATAAAGGCTAGAACTAGACAAGTAGTTCAAATTAACCTAATCAAAAATGACTTGAAGGAAGGCTATATTCCTAGGATAGACGTGGGAAATGACAATGTATTTCTAGGTGAAGGCGTAGTCTATAATGCAAACAATACCTGCAAAATGATGGCCATAAATACAAGTGAACAAGACGTAATGATAGAAGTAGATCCAAAAGAATTGATACCTTTCGATACTGGACCAGACTTTCTACAAGAAACAGACAGTGATTTTGACGGAGATGCAATTGTCGACCAAATTAAAAGATTAGAACGAGTGAAGGCATCAATCAGAAGAAACCATTTGAATAAAGAGGAATTAGAAATTGTGAACCACATAATAGAAGATTTTCTGGATCGATTTCTATTGCCAGGAGACAGACTCCCGTGCACCGACATGATAGAACATCATATACATTTAGAAAATAATGTACCCATAAACACCAAGCAATACAGACATCCTCCTCAACACAAACAAGTTGTAAGAGAAAGCGTAGCCAAAAAACTCAAAGACAGAATTATAAGAGAGTCCAATTCTCCTTGCAATTCACCCATCTGGATAGTACCCAAGAAACCAGATAGTCACGGGAACCCAAGGTGGCGCATGGTAATTGACTTCAGAGAGCTAAATAAGAAAACTATCAGAGATGCATACCCGTTACCCAATATTGCGGACATAATGGATCAGCTGGGAGGAGCAACCTATTTTTCGATATTTGACTTAGTCAGTGGTTTCCAACAAATACCGATGGCTCCTGAAGATTGTTATAAAACAGCATTTACAACGATAAATGGACACTATGAGTACACAAGAATGCCTGAAGGACTGAAGAATGCTACGGCGACTTTTCAGCGTCTTATGGAAAAGGTTCTCAGAGGACTACAAAATATTGAAATGTTAGTGTATTTGGACGACATCATAGTGTACAGTAAAAATTTAAAAGACCATGAAAGGAGAATACGAAATCTTATGGAAAGATTAAGAGAAGCAAAGTTAGTCTTGCAACCTGACAAGATTGAATTCTTCAGAAAAGAAGTTGGATTTTTAGGACACATAATCAGCGCAAAAGGAGTTGAACCCAACCCGGAAAAGGTATCGGCAATAGCCAAACTAGCCACACCCAAGAGTGCCAAGAATATAAGAGAAGTGCTGGGGATGTTTGGATATTACCGAAAATATATCAAAGACTTTGCTAAAATAGCAAAACCACTGAATGACCTATTAAAGAAAAACGTGAAGTTTGAATGGACCCCTCAATGCGATGAGAGCTTTCAAAAACTCAAGCAATGCCTGATGGAAGAACCCATCTTACAATTCCCGGATTTTGATAAGGAATTCACCCTAACCACAGATGCATCCGACTACGCGATCGGAGCAGTCCTGAGTCAAGAGAAGGATGGATTTGATCATCCAGTCCAATACTTGTCTAGAGCTTTAAATAAAGCTGAAAGGAATTACTCCACCACTGAAAAGGAGTGTTTAGCGGTACTATATGCTCTACATCAGTTTAGACCATACTTACTGTGTCGCAAGTTCACTTTGGTGTCTGATCACGAACCATTAAATTGGATGCATAGCAGAAAAGACCCTGGACAAAGGTTAATGAGATGGATGTTTAGGTTCACAGGCTATGAATATACCTTCAAATACAAACCAGGAAAACTAAACAAAAATGCTGATGCGCTTTCAAGGAACCCTCCAGAAACCACCGAAGAGGAAATAAACAAAAATTTACCTAGGATCAAGGTGATGATAATAGAAGAAAAGGCGAAACAAGAACAAGAAAAGGCTAAAAGCAAAATAACATCACAGAAGACTAGTTTTCGCAACAGAGCACACTCAGCATCGGAGAAGACTACAGTACCCAGAGGCAGAGGTAGACCCATAGGAGCGAAAACAAACAAAGAAGCGCCCAAACTGGAACATAGTGTGGTAGCGCAGAGGACAAGAGCAAAACGTGCTCAGGTAGAAAGCCCAGTAGGACAATATATCAAACAAGGAGGACCAAGCAAAACGTCCAAACCCATTGGCACAAAGAAAACTACGCATACAGCGATGCCAACAAAACCTGAAATAGCCATAACAGAGACCACTTCTATCAAACCACGAGAAGTGCCAGCAAGTTCGTCTGATACAGATTCGGATGTTTCAATGACAGTCAACCCATCCAGGAGATCATGGCTATCGTCAACGGCTAATGAAGACAGCGATCTGGATAAACCACCCCTACCAGACCCCAGATACAGCGGGTTACGACAACCAGACTCAGAAACCACAGAAGATGAAACCCAAGAAGTACCCGAGGACGACACATCTTCTTCAGAAGATAGTCAGAATAAAACTATAAGCAACATCGCAATAGACATGACTGCAGTAGAAGCTTCTCAAAGTGAAGATAATGCAGATGAAGAATCTATAGAAAATCTATCAGCCAGAACCACCCTAACGAAACAAGAAGTAGAAGAAGCTAGCAGAAAGTTTGAAGAAAGTATGAGAAGGTATGAAATGGATAAACAAGTTGATATCAATGAGTCAACAACTGAAGCAGACACACAACTGGATATACCCTCACACTTCTCTGACGATGACAATGTACCTGATGATGTGCGTGAAGCAATCTATACCTCTGATCCAAGATTTGAGAAAGAAATCGACGTGGACAAAGTCTGGAGAGAAAGTGTGCAAACTCTTATAAAACGAGCACGACAGAAACTACAAGAAGCATCTGGTCAAGAGGACACAGGAAATGAGTCAGATGTCGAAAGCGTAACCGATATAATGCTGCCACCAGTGAGAAAAACATTATCAGTCACACCTACAATAAAAAGTGACAGCCCTACCGCCAACAGTACGCCCAGAAATAAGTCAAAGAGTCACAAGAAGTTAGGGATATTGAGCGAAATAGAAGCCGAAGAAGGTTCCATCATAGATATAAGATTTTCGAAACCACCAGAACCCACAATGCCTTTTCTCCTACCCACCCCACCAGGTTTAGAGCCCCTAAATAAAGGTCATGACACACGAGAAAGCGAGCAAAAATCCGAAAGCAGTTTAACTCGTACCCCTGAAAAGGCCATGCGAATCCCCAACAATATGATTACCGTGAGAGAATGCCTCACACATAAGCGGGACAATATTGTGCATTTCCTATCAGCGGATTGTGACAATACGTGGTCCGTTACAAGACTACTAGAAGAAATAGGGGCCATCGATCTAATGAAAGTAAAGAACAAAAAGCCAAAACCAGGACAAGTGTTAGTCACTCCCTTCAAGAAACATCAAATATTCACTGTAATAGTGAGACACAAGTACTTCAACACAATAAAATTGGAGAATGTACACCAAGGACTCAAGAACCTAAAAGAAATATTACTCAATAGGAATATCAAGAGCTTCAGAGTAGCACGAAAAGGAGACATTCTGGACCAGATGGGCTCCCCAACCATCATTGAAATACTCCATGAACATTTCCACAAAAGTGAAATAAAAGTAACAATGTGTTACGGAAAAGCAGAAGTACCAGCCGAAAAGGACAGGAAAGAAATAATCGGACACCTTCACGACAGCCTGACAGGAGGACACAAAGGAATCAATCAAACGTACCAGAAACTAAGGGAACGATACTATTGGCCAGGAATGAGAAACGACGTTCAAAATTACGTCAGAAGATGTGCAAACTGTCAAGAACAGAAAATAGAACGGTTCAAGACGAGAGAACCAATGATCATCACAGACACACCAATAGAAGCTTTTGATAAAGTATCAATTGACACAGTGGGAAAATTGAAGATGACACCAAGAGGGAACTGTCATCTCTTAACGATGCAGTGTAATTTAACCAAGTACCTAATAGCAATACCCATCAAAAACCTCAATGCAACGACAATAGCTGACGCACTGGCGAAATATCTCATTTGCCAATTTGGAGCTCCGAAAGCCATACTCTCAGACCGAGGGACCAGTTTCTTATCAAGTATAGTGGAATCACTACTAAAGCTATTCAAGATAAATCACCTAACAACCTCAGGCTATAGACCTCAAACAAATGGGTCATTGGAGAGAAGTCACGCTCCACTCATAGAGTTCATCCGAATATACTCTGAAAGATACGATGATTGGGACCACCTAACCCCCTTTGCAACCTTCACATATAACACCAGTGTACACGCAGCCACGAACTTTACACCCTTTGAATTGGTCTATGGGAAGATAGCACGTTTCCCTTTGAGAATACCCTCCGATGAGAAATTAAAAACATATAGCGTTTATATGCGAGACCTAGTACTAAGACTAGAAGAAATGAAACTTTTAGCAGGAGAAACTCAAATAACCAACAAAATTAGGACTAAAGAAAGGTATGACAAAAAGGTCAGAACTTTCAAGGGAAAAGTAGGCGGATATGCTAGATTAATTAAAGAACCCCGCGTCCATAAGTTCGATTCATATAGAAATAAACCACTAAAAATTATAGAATTCGTAGGTCGGAAAAACGTAATTCTAGAATACCCCAATGGAAAGAGGGTCAGAAAGCACATTGACAAACTAAGAAACGTCGAGATGGATTCTGACCTGAATTCCGACTAAATCACATAAATAAAAAGAATAATAAAAGGGACAATATCGTTTATAAATGTAAACTAATCACGATTTTTTTTTAGGACAGGACACACTCAATCATAAATATTTCAATAATTTTAAAGTATAGATATGGAAATCCAATGTGGACCCTCACACCTATGTACAAAAAAAAAAAAAAAAAAAAAAAAAAAAGTACCCACATCATAAAATAAAATATTAAAGAAAAAGACAGGCGCCAACATCAGATCCAAAGTGCGTACCGTATCTAATACGAAGCACAAGGACCCCAAAACCATGTATCATACCCTAGTAATCGTTACATGACCACTAATAATAAACATTAAGTACCATATTTAAATCGGACCTGAACCGAAATTAATTCAAACCAACTTGAATTGTTCCAGCAAAATGGACCACACCAGCATAAACATACTAGACATCACTGAGATGGACAAAGTGAGCATACTGGCAAAAGCTCAAGGCGACCAACGGGCCATAACTCACCTCTTCAGAAGCTATGGACCCTGCAACATCACATGTACCATTACGACAACACCAAACCTATATTTACTGATGGTTGTATATGAAAAAGAACATCAGAAAAATAGAGCCCTGAATGTAAGAGAAGATGCGACGAAATGCATGGATGGTCATGACAAAGAAAATGACATCCCACCAACAGTAGAAAGAAAACTTGCAGAGGAATCCAATTTGTCGGTATCCCAAAGAATGATGATGAAGATGGGATATCAACGCGGAAAAGGACTGGGACGAAATCTCCAAGGCATGGTCGAAGCTCCGGTCCTGACACCATGCATGAACAGACAAGGTTTAGGCCTAACTGTCGAAACTCAGTTCACACAGGAGACGCAACTACAATTCATACAACAGTGTACCCACTCAGAAGAGAATGACACAAAACACATGACGCCACAAATCACACACTTTAAAAAACTAAACAACAAAACAATGACAATTACAATAATAGGACCCACGCACGATCTATTGGCAAATCTAAAAGAATTTGGACCAGTGTGGATAGAGCTGGTTTACACGAACAAAGACGGAAAAACAAAAATATTAGCCACATACGAAGACGCCAAAGATAATGAGAGTGCCACACGTTTTATAACAGAAAATCAAGAACGAATTTCATCAACACTGGAACCAGAGGAAGCAGGAGAAGACACATCAGACACAGGGGTGCCAATGAAACCCAGTCAGATGCCAGTGCCCAAACCCAGCATCATAACCGGACGTTTAGACGACACTGCAGGACTAAGATTCTGCGCCCAAGTACCCTTAGCCATGGACCACGAAGAGTTCGTAAAAGTATTCGCAACATTTGGACCAGTGGACCATATCAAATTTTTACTACAAAAACATCAAGATGAGGAAAAACATCATAAAAAATATCTAGCTTTTGTACAGTACTTCAACAGCAGTGATGCTCAGAAAGCTATGGACCATCATAACCATCTCTACAGACAGATATGGGCCACCCCAAAACATCTTGCGAGAGATCAACAGCCATACAGAAGGGTACATCCAGTCTGTCATCGATTGGTTGATACGAGGATGAAAAGAGAACATCAAATGGTCTGCAAGATCCAAAATGGAAATGCAAAGCTGCTGCACAGAGCATGTGACCAAATAATACTGTATAAAAATTGGGACCAACATCTAAAAGAATGCAATGGCTGCATTACCAACAACACAGACAAAATAGAAAATAATAGAGACCCCGCCAAACACACACCATGGACAAGCAGAGCCGAAACCATCTTGAGCGAGAAAACGGAACAGGAGGCATGCTCAATCGACCCAATATCATTACTGGACCAAAGCATTGACGGTGACCTGATGCTCGACGAACCATTGGTACCAATCAAAGAAGACAGGGTAGACGCCGAAGATGAAGACCTGCTGGATCGTTTTGAGACGTTAAGCCTCATCAGTTATGGGACTCCAACACAATAGTCCATCCTGGACCTACTGATGGATATCTCACCTACTTCATCGTCCACAGAAACCAATTTACTTATAAGATTCATTGATATAATAAAGGAAATCATATTTTTGTACTTTTATAACAAAACCCGAACCATTCAACTCTAAACCCCACCAACCATATCACAAAATAAAACATTGTCAAACTTTAAGCTAAGATATAACACCCTTAGAAATAAGTACTAACAAATGACAATATTCAAATAAAATTTCAATTCATATACAATTTGTACAATAGAAAATAAGCAATACATTAAGCATAGGAAACTAACAATACTAATGAAACAAAAACTAAGATAGATTGTAAAGGACCCTGGGACCAAATAATCCAGCAACAAGTAAGTGGCAACCGCCAGAATTAAGTTCAATATCTTTCTTCACCTTCTTTTTATTCAACACCAAATCAAGGACTTGAAAGAAATAACCTATCCAACAAACCCATCCCATTGTGCAAATAAAAAAAATGAGATTCATTCGAAAGGTCACACGCCGCGCACATGATAAACATCACATAGATCATGTGCGGGACACACTGTGCCGAACTGAGCAAAGGACCAATGAACGTAAAGCACATGTAGAAGGGAAAACGCATAAACTAACAAGATAAAAAACATATAGATCTTGTATAGGGTATGACGGCAGCACCCAAACTAAACAAATGATTGGTAGAACCATCACGCTTACGTGTCATAAAAACTTGCTCCATATCTATAGAAGCAAAATGCACACTAACACATCATCCATGTAACACGTTCGCCCTTGTCCTTGATTTGAGATTTTAGTTTTTCTCTTTAACTGATACATTCACACCTTTGAACCTTACTTGCCATGGAGCACCAACTGAACCACACTACCCTTAGGACCCGCGAAGTTTGTCGAGGACGACAAACGTTTTCAAGGGGGGGAGGATGTTATGTGACAACTTTACGACATTCACATTCGAACAATTATTTCGAATGTGAAATCGAGAAAGTTCCGCACATAAAAAGTACAGCGAGACTCAAGGCCACAAAAGTATCAGGTAGCCAAGAATCTCGCTGACCTAAACAGTTTCCCCTCCACTGCTCAAGACCGCACGTGCGAAGCCACGCTGCAGTCTTGAACTTTGCACCATCGACAGGTCCCGTAAGGCCTAATGAGTGCGACGAGTGCAGACGCACTGACGTCAAGATGGGGAAGTGGAGCTTGGAGACGCGTGGGAGGTCCGGATATACTTCCGAAGCGTCCCCAAGCCACGCGACCTCAGGCACTCCGATTCGAGCCGAGCTGCCGAACGGACGATTATTTTTCAGTAGTTTTTTTTGCTTTGTTTTATATTTGTTTTATAGTTGTTCAGAAGAATCAATTATTATATTTTTTATTATTTATTATTCTCAAAATTAACGGCTATAAATATACATTATAAAGATTGAGCCAATCAATAATAAAAGAAAGGACCGAATAAAGCCAAGTTTATTTCCAAAGTCACTTTGTGTTCATCCTTGTTCTCCACATAAATAGGGTGAATAATTTCCTTGGTCCAAGACCAATAAAGAGAGCAACGGGTCATCAGATAACGACAGAAATAGTAAAAGGTAAGAAACTTAATCACATACAAGTCCGCGTATTAAATAGAGAGAAGGATCTAGCTGACAGCCAGGAGAGACTCGAGGAGTGGAGTCCCTCCCGTAGCTGTATAGTTGCGTGCGCGAGATCAACTCACGCAAAGAATTAATTACTATTGCTAGGTGACTTACAATCACCTAACATTCACTAATATATATTCTTACTCCGTGCACCTAATAATAACTATAGTAGTGACTTACTTTTTAACCATATACTTTTCTTCAAAATCTTTTCTGAATAAATTATGCAAATCTAAGTATCCGCATTAGTCCACAGTTTAATAGATTTGGAGGTTATGCCTAGTTTTGCAGAGATTTACAGTTGTTCAAACGAACTAAGCCAGCAAATTATTGTTTGAGTAGATTTGTAAAGAATAAGGGAGCCGAATAAGCGAGCACGTTTTCTTCTTTCTTCCTAAAATACTTTTCTGAACCAAGACGAGCACTTTTTCTCGCTTTTTCTTTTCTTATGAAGCGTTAGGCAATATGGCGGCCTCAAAACGGACGTGTAGTTATTTGGAGTTGAAGACGATTGAGGTGGATGTGTCTTCATATACTTCCAATATATTATTTATTCGATCGATGAAGCCGGTGAAATAATAACAACTTAATTTGAGAATCTGATGAGTGAATTTATTTAGACTTTACAGTTTGAAGAGTCGACGAATTCTGATGTAGGCTCGAGTTTAACGCAAACTCATCACCTCGGCTCGCCCTCCCGTTCGCCACGCATCGTAGTGGCTCGCGGAAGGGGCGAGAGGTTGGCTCAGGCTGGCCGAGAGGTGCTGCCGCGCTAATACAGTGGTCTCGGCTGAAGCTGCTGCTTGCGCCTATTTCGGCGCTGTGGCTCGTTCCGAGCCCCCACAGGTACTCCCCCACCAGTGCTGACTGCTGGAGGCAGGAGGAACGATACCGCTCGTCCGTTGGAAGGGCCCTGGTCCGGCGGGCTCGCTGAGGATGGCGCCGTTGATGGAGGCGACGGCGATGTCGCAGAAGGCGCCGTTGGTGTGACGGACGGCGTAGATGGCTCGGGTGGTGATGGCGAAGGCGCTGTCGAGGGCGATGTCGTCGCCGGCGTTGGTAGCGTAGCTGGTGGCGTAGAGGACCGTACAGCGGCTAGCCTGGGCTGTAAAGGGGCCCGGGTAGGTTGCTGTGGGATGTCGGCCATCTCGACGAACGCTGGTTTGAGCGACGAGGTGGATATCGCCCTCGCTGTCTCGTTGAGTTCGATGCGGTAAACTTGATCGCTGATCCGCTCCAACACCTTGTGTGGACCCGTATAAGGTGGCTGCAATGGCTTTTGGACGGTGTCCACTCTCCTGAAAACATACGTGCATGTTCGGAGATCCTGGTGGAAGAAAGGAGCAAGGGGAGGAGCGTGTCGAGTTCCGGGAACGGTGCGTAGTTTGCTCATTAGCGCCCTGAGCTCCGAGATGAAAGCCGGCGCGTTGACTCCTGGGTGGCTCGTGGGCACGAAGAAGTCGCCGGGAATCCGTAACGACGTACCGAAGAGCATCTCCGCTGGCGATGCCTGAAGATCCTCTTTGAAGGTCGTGCGGAGTCCGAGGAGCACTGTTGGAAGCGCTTGCGGCCACGGCGTAGGTGCGCAGCACATGAGAGCCGCCTTGAGCGTGCGGTGCAGTCGCTCGACCATCCCGTTGGATTGTGCATGGTATGGCGTGGTGCGGATGCGATCGGCGCCGATGATGTGCGTTAGTTCGGTGAAGAGCGCTGCTTCGAACTGCGCGCCCTGGTCTGACGTGATGGTGAGCGGCGTGCCGAAAACGCAGATCCAGTTTTCAAAGAGCGCCTTGGCGACGGTGCTGGCCTGTTGATACGGGATTGGAAGCGCCGTAGGCCACCTGGAGAAGCGATCCACGATAGTCAAGCAGTACTGGAGACCTGAGTGGAGTGGCAGCTTGATCGTATCCAGGTGAATGTGGTCGAAGCGCGCGTCTGGCTCTGCGAAATCGCCAAGCGCGGTGCGGTTGTGACAATACACTTTCGACTGCTGGCACGCGATGCAGTTGCGTGTCCAGCGCGCCACGTCCTTGCGCATACTGGGCCAGAAGTACTTCTGCGTAGTTTGGCGCACAGTAGTTCTGATGCTCGGGTGTGAGAGGCCGTGGGTGATGTTGAACGCCGTCTTCCTCAACTGGCGCGGAATATACGGCCGTACGGTGCCTCCATCGACTGCGCAATGTAGCGTTGCGCCGTTTATGTTGAGCGGTTGCAGGACGGGCGTTGGCGCAGCAAGAAGGTGCGGCAAATCTGCATCGACTTCCTGCTGTTGCACCAGTGTTGCGAGGTCAAGGTTTGCGGGCATCTCGACTGCTTCGACTCGCGAAAGTGCGTCCGCGACTACGTTGTCCGGTCCTTTGGTGTAGGCGAGCGTGACCTGGAACTGCAGGATGTAGTCAATCTGACGTGACTGCCTCGGCGAGGCCTTCTCGGGAGGTTGATTGGCTGCGAAGGTCAACGGCTTGTGGTCCGTGAAAAGAGTGAAAGGGCCACCTTCAAGGATGCCCCTGAAGTGCTTCACCGCCGCGAATGCTGCGAGGAGCTCCCTGTCGTACGGACTGTACTTACGCTCAGCTGGGGAGAGCTTCCTTGAAAAGAATCCGAGCGGTCGCCATGCGCCGTCGAGCTCGCGCTGCTCGAGGGTGGCACCGATGGCGTGATCCGAGGCGTCTGAAAGTAGGCGTCGCGGAGCGTCGTCGCGAAGAAACGTCGTGCTGGCTGCCTGGGTAAGGGCGCTTTTACAAGCGCAGAAGGCCTCTTCTGCGGCGTCGGTCCAGGTGATGGGCACAGCCTTCTTCTTCGCCGAGATGGCCTTGAGCATCTCGTTGAGTGGTGCGAGAAGGCGAGCGGCTCCGGGAATACACCGTCTGTAATAATTAATCAGACCCAGAAACCGCCGAAGTTGTGCCGAGTCCTTGGGCGCTGGGAAGTCCTGGATGGCTTCGATGCGGTCTTGCGGTGGTCGGGAGCCCTCGGCGGAGACGTCGTAGCCGAGGTAGGTGACGCGGCTCTTTCCCAGCGTGCACTTGTCGGGGTTGATCCGAATGTTGGCCTTGCGTAGCGCGTCGAAGAGAGCACTCAGGTGCTTCGCATGCTCTTCTGGGTTCGGCGAAGCGACGATGATGTCGTCCAGGTAGGCGCGTGCGAAGGGCAGGTCTCGCAGCAAGTGATCCATGGCTCGCTGGAGCGACTGCGCGGCGTTGCGTAAGCCCATCGACGACCTGGTGAATTCGTAGAGGCCGAAGGGCGTGATGATGGCTGTTTTGTGCTGTTTTG
The DNA here is from genome assembly GCA_020010945.3 of Muscidifurax raptorellus. NCBI lineage: Eukaryota > Metazoa > Arthropoda > Insecta > Hymenoptera > Pteromalidae > Muscidifurax > Muscidifurax raptorellus. The sequence continues at coordinate 1,497,316 of JAHUUD020000012.1, forward strand.
AGCGCGAAGTCATCGTCGTCGTTTCGGCGCGGATTTGTTGAATCTCCTGGTGCTGGATTTAGTCCAGGAATGGTGCCACCTGGATTATTGCTGCCGTTTCCTCCAGATCCCAGGCCAAAATCGATGCTGGCGCCGGTGCCGGTATTGTTTGCGCCGAGCATATTTGGCGATTGAAGCGAATCGGAGTTCTGCGATTCGTTTTGCGTTGCGCTGTCGTTAGCTCCCGACGACGATGATTGCTGCTGGACTGGGCTGCGGTGCAGTGGCATGCCAGAATTACGCCACTGGGCAAAATTGTACGCTCGACGTGTAGCGGTGCGCGACTCCCGCGAGGAAGAGCGCGAGCGAGGAGCGTCTGAAGCCAGCAGTGCGAGTATGCGAAACGCTCAAGCAACTCGTGGAATAGCGTCCAGAAGCGCGAGGAAAGAAAAAAAAGAAAAGGCGCGAGAAGTGAGACGCGAAATGCTCTGTACGCTCGTAGCAAGAAGCGTATACGGGACCGCGCACCAGGTGCCGTAGAAAAAGGACGCGGTGAGGGAAAGAGCGACTCACACGCGTAGCGGCGACGCTGCTAAAAGAAGCGCGAGCCGTGCGGAGAAAACGATGTGAAGAGCGACTCGTATCTCCAGCACGGTCGTTGCCAAAGCGTGCGTACCTGGTTGCGTATGGCTTACGCGAAATTGATGTGCGGTTTCGGAGCGGCTGCGTCGGCGACGTAAAACGCCTTGAAACGGCTGTTGGCGTGGCTATGGCTACTTGGCCTTGCAGCTGGTTGTCTAGGACGTCGACTTCTGTCCCTGTAGCTCGCCGAAAGTTGCTCCTGAGGCGTGAAATCGATGATAAATCGGTTGAATTGTTGCCAATCGATGTAGGCAACCGTTGGAAATTCAAACGACGGCGTAGGTTCGATGTCTGACTCGTTGACTTAAATAGACGGCCGTTAATCGTGTTATTGTTGTTGTTGTTATTGATCACTAACCGACTTGGTTCCGTTGATGCGTGTTTGTAAACTCGGGGTCACCACTTTGGAGTTGAAGACGATTGAGTGGATGTGTCTTCATATACTTCCAATATATTTAGAGATTCTTGCGGCGGACAAGAATCTCTTTCTTCTGCACTCCTATTGGAGTCTAGGCAGGAAAAGGATAGATGCGTTTCGTCCCGGGTTACCATCGCGGACTCGTCAGTAAGGCATCCGATGGTAACCCTGCCTCAGACGCGCAGGTGTCGGTAAGGATGTTAGGTTCTAAGATGAGAGGTCTTATATAGGAACCGAGTGAGGATCGTTTCACTCACGAGAGACAGGGAGCCGGGACACGCCATCTAGTGACGATGTGCGGAAGTACGTGTCGCCACATATATTATTTATTCGATCGATGAAGCCGGTGAAATAATAACAACTTAATTTGAGAATCTGATGAGTGAATTTATTTAGACTTTACAGTTTGAAGAGTCGACGAATTCTGATGTAGACTCGAGTTTAACGCAAACTCATCACCTCGGCTCGCCCTCCCGTTCGCCACGCATCGTAGTGGCTCGCGGAAGGGGCGAGAGGTTGGCTCAGGCTGGCCGAGAGGTGCTGCCGCGCTAATACAGTGGTCTCGGCTGAAGCTGCTGCTTGCGCCTATTTCGGCGCTGTGGCTCATTCCGAGCCCCCACAGTTATACCGATATTTAGTTATTCTACATCTATTTATGTAATTTTACACAAAATTTGTAATTTAAATGCTAGTAAAATTACTACTTCCAGAATAGGTAATAAATAAGATTTTACTATTGTCTAGCTATTTTACAAAAACCTTTTTTAGAATGCAGTAAATTTGCGACTTCATGATAATTTTACTACTGCAGTTGTAATTTTACACGATCAAAAGTTTCAAAATTTGGCGGTTATACTTTTTTACTATCGTTGTAGTAAAATAACTACATGCAGGTGAAATCGCAATAGAGTTGTAAATTTATTACTTTTAAAGTACACTCACTGTTTGAAATTTTTGTATAAATAAAAAATATTAATTTGGTAAATAAAGGATTAAATAAAAATAAAAATTCTAATCAACGTATGAAATATAAAACGCCGAATTATATTTTATTAACTGCACGTAGGTGCTTTTACAAAATACAAACTACAGATGCAATATAATGATTGCACCAGAAATTTTAACATTATAGTAAACAAATTCAGAAGTGTCGAAAGTAGTATAAAAAATTGTTACATACATAAATGCCAACGTAAACAAGTCACTTACCCGTAAGTTATTGATAAAATACAACATTATAATAAATAACTAAAGTTTTATAAACTCAATATAAATACTTTATGATTATGATTCTGTTAGACAGTACTAATACTTTATTAAAGTATTGAGATCACGGTTTTTGTTCAGATGACAATAAATTATTCCTAAGAATATTAATTTCGGTTAAAGTACTTCCTCAGCATTTACTTGTTCCAGTTTTCTAAAAAATATTCGAACTTTGTTATTTATTTTTGACTTTGCTTTAGTTTTATCATCGAAGATTTTCATATAACGCATTTGCAGTAGTTCTAAGAAACATGGACATTCTTTTGGCCACAAATAGTTGGAAACAAAATAGGATGAAGTAGTGCAACCAGTGCTTCCGAAAACGTCGGATCTATTGTTGTAGCAAAAAGCCTATATGTAAAAAGTAGTGGTATTCTGAATCTTCATTTTCTGCATCAGATACTGCGATTATAAAATTTTATTCTTTAATGTGTAAAAAATTAATAAATTATTTAGATGAATAATAATAAAAAATAAAAATGTCAATTACCTTTAATAACTACTATAGTGACAAATGCCTCGCTCGCTAACGCTCGCTCGGTTGCATTTCGTTTATGACTCTCTCGCATTGAACAATTTTAAATTAGTGCTATTTGTTAATAGTTAATTTAAGATTGAATTAATAGTTGAATAAAATTTGACACATTAAAAATATTGTATCACTCGTATTTAAAAATAAAATAAAAATGCAGGTATGATTGTTACGAAATTATTAAAAAAGTAATTTCTTTAAATATTTATTATTATTTGCAATTAAAATGAACTATCGCTCATTTAAAATAATAACAGTATGCTTACAGTATGATACGTATTTTCGATACGTAATTTACGTAATCAAGTATGTGATTGCGATACTTAAGCAAATTACGTAACGAAATTACGTAATTACTTTCAACAAGGGTAAATTTAGGCCCTAATAATAATGCAAGGAAATTTTTTATCTTATTGCTTCCTTCTTGTGGAAGTTTTGTAATAGTAAAATTTTCAGTTTCGTCGATACTTCTAGAAAATACGTTTTAGTGTGTTAAAAGTTCGAATCAAGTATTTTTAGAAAATGTCCGTTTGGATATGTGTGTGTGTATGTTTACTGTAATATCTCTGGAACTATACAGGCGATGTTATTAAAATTAAGCATGAAGTTTTGTTTTTTGATTCTGAGATGGGGAAAGTAACCTTATTTGGATTGATTAACGTGTTTTTGTTTTATAATAAATTTTCGAAATACGAAAATGTAATTTTTATTTTTTTTCTATAATGAAATAGAATTTTCCAAATATAATTAAATGTAACTGATAGCGTATAACAATACCTACATTAAAAAAAAATTATTAATTTTCCATTAATAGTTATTGTGATATTTAATAAAACGTCTTTTTAGCAAAATCCTCATATCTCCAAAAGTAATCAATATAATCCCTTGAAAAAATTCAGGACTATGCATAATAACAATATTTATTAGCTGTTAAAATGTCTAGTTTATCCATGGATTAGTTCTTGAGCAGAAAATATAGTTATGTAGGTTATTTAAGTTAGCATATAGGAAGTTTATTTAAAAAAATTTAAAAGAAACATTAACATATCTATATGTTAAAACAATATTTTATTTATTGGAATTACAAATTAAGTTGGAGGAAGTTACATGCCAATGAATTGGCAGTGGTTCTTTTACATTCCATAGTTTCATGTTTTTGTATTTTTACAAAACAGCTTTTTAAAAAATCGAATATAGATGTACAAATTAAAAATAATACAATGAAAGAAGATGTGTATAGCCTTACAGAGTAGTGTGCCACATTTTCAAACGAAATTATAGCAATTTTTTGTAGAATTTCAAATTTTTAAAGTTTGGCGGATTCAGGCGGATTCACGGCGCCGGCAGCGCTTGATTCCGCGAATCGACACGTTCACGCCACACCGGGCAAAATCCCAGCTAAGCAGAATCAACCGCGCGCTCACGTATTTTCACGTCCGACCCTGCCAATCGCGCTCACTCATAGCAACCGGGGAGTCATTCCTCGAACAACACGCATATTGCGTCACACCGGCACCACGTCATACGAAACGACGCTCGAAAGTGTCCCAGGACGTGCGGTACATCGAAACTCATTTCTCACGAAAATTCTCTTAGCGAGCAGCGGCTCGTCCTTGCGTCTTATTCTTAGAACAGCGCAAGCAGGGCAAGCAAGCTTTAACCGTCTCGCCGCCATCTTTGTTGTTACGCTCTCGTCTGCCCGAGACTCAAACATTGTCCTCGCCCCGTTCGACGAATTCACGCACACGGTTGTGACACGCCGGCTGTTTATACGAACGAGATCATTTTCGAACGCATCGCTCAGCAAAAATTATTATCGCTTCGACCGCGACCTCTCGCTTCCGTATACTTTTCTTTGCGCTTTTGCACACTTTTCTCCGTACCTTGCGTCGCCGAGCTCTCTCGAGCACGAGCTCGCAACGAGCCGAGCCCTCGCATGCTCGAGCCTCGGCACATTCTCTTTCAATCGCGGAACTCTTACTCTTGAGTAGAGTTACACAATCAACCGCGAGCTTAACGCGAACCTAGCTTAGCAGCGCGCGCGTCGAACAAGATTTTGCTTTGCACATGTGCGTACCTGCGAGTACGTTTTAGTTAATCTAATAATTTTGTACATTTTGTTTCGACTCAGAGTAGGTAGAGCTCCGTTCACCACCGTTTATGAGCAAGCGTGAGCTACAAGCACTTACCGTGTAATAACCCACCCATAGGCTCTCTCGCGACAAGCCCCGAACACCGCGCAGCTAGTACCGTGCGCCGACGCTAGGTGGCCACGCTCCTCCGGCGCGCTGCCCACTAGCAATGCAGCACCGCGAGGGGCATACAAAGAGGCCGGCCGAAACGGCCCAAGCATCTTCTCCCCGACGGTCCTTAGACCAAGAAAGCCGAGCCTAGGCGAGTGCAAGTACTGGTCAATCAAGGAATAAACCGTCTTTTGTTCCAAACAATTACTGTTGTAATTATTTCACCTTTTTTTTCTTTCCACCTACATCTCCTCCAATCCCACGCCTATAAACGAGGGAGAGAGGGAGGCTTATCGAGCCGTGGTGAGTTAGCTGTGGTGAGTTCTCACCGGGTTGGGCGGCCCTCCCTCGTCCAGGCTCTCCCACAGAGCCGACCTAGAGAGGTCCGAGCAGTCTCCGCTTTCTAGGCAACTGGAAGCACCGTCGAGGGATTCAGTCCAGCAGCGACTGCACCGAGGGCGCCTCAGCGGGCGCTCACTGCCCAGCCAGAAACGAGCACAGCAGCAGCCGACGAAGGACTCATCCAGGGCGCCTTAACGGGCGCTCCCTGATCAGCGAACCGGCACAAGGGGATCACTTGCTTCACCTACCCCTTTCCCTGCCAAGAAGCAGGAAAGATCAAGCGGGTCCAACCGGCCTCAGCCGGCTTCCCCGCGCCATCGAGCGCCTTCTCCTCCTCCCATCAGGCCCGCTTATATCAACCGATTCCTTAAGCCACAACTTCAACCCATCCTCTCAAACCCAGCGTAGCCAGAGAAGAGCTAAAAGGTCGAACAACATGCCTATTACTCACTCCGCCACTAACAAAACAAAGCTAAGCAACCAGAAGGACCAAGACTCAACGTCAAATGATAACTCGATTAGGCAAACCCCTTTTACGGTAACGGATACAGAGATGCAACCAAACACGTCGACAACAACCACTAGGACGCCTACTGGTACTAACTCAGTATTCACCTTTGGAGCGTCAAATTCCAGCGTCATTGCTACAGATGTTAACCAGCAACTCGAGAATTTTGACAACGCCTTTCGTTTTGGCACAGCACAGACGTCGGTCACTGCGAACGGATCCCAATTCGACAATCAGCAACAGAACGCTCTGTGGACATCTAGCCAACAAAGCGACAATCATACCACATCTGTACTAGCTACAACTGGCACCTCGACACAGGTGTCGGGCGGTAACACATTTTTACAAACACAGCAAAGAGCCCACTAGCCGGTACAGGAACAATACACAAAACCAACAAGTCCGCGTGTTCAATGGATTTTCAACAAAACAACAATTTCACCTCAACGGAGGATCTTCAAAACCCGAGTGATTCGCAAACTAGATCCACTCAAGACCAACCCGTCACGTACAAGGATCTCTCCAACCTCGCCGTTTACTTCAAATCATTCATCGAGCAAATGGAAGCGCATACAGAACAGCGAATTCAACAACAACTTTCTAAGCTCCAGCTAGTGGATAAAACCACTGTACCTGCCACCAACGGCAGTCCTAGGCCTTTCCCTCCGGCAAATGCCTCATCCGGGAATCTAGCCTCCTCGAGCCAATTTCCACAGACTCTGCCCAACTGGGAAAATCTGACCCAAGGGCATCTCAACCAAGCTGTCAACCAGTCCTCTCAGTCACTTTCTCGACTCGGTACTGCTATACAGAATCACGAGAGCAACAACGGTCAAAAAGACTACCCTTTCAACCCGGATATTAGTCAAACTCGAGGATTGCCACCGCTTTCTTCGACTCCAGCCAACCCCTCAGTATTCGTGAGTACGAAAAACATGAAGTTCTGGAACTTTTACAAACACGATCCACAAGGCTGGTTCAAGTAGCTAGAGGACCTTTTCTCGGCGCACAAGGTTCTTGACGATGAAGCAAAGTTTAACTTCGTCGGAACTTACCTCACTAAGGATATCCACTACGAACTGCAATACAAATTGCACACGCTCGTAAGAGGACAAAAGTATGAGAATCTCAAGAGAATCCTCATTGACAGGTATGCCGAGACTCCAGAACAACAGCTTGACAAACTGTTTAAAGGCATAGAGATGGCACACAGAAGACCATCGGACTTCCTTGCTGATCTAATCGGTCTCACGCAAGATAAAGTACCCAGGAGCACAGTTATCTCCGTATGGAAAAACCGTCTTCCCGTTGAGCTTCGTCCAATGATCTGGAACATCCAGGACGAGGCAGAACTCATCAGGAGTGCTGACACTGCTCATCTGATGTACCAACAGTCAAAGAATATCAATGCTTTGACTTCCCAAGATACCTTGCCTCACCATGCTATTGACAAACTCACCCAGACTGTAGAAGCTTTGCAAAAGTCTATTATTGACGACAGATCCGATGACCGCTCTCGTAGAGGCAACTGGCAGAACAGATTCAGGACTAACTCAAGGGACAAGCGCGATTCGTTCCCTGCTAGACCTTCTCTCTCAATATTACCTTCTACCAGATCTCAAACTCAAAAGACTGGTAGATGGTAATCAACTCACGCACGCACCCGCATTCATCAGGGAAATCGAGCCCTTTCAGATCTCGCTCCTCGAGCCTAGCCACAAATATGCGCACATCATCAACAAATACCCAAAAGTATTCGGACCGGATCAATTCCGAGCAACCAAGAAACGGAAAATCTTTCACCATATCCTCACAAGAGAACCTCCAGTTTCGTAAAGAGCGCGACCGCTTCCTCCTGCTAAACTGAAGGCTGCGAGACGCGAATTTCGTAAATGGTGCGAGTTGGGCATCTGCCGTCCCTCAGACAGTTCTTGGGCTAGCACATTACATATGGAACCTAAAAAGAACGGGGACTGGCGCCCTTGCGGTGATTACCGCAAAGTCAATACCGAGACGATCCCGGATCGGTATCCAATACCACACATGCTCGACTGCATGACATTCTGCCACGGCAAAACAATCTTCACAACCTTGGATTTACGCCAGGCCTATCACCAGATTCCCGTAGCACCTGAGGACATTCCAAAAACGGCCATCATCAGTCCGTTCGGACTTTACGAGTTCCCGGTCATGACTTTCGGCCTCCGCAACGCTTCACAGACCTTTTAGCGTTACATTCACTCAGCGCTAGGAGATCTCGATTTTGCTTTTGTCTACCTAGATGATATTCTCATCGCCTTGACTTCAGAAGAGGAACACAATAAGCACCTTGACATCGTTCTTCAACGCCTTGACGAATTCGAACTGCAAGTCAATCTTGAGAAATGCAGTTTCGGCTTCTCAGTTCTCGTCTTCCTGGGCCACCTTATCACGCCTCAGGGCTTCAAACCAAACCCAGAAAAGGTCAAGGCAGTTCAAGAATTTCCTCTACCACAGACCATCGAAGAGCTTCGGCGATTTCTTGGACTCGTGAATAGTTACAGACGTCTGCTTGCACACGCAGCAGAAACACACCGTCCTCTCAACGAATTTTCAAAAGGTGCCAAAAAGAAGGACAAACGTCCAGTCTCGTGGACTGACGAAGCCAAAGCAGCTTTTGAAAAATGTAAGACCGACTTGGCCAACTTTGCATTCACTGCCTTCTCTAGTGAAAACGCCGAGCTACGCGTTATCTGTGATGCATCAGATACAGCAATGGGAGCCGCCCTCGAGCAATGCTTGGGCGATATCTGGCAACCCTTAGCATTCTTTTCGCAGAAGTTTTCACCTGCACAGCAAAAATACGCCACTTACGACACGGAGCTTACTGCCATCTACGAAGCCATTAGATATTTCCACCACTATCTAGACGGTGCCGAATTTAAGATCTACACAGATCACAAACCGCTTATCTATGCACTATAGCAGAACCACGACAAGATGCCTGCTATCCGCTCGCGTAGATTATCTTACATCGCCCAGTACAACACGGAGATTCTCTACCTCCCAGGAGAAGAGAACGATGTTGCGGACGCTTTGTCTCGAATCAACACGTTGACTTCTCCTACACTTTTTGACTGGCGCGACCCCGAACTCTTTACCGACCCACAGGTAAAAAGAGTTCTAGCAAACATAAATTCATTCAAGCTACCAACCCTCTTCGACGCGAAGCAACTCAGTGACGAGCAAGAAACGGACAACCAACTAAAGGAAATCCTCAGTAATCCAGAGCACCCACTTGAACTATGCAAGTTTACTTTGGGCTCTCAGCATACAGCTTTCTACTGCGATATTAACGAGGACACTATACGTCCATATCTGCCGAAGTCACTTAGGAAGACTGTCTTCAATAACTTCCACTCATCTTCTCATCCTGGAGTGAGAGTCACCGCATGGCCCAATATGAGCCGCGATATTGCCTCCTGGTGCAAGGCATGCACTGCTTGTCAACAATCGAAAGTAACCAAGCACAACAAATTCTTGCCTAAGCAATTCATCACTCCGGATGCAAGATTCAATCACGTACACTTGGATCTAGTAGGACCATTCGCCTACAGCCAAGGTTGCACACACGTCCTTACCATCATCGACAGATAAACGAGATGGCCTGAGGCAATCCCAATTCCAAATACTACCGCAGATACAGTGGCTCATGCTTTCTATGACCACTGGATCTGCCGCTACGGCGCACCAACAACGGTCACAACTGACCAAGGTGCCCAATTCGAATCGAAACTCTTCTCTGAACTCCTGTCAATCCTCGGAGTAAACAGGATTCGTACTACCTCGTACCATTCTGCATCCAACGGCTTGGTGGAGCGTCTCCATCGAGATATCAAAACAGCACTCATGTGCCACGGAGACAACCAAGACTGGGCTAGACTACTGCCCACAGTCATGCTGGGACTTCGTACACGCATCCGCCTGGACACAGACACAAGTCCAGCTGATCTAGTTTTTGGTAAGCCAATGAGGATTCCCGGCGACTTCCCGCCATTTACTAACGAAGAACAGAACATTCGGGTATTCTACAACGAATTTCGAGATCGCATGCAGCAACTGAGACCAGTCCCAGTTACTCACAAGACCTCGATCAGACCATTCTTGCATCGAGGTTTGGACACCTGTACTCACGTCTGGGTACAGGAGAAACCGATCAGACCTGCGCTGACACGACCTTACACGGGACCTCACAAAGTGATTTCTCGCCACATGGAGAATCACACTTTCAACATACTCGTAAATGGCTCACAGAAAACAGTCAATATTAAACGACTGAAGCCAGTATTCATTCTCCAAGAGGAGCCTGACAGCACGAAGGATATCACCCCTGAACCGATCAGGATCCCAGCATCTACTATTGAGAACCGCACTCAAAAGATACCAGGCATTCTCAAGCAACCTTAGCCTCAGGCTGACAACGATCAGGACGTTCCTGACCCCGTGCCTGATCTAACAGCTCACCCTTCCCCTTCACTTCCGGCTACCAATCCGCCCACCGCTCCGAAAAGATCGAAATTCGTGCCGAATATTTTAAGGCCGAACAGAAACGTGAACCCATTCGACTGGAACGCAAATGAAAAACGAATCTCCTTCACCGCGAAAACTAGCATTAGACTAATCCCTGCTAACAACCACGGCCGGTGTAGGCGCTGAACATTGTAAACCTTAGTATATAAGTCACAATTAAGCAACATTGTTATTCCACGATTCATAAATTACAATTATTAAATCACATTTTGTAACAACAATTTTGTAACCTACTACATTAAGCATCTATTTCACTGCGAAATTGTCTTTTGTATTCAATCTCTCTCTTCTCCACATTTTTGTAACCACGAATCAACACAAACAAAAAAAAATGATTCTCATTTTTTTCCTTTCAGGGGCAGTACTGTAGGTGCCCCATCGATAGGTGGCGGCACTACCGCCTAGTGGAGAGAGAGAGAGAGAGAGAGAGCGGCCGTTGCCGCGAGCGAGCGCGTCGCTCAGTTCCGTCCCGACTACCGACTTAGTTAGTCACGCCAGAGAGCACATAAAAAAGAGCAAGTGAGAACAGACAAAGGACTCATTCCTTCACCCCGACCTGCCTCTGCCCACACTTACACTACTACATATTAGAAAGGGAAGAGCTTAAAGGCAAAGTGGAGGAGGTTACATGCAATGAATGTAGAGATAAAAAAGGAAAGTAGGAGGAGTCTAGTATAAGAATAGATCAAATTTGATTTTATTGACGAAACGGCTGTAAAGAATAAGGTGTGTGCGAGAAAAAAGAGAATAAAAGTGAAATTTTATTTTTTATGCTTTTTTATTTCCTTCTTTTACATATTTTTTGATGCTTTAATCATAGCCGTCATTAATGTTGTTAGGTTATTTTCCATTCTATGATTATAATTTGAATATTTTTTATTATTATATTTATAATTTCTATTGTTAGAATAATTATTTTTATAATTATAATTATCATGATTATTTCGATGATTATGCCTTCTTCCGCCTTTGTTTCCTCTATCTGAAATTTATTTTATTATAATTAGTAAATTTATATTTTGATTGTTCATTGAATTTTTTAATAATTAAGAGTATTTACATTTTATGGTTTTAAATTGATTCTGATTATTATCATGTTGTTGATGCCTATTGCTGTACCCATTCGGTCTTCATTCTTTTTTTGAAATCAACAAATTATAAATATTAGTTTTGATAATTATTGTATGTTTATGTGTGTGTTTTGTATATATATATATATATATATATATGTTATAACGGGTTGCTACCCGTACCCACGCGGTATTCGAGGCAGGTTGAGCGGGCGACGACACAGGCAGCATTGACTATAAGGATAGCATACTTGCTTAGAGATCTCGGGGACGCCGGATCGATCCTCGGTCCCGGCGCTCCTTTTATGTTTTTCGTCGCTCACTTAAGGTCCCACCCCGTTACATGGCGTCCAACTGAAATACCCACAGAAAAAGGAGAAAGAAGATTCCTGGCGGTCTCCCGATCTTTTGCGTCAGAGGAGGAGACGAGGAAAAGAAGAACCCCCACCTACGATCTACGAGGCTCTCCCTAGGCTCGCCTTCCTCGAGGGAAGAGGGATGGAGCGGATCAAAGAGGTGTGGGGATGTACGAGGCCTGGAGACATCGTCGAAGAGCTAGTCGGCTAATAGGCTCCCTGCATTACCGCACTGCAAAGAGAGTTGTAGAGTTGAAGCCGGGACGGTACTCCAACTCTAGCGGGGGGTGATAACGGCTTGCTACCCGTACCCACGCGCTATTCGAGGCAGGTTGAGCGAGCGACGACACAGGCAGCATTGGCTATAAGGATAGCATGCTTGCTTAGAGATCTCGGAGACGCCGGATCGATCCTCGGTCCCGGCGCTCCTTTTAATTTGAAGTTTTATGAAATAATGTCTTGAGAGCTGAATATACGCAATAGCTACAACTTAGTATAACAGTGAGTGATGGAGAAAAATGATTTTTTTTTACGAGAAAATTCATTCAAACACAAATTTTTCTCAATTTTGTTAGCCTGACACTCAAATAGGATTTTTAACGAGCAAAAGTTAGAAAAAAATATTCACGTCAATTATGAAATTTTTTATTATAATTTTTTTGAATAAGTAATAAGTAATGTCTTTTTACAGAGTTGTGAAATAAAACAAATTGTCAATTTGTTATGAATATTTATTTTTAGTACTTGAAGATTATGCAATAATTCAAAAACTAGTAGTGTAAGTTTGGCTTTTTACGCAAAAAAAAATTCAATGAAATTGAAGCAAGATCGAATTTTTCACTCGGAAGTATTTAGAGTTACTGAATAAGAATCTGCAATTAAAATTTTAATTTTTGAATTCCAAAATAGTATATTAAAAATTGAGAAGCAACGTGTTAGTGTGTGAAAATGGTAACTTGGGAATTTTTAAGATATTATATTGATTTTTGTTAATTAGTATTGTAGAGAAACTTCCTAGCTCTGAAAAGAATCTATAACTATTTATATACACCTATAAATAAAATTTTTATAAATAAAAATCTTGGATGAAATAGCTCGTTAATATATTAACCACCATGCCGAAAAGGGTTAAAAGGTGTCTCCATGAATTTTTTGGTGGTTAAAGTACAGATCGAAATTTAACTTTCACTAATAGTAAGGCTTATAAGTTAGTTATAGCATATATATCACTTTAAAAAAATTTTTGATGAAAAATTCAGAGAATTTTACAACGAAAATTATATTTATGTCTTTAGTTAAAAATGCTTCCCCGAGGAGCTTCAAATTAATTAAAATTGGCAAGAATTGTTAAAAATGCAAAAGTACTTAATTTATACTCTTTGTAAATCAGCGGAACGGGCTTGGACAAATTTCGAAAAAATCATGGAACTCTTTAATAACCTGTAGAACATATTCCCAGAGTTATAGCGATATTCATTTTTTTCATCTTCGATTTGACAAAAATTCATCCATATATATATATATATATTGTAACGGGGTGGTTTCTAGGGGGCTAAGTGCTTATGTACCCCGTACAAATGCAAAGTTTTCCTGCACTTTGCTTTAGCGAGATGCTGTACTCGCTCGTGTGGTCGCCTACCTGCGACGATGCTCCGGTGCTCAGTATGCACTACACTCCTGTGTAGTGCCCGCGTAGGCGGCGGTATTCGGCGGTTAGAATAGGAAGAGGGATCGGGACGACAATCAAATGAACACACTACCGTTTCTACTAAAAAGGCGTTTATTCAGTAAGAAATCCGTCGTCCGTGTTGTGCGTATTCGCGTCGCGAGAAGGCCGCAAAATCTACGACCGGATCAACGACTGGGGCCGAATGCCTCGCCAGTCGATCGCGCATAAATAAATAGAAGTTAACTCCTACTTTCTCTTATCGCGTTGATCCAAGTCGATCTCTGCCAAGGGAGTCTCCTGCTCGACCTTGCCGTGTTCCGGTTGTGGTTATCTACCAGTGGCAGTGGTTACTGTGGCTGCTGCTGTTGCTGCCTCTCCTGGTTGCTGCTATCGATACTGCTGTGGCCTTCGATGCTGCTAAACACTTTAAACATTTTCGCCCGTATTCTCAACTATTCATGAGTGCGGACAAAAGATAACTGACTCGAATTTCCCTCTAATTGCGAGTCCTTTACTGGCCTTTCCGCGCTTCAGCTACCCGCGCCGACGTGCGCGTCTCGCCGCATGTTACAACCCCTCCCTAGAACCAAAATATCGCTCCGAGTTTGGTTCTACCATAATATAGGGATAGGGTGGCGACAAATAACCAACTCCTCATCTGTAAAAACACACAAAGTACTATTTATTTATAAAGGGGGCGCCCTGGGCGCCGCCCGTATGAGGGTAATTGGGACACCGCGAAGCTCTGTTGACCCTCTCGTGGCCACAGATGAAGCAGCTTCGCTTGGTCGTCCGCACTCCATACAGACGAGCTGGCGACGGTGGAGCTGACCCTCTGCTGCTGGACCTCTGGCGCCTCCTCCTGGACAGGCTACGGAAACGGCTGGTTCGGCGCCGCTTTATCCCTCTGGGTTGCTCCTCACGTTGGTCTCTCGACGGTCCCCACGTCCTCCTCTGGTTGTGGTGTGCTCTCCGAATGCACATTGGTCCGGGATCGCCTGCACGCCCCTGGCCGGACCCCTCGGCGAACTTCGCCTCTGGCCGCGTTCTTTTCGGCGAGCATTTTCCACGCCCGGACCTTCTCCAAAGCCGCCTCGGATTCTTTACGGGCCCGGGATGGGCAGGCTCGCGAATCGCAGGCGGCGCGGCGGAGCCTCACCGTCTTTCTTCGGCGGCTGGTTGTCCACGACGTTCGGGGACATCACCAGGAGCTCGTCCTCCCGAACCTCCTCCGCCCAGTCCCTCCTTGGTTGGACCTCCTCCTCCGACAGGTGGTCTAAGTCCATGAGGACCTCCTCGTCCGTGAAGGAGTCCGCCGGGAGGCGGGCCTCCTCGAACATCCTGTTGAGGACACCGTCCCAATCCCCAGAATGTATCCTGAAACAGAAATACAGATTATTCTGCCTACCTCGCACGGTTGCGTGAGTCCTCTGGCCGACCAGGCTTTCTCTTAGCCGTGCCTATCGCGCTAGCCTCGTTCAGCGTCTGTGCGCGCACCAGTATTGCTCGCTTTACGGGAATACACTCAACCCATCGAGTAAACAGATCTTCGAATAAGAGGATATATTCGTTCCCATGTACCGTTTTTTGTTTCGGACCCATCATATCACTAACCACCATTTGCCATGGCCTCGTGATGATCCTACGTCCCATAAGTCCAGCTGGAGGACGCTGTTCAACTTTAGTCTGTTGGTAGACTATGAACTGTCGTACATATTGCTCGACGTCGCTATACATTTTCGGCCAGTAATAGTACATGGCTACTCAAGCGTACGTCTTCTCACGTCCCTGGTGACCAGCTGATGGTTCATCATGGCACTCGTGCAACATCTCTTCGCGCTTTTCGCACGGTACCGGATAGTCCACTACCGGGGCTATCTTACCTGGATCAGGCCGAAACGCTTCATGATTGACTAGGACGCCTAGGTACTTGACCTTACCTTGGCAAGAGACACTTTTCTCTTGGTTGATTAGTAGGCCTGCCTCTTTCACCCTTGTCAAGACCTTTCCTAGGTACTTGATATGTTCCTCGAACGTCTCTGTGACCACAATTATGTCATCGAGGTATGAATAAGCGTATAGCTGAAGTTCTAGTCCGATAACTTCATCGATTAGCCTCTGGAATGACGCTCCTGCGTAGGCTAAACCAAAAGGCATGCGCTTAAATTGGAACAATCCCAGACCTGGCACCGTAAACGCCGTGATTGGTCTCGCTTCCTTCTTGAGCGGTATCTGATGATACGCATTACTGAGATCCAATGTCAAAATATACTTCGCTTTCTGCAGTTTACGCAGTATATCATCCATGTTCGGCAAAGGATAAGACTCAGCTTTTGATAGTGCATTAACTTTCCGAAAGTCAATGCAAAAACGAATCTTCTTGTTCGCTTTGCGCACCAAAACCACGGGGCTAGACCAACCACTTATTGCTCGTTCAATAATGCCCGCCTTCCACCTCCAGTACCTGGCGGTGCATTTCCTCTTCCATCATCCTCGACACCGGGTAATATTCCTGCTTTATGGGTCTAGCAGTACCAATATCGATGTCATGCTCAATCAGCCGAGAGCGACCTAACGCGTTCGGCTGGGCTGGTTTCATCCTAGCCAAAAGTCTGTTCAGCTTAGCGCGTTCGTCCTCTGTAATCCTCGCTAAACCTACTGCGGCTATATTGAGCATACCCGTAACTCCGAGCGTTGCCAGTTGAAGCTGTACTATTTTCTTTTCGCGCTTCAAGTATAACACTCCCTCGTTTGGGTCGTGTACTGCATCGAAGAGTCTGCCGAAGTTTACTCCGACTAGGCAGCTCTCGACTGCATCTGGCATTATTGCTACAGTTACTTCTCTCTGGACTCCCTCAACTTCAAATGGCAGGTCTACTGTACCCACAATCGTTGAAGTCTGTCAATTGGCGCATTGTGCTTGTCGACCTTGGCACGGGCGTATCTTGCGTCCACACGTGCTGGCTATTTGTAAACCTAGCGTGCCCATTACCGTCAACGCCGCTCCCGGATCATAGAGCGCTCGCACTTTGAACTCTCCAATCCCAACTTTTACCCAATAGCGTGACTCATCACCATTTAGGTTGGGTTGCGCCTCATTGCTAACCTTGGCTAGCTTTTCGATCATCAGATCGAAATCATCCGGCGAGGCCTGACGCGCTGAACTAGTGCCAGTCTCATGCTGCGCCCTCGTCAGAGATGTAGGGGCCTCGCCTACGTCTCCTTCTTGGTGTTTCCCGACTGATGTCTACACATCCTGGCGATATGGCCCTTTTTACCGCAGTTAAAACACTCTACGTCTGTGTAGGTGTTCGTCTTTCGTTTGTTGGAGCTCCTCGACTTATTTCCCGACTTCGAAATTTCCTTCCGTGGTGGGCTAGTCTCCTTGTCCTTTTTCTTTGGACTTCTATTACGCCCTCTCCTGGCACTGCGGTAAGTCTTTCGCCGCTGTGGTGACCTTGTCGGGGACTTATTCTGAAAAGCTTTCTTAAATCGCTCGTCGAGCAGGCGATTTATCGCTGCTAGGTTCAGCGGCTCTTCCCCCGTGACCTCTGCTCCCAAAGCTGCTACCTTGGCCTTGGAGCTATGAGAACAGAGATCTGGCTTATAAGCCAATTCCGGCAACATTGAGGCTGCGGGAGGTGGAGAGGGTCTATATACCGACTCTCTCTCTCGATGGTGGCTTCTATCTCAGCAGCTGCTTCTAGAATTTGATCCACAGTGCTGTAGTCTTTTCGCTGCAGAGTTCTCTTTATAGCAGGCAGCATGTTGTGATATAATACATCAACCTGCTGTGATACGCTAGACTTCGGCACCATCCTGCGCGCATAATACCTTGCAGATTTGTGATATACACGCGTATGTATAGACTCATTTGGTCCCTGTGTGCGTGCCTGTTCCTCTGCTTGAAGCCTCTGCTGGTATCCCTGAGTTTTGCCAAACCACGTCTTGGCACACGTGCAAAACTCTTGCCAGCTATTCCACCCTCCCGTTTCATCAACCCGGTTTAACAACCACTCCTAGGCATAACCGGTGAATACCTGTTGGAGTGCAGCTAGCATTTGTTCTTCTGTGAGGTCGTTCAACCTCTGCACTCCCTCCATCTTCTGAATGAAGTGCTCGATGCTCATGCTGTAATCGCCGTTGAATCGGGCTGGCCACTTTCCGAATACACTACCGGCCACTCTTGACGAATTGTGAGAGGACGTCATACCACTGGTAGTGCTTCTACTACCAGCTACGCTACTCATCTCACCTGTAGTGTTTCTACTCCCCCCAGCACCTGCCAGGGGTTGACGTCTAACGCCCCTTGCCGGCAACGTTGTCAGGTTACGCAGCCGCGCTACTGTGCTATCATGACTGAGCTATTATGTATTTGCAATACACGAAAAACCTACGCTTTCCTATCAGGATTAAGCTAGCCTAAAAAAAATAAAATTCTAACGCCTTTACTATAATAGCTGTGGCGTGATTTTATCTCGCGAATTATAAGTGCAAAAACAGCGTGCTTTGCAAAAATCAAAAAATCTAACGCCTCTATTCTAATAACTGTGGCGTGATTTCGCGGATTCTAAGTGCGCGACGGCGTGCGTTGCGCCGAATTTCTGATCTCGCACTCTTTTGCTGTCGTATAATACGCGTTATGCTGCGTATACACAGGTAGGCTCTATCACTAGCCGTTGATCGGCTCGGCGCAAATATAATGCTGTATTTCACGCCTAGGCCTTTTCGAACTCGCGGAAATTCAACCGTCTTTCTACGAATTTCGCTTACTTTTCGCTGGATCGGGAATTCCCTATCTCGAGTTCGCGCGCAACACTTTTTCTTTTCCTATCCCGCGTATCCACACGTTTTGGGCGCCAGTTGTAACGGGGTGGTTTCCAGGCGGCTACCTGCCTATGTACCCCGTACAAATGCAAAGTTCTCCTGCACTTTGCTTTTGCGAGATGCTGTACTCGCTCGTGTGGTCGCCTACCTGCGACGATGCTCCGGTGCTGAGTATGCGGCGGTATTCGGCGGTTTGAATAGGAAGAGGGATCGGGACGACAATCAAATGAACACACTACCGATTCTACTAAAAAGGCGTTTATTCAATAAGAAATCCGTCGTCCGTGTTGCGCGTATTCACGTCGCTAGAAGGCCGCAAAATTTACCGGATCAACGACTGGGGCCAAATGCCTCGCCAGTCGAACGCGCATAAATAAAATAGAAATTAACTCCTACTTTCTCTTATCGCGTCGATCCTCGTCGTCCTCTGGCCAGGGAGTCTCCTGCTCGACCTTGCCGTGTTCCGGTTGTGGTTATCTACCAGTGAAAGTGGTTACTGTGGCTGCTGCTGTGCTGCAGTTGCTGCTGTTGCTGCCTCTCCTGGTTGCTGTTGCTGCTCTCGATGGTGCTGTGGCCTTCAATGCTGCTGTTACTGCTTCCTTGTTGCTGTTGCTGCTGCTGAACATTTGAAACCTTTTGCGCGCGTAATCTCGGACCATTCGGGAGTGCGGACAAAAACTAACTGACTCGAATTTGCCTCTAATTGCGAGTCCTCTACTGGCCTTCCCGCGCTTCAGCTACCAGCGCCGACGTGCGCGACTCGCCGCCCGTTACAATATATATATATATATATATATATATATATATATATATATATATATATATATATATATATATATATATATATATATATATATATATATGAAATGTGTATTATATATCTATAATGCATATTACAACAAACATAATTTAAAAATAAATTATTTTAAATAAAAAAAATCAAAATCTTAATAGTACCTATACAGTATGAACACTGGCTGTGACACATAATTTGGAATTACGCGCCTTAATATAGCCATATATCGCATATTGATTGATATCAGTTACAGCATACAGTACTGAAGATAACTTGCGGTATTATGAACATAATACTGTAATTAAAATAATATTAAAATTCTATAATTGAGAAAACTGTAAAAATCACTTAAAAGTAGCAATAAATAATAATATTTGAATTCCACGATATATGTCTGAAATAAAATTTAATATTTCAAATAAATAATGTCTTTAAATTATTTAATTTAAATATCATTTACGAAGATATTTATATTTATATTATTAATAAAACATTTTTTGATGATGATATAGAAATTATTTTATGATAAATTACTAGATTAAAGAGAAATGTTCAGTTTTACTCAAAAATAGAATTTAAATATTACGTTAATAATTTTATAAGATATTACGTTAATAATTTTATATACAATCTTTTATAAGTGTTAACTTATATTAAATTTAAAATACACATTTAAGAGTTTAGATTAAAGTAATATAATTATTTAAAATTTAAATATTTAACAGAAGCATTACCGAAATATAGCCGAGCTAGCGTTAGTGAGTGAGGTATTTAATACTAGTAAGATATTAGAGGAGAGCCAGGCGGGTTTCAGGAAGAGAAGAGAAGCTAGGGACCACATCTTTGTGCTGAACAGCCTAATAAATAACAAATTAAAGAACAAAGGATGGAAATTGTACGTGGGATTTATTGATTTTAGAACGGCATTTGATACAGCAAATAGAGAAATTTTTATAGAAAAATTGAGGGCAAAAGGGATAGAGGGAAAATTCTTAAATATGGTAAGGAGGAGTTATTCAACCTTTATAAAAGAAGGGCGGGGGATTACTTATTAAGAAAATGTAGGATAGATAATAACAAAAGGGAGGAAATTAAGAGCATAAGGAATGGGTATACATCTGAGTAGGGAAAAAAGCTGAAAAAAGCATTCGAAGAAACGGGGGATGGGGAAGGATTAAGCTTGGATATATGAGGGGGAGAGATAGGATAAATTGGGAAAAAACTAGGGAGTACAAACTGGGAAAAAAAAGAAGGGGTACACATTATGCAAAAAGGAAAAAGAAACGGTAGAACATATATGGGTGTGCATATATGGGTGGCGACAGAGTTAATATAGAGAGAGGGGGTAGGGAAGATAGAGGAATTGGGATTGACAGGGAGGGGAGGAAGTACTAAGGGATAAAATGAATGAAGTTCTGAAAGAAGAATTATGTGCGAGTACAGTAGGGAGTTCGAAAAACTGGTAAGATCAAGTATCGAGAGGGAGCGGGGGGAGCATGGATCTTAACATATAGAGGAGCTACAAAAGGAGGGGATGAACGTAGGGGTAAAGGGAATTAGGAAAGGGTGGAAGCTTAATAGTTTATAAGAAATCAATGTAAAGCGTTTAAATGTATAGATATGGAATGTAAAATGTATTATAAGAAAAGGTTATCGAAAGGAGGCTGTTAAATAGTATTAAGAATAAATTAAGAAATATAAATATGGCGACAAATGAAAAATTGAAAATATATGCTATATTTAAACGTGTAAGGATTAGTTTTAAGAACAGCGTAAGAAGCTTGAAAGAAGGGAAATATGTAAAATAGCATTAGCCATTACATGGAATTTTGAAAGAAATAAATAAATAAAATAAATAATTTTTAAATTTATTCCAAATTATATTGCCCTGTATATTTTCTGCTAATATGAACCAAGCAAATAATTTTCATAATTAATTGATAGCATAATTTGAGAAGTATGACAATAATTTCTCTATTTCTTTGGATGAAACGGTCTTGATTTTTAATTTCAACTTAAATTTTTATTCTGAATTCAGGAAATGGATAATTCCAATAAATAAAATATTGTTTTACGGGGACAAGCCTAGGTTAAATCCTGCGTAGTCTGTATGTATACTCTATGTATTAACATTTAAAAACGATATTTTACTTATTGGAACGATCCATTTAGTTAGAGGACGTAACATGCCAATGAATTGGTCGTTTTCTTAATTGGATACGTATAATTATTAGCGACATTATTTCTCCTGCGATATTTCGGATAACCATTTTCTTTGGAAGTTGTGATATCAAGAAATTGTTTAGGAAATTTTTTTTGACACATAGTTTTATTTTGTAAATAGCAACGAGATTGATTTATGTGTGGATCGTGTAACATATGTTTGATTACTAATTTTTGTAAACCTTTATCAGAATCATCAGGTTTTTCTGCAGAAATATATTTATCTATGAATGGAAGAGTCATTATTTTGTTTTCACTGTAATATTTGTAACGCCATACTTAGTGTTTGTTACATGGCTGAGTAGAGACCCGATGGTGCGATCACCAATCCTACTCAAGCTATAGGAAATCTACCTAAGCGAACAGAGTGCATAGATTTAAGAAAGGCTCCAGCCAAAGCCACTGTACCAATCCTAATTCTTATCCTCTTATATGCTACCTTCACATTAACTTCACAAAACTAATGACACATTACTACAATCTTGAATCAATGCGAATAGAAAAACGTGCTCTCTCAGGAGCCCCAGATACAGAGGAAGAGTATTCAGCTGCCAGCCCAATACTTCAATATACACACACTACTGAACAGATTGTGCCGGAGAATTGCATATAGCTGAGCGACGAGTCATAGAGAGAGAGAGGGAGAGGGAGAGAGAGGGAGAGAGAGGGAGAGAGATTTAGATTTAGATTTAATTTTATTTTTTCTATACATTATATTGTATAATATATACATAAGTTATATATTTTAAGATGGAATTAATGGGTGTGAGATGAGATGGAATGAATGAAGTGACTGTGGTGGAATGTAATGAATGTGAGAGAGTTAGGTGTGAGTGTGATGAGTTGATTGCATGAGAGAGAGAGAGAGGGAGAGAGAGAGAGAGAGAGTAACGTTTATGACTCCCATACGATGTGAAAAAAAAGAAATAATAGCGAGAATTGAGAAAGTTCTCTAAAACGAATTTTAAGGGCATGTCTTAAAAATGACAACCTGGCGTACGAATTAAAGACACCACTAGCGCGAACGTCGGAGAGCGCTCGCGAGAAAAGAAAATTATATATTATATTAAGGAGCTATACTAAGACTTTTTTTTCAGTCCCTTACTAGGTCAAGGTCAACAAGACGGAGGACCATTTTTATAAGACGGAGGTCCGTTTTCCGAAGATGGAGGTCCATTTTAACAGGACGGAGGTCCATTTTCCGAAGATGAGGGTCCGTTTTAACAAGACGTAACGGACCTACTCAACTCCATATAAGGCAGCGCATCTCACGCTTCAGAATACTTGCTCTCGTGAGCCCGAACAGTTCGGAGCTTCCTTAAGGGCTTCCCAACTACGTAGAGCTCCCAATTTATTGGACGCGAATAAATAAACTGTGCTAGTGAATTGCGGTTATAATTAAATACAATTTAATATATATACATATTATTTTTCTTGTATTTTCTTTTTCAGCCAGTGTAGTATATCTATAGAGGCTTTACATAAGTTCTCTGAAAGATAACTTCACAACAATATTTGTTTTATATCAAAATGTATAAGAGGCAATAAGTCTCCTTAAAAACTTTTGATAAAGTATATTATTTCAAACCTCAATAAGTTTGTTTGAAAGAAATTCTAATTTTAAAAAATGAAAACGTAATTTCTTTTTTACACATATAATTTTTAACTAACAACAAATTTAATAGTTTCAATTCGATACCAGGCATCCCGGACCAAGAAATAATTAAAATAGCTAGAGTGTTTTAAGAGGGACGGAGAGGGGGAGGAAGAGAGAGAGAGAGAGAGAAGTAGAAGTAGAAGTAGAAGTAATTTATTAAGCTGAAGACTCTGTGGTCCATGTAGCCTCCATAAGCACAAAAAAAATTGCATTACAATGTATATATACATAACAATATATACATAACAATTTGCGCAAGGTAGCAGTGGGGAGCGGCGAACTCAACCAACAAACTATAACAATGTAAAAATAATAATACTTTAAGTATGTACATAAAAAAAAAAAAAAATAAAAAAATTAATTTCAGCCCTATATAATATATAGCATGTAAGAAGGCCCAAGCTTACAAATAGAATAACATAAAATACGTATCGATATTAATAAATCTATGTCGGTCAACGGGCGCAGTATTAAAAATAAAAATAAAATAAACAGTCATAGTAAAAGAATAGTCGACAATTAAAAACTATCAGAGTCTTTGACAAACGTCATACCCATAAGGTAGCGAGCCAGTACATGCTTAAAGCAGGGGCGCTTGTAAAGGTCCTGAATGTTAGTCGGCAGGGCATTCCACAAATTCGCGGTTTGGATGGAATACGAGAGCTGATAACAGCTCGTGCGAGCCCATGCCACCTTTAGAAGGAAAGAGGATCGGCACCTTGAACCCCCCTTGTCAGCATCGTCAAAAATGAAATTTTTGGCTAGATATTTAGACTGTTCAGTCGCCAATACAGAACTACAGACAGACTACAAACGGCATATTATATTTACAATATATCGGCATAATATGCTCGGATTTGTAAAGGTAGCGAACCGCAATGCTGCATTTTTGCAACGTCTGAGTTTAAAGCGTTAGCTGGCCCGATAGGTCCAGCAAAAGGCTTGAACAGTATTCTAAAAGCGGAAAAACAAGCGATTTAGCGAACTGATGTCTGATGTCCTACGGAATACAATCGGCGCAACGTCGAAGGCGGGCTAAAGCGGCAAAGAACTTCCTCGAGCAGTCAAAAATATCAACTAAACACGTCAGAATAACGTGCAACGTTTCCAAATGAAAGCTGAGAGGGATGTCATCGGGTCCCCTTGCATTTGAGCGAGCAGAGAAGATTGCATCGAGAACATCACGAAGTATTCGTTAAGCCTAGTAATCGAGCGCCTCCGAGTCCCTGGATTTCTTGTTCAGGCCCTTTTCTTCATTAACTTTTCACAGCTCACGTCCACCTGTGCAACTGTCTAGTTTTCTGCGATAATAGAAGGCTTTCGAATTTTGTATTGCCGTCTTTACCTTGATACTGTTCCTGGTTACGTTGTCTAATCAATGATTTTAATTCAGGGGTCATCCAAGGCATGGGCCGCTTTTTGACAACGAAGGTACGATAAGGGGCATGCTTATTGTATAAGCTCAGCAGCAGAGCAGAAAACAACTCGACTTTGCTATCTACATCGGGCGCATACATTATCTAAGACCAGTCCATTGCTCTAAGATCCTGTTCAAAAACTACAGGATCAAAGTGTTTAAACGAGCGACGAGTGATAGTGCGCGATCTGCTTTGCGGTAACTGAAACTTCAATGTGAAAAACAGAATATCATGCTCAGAGTTGGATGGCGCATGAGTTTGAGAAAAGGAAGACACTTAAGAGACGTCACTTACACAAATGTAGTCAATTGTAGTGTGGGAATGTGCTCTGTGGAAGGTCGGACTGAAAGAGAGCACCTCGAGCCCACAAGTTGTCAACGAACTGCGCAGAATATTGCGAGGCGTAGAGGGCAGAACCCAATTTATGTTGAGATCGCCGAGAAGACAAAGAAAGTCATACAAAAATTGCAGTTGATGAGAGCCTCTTCAACGTCACTCCAGTAGCCCGCCTCGGAGGAATATATACTACAAGACACGCGATTGTAATCGATTCAAAAGTCAATGAGGCTAGAAGAAACTCTGGGTTGCCAGTATAACCTTCGGAGGAGCTGGCACTCTTTACCGACCTATCAGCTCGAAGAAGGTTATAATGCGGGATTTTAACTGTACGAGATACAGTCGCAGGTGTAACAGATGTGAGGGTGGTTCTGTTCTAATTGCCTTTATTGGTTGCTACCTGTCTCGAGCGAGCGTCGCCGGTCAACTGCCCGACGATCGTCGTTGCGACGACGACGATCGCCAGTCCCGCGTGCAAAGATGTAGTCTGCATCTTTGTGCGTGAGAACACTCGGGCAGCAACGTTTCCACCGTCGGAGATTCGTGGTAGCGCCACCCGAACCCGTCAACGGAGAACCTACGGCTCATCCGTGACACGCCCGGACCGCGCGAACCAACGTCCCGTTGTGTGACCAAAAAAAAACAGGCAGAATCCGTTGCGCCGACGAGTGCACGTGTGTAGCTACATTTGTGTGTGTGTTTTGTCAATTTCTTGTAATTTAACATTTATTTACTTATTTATTTTTTATTTATTTATTTATTTTGATTTAATCGGGATGCCAGAGGCCGTGGCCTCGAAAGATTGGATCTCTAAACCAAAGGTGTGTGTGTTCGTGAGTGCGGTGACTTGTGCATGTTGTATATCCGGGTGTCCTACTTGACAGCCGCCGCTGCCTTACATCTAAACTAGAGACAGTTTTTACAATCCTTATTAACTATTGTTGTATTACAAAATACTGTGGGCATGATGCCCGTATAAAGTAGTTGCATTAACATTTGTATTATAGTGTAAAAGTATATTGATATGACGCTTGTAAAAGCAGTTACACTTAAGCTTATATTATCGTGAAAAAGGAAAATTATGTCGGTAAGCTGCCGTAAGAAGCAGTTACAATTTAATCTATATTGTGGTCCAAAATTATTTGGATATGGCGCTTGTAGAAGTATATTAACTTCAGTCTACAAAAGTTATTTCTAATTACATGTATGATAAAAGTAAAATATTCTTAATACTAATACGCGGTGTAACGTTGTTCCGTTACTACGCGGCTTGGCTTATTTAATGCGTAGAGAGAAAGTAGGGATGTTTGAACAATGAGCTGCTACTGATTATCCTCAGCGCGCCTTCTTCCTTGGGCAAATTTGCGCATTTGCTCAATCATTAGAATAGATTCTTGTTGTTTTACGAGGCGATCAATTGCTCCGCCCGCGCGCAGTCGATAAATAATGCAGCCGATGGTGAATATGGCTGCCAAGAAAATGATCGCAGAGGTTAGAGACCAGCCGAAAATTGTAGTTGTGTTCCCTAAATTTTCAAGTTCGAAGGCGGTAGCTTTCCTATGCGCGATTTCGCGTGCCTTGTTGGCGATCTCATGCAAACCCGCTCCTGCTTTCAGGTTTTCTAATTTTATTCCGTGCAAATTTTTTACGCTATTAGCTGATTCTGAGGCGATCGCATTTTTCAGCTCTGACTCGGCGATTTTGGAATCGTTCAAGAGTTTGGCGATTTCGGAAATGTTGAATTCTACAGTTTCGAATCTCGATTCGTTTAGGTGAGTTGTAAAAGCGCGAGAGGCCGTCAGGCGCGCGTTTGCGGTGTGTGCTGCGCAACCCGGGCGCAATTCTAGTATTCCCGCCCCACTGATTTTTGCAGTTGTCTGTTCGAGACACTGGATAAAAATGTCCTCCGGGGATTCGGCGGAAAATATCCACGGATTTGCCTTATGCAACCTCAGCCAAAATGTGTCCCTCAGCTGTCTAAACCTAATATCGCACGTTTCGGGATTAGGAACTTTTCTACCTGACGCGATTTTTACTTCGTACCCGGCGTTGCTTCTTATCTCCCGCACCGGTTCCGGATTAACTGCAATCATTAAGTCGCCAAGTTTTCGCAAATTGGCTACTTCTTCCGGTAGTAAGGGCATATACGAGCGATTCGACTCACTAACCGCAAAGTAATTGTGTTCAGGCCAGATATACGCCGCCAGATTTGGGATATCAAAGACTTTTTGAATTGCTGGCAAGGCTGAAGCTTTGAATAAATTGTATCTTTGAATATCAATTAAAGGAATCGCTATTTGGTAAACCAGAAACCCGTCTGATAATAGGACGGTTAACTTCGAAATTTTCATAATGGGGATGAACGAAAATCCCTCAGCTGGCATTGGGAATCTGGCGCTGTACACAGAGTTTGCGACTGTTATTGCTGTGTTGCGGATTGTTTCCGGGGGAACGATGCGTGGATGCACCATTCCTTTTGCGGCAAACAAAATTGTATCAGTGAGCACTTCTGAATCGAGGCTGAACTGGATTAAAATGTCCCGCATTTCCGAAATTGCGGACTGTGCTCCAAGCTCTTTAATAATAGACGCGGTTTTGTCTTTTAAGATTTCTAAGCTAGCTTCCAAGCTACTCACTCTCTCGCCTAAGTTGGATAATTCGCGCTCGACGATTTCCGTTTGGTCAGCCAATAGCGCCGCTGTTTGTCGGGCGTCGTCAGCTATGAACTTCATCGCCGATTGAATCTCTAGTTTGTTATTCTCGTCCAACGTTCCGTAGAGAAACTTATGGATAGAGCCTACTAATGGAAGTACCGAACGACGCTCGCGGTGCGGTTTTTCGTCCGCTGCGTTGACGAGTAAAAAGTCTAATACGCGTTCCGCCTGTCG
The DNA here is from genome assembly GCA_020010945.3 of Muscidifurax raptorellus. Classification (NCBI taxonomy): domain Eukaryota; kingdom Metazoa; phylum Arthropoda; class Insecta; order Hymenoptera; family Pteromalidae; genus Muscidifurax; species Muscidifurax raptorellus. Next base: position 1,525,055 of record JAHUUD020000012.1, read on the forward strand.
CGTGACCGCGATCGCTTCTTCCGTTAGGTTAAGATCTTGGCACCTGGCACCGCATGCCTGCATTATGTTCGATGCCGCGTTGACTAGCGTCGTACTTGCTTCAAAATTAGGGCGAAGATCTGTTTTTTGAATTATCTTCCAATCGGTGCTGGAAGTCGCCATCGGGGCGATCTCTTCTGTGATTAACCCCAGATTTTCTTTGAGGAGATATATCGGTTGACCCCGGTTCCTCTCAGCACTGCTGTCACTCTCCGCTAAAGTGCGGGTAACACCCAGTCTGAAAGACAAAACATTAGTTGTTTTGGTGGACCGTTTGCTCTCTTTTCTTTTGTTTTGGACCGTAGCTTGGCTTGTTGGCACGCTTCCGGTTAAGTAATCGATATTTACTTAAATATTTATTTATTATACGAGTTATAAAAATATATTTCAACTAGGTTTCTTTAAGTCGAAAAATAGCGTTTTTTTGTGTGGTGCCGCGTACGTCCGGTGCCGCGAAAAAAAACAGGAAAAAAAACGATTATTCCCTAGACTCTTCGTCCGGGCTGTCAAGATCGGTGACAAGTTCGCTTGGCCGGTAGATCTTATCGATGTGCACTGTTTTTATCACCTGGTCGTTTTTAATTACTACGTTTTTTACTGCACGATTGACCTTAATGATGTCATATGGGCATTGATACTTGTTGGCAAATTTACCTTTTTTGAGCTCTTTTAACAAGAAAACCAATTCGCCCTCTCGGAAGTGCTTTACATTTAACTTCCTATCGTAGTAGTGTTTCGAACGATACTTAGAATGCACCAGGTTCATTCCCGCAGTTGTTTGAAGCAATGCAAGGTTCTAGGTCAATTCAACTACGTAGTCATTGTACGTTGACTCGTCCGCGACGCGTAGAAAATTCGACGGGGTGCGGGGTTTGAATCCGAAAGCACCTCATGCGGAGAGTAGCGTGTGCTTTCGTGCAGTTGTATGCATGCTGGCACAATGCTGTCCTTTTATCCCAGCGATCTATTTTCTTCACGTACTTGCGCAAATACTCTGTTAGAGAATGGTGCATGCGCTCAATCGACCCGTTCGATTGGGGATGATACGCAGTTGTACAGAATTTTTCGATCCCAAAGGTTTCTGCGAGTTTCTCAAGTAACCTATTCTGGAAGTGAGTTCCTTGATCTGTTAAGATGACGGCTGGAGTGCCGAACACGCATATCACTTTTTCGGTTAAAGCCCGCGCTACCTCGCTTGCATTAGCGAGTTTCGTTGGTGTTAATATTATATATTTAGTAAGCATATCCTATGTTGACAATATATACTTATTTCCACTGATTGTCGTTTCCAAAGGCCCATCGAAATCCAGAGATATTTGATCGAACGGCAGGGCCGGGGTGTTGGTTATTAGCATTGGTAGCCGTGTCTTTACGCGTATAAGTTTGTTACTTGTACACGTTGCGCAACGAGCTACGAATCTTTTGACGTCCTGGCGCATATTTTTCCAGTAGAAGTCTTTGGCGACTTTACTGTACGTTTTTGCTGTGCCATGGTGCTCGCCCATCGGCGTTTCGTGATACTGTTTGATGACCTCATAGCGTGTACACGCTGATGGTGCTCGCAGGTTGTCTTTGTATAGAACAGCTGTTATTTCTTCGTTTGCGAACGCATTGTCCAACAACTCGGTAAACCTGTCCCACTCGGTGGCGGTCAGTATCTCGAGGTCACGGACTATTCCGAAACTTTTTATGTTTCTTGCCAATGTGACGCTCTTGAGCACGCGCAGGCATTTGCGCATATCCGATCTCAATGGGCGCATGTCTATGTGTGCCTTTATGTACACGCCTAGCAATACTATCCCCTTCCTCCATGACATTCACTTCTCCGACTCTAGCATCTTTACCGGGTAAATTCTCCGGATTCAAGTATCCGCGCTCGACGAGGGCTTTTAGCGACTCTGTGCCGAGGTGATTGTCCGCGGATATCAAGTAAACGATATTTTCGTTGAATCTATAAGGATGCGCGTTGTACGCTTTCAAGTGCACAAATGGGGGTGTATCTTGTCCGTCAGGTACCGCCCACGGCGGCTTCTCGCTTGGAGGTCTCGCTTGCGCGACAACACATTCCTTTAATTTATTATTTTTTAATGCATCTGCCACCACGACGGCGATGCCTTCATTGTTGTCCGTTGCTTTGCCGTTGCTACCGCCGCCGGTGCCGTCATTCGGGTTGTCCACCGCGCACGGCTGCGACTGATTATCAGAACCCGGACCTACCCCCTCAGTCTGCTGTCAACCTGGGGTCACAGGCGAAGTATTCGGCTGGAGTGTCGGCTGATCGGGGCCGTTTACTGAATTCTGCGATACATGATTATTCGGAAGTTGGTGATCATAATCTGACAGGTGAGCTTGACTGCGCGTGTCCTCCTCTGGTGCAGAATCGGCTGGCACGGGATCGGTCACTGGCTCCTGCTGCTCTGTCTTCTTGGTTGATCTCTTACCCTTTCCAGGATCTCGATTTTCGTTTTGCCCACACACTGATTTGTTTCTGGGCCCTGGACGACTCTTCCTTCCCAACACCGGTGACTGCGGCCCTTCCGCATCGCTACTGCCGGGTGGCGAGTGATCACGTCGTTGAGTCGGCAATTTGTCTTTCAGCGTCTTCACACGTATGTACGGTGTGTAGTGCAGGCCTTCCAGGTGTAAATGGATAACCTTAGCGGCGTTCTCTACTACAATGCGGCAGAAGATCCGCTGATTTGCCTGTAAGTCGAAGTGTATACAGACATCCGTGTTAAAGGTATGGGCAAAGATGAAAGCACAGTCAATATTCCCGTATTCGGACTCAGAGCGTAGGATTTTCTCAGTTTCGCTCGGTTCTCCGCATGCGTGTAGCATGGGTGACTGCAAGAGAACCTTCTTTAAATCGGAAGCTGAGATGTCCAACCTTGCCGCTTTGATCAAGGAGAAAAACAAACAATTGCCGGGTGGCGTGCTGGGGATCGCATTGAAGCGTGAGAGTCGTACGAGAGGTTCTGCACAGTGGTTCTTGCGAATGTACGTGCGCGTGACTACGTCACCGGAGCTCGCGTGTGAGTCAACGTCTGATGAGTCGTATTCCCTCTCATAATTCCGCGGTATGCCTTCGAAGTCTTCGGCGGGACCACAATTTTCGTGGTCCGCAGTCTTTTCTGAATTACTGCTCCTCCTAACTGGAGAATGCCGAGGCTCGGATGAAGCTCTGTCTTTATCCAGGCTTCTTGCTCCATCGGTGGATGAACCTTGCTCTTGCACGAGAATTTGGACTGCATTATTCCCATCAAGCCTCTTTCCTTCAATGGTTACCGCCAATTTTCTTCTGGCGCTATCGTTAGACCACGGCCAGAACGGCGAATTGACGGGAGCTTCGGGATTGCCTATCGGGACTGCGGCGCGTTGCTTCTCCGGAGTTCTTATTTCTGGAGAGACCTGACACGCCGGCAACACAATCTGCGAGCCGGAGTCGGATTTTGCATACCCGTCGGCATCGGATTTTGCTTTTGTGCCTCCGCTTGTCTCTTGAAGAACGCTGATGGTTCATAAACTCATGGCTTCGTTACCCGTGGGAACTCTGAACTCCTGTAGTGACTCGAGGTCAGCCCGTGTTTTTCCAGACGGAGGTATCGTCTCTTCTGACTCGTCACTCGAATTGCTGGGCGTGTACGCCTTGCTAATTTTCGAGCTCTGCTTCGTGCTGCGGGTTACGCGCCCAACAGGTTCGACATAATCGAGATATTTAGCGACCTCGGGAGGTACCACTGACCCCCTCCAGCTTGCCGAGATCGACGTTCGCACGATGTCGGAAGCCGATGTCTCGTCAATGAGACTCTCGTTTACCACTTGCTTGCCAATTTTCGCTGCGTCGCAATACTCGATTGACTTCTTTAGGATGCCCTCTATGCGCTCCTGTTCTCCTTTGGCCAGGCGATATCTGTTTTTCTCTACGCACTTAACGGAGGCGACAGTCAGGACGCATTCTATACGGATTCTCCCGCAATAATCGCGTTTATAAAGTCGCTCCGTTTTCTCCAATTCCGTTAGCTATCGTAGGTTCACTAGACCGTCACCGTCGTACACGTTTTCAATCGCGCGACCGATGTAAAAGCCGTCGTCAGCGTTTCTGATAGCTAGGCATTCGCCTTTTTTATACAAAATACTGTTTCCTCCGCGTTTTTTCTTAACGTGCAGACTTTTACTTGAACTAGCAGAACTACTCGTTGCCGCCCGCACTTTCCAGTTCTTATCTAATCCTTGCTCCTTGATGGCTCGCATCCGAAACATCTTTCCGGGCGGAGCACCTGTTTCTTCATCAGGGCTATCCTTGATTTGAGCCTCAGCTAACTTGTATAACTCGGTTCGAGGGAGGTTTGGATTCACTTGCCCTTCCGCGATAACCGGGTTTCTCGAGAGTGCGCCTGCATTCGCGTTTTGGTCGCCCGGGCGGTAGATTATGTCAAAGACGTACCCTATAAGGGCCGCTTTTAGACGGTTGAACCTCAGCACCGGTTTCCGCGTATTGTGGAAGTGCTTTAGACTCTCGTGGTCCGTTATAACCGTGAACTTTTTGCCATACAAATAGCAGCGAAATTGCTCCTTTGCAAATACTATAGCGAGGAGCTCTTTGTCGTATGTAGGATACGTTAATTCGCTGCCCTTGAGGCAGCGCGAGGCATACGCGCAGGGTTGGCCAGCGCCGATTTTTCCTTGACTCAAAATTGCGCCAAGGGCCCAATCGCTGCTATCGGTAGTCACGATGATTGGGCTGTGACATGTTGGGGGCTTTAAGGACCGGTTCCTCTGACATCAGTTTTCGTAATTTATTGAACGCAGTCTCCTGCTCTTCACCCCAAACAAATTTTACGCCCTTTTGCAGTAATACAAATAAAGGCCTCGCGATATCTGAGAAGTTTTTAATGAAACGGCGGTAATAACTGAATAACCCTAGGGCTTGCTTCAGCTTCCGGGCGTCCGTTGGGACGGGATATTTGGCCATCGTCCGTGTTTTTTCGGGATCGGTGCGAACCAAGCCACCGCCGACTATGTGGCCGAGCACGTGAGCTTCTTTCTTCAAAAACTGGCACTTTTTGGGCTCGACAGTCATGTTGGCCGCGAGTAAGCGCTCTAATACTCGGCGCAGCCTGCCTCGATGCTCCTCAAGCGTTTCACTGTAGAACATGAGGTCGTCAAGATAAATCTCGACTTCCTTTCCTTGTAAGCCCTTCATGGCGAGGGACATGGCTTTCGTGAACGTTGCGGTAGCTTCCTTTAGGCCCATAGCCATTCTGTTAAACTGAAGCAGCTGATTTCCGTATCTCCCGTCTGGCGCATAAAACGCGGTCAGGTGAGCCGATTCTAGATCCATTTCAATCTGATGGTAACCCTGTTTTAGATCTAGCACTGAGATGTAGTTGGCTGCTGCTAGATGCTCTAGGATCTTGGTCGTAAAGGGCAGCGGTTGGCAACTGCCTTCAGTCTCTTCGTTGAGCGCTCTGAAGTCCGTAACGAGGCGAAATTGTCTGTTGCCTTGCGCGTCGGGTTTTTTCGGCACGATCCACAACGAAGATGAACAATTTGAGTGCGACGGGCCCACGATCCCTTGCTCGCGCAGCTTCTGCAATTCTCGAAGCATATGCTCTTTAAGGGCTGACGTAAATCGGAAGCGGTTGCTTCTTATCGTTTTGTTGGATTTTAACACTAGTTTGTGTTTCAGCAGGTGCGTTACTGGTAGCGGTTCGCCGTCCAAGTCGAAGACCCCTGGAAAATCGCTGATGATTTCCCGGATATACTCAATTTCCTCTCCATTGCACCCGTCTGGATCTGCCATTTTAAGGATTTTCTCGACAAGCTCGATTCTGGCTTTTTCGTCCGTAAGGAGTTTTCCATTGAGGAACTCAACTTCTTTGTATTTTTCGGCTACTTTGTTGCCATCAAATAGCCGTCGTAGATTCGCCGCGAATTTAGCAGCATCCTCAGCCGAGGCGTCGCCTTGGGCTTGGTAGAGTGGATTATCCGTCGTCGTTTCACATTCGAGAAGTTCGATTATTGGGCTTACTATTGAGATTTCTTTATCACTGGTGTTTATGCACTCTGCGTAAACTCTGTCGTTTCTGTTTTCGGCTACGAAATTGCCGAAGAGCAAGTCGGGGTGTAAATTTGTTAATGGAACCCAACCGACTTTCACGTCGTTGTTTTTGACGCGAGCTCCGATTATCATTTTGACCCTTGGTGGTATCGTTGTACGCTCATCTGATTCAAATGGCATTAGTGCCTTTCCGAGTTTTAGGCATTGGTTAGCTGCATCCACGCAGCCTTTGTGCGTGTGAATAATGTCCCACCCGATGATTCCCGAATTTTCTATTGGGAATTCATTGGGTTCTACTTGGACGTTGCAGTCTAACCCCTGCAGTTTTATCACTGCTTGGCCTAGAGTGTACGATGAACCAGGCGTAACGCCTTGGATTTTGATAATCTTGCTCGTATCGATGGGGTAGCTAGGTGCTAACTTCCCAATTTTTACGACGGAGATGTCTGCTCCAGAGTCTGCGTAAAATTTTCCGTGACCATTTCTTAGCTGCTGGCTGTTCAAGACGACGACTGGGGGTTGTCTTGAAGGCAATAGAAATGTTATGTTTACCGATTTAAACTTCTCGTCTGCTGCGCTTTCTGGCTTTTCCTCCGATACCGGTAACTCTTGAGTAGGCTGATTTTGAACTGCTACTTCACTAGTACGTTTTTCCGCACGCTCGCCGGTTGGGGAATGTGGCGAACGTTGCTCTAGTTTAAATTCCTGTTCCCTTGCTGCTCGCTGCTTCCTTTATGCTGACCGTTGATGTTGCCGACCTTGCTGTTGTCATTCGGCTCCTGTTTCTTGCCGATAACGTTGTTGTTTTTATTGTTTGGCCGGCCTTGACCACCATTACCATACTGCCTCCAAGGTGGCCTTTTGATTCTTTCCCGTTTGGCGTGGGCGACCAGCGTGCGGCACTCTTCAGTGTCGTGCGAAGCCGCCTTGCAATAATAACAATACTTCTCATCATTTTGCTGCTCGCGTTGCGGAATGTTTTCGGTATCCGGCTGTTCGGTGGGTTTTGCCGGGTTCGGATTCGTTCCCTGCATCCACATTAGACGTAGTTGGGCTGACAAGTCTGTAGGGACGACTGAGCTGTCGACGGGCGGTCTGCCCCCCTGCTTGCCCTCGTATTCTACGGCGTACGTCATAGCTTGGCTCAGCGTTTTCGGTTTCTTGAGCTGAAATAGGAAGTTCAGTGGCTGCTTTAGGCCTAGCAAGAATTGCTCCAATGCCTCGGTGTCTGCCTGTTGCAGCCTGTATTTCCTATCGTGTTCGGAAATATCTGGGGCCGAGCCTACTATTGTTCTCAGCCTATTATATAATTTCTCGGCGCGCATGCCGTATTCGCCGGCTGGCTCTAATAGTCCCTGTTGCAGGTTGCGAATTTCGCCCTGGATCTGGTGGGCGATTCCGATATTCGCAAAATGCAGGGTTAGATCTTTCAAAAATGCATCTATCGTTTTATAGCGCGCAGTACGAGCCCGGTACCCCTCGGTGGCTTTGCACTGCAATTTATTCGCTATATGCATTAGCAGAAAGTCTTCGTTTTCGAGGCCGAATCTGTCTCGGACCCTGCGGACCGCGTTGCAAAAGATTGGGAGCGAGTCGGGATCCCCTTCGAAGTAGGGTATGTAACTCGCTGCCTGATGGAATGTCATGCGCTTTAAGCCCGCAGCTTCGGTGACCCTGCCAGTCGGTTTGGTATCGCTCTCGTCGTCGTTCGATGAGTAACTCCTTCGGCGACTACCGCGGCGACGGTTTGAATTGTCTCGGTTTTTGTGACTGCGATCGGTGTCGCTGTCGCGTTCGCGCCTCGAGTTCTTCTTTCCCTTACCGCGGTGCGATCCTCTTTGCGCTTCCTTGAAGGATTTTTCCCGCTTCTCTTTTTGTCACGTTTATTTTCCTCACTGTCACTACGGCGCTGTCGGCGTGAGTTACGGTAATCGGGGTCTTCGCGTCTACTTCGCCTGCTGGCTTTGTTACCGCTATACTCCCGGTTGAATTTACACCGTTCGTCCCTGTCCGTACGTCGTTCGTGATTCGGCCGACGGTCGCCGTCGCCCTCGTTTTGACCGCGCTGAGCGCGCTAGTTTGATTTCCAATCTACTGTGTCGGCCCAGGATTTGCGAACCTTAGTCGTGTACGCGCGGCGTTGATATTTTGTTTGCTCGCAGTCGGCGTAGTCGGAGTCGCTCTCTGAGCTAGAACGGGACCCGCGCTTCGAACGATTCCCACATTTGAATTTATGAGGAGCGATTGCGCGCTCGCGGACACTCGACTTAATAGGCCGACGGTTTGGGCTGTCACTGTGCGCGCGCGAATTTCCCTTGCGACGGCTGTAAGCGCTGGAACCGCTATCAGATTCGCCGGATTCGCTAGATGAAGAGGTGACTCGTTTTCTTCCGGCGAGGCTAAACGGTCTAATTTTTGAGCGACAGGACATAGCGGATTTTATTTTTGAGCCAAATTCTATATTACTCCCGACAGTAATACTGTGCTGCGGGGGCCGAGCGCTGAGGTTCTTACTCGATCTTCGTGCCGTTCTACTGGCTTTTGAGAACCTGCTGCATACAGACGACCTTCGACTGTTGCTTTGCCTGGCCGTCAGTTGCTCCACCATCACTTGTATTCGGTCGAGCAGGACACCCAGGTCGGTGCACGCTCCTTGTTCGGAAGCTTGAATTGGGGACGCTTGGTTTCGATTCACGAGGGTTTGACTGGGGGGTCTTGCAGACTGCTTACACCCAGACGCTGCGTGTACGCGCTGTTCTGGGATCGTATTGTTTAAAATTAAACTTGTGTTGTTCGAGGCGACGTTTTTACCACTCGCTGGATTTATCATTACGCCCTGAAGCCGATCGTTAATTTCCGACCTTTTGGGCGCTGATGCCGCATTCGCTATCCCGTTCGGTGCGCCCCAGTGATTACCTAAATTTAAGTTTCCGAATTTATCCCCTAGACTATACACCTCGCGGATTGCTGCAGCGTCCCGGATTGTTGCGGCTGCGTTATCATTTTCTAATGAATCGCCTGCCCACTGTACGGATTCGCGAACTTCGCTTTCGTTCGTCGGATACGGTTTTACGGGGGATCGCGACTTATAAAGCAGCTGGTTCACTTCGTTGTCGCGATTAACGAGACGACTTGGTTCTCCTTGAACTGTAGACCGACGGATGCTTTTAGCGCTGCTAGAGCTGCCACATGGATGACTTAACGCGATGGCTACGGCTCTCCGCGACTTCGGTGACATTTTCCGCGAAACTCTGAACATAGCTTTTGCGTTCATTAACCTTTTTTTTAAGTCGATCTCCGTCGCTTCCACCTTTGAACTTTTGCTGGGTTTCTTTACCGCGCCAAGTGCTGCGCTTAAAAATCCGGCGGGGGCCATTGTATATCACCGGGCGCTTAGAGCGCACAAAAATATTCAAACAAGGGAACGAATACAAAAGGGAAAATTAGGCAGCTTCTCTGACGAACCCGTCTGATAACTCTCAATCTGGTGTATTGTCCCGATAAGGGAGAGAATTGCACCTTGCTATGGTGTACAGCTGCTGGTTCGATGGTCTCGTTAAATTTCCTTTAGCCCCTTCTTGGCGACAAGAGCCTCGGCGACGTACAGATGATGAGAAAAAAAAACTTCCAAAAAGAGTATACTCGCTCGAGTCTAATGGGGTTGTGTAGACACTCGGTGTAAAATAACTGGCACGAGCATGAGTTAACAGTTCTCACACACCCTTTTATTTTTTTTTGCACTATTAATGCACTTATATTTTCTTTCTCTTTTTTGAGAAAAAAACAGCACTTTTTTTTTAATAATCACCACTTTATTCGACACTCCGAAAAACGGAAGAGTCCGGTAGCGCAAGCATTTAGAACTCCCCAAGGGATGCCAATATGTAACAGATGTGAGGGTGGTTCTGTTCTAATTGCCTTTATTGCTTGCTACCTGTCTCGAGCGAGCGTCGCCGGTCCCGCGTGCAAAGATGCACAGTCTGCATCTTTGCGCGTGAGAACACTCGGGCAGCAACGTTTCCACCGTCGGAGATTCGTGGTAGCGCCACCCGAACCCGTCAACGGAGAACCTACGGCTCATCCGTGACACAGGTTTGAGCCAGGACTCGTTATAGCCATAAGGTAGATTTTCCTATTCAGAACGACCGATTCAATATCAGTAAAGTGCGCTTGTAGAGATTGAGCGTTATTGTGCGCAAGCGAAGAATCCATAGCTAAGTTAGAGTTCGCCATAGTCTATGAGACTCATTTTCTGCTCTATTTGTCTACGCAAGAGAGGACATTTAGCCTGATCCGACGCCGCATGTGTTGTGCCCATATTTTTAGCAGTTACACAATTAATACAGCGAAAGGAAACCGAATTGCAGGATCTGCTTTCATGATCTCCGGAGCAGGATCCGCAGCACACATTGTTTGCGCAGTCCTTAGCTATGTGTCTAAACCGCTGACATTTATAACATTTCTTAACTATAACGTGGCCCGAAACGCGACAAGCAGACCAGTCAATGTGAACCCTTTTACGCTGAAGTAACACATGCCTACACTTTGGCTTATTCTCGACAACACAAGATCGGAATTTCTTATCGCCCGCTGGATATAAAAATACAGGTTTAATGTCCTCTCTAAAAGCTTCCGGCAGATTTTGATTCACAATGTAAGTAACTATATGCTCGGCCGTTAACTCGACAGGAATATCGTGGATGATCAGGCGCAGATTCATTTTGGTCTCTCGCTTGACCTCCAGGCCAACCTTTCCAAGACCAGCCGAATTACATAAGGCATCAAGAGAGCCACCTTCGATACGTACCGAGCTATGGGAACCATTTGATATGCACTGTACATTAACCTTATCCATCCAATCATTACGCGCTCCGAAGTATTGATTGGAAATGATTTGCCACGACTAAGCGAAATCCTGCTAGTAGACGCCGATTGAACGCGTCGAGAGGCTACTTCAGCAAAAGACGCATGTTTGTGGATCGCAGGGCCATGCCTATTGACCGCGAGGTCACCGGTAAAACGCTCGATATGGCTACACGCCCGTGCCAGAGTGTTGATACACGAACCAGCTACAATAAAATAATATTGTACTACAATATATTGTGCTATAAGCCCAAGAAATTTTACTTATTGCTTCCTTAACAGCTTTAACTACGTTTTGTAGTATCAATTTAGCCGGCGATAGCTTTTCGTTGACAATAATCGCTCACCTACTAGATCATTCGTAGCACCATCTTCATCCTCGCTTATAATCTCGTCCTCACTTTCGTTGTTACCTCTTTTTCTTCACGCAACTGGAAGAATTTCCTCGGTGTGGATCATCTCTACGCTTATCGACTGCGTGAGCGTCGGGTTCCCACCTTGATCCATAGGTGTCGCATGTCCTTGATTAGAGATCAAGAGTCGATGAGATCACCAAAGTCTAAAAGTTAGATTAGGAAAATGCCGACGAAAAACCGATTATTACGTTAATTTAACGCTATCCCCCTAGATGAAAATTATCAGAGAATACGACAGCAGTAGAGAGCATGCCAGATCTGTAAAAAGCAAGGGCTCCAAGGTACAGAACCATCGGAAACAGAATACAGAATAAAGAGCACTAGACAAGACAAGCGTACTACGCCAGAGAGAGAGAGAGAGAGAGAGAGAGAGAGAGAGAGAGAGAGAGAGAGAGAGAGAGAGAGAGAGAGAGAGAGAGAGAGAGAGAGAGAGAGGGAGAGGGAGAGGGAGAGGGAGAGGGAGAGAGAGAGAGAGAGAGAGAGCGAGAGAGAGAGAGAGAGAGAGAGAGAGAGAGAGAGAGAGAGAGAGAGCGAGAGAGAGAGAGAGGGAGAGGGAGAGGGAGAGGGAGAGATCTTTATTCTCACTTTACAGTAAAAAATAATAAATAAATAAAATACAATAAATAAATATATACTCTTTTTTAGAGTTATTTTCGGTATAAATAAATAGATTTGGTCGTAGACCCATCATATCACAGTCAGCTTAACGTTCTCGTCGAGAATATCACAGGTCTAGGCCGGAAAGGCCGAGTCAAAATAATCACAAATAAAGTTTATCGAATGCCCGCGTCATCCGCCCACATGAGGGACGGCTAGGACTCAAGGCCGAGCAGATAGCCGCGCAGTGCTTCCTTAAAGGATGCGAGAGAAGGTAGAAGGCGTATGGAAGAGGGCAAGGAGTTCCAGAAACGTGCACCCTGGATCTGAAAGGCTTTTAGGCCAGTTTCAGTGCTCACCACCGGAACATGAAGCTCAGGCGGGGGCCCCCCTGCGGAAGGCCTGGGCTGATGCTTGCTAAAAAACGATACCAGATACTCTGGCCTACGCAATCTCATAATTTTGTATAGGAGTATAGCTTTAAAATAAAGCCTACGTGAGTCAGTACTAAGCCAGCCCAGTCTTCTCCGGTAGGGGGAGATGTGCTCGTCCCTTCTTACTCCAAAGATGTATCTTATACAAGAATTACTTAGTCGCTGTAGTCGTATTCTCTGTTCGTCAGTCGCGTCTAGGTACACCACAGTACAATAGTCCAGATGGGGTTGGACCAGTGACTCAACCAGCCTTCTCCTTAGAGCCTCGGTGGCACAATCCCTGATAAAACGCAAGCTATACAGGGCTTTATTGACTTTTCTAGTTATACAATCTACTTGCGGTTTCCATGTTAATTTACTATCTAATGTAACACCGAGACTCACCACCGCATCTTCAAAAGGGACGATCACTCCGTCACACATCCTTACCCCAGGCAAATTCAAGGACTTAATGTCATTTACGTTCTTTCTGGATCCAAAAAATATTGCCTTGGTTTTGCTAGAGTTCAGACGCAGTCCAGAGCTCTCCGCCCATTCTGACACCCGCCTTGCGGCTTCTGATAATTGCGTCAGGCCCTCCCCAAGTTTACCCTTGGTGGTATGGAGGTAAATCTGTAGGTCGTCTGCATAAAAAATATGTTTTGTCGTCCTTTTGTCTAGTAAGTCTTGTAGGTCGTTAACGTACAGACTGAACAGCAGAGGTCCCAGGACCGAACCCTGTGGAACACCCAGATTGGTTTCCAACCACTCGGAATTACCATCCCTGGTAGAAGTAACCATCTGCGTGCGGCCTTGAAGATATGATTTTAACCACAAGAGAACCATCCGTGAGAAACCCAGCCGTTGCAGCTTAGTTAATAATTTCGTAGGTGATATGGTGTCAAAGGCCTTGCTGAAATCAAATAACAGCAAGAGCGTCACCTCCTTTCTGTTAATGGCCATACGTACGTCATCTGTCAGTTTAATTAACGCCGTCTGGGTACTGTGATGTTTTCTGAAACCAGTCTGGAGAGGATCCAAAATTTTGTTTTTGTTTAGATACTCCGTGATTTGGGAATGAGCTAACTTTTCGAGCACTTTAGATAGGAAGCAGAGTAGAGCTATAGGTCGAAAGTCTGACACAGATGAAGGGGCACTGTTCTTTTTTAGTGCTATTAATTGCGCCTGCTTCCAAATGCCCGGAAAGACGCCCAGAGCGAAAGAGGAGTTAAATATCTTTACAATAAATTCGCCAATTATTGGGAGAGCTTTCACGATCACTCCCTGAGGGACCCCATCAACACCCCTCGCCTGTGAGGAAAAGTGTGCAATGGCGAGAATGACATCATTTATGTTGACTGGACTAAACGAGAAGCCTTCCTCACTTGCAGTAGAAATGAAGTCCAGAGCGTCATCCAGGTTTTCATAGGGTGAGACAGATATCCCAGCGAAATGGTCGTTCAGCTCGCCCGGCGTAAAACCATGAAACTCCTCCTCTTTACGCCTAGGTATGAGGCCGAGGTTACGCATTTTCTTCCATATATCCTGATTATCATCAAGAGCATCCGACAAATGTCTAGTGATATAGGAGCTTCGCTCTTGAGCCATGCGAACATCAACCTCATTGCTGAGCCGGAAAAACTCGTCAAAGAGTTCTGAACGCCCAGTGCGCTTGTAGCGTCCGTGCGTGGCATCCCTCTTATCGATGAGCAATCGTAGCTCAGGACCAAACCAAGGAGCATATTTTTTCTTTATGCAAACCATCTTACGAGGTGCTAATATGTCAATTACCGAATTTAAGTTAGCATTCAAGTTTTCCAAAGCACCCTCCAGATTGGTTCCAATAGAGTTCATGGCCTCCCAGTTGCAGCTTGATAGTAAGTCACCAAGCGAGGCGGTGTCTATGCCTTTGAAGTTCCTGTAAACAAAAGGCTCCTTCCCAAGAATGGGAGCGTGGATGTTAAGTGAGACCTCTATAATACAGTGTTTACCAAAACTGGGCAGCCTTTCCTTCTTAATGTCATGTATTCTGTCGTTCTCGTCCGTTAGTATCAAGTCAATCCACGTGCAAGAGGTAGAGGTATAATGCGTGGGACCATGGCCGACTATCTGAAGAGATAACTCCTCAGCGAGACTCCGGATGGTGTTGGCATCATCCGATCCCGACAACAGGTCAGCATTCAGATCGCCCATGATGATTTTGTGGCTAAATTCACCGCTGAGATCACGTAGGACGCTGAAAAGATCAGAGTCCCTTTGCATCGCAACCTTCGGAGGTCTATAAATGACCCCGACAAGAACTGGAGGAGAGGAACCCTGCTGTATGCTGCAAAACAGATATTCAGGGATCCCGGATTTTCCAGGTCCCTGTGTGTTAGAACTAGCCAATAAACGTACTTTAAATTCATTGTGTACATACAACGCCACCCCGCCTCCATTCACATTGCGATCCTGTCTCAGTAGTGAGAAGCCGTCAATCCGAATGAGACCGTCATCAACGACCGAGCCCAACCATGACTCAGCAATACCAAAGATGTTATAGGAGGGATGTTCAGTAAGGAAGAGTCGAAGACTCTCAATGCGAGCTCTCAGCGAAGTCACATTAAGAGAGAGAGAGGGGGGGGGGAGGGAGGGAGAGAGAGAGGGAGAGAGAGAGAGAGAGAGAGAGAGAGAGAGAGAGAGAGAGAGAGAGAGAGAGAGACAAGCCTGCGAAATATTAAGCCGGAGAGAAGGCTGTGCGAGGTCCGGTAACGCGTGGGAGGTTTACTTAGCCACCACGTTGTAGGGAGCGGCTAGGCGAAATACATCATGGTTTTCCTCAATTTATTTTTGATGTTGTCATTTTTCTCCTTTTTCCAGCTCTTCCAAGTTAATGCGATCGCGTCGAATCAGTCGACAAAATTTAATAAATCGAGCGCATTATAATGGCAAGAGTTGTGGCACGTCGCACTTTATACAAGCGTGGTATTTACATTTCGAATTGATAAACCATATCTCAAATACTTCTGTTTATAAATCTGATGTCAATTATGATTAATTATTATTTCAAATAAATTAATCATATTGATGTTGAAATCGAAAACAAAAATATGTAACTCCGTATATGTTTTTTTTTTGTATATTGTTTTATTTATGCACAAGAGTAATCTATATACAAGTTATGTTACGTAACTTATCAGTATTAGAATGAAACTGTTTTAAAATTCTAATGATAAAATAATTTTAAAAATTACTTGTAATTCTGAAAAATGGATACAGACCTAAAGGTTTATAGTACATTATGATACTATTGTGGGAGATGGTTTTCTAACTTGCTCAAGGTATTCACACACGCGAAGCTGGGAGGTAGAAAAACTTTTCCTAGAACAGCATACATCGTGGAATAAGTTTGCAAGCATCGATTTCTATCCCCATTTACTCTATCGCCTATTGTTCTGATTCTTGTTCGCACGATTGTTTGAAATCGTCGGAAGGATGTCGCGTTAAAACGGTGAAATTACGTCCGTGCGTTTGTGTGTGCATTTGTGTCTACGTGTGCATGCGTGTGTGTATGTGTATGTCAATTGATAGTTATTTTTTTCTAGGCCTTTTTCTGGATGTTATAACAGATTCAATCAAAAAGGAATTTATTGTTGCATTGTTTGTGAACAAGAACTATTCTCTTCGAAAAGCAAGTATGATCATGGATGTGGTTGGCCGGCATTTAATGAAGTTTTGGATCAAGGGCGTGTTAAACTTAACAAAGACACTACTCCAGGTATGCTATTGAGTTATAATCCTATAAACATTTGAAGTTAGATTTACGTAATTTTATTGTATAAATTTGTTTATTATTACTTTACACAGCAGTAACTGCTATATATTCCTATGATTTTAAGTTTAGTAATCAATTTATCCGTAAAAAGTACAAAAAACGAAATAGTTTATTGTGATTTATGTATATATCACCTCAAATGATAAGAAAACTGCGGTAGAGGCGATGTAGCATCGAATTTTTTTTTCGGATTTTCGTACACTCTAACTGCATATTTTCTGTAGATTTCCTTATATATATATATATATATATATATAATTACAGACCAATATCACTTATATCAAATATTGCTAAGATTTTTGAAAAAATAATTCATAGTAGAATTTCGACATTTTTGACGAAGTTTAACATTATTTCTGATAAACAATTTGGTTTTGTTTTTAAACAGAGGAACTGTGGATGCACTCAATTATATTTCAAATATTGTATATAATAAACTTGATAAAAGCAAACCTATTATCACAGCTTTCCTGGACCTGGCGTAAGCATTCGACACTGTAGATCACAGAATACTTTTAGATAAACTAGAGAGATATGGAGTAAGAGGTAGTGCTCTAGAACTATTAACGAGTTATTTATCTAATAGAAAGCAATGCGTGAAAATTAATAATTGCAAAAGTGTTTATAAAGATATAAATATAGGTGTTCCGCAAGGAACAATATTAGGCCCCTTATTTTTTATATTATATGTAAATGATCTATTGATAAATATGCCACAAGATACCATTATGTCCTATGCGGATGACACTGTCATCATCTCGAGTGATGACTCGTGGTCTGCCGCTCAGGATAGGATGAATGCTTATCTACATGAGGTAGCAGAGTGGCTCACTCTAAACAAATTATCATTGAACATAAATAAAACGATGTACATAACTTTCGGTAACTACTCTAATAGTGCACCAAATGACATACACATTTATATAGGAAATACCGACATCAAAAGAGTTGAAAGACATAAATACCTAGGATTAGTTTTTGATTTCAATATGAAATGGGACTCACATATAGACTATATAGTTAAAAAAATAAGATATTTAATATTTATTTTTGCAAAGATTAAAAAAATGATGGATAGGAAAACTTTGTTAATAATACACTATGCCTTTTTTCAAAGCTTAGCCACATATGGTATTATAGCGTGGGGAGGGGCATATAATAATTGCTTAGATTTGCTACAAGGAATACAAAAGAAAATACTGAAGATTATATACAAATCCCATTTTGTATTGAATGCTTTGCCATTAAATATAAGACAAATGTTTTATCTGGAGGCTATTTCGTTTCATTATCAAACATTGAAAAATATTTATATTAATAGTTCAAGTAAAACTAGAAATAAGAACATACAATTGTCAAAAGTCACAAAAAGTATTAGCAAAAAGAATAGTTATTACGTAGCTGATAATATTTACAATAAACTTATCGTAGATCTAAAAATCATGAATTATAATAAACCATCGATAAAAAAAAGACTAAAAAACTTTATTCTAGAAAATAAAATATAGATACAAATATTTAATCTTGTTTTGTAATGTTTGGTAAAAAAAAGAAGAAGAGAAAAAAAAATGATGTAATTAGTTTGTAAGAATTAAGTGTAATTAGTTATGTAAGTATGAATGTACCATACCTATGTACAGGCAATTGTATTTACCTCTATTCGCCTTGTCGAGCCTCGGCCGCACCCCCTCGTGGTAAGCTACGGAATATAAATAATTAGGATAAATAAGCAGAAATAGCTGCTGAAAAGTAGTAAACATGGAAAATGTCAATAAAAAAGTTATTGAAAGGAAAAGTAATCGTTGGTGTTGTGTTCCCCAGTGTTAATTTAGTAAATCTGCTTCTTTGCATTATTTTCCAAAAGAAAAATCCTTAAAGAAAAAGTGGATTATATCCTTGAAAATAGGGAACAACATAACCTCAAACATGGTTGTATGTGGGAATCATTTCAAAGAAAACGACTTCATTCCAAGTAAGTAATTATAAAAACGTAATACTAAAGAAAAAGAGTAAGTATAATGAAAACTTTATTTCCAGGAGTAAATATCAAGCGTAAAACTCTCAAAAAAACCGCTGTCCCATCAGTAAACTTACCTTTACGAACTTTTGACAAAGTTTTAACTTTGGATCAGAAAAAAAAAATTGACGAGAGACAACAACGGTGGGAAAAAAGGCAAGGAATTTTAGAAAGGTAAATTTTTACTTAAAACTTTGAATTATACTTTAATTATCTTCAAAAATCAATTAGAAAAAATGTATTTTAGTTGTAAAAATACAAATAAAAACATTACAAGTGAGATAGCAGATGAGATAGCAGACAAAATAAATAATGAATCTATAACTGAAACTTTAAATGTACAGCATCAAGAGACAGAGACGATAAAAGAGTCAGAAGATATAATAGACAGTATACCGTCATTTGAAAATTGTGACGGATGTCAAAATAATAATCAAATAGAAGAAAATGATTATGAGGCAGCCCAAGAAGCAGCTCAAATACTTTTGGTTTTAAGTCAGCAAAGTGTTGCAAAGAGTGTTGAAGAAACCAATGTTAAAAATGTAGCAACAAATGAAGAAAAAAAATGTATAAATAATAGTAAAGAACCGTCTCTTTTTATGCAATTATTAAAAAAACCAGAAGATTTAAAAACATTTTGTGGGATTGATTTTGTTAGATTAGAAAATTTAAGAAAATCAGTTGAAATGGCTGAGAAAAAACCGAATCAATATAAAATTTCTATAAAAGAAAGAATAGTTTTGTGTCTGTGTAAATTGAAATTAAATTTGTCTTTCAAGTGTCTTGCAGTGCTGTTTCAAATTCATCGTGAGACGTGTAGTCAAATTTTTTTAATTACACTACATACGTTATCATTTATTTTACAAGATGCTATTTATTGGCCGTCAAAAGATGAAATACTAAAAAGTATGCCAAAGTGCTTTCAAGAATTTAAGGAAACATACATAATTCTAGATTGTACAGAAATACCAGTAGAGCGACCAAAATGCTTGCGGTGCATACTCCGTTTATATTCTCATTACAAAGGTTGTGAGACAATAAAGTTACTTGTAGGAATTTCTCCTTCAGGATTGATCATTTTCATAAGTAAACCATATGGAGGACGAGCATCAGATAAGGCAATATTCAATCAATCAAAGATTTTGGACAAATTAGAACCAACAAGAGATGCTATTATGGTCGATAAAGGATTTGCTATCGAGAAAGAGTGTGCTGAAGCAAGGATAAAATTGATTATGCCTCCAAAACTTGGAAAAAATAGCCAATTCAGTATCAACAATATCACAAGTACTGTAAAAATAGCAATTCGAAGAATGAAGCTTTTCAACATTTTAAAATCTAAAAATTCCCAGAAAATGGCACCATATATGAAGGAAGTATGCACAGTAATCTGTGGACTTGTCAATTTGAGTGAGCCAATTTTATCTGATAAAAGGTTTTAATAATTATTTATTTGTAATTGTATATATGAATTATTTATGAAAAATATTTTATTAAAATAAAAACTTTTATATGTACTACACATTAAGAATTTTTATTTGCATATTCTCTATAATACACAATAATCACAGAAATAGTCTTATTAAATTACCAAAAAGTAAGTTATCAACAATTGTTTTTTGAATACATACATAATAGTCACATATCATATAAACTTAATTTTCAGTAACACATCATTTTTGGTCGATATCACAGCATATCGTTAGAACACTTTTAACTACTTATTATTATTTCTATTATTTTCTTTTTCTTCGTTTGAAACGTTACACACAAGTGCTTTCAAGATATATTGAAAATAAATTTTTTCTAATACCGGAATGTAATTATTAACAACTACTTCACGATTATAAGGCACTTCTACAATCAAAACAGAGTCATTGAACGAACTGTAAATTATAAAATGAGAAAATAACAAGCCAGTGATGAACATTCCTATTTGTACCTGACAAAAATACTTGTGCTTTTCTTTCAGTACAACGTTACCTTCATCATCATACTCTAAATATTTGATTGAATCAACTGCATCTAATGCGGATACTGTCTTTCCAATTTTTGGAGATTTTATTTCTATAGTGCACTTGTCTTTCACAATACCATCTGGGCTGTATCCCAGCCAGGGTATTGATGGATTAATCAATAATCCCATTTTTGTAACATTAAAATCTGTACAGTATTCGTAACATTGGATTGCTTTATCTTCCATTAATATACCATATTTAGTATCCGCATTTCCACTGAACGTGCTGTTCAAATGTTTGTAGGTTTTTGATTCCCAGTCAGGAGTCTTGTTGTTCCAATAAGTATATAAACTATATGCATTACTGGCAGTTATTCTTACATGTCTTTCTGATTGCCACAAACTATTATTCTGTAACTGAGTCTTCATACATACTTCTATAGCATTTTCAAGGTTTATACATACTTTTTTTAAATAATATTGCTTTTCCATATCTGTAATACTATTTAATAACTCGTCATTAGTAGACGAATGAATACATTTACGCAGTATTGCTTCAGCTAAACAACGTTTCATGTTCATTTCTAATTCATTGTTGGTCTCTTCTTGTGCTTTTGACCTGTAGCCTGATTTTACCTTCAATAACTCGCATTTACTAGCTGTTAGTCCTAAACAAAAATTACTTATTTATTAATAAAAAACACAAGTTGAAAAATATATTAATTATTACATTTAGTACCATCAGTTAACATATTTAGAAAACTTGTTTTTGTGCTTGCATCTTGAGGCTTTGTTCGATCAAAATCTTTATCCATGGGTTTTTGCACATGGCAAAATTTAGAAATGGGCACAGCAGCATACATTTTACTTACAGTTCCTTTCAGCTTTCCCCATTGTTGCTTAATATCAGTGCACGTTGCATCTTCAATTTCACACATTGGGATTCTGAAAAAAGTGTTTTTATTATACTTTATATAAACATCAGAACTTGATTTTTAGGCATAAAGAATAATTATTTACCTACCTACTTAAAAACATTAGTACACCAACTGAATGCTTACATTTTCCTAGAATACCAGCTGGACAAGAAGAAACACAATTAAGTGATACTTTCTTGCTGACATTCTTCAAAACAACTTTTATTTCGTGCGGAGCTTCAGTCAAAGCAGATGACTTTAAGCACAACGCGAGGAAATGTGTCTCATACTCATTTCTCTGTGTCACCCCACAAAAAAGTATATGGTTAGCTTTAAAAACACAGTCTCCTTCTTCATATGGTCGCACGCCTTCACCCACATACCCCAAAATATTGCTAAAATCGACAAAATATTTGTTAACTTCCATCTTTCACCATACTTTCTAATGTAAACATCCTAATTATTTATATTCCGCAGCTTACCACGAGGGGGCGCGGCCGAGGCTCGACAAGGCGAATAGGATGTCTTGTTGCTTACAAGGCATTTGTATATGGTCTAAATAAATAAATAAATATATATATATATAAGAGAGAGAGAGAGAGGGGAGAGAGAGAGAGATTTATTTTTTCTATACATTATATTGTACAATATATACATTAGTTATACAGGGTGTCCCATTTTAATTTACCACCCCCTAAAACTGGTTAATAATTTGCTCTGAGAAAAAAATGTTTCAAATAAAATTTGTTGGGTTCGAAGGGGGGCATCTTTTGGCTATTTTAGCTGCGACCTTGAACATGACCTTCAAGGTCATTTGAAAGTCAAGACCAAATTTTCATATGAAATGTGCATATTTTTATGGCGGATTCGGATTCTACTAAAAAAGAGAAACACTTTTTGTTCGAATCATTTTTTGAAAAAATCCCAAATTTTTGTTGTAAACGGCTTTAAAAAAGTTGAAAAAATCACTAAATATCTCTTATTGCCCCACCCTTTAAAAGAAGTTAAAAATTTTACATTTTATCCGAGGAATTAGAAACGTACACAATTTTACAAATTTAAGTCCAAGTATGACCTTAGCCATGAACATGTCCTTAACCAACAAGGTCAATCGAAGGTCAGTCAATTTATTTAACGGTAATCCTCGATTTTTATTCCGGCTATTGAAGCTTGGCTATGACCTTGACCTCGAACCTTAAATTCATTTTAAGAAAGAACCATCACTTTAATGGAAAATACTCTCTTTTTCAAAGAAATGAAATCACCAAAAAATTTATCATCAGAACCAAAGTTCATTAGAACGCTAATCTGATTCATTTTTTATCACATGGGGGAAGTTTGCAATCTTCGAGGTATGTTTGACATTCTCTGGGGCAAGTTTGCAATCTTCGGGGTATGTTTGACATTCTCTGGGGCAAGTTTACGGTCACAACTGGGACAAGTTTGACATCATCTGGGGCAAGTTTGAGCAGTAAGGGGCATGTTTTCAACTGAGAATCAAAATCAAGCTTAGTTTTTTTAATGAAAATTGTACATATTTTAAATCATATTCAGATTCTCTGATAAAGTAAAATTGTACATATTTTAAATCATATTCAGATTCTCTGATAAAGTAAAATTGTACATATTTTAAATCATATTCAGATTCTCTGATAAAGTACGCATCTTTTTAAGAAATATTTTTCTTAAAAATAAATCGTAAATGCTTTATTTCTCGCTAAAAGACATTTTTTTGCTTCGTTATCGTTCTATTGGTAAAGCTTGTAAATTCTTACAGCTCCTCAAAGCTTCTCATCATTAGGTTTTCATTAACTTTCTGAATTTCAGAGCAGAAAAATACTTATAATAAATTATTTCTAGTAAGATTAAATATTCCCTAAAAAATCTACCTACAACAGATAATGGCTGACTACACGCCAGTAGAGATAGTCAACATGATCAAGATTCTGGGAGAATGTCACGACAATTACAAGGCTGCAGCGAGTCTGTACGCTGAATGGTATCCGGACGCTCGTCATCCTAGTAGGAGGAATATTAAACTTCTAACGATAAGAGCTCAAGGAGGTAACTTAAGAAGGAAGAGGCGACGGACGGGCCCAAGAGAGCATATTGCGCTTGGGGTTCGTGCTGTAATTGCCGAGGATCCTCATATTTCGACGCGACAAATTCAGCGAATGCATGGAGTACCCAGATCAACAGTTTACCGTGTATTGCGTCATTTTAGATTTCATCCATATCACTTGCACCTTACACATGCCATTGAGCCTGGTGATCCTGCCAGGCGACTTAGATTCTGTCAATGGGCGGAAACACGAATGCACATAGATCCATTTTTCTTTGATCGAACTCTCTTTACAGACGAGGCAAAGTTCGACAATATGGGAGGAGTTAATCTTCATAACGCGCATTATTATGCAGAAGAAAATCCACATTGGCAGCGAGATCACCGTACACAAAGACGGTGGTCAATTAATGTTTGGGCGGGCATAGTTGGGGAATACGTTGTGGGTCCAATTTTTTATGACCGTAATTTAAACGGCGAGCTTTATTTAGATATTCTCGAGAACCAAATTCCACCTCTTCTAGAAAACATTCCGCTAGAAATAAGGCGAGACATGTGGTTCCAGCAAGACGGTGCTCCCGCTCATCGTAGACTACTTGTCAGGAGATTTCTGAACGCGACATACCCAAATAGTTGGATTGGAATTGGCAGTCCAATCTGTGAATTCCCTGCGCGATCGCCAGATTTGACCCCATTGGACTTCTTTCTGTGGAGGGCTGTGAAGCAGAGAGTTTACGCGGAAGCCTCGACGACGGCACAAAATATGATGGAGAGAATTGTTGCAGCATTCCGGGCGCTCACCCCACAAACATTAATAGATGTCCAAAGAAGTTTTCGGCAGAGAATACAAATGTGCATTCAACAAAATGGGCAATTGATAGAGCACTTGAGACGTTGAAATTTCCATGACTAGCTGAACGAAGAGGTCTTGCCTTGGCTGGACGTGAAGGTCTTGCCTTAAGTAGCTGGATAGGGTCTTGCCTTAAGTGGCTGGATAGGGTCTTGCCTTAAGTGGTTGGACGGGGTCTTGCCTTAAGTGGTTGGACGGGGTCTTGCCTTAAGTCGCTGGACGCGAAGGTCTTGCTTTAAGTGATCCAAAGGATACCTCTGTCTTTGTTTGAAGCTAGTAACATTCATCTAAAACAGCTTATTTCTAGGACAAATTCTCTTTTCAGTTAAAGGGAGAGCTACCTATTGATGATCAAAAAATGGTTAAGACAAAAAGTGTTACTTTTTTAGTAGAACCCGAATCTGTGATAAATCTTATTCAAATGACCTTGAAGGTCATGTTCAAGGTCACAGCTAAAATAGCCAAAAGATGCCCCCCTTCGAACCCAACAAATTTTATTTGAAACATTTTTTTCTCAGAGCAAATTATTAACCAGTTTTAG
This sequence comes from Muscidifurax raptorellus, assembly GCA_020010945.3. Lineage (NCBI taxonomy): Eukaryota > Metazoa > Arthropoda > Insecta > Hymenoptera > Pteromalidae > Muscidifurax > Muscidifurax raptorellus. The sequence continues at coordinate 1,549,602 of JAHUUD020000012.1, forward strand.
GGGGTGGTAAATTAAAATGGGACACCCTGTATATTTTAAGATGGAATTAATGGGTGTGAGATGAGATGAAATGAATGAAGTGACTGTGGTGGAATGTAGTGAGTGTGAGAGAGTTAAGTGTGAGTGTGATGAGTTGATTGCATGAGATCAGGCCAGCACTATTGATTTTCTGGCTCCAGGAAATGTTTCTTTGCTAGTAATTTGAAAGGTGATATTGATGTGGTGTTTCTTAGGTGAGATGGTAGAGAATTCCATAGATATGAGGCGCTGATGTGAAATGATTTCCTCAGTGTCTCGGTGGCGAAGGGGGATATGTCTAAGGGGATCACCTCCCCCCTTACAGGCCTGAGTGCGACGTGGAAGTCAAAGTACGCCAGGATGTAAAATGGTGCCGCGTTGTTGAAGAGCTTTCTTAAGAAGCAGGCCATGAAGTACTTCCTACGCCCAGCGGTGGTGAGCCATTGCAGCTCGCGCCTGTAAGGGGAGATGTGCTCATCCCTTCTTACACCATAGATGTAACGAATTCCCATGTTTACCAGTCGCTGTAGTTTAATGTCTAGTTCCTGAGTCAAGTCGCAGTACACCAGTGAACAGTAGTCTATGATAGGAAACAGGAGTGCTTGTACGAGATGTTTACGCAGCTTCAGATCAGTGCTTTTCCTAAAGAAATTAAGTCGATACATTAGCGAGTGTGCACGTTTACACAGTTGTGTAACGTGTTTCTTCCAAGAGAGCTTAGAGTCAAGCACCAACCCTAGACTACGCACATGTGATTGGTAATCAATCCGGGCTCCCTCTCTGTTAATGTAGGTGTTAGCAAGCGACGGTAAAGCGTCTATGTAATAGGGGGAACCTAGGACGATCGCCTGTGTTTTGCGGACATTGAGCTTAAGATGATTTGGTGCAGCCCAGCCTGAAATCCTATCGGCGTTAGCACTCATCCTCGCGGAACAGGAATCGAGCTCTTCAAGTCGGCATTGGCTGTAAACCTGCAGGTCATCCGCGTATATGAGATGAAAGATGTCATGGTCAAGGCAGTAGCTGATGTCATTGATGTATAGTGAGAAAAGTAGGGGTCCAAGACTGATCCCTGCGGCACTCCGGTGTTGAGTGAGCGAAAGGTGGATAGTTCATCGTTGTCACCAATGACAGTCTGCTCTCTGCCTGTGAGGTATGATGCGAGCCAGCGGATAACCTGCTTAGAGAAGCCGAATGATGTTAGCTTACTGAGTAGTTAGACGTGACACACAGTGTCAAACGCCTTACTAAAATCAAAAAGGAGGAGAAGTGTTATTTTCTTTTTGTTAATGCCAAGCCTGACATCATCAGTCAGTTTAATGAGTCCCGATTGAGTACTGTGTCCGGAGCGAAAGCCAGTTTGGAGGTCGTCAAGACAAAGCCTTGATTCAAGATGTTCAGAGATCTGTCTGTGAACCAACCATTCCAGTGCCTTGAATAGAAAGCAAAGGAGGGAGATCGGACGATAATCAGTTAGTGCTGTTGGGGAACTGACTTTGTTTAGCGCATGCACTAATGACTTTTTCCAGTCAGAGGGGAAGCATGACTCACTCAGAGCAGGTTAAAAATACGACAGAGAATAGGAGCGAGTACTGGCAATGCCTTGTGAATGACAAACTGTGGGATGCCGTCGCTGCCTCTTGCCTGGGAGTCGAAGTGCATTACTGCGGCTATTACGTCCGATACCGTTATCTCCCTGAAGTTGAAATACACAGATATTCCTCAACAGCAGGTGTCAGCGGGTCAGATGATATGTCGCTGAAGTGCTTGTTGAGGTCTTCATTGGGGAAGCGAGAAGGAGGTTTTTCTTTGGAGGTGGTGATTCCAAGTCTCTCGAGCTCTCTCCAGATCTCAGCGGCGTCAGTTAAGGATGCCAGGCGTGAATGGTAGTAATTCAGCCTAGCACTCTCAACCTGCCTATGAGCATCATTCCTGGCTAGTCTGTAAAAGTACAGGTCCAGAGGGAGACGTGATCTGCGGAAACGTCTATATAGTCTGTCCCGTTCCTTCAAGAGATCACGAAGAGCCGCGGTGAACCACGGGTGACTCTTCGGTTTAGGGGTCACTGTGCGTAATGTGGCGAGATGGTTTATAGCGTCTGTTACGTTTGTATTCAGTAGGGTGATGCAATCGTTAAGTGATGAAGTATGAAGCAATGACCAGTCGCACGCGCCGAGGAAGTTCCTTAGCTTCTCGGCGCAGATGCCTTTGTAGTTTCTGTAGGTGTAAGTTTGAGGTATGTGTAGTGGCATATGTACGTTGAGACTGGCCGTTATTAAGTCATGTCTGTTTATGAAAGGAGTGTTAGTCTTCCAGTGTGCGAGCAGGCGATCCTGCTCGTTAATAAGGCAGAGGTCGAGCCAAGTGTCGGATTCCGATTTGTGATGCGTTGCACCATATGGAACCGACTGAAGGGAGTTTTCATCAATGAAGGCCCTGATGAACTTGGCATCTTCTGATGAAAAGAGTTGATCGGCATTGAAATCTCCCATTATCAGTTTAGTAGAATAGTTATGCATATTTGTGGAGAGATTTTCTATAAAGTCACTGCCCTGGATGAAAGGGGCATGGGGTGGACGATAAACAACGCCGACGAAGATCGGGATGATTCCCTTCGCGGAGATTTCACAAAAAAGATATTCCGGTTTCCCTGGCTTGCCCGACCAAGTACCGTCAGATGAGGAAATGATTTTGGTTGTTAGAGTATTATGAATGTAGAGGGCCACACCCCCACCGTTACTGTTTCTGTCCCGTCTAAGCAGTATGTATTTGGCAATTGAAGGGTATCTTGTCGTCTAGCCAGGTCTCAGTTACAGCAATCACGTGAAAGAAGGGACGAGTAGACAAGAAGAGCCTAACCGCCTCAATGTGACCCGTGAGAGAGTTAGCATTGAAATTGTAATAACCCACCCGTAGGCTCTCTCGCGACAAGCCCCGAATACCGCGCAGCTAGTACCGTGCGCCGACGCTAGGTGGCCACGCTCCTCCGGCGCGCTGCCCACTAGCAATGCAGCACCGCGAGGGGCATATAAAGAGGCCGGCCGAGACGGCCCAAGCATCTTCTCCCCAACGGTCCTTAGACCAAGAAAGCCGAGCCTAGGCGAAGTGCAAGTACTGGTCAATCAAGGAATAAACCGTCTTTTGTTCGAATAATTGCTGTTGTAATTATTTCACCTTTTCCTTTCCACCTCCATCTCCTCCACTCCCACGCCCATGAACGAGAGAGAGAGAGAGGCTTATCGAGCCGAACTGGAACTTCTTCACGGCTACCTGGCCACAGCCAACCGGCGCATCACCATCCTGGAGCGACTACAACGCAGAGCCTATCTAGCCGACGCCGTCACCCAGACTGAGCGATCTCATCGAGACAGCGGCACCCAGACCGACCACCAGCAAGCTTCACCGCTCGCTCTCACCGACGCTGCGGATTCGCCTTCGCTGGACAACGGAGCGCTCTGCGCAGAGTGGCCAGAGCACCTAAAGCTGATCGACCTCCCGAGCCTTCAGCCCTCGCCGGATCTCCGGGACCTCCTGAAGCCGTCCACACCCCGGCTCGAGATCGTCTCGCGGAAGATCGGAGCCAAGAGAGCGGCGAAGCCAACTCCTCCGCTCAAGTGCAAATCCACCGCTCCTCCACCACGGGGCAAATTTAAGCTGGTTCGCATCGCTCCCGTGGTACCTCCCCTCCTCCTAGCGGTACGCAAGACGGCTCTGAAGCCAGTGGCTGAGGAGCAAGTCGACCTGACGCTCGACGACTAAGGCGTATCGCGTCCTCTAGTCATTTTTGTGTGGTCGGTTCCTTCATTGGGGCTGGCCCGTAATAAAAGAAAGATAAATTTCTCTTTCCCCTTTTTCCGGACCTAGAGAGGTCCGAGCAGTGTCCGCTCTCTAGGCAACTGGAAGCACCGTCGAGGGATTCAGTCCAGCAGCGACTGCACCGAGGACGCCTCAGCGGGCGCTTACTGCCCAGCCAGAAAACGAGCACAGCAGCAGCCGACGAAGCACTCATCAAAGACGCCTTAACGGGCGCTCCCTGATCGGCGAACCACTTCGCTTCGCCTACCCCCTTTCCTGCCAAGGAGCAGGAAGGATTAAGCGGGTCCAACCGGCCTCAGCCGGCTTCCCCGCGCCATCGAGCGCCTTCTCCTCCTCCCATCAGGCCCGCTTATATCAAAATGGCAGGTCCTTAAGCCCTCGGACAGAGTTACCTTGAAAGATGCAGGTGTAGTTGAGAATAATGAAGATGTAGGTGGTGAAGGATGAATTATATTCGTCGTCCTCTTCAGCCGTTGTTGTTGGTGTTGTTGCAGTTGACTGGTGGCCTCAGGGCTAAAAAATCATCTAGGTCCTTTTCAGAGCTGATGATGGTTGCCCTCTCTGGGTCCTCTGCGGACCTGCTGTAGATGGTCCCGCTTCGGACGTAGGACCTGCATCCACTTCTTCTCCTCGCCTCCTGCCTGGTCCTGACGCGAAGTTTGTGTGCCTCAGATGACAGTAGCTCAATTACATTGATTAGCCCCTCCTGGCGAGGGGCCCTAGCTTCCTCCAGGATGTTCGCGTCTAGCTCGGCAGTATGACGTTTGCCCTTCCTAATTTTTGCTCTGATGGTAGAGCATGCAACGGCATGGGAAGAGAGAGTGACAGCAATTGGTGGTAGTCTGCTGTTAGCGATCTGGATATCATCAGCCGCGTTCAATCTCCCCATGACCCTCTCGCCGGCTATGTCCCTTCTGAGGACTGTAGGGTCGAGGGCAGAAACTACTGAAAAGGCCAGCAGGTCGATGGATGTATCCCTCGAATAGCGCAGTCCCGATAGTACGACTGCGTTGTTGTTAGTGTTCCCCTGCTGGTGCTTGATCTTTAGCAGCTCCCTTCGTGTGTGAAAGAAGTTGCGACATACTTCGCACTGCTTAGGGTCCTTAGTCTGTATGATCTTGTTATTTTATATTTTCATAATATACCCGGACCATTTAGATTTAAACCCCACCAACTGCATCATAAAAAAAAATTGTCAAATCTCAGGCTAAGATATAACATTCCAGAAGTAAGTACTAACAAATGAAAATACTTAAAAATTTCAATGTATATGCAATTCACGAAAAATAAAACAAGTAGTATATTAAGTAAAGAGAATTGACAATACTAACAAAATAGGAACTAAAATAGATTGTAAAGGACCCTGCACCATGGACCAAATAATTCGACAACAAGTAAATGGCGATTGCCAAAATCGATTTCAATAATTTTTCTTTATTTTCTTTTTATTCAACACTAGAAGACAGCTCAAATCAAAAATATGAAAGAGACGACCCACCCAATAAACCCATCCCATCGTGCAAACAAGGGAATGAAATTCATTCAAAATGACACATGCCACGCCCATAATAAACATCACATAGATCATGTGCGGGACACACCATGCCAACTCGAGTGAGAGACAAATGAACGTAAAGCACATATATAAACATAAAAAATACCGCTGCCAATTCATTGGCATGTAGCTTCCTCCAAACAAATCTATTTTCCTTGTTCGTATGTATCGTTCAAGTATATTAATTTTATAGCATAGTGTGACCTAAGCCCGCACTTAGGTCACACTGTGCTATAATGTGCTATAATAATGCATTTCTTTTTCTCCGGATCTTCTTAATAAAATGAATTGCAATTTATATCACAAATAAACCTCATAACCTCACAAAACCATGAATTTTGCCAAAGCATTCTGAGTTTTCGTTAGCGAGTTATAAGGTTTCACAAAAAGAATAATTTTCAGTTATACAGGGTATACAGGGTGAGAGACAAAGAAAAGATCTATCTTTTCCTAAAATTTTAAATGCTATAACTAGTTAAATCACTTAAAATTTTAATGGAATATAGTTTGATACGTAACCCATCAACATATTTTTTTTCGTGAGGTTATGATGTTCAGTTTGAAAGATATGAATTTGTTCAAAAAAAATCACCTTTTTCATTTTATTTGCCGAACGGAGCCGTCAATCCCGAGGACCAGGCGGGAAAAAAAAGGTAATTTCATTATCTTTTAAATGCATTTTAGCTGAATTGTTTGTAACAATGGAAAGATTAAAAAAAAAAGAAAATAATGTTTTTCAAAAATCAAAAATGGCCATGCACGTCCAATTTAATTGATATTGACTGAGTAGTTTGACAAATATCACGGTATACACACACATCCATACGGACATTTCCTAAAAACACGTAATTCGAACTTTTAACATCTAAAAACATATTTCTATGAAGTTTTAGCAAAACTGAAAATTTTACTATTATAAAGCTTCCTCTAGGAGGAAGCAAAAGGAAGGGGAAAACGCATAAACTACCAAGATAAAAAACACATAAATCTTGTATAGGGTATGACGGCACACCCCGCAAACAAGACAAAAGATTGGTTGAACGATTACGCTTACGTGTCATAAAAACAAACTTGCTCCATGCTTGCAAAACTAAAATGACCTATAACAACTCATCCCTTTAACATACTCACCCTTGTTCTTGATTTGAGGTTTTAAATTTTGTTTTTTCATTAAGTGATATATTCTCATCATTATACCTTACCCGTTATGGACCACCAACTGGACCGTACCACCAGCAGGACCCGCGAAGTTTGTCGAGCACGACAAATGTTTTCAAGGGATGGAGGATGTTATGTGAAAACTTTTCCCCAATTATATTCGAAGAATTATTTAAAAAATATAATCTCGAAAGTTCTACACATAAAAGGTACAGCGAGATTCAAGGCCATAAAAGTATCAGGTAGCCAAGAATCTCGCTGACCTAAACAATTTCCCCTCCGCTGCGTAAGACCGCACGTGCAAGGCCACGCTGCAGTTTAGACACTTACACAGTTGCCATCATTGGGCCCCGTAAGGCCTAATGAGTGCGACAAGTGTCGACGCAATGACGTCAGCGTGGGGAAGTAGAACTTGGAGACGCGTGGGAGGTCCGGAAATACTTCCGAGTGTCTCCAAGCCACGTTACCTCACGGCACTCCGACTTGAGCCAAGCTGCCGAACGGACCAACATTTTTAGTTCAATTTTCCTAAGTTCATTTTCATTTTCTAATTTTTGTTTCTACGTTCAATTGTAATGCAAACTAAGTTCATTGTTTCAAGTTGAATAATTCAATAATAAAATCGTTGGGCAAAAAAATTTGGTACTTGTTTTAAATTGGTTTCAAAAAGTCAAGCTCCTAAGAATTAAATCGGGTCCCGAACGAGACCTTCACCAGAGGACTAGAAGGACAGCTATTAATAAGTCGAACTTTTGTCCCGACTTGTAGACCTTTTGCTATTAATACCGAGCAGTGAGCGGAAAAGGTGAAATACTATTAATTTGTAAAGATTAACAATGTTCGATGCACAACGTACATCTAAAACACAACCTTTATTCAATTAGGTGTGAAAATACAGATGGTTAAATCAATGTGAAGAATTAAATGAGTGAAAGAAAGGTGTTCGAATTTCCGACGCGATACAAAAAGGTATTTTTATTCGGTCGACACTGCGAGCCTATAGCGTGTGGTCACTGTGCTTAGCCTAGACGCACTTTTCTGGTAGCTAGCGACGGCGGCAGAAACCGCTCGTGCAACAGGCACAGAGAGAGAGAGAGAGAGAGAGAGAGAGAGAGAGAGAGAGAGAGAGAGAGAGAGAGAGAGAGAATGCTCGCGATACGTAGCACGAATCACAAAACTATTACTAAGTGAGCAACAGTTGCCCGAAAATTTTTTTACGTACGTTACGGTGTTAGGCATCACGATAAAGGATACAAATATACTGACAAAACGTGGCTCACAATCTTTCTTAAATACTCATCACGGTGTACGTTGATATATTACGTATGTTGGAGATCAAACAAAGGAGTCATAGATGTTCAAGCGACATACCAAATGCTATGCTGAGTTGACGAAACATGACTGCATACTATCACGCACGATCGTGAAAAAAGTTTCCAATAAACATCAGATAATTTTTTTCAAATAATTGGAGAATAAATTCGTATTTATGTGTAAAATCCTAAAATGAATTCATCACACTCTTTTCTCTCAATCTCATCAAAACATTAAATCAGCCAGAGAAAATGATGAATTTGTTTATCCATAACTGTGTAACTCTAGAACTATAAAACAGATTTATCAGTTTCAAATATAGCTCCTTACATTGCGTTTGACGAGGAAAATCGTGTGGAGAACGTCGGTGAAGAAGCTGAAAATGTTGGTGTGCAATTAAGTACTGTGGCTATTAGTGCTAGTGTACCTGAGATACCCCTATTTGCTGGATTGAAAATAATAATGCGTAAGAAACACAACTATCCAATAGAGGTTCTCCAACCGTTTTGTTTCAAGGCAGTGGAGGTTTTACTCTCGGTCGATCATTACAGATGTGGTATTTGGCTTTTCACTTAATCTGACCAAATACGTTTATGGTGTGCCAGACAACACGGAGTTAATTTGGCATCCACATCAAAAAAGTTTGAAGTTGAAAGAGGGTAGAAGATCGATATTTGTAGTTTTGTATTACACTGATGCGGAATAGTGTGTACTTGAACGAACCGATTTACGAAAAAAGAGGGTGTAACTTATTGTCTATGATATTGTCTATGTAAGACAATATTATGTTTTGCTTATCGCAGCAGCAAGAGAACAGACGCACTGATCTAAGCAGCAAAAGCGCGCGAGAAAGCGTATACAATTTTGACACGAACAGTTAAAGTATACGTGTACGAGCGTGGGCGTTGGTCATGCGCTGCTGGTTCGATCGTCGAAATAGTATTCGGTCGCTGCGGTAATCGCGCCAGGCACGCAAAAAAACGTGCGCCACGTCTCCTCTTCCACCCTCCCCCCCTCTCTCTCTCTCTATGTTTAAAAAATAAATGCTACCACTTTTTGTCGACGCCGTACCCCGCCGGCCCCTCTCCCATGCTGCTCATAGGTAGTGAGGGGAGCCTCGAGGAATGCGCTTTTGACGAAAAGTGGTGGCATATACTACTAATGATATACAATTTTGTTTTGATACAAATTTGAGTATTTTTTAGAGATTGAGATAGTTCTTGACTACTAGTATATTTAACAAGTTATTTCACTTTATATATCTATCGTTTATCGATAATCTATCGTCCCATTTAGAAATTTATGTCGATCTGATTCGTAAATTTTTTTAAATCGCTTACATTTGTTGTATCTACGACAAATTATATGGACACAATTTGTTCCAGATCAATATACGCTTTATAAATGAATATTACATTCGAAAACAAAATTAATTACATATGAGGCTTGGGTAAATTGAACGGGTTGAAACATTCTTTTCTTTTTGCAGGAGACATTTTTCTACGCACTTTTTAAAACGTTGATCCAGCAATAATTAATATAATTAAAATTAACTTCCTCCAGGTAGAATTGAGTTGATGTTTGTTTAATTAAGTAGTAATGGTTGTATAGAATCGGAAGCAACGAACTTTGGTCAAATGATAGGAATTTATTTACTTTATATCAAAACTCATAAAGAAATGTTCACATTGTAGCGAGAGGGATATGATTGGAGTGGGAGCGCAGTACCTTTATGAATTTGGCGTTAAATTTGAATTTTGCTAATTTACTCATTTTCATTAATTTATTTATAACGTTTGGAAAAATATGGCGCCCATTCTTTTTTAAACTGTTTTTTGTGTAAAATATTCCGTTCGTTAAAAAAAAACAAAAATTGAATAAAAGTTTGCGGAAATCTGTGAAAAACCCATTTAAAATATTGTTTTTGGTTTTTAGCCTTTAACCGTTTTAGATACGAAAATTGATATTTTTTTCAATTTACGAGAAATTTCATGTTGGAAATGATATGTTTTTTTAACAAATTCAAACGGGGATATAAGTATGAAGAAAAAAGAAAATGAGTAATGACAAACTTTATCATCATGGCACAAATCAGTGTGTGGATAAAAATGGTGTTTTAGGGCTGGGATCGACTATCTTTGGTGACTACTTTGAGAAGAAAAATTTAGAAAAAGAATGTTCTATACATTACATAATTTTAAACCTGCACTCTTTGCTGGCTTTATTATTCATGATCGCGATATACGTCGATAGGCATTACAAGCTTAAAAACAAATAGGTTTCGAAGATTTTAGATTCAGGGCTTCTACAAGTTGGTTATCAAAGTTTAAAACCGCTCATAACATAGTGTCTAAAAAAATAAATAAGTTCCTTACGAAGAAAACAATAGAAAGCAATTCGGAACTTGAAATAAAGCAAATGCATTTGTCGCCGATGTTTGGTTATGTGCATTAGAAGTTGGAATTCAAAATGTATATAATTCCGATCAGAGTGGATATCAATTAGAAAAGCATTCTTGGAGAACCTTCGCATTTGAAGGAAAAAAAATGTAATGCCTAGTACAGTCAACAACACATAGTTATTAGAATAATATTATAGAATTACAGTCTCTAGTCTGTAATCAACTTTCGTCGCCAAAATATATTAATCGTTTTAAATATTCCTGGTTTGCAACTACTTATATCGATGACAAACTAGAAGAATTTGACAATCCTGTCAATTATAGTTTTGAAACTTCTTGCAATGAATGCTGCGATATAGAGGGATTCTCGAATATTGCTATTATACACTATGCTTTGTAAAATGGTACTTTCTATAAATAAGTGCCAAAACGGAAAGGAAAATATTTTTTGAGAAAATCTTTAAAATGTAAAACTTTATAGTTGTATTCCATTAAGAACTGTATAAGAATGAACATACTACCTTTGGCTAAGCTTAAATTAGTTTTTTTTTCATTTTTTAATACATAAAAAACGAATTGTCGACGTAGTTACATTTTTTTTCGAAAAATAGCACAAACTATCTATTGGTACTAATGCACATAATAATGTTATTAGAAATGAAACAGAAATACATTTAAAATAATAAAACAAGACAAAAAATAAAATAATAATAAAAAATTATATAAATAAATAAAAATTTTTATTTTTTTTAAATAATAGTACACAAAAGAATAATTACATAATTTATTTGCCGTGGTTACATATGATAAATTTATAGAATTTTTATTACAAACAACAGAATATAATAATAAAAAACAAGTATAATATAACTATTATAAACAAAAACAAATCGGGACTACGCGAGAGAATGGTTGATGTTATTGTGCGGTATACAGGTGTTAGTGGAGAGTATACAAATTTTAATTTAGTAGAGCCGATCGAAACTGAGCATTTCTGTCGACGGAGTTACAAAATTTATAATAAATTAATAAAATTTACGTTGAAAAAAAAAAAGTATTATCTCGTAGTTTTACAGTAATAAACATAACTTCCCACATATTTTTTAACCATTTTAGTAAGCTTATACATTATTGCTTCCGTAAAAAGTACGTGTCGACGGAGTCACATGTAATTGAAATACGCATTTTTTTTTAATATTTGATATTAATTTTACTATACGCGCTTTATAATATTAAAACATTAGACTTTCAATTGAAAGTACTGAACAAACAAAAACTTTTGATCCACCCAAGAACCTTTTTTTATATTATTAAACGCTTTTTTTATTAGAAAAATGAAAGTTTTTCATAACTCCGTCGACAAAATTGTTACTAGGCGGAACGAAGCTTATAGTTACGCAACGGCGGCATAGGTTTGAATTCGATTAAATTTCATGGACAATTGATTTATTTAGACCAAAATCAAAGTTATTTCAGCTATAAAGTTTAAAATAAATTGTAAAGTAGTGTATAAAGGTAGACTTTAATTTTTCATTTTTAACTAAAAGTAGTCGACGGAGTTACACTTTGAGCTGTTTTAACGCGGTTTTTTAGTGTACAATAATTAATATTTTTCAATATTGCTTCAAATTCTATTAGAACTATGTTATAACAAATATATGACGCTTTAGTTTTTTTTTTTTACCATATTTTCAAGCGTTAAATTAGCTAAAGAACGAATTTGGCTCTTATTTATAGAAAGTACCAAATATCATTATGTTTAAACACTATTTCGAAGATTGTTACTATTGTAGATATTTTATACCGTAAAACGTACATAACCATGGAAAATTAGAATAAATGTTGTATACTTGTATTAAAAAATCGCTGTAATTATAACGTCTGTAAAACGATATGAATTCCATAATACATTGGAAAAATTCAAATAAATGCTTTCATCACGGTGATTATTATAATATTTATCATTAATAATTATTTAAAATAATTATGCAATAAATAGATATGAACAAGTATGGGACGAGTATCAATTTATATGTGCCAGAATCATTTTACCTTCATTGTTTTATTATGGATATTTACACATTTTTAAAATTTTTGTTAGTTTCTTGAAACTTTTTTATTATATAACTTTTTTGTAATTTTCGTCCGCCATATTAAATCCGGTATTTTGAATTTTTAAAACCTGATAACGAATTCGTAAAGAGTGACTTGCAAAACCCCTACATACAAACTATCTACAAAATTATATAGATTAAAGTACAACTAATAAGGATTGTGTGTTAGAGCTGGTTTACTCTCTTAGAGGTAATATTTATTCAAAAACCATCGCAAGAGCTCAACTTTATTTTTTATTGTGAATGTTTTCAAGTTGTTTCCAATTCTTTTTAGATCTTTTTCATTATAAAATTATGCCATAATATATCTGTTTTTAACTCTTACAAAACATCCGTACTATGGGATGCCACCCTTACTCTTCGAATCGTCCTGAAATACTTGCTCTTGTTGTAAGAAATAACTTGCAATTTGTTTCATTAAAAAATATTTTTTTTAAGCCAAGATATTCAGAAAAATGCTTTTTGGGGGTTAACTTTTAGAGTCGTTTGCACCCCATAAATGCACGTATGAGCCGAAAAAATGCGTTCCTCTTATTTTTGACACGATGGGTAGAGTAATAAATAAACGCAACAGGTAATTTATATGGTATTTCCAATCCTTCGACTTGATTTAGTAAGTCATAAAAATACAGAGAATATACTTGAACTATGCATATAATATAAATATAATCTTCAAAATCACCAAGCAGCGTCATCAATTAGCACATCCTCATTTAACGTAGAATCCTGTAACTATAAGAAATAAGTGTATAAGGAGACCAAATAACCGTAACATCCGCGACGAGTCCATAATAAAGTTTAACTACTTACGATTCTGCGGATGGAGATAACGTTTAAAGATAGCTATAAGGGCAGGATGCTCCAATATGAAGTGATGACCAGTGGTCACTAGGATTCTCTCTCTCCTTTATTTGATACAATGTATATCAGTAGATATGGAAAAATAGTATGTCCACCGAGAGCCGCGCGTCTAACCCGCAGAGCCCACCGGACGGTGTATGTGTTCCAAAAAATACTTTCGTTGAGTTGAATCGAATGTGCGCAGAACCGCGTTTTTAAACAAAGCGCGTGAGAATTCAAATTGAGTAAATCTCAGTCGTCGCAATATATATAAAAATAGAAAAATACATAATTACATACGACACCATTTACAAAATAGACTGCAATGATTGTGAAGCGATGTAGGTAGGCATGACGGCGGGACAGTAAAAAATTCCTAAGAAAAGAACATGCAAGCTCAATAAAGACGAGAGATCACCTTTCGCCTTACACAATATCAACACTGGCCACGATTTCAATACCAAAGACCCATATATACTAGACAAAGTAAAGAATACATTCACTTTTCGTTTCATGGAAATATTATATATACACCTTCACAGTCTCGCAATAATAATTTTCAGAGCACAAGATACTAATTTTCTGATGAACCGTTACAAAAAGTCAATAGACTCGATTATTAAACATAGTACTTACATTAACAATAAAAGCAATAGTAGTAATAAGCTAAGTATAGACGAAGGCCGTGTCTGGTATATTTATGCTTGTCATCTAGAACACGGGTGGTAGTATCTCCTCATGCCCTTCCCCAGCACGGTAAATACTGGTAGGTGTTGACGCGGGGACGAAGTTGGGGCTTCTCCTCTCTCCTGATGTGCATATACACTGCACTGACTTACCGACTACCTTCTCACGCTCTCTGCTACTCACACTCACGCTAACAATCTCTACAATTTCGGTTATACTTATTTTCCTGAGAGTGATATTCAAACTCAGTGTCGATCTGTCGTTCGGCCACATTACACCTCGTCCTACGACATTAAATAATTTTGCTTGAATTGACTTTTCTCCTGCACATCTAGGAGGTTATTGACATTAAGATTTACTAAGTAATTTTTAACCACTCATGATTCGTTTTATGCAGTACTGTGCTCAGCGAAATGTCGTTAAAATGTTTTTCGATCTTGAGGGCCTGTGTATTTTTATTTTTATTTTAAGTAGGCGCACTCAGTGAAAAATCGCCATTTCCTACGTTAATTAGATGCGTACATGTAGGGAATGATCATTTGGGGTGATTTAGGTTAAAATACTACAAAAATTATTTATATATCTATGCCTATATAAAGTATTATTATAATTCATTTTGTCTATTAATTGTATACATGCGCTTTTCAATTTCTAAAATATTTATGTATTTCGTTTATTTTGTTGCCGGCGACTGCTGAAATATGGCTGAAATATCTTGTTGCCACGTAGTTGGTGGCAACCTATTAGTATTGATGACAAATCCTCAGATGGTGCGGACCGAAGTTACTTGCTCAAAATGTAATGCACATTTAGGACATGTATTTGATGATGGTCCAACTCCAAACAAAAAAAGGTTTTGTATAAATTCAGCAGCTATAAATTTCCTTGCAGAAACAAAGGATGACAATTGAAATATATTTACCTAATAATGTAAGATCATTAAAGATTGTAAATATGTGTATTTGTATACAGTAAATAAAGTAACAAGTTGAATCAATTCATTTTTTCCTTAATGTATTATATAGTTATATGTGAAGAAATAAGATCATTATTACATAAACTTTTTTCTCAAATCATATAGACGGCTGAGAGAAACACGCCATCTTGGCTGACGCTTCATATGAGTAACGATTTCTAGACCAGTTCTTATATTATTATATTCTTGTCAGATTAATTTAACTTTGAACAGATAAACAAAACTATTGGATTCTTGTCCCATCAAAATTTTAATTTGGATACATATCAAAATACTACTTTTATATACACCACCTACTTACGACGTGCATCGCACGTTCTTTACATTTTTTCCTTGATATTCAGTTGTTCAGATTAAAGAAATTCATATTTAAAAACAAGTAAACAATTAAGGATCGTAAAGAAAATTTGTTATAATCAAATTTCTAAGTAATTGATAATTAAGAGGTTTTTTGTGCTGCAGCAAATCACCGTTTATAAAAATTCACTTGTACTACTGTTACGTCCTGAATCGGTTAAAGTTATACCAATTACCTACTGTAAATTATTTTTGTAATTTTCTTGCTGAGGAGAATTACTATTGCTCTCATTTCTAATCTCGTGTTTCACGAATAGCTAGGGATGTGAGCTTTTTGTTTTACGGAAAATTTGTATAGATATAGATAGATGTAATAGATAAAGTGAATTTATATCAAGTGTAAAATATTTAAATAGTATTGTTCAAGAGGTTGACCCAGCTGTTATTCTAAACCAAACGACTTTCACCTGAAGGAGCAGAATAACGCCAAGTATAATACGCAAGTAAAATTGTTATTTTCCAGTTTTGAGAATACTTTACTCGCAAACAAACGGATTTTTCGTCCTGAACTATGCAAGATAGGTATTCTATAGGTATTTTTACTAGACTCTACACTTAGATGGTGAAAAATGACTCTAAAACTACACAGTTGGTAGTATACAAAGAAGAAAGATACTGGAATCAAAATGTAAGAGTTTGAATTTGTACTTACTTTCTTTCTTATAATTTGGTGACCGTGTGTGTGTGGTTTTTTTTTGACTCGCTCTAAATTTAGTTTCGTGGTAGAGAAATAAAAATAACACTGAATTAAAATTTTTTTTCGGGTTGTCCGTTATTTATTTGTTTTTGGTTATACACTTAAAAGATTTGCGGACTGAGTGCGTAAAAAATATGTGGTATTGCAGACTGAGCGCGTAAAATTGTGAAATATTGCGGACAAACCGCGTGAAACGTATATAATAGCCGTGAATTTAGGCACGTAGAAAAATATCCAAGCTAGACTGAGAGCCAGGACCAGAAGGTGCTTCCTGGAGCTCCTCTCAAAAGTTTGAAAGGCTCGAATTACACACACCCTCTAATCCAAGATCTTTTCTAATAGGCAAAAAATTTTAAGGATTATTATCCAATAAAAATCTCTAAGATTTCCCGAACGTCGCATACATGGGCCTGCCATCCCTACTCTACCTCAACAGAGAGGAGTTTAAGTGCGGGCCTGATGGTATACGTTATCGTCGGAGATAAATATATCTATATATACATAAAGCGTGCATTTTCTTAGGTTTAAATATAAATTACAATATTTATTCAAAAATATACTTTAAACTGTAAAACAATGAATTGAATCTAAAATATATTATTTTTATCTATCTTTAGGTACCAAACAATAATGAATTTAAACTTAAAGTGTTAAAGTTATTGTTTCAATAAAATCTATTTATCAAGTAAAACTGTATATATAAGTAGTTTTTGTTCAAATATTGTAAATTGTATCGTTTTATGTGACGTTATAATGTATTGCCCTTTTCTGGCTATTATTGTTTATCAAATTGTTTTATGTTAAATTATTTAACTAATAATTTAATTACAAAATAACTCAACCTGGAATATTTGAAAAATATGCTAAATGAAATTATAAGCAATGTAGATTTATTATTTTATTATTTATTAAAACGATAATAATTGTTGAGATTTTGTAAAATAACTAAATTAGTTTAACTACTCGGAATTTAACTACTAGGTAAATGCTGTTAAAAATAGTTTCTATCGCTTTGACAAATTCGCCTTAATTAATTATATCCAACGCTCAGTCCATTTATTAAATAACTATTATTATTTGTATTATTTTTATAGATAATATAGGTATATATGTATATATATTGTAACGGGCGGCGAGACGCGCACGTCGGCGCGGGTAGCTGAAGCGCGGGAAGGCCAGTAGAGGACTCGCAATTAGAGAAAAATTCGGATCAGTTAGCTTTTGTCCGTACTCGCGATAAGTTGAGAATACGCGCGCAAAAGGTCCAAAATGTAGAGCAGCAGCAACAGCAGCATCGAAGGCCATAGCACCATCGAGAGCAGCAACAGCAACCAGAAGAGGCAGCAACAGCAGCAACTGCAGCACAGCAGCAGCCGCAGTAACCACTGCCACTGGTAGAGAACCGCAACTGGAACACGGCAAGGTCGAGCTGGAGACTCCCTGGCCAGAGGACGACGAGGATCGACGCGATAAGAGAAAGTAGATTTAATTTCTATTTTATTTATGCGCGATCGACTGGCGAGGCATTTGGCTCCAGTCGTTGATCCGGCCGTACATTTTACGGCCTTCTCGGAACGCGAATACGCGCAACACGGACGACGGATTTCATACTGAATAAACGCCTTTTTAGTAGAATCAGTAGTGTGTTCATTTGATTGTCGTCCCCATCCCTCTTCCTATTCAAACCGCAGAATACCGCCGCCTCCGCGGGCACTACACAGGAGTGAAGTGCATACTGAGCACCGGAGCATCGTCGCAGGTAGGCGACCACATGAGCGAGTACAGCATCTCGCAAAAGCAAAGTGCAGGAGAACTTTGCATTTGTACGGGGTACATAGGCAGTTAGCCGCCTAGAAACCACCCCGTTACAACTGGCGCCCAAAACGTGTGGATACGCCGGATAGGAAAAGAAAAAGTGTTGCGCGCGAACTCGAGATAGGGAATTCCCGATCCGGCGAAAAGTAAGCGAATTTCGTAGAAAGACGGTTGAAGTTCTGCGAGTTCGAAAAGGCCTAGGTGTGATATACAGCATTATATTTGCGCCGAGCTGATCAAAACAAATACCGGTTCGTTGGTCGGCTGAGCAACAGCGCGCGAGAGTAGGAGAATCCGTGTGCGAGCGCCGAGTACCAAGCAGCTGGCGCGTGTGAGTACGCTGCGTAGCGGGAGTATACGTGAGCGCGCGGAGAGTGTGTACGCGAGCCGCTTGGTGGGAGCGTCTGTGAGCGCGCGGAGAGTGTGTGCGCGAGCCGCTTGGTGGGAGCGTCCGTGAGCGCGCGGAGAGTGTGTGCGCGAGCCGCTTGGTGGGAGCGTCCGTGAGCGCACGGAGTGTGTATGCGTGAATCGCTCGGTGGGAGAGTACGTGCGAGTGCTACAAGTGCGTGTGTCCGCTACAGTACGTAGAGCAGGCATAGTGCAAGCACCGTATCGCAATAGAAGCGATATATTACGCGTACCCGAGCGTGTGTGAGTGTGCGTGCGTATAGGATAGCACAGCTGGCTAGTGATAGAGCCTACCTGTGTATACGCAGCATAACGCGTATTATACGACAGCAAAAGAGTGCGAGATCAGAAATTCGGCGCAACGCACGCCGTCTCGCACTTAGAATCCGCGAAATAAAATCACGCCACAGTTATTAAAATAGAGGCGTTAGATTTTTTGATTTTTGCAAAGCACGCTGTTTTTGCACTTATAATTCGCGAGATAAAATCACGCCACAGCTATTATAGTAGAGGCGTTAGATTTTTATTTTGTTTAGGCTAGCTTAATCCTGATAGGAAAGCGTAGGTTTTTCGTGTATTGCAAATACACAATAGCTCGCTAATAAATTATCAGATTAGGTAGCCGCTGCTGCTGCGTGAACTAGTTTCATAGAGTCAGTAAATTTTAGCGTAAAATCTATGCGTGAAAGATGGCTTCAGAAACCGAAAAGAGCGTAGGAGACTGGTGCTGTGCACTAGATGACACCGATTTACAAGAAGCACTGACCTCGTTGAAGCTTCGAGCTGATGGCTTCAAGTTAGCCAAAGTCGCCAGACTTCACCGATGGTTAATGGGCGACTACGCCGAAGAGGATTTTATGCCAATGGGAGAAGTGTTGCCATCGGAAGCTCGCGTTGAAAGAGAGCTACTCCGGCAAGCATTTATAGATGAAACAAAGCTGGAAACGACAGGTGATACGATTGCGGATGAATCGTATGACCCTACGGCAACACACCCGCTAGAAAAATTGGCGCACGACCAGACCGTTGCAGAACGGTTAAGGTGGTCGAGTGATACACGGGTCCCATGTGGACAAGGCGCTATAAAGAAGGTAGCGCGAGCCTCAGCCATTACACCGTGGGTAATCCCATCAATGCAACTTTCTGATGAGGAGGAGGATGCAAGAAATGTTGCAGATAGACGTAGAAAGGACGATGAGCAGCTGGATCCCAGGTCCCTTCCAACTCACGGTAGAGGAACGGCTGAAGTAATTGTACAGCGAGTGCGCGGTCAGGCAGCGATGCAGACGGCAAACCGGAAAGAAACAACGGAATCTGGGAAGGATGAGCCAGATGACGCTGTAAAGATTCTGACACGCCCTGTGGAGGCAACAGACGCCAAGATAGACCAGCTAACGAAGAGCGTGGAAACCTTAATGGCGATGATGATGGGTAGCGCCGGGTCGAGCACAAGAGTGGAGCAAACTCCAGCCCCTCTGAAGCCAACGCACAAGACGCAAGGTGGTTTACCCCCGCCAAGGGTCGACTTCCAAGATACGTACAGTATCTTTGGAAATGAGGACATGGCCAGCCCAGTAGCGCGGCCGCGTAACATGACGACGTTGCCAGCAAGGGGCGTTAGCCGTCAACCCCTGGCAGGTGCTGGGGGGAGTAGAAACACTACAGGTGAGACGAGTAGCGTACCTGGTAGTAGAAGCACTACCAGTGGTATGACGTCCTCTCACAATTCGTCTAGAGCGGCCGGTAGTGTATTCGGAAAGTGGCCAGTCCGATTCAACGGCGATTACAGCATGAGCATCGAGCACTTCATTCAGAAGATAAAGGGAGTGCAGAGGTTGAAGGACCTCACAGAAGAACAAATGCTAGCTGCACTCCAAGAGGTATTCACCGGTTATGACTATGGGTGGTTGTTAAACCGGGTTGATGAAACGGGAGGGTGGAATAGCTGGCAAGAGTTTTGCACGTGTGCCAAAACGTGGTTCGGCAAAACTCAAGGATAGCAGCAGAGGCTTCAAGCAGAGGCACAGGCACGCACACAGGGACCAAATGAGTCTATACGCGTGTATATCACATGTCTGCAAGGTATTATACGCAGGATGGTGCCGAATACCGCCGCCTCCGCGGGCACTACACAGGAGTGTAGTGCATACTGAGCACCGGAGCATCGTCGCAGGTAGGCGACCACACGAGCGAGTACAGCATCTCGCAAAAGCAAAGTGCAGGAGAACTTTGCATTTGTACGGGGTACATAGGCAGTTAGCCGCCTAGAAACCACCCCGTTACAATATATTGTTAATGTTAATTAATTTTTGATTAGTTTTAAAATAAAACACAAATATTGCACTAAATATGCAATAAGTAATTATTAAAATTATTAGCTAACTAAATTAATAATAATGCTAGATTAAAATAAGTAACTTAGTTTATTTAAGGTTAAATTGATAATGTACTGTTATTGTATTTACTAGTTTTCAGTTCAAGAAAGATATATTTATATATCCTTTGTATATGTTGTAACATGGCAGTTCACTGCCAGTTACAAGCGGCCGCGCAGTGCATGGCAGCGCCGCGGCACGAGTCGGCGAGCGCGCGTTCGGCCGTATTCGCGGAGCCTCGGCTGGCATCGGCTAGGCCCGAGCGCGCGAGAGCGAGAGTAGGTAGGCGAGCGACCCAACCTAACGTCGACGGCGAGAGGTGTCGACGCGAGCGCTGTTCATCATCTCTTCCCTTTTTCGTTCTGACTGCCGTAGCAACAGGTACTTGACCACTGACTCTCCGCTACTTCTTCCTTGTCGAGCACCGGACCACGTGGACAACGCTTGTTATAATAAAGGAGTGTTGTGCGACGGACTGCTGCGTAACCGTGAGTAGAGTGCACATTGTATTAAGTGATGCTTGCGGGAATTAGTGTGCCGATTGCGGAGTAGCGCGAACTAGCAATAATTAACACGCCACGTGGCAAACATGGCGGCAGAAGTGCGGCTATAGCATGTTTCGTCGACTTAACAGCGCTGAGTCGTTCGGCGTATTAAGCAAACATTACGCCTCTACTGATTTACTGCATACTATAACTACTGTACACCTGGCTGACATGACGATTATTGTACTGACGCTATCGTTTACACTATGACGACAATTATTGTACTGACGCTATCGTTTACACTATGACGTCAATTATTGTACTGACGCTATCGTTTATACTATGACTACGATTCTTACACTGACGCTACCGATTACACTATGGCTATCGTTATTCACACTGACGCTATCGTTTACACGATGACTACCACTATTACACCGACGCTATCGTTTACACTATGGCTATCGTTCTCACACTGACGCTATCGTTTACACGATGACTACCACTATTACACCGACGCTATCGTTTACACTATGGCTATCGTTATTCACACTGACGCTATCGTTTACACGATGACTACCACTATTACACCGACGCTATCGTTTACACTATGGCTATCGTTCTCACACTGACGCTATCGTTTACACGATGACTACCACTATTACACCGACGCTATCGTTTACACTATGGCTATCGTTCTCACACTGACGCTATCGTTTACACGATGACTACCACTATTACACCGACGCTATCGTTTACACTATGGCTATCGTTCTCACACTGACGCTATCGTTTACGCTATGACTATGATTATTACACTGACGCTATCGTTAAACAAATTATTAAACAAATTATCGTTATTACACTGACGCTACCAGTTATAACACGACTATCGTTATTATACTGACGTTACTGACTTATTATAAGTTATTATACTGACCTTTTCACGATAAAGACAAAGACCACAGCTACACTGACACGCTATCGTCCACGCTCTCGTATGCAACACAACCATGACCTACCCGACGACACAAGGACACGACTTTCGCTAGTTCTAGCCCGCACGCTAGCTCGCATTAGATTAAGATTTAGTATTAGATTAGATTAATAACCGATTGTAAAATACGTATATGGTAGTTGGGACAGCGGTCCCGTTAAGTTAAATATAGTGGTATGGAGTGAGTGGATGTTCGCATCGAAGTTCGGGCGAAGTCACCGGCGCGGCAACGGCGGGTACGCCTGGGGACTTGCGTACGTCGGGAGAGAATGGTTATCGCCGGGGCGTGGATTCATGGTCTCGTGAGGGCAGGCTGCGACGGACGCTACGATCTTCGGCACCGATAGACGATCGGAAGGGCGAGGCAGCTGCACCGTCCGCGTCGGGTAAGCCGTCCGCTGGCGTGTTGACGAACACGCCGCGGCTAGGAGGTTACACCGGCGGGCACGAGCGAGTTCGGCGCCGGATCAGTGAATAGGATTTCGAGACGACCGGATACGCGCCCAGGGCGTGCGTCGGTATTTCCTCGCTCGAACATCGACGTGGTGACATGCGAGTCACAGAATGAGTATGTGTGCGATCGACGGGAATATCGTAGTTAGTAAGGCGCGATCGGAGATCGCCAGAATGTAAGTGAATCACGGAAAAAGATTGTTAAGTGAAATACAGAAATAGTCAAAGTTAACATTGCTCATTCATTCCGTACTGATACCCACGACCTTGTGTGATTGTCTCATTTTCTTTGTGTATTAATTCGTATACTGGCTAGCCGAGCAGGTGGACGAAGTGATGTTTCGACACGAGGCGGTGTCTCAAGGTAAGGAGATCGCGGGATCCCTGGCACTCCGGTGCCTGGCGCCCAGGGCCGAGGCGGCCCGCCGCCTCGTATGTATTGAAGCGGTGTAGGAGACGGAGAATTGCGTCGGTAACGCAAGTGGACAAAAAACACAGTGTTACCATACGCTGGGTCCACCGTTACAACTGGCGCCCAATTTAGTGGTAGTACGCATGGATGAATGTATTGATGCGAAGTAGGCCGAATTAATTATTTTTTAGTTAGGAATTAGGTAATTTATAATCGAGTAATAGATAAAAATATAGATAAATTAATTCATGTTATAAGTTAGTATTAAGTAAACTAGAACGACACAACGACGCTATCAACAACAGACCGAAAATTACAAAAGACGAAAATCGACAAACAGATACACTTTCTGGAAAATTTACTAAATAAGAAGGTATACACAAACAAGGCGTACAAGGTTACATAAACTACCGATACTTACCGAATAGCACGAAATACACAAACAGACAACACGGACTGGCTAGACACATAACATCCCAGCAGCTCAACTTGACCGACCATTCGACCTATCGAAACCAATAACAAGGTCACAAGCCTGGGAAACACATAGTGCGACGATATATTTTTTTTGTTTTTCTTTCTCCGTCCTCGTGTACTCGTACTTACTCTCCCTACTATTATCGGGGAACAATACGACCAAATCGCACATTTTTGCTCAGTCGTAAGCGAGCAGTCAAGCAAGCAGCACACCGTCTAGCATCTCGAATACTCCGCAACACACTAGTAAAAATTGTATAACGGCGAATCTACATGCGATTAGACTGTTAAGTGGCGAATTATAGAGCGACATTATTTTATTTATATTATAACATTAATATAATTATATACATTGAGTGTACAGTGAGTGCAACGGCTTAGGTGGTCAACACCAACAAGGTAAGTCGAATATTTTCGGCAACGATAAGAGTTAAATATTAGTTTCAAACCGAGTGGCAGTGTGTGCAGTGACGCGGTTACTTATTAATTCTAGTAACAAATTATATTAATCAGAAAAGCGACAATATTATTTTTTCTTTCTCTTTCTTTTTCTCTACCCATAAAAATTATATTAATCAGGGAAGCGACGATATTATTATTATTATTATAGCCAAGCATTACAATGTCAAACACTGCAATCTCGTGTTCAAGGTAGGCGAGAAAGTATGGTTGAAAAATAGGGTGTTGTCAAAGGCGGACAAAAATGTATCAGCCAAACTGACTGACAAATATAAAGGACCGTTCAAAATTTCTAAAATAATTTCTCCATTAATTTACGAACTAATCTCTGACTATGATAAAATTATCCCACGCATACATATTACAGACATAAAGAAATATAAATCCAGACATAATACTAACAAACCAGACTGACGTTACTAACACTAAGCGGAACACCGGACACAAAGCACTAACTAATGCTTAAATTTCAGCTTCCTGCTATCGCTCACCTTACACACGCTTCACCCACCTTCATTCACGCTAACGTACCATCCATCCACATTACAGCAAACACACATGCACACACACAACCCCAATTACCGCTACCGCACGACCACCTTCTCGACTACCACTGACGAAAAGACATGGGGCGACAGTCGTACGTTGACGAGGACGTCCTCCCGGGTGATACGTCCGACTTGGAGGAGGGGGACGTCGACTGCATCACTATTGATAGTGATGAGTCGACAGCGAGTCCTCCTCGGCGTGCTTCGCCGCCACTCCACACCCCCACGGAGGAGGGGGAGTCCATGCATTGGGATGTCCCATCCACGGACGAGGAACCCCCCTTCGTCGTCCGCATACAAAACCACGGGCGTAGGCGACCCCGACACCACCGGACAGACGAGACAGACGGAACGCGACTCCCGACCGTATTGACATGAACGATAAGAGTTAAATATTAGTTTCAAACCCAGTGGCAGTGTGTGCAGTGACGCGGTTACTTATTAATTCTAGTAACAAATTATATTAATCAGAAAAGCGACAATATTATTTTTTCTTTCTCTTTCTTTCTTCTCTACTCATAAAAATTAAATTAATCAGGGAAGCGACGATATTATTATTATGATTAATTTTTTTTCTTGCTTGCTTTTTTTCGTTACCCATAAAAATAATATTAATCAGGAAAGCGACGATATTATTTAATAATTTCTTTTATTTTTACCCATTAAAATCAGAGAGCACCTTTAGCTTAGTAGTTGTCGTATATGCTCAACGTACAGTACCGATACCTACGAAGGAAATTAAGACGAAACGTGACGTGACGACCGTACCAATTTATCTACAAACTTCCTATAGCTCATACGGAAAAACAACATTACTCTCGCAGAAAAATATTAAGAACAAACGTTGGGGTATAGACTTTAGATATTTAAACCCAATTAACAGCTCGTAAACACATAACAACACACGCACCCAATACCTGACTGAAATTATTAAACAGTAATTTGACAACATCAATACACAATATACAACTGACCAGCTATCGATTACTACCGATTTTTACACAACACACAGTTGACCAGCTATCGATTTACTACCGACGTTTACACATACACTTAAACAACTACCGACTTACTATCGCTCAGACATATTACACAGGTAATCAAGTATCGACTTAAATACAATATAGTTACAACACTCAAAACAAATACTATAATACTAGCAGGGTTACCTCGCTCCTAACGTCGCTCGGTTGATGTTAGGTATAAATCTTTATACCTACACACCTATTATATATTATTATATACCTAACATAATGACTACCTAAGATAAATAAAGATTGTTTCTAATTCAAACTCATACTATTAAGATAATCATGCACGATAGTATGTTTATACTGTATCGGTATACATGTAATATGTATGCACACCCGCTGAACAAAATAACTTTAAATAACGCGCCACAATATGTCGGCGAGCTCGTTGTTATCTGGATGGGTGTCAGTTAGAAAGGTTAGGATAATACTGATATATATTATATAATTATATCAGTATTATCCTAACCTTTCTGACTGACACCCATCCAGATAACAACGAGCCCGCCGCCATGTTGTGGCGCGTTATTTAAAGTTATTTTGTCCGGTTGGTATACAATTTTTTTTTATTTTATTTTATAATTGATAAGTTTTAGGATAAAATATATAAGTTTAAAATTATATTTTAGTTAATAACTATGATTTCATACATGCACATTTACATTCATACACATGCGCGTGCATGCAGTACACGCACATAAGCACGTATTCACATACACGCGTACACTTACATGTTCACACGCACTCACATACACATATTTATCAGTTCATATGTATATATATATATTGTAACGGGGTGGTTTCTAGGCGGCTAACTGCCTATGTACCCCGTAAACATGCAAAGTCCTCCTGCACTTTGCTTTTGCGAGATGCTGTACTCGCTCGTGTGGTCGTCCACCTGCGACGATGCCCGGGTGCTCAGTATGCACTACACTGCTGTGTGGTGCCCGCGGAGGCGGCGGTATTCGGTGGTTTGAATAGGAAGAGGGATCGGGACGACCATCAAATAAACACTCTACCAATTCTAATAAAAAGGCGTTTATTCAAGTAAACAATTCGTCGTCCGTCTTGCGCGTATTCGCGTCGCGAGAAGGCCACAAAATATACCGGATCAACGACTGGGGCCAAATGCCTCGCCAGTCGATCGCGCATAAAACAAAAGGAAATCAGATCCTATAATACTAGTGTAGTAAATATAGTAAAAAAGAATAATCACAAGAGAGGTGGTAAGAGAATATTTTTACGGAAACTATTTAAGGAAAGATCTAAATTAATAGAAGAATTAAGACAATTAAACAAGAAAATAGATTTATTTTTCCAATTGCAAGAAGTTAGGCCGCTAAAAGCAGTAAACAACCAAGTAGAACGATCAGAATTTCAAATTGAAATCGGCAACAAATTTGATGAATTATTTAATTTTGCTATGACTGAATTGAATAAAAATAAATAGATTTTAAATTGTAGAATCACGAAAATCAGGTAAAAGTCTAAAATTGTTCAAAGAATACTGATATAGCTGAGTAAAGGCAAATTACTGTGTCACGCATATAGCTGCAATAAATGAACTGACCGAAATTTGTGTAGTCCGCAAAAACCCGGAAAGTAGGTCAAGTATTGCAAAACAAGTAAGACAGCAATATTACATCCGAAATATGTGAATCTGATCTAATAAATAAAAAGTTAATTAAAATGAGAGCACCAAATGAGTGACAATCAGGAAAATCTATTAGACCAAAAATTAACTAGGAGCGTTGTTCGTAATAATCCTACATTACAGGATCAAATAATAATTCCTAATGATAAAACACCATTTACGAGAAGTAAAAAAATAAGTCGATCACCGCCAGAGAACAGTATAACTGCGCAAAGAAAAGATGAAGAATCAGTAACCAACACTGAAAAATATAATAAAACAAGAGTTAAAAATACAGTAGAAATAGAGCAAGAAGCAAATTTAGAAAAGACAAACAAAGAAAAATCAACGGGGGCAATAAAAAAGGCGATTTCAAGACTGAACAAAGCCCATTTAACTATTAATATACCAAATACGTCTGATAAACAAGAATCAGCTGAAACATCTAAAGAAGATCAAAGGAGAGCAGCAGTAACCCCAGTAACACCATTGACAGTGATTAGAAAAACAGAAGATTGGAAATTCGATAATAGTTTGAAACAGGACATATCATTGATAGACATCGAAGGTTTTAACGAGCAACCAAGCCTAATAGGCAATCTAAACAACTCACAGAGTAAATTTAACTTCAATTTTAATTTAGACAGCTTATTAGACAACACCATGGTCGGTCCGGGGCTAGGTGATCAACAACAGCAAGTACCACCGCAGTTGCGTTTATCGCTAAAATACGTAGCGAACCTAATACCAGAGTTCGACGGAAAATGCATATCAGTTAATGAATATGTAGAAAAATTAAAGCATGCAAAAAACATGTTGTCAGAAACCGATCAAGCAAATTTAATTCCAATATTAAAAATGAAACTAAAAGGCGATGTTTACAGGGCGATGCTAAATGCACAAATTAGTAATATTCAAGATTTTATCAAAGGAATCCGCCAGATTTATCCATCAACGGATAAAATGGCAACACTTTATGGAAAAATAGCGGAAAGTCTGCAGAATCCAGACGAGACGGTACTCAGTTTTGCTAACAGATTGCAAGAATTAGTATTGCAAGTTAAAGACAGTAAAGAAGTAGCAGCATATACAGAAGAGGAAAGACAAAGATTCGAAACTAAAATAGATGCTGAAACTCTATCAGCCTTTGTAGAAGGATTACGGCAAGAAATACGTTTAGAATTAGGAACAACGAAAGATTTGGGCGATGCTATACAAAAGGCAATAGAAATAGAGACGAGATTAAATAGAAGAAATTTAATATTTGGTAAAACAAATAAAGTATTTTGCAGTTTAAGCAATCAAGCAGCTATATCAGGAGACACAAGCGTTGCCATATACTCGTGTCAGATTTGTCAAGACTATGGACATGAGGCATTGTTTTGTCATAAAGTGGCGTGTGTTTACTGCAAAAATAAAGACCATTTGTCAGATAGCTGCAGAATAGTAAAAAAAAAGATACAATTAATTTGTAAATTCTGCAATTATCACGGGCATTCAATCGATGCCTGCAAAATGAATAGAATCAAAGGCAACCATTGCCAGTATTGCCAAATAATGGGTCATACTGTAACTCAATGCCCATTTATAATAGAGTACGAATTATGCTGGAAATGTAAAGAAAGCGGACACGATCCTAATAATTGTAAAAATCAAGGAAAACAAAGTGAAATGTGCGAATTCTGCAATGGCACAACTCATACAATAAAAGATTGCTCAGATGTAATGTGCAAAAGATGTAATCAACGGGGACATGTATTGAAATACTGTCCAATATTAATAGATAGAAAATTTCTAATGTATGCAATTTGCAATAAAAATGATCATGAAGCTGAACAGTGTGAAGAAGCTAAAATATTAGTAGCACAGAATAGAGCAAAAACATGTCAACAGGATATCCAATGCCAGATTTGCAACGAAAAAGGTCATTCGGGAAAATACTGCCCCAAATGGATGGCTCAGCAGCAAGATACGAATAATTCCAACGCCTCATATAAAAATCACAATTATAATAACTATAATAATAACTACAGAAAAAGCAACAATTTTAATAATCAGAACAAAAATACAAATAATCCTAATTGGAAACAAATAAGTTGTGAATATTGTAAGATAAAAGGACATCCAATACAAGAGTGCAGAAAATTAAGAAATTTGGAAAATATGGCTCAAACGAGGGAAAATTGCAGTTATTGTAAAGAAGACGGACACACAGTAGAAAATTGCCAGGAAATCAAGGCACTAGAATCAAGAGCGAATAAATTTTGTAGCTATTGCAAAAATACGAACCATATGACCGAGGAATGCTTTAAATTGCAGAACCAGCAAGTGAATCGTGCGGGAAACGAGTAAAGCCTTCTCGAAGCGAGTGGACGAGAAATAATAAGGCCAATACACTCGCAACAAACGATGGCACAGCAAATTTAATAAAAACAAGAGATATCGATTAACAAAATGTATCAAATACAGAGAAATTGGAAGTATATCATATAAAATTAGATGATCGATTAGAATATATTGAGATTATAAATCCATATACAAGTAAATCATGCAGCTTGCTCGTCGATAGTGGTGCACAGATAAATATAATCAAAGTAGGCCAAATTTCTCCAGGGGCGCTATTACAACATAAACAAATATTGCTGACAGGAATAGCAAGCAAGCAAATAAATACTTTAGGGATAGTTAGACTACCAATAAATAATAAATATTGTGATTTTCATGTAGCACCAAAGGAATTTGACATTCCGTATGATGGCATTTTAGGTATTAAATTACTCAGGGAAAGTAAATTACGTCTAGATGAAGGATATTTAGAGATAAACGACGTCAAATTAAAACTACAAAATGGACCAATTAAGAACATATACACTTATGCAGAAAATATACAAAACAAGGGTCAGAAGGAAAGAGAGGGAGTAAATAATGAACAAAAAAAGGTTCTCAATAAAATGTTAAAAGAAATCATTAAAGAAAATGAAATATATGAAGGTCTAAAAGGAAACAAATGTAGCGAGAGTAAAGACGTAAATAAAGATAAAGAAAATATAATTCAACGAGATAATAAGCAAAGCACTATAAATGTGAACATAGAGCAAGAGGCAGAAAATTCCGACAATACAAAAGATTTAAAAAAAAATGAGATGTTGATAGAAAATACATTTTATGAGGATGTGAAAACAGTCTTGAATACAATAACTAAAGAATATAAAGTGAGTAAGGATACTAAAACAGAAGTAATAAATAAAAGTAGTAAAAATGAAAACGAGCCAGAAAATTTTAGAGAATTTTTGGAAATCGATAGTAAGAATATAGAAAAATTCATATATAACATTAACGTAGTATTGCAAGAGGAGCAAAACTCGCAAGAAATCAATGCTGAAGTAAAAGAATGCGATTTTAAGGACATATTAACAACAATGAAAGAAACTAGAGAAAAATTGTCAAAAGCTGAAGAAAAATTGTTGTTTGATGAAAAAGAATATCAATATATATCATTCGATATTGACTATGTTCCTGAAGGAGCTCAGTTAGTGGACGAACTAGGCATAGATGAGAGTTTAATTTTAAATATAGAAGCAATCGATACATTAAAGAAAACTCAACACGGCCAACTCAAGAAACCTAGCAGACAAGAAGTATTACGAAAGAAATTACAAATGAAAAATGGTGGTAAAAAGAATCAAGAAAGAATCGAGCGGATCATAAATAAGTATCCGGATGTTTTCTGGATCGAAGGTGATGAATTAGGAACGTGTACTGTAGAACAACATGAAATAAATTTAACGACAGATAAACCTATTTATGTAAAGCAGTTCCATTAGAACACAAAAAGAAAGAGATTGCTATCAATGAAACAAAAAAATTAATCGTAAATAAAGCGATACGAAATACAAAAAGCCCATTCAATGCACCCGTATTAGTCGTGCCGAAGAAAGAACTTGTTACAGGAGAAAAGAGATTCAGATTAGTGATTGACTACAGGGCAATAAATGAGGTCACTATAGCGGACCCGTATTTACTGCCAAATATTAACGAAATTTTGGATCTCATAGGAAACAAAAAATATTTTGATGTTTTAGACTTAAAGTCAGGGTTTCATCAAGTAAAAATGAGACCTTCGGATATAGAAAAAACTGCGTTCAGTGTACAGCCATTGGGAAGATTTCAATTTCTTGTTCTACCATTCGGTCTCAAGAACTCTGCTAGAACATTTCAGCGAGTGATAAATACAGTTCTAGCCGAATACATTAATAAAATATGCTACACTTATATTGACGACATTATTATTTTTGGAGATTCAATGGAGGAATTGGATGAAAATTTTAATCTAATAGCAGAAGCATTAATAGCAGCAGGATTAAAATTAGAACCAGAAAAATGTGAATTTGGTAAAACAGAAGTTTGTTTCCTAGGGCATATAATTAGCGAAGCCGAGATAAGGCCGGACGAGAAGAAAATAGAGGCCGTCAAAAATTTTCCTATACCTAAAAATGTAAAGGGAGTGAGACAATTTTTAGGATTTGCTAATTATTATAGAAGATTCATAAAAAATCTTGCCGATATAACAAAACCATTAACAATATTATTGCAAAAAGATAGACCATTTATTTGGACAGAAGAACAACAAACAGCTTTTGATAAACTGGTAAAGATGTTATGTTCTGCACCAGTCTTACAATACCCACAATTCGACAAACCATTCATAATAACAAGCGACGCAAGTCAATATGCTCTAGGATGTGTTATTTCTCAAGGTGAAATAGGTAAAGACAGACCCATTGCTTATGCATCTAGAGTATTGCAACCAGCTGAAATGAAATATGCGACGTATGAGAAAGAGGCTTTGGCGATTATGTATGCCATAAAAACTTTCAAAGGTTATATCTATGGTAATAAATTTGTGATTGTAACGGATCACAAGCCATTGGTATGGTTAAAATCAGCAGATAATAATGAAAGAGTACAAAGATGGAGATTAAAATTGTTAGACTATGAGTATGAAATCATATATAAAGCTGGAAAGCAAAATACGAATGCAGATGCCTTGTCACGAAATCCAGTGGCAAAAGCTGGAATATATGTGATAAGTAGAGCTCAGAAAAAGCGAGAAGAGAATAAAATTCGACCAGAATTAACCAACGAAAAAAAATTAAAATCGTAAATCAACAAAAGACAAAAATTAATAAGAAAAAGTTGAAGATAAAAAACCGTAAACGAGGAAAAACTAAAAGCACAAAGAATAGAATTGCGTGTGACGTGGGAAGTCAGGAAAGCAAACAAAAAAATATAGTATATTCCAAAAATGCAATTCAATTCCGGAATGATAATGTGATACATTTAATCAACAATAATGGTGAGTCACTAGATGAACATACAGCAAAATTATTGAAAAATAAAAATATTGATTGGGACAAAAATCTAGACAGTAATGAAATTGAAATAATAGATAAAGGAAAGAACAAAATTTTTGTACTATGTTTAAATACAGCTGAATCAGCAATAGCAGTTAAAACAAAGCTTATTAATTTATTTCAGTTGTTAAAGACTATTTGTTTGCAAAAGAATTATACAATATTTAGTATATCGAAAGATATAAAAATAACAAATATTAGTTGGGATGAAGTTGAAGAAATCCTCAAAGATATATTTAACGAGACGAATATTAAGGTGATAATTTGTTTAAATAATATAATTTATATAGAAATGGATAAAAGAGATAAAATATTTGAAATGTTACATGCGACTAGAATAGGGGGACACTCTGGTATTAATAGAACGTACAATAGAATCAAGGATAAATATTATTGGGAAAATTTAAAAATAGATATCCAAAAACGGATACAAAGATGTGAAGAATGTCAAAGAAATAAGCTGAAAAGAATAAAAACTAAACAACCTATGATTATTACGGATACACCCTTAAAAACATTCGATAAAATTGCTATGGACATAGTCGGACCAGTAAATGTTACTAAAAATAACAATAAATATATTTTATCGATACAAGATCAATTAACAAAGTTTATAGTAATTATATCTCTGCCTGATCAAACGGCGGAATCAGTAGCAGATGCTCTAATAAAAAAATTTATATGCGTTTTTGGATCACCTAAACTTGTACTCACGGATAGGGGAGCAAACTTCACAAGTAAACTAATAAAACAAATAGCACGAAGATTTAAATTTAAAAAAATAGAAACCATGGCATTTTCACCTCAGTCAAATGGCTCATTGGAAAGAGCACATCATCCGCTGTGCGAATATCTAAAGAAATTTTCTTCAAAGAAAATTGAGTGGGACGAATTAATAGAATTCGCTCAATTTCATTATAATACTAGTATCCATACTAGCCATAAATTTACACCGCATGAACTAGTTTTTGGTTATCCAGCTAGGCTTCCATCTAGTGAACCATTAAAGAAAAATGAACAATTGCCTACTTTTAATGGATATTTGGAAAATTTAGTAGCTAAATTACAAGAAATCACAGCGATTGCTAGAGAAAATTTGATCTATTCAAAAATGAAATCAAAAGAATATTATGATCGTTACGTAAATCCAATAGAACTAAAAATTGGCGATAAAGTATGGTTAATTAAAGAACCAAAACCAGGAAAATTCGAAAAGAATCACAACCTGGGCCCATATGAAATAATAAAAGTAAATGAAAATAGTAACGTAACTATAAATTATAATGGAAAACCAAAAACTGTTCATATGAATAAATTAAGCCGTTGCCATACATGATTTTAAAATATTTTTTTTCTAGGAAATTTGGACAGAATGATTCCTGAAATTATTTTAATTGTTGCAATTTTTAAAACAAGTCAAGCCATAGTAGGATTCGATTGTGGGGCATCTGATCCAATCATCACCACGTACTCTCTATTGGATTCGGGGGAGTGCGATTTCCATCAAGAAGATGTAAACGCGACCAACGCCACCATACAACTACTACAATTGGCAGAATTTAGAAAAGTAAGAGTGATACAATGTAAAATAGAAATTAAGCGTACGGTATATCATTGCGGAATGTTTAGTCATATAGGTGCTGTAGAACAGGGCGTACAAGAATATATTTATGATATAAGCCACGAAAATTGTAGATCAATCCATGAAACAGGAATATTCAAATATGACAATTTTCACACTGTAAGGTTCTGATTTACTATGCTGAACCACGCAGTAATTCTATATACAAATAATTATTTATTTGAGTATAGGTGAACTAGCCTTGACTCGAGAGTCTTCTGTTACTATTAAGTAGGTTATGATTCTAATAAACTGTCTCTTTAAGGTACTTCTTTGTTATGAGTTAGTAGTAGGGGCTGCACTGTTACTGCGCCATGCGACTCCCGCGCCACCGAATACCGACCGATGGTAACAGGGATCTGCATTTTTTACCATCACTGTTTTACCCGTGATGGTTACTGTTTTACCCACAACGGTCACTGTTTTACCCGCTTACCAATGATGGTCGCACTGTTTTACCCGATCGGTATGGGGCAGCCCGCGTCCAGCTGTACGTTGCAGGCTGTCCCGATGGGCCAGTGCGTAGAGTGGTGGGGGGGGGGGGGGGGGGGATCTGCTTTTTTACCATCACTGTTTTATCCGTGATGGTTACTGTTTTACTCGCTTACCCATAATGAGCGCTGTTTTACCCGCTTACCCATAATGAGCGCTGTTTTACCCGATGGAATCGGATGGGGTCAGTCCGCATCCAGATGCAGGATCCCGATGGGCCAGTACGTAGAGTGAGAAAAGCATTGAAAAGTGTGTGGGGGAGACCGCTTGCTAAATAAGTGCATGCGGAGGGAGAGGGAGTTAGGGTAATTATTTTACCTAAAGTGATTGTGAAGGAATAAAGGTTAGGGTTGCTGAATAAAAACATGAGTAATATAAGTTTTATTTTTTAGTTTATTGAAAAAATTTTGAGTACAATAATGATAGAGGTAGCTGTTTGTACATCTCAGTACCTCTTGTAGCCCTGATGTTCTGGCATGGACTTTGTGTTAGTGGAATATTTCTCAAAAGTTTTTTTCCACTGCTCACTTTTATTAGTAGGAGTAGAACAAGGTTCTCCTCGATACGTATTACATTGTTTATCATCTTGCGCTCTTCTAGCGCTTTTATCCTCCTTGAGAGGAGTGTACGAAGCGCTATATCGATTCATTTTTGAGATCTATCTTGACTGATGGTTTATAACAGTACTGACTAATTAATTGTTCACGCGAACTTTATATAGTTTTAGACGAGTTTCTTAACATCACCGCTTATAGGATTATACTTAACAATGCGATCATGTAAAATTAGACAATACGCAGTTGTATTTGCAGGCATATTATTCTTACATTCAAATTCAAGGCGTACATCGACAGCTGCTTGTTTAAGAGACTCGTTTTGTTTTGAACAATCTATGACTATGAGTGGTGCATGTAGAATAAATTCTTCTTTACTCAAAAGAGGATCTATTACAATTCTATCAGAATAATATACATTTTGGAAATTTGCATACATATCATAGAGCATAGCATACTGATTGTTTGAAATATCAAGATTGAGATTACCGTATGGATAACTCTGCGAGTTGAGGAAAAGTTTTACATTAGTAATATTACAGTGATCAAAATAACTAGCATTTTTTCTTCGTACTCCTTTCCTCGCTGTCTGAAAACCTAGAATGATAAAACGTGGCTTTTCCAGTTGATTCGATGTTTTCACTGTCCATACATGTTGTGTGGTTGTTGGAAGTACTGGATACTCATACAATTCCCATGAACGAAAACTCATAGCAATAGACACATCTTTTTGTATGTAATTAAATAGTTGTATTTTTCGTCGATCTGATAGGACGAGGTAGGGCATAAGCCATTCTATACGAGTGATTTCAATTTTAAAGTCTTCGTATGTAGGTCTTCCATCTACCATTATAGGCTCTTGTAAAACAGCGTTTAAATCATTTCTCGATCTGGTGAGAATGAGTTCATGCTTAACGTTTACAACGATTTTTCGATAATCCTCAGCGAAACCAAAGATCATTGATAGAGGAACTGTCACATCAAAGTTTCCATTATTATCAGATATAGTTCCCACGTTAGTAATAGGCGTCCAGCTAGAATTTTCAAGATACTTTAGCTGACTGGGCGAGAAAGAAGTGTAGCCTTTCATCAAAGTTGTTGCAGCAACATTTTTGCATCGATCAATTTCTATAGCATTCATCTCGTATCGAATTTCCTCAAAGAGATGACTAATAGCATTGTTCACGAAATTAGTATGCTCTAAAGCAGTACCATCCTGCTTTGTAATCTTTCCACAAATGTGTAGTGAACTTTTGGATGGTAGTACACACAAATCTTGATGTTGTATAGCAATTCGAATTTCATCACTATTGTTGAATGTAAGTGCGGTGTAGGGTTGATGTGCATGAACCTCATAATGTGAGACAGATTCATCAAAGATGACTGGAGATTGTACGTTAAGAACTGCCTCCATCTTGGCAGCAGCAGCAACAGCAGCAGATAAATGTACAAGTTATTTTTTCAATATTTTTTTCGCTTGCCTTGTTCTTCCTCCACCACCGCGTACTTTGAGACCGAGACTTTGCAGGAACTGACTGTTCTGACGTGTTAATCGTTTGATCACTCGCTGCCGACTGACTGTCTGATGACATACTGTATCGCTAATATAGCTTTTCTCCGCATTAAAAACAATACCCATTTCAATTGCTTTTTAAATGTAGACGAATTGTAATAATTTCACCTCGCAGATTAATCAAATCACCATCTTGATCTACTATGCGCAGTTGTAAATGATCGATTACTTTCACAGATATTGGTAAGTATATTATTTGTTTAGGCACCTCAATTATCTTGTAGCCGGGAGGAACTGCTGGGAAAAACTCATGTATTGTATGAACTTTTTGTTGATTTATGTATGCTCCTGTCGTAACATTACACTCGACACGTAAAGCGTTCACTTTGAGAATAGCTACTGGTAAATCTGAGTCATGGCTTATATAAGGTTTTAAGAGTCTTGGAGTGAATCCTAGTAGACGACCAATCGAGTCACTTGGTCGAAAATCAATTTCATGACTGCACCCAATAATACTGCGTAGTGTATTATTATTTGGCTTGATACTAACTTTTATGTCTCGAGTATCAAGGATCCCTTGCAGAGTTCGATCAATATCCTCAATCTCATAACTACCAGTAGGAAGTTCAATAATTTCTTGACCAACATAAAATTTATTACAGTTTTCATCAACGTTCGGTATAGAATTAAAAGTCAGTAACTCAACAAGTCCAAGACTGTATTGCTTATCCGGATCCAGTTCTATTGGAGGAAAATAGTGCGTCTCAAGGATTGATGACGTGCCGGAAAGGCTGAGAGTCATTGATTCGACAACCATCTTGAGCAGACTAATTCAAATCAATAGCCTACTTCTTTTTATATAGACAAAAATTATTCTTACGATTGAGCTGATTACAGAGAAATTTCAGACAGAGATGACCACAGATGAAAGTTGAAAATTCTTGATACCTCTGATAATTGTACCTGACTTGAGATACTTTCCAATAGTTCATTAGATCTTTTGGTGGTTGTAAATCACCGAAACTATCAAAATATGTAACTGTATCACCAATTTTTCGATAAGCTACCCAATGCGTACCAGGTCCACTTGCATCATCCAGATTAACGATTGCCGATTCTCTAGCTCGACAACCATTCAAAGGCAGACCATTTCGCATAAAAACTCCACGAAAGTTTGGTATTTTCATTAATTTTACATATTTGAGTAAATCATAGTCGGTGAGTGCACGTTTTGGTAGTCTTAATTCATCAAAGTTTTTTTTTTTTTCCTCCTCTACATTGTTCCTTTTTTTTCAGAACAATGCCGAAACCTTTACGATGAGGTTTCAGAAACAGTCCTTTACCGACTGCCAACATTTCCATTCTCTTATTATGTCTTTTTTGCTCTTCCATTTGTTTTTTTGCAGCACTTGCTTTATTTATTGCTTTAGCGATTCCTGCAGCTCCTCCTGCAAGTGAGCCTACTGCACTGAGACCGGCAAAAAGTGGAATAAGCGCTGGAAGAAAGCCACCTACTTTACTGGGAACAGGCAATATACGCGGAACACTAACTTTACTTTTTCCACCATTTTTTTTCACATGTTCTCGAGCCATCTTCAATGCGGACTTAATCATAGAGCGAGAGTCATTGCCAGGAATGACTGATTTTCCAGTTGACTCAATCAAATTTTTTAGCGTGATCTTTTTCTTTTTAATCGTTTTCTTGAGTTTATTAGATTTTCGAGCCTTTCCTCCAACACCCATACCAAGCTTTGATTTTAACTTCATGGTACTTGCTACAGCAAAAGCTGCTGCTCTTTCTTTCAAACCAGCGTCTTTAGATTTCACTCTCTGCCACGCCTTCTCTGCTAAAATTTTATCAGCTGCGTTTCTCTCTTGAATGTTATCGGGATTCTTCGAGTAAGCAATGTCGTGTTCTTTGCAAGCAGCGTCTAGAGGATTTATTC
Source organism: Muscidifurax raptorellus (assembly GCA_020010945.3). Taxonomy (NCBI): domain Eukaryota; kingdom Metazoa; phylum Arthropoda; class Insecta; order Hymenoptera; family Pteromalidae; genus Muscidifurax; species Muscidifurax raptorellus. The sequence continues at coordinate 1,588,168 of JAHUUD020000012.1, forward strand.
CAGGATCACCACGAGCTCGACGTTTAGCTAGTTTAGTACCTGGTCCACAGTACTGATAACCAGGCACATGAAGTTCAATGGGTAATTTGTTAATCAATGTATTAACTAAACCTGTACCTTTTTTCTGTTGCATGATGCTAGCTCCTAACAAGCTCATGCGAGACTGACTGAAGAAACTATAAATGCTCATATTTATAATGTTTCGAGTCAGTCATGATATGAATTTTTAAGAAGCATGATGGATCTTAAGAAACAGTCAGCAAAGTTACCAGTGGTTAATTTCGATCTTTTAACGCAGCAGCAGCAAAAAAAACCTCGACATGGAAAATTGCTACCTAACAGTATAAGAGCAGTATTTTGTGGCCCATCTAATTGTGGTAAAACGAACGCTCTCTTATCTCTAATCATTCATCCTAATGGTTTGAGATTTGAAAATATTTATGTTTACTCGAAATCTCTGAATCAGCCTAAATATAAATTCTTACAACAACTTGTTGAGCCTTTAGAAGGTATCAAATACTTATCGTTCGGTGAACACGATTTTGTAGTATCACCTGATGAGGCTCAACCAAATTCAATTTTTGTTTTTGATGATATTGCATGTGAAAAGCAGGATAATGTTAAAGCTTTCTACTGCATGGGTAGACATAAAAGCGTGGATTGTTTTTACTTGTGTCAGTCGTATGCACAAGTACCGAAACACTTGGTGCGTGACAATGTCAACTTGTTGGTAATTTTTCGACAAGATGATATGAACTTGAAACATGTTTACAATGATCACGTTAATACAGATATGACATATCAACGCTTTAAAGATGTTTGTTCAATGTGTTGGAATGATGGCAATCACAGTTTTCTCGTTATAGACAAAGATTGTCATATTAATGATGGACGTTATAGAAAAGGCTTTGATCAGTTTGTTATAAATATACAGAATACTGAATAATTTAAGTATTCAGTTGTATGACTCTAAACTATCAAGATGTCTGATTTTAATCAACAAACTGCAGTCCTGCGAGAAGTTGAGAAAGCTCGAAATGCAGTGAAAAGAAAGTATGATTTATTAAAATTACATAAATTGGAAGTGGAGAAAAATTTAAGTGATTCGTTTAAGCCAATCATAAAACCGCTAGAAAAGCTAATTGATGTGAGTGAATATAAACAAGAAAAAAGTGTATCACCAATGGTGATTAAAGGAGAAAAAAGAAAGAAGAGAAAATTGAAATTGGAGCGGATCAAAAGTATTAAAAAAGACGATGATGGTAATGATGCCGATGATGGCAATGCTGATGATGATGATGATGACGATGATATTGGAGAATCAGCTTTTGAATCAGCTATAGGTGATTCAGATATTTCAGATCAGGAAAATACCATTACTAAAGATGATACTGATAATTTGGAGAAAAGTGATAGTGCTGATGAAAACGTTCAATTGCTGCTTAATGGACAAGTGCAGACCTTGGATACAGTATATGGGGTGCGAAAAATGCGGGATAATTCACTAATGATTGGAAATAGTCCTATAAGTTTTGATGGAAATAAAATTATCATTGGCAACAAAGAGTATGAAAAATCTTCTGGTCTAGTTGAGCTGCTGTTTAAAAAATATCCTGATGATACTTTTCTCACTGATAATGATAAGAAAAATTATGCTAAAATTTTAAAAGATACAAATGCACACAGAAAATACTATAATGCAGAGGAAGATATTCGTGAAAATACTAGCAAGAAATATACTGATTTTGTGAGTAAAATTCTCAAGATTGGTAAAAGTGGACGAGGACTCATGTCATATAAGATTGCTCGTGCAAACACTCATACCGATTATCGCTATTGGGATGATCCAAACGAGCTTGTCGATCGTTTAAGATTACTTATAGCTGAAACATCTGCTGGCAATAATAACCATGTCAATGAAATACAATCAATCGTTGAAGAGCTTCGTGAAGTAGGAATTATTTTGTAACAACTCAGTATCAAAATGAGCATCGATGTGTTTGGACGTCGACTGCTCCACGCAGGCACATCTCGAGGACCGCCTGGACTAGGATTCAAGCTGACTAGTGATGGAAATTTTGATTTAGAGAACCGAAAACTATGTCATGTTGGTGATGCTATGGATCAAGATGATGCCGTAAATTTAAAGTCTGTAAAAAAGTTGATTAAACGAAGAGCTGAAAAAATTGTACAAGAATTGGAGAGTTTAGTAAATGATAGAGTTATAAATACTGAGGCTGAATTTTCTAGAATAAATAATACGTTAAGAGATTTACACGAGAAATTACAAATCTTGGATTCCACAGTAAATAAAGTTATAAATCAAGATGAAAGCAGCGCTAGTAGAAGAACTTCATAAACCAGCAAGGCGTAATTATCCACGTCGTTCTTTTCTCGTCAAAGATATCGATGAAACTTGGCAGGCAGATCTTGTTGAAATGATTCCATATGCTAAGCAGAACAAAGGGTTCAAATACCTGCTCACGGTTATCGATGTATTCTCAAAGTACGCTTGGACTGTTCCGGTAAAACAAAAAACTGGAAAATGTGTAGCTCAAGCTATGAAATCAATACTATTGCAGAAGAGAGTGCCTAAGAATTTGCAAACAGATCGTGGTAAAGAATTCTACAATAAAGATTTTGAGAAACTAATGAAAAATTATAAAATTCATTTATACTCCACCTACAGTAATCTCAAAGCATCAATTTGTGAACGTTTTAATCGCACTTTAAAAAGCAAGATGTGGCAGTTATTTAGTCTACGTGGTACCTATAAATGGTTGGATATTTTGCCAGATTTAACTTTACAGTATAATAATAGTCGTCATCGAACAATAGGAATGAAGCCTGCAGAAGTGAACAGAGACAAAGTGAATCGTGTACTTAATCGATTTAAAAAAAAGTCAAATAGTCAGAATCTGTTTAAACGTGCTAAATTTAAAGTTGGAGATAAAGTGCGCGTAAGCAGAAACAAGGAGATTTTCGACAAAGGCTATACACCTAATTGGTCAACTGAAATCTTTACAATAACGCGAGTTTCACCTACAAAGCCTTACACTTATCATCTCAAGGATTATCAAGACAAGCCAATAGCTGGTGGATTCTACGAGGAAGAACTTCTCAAGACTAAATATCCAGATGTCTATTTGGTTGAGAAAGTTTTGAAAAAAAGCGGGAATAGAGTTTATGTAAAATGGCTTGGTTTTGACAATACTCACAATAGTTGGATAAATAAAAGTGATATGTAAACGAAAATAAATTGATAAAAAAAATATTCTGTTTATTGTTTATTTATTTCACATTTCCTTTAGTTTTTTTAAAAGTACAGGCATTATAATATCATTTGTTTGCGCAATTCTTCGCCTGAAACGTGCTCGATCGCATGCAGCCTCCTCCCACTTCCCAAATCGAGCTTCATGATGAGCGAATCTCCATGTGTGCATCAAGTGAATGGTTGGTTCCTCCTTGAATCGTACATGCTTCTCTTTGTTGTTGGAATCAAACATCTCTAAATTGAATTTTGTGTGTGTAAGATACATGTATAGTTAATACGAACTTACCCATTTTGTTGTTGTTGTTGTTGTTGTTGTTGTGTTTTGTAATGTCCCCAAGCGAGCGTATCAGTACTGTTCTCTTGAAGGAATCTCTTATCATCATAAGGACTGAGAGCGATCTTTCTCTGTCGAATGGTCTCGACGTTATGAAGCTTTGATCTTATAGCATACTGCTCTCGACTCTGAATGCATGCATTTTTCAAACAGTCCAAATAGTCCTTAAATTCTATGGTTTTCTTTACAACTGAAGCCTTAATACCCTTAATTTTTTTCATGCTATCTTGATTATTCACACGTGTACTATACATTTTACTTCTCAATCCAACAAATTCGGTGAGAATCTGACCATTACACTCATCTTTCATGAGTCCTACTACTTTTTTATTTACACGTGGCATGTTAAATATATTATCTACAGGATAATCTGATGTATCGAACATATGAATATTTCTTTTCATATCTTTATAAAAATCATCACATTTTATAGCATATATGAGACTATCAGTATCTGTATAAAGTAATTTCAAGTTTTTTTTATATATTTTCTGCATATAATTATAATGAAAATCATACATGTGAGTCTTGGAGAGATCTAGAACTGTAAGACCTACATAAATTGGTTTATCTATACATATATCAGTCTTATTCATTTGTATAGCAACTAAATTTTTATTAAATATTGAACTACTGTGAAAGTTTGGCTTTGAAATTTCAGCTTCAACACCATATCGCCCATCATATTTACTCATGAGCTTGACTGAAACACGTTTTCTAACATTTTCCATAGTCTTACCAAACACAGCATTGTTCATTAACTTGAAAAAATTTTTTTCAAATTCATTTTTTGCTAATGCTCGCAGACTGCTATTCAAATCTATGTATGATTTGAGCCATGGTGATTGTTTAAATTTCAGAACTCTATGAATTTTAAGAAGCTGCAGTCCGTTTGAGAGAGCCTGTTTTAGAGCTACATAGTGAATAACATAATTTCTTTTGTGATGAAGTGTAGCTAAAAGTTTTTCTTGCTTAGAACCTGGAAGTTTCGCGTGTTCAGGACAGAATGGTAAATCATTATGAGTGTTGTGTAATTCACTAGGATAATCTAAATCAACCTCTAAAATATAACCATGAGAGGCATCTGATGCAATGGAAAATAAATAAAAATTTTCATAATTTTCAAGCCATTCAAATTCATCATAGGGAAGATATTGTGAGAGGCTATGTCCATATAAATTATTTGCATCTAAATAAATCAAATACTGATTTTCCTTATCCTCATTATAATTCTCATGCATATATTTATGATTGGCTGCTGCATAACGATTTGAGCATTGGCTTAAACCACCTCTGATCCCTCGCTCTACAAAAAGTACCATATCAATATCTGTTAAAAGTTTCAATTGTATGTCAGTATGTTTGAGCATTGCATCCCAAGAAAAGCCTGGAGTAGTGTAGTAGTGAGCAGGATCGAGACTATAGACTTTTATACTCTGCTCACGAAAATTTTCAAAAACATCTGCTAACAGCAAGACGTCAGTTTTCATGTAGAGGTCAGAATACTCGCCAAGCGTTTGCACATTAAATATATTCCACACATTTTGTGCATGCTCATAATCATGATCAGATATATGTGAATCATTGAGCACGCTGAAAAAGCTTTCTTTTTCTGGTAATTCACGCTCCTCTAGCTTATCCCATGAACTTATATATTCATATGGTAAAACACCTTTTCTCATTAATAGATCAACTTGCTCTCTGCTGTGAACATTAAACTCTTTATTAACAATTTTGTAATCCTGTAGATAAGATGCCAATTTTTCAAGTGACGAAGGCATGAATCGAAATGAATCTAAAAATCTGAATTTGATTTTACTATTTTCTATATGTTTTGTGAATGAAATATATTTTTCTTTTGTTATAGGAAGTAGATCAATCTGTCCAGGAAAATGATTTGATACATCAGATATAATAAAGTGTGCGTCATATCCACTTAAATTATGAAACACCACTGGTACTGTTTTTGAATCTTGATAATTTAAATTACAGCTGTTATGTGCGGGTCCTCGATATTTTCCAGTGAGATGACAGTCATCACGTACTTTATCATTATCATTCAAACATTTTTTACATATATGACATGTTTTTGAACTGCGATAATCTGCTGTTTCAACTTCGGATAGAACTGACATAGGTACAGGATTATTGTATAATGTACTTATTTGTTCTTCAATACTTTTTAACTGTTCAGCAAACCATCTTGAAGCTTCACGACCTCTATAAAATTCATATTTTGATAATGAATCATTATAACTACATTTAAGATAGTATCCAATACTATACATTTCATGACTTTGTACTGATTGTGTGTTGGTTTTTTCAACTTGTCTTATTGGTTTAAGCAAACACTCGCAGTCTGCATATATTATAAAAGGTAACTTTTCATTATAACGATGATTTTTAAACATTATTACATTATTATCTTCACTGGGAAGTCTAATTCTACAATTATTCAATTTTTTACAATGTTCTTCGTGTCTCGTTAAATTATCTTCTTTGAAAAAATAATTTAAACATCTATCGCATACAAAAAGTTTTTTACCATTTTTGTTTAAATCATTGCTAACTAAACGTGAAAGATGTTTGATGTATATATAATGCGAATCTGGTAGAGACTCATCATGTTCCTTCGTCAGTAAAAGAAGATTTATATGGTAACTCTTTTTACAAGATGTTAAATAGAGAGGTACAATGTTTTTGTTTTCTAAACCAAAAACATTTATTGAAATCGTCATATTTTGCTTCTCAAAATTCGGTATCTTTTTCAATGATACAGGTGTCTCAATACCTTTCATGTTTAATGTATGTTCATATTTAATGTAATTACTCAATCTATTAGGATGATTTATACGTTCTACAGGATACAAGGCAGATAAAATTGCCCATATGAAACATTTGTCGTCATAATTTTTAACGTTGACATATGCTTTTCTTTTCTCTATAAATGTTGGTAAAGGTATATAAGAGCTACCAGTACGCATTGGATTAAATTTATTTATATTTATTTGTATATTTTCTATGGAATGTAGAGTCCAACCAGAGTCACGTTCCTGAAATTCCTCAATATCTGTGAGTAAAGGTTGTATGACATTTGACTTAAACCATTCATTTAATGATGTAGCAGATAAAATTTCATGATTTTGCGTATTAAAATATTTTGTTTCAATACACTCTTCTTCTTCTTCTTCTTCTTCGGCACCTTCATTATGCTTTACACATATTTTTACAAACTTACATGATAAAACAGTATTCACTTTATAAGCTTTATCATTTGTAAGCAATATATTTTTCATTTTTTGTGAAAATAATATTGCAGCATCTTGTAGAAATTCAATTACGTCAATATGTGCTAAATTAGCTATAACAGCAGTCCTCATTCGATTATTAAAAGCGTTATCCATATCAATCCAACGCACTCTATCAATAATCTTTTTCTTCGGTACTTGTACTCCCCCACCACATTTTCTTCTAGACATAACTTCAAATCTTGCTTTCATGCATTCTATTTTGGCTGTAGTACATAAAATACTCTGTTTTTCTTGAACTGACAGTCTTGTATTATTTAAAACCTTACGACACGTATTTAGTGACAGAAGAAATTGGTTTTTCCATCTTGCTATCGTTGCTGTATCAGTAAACGTTGAATGTAACAATTTTTCAGCTTCTTCTAAGAGCTTGACCAATTGTATACATTCAGCTATAATATTCTCCATTTTGATTCTAACAAATAATATATAAAACACATTAGTGAAAACACATAGCATACATATAATATAATTTACTTAATATTTAAAAATGTAATACCGCAATAAAATTAACGTCATTGAAAAGAAAACTGTCAGTGTTTATTTTTAATATACATCCAACGGTAAAAATAAGTTTGAAATATTGTGATAACCCGCTATGTTAGGTGATGTAAATCTTGTGCTGACTAGATACGGTGAGTAAAGTTTTTCAAACATTCAGTAGGTGGCGCTACTGAGCTAGACGTTCGAATAGTACAGAGAATCTGTTTTATCGACGTTTTACTGAGCCTGGTAGCTGCACCTTGCGTGCGAAAGATGGTACATTGAATATCTTACATTTAGTTCAAAAATATTTAAAGGTTATATGATGTTTGCCATCAAAATACAATAGATTTTTTGCACTTTTCTCTATTTACAAGAAGTTAAGCAGGTATAATCATAATAGAAAATGTAAGGATGCAATAGTGAATTAAAAATTCAAATTTCGCGTTACAATATAGCTACCGCTGTCAATAAAGCAGATTTCCAGTCTTGGCTATGTTTAAGGTTATAACGTCCCCCTAAACATGCTGGCGATACTTTGCGCGTGTAGCGCCGCTCTCGGCGTGCAGCACGTGCTTCAGCAAATGCTCAGCATATGCCCTGCACGTGCCGACGATCCTTACCACCCCGGTAGGTGACGCGGTAGGCGCATGCCGCAGTATTGCCTATCTAAGTCCCACTGATGAGAAGTTAAAAATTCTGGAAATACGGGAAAAAAGTATAGGAAGCTGCTTGGGACATTATTAGAAAGCATACTGTGCAATAATTTGTTATAAAAGTAGTGCTAAATGGGCTTTTTTTATTAAAAAAAGGGACCGATATCGTTGTCACGCGTGCAGCACGATATCGGCACGGAGAGAGCATGCGTTACGGCACGCGTACTGCTGAAATGATCAGCTCGTGATGTGCATAGAGACTGCGAAGTTAAAAATTCTGGAAATTCGGGAAAAAAAGTATAGGAAGCTGCTTGGGACATTATTAGAAAGCATACTGTGCAATAATTTGTTATAAAAGTAGTGCTAAATGGGCTTTTTTATAAAAAAAGGGACAGATATTTGGACAAGCACGCGTGCTGCTGAAATGCCCAGCACGTGATGTTATGGGGGGTGATGTATTTTTTAAAATGGGTTAAAATATGTTTTTTTATTATTAATAAATAAAAACATAGTTTGAAGAAAAATAGCTTTATTATTATTTTATATTTATTATTCATTTTAATTATATTATATTTATTATTATTATTAATTAACATTTTCTTTATTATTTATATTTATCACATTGGAAGTTAATTTTTTAATTTCTTGTAAAATGTTTTTGGATAACAAATCGTTGTTTCTCGCTTTTTTAGTTGAACTTGTAGCTGCTGTTGCACTCGCTTTCCGTTTAGCAGCTACCTTCTTCCTCGTCGTTGTTGCTGCTGTTGTTGTATTGGTGGTGATGGTGGTGAATGTACGTAAAAATATTTCATTCTGCTTGTTTATCTTCTTCATCTCTGACAATATCTCTCTATTTTGTTGTGAGATAATTTCTAGAGATTTTGACAGAGTCTCTGTTATTTTCAAAACATCAGCGCTTTTCATTACATGGAAAAACGTTATTACGTTTTTTGTGTTATCAGCTACCTCCGATTCTTTATAAATACTTGTCAGATCAATGACAATTGGTTGTTGTTGTCGTGGATTTTGTTGCTGTTGCTGCTGCTGCTGCTGCTGTTGTTGACACTGTTGCTGATGTTCCTGCTGCTGTTGTTGCTGCTGTTCCAAATCATTAACGATTGGCTGTTGTTGTTGCTGTTGTTGCAGTAGTTGTTCCTGCAAGAGTTTTTGCTGAAGCTGTTGTTGCAGCAGCAGTTGTTCCTGCAGGAGTGTTTGCTGATGTTGTTGTTGCAGCAGCAGTTGTTCCTGTTCCAGTTTTTGTTGAAGCTGTTGTTGTAGTATTTGTTCCTGCAGGAGTTTTTGCTGTAGCTGTTGTTGCTGTTCCTGGTGTTGTTGTTGCTCCTGCTGTTGCTTTTGTTGTTGCTGTTCATGCTGATGCTCCTGCTGTTGCTGTACCTGCTGTTGCTCCTGCTTTTCTTCAGGCTTTTCTTGTTGTTGTTGTTGTTGTTGTTGTTGCTGTTGCTGTTGTTGCTCTTCTTGACCCTCTGATTTATTCAAATACTTTTCTAAATCTTTATAAAAACTTTGTACATCCTCTGCTTCCCATTCTTCTGTTATATCCTTAGATGCTGGAGTTAGATTGATATTTTCAAGCTCTCGCAAATCTGTAGGCATTAAATCTTCTACTTCAGATTTACTAACTGTTCCCTGATTTATTATGGCATCAGCAACGGACAGTATATAATCTAACGATAAGTCCAGATCATCCTGAAAAAATACATTAAAAATTATAAAATTGTAAAACAGTTTTATAATATAAAAGATTTTTTTTTATTATTATAAAAATGGTTATTTACCTGATTCATTGCGTTGCTTGTAACATTTTCGTTTTCTATGGACTGCCAGACTAAGTCAAGGTTTTTCTGTAATAAAACAACAATAATATGTATTATCGTCTGATTTGCATATAAATATATATATATATATATATATATATATATATATATATATATATATATATATATATATATATATATAGATATATATATATATATATATATAGAGAGAGAGAGAGAGAGAGAGAGAGAGAGAGAGAGAGAGAGAGAGAGAGAGAGAGAGAGAGAGAGAGAGAGAGAGAGAGAGAGAGAGAGAGAGAGAGAGCGAGAGAGCGAGAGAGCGAGAGAGCGAGAGAGAGAGAGAGAGAGAGAGAGAGAGAGAGAGAGAGAGAGAGAGAGAGAGAGAGAGAGAGAGAGAGAGAGAGAGAGAGAGAGATGTGTCTGTATGAGCACAGTGTTACTAGTAAAGTTAACTTACTTGGTTGCGCATGTTGTTGCTGCTACTGATGATGATGATAATGTCTAAAAATTATTTATAATTTACAACACTCGTGAGCTTTTAAATATGCACACACTTTATATTTTCACCTAACATAAATTCATAAAATTATTTATAATTTACAACACTCGTGAACTTTTAAATATGTACACACTTTATATTGTCACCTAACATAAATTCTTTTCAAACTTTGAGAATTATTGCTAGTTCTATACACGATGTTACTACAGCAGCAGACGCGATTCGAATGACACCCCCGTCTACAGGACTGCCTAAATAGGCTCCTGGCGCTGGACACTAATTATCAAGAAGTATCGTTATCTACCTATGGATTATGACGCTCGGGAAACGCATGCAATGTAAAAATATTGAAGCATTACATTTAAATATTCTATTATTATTATTATTATTATTATATTATTTACTAACTGAATGTTAAGTAAATTAATTTTGTTCATACCTGTATATTATTATTATTATGAATAATAGTTCTTGCTGACACAACAACTATCCCAATTCCACTATAAACATGTATAATCCTTTTGCCGATTAAACACAATCTCACTGTGCTCTGACTTATATACTATAGAAAAAGAGTGTGGGGGGTAATTTTTATTGCCTGTGAAAAATTTAACTATTTTAGCATGTTTTTAGTATTGGTGGGGACACTGAAAATGCATAGAAACGTTTAGGGGTGAGGGAAATCTTTGTCACGAAGGAATGCATGCTATCTCTCTGCAGAGAATATCGAGGGTAAACAGTCGTTAATGAGAGCCTGCGTGTGAAGAAACTGAGGACTAGTAGTGACCAGCTCGCTTCGCTATTATAATGCGTGGGGGTGTAGGAAACGTATATAAAAATGCGGGAGTGAGGGTATTGCTGCGTTCTTCTAGACTGCGGTGGTGTGCTATCTCCGCTGAGGGTAAACAGTCGTTAATGAGAGCCTGCGTGCTAAGAAACTGAGGACCAGTAACAACCAGCTCGCTTCGCTATTATAATGCGTGGGGGTGTAGGAAACGTATGTAAAAATGCAGGAGTGAGGGTATTGCTGCGTTCTTCTAGACTGCGGTGGTGTGCTATCTCCGCTGAGGATATATGGCGCTTCTCTGCTCGATTCGTGAGGCATGAAAAAAGTAGGGGTTAAAGAAAAGGTATAGGACAGCGTAAGAGAGAGGGTTGACTCTAATGATCTCGCATATGAATTTAGCCTGAAAAGCTTTTGTAGTGGTGGGGAGGTCTGAGTTTCATGAATATTTAAGCAGTGCTCTAATCAACACTGAGTTACCTTATCCTCTAGTTCTTCGCTAGTACAGTACTAGAATCTAATTTAGTGAGTATATTATAATTAATATCATGAGTATTTTAATATATATATATATATATATATATATATATATATATATATATATATATATATATATTTCTATAATATGAAATATTATTTTAATAGAAATATGGATTTAGTTGTGGATTGTCAAGGTTTCAAGGGTGAGAACGGAGAATTCGTTGTCAAAGAGTTAACTTACGTGAATCCGAACGAGCCAGCTGCAGTGGCACAACTCATAGTTTTCCAGCCGCCGTACTCTTGGGACAACTTGTCGAATTCTCTAAAGCGCACCAATCTTTGGTTAAAATATTCATTTCATGGATTAAACTGGGGTAGCGGGGATGTGCCATATAACAAATTAGCTGAAGTTTGTTCTAACATTTTAAACATCTCACCAACGAGAAACGTCGTTGTATGGGTAAAGGGTGAGCAAAAAAGACGTTGGTTGCAGCCCTACTTTTCACATATTGAAAATCTAGAAGGTCTTGACTGCCCATCTCTCAAAACACCAGGATTCAGAAGCCCCGTCGTATGTACTTATCACCTACCTAGCTGGCGGCAAAACTGTGCAGTACAAAACGTTGTTGCAATAAAAAATTGGCTGTGGACAGTGAAGCAAGATATACGGTACAGACTGGCAATTTTAGCAGACTACTCATCTGATTCTTCATCAAATTACTCAACTGATTCTTCAACGTTGACTGACTAAATTGGCATGTAAGTATAATGCATAAGTTTAATTAATTAATATGCATAAGTGTGTATGTGAATATGTCACATATATATTATATATAGAAGAGATTGAGAGAGAGACTGAGAGAGAGAGAGAAAGAGAGAGAGGAGTGAATGAAATATCGTTAGTGTGATAATTTGAAAATTAATATTTCTAATGTATTATTTTTATTTACAGCATGGACTTAATAAACGCTGTGTCTACATCATCTGCATACCTGCCTACGAAGAAGCTCTCTGATTTGGAAATCAAGCGCTACAAAGTGACGGGGATCAAGAAGGTGCAAACTAAATTTGGTGTAAAAATGGTTGTAGAGCTGGACAATAGCTTTGATACATTTTTACCATCACGCGTCAACAAATTGCTGATAGAAGATACTACTGTGCTTAAGAAGCTGGAAGAAGAGATGAAAAACCGAGATGTTTATTTAAAACATCTTGGTAATAACTTGATTGAATTTATTTAAATTGTAATAGTAATTATTTAAAAAAGATGATCATTTGAAATTCTGTTACTGTTAAGTTATATACTATTATATTTATCATAAGGATTTTTGTATCTTTATATATAAATAAATTGAAAAAAAAAACATAAAAAATATAAAAAATTAAAACAAATCTTTTCATTTGCTACCTACCTACCTACCTATATCATCTACTTTCATATATCTCATTCATTCATCTCTCTCTCCCTCTCTCTCTCTCTCTTCCCCTCTCCGCACTTATTTAGCAGCAGCAGGATACGAAGTGTAGTAGCACACATCGCTGCAGCAAGCGATCCTCCCACACTTTTCAATGCTTTTCCCATACCCCCCCCCCACTCTACGCACTGGCCCATCGGGACAGCCTGCAACGTACAGCTGGACGCGGGCTGCCCCATACCGATCGGGTAAAACAGTGCGACCATCATTGGTAAGCGGGTAAAACAGTGACCGTTGTGGGTAAAACAGTAACCATCACGGGTAAAACAGTGATGGTAAAAAATGCAGATCCCTGTTACCATCGGTCGGTATTCGGTGGCGCGGGAGTCGCATGGCGCAGTAACAGTGCAGCCCCTACTACTTGAGTTTATTTAGACGAAGGCCCAATGCTTTGATACAGATGTTACACAGATGTTTTAATCTAATCTTTATGTTTGTTCTTAATGTTACGTATTTACTTATTTCTATATTGGTTCGACTTACAATCCCGTTCGGACACTACTAGTAGATTGCACGGTCGATGACTGGGCGGTGTTTAGTATTATCCTACACGGATGGTTCCGTGGCGTGTTGAGAGTAAGTTCCTTAACTAAGCTGCCGAAGCTAACGCCAGATAGGTTGACGGTCCTTAAGCCTCGTACTGTACCAACTTACGTCCAGTGTATGAAGAATTCCACCGGTTAGCTTCCACGGAGTTTGAGTGGTTTCTAAGCACCCAATAGACGACGCGAAGGACTAAACGGCACTCGTATTCACACACCAGGTCCAGCAGGTACAACACTCGTTGTCCTTGTAAAAAGAGACTTCACTAAAGGCAATATGAGGACTGAGTGCGGGGCTTATAAGGCTTGGCGGATGATCTCAACGTTAGGGTAATAACCAATCACCGATCGCCACCGAAAGTATCTTACAATATAGGTTGGTGATGGTGCAGAATAAGTAGGTTTTGGGATTGCTGACTCGGGGGTCAGTTGGTTTAATTAGTGGGACGCGTTTGATGTCGTAAACGCGGTTGCGGAAATGCTTACATTGTGATTATTGTCGTATACCTGCGCCTTTACACATACACGCCGTCATACATCATTCTGTATACAGTATATTCATACATATAATTATCTTTTATGAACATGGGACGTTACAACACTATAGCTGATTTAAAAATCAACTCAACTAAATCAACAGGAATTGAACTTGCGGGAAGTATTAAAGAAAAGAAATGCACAGGTGCAGCATATTCGGATAGTTTTGGTTCATGGAGTGATGTTTTAGTACAGGGACTTATAAAAATTACACTTTTAGAAGAATATGCAGATGTAAGTTTAGACAACGATAAAATAAGATTAAGCTCAGGGACAGTATGTAAATTCTCGGAGCAGCATTGTATTGATATACAAGCTAGCCATACATTTTGGTCAGTAATAAATACTGATAGTTGTTTTAAAAAAAAGTATGATATATTATATGGAGGAGTATCGATAAAAATAATCTCACAAAATCGCGAGACAGTTTATACAATAAGTACTAATGAAATATCGTTTGCGTTAACTAGTAGAGAAAGGATAAATATTTGCGGTAGGATTTTATATAAAACGGAACATCCAAAATTGTTCATTTGCGAAGAAATTGATAATCAATTGTTATTTCAAGAAGACATGCTTAACAAAAGGCCGGTAGTTAGTTTTGATCTTTTTACATATGTAAACTCGAAATTTGTATACGTAGAAAAACATTTTAGAGGTCAGTTTAAAAATTTGTATTTAAATATGCTAAAAGAAGAATGTGAATTAGAAAGAAAAGTTATCCAAAATTCCTTGTCTCTTGCATCCATTTCACCCGACGAATTTGCCTACAACATAATGCAAAAACCTGGATATATTGCCAGACTAGCGGGGGAGGCTATACACATAATTAAGTGCACGCCTGTAGAAGTAAAGATTCATCATACAGATTATTGCTATACACAACTGACAGTCTCATCAGGAAACAAAACAATGTTTCTCACGCCAAAAACCCATATACTATTAAAGAAAGGTACACAGATAAACTGCAACTCTATCGTACCTCAATATTTTAAAATTGGCGATAACTGGATAAACCTAATGCCTGCGCCAAGAAGAAGTAATAACATTATCAAGACTTTGAAACCGTCAACTAAAATTGCATGGCAACCGGAAAAATTGAATTCACTGGCAACCAGTGGGATTTATTCACAAGAGGATCTTCAAAAATTACAACAACATATCATGTTTCCGATGGAGAGCATCTTTACTCAACACGATAGCTAGAGGAATGCAAGGTGAAGAAATCATGCAAAGAGGTGTAATAGCTAATCTATTAACCGAAAATACATTGATGAACATCGCTGAGAGCACTTGGAATCGATTTATGGATAAACTGGTCAAATATGGTTCAATCAGCTCAGCATTAATAATGATATTTATCATTATTCATATCGGCAAATTGGCAATCGATATTCTAATAAGAGGATATAAAATGCAAACACCAATGATGAATTCTCAAGATATACAGCTGCAAGAAATAGTGGTGCAAAATCCTAGTAGCTCCAAGAAAGAAATATCACCACCTATTCCTATACATCCACCTAATTCAAAGACCTATATAAATCAACCAATAGAATCAAAAGTTGAATCAACAGTAGAGTCTAAACCAGAAATGAAAATATCATTATTCTCGTTAAAGCCACTTTAAACTATACAGCAGTAATTATAATTGATAAATATTCAAACTCTTTACTGTTATTCTACGTAAACAATATGATATTTATACTAATGTTTGATATATTTATATTGCTGGAATCGTAAGTAATCAAAGAGTGTATAATATAAACTTCATTTATAAATAAAACAAACTGAAATTATTTTTAGTTTAGGATACATATAACCACTAAAAATAGTAGATTTAATAATAATAATGTAAATAGAATTCTAGAGTATTCGTTTAACTTTATAACAAATCAGATGATAAATAAAACAACTATTTCAAAATCTAGTTGGAATATTCTAGAATACTATGAAGAGTAAAGAGTGTGCTGAGGACTTAATAATTCAAATTGTTTGTTAATATATTGTCTAATTCAGTTGCTATTGTACCAATAGGCAACTAGCTTGTTGGGGGGATGTTACGTCCTGTGACGTATTGTAGTTAAGCAATATCAGCATTGCGAAGTCCTGCGACGTATTGTAGTTAAGCAATATCAGCGTTGCGAAGCCGAAAACTCGAAAATGATGAGTATGGCCAATAAAGTAGATCAGCCGAGTAAATAAGTGTATAAATACGTTGAATCCGTTGCACTTGGGGCTCGCTTAGAATCTGGACTCTGCTACGACGCTCCGGGCAGTCGACAGAGCTACCAGAAGTAAGTCGCGACGCGATCGGTATATAAATTGAATTTAACACTTGAATAAACGACCATCAGAATACATTTTATTATTGAAACAATTATTCACTCTATCCTGCACCTACGACTGGCCGATCTTGATCCAACACCAGCAGCAGAGCAGAGAATCTCCTCCACGACAAAGTAAGTACGAATCCTTAATAATTATATATACACAGATCGAGGTCGTGACTTAACAGGGGATTCTCACACGTGGATTGATGTGATCTTTACGGACGACGACAATGTAGTGCTGAATGCGGGTAATTCACTGGCGACTTTCCCAAGCAGACATAATATTATAGACGTTGAGATTGACATTCGTACAGAAAAACCTCCGGCTCTCAACAGTTTTGTTTATAGGGATTATAAATCGATCAAAACAGAGGAACTTCTAGTCCTTTTAGCTGCTTGTGATTGGTCGCCGGTCAGTTGTCCGAGCAGTGGAGCAGACCTTCGGCTGGAACACCTCAGCCAGAACATCATGAACGTCATTGATCAACTCGCCCCTCTGCAAGAGTTTAAGCCGAGGAAACGAGGGCATCCTCCTTGGGTGGACGAGGACATTAAAGACTTGTACAGAAGACGAGACGCTATACACAAACGATACAAACGTACGAAACGGACGGACCTGTGGACGGAGTATCAGTCTCTAGCAGACGATGCTGAGGAGCGTACTGCCCGAGCGCGGGATGCCTTCATTAACGACAGAGTTTTCGACGCCCTCAGTAGTAATAAGAACGTTTGGAATGAGCTTCGCAATCTCGGTCTTGTCCCAAGGGCCAAGAACGACCTGCATGGTTTTACCCCAAACGAGTTGAATAATCATTTTGCCGGGGTTTCCGTTTCCGACCTTGAGTGCGAGTCAGACTTGGATGATGTCGTGTCGATGGCTGGCGAGGGTGGCTTCTCCTTTCGTGAGGTCACCTTCGCTGACGTTGTGCTCGCGGTCGCTCATTTCTCATCTCAAGCAAAGGGTGAGGATGGAATACCTCAAAAAAACGTTGCAAAATCGTTCCCGATAATTGGCCATCACCTTGTAGCGCTATTTAACTCTTTACTATCGAGCGGGGTCTTTCCGGCGGCCTGGAAGAGAGCGCACTTGGTGCCACTCAAAAAGACGGCAGTTCCATCGTCCGTCTCGGACTTTCGTCCAATTGCCCTTTTGTGCTTTCTTTCTAAGGTACTGGAGAAGTTGGCGCATGATCAGATTGTAGAGTTTCTGGGGGCGCTGGAGACTCTGGATCCTTTCCAGACTGGTTTCCGAAGGCATAACTCAACACAGACAGCACTACTGAAACTAACGGAGGACATAAGGGCGGGTATAGACAGTAGCGGGCGCCTTATGACGATCTTGCTGTTGTTTGACTTCAGTAAGGCATTTGATACGATTTCTCCTTCCAAATTGCTTCGTAAGCTGATCAGAATGGGTTTCTCTAGGTCGGCAGTTCTGTGGATCAGATCTTTTGTGACTGGACGTAACCAGAGAGTAGTTACAAATAATAACGGTGATTCTGATTGGCTAAAGACCAATCTTGGCGTACCGCAGGGCTCGATACTGGGGCCTCTTCTGTTCAGCTTGTATATAAATGATATACAGGAAGTCTTTTCAAGGTTTAAGGGTATGGAGGGGAAATTGACTGATAGTGTTGCGCATTTGCTTTACGCGGACGATCTGCAAGCCTACACTCAGGTCACGAGGGACGATCTGTGTGGGGGTGTGGGGCGAATGTCGGCTGTGGCGCATGCTGTGTCGGCTTGGGCGTCCGAGAATGCCTTGAGACTCAACACTGGCAAGACCAAGGCAATAATTTTTGGTTCGGAGCATAGTATTAACTACTTGCAAAATTTGGACTTGCCTGGTGTTGAGATTCAAAATGGTGTTTTCGTGCCCTTTGTCGATGAGGTGACCAATCTTGGAGTGATAATGGACTCCAGGCTTACATGGAAACCGCAGGTAGATGCAGTTAGCCGAAATGTTAACAGAGCCCTTTATGACCTGAGATCTTTTCGATCCGGTACCTCGGAAGTACTGCGGAAGCAGCTGGCAGGCGCTCTCGCTATCTCTTACTTGGACTATTGTTCCGTAGTGTATCTTGATGTGACGGGTGAGCAGCAGACTAGACTGCAACGATTGCAGAATTCATGTGTGAGGTATGTAACGGGCGCTGGGAGGGCCGAGCACATTACTCCTTACAGGAGGACACTGGGCTGGTTGGATGTTAAAAACAGATGTGTCTATTTCGCGGCGGTCTTGATATACAAGGCACTTAATATGGGTCAGCCGCCGTACATTTCGGCCCTCTTCGAGAAGAACCAGTGCAGGACCTCTGGTAGGGTGCCCAGGGATTTGGCGGTTCCGGGAGCGAGGACCGACGCGGGTCTGAACTCCTTTCGAGTTTATGGGGCGCGCCTGTGGAACTCCATTCCGCAGGAGATCCGCACTTTGGCCTCGCTATCGCGGTTTAAGGTGGCGTTGCGTTGCCACCTATTAAATAATAATTAACTGGGATATTTTAATAAGACTGAAAACACCCTGATATTAGTATGTAGTACTCCGCGTTGTTGTTCAATTGACGCGATAGGATAAGATTTATGCGAAATTGTACTTAACTATTTTGTCTTGACAAATAAATTTCTATTCTATTCTATTCTATTCTACTTCTTTCAGCACCTCGGTCGGTAACCCATCTGGTCCTGGCGCCTTCTTATTTTTCATCGATTTCACCGCTGAGTCAAGCTCCGCCCGTGTAAAGGGAGGAATCTCGATCTCAAGCGGTGCCCGCGAGTCATCCGGTCGTTTTGGATGTTCTGGGAAAAGAGTACGGACGATTTCGTCCATAGTCGTTGCGCTGATAAGGGCATCCTTGGCGAACGCCCCCACTTTGCGCATGACTATCTTGTAGCCCTTTCCCCAGGGATCGTTGTTAAGAGCCTCTCACAGGTCTTCGATGCACCCGGATGGCCCTCGAGGCGGAGTTCGGATCCTGCCTCTTTCGTACCCTCTTGACTTGGCGTCGTAATCGAAGGCACGTCCGACGCAGTTCCGCTATCTCGTTCGTCCACCAATTGCAGGGCGTCTCCAGCCTGCGACCTTCTTGATAGGTACCGCCTCTTTGCAGACTCGCTGGATCAGGCGAATGATCGCGCTCACCACCAGCTCAGCCCGCTCGGTGACGCTAACCCCGTCTGGTATCTCAACCAAAGTTCGCTGACCACGTTCTAGGGCCGAAGATAGCTGCTCGGTGTCCATCTTCTCGACGTTTCACCTGCGAGTGTGGCCCCGTGGAGCCTCCTCGACTGGCTCATTCCCACGTACGCGGAACGTGATGAACTGGTGATCGCTGGCTGTATAGTCTTCGATCACCTGCCAGTCCTGCACGTGTGCGGCCAAGCGTTCTGAAGCGAACGAAATGTCGATGATGGTCTCCCTACATCCGGGTCTCCTGAAGGTTGACGTGGAGCTGGTGTTAAGTACCGCCAGTCCCAGTCTGGACACCATGTCCATGACTCGTCTTCCCCTGGAGTCCGGATGAGGTTCACCCCACTCGAGAGCTTTGGCGTTGAAATCTCCGGCCACTATCAGCTCCCCCTCCATTTCTCTGACAGTGTCTTCAAGAGCGTCCAGTTTTTCCTGGAATCGCCCTATCTCCTCGTTCGGAGTGAGGTAGCAGCTAACGTAAGTCACGTCGCCGCTTCTAACCCAAACGAAGCCGCTGCTGGATCCATGGCACACCGCTCGGAAGCGGTGTGGATTGCAGATCCATATAGCGGCGGTACCCAGGCTGTCGCTGTGTCATGCATCCCCTTCTTTGTCTCGGTACTGTT
Organism: Muscidifurax raptorellus; assembly: GCA_020010945.3. NCBI lineage: Eukaryota > Metazoa > Arthropoda > Insecta > Hymenoptera > Pteromalidae > Muscidifurax > Muscidifurax raptorellus. The sequence continues at coordinate 1,608,482 of JAHUUD020000012.1, forward strand.
CGCTGACCAGGACTAGGTCGGCGTCTTTCTCGAGACAGATCTCGGTGAGCAGGTCTTGAGCCGTCCTGCTTCTCCGTAGATTTGCCTGGAGAACCTTAGCCATTTCGGTGGGTTCTCTTCAGAGCTTCCCGAAAAGCCCTGCACTCATTTGATACGGCGTTATGCTTTAATGCGTCGCCAGATCCTCCTGCATCGGCGCAGAGGTAGCACTTGGCATCGGCCGTGCAATCTGCAGCTTTGTGCTGCTGTCCTCCGCACCGATAGCAGCAAATGCTGCGGTCGGGGCCTTTACAGGTTGAACTCAGGTGCCCGAAACCCAGGCACCTGTAACAGCGCCCGACAACTTGTCGTCGTCAAACTCTGCAGTTGACCCAGCCGATTTTAATGCGGGCTGACTCGAGCAGCTTCCTGGCCTCGACCTCCGTAACGGTGACGATAGCCATTCGCTGCTCGGCCCTATTGGGCTCAGTCAGCCTCACGCTGAAGGGCACCTGCGATGTCAGCGCCGTGACCGCTGCGCTGACCTCTTGGATCGTTGCGCAGCAGTCTATGTCTCTGATCTCCATCTTGACTCTGGGGATCAGTGAGCATAGGCTTACCGCTTCTCCTACGGCGCCCTTTAGAGCGGTAGCGAGCCTGTTGTTGCTCTCTTCAGTGCTTTTTAGCTCTATTAGGACGTCCCCCGTCCTGGTGCGGCTGATGCTTTTGATTTCCGCCGCATGGTCAGACGAGTTAACCTTTGCTTTGATTCCGCCCAGAATCTCTGCGTAGGTCTTCCCGTCCGATGGCTTTAGGACGATGGCCTCGGTCATTGGTCTTCTTTTGACCTTGGCCTCTGTTTTTGGGGCCGTCCGTTTCTTCTCCTCTTTCGAGGAGGATTTGAAGTCTTCGCTCTTCTTTTTTTTCTTCTTTTTCTTCTTCTTCTTCTTCACCTTTTTCCACTCTTCTTTGGGCGGATCAGTTGGAGCCGACGTCGTGTCTTCCTTCTGTTTCGTTGCTTCTTCTTTCTTTTTTTTTGACACTCTCCTTGTTGGGCTGTCAGTGGGAGAAACGGAGCTTGGCCGTTTCCCCGGCTTCGTTGCCTGAAGTGTCAAAGGTGTCCTTGTGTAGGCCACCTTCACTTTTTCTGCCAGGGTTCTCCTGGCCTTTAGAGCACCGATTTGGACGTTTTCAGGCTGCTCGAAGTGGTCTTGCAGCTTGGGTAGACCGTCCTTGACGGTCTTGCTGATGTTGGTTGCCGTTTGAGGGCTTCCGTCATCTCGGCGATCAGGGTCTTGATGCTCTCAAAGATAATGGAGCATTTCGCCTCTGTCATGGACAGTTCTTGTCGCAGAACGGCAAACTCCATATTAGTGGCGTTGCCTGACTCAGGTTTTGCCCTCTCAGTGCCTTGCGACTCTGACATGCTCGACAATGTTGACATAGTTGACGCAGTTGACGTTACTGACATAACCGTTGACAACATTGACGAACCTTTCATTATTAATTATTTACCCCATTCGGAGCCGAACGCCTTATAGTTCCACCTCGAGCCGGGTACGCGCGGGTCGAGGGCGCATACGGGGCCTTCCGCCTTGCAACATGGGTGCGTTGGACCCGTGGGTGTCGGTTGGGATGTCACTCCCTTCCTTCACCACTCGGCTGACCCACCCGATAAGGCAATTCGCCTACTCGATTCGGCTACTAACGTCACCGGCCAGAAACAGCTTCCCCGGAGCACCTACGCAGCGGCGTGGGTGGGCGCTGCTTGGCAGCAACGCCCATTTTTCCAGGTATCCATAAAGGATTTTAACCCGCCCATAACTCCGCTACGCCAAATGACGCTTGTCGCTCGGCGGTAGGGCGTTCCCCGTAGTGGTGCGAGTTATGTGTTAACAGTGCAGTATACCTAGAATATGCTACACTTCTGAGGTCAGCCCCTACGCACTCCGTGACCAACCTCAGGGCAACGCGAGAATCCAGCATGAGTTATCTAGGAGACTACACTGGACTCCCCACCGCTGCCAGGTGAGAACCCAACCTTAGTTATTTAGGCACGTTAAGAACGGGCTCTACCTACAACCGTGTGGTGTGATGTCTGTAAGTGCTTTCGTTTCGTGAGTGTTAAGTGGTGTAGCGTCCCTCTGGTGCCCCCCAGCGATATGGAGTATGAGAGTGTCTGCCTTCGCCACGCTCACCCGCCTTTCACTCCTGTCGACTGGGACCCGGTATTGAGATGCGTCTCAACCGGTACCCCCATATGGCACCATCAGAGACTATGAGCCGTTTATAGGATCGTTCTCATCCTTCCGCCAGAGAGAAAGCTGCTCCAATGCAGCCGATTTGTAGTCGTCTAGTGCGTACGGCTTTATCAGCGTAGTAGACCTTAGTAGTTGAGGTCCACCCGTTGAGCCTTCCTCCATCCGCTTGGTCTAGCGAGCAGGCTCAGGGCCAGGTGTTCTCCTCACCCTTTGCCATACAAGCGCGACTTCCACCTCTGTCGACAGGGACCAGGGCAGATTGGAGGTAGATTGCACCGTTCCGCGCCCAGTATTCCCATGTGGCACCATCAGAGATGCCAATCCATTCACAGGATCCCTCTCGTCCTTCTACAATCGGCTCCCTCGGTGCAGCTCTCCATCAAGCACTGGTGCGTGCAGCGTTATCAGGGTAGCAGACCTTATATTATATTAAAATTAATTAATAAATTAATTATTTAATTTATTAAAATATAATTTTAATTAAATTAAATTTATTTATAAAATAACTAGATATAAAAATTCATAAATTTATGAATTATAATGAATGATTACTAATAATGATGAATCATTACTAATGAACTATTTATGATAATATTTATACATTAACTATAACAATCAATTAAATCTTTTTATTTCGAGAAATACATTTTTAATTTATTAATTATAATAAACCCTGATACAAAAGGTAATAAATTTAAATAATTTTTTTAAAATAATTAAATTTTCTTTTTCAATACCCGCACCCGTACCCTAGCGGTATTCGAGGCAGGTTGAGCGAGCGACGACACAGGCAGCATTGGCTATAAGGATAGCATGCTTGCTTAGAGATCTCGGGGACGCCGGATCGATCCTCGGTCCCGGCGCTCCTTTTGTGTTTTTCGTCGCTCACTTAAGGTCCCACCCCGTTACATGGCGCCCAACTGAAATAACCACAGAGAGTGGAGAAAGAAGATTCCTGGCGGTCTCCCGATCTTCTGCGTCAGAGGAGGAGACGAGGAAAAGAAGAGAAATCCCACCTACGATCTACGAGGCTCTTCCTAGGCTCGCCTTCCTCGAGGGAAGAGGGATGGAGCGGATCAAAGAGGTGTGGGGATGTACGAGGCCTGGAGACATCGTCGAAGAGCTAGTCGGCGAAGAGGCTCCCTGCATTACCGCACTGCACAGAGAGTTGTAGAGTTGAAGCCGGGACAGTACTCCAACTCTAGCGGGAGGTTATAACGGGTTGCCGTTTTCAAGTTACAACGGCTTTTTCGAGGTAAAATCAGTCATTTTGCACTTTCCATTTATTTGAACAAACTTCCGGGCGTTTTTCCCACACAACAGGTTGATATTCTGATTCTGTACATTTTTGCGGACTAATTAAAAAAAAAAAACATTGTACATCAACACACATTCATATAATTATCTCCCACGACTGGACTACTAGACGCATCTCCTCTATTGTCTTCAAATATCAAAATTGACTGTTTCCCAAAAAAGGAGTTTAATTAATTTTCGTAACAAAATGATAAATTTCTTTCCGCGGATGCAAAAATTATGATTTTCATGCGTATTCAGAAAAAAAGTAAATTCATTAAATATTTCATTATGTATCAACAAATTTTTTTAATGCATTATTGTATAAACTGCATTCATTTCTGTAAATTAAAATATGAAATTTAGCCTTTCACTGAAAGTACATTTAAAAATAATCCAATTAAAATAAACCAGATGTATTCAAATTATTTTTTGTATACAGGTTTAAAGTGTGGCTACGAAAGCTGTATTAGTAGAATAGACAATCGCCAGGCAGACAGAAGGGCGTGGTCTACTGGCGCCTGTGACGTCACAGTGGGGATGTGTGAGGCCCCGTGAAGGGCGGGGGAGTTGCTTGCAGGTGCTAATGGTATGGCCTAGAGGTGGTCGCGTGCGGGTGTAAAGATGGTTATCGTTTTAGTTTATAGAGACATTTGACATGTCGCCGTTTATGGTAATTTTTTATGCATCTTGCAAGTGTGCGAGCGAAAGCTGTGGCGGCTTGCATTAGCGCCAGATGAATTTATGTCGCACTGACCCTTTTTTTTTTACATGCAGCAGGTAAGTTGTCCCAATGCTACAGGGCTTCGTTGGGTAGAGTCATTTTTTTTTGCAGCAGTGAGTGTTGCTGCATTGTCTTATTTCTTCCGTGTGCTGGTAAGGGCTACATTTCGTCGTGGACAGAAAGTTTGAAAAATGTCTAGACGTGTATAATGTGTATAGCGTATGTTTTTTTTTTGGAAGGTATAATTTGCAGGATTTTGTTGGAAATTTTAATGTCTATAGTGAGGTTGTGTGAGAGTTTAATGCGATGATGAAGAATAAAGAGAGATCAATTTCTAGAAATTTTCAAGATTTATTTAAATTTCAGTATTATATTGTAATTATATTATAATTTTATAATTTTGAAATATTATGTTAATAAAAATTAGATTTTTTGTGCATTATTTGAAGAAAAAATATTATAAATTTCATCGTGAAAATATGATGATGCAGTACAATCATTTCAAGAAAAACTATATCGAAATAATGTTGAAAAAATACAGAATTTTGTGGTTTGAATTTACGTAAAATATTTTCTTTGAAAGTATGACGTTCTTCAAAAATAATATTTTTAACAGTATGTTCGCTGTTTGCATTTTCGTAATGGTACAGAGTTAACCTTTTTTCAAGTTCGTCGATTAATGTATTATTACAACCGTTAATATCTGAAAGAACACGTTCGAGTCGTCGTGCACGTTCATTAATACACATTATGACACTTTTTAATCCTTCGAAAGTACGTTTCTGCATTGTGATGGAAGGCGACACGGCTCTCTTCTTTTTCGGGACGTAATGTGAGTCCTCGCTGACGATTTCCGGTGTATGTTGACAGAACATTACGGATTTCATACCGTACGATGTGGTAAGTATGACGTCGATTTTAGTTAACTTTATGCGTTCTTGTTGTTGTATGCATAAGTTGGGTGAAGAAGAGTTGAAATACCGGGATATATCTTCTAGTTTATACTGAATTTCTTCCCAAGTGTTAATTTCAAAATTTAATCCTCGTGAGTAGCAGCTGTTTTTCAACTGAATTGTTGGTTTGTAGATTTGTAGACTTTCGTTGCATGTTAAACCAACGAAAGCCTTTTTCGTACCAGAATAATGTAGCTGGTAGGTTGTTGCACACAGCAGGAAAAGTTTCGAAAATTTTTACAAGTTCCATTGTCCGTAAATTCCTCTCTAGAAGCGGCCTGCGATTCTTGATTTTTCAGTAATTGTGCTTCAGCCATGACTATGACACGAAAAAGTACAACGGAAATCTTGTGAGATTGTCAGATTACTCTCTCCGTGGAAACTCGACGGTGATTTTCAAAAGACTGTGAATTTTCGAGCGTATGAAAAAACTGGCTACTAGATACTTTTAAGATCTGCCGATGATAGCTGCTCGTAAGATCACGGTCTAGTGCGACCTTTCTTATGGCAGCGAGAACTTATAGGCCTCTACAGGTGGCGGTCCTTTACAGGTGGTAGCTGTGTGGTAGGGATGCTGTGTGTAGAGGGAGGTGCTTCTTCGAGATGAGTGAGAATAACAGATAGGGAGGGGTTGATGCGGTCCAGTGTAAGAGAGGGAGTAATATACTAAACCTATTTGAAAAAAATCAGTCCTTTAAACAGAGAAAATTTTCATAGTCTAGTTAACATGATTGGAGGAAAAAAGCTAAGGTGGTGGTGGTGGAAAGTTATGATTATGTCCAAAAATCTCAGGTGTCTGCATTCGGAAAAGTGCCGCAGGTCTTTAGTTTTTCACGATCCTCCCGTCGAAAAGAATCGAGAAAATGCCTTGCGATGAGTTATCAACCCTACGTAAAGCGGTATTTTGTACCGTTAACGTTATTATTAGAAGTAATAATACAATAAAAAATGATTTAAATCGTTCGTGGTGGGCGCAATTAAAAAGCGGTGGTGAAAAGTGCGAGTTAAAAATATTTAAAAAAGTGTTGCGATCCGCTACAACGAGGGAGATCGCAAACTCTGTTAAGTATATTTTTACTAGTGAATCGGCTACACTGTTAGCCGGTGATGTGTGCAGAAAGAGAGTACACTACACATCAGCGACAGGACTTCTGAAAGAACTCTATAATCGTCATTTGGCACTATGTAAGTATAGCCTAATTTAAATTTAAATTTAAATATGATTTTAAAATAAAATAATAAAAATGTTGATTTAACTTTGTTTTAGTGTGTGTACGAGACTCCACAGCTTCACAATCACAGTTGCAGCCTTTATGCAACATTCCGTCGGGGTACACATTTGAAAGCCGTAAGTGTAACAATAATAATAATAATAATAATAATAATAATAATAATAATAATAATAATAATAATAATTTATTTCAGGTATTGAAAGTATCATAGGACCGGATAACGGGTTCAATTTGAACCTACGTAAGTATTTAAAATATATTTAATAGTTATTATTAATTAATTAATTAATAATTAATAATTTTAATTTACACTTTACAGCATCGACCCCAGTAATCGACCTAACAAATAACGATTTTGAGACTCCGGAATCACAGCGGGTAGTGATTGACATCACGACACCTTTATCGAGTGTCGAGTCACCCGTGTTAAACTTCACGAGTCCGTTAAATTATGAGATAATGGACATTAGCTCACAATGTGAAAATGCTAATGGGGACTTACTGAATGTCGAATTGCTCGATATTATACAGGAATTAACGCCGATATCGGAGGAAATCTTCTGCTCTATAGAGGATATAATTATAAGAGAGATCATTGGACAGCAAGCAAAATTACTGCAGCAGCAGCAGGAACAGCAACAGCAGGAGATGTCTTTTTTTTTGTAATCAGAAGTCGCGATGAACTTTAGCAACGAGGCAGTCGATGAGGATGATCATCACGATGCTATACAAATCGGTGGCGGTGGCGATAATGTACAATTTAAAAAAGTTAGGATAGTTAGCGAGGGTGAACGATTCATCCGTAGGTTTAGAACCGTATCGCGGGAAATAATTTTTAAGTTTATTTCCAATAATAGGATAAGCAACCCGTTAACGTATTTACGTTTAGGGTTAGTAGAAATATGTAAATATGTTGTGAATGAGTGGAATAAAAATGATAAGATAGGCGTCACATTAAGTAGCGATAGGTTTGCACAAGGAGACGGTTGGTTTCCAGTAAAATATATTAGGGATTTTAATTATAACGATTTGTGGGATGTATTGGGTGGTATTGCACAAAGCAACCAAGGTTTTTTAATTGACGAGTCTCTAAGAGTTTCGGTAGTTTATATTGAAATGTCACGCGGTCGAGCGAATGAAAACGTAGTAATAAACGCAGTTTAACGGCAATCTATATTATCTATAATATCGATAAATATTGTTTGCCGCGCGCGATCGTTTGCGGGTTTGTTTTTTTAAAAAAACTAAAGAGCGCGTCCAAAACTGATTGGGGGAAAGAATGGCGAAAAATTTCTCGCGATTCGTATAATTACCAAAAAGAAAAAGCTTTAGAATTATTACAAAACGTGCAAACGATTGTTCCGAATGACGGGTGCGTTTACGATGAATTTGTCGCGTTACAAAAATATTTATTACGTAAAAAAACACTTTTAGTTATTTACAATTACGCTTCCATAGGATACGGTGTCCCGCCAATGTTCGACGGTCGCTATTTGTTTATAGAAAAAATTATAAATATAAAAAATCAAATAAATATCGCGTATTACGAAGACCCGGGGCATTTCAATTTAATATTAAATTTATCCGCAGTTTCTACTAAAGCGCATTCGCGTTACTATTGCGAGGAATGAACTTCGCTTATAGTAAACCTTTTACCCACAATATTTGCGATTCGTGCAATACTTCCCCAGCATGCGTAACTGGTAACGTTATAAAATGTAACGATTGCCAGCGGTCATTTAAAAATTTGGCTTGTTATACGAACCATAAGACCGAAGGTTCATATAGCAAACTAAAAAGCGCTCGAGCAAAGAGAAAGATTTGCGACTTTATAAAAGCATGCGAATACTGCGATTGTGTTTTCGATTTACATAACGTTAAGCATGATTGTCGTGTTTCGTACTGTACAAATTGAAAATCAGTACACGACAAAAATGCTTTCTGTTTCCTCAAGCAGAATTACCCGAAAGAAGTAAAAAATAGCAGGCATCCGGATACCCTCTTCTTATTTTACGATTTTGAGACAACCCAAGATACAGAATTTGACGCTGATTCGTTATTACATACGGTAAATATTTGTGTGGCACAATTAACTTGTTCCCTGTGTATGGGGGAATCTTGTTTAAATAAAATATGTGATTTCTGCGGTGTGCGTTTATTCGTATTTTCGGATAATCCTGTAAAAGATTTTTTTAACTTAGTGATTCGCAAAAAATCAACTTTTAATAAAATCGTTTGTATTGCTCATAACGCTAAAGCCTTTGACGCGCAATTTGTATTAAAAGATATTGTACAAAACTGCGTATTAAAAGAGGCAGGTATAAGTCCTAAATTAATATTCAACGGGCGCAAGATTATGCTTATAGATTGCGGTAAAACGCGTTTTATAGATAGTCTAAATTATATGCCAATGAAACTCTCTGCACTACCTAGCGCGTTCGGTTTACCGGAGGAGTGTAAGAAAGGTTTCTTTCCCCACTTATTTAACACTAAAGCTAATGAGAATTATGAGGGTGCGTATCTGGATGCCAGTTATTATTAGGTAATGTCTGCAAAAGAGCGTGACGATTTTTATCGTTGGTACAACGAGGTATCGCGTAAAAAGATTTTTAACTTAAAAAACGAGCTCGTAGCTTATTGCGTTCAAGACGTAACGGTATTAAAATTGGCTTGTTTGAGGTTTCGCGATATTTTTATGAAATCGGCAAAACTCTGTCCGTTTGCCGAGAGCGTAACGTTGGCAGGTTCGTGCTCGCTCGCATATAGACAAAATTTTTTGAGCGAAAAATTTATCGGTATAATTCCTCACGGAGGTTACGTGCGCGCTGATAAACAAAGCGAAAAAGCCATCAAATGGCTTCTATGGATGGAGCGTCAAGTTGGTCGTGAGATTATTCACGCAGGGGGTGCGCGAGAGTATACGATTTTTGGACGTATCGAAGTTGATGGATTTTTACCAGATCTTGAAAATCCGTCAATTAGTACGGTTTATCAATTTCATGGCTGTATATTTCACGGATGTCTTGTTTGTTTCCCGACAAGGCGGGAGCAGAATCTGTTCGATTTATCATCTTTGAATTCGCGATATGAAAACACTATAAGAATATCAAATAAAATACGTGAAAACGGGTTCGAACTGATTGAAATGTGGGAGCATGATTTTGATAAGAATATAGCTACTCTACATGAGTACAATGAATATATCGACATACATCCACTCGCGAAATAAATAATTTTGCAACCTCGTGATGCTTTTTATGGTGGCCGAACGGGGAACATCGTGACATTGTATCATGCCAAAGTTAATGAGAAAATTAAATACATTGATGTGTGTTCTTTATATCCTCCAAATCAATTATTTCACCCTGTTTTACCGTATAGACTGCACGATAAACTTTTATTTCCGCTATGTCGTACTTGTGCCGAATCGCTTAGTAAAAATATTTGTACGCACACTTCTATAGAAGAACGCGCATTAAGTAGTACCTGGGTTTCGGATGAAATCAAAAAAAGTTTGGAGCACGGGTACAAACTTATACGAATCGACGCAATTTGGCAATATGAGGTAACTCAATACCAACCTGACGCCCCTGTACAATCCGAAAATATACGTGGTATGTTTGCTGATTACATAAATTTATTTTTAAAACAAAAAGCCGAGGTCTCAGGTTGGCCACAAAGCTGTACCGACGAAGCTAGCAAAGATGCCTATTTGACTGAGTTTCGTGAACGCAAAGGTATAATACTGGATCGTAATAATATCGTAAAGAATCCAGGTATGCGATCAGTCGCAAAATTGTGTTTAAATAGTCTGCGGGGTAAGTTCGATCAGAGAGGTAACTTGCCTACGACGGAAATTGTAAATTCATCCGAACAATTACTGCGTCTAGTAACTGATCCGGAAAAAGAAGTCGGTCGTATAGTTATCGTTAACGAAAATGTTCTATATGCATCTTGGGCATATAAAGCTGATGTTGCTACTTCAGCGTTAAATAGCAATGTTGTTGTCGCTGCCTATACTTCGGCGCAAGGTCGTTTAACCTTATACGATTATTTATATAAATTAGATGAACGCGTTCTGTATTATGACACCGATTCAATTATTTATGTATCAAAGGATTCCGCAAACGAATATGAACCCGAAATAGGGTCTATGCTAGGTCAAATGACGGATGAATTAGAAGATTACGGTAATGGGGCCTTTATATCAACGTTTTGTTCAGGCGGCCCTAAATTTTACGCGCATCGTGTACGAAACGCGTTGGGTCAAACTTTCGACACATGTAAGGTCAAGGCAATTCGATTAAATTATGAAAATTGTTTAAAAATTAATTTTGATAGCGTTGTAAAATTAATAGAAACGCAACAATTTGATAACGACGACGACGGCGTCGACGGCGACGACGAACTACCGTTAAATGATAGCGACAACAACATGTTAGAAAATAAAAACAAAAAATATTGTATAAATGTAGAAAATAGATATATAGGTCGAACAGCGCAAAATGATGTAATATCGTATCGTCAATCAAAAAAATGTAGAGTGGTTCTGAAAAAGCGTAGATTTATATCACACACATATTCTGTACCTTATGGTTATATATTGTAAAAAAAAATACATGAATAAAAAATTAAATATCAAAACAAATAAAACAAATATTTATAACTATTTTTCCGAATCATCAATCCTTTCATTCAATCCTTATTATTATTATTATCAAAATTTACACCAGCATAAGAGTACAATGGTGGCGGCGGCAGCGGCGGCGGTCAACCAGCTATCCTTTTGCTTATATACTTTTAGCGGACCGCGACGCGGGGGGTGCGCTCAGCTAGCAGAGTAAGAGCGCACAGGTAAGAGAGACTGGCACGCGCCCGCTGGAATAAGAGACTAGCCAGCGCCGCGCTGTCTAGCCTATTTCCCGAGCGCGCGTTACTGGTCCATATTTTTCGGAGCAGGTAAGAAAATTATGGAGGGGGTCTTCCCAGTAGCACTGTAGTGGTGAAGGATAAACATTACCCTCAGGGGCTAAAATTTGTGTATACAGACGCAGAGTGCAACTAACAGTCAAATCTTCACCATGAATCCTTCTCTCTTAGCCGTGCGGGACATTGAACCGTTAATTGATACAGTTCGAGACGTTAGATTAGTGTTTTTCAGTACGCCGTCATGTTTTTACATACATCTTCTCCAAGAAGATGCAACATATATAAAGATGGAGTCTGATTTATTTAATTTTTATAGTTTAGGATCGGTTTTGTATTTATACAAAGAAAATTTTACTGTTTATTCACAACAACAAGCGTCTTCACCAATGTTGGAAAAGCAAAATATTCATCAGTTGAAGGTAACACATTATTTCTAAACTGTCACATACTCACATATGTATATATTTTTGTATTAACTTTCATAATAAAATCTTTAGGGCAACACGTTGATTGCAGTCAAAATAATGGGGAATTGGTTGCGGGGTGTTACTGAAGAAGACAATCCACAATACTGTCGTTTGGTTGATAACGGGACTTCTATACGTCTGCTGGAATCAAACGATATATATATATATTGGACGAAAAATTTTATGTTCTACCACCACGTGCGATTTTGTCAGGGCTCGGCTTCATCACACCGATTTCTCCAAGAGGAGCCCAATGGACGTATCGAGCTGCTGAAATTTTTCATATGGTTACCGGAAACCGAAATTTAAAATGCATTTCTCTTTAAAAAGCTTTATTTGATAATTCGGTATATTTATTTTTAACTAGTATTGGAAAAGAATCTGCCGGGATGATTCATGTCAATACAATGTTGGTCGCTTTTGATACAGCTATACCTGATCATACAGGTGTACATCATCCAATCTGGCCGACTGATAGACTATGCTAAATATATTCAGTGTATACATGTAAATTATTATTATTATTTGTAATTATACATTTTGAATACAAATATGATGGTTACTATGTGAAAATGTCACAAGATTCTTATAGTAATGAGAGTGAATAATTAGAAAATTACATCGGTGATGGTAGTCGTGGTTCGAACGATGGAATCTCAGACTTGACCAAGTCCAACACTCCACGGTTTGAGCCACGCCCACCACCACCGATGTACTTTCCCAATTGCTCTCTCATTGCTATGAGACACCTGTGATCTGCTGACATTATAACTATTTTTATTTTATTTTATAATATTTTTTATTTAAATGATTGGATACAATAAACACAAAAATTGGTAACACTTTGAAAATTTTTAGCGCTAGTTTTAAGTTTTTTCATAATTTTTCTGTAAATTACCAAGCATAACCTGTCGTTGCGCCGCCGGTCGTTTGTGAACAATTTAGAGAATTTAACAAAAGAATTATAACGACACATGTAATACAAAAAATTGATACAATAATTCCCACACACATCGGAATCGAAACTTTGCAGTTTAGCTGTACTCCACGTGAAAAGGTTACAATTTCTTCGGAGTCCATCGACGTGATGATGTACGGTTGGTTGTAAGCCATAGGAGTCAAAGTATACCCCATGACCGTTTTTGTCCACAAAGATTGCCACCCAGTGTGACCCAGGTAAATTATGATCGTCGCTATTAACAATAATAGCGACCGGCCTCGTCCACACCTTTGGTAGTCTGTCTGCTGGATAGACACCGACCGTCTCTGCTGCTATTCCTCTTAGTGCTTTCTGCAATTGTAGAGTGTTCATCATCGTATGGTTTCGAGTACAAAAGTTCTAAAATATTACACACACCCTTATCACCACCACAACCACTATCACCACCAGCAGCAGCAACAGTAGCGGCAGCAGCCCCTTCTTTGATCACACTGGTGGGGGGTAGAGAACTGAGGCTGGTCGTGGTCGTGACGTCACTGGAGTAGGAATCAACAACAGCTATGTTCGATTTCTTTGGAATATTTTTCTTTTTTTTATAATCATCTCGTGCTATATCGTTGTAACTGTAGAGCGTTTTTCTCAACCATATGCGTAACTTGTATGCATACGTTAACGCACAAGAATAATGATCTGCTTTTCTGCCATGATATATACAAAAATGGTCGTCCACTTGCGGTAAGTTTTTAAACAACGGACAATTGTACTCTTCAAGATTAACAATGTTTCGCCCCAAAATACGTTCTAATAAATTCACTTTTTGATATTGGGATATTGGGGTCTCATGCTTGTCGAGATCTTTATCTTTAAGACGTGATGAAAATCGGATAATGTGATTGAGGGTTTTAAGAGGGTATACCAGTGTTCATTTGTTGTTGCGCGGGTATTGTCAATACTGTGTTTGATAGAAGTTAGTGTGAGGTTGTTAAATCAATATAGGATTGAAATTCGAGTGGTAGTATAGAGGTAAAGATGGATACATGGTTTATGCACCCTTGGACTATGATTTGTGTTTTGTCGTTTGTAAAACGGTATTTGTGCAAAGATTTTTGAAGCACCTTGATGTTATTGCGAATGTAAAATTTGACAGAATATTATTTTATTGTGGTGAATGGCAGGGTAGTTATAGATTGGAAAATGTAGAGATTGAATTTTGTGAAGGTTTGCCGCGTAATGAGGATTATTCGAACGATCCGGAAGTTCGAAAATTAATAATAATTGACGATTTGATGCGTGAGTCTGCAAATAATGGAACAATTATTGATTTGTTTAGTAAGGGTAGTCACCATCAAAACGCTTCGGTGATATATATTTGTCAGAATATATTTTTCTTCAAGGTCAACGTGATATATCTTTGAATGCGAATTATATGGTTTTATTCAAAAATCCTCAAGTCGTACACAGATTCAGCATCTAGCTCGTCAGTTATACCCCGAAGATTCGGGAGTAAGAAAAAGCTACCGTTTGATGAGAAATATATAGTATTATTGCAGGCGTTAAGACACTCGAACAGGGAGGAACGATTGGCATTATTGCGCAACGCAGATAAAAAATTAGTGCAATATATATGTGAGTGCGCTTTAAATGTGTTGAACGGTGTAGTAGAGTTGAAAATCACTGATAAAAACAAGTTGAAACAGTATAAAAAGACTTTACGAGATTTGATAGTAGCGATAAATCGAAAAGGTGAATGGAAAAATAAAAAGCGAATGATTGTTCAGGAAGGAGGAAATTTTTTAGTTTCATTATTGCCGCCAATCTTGGATCTTTTAATGTGAGATAAAAATGGAAAGAGTACGAAAAATGGTTTTGATTCCGCAAGAAAGTTTACAAAAAATGCAGACAAATGTTAAACTTAAAGCTGATCAAGATGGCTTGAGCAGTATTCAAACAGTTGGCAATAAATTTACACGTCTTGATAATGAGATGAAAGAGATATTGGATTCTCAAACGTACGTTACGGAAGGTAATGAATATAAAAATTTTTTACAAGTTTTATAAAGGTACTTATTCCTTATCGATGAGAAGCGAAAAACTGCTGAAAAGAAAAATGATAGTAACGATAAAATAAATAAGTTGAGTGATGATGATATTCTTTCAAGTATACCAAAATTATTTCAAAATAAAACAAAACTGTTGTTAAATCACTTAAAAAATAACAAAAACCGAATAAGATGGAATGAAAATGGTGAAAAAGTTCAAATATAATTGATCTGGTTAATGATGTAGCTAGAGAGCGTAAAAAAGTAACAGCTGTAGGAAGAGCTCAGTTTGCTGAACTTCTTCGTTCGACTGGGGTGCCTCACGAGTTTATAGGCAATGAAAAATATTTGAATGATTCCTTGACACGATCTATTTTTCAAAAAGGTCTTGACAATACTGGTGACAAGAATGGTGGAAAGAGTCTTGGCGAGAAGGATTTCGACGATTCATCATTGCTAGATGATACTCTTGTGCCGAATAAAAAAAGTAAGCGTACAAGTATACCAACGTCTACGCCTATTGTTAAAAAGTGGCGAGGATTACGTTTGAATACATGATGGAAGAACTTGAGAAACAATATTACGATCCTAGTCACGAATCAGCATTTTCTGGGGCAAGAAAATTGATAACTGCAAATAAAGGAAAGTTATCGTCATCCACGATTAATGAGTGGTTGATAAAGGAAGATACTTATACTTTACATAAACCTGTTAGAAAAAAATTTCCACGTTTATACTATAATGTTTATGGTTTTGACTAGCTTTGGGAGGCTGATTTAATTGTTTTGATTTCTGTAAAGAGATATAATGATAATTATTTATATTTATTAGTAGTTATTGATGTTTTGAGTAAATATGCATTTGTCGAAGCTCTACAAGATAAAACTGTTTTAGAAGTGACCAAAGGGTTTAAAACAATTTTAGAGAAAAATAAAAACCGTTGCCCAGACATGCTACAGACGGATAACGATAAAGAATTTGTTGGTAAGGAATTTCAACAATACTTAAAGGAGCAAGGTATTAAATTTCGTGTGGCTAGTAATCCCAATGTAAAAGCTGCAGTCGTGGAAAGATTTAATAGAACGTTAAAGAAACGAATATTTCGTTATTTCACATATAAGAATACGAAACGTTATATCGATGTATTACAAAGGTTAGTTGAGAGTTATAATAATAGTATACATTCGCGTTATCCAATAAGCACCACGAGGAGGTAGAGACTTTAACCTTTAATTTAAGAAAAAAATCATTCCATTACGATACTTTTTACCTGAGATATCGATCTTCGAAGTTGCACCACTTTTTAATCGGAATAGGTGTTGCGTTAATTTTGTTGCGAAGTGTATATATACTCGTGTGTCCCCTCTCCTCAAATTCGATACACACACACACACACCACTGAGAAAATCCAACCCCTACCCCTATTACCGCTAATGCATTGCCCCAGCTAGAGTGTCTTCAGGCACAGACGTGCCTAAATTCTTATGAATTATAATCTAAAATAACTTGTCGCGAAGAGTCGATTTCTAAGATGTTGTCAAATTCTGCATAAACGATACAGTTTACAGTGTTTTTCAGTGGTTTTTCAAAGCGAACTTCGATACGTACATTACCGTTACGTACTAATGACCAATGAGTACCACAATGTGCGGACATATCAGGCGTTAGATCAAACGCGAATAAGCAAAAACCAAAATAATAAAGCCTAAATATAAAGTGGATCAGTGTGTACGAATCAGTAGAGAACGTCATGTCTTTGAAAAGGGTTACGAGAAAGGCTGGAGGCTGGAGGAAAGAAATTTTTAAAATTGTTAAATTGAAAAGACGTCAAAAGTTGTTTATTTACGAACTATGTGATTAGGCGGGTGAAAAAATTGAAGGATTTTTTTATCCCGAATAACTGAGTCGGGTACATAGTGAACGAGTAAGCGGCGAAGAGTATAATATTAATGAAATTTTAAAAACACGTGGCAAAGGATCTCGTAAAGAGTATTTTGTAAGCTGGGTCGGATATCCTGATAAATTTAACTCTTGGATTCACGCAAGTGAGTTAAAGAAGCTATAAAAATGTACCAGTCGGAATTCTCGGTTGTGCTACCTAGTAATAGCAGTATGAAGATTTTTCCTGATAATACTACAACTAGTTTTTCTGTACAATTACCACGTGCGATAGAATTACAGGAAAAGTGGCAAGTTGGATTGTCGGAAATTCATATACCTTGTACTACTCTGCATTTACGTCGCAAAGATACATTAATAGCATTGCCAGAAGAAGAGGGAAATGGTTTTCATTTCGAGCATGGTGTATATAATTCGATACAAAGTTTGATTGATGGAATAAATCAAGGTTTTATGGAATATCACGACAATAAAGCAGCCAAAAAACTGAGTTACGATGAAAAAGGAGGCTATGTCACACTAATAGAGTACCCACATCTTACAAAAAAGGAAAGTGTCCTTACACTACCTGTAAAACGTATTCTCGGTTTTAATACTGGTTTTAAAATTTTGCCAAAATCTAAAGATATCGGACGTTGAACTTTTCTAGTCAATCAACCTGCTACTCTGGCTCATGCTATACCTGACCAACTTTTTGTTTATTCGAATGTATGTGAACCGTCTATTGTGAGTGATACACTCGCTCCTTTATTAAGAATTGTCAATCTGGAAGAAAAACATTTTAAATATGGTAGTACTATAGTAAAAAGATACTCACCGGTTAATTATATGCCGGTTATGAACAATCGCTTTCAAATTATAGACATCGATGTAAGAGATCAGTTTGGTAGTCCGATACCATTCGAGTTTGGAACATTGACTGTTACACTTCACTTTAGAAGAGAATTTTAAAATGAGTTACTACGATGTTTACTATAGCGCACAAGGCAGTGGAGGTGGGCGTGGCATACCCACTGTATACGCTGGTTCGAGAGGGCAACGAGGACACGGTGTTGGATCCTTTTTAGCTGGACTATTCGGACGAGCATTGCCATTTTTGGCAAAAGGTGCCAGAGCTGTCGGACGAGAAGCTCTAAGAGCTGGTATGAACGTAATGGACGATGTGACTGAAAATAATATGTCGTTTAAGGATTCATTAAACAGTCGACTAGCTGAATCAGGTATAAATTTAAAACGTAAGGCTACTGAGAAAATAAAATATCTAATGGAGGGTTCAGGATATAAAGGTTTGCTCGGTAAGCGTACGGCACATTTGCGTTCCGTCGCTCGTACACGCAAGAGCTCTAGTAATAGAAGGAGAAAGCGTACCAATAAGAAAGCCAAGAAAGCGATTAAATAGCAAGAGTAAGAAAAAAAGAAGAAAAGTGAAGTGACCAAGAGAAAACAAGTGAATAAAAAAAAATCTCAAAAATCAAAAAGAGTTAAGTTAGATATTTTTCATTAACGCAATGTCTTTCTTACATCATTCAAGTTATGAGTGTCTAAAATCGGAGCTTGATTTATTCTCACTACTTATGACACTAACCACCATAGAGTCATCATCATGTGTGGCGTACAAGCCTGTTTCGTCGCTTTCCGATCAAGCACCGATAGAATTTTTATTTGCCGGCGCAGGGGAAGAGTATATAGATTTGGCTCATACTATGTTAAAAATGAATGTCCAATTAACGCCGCACAACGCAGAGAAGGATATGAGTGTGGCGCCTGTAAACAATTTTCTACACTCCATATTTAGTGAAGTGGACGTTTTCTTCAACCAAAAACTTGTTACGCCGTCTAATACATTATACCCTTACCGAGCATATATGGAGACTTTGCTGAATTATGGACCGGATGCAAAAACCTCGCATCTTTCAACATCGCTGTAATCAACGGATACAGCTGGGAAATTCGATGAGAAGCCTGTTAAAGATTGTGTAAATAAAGGTCTTTTAAACCGTCAAAACTTTACAAGTGAAGGAAAAGTGATAGATCTACTAGGGCACCTGCACATAAATGTATGTAATCAGGATAGATTTCTTTTAAACGGCATTGAAATGAGAGTTCGTTTAGTACGCTCAAAAGATGCTTTCTGTTTAATGGATGCATCAGACAACAATTATAGTGTACATATTATGGAAGCTAGCTTACTTGTCCGACGTGCAAAAATAAATCCTGGTGTTTTAGTTGCGCATGCTAAAACTTCATCGACAACAACGGCAAAGTACCCTCTTACGCGTGTTGAAGTAAAATCGTTTGTTATACACAGTCGTATACTTGGTGATTGTTTAGACAATGTTATTCTTGGACAATTACCGAAAAAACTGATAATAGGTTTTGTTAATAATAAAGCATTTAATGGCGATAGAACATTAAATCCTTTCAATTTCCAACATTTCGATATTAATTATTTATCGCTTTATATCGACGGTACACAAGTACCTGGCAAACCGTTACAACCGAGATTTGCTGCAACTTCACCGCTCTACGTTGACTGTTATCATACACTTTATTCCGGTACGGGGATTCATTTTTTTTATGAGGGTAACGATATTGATAGATCGGAGTATCCCAATGGTTTTTGCTTATTCGCGTTTGATCTAACGCCTGATATGTCCGCACATTGTGGTACTCATTGGTCATTAGTACGTAACGGTAATGTACGTATCGAAGTTCGCTTTGAAAAACCACTGAAAAACACTGTAAACTGTATCGTTTATGCAGAATTTGACAACATCTTAGAAATCGACTCTTCGCGACAAGTTATTTTAGATTATAATTCATAAGAATTTAGGCACGTCTGTGCCTGAAGACACTCTAGCTGGGGCAATGCATTAGCGGTAATAGGGGTAGGGGTTGGATTTTCTTAGTGGTGTGTGTGTGTGTGTATCGAATTTGAGGAGAGGGGACACACGAGTATATATACACTTCGCAACAAAATTAACGCAACACCTATTCCGATTAAAAAGTGGTGCAACTTCGAAGATCGATATCTCAGGTAAAAAGTATCGTAATGGAATGATTTTTTTCTTAAATTAAAGGTTAAAGTCTCTACCTCCTCGTGGTGCTTATTGGATAACGCGAATGTATACTATTATTATAACTCTTAACTAACCTTTGTAATACATCGATATAACGTTTCGTATTCTTATATGTGAAATAACGAAATATTCGTTTCTTTAACGTTCTATTAAATCTTTCCACGACTGCAGCTTTTACATTGGGATTACTAGCCACACGAAATTTAATACCTTGCTCCTTTAAGTATTGTTGAAATTCCTTACCAACAAATTCTTTATCGTTATCCGTCTGTAGCATGTCTGGGCAACGGTTTTTATTTTTCTCTAAAATTGTTTTAAACCCTTTGGTCACTTCTAAAACAGTTTTATCTTGTAGAGCTTCGACAAATGCATATTTACTCAAAACATCAATAACTACTAATAAATATAAATAATTATCATTATATCTCTTTACAGAAATCAAAACAATTAAATCAGCCTCCCAAAGCTAGTCAAAACCATAAACATTATAGTATAAACGTGGAAATTTTTTTCTAACAGGTTTATGTAAAGTATAAGTATCTTCCTTTATCAACCACTCATTAATCGTGGATGACGATAACTTTCCTTTATTTGCAGTTATCAATTTTCTTGCCCCAGAAAATGCTGATTCGTGACTAGGATCGTAATATTGTTTCTCAAGTTCTTCCATCATGTATTCAAACGTAATCCTCGCCACTTTTTAACAATAGGCGTAGACGTTGGTATACTTGTACGCTTACTTTTTTTATTCGGCACAAGAGTATCATCTAGCAATGATGAATCGTCGAAATCCTTCTCGCCAAGACTCTTTCCACCATTCTTGTCACCAGTATTGTCAAGACCTTTTTGAAAAATAGATCGTGTCAAGGAATCATTCAAATATTTTTCATTGCCTATAAACTCGTGAGGCACCCCAGTCGAACGAAGAAGTTCAGCAAACTGAGCTCTTCCTACAGCTGTTACTTTTTTACGCTCTCTAGCTACATCATTAACCAGATCAATTATATTTGAACTTTTTCACCATTTTCATTCCATCTTATTCGGTTTTTGTTATTTTTTAAGTGATTTAACAACAGTTTTGTTTTATTTTGAAATAATTTTGGTATACTTGAAAGAATATCATCATCACTCAACTTATTTATTTTATCGTTACTATCATTTTTCTTTTCAGCAGTTTTTCGCTTCTCATCGATAAGGAATAAGTACCTTTATAAAACTTGTAAAAAATTTTTATATTCATTACCTTCCGTAACGTACGTTTGAGAATCCAATATCTCTTTCATCTCATTATCAAGACGTGTAAATTTATTGCCAACTGTTTGAATACTGCTCAAGCCATCTTGATCAGCTTTAAGTTTAACATTTGTCTGCATTTTTTGTAAACTTTCTTGCGGAATCAAAACCATTTTTCGTACTCTTTCCATTTTTATCTCACATTAAAAGATCCAAGATTGGCGGCAATAATGAAACTAAAAAATTTCCTCCTTCCTGAACAATCATTCGCTTTTTATTTTTCCATTCACCTTTTCGATTTATCGCTACTATCAAATCTCGTAAAGTCTTTTTATACTGTTTCAACTTGTTTTTATCAGTGATTTTCAACTCTACTACACCGTTCAACACATTTAAAGCGCACTCACATATATATTGCACTAATTTTTTATCTGCGTTGCGCAATAATGCCAATCGTTGCTCCCTGTTCGAGTGTCTTAACGCCTGCAATAATACTATATATTTCTCATCAAACGGTAGCTTTTTCTTACTCCCGAATCTTCGGGGTATAACTGACGAGCTAGATGCTGAATCTGTGTACGACTTGAGGATTTTTGAATAAAACCATATAATTCGCATTCAAAGATATATCACGTTGACCTTTAAGAAAAATATATTCTGACAAATATATATCACCGAAGCGTTTTGATGGTGACTACCCTTACTAAACAAATCAATAATTGTTCCATTATTTGCAGACTCACGCATCAAATCGTCAATTATTATTAATTTTCGAACTTCCGGATCGTTCGAATAATCCTCATTACGCGGCAAACCTTCACAAAATTCAATCTCTACATTTTCCAATCTATAACTACCCTGCCATTCACCACAATAAAATAATATTCTGTCAAATTTTACATTCGCAATAACATCAAGGTGCTTCAAAAATCTTTGCACAAATACCGTTTTACAAACGACAAAACACAAATCATAGTCCAAGGGTGCATAAACCATGTATCCATCTTTA
The DNA here is from genome assembly GCA_020010945.3 of Muscidifurax raptorellus. Taxonomy (NCBI): domain Eukaryota; kingdom Metazoa; phylum Arthropoda; class Insecta; order Hymenoptera; family Pteromalidae; genus Muscidifurax; species Muscidifurax raptorellus. The sequence goes on from JAHUUD020000012.1 coordinate 1,630,523, forward strand.
CCTCTATACTACCACTCGAATTTCAATCCTATATTGATTTAACAACCTCACACTAACTTCTATCAAACACAGTATTGACAATACCCGCGCAACAACAAATGAACACTGGTATACCCTCTTAAAACCCTCAATCACATTATCCGATTTTCATCACGTCTTAAAGATAAAGATCTCGACAAGCATGAGACCCCAATATCCCAGCGACCCTACCTTACCCCCCACTACCAGACCCATACATGCACCTGTGACGTCACAGGCGCCAGTAGGCCACGCCCCTCTGTCTGCCTGGCGATGGTCTATTCTACTTGTATTATTAATTGAGACAATAATATTTTACTCTTTAATAATAATGATTTGAAAAGGCCTTATTTCTAAACAAGATGACTCTCAATAACATACAAATTTGCAGATACTATAAATAACTTATTGAAGGAAGTTATATATCGAAGAGATCAGTAAAAACCTTGTGTATGCATACACTAGAAAGCAATATCTGCTACATTAAATGAATTCCAAGTTTTGCCAGATATCTTTGAGATATTCATTCATAAATGGTGTCAATGCAATTATAAACAAGGATGGTTATGACAATTATATTGTTGAAGGTACTGACAATTCATAATCAATTTTAACATTTTATAATAAATATAATCTTTAATAATATAACCAATTTCTTTGAACAATTGAGATGAAAATTCGAAAATACGCAAACATTATCGCATTTTTAATAAAAAAATATATATTACATAGAAAGTTTCAGGGTGCAAGACATTCATAAAGGTTTTTATTAACACGAGGTGAGATACAATGTGGGGCCTTATACGTGCGTCTTATATTTTATGTCAATTAAATGAACAATTGATAATAATAATTATTTATAGGATTATTGTGAATTTATTTTAATTCAGTCAAAAGTACGTATACATGCAACGAATGCAAAAAAATAGGTACGGCATAAAATACAAAGTGTTTTTACGTGTTTACTGAATCAGTAAAACTTTAAACAGCATAAACATAACTTGCATTACAAAATAGTTGTATACATCGTAACGTTCAAGAAATATAGGGAAACCGTTGGCTATGCGTGCTAAGGATTTGTCAGCGATTTTTTTTATATCCACATTTTAAGTGATAAAATTCGCAAACTGATTTTACTTGTTGGAAATGCGGAGTATATGTGTTGAGCTATCGTATGGCGCTTCGATTCAATTTTTACATATATTTTTACAAATTGCCTGTAAGTTTCAATGTTATATATTGAGCTAAATGTATGTTACGCTCCGCCCTTTGCCACACAGAACCGCCCCGTAGACAATGAAGCTTATACAGAACGACACAGACTTCATGTACTTATGATTGTAGCATTTATATGAGAAATAACGTTTTATGTTAAGATATATAACATTTGGTTATAGTAAAGAGATTTTTGTATACATTACAAAATTAGAAACAAATACTGTTATGTCTGACTGATACTGAATGTCATCCATTCTAAAAGGATATGATTGAAAAAAAACATTAGAGGTAATCGAATGAATAAAAAAATTTTGTCTTGAATTGTAAAAATTTGAAACCAATAATATTCATATTATACGTACATAAATGCAACTATTATACTCGCAAATATGTAAAGACTATTTTGTCTCCAAAACATATTGTATAACCTCATTATTTTAATAAATTATTTATGTTTATATTACTCGCTTTCTATATAAGTCTGGGCAAGAAAACATGGCCTTTTTTGAAAAACACATTTTTGTATATTTCTGCAACCGTATCATTGCCTGAATATTACATATTCATATACCTAACCTGCATTATCAACTGGTATCATTTAAAAAAAAAATATGCGGGCATATAAAAGAAAATGACGAAGAGCAAATAAAACTCTATACTGATGCTTCCTAGAAAGAGTAGCACTATCCATATTTTTCAGCGAAGAGAGGCAATATTTAGATCTGCCGCGAGGATAGTGCTACTGTTTTGTGGAAAATAAAAATAGCTACTCTTCATGCAAGTAATGAACTCTATCAATTATATGAAAAAAAAGTGAACAAGATCGAAAAATCGTAATATAAAAATTAAATCAAAATCACACACGGATTTTGCCGATCGCGTGAGCCGAGAACACAGACGCGAACGAATGAAAACAAAGGCGCACACACTCGCACATAGACGCACACACACCGTTAACCCTACTTTTCAGTGCAATAATAAATTACTTACCGAGCTATAGCACTTCTTTTACCGCTAGGTCTTTTACCACTAAGCACATACCGTTTCGTCTGAGTAGCAGTGCTACCACGTCGAAGACTATTGTATTTATGCACTTTATCGTTTTATGTCAATCGAATACACTAAACACAACAAAGAACGCGAATATGAAATGCGAAAAAACGAATTCCTGGAACTCTCACTACAGAATGTACACAAAAAGTAGTATAGTTGTATAAATATCAATAACCCTATTTTTATGTGCACTATCCAATGTGAAAAAATTCCAGTAAGTACAACTAACGAAAAATTGAACATGAAAAACGATTATTGAAAGGTAATACGTGACACTAAAGAACTCTTTACTTACTCGTGAAACGAAAGAGAAAGAATGAACAAAGGTTGTCCCATACCTTATGCATAGGTACATATGTAGAGGTCGTGTATAGCTCTACGATGTTATCTCGATGCCAGACGTACTAGTGTATAGTCGCCCGCAGAGGAGGACCAGGATACGGGGAGCCATGTAGAGAATGATTGTATTTGCGATTAAGGATAACAAGATTTATTTAATAAATATTACAACTAGAGCGAGTGCTCGATCCTGTGGTTTAAACGATTCTGACTCCGCGCTCGAATACCCGAGCGCGCTGGACCTGCCCCCCACAGCTGAAGCGACGCCTGGTGGCTACATCTTGGGGTTGGCGCTTGCGCTATGCGAAGTCGCGTCTCGGGCGAAGGATTTGCTTGCGCCTCGACGCGCGTGGAGACGTCGTGTTCGGGGTCGCCACACATATACGTATACTTAGACAGCTTTTAGCGCGCAAATCCGCCGTGTGTGTACGCATGCATGCGCGAAAGACTCTTCATGTTTATGAACATGTAGATCAGCCGTGATTTGAAACGCGAGATATAGATATAGATGTTACCAGCCACAAAAAATGCTTGATGCATGTTCAGACAAGCCAAGGTTAGGAGGCTCTTTACTGTTGCTGTGATATGGTAAGTATTATAAACGTTACGCTTTATAGAGAAAGTTTTGTAATAGTAGTCGTTACAATATTATTGTTTGGCGTTTATAGACGATGGCACCGGCGAGAAGAAGTAGAAGCGGAGGAGCAAGCAAAAAAGAACGTGCTACTGAATGGAGGAATTTCGTAAGTATATTCGTATTATATACTCATATACTGGCTGCCAATTTATTGGCACGTATATATAAGTGCATTTTATCCTCGACAAAATATACGCATCTAAAATAATGTGCATGCATTCGCTCGAGGAGCTAGAGGACGATGAGCTCGTATACCTGGATGATTTTTCAACCCCCCGAACATCTCGTCGAACGACTTCCCGATTGCTTTCACCAACACATGGTGGTAATTCCTCATCGCGTCATAGAGATGACGGGAGAGCCCGCGAGTCAGCAAATGGACGAAGACAAGGCTATGAAGATGATTACTCGCTCATCTTACCATCACCGCCTGTAGCTACTCATCCTGGTTCGAATCTACGACCATATGATCGAGATCGTCGCGGTCGAGGAGATCGCAAGCATTTTCAACGCGGCCGTGGCTCTTCGTCATCTACGGCACGAGGAAAAAGTAATAAGAATCGTGGTCGTGGGAGAGGAAGGATTCAATTCCATCGGGGCCGTGATAGGGGTATTGGAAACCGAAGGCGAGGGAGTGCAAATCAGGTTACTGGTACTCCAAGCATGATTTTCAATGTTCCATGTAATTTTTATTTTCAGCAATAAAAATGTTTTTTGAATATGTCATTGTCTTTTATAACTATTTAATAATTAAAATTATTCAAATCTAAATTTTTAAAACTAAATTTTCAAAACTAAATTATAAAAACTTAACTTTATTACGGCACAGATTATCGTATTTTAATTTTTGAGGTTAGAGAATATTATTTATTACCATAGAAGAGAGAATATTATTTATTATACAAAAGTTTGTATAATTCGAATAAATAATTATAGCTATTAGTATTCTCTAACCTCAAAAATTGAGATACATCATAATTTGTGGTGTGATAAAGTTTAGTTTTGAACATTTCGTATTGAATAATTACAAGAAACAGGAAAAATTATTATTATTAAATATTTTTTATCATCATAAAGAAAAATAATCGAAATTTTAGTTTCGCTATACGTACACCCCTGCTTTCCGTGTCAAGCGCCATCCATCGAAAACCAGAAAAACTAATTCTCCGCTGTTTTACCGGTCAAAAATGAGGTTCGAAATTTTAGTTTCGCTATATGTACGTCCCTGCTTTCCGTGTCAAGCGCCATCCATAGAAAACCAGAAAATCTAATTCTCCGCTGTTTTACCGGTAAATACAGCATATATTGCACATGTCATATTGCATATGACATGTGTATTTGACTAGACATTCGAGTTTGTCCGACGAAATACGCGCTTTATACGGCAACTACAAATGAGAAAAGTATATTCATGTATTCTTTGTATATCAGTTTGTACACGTGCTGAAACTTTGATTTACTGAATAATTTGTGCGTATTGCTCAGGAAAAGACATTGTTGTGATCTGTACCCGAATGCAGTCAAATAGCGTGCAGCAGACGACATTTTAGAGAAATTTTCTTTCTTTATTTTAGCAGCCTTACAAAATAATTCATGTCAATATGAAAATTTCATCATGTGCAATATTATTCAAGCTTTCATTTGAAAAAGGTTTCAACTTTCTACATTATTTTAGAACTGCATATTTCGTCGGATAAAATTAACCGATGTTACTTCCGGTCTGGTAGTTTGGATTGGCGCGTCGATTGAGGTGTGGAGAGCACTCTTAATGAGCAACATTTTTATAAATTCAACAAAATCAATTATATTTCACGCATACAATTAACCCATTACGGCCTAGCAGGACGTTTTTCGGTTGCACTTTTGAACCACTGTATTTTTAGTATAATCGGGGTCTCAGAAATATCGGAGTAGTCATTTTCGACGTAAAATTTGATGATCTTTCAGAATCTGACCTTCGATTTTGCAAAAGATGAGTGGTTTAAAAGTTATAAACAAATTTATAAAAAAAAAACATGGTTTGAGAAAAAAAAATCGCTTTCATTTCGATTTTCAAAATGGAAATCATTGAAATACTTGCGTCATACGTACAAATATCACGTTTTCGAACCCTAAACTAAAAGTTATGATGATTTAAATCGACTGAAAACCGTTTAAACGCACAAAATGGCGGCCAGGCCAAAAAAAATGAGATAAAAAATTCCGGAATTTTTAACTCGAAAACGAAGAGCTTTAGGGAAAAAAGTTATAGAACAAAAAGTGCTTAGAAGATATCAAAGAACACGTGTGAATTTTTTCAGAATTTTTTGATAGATTTTTGGTTTTTCGGAAAATATGGGAAATCCGATTTTCCAAAATCACCTCCGAAAATTCTGACAAAATTCACACGAGTTTTTTGATATATTCTAAGCACTTTTTGTTCTATAACTTTTTTCCTTAAAGGCCTTCGTTTCCGAGTTAAAAATTCTTAAAGTTTTTTTTTCACGCATCTGATTATGCACAGGTATTTTGACCATTTTCCATCATCATAATATTTAAATAATAATAATACATTTTTAGCCGTCAAATAATTTTGTCCGTTGCCCGATTCTTGCCACGTGGAGGTAAATGTACGTAAAGAACCTTTTGTTTGTCTTTTTTATGATTTTTATGTTTTTTTTTTCAATTTTATGTTCTATTTTTTTTTCATTTTATGTTTTTTTAATGTTTTTTTTTTGTTTTTTTTTTTAATCTCTAAGTTTTGGAAATATGATTTTAGATGAAAAAAATCAATAATTATTATGATCCAAATCGAAACAGGTGCCACAAAAGTAATCTTTGCAATCAATACACATAATTGTTGTTCTCTTTGAGCATTTTTTAAAATTGACACAATTTCTTCTATGTTCAGTTGATGTCTTTATATGACATTTAAGTCGTTCGTCGGTTTTTTTAGCTAAATATTTTTCAGCAATTGCCAGAGCAATGTCTTTTGAACCAATTTTGTTCTCAATGCTCGATAAATTATAAAGGACAAGCGCATTCGTAAGAGATGACTGGATTAGGCGCAGGAACATTGCCCAAGTCCATTTTTTGGCTCTTAAACATGGCATCAAGTTACTGCAATGTCCGTCGTGCAAATCAACACCACCCATATGTTTATTATAAAGTTTATTTGCCATAGGAAAAGGTATCTCGATTTTACTTTTTGATTCTTTCGAATATCTTTTTGTACTATAGTGGTTCAACGCCAGCGGCCGTTGAAAGTATCGAGACAAGCTTAGAATCCATCACAGTTATGAAATTCAAACCGCTTTTCTCCTCGTGTTTTACTGATACAGTACCTCTTGCTGCTTTTTTGTCCACTTCATTTTCAATATTCACCCTATTTCTTCTCAATGTTCCCGTAGCTTTCAAACCTATTTTTTTTAAGTGTATCATGAGATCGGGATTACAAAAAAAATTATCGAAGTATAAATGATACTGCGTAATTTTTTTTGCGCTAGTGGATAAAAGTAACTTTTGTACCATCATTAAAACGACTCGGCTTCCCAAGGCACATTTACATAATTTTACGTCGTTATGAGTTGAATAGATATTTGACCCTTTTCCACAATAAATGTCACAGTCGAATAGATATCCATCAGGACTACAAATTCCCCACATTTTGATTCCAAAACGTGCCGGCTTGTCCTTCACAAATTGGAGTAACACAGTTCTCCCATGAAATTTTACCATCATTTCGTCTACAGACAAAGCTGTAGAAAAATAACCGAATTTCTGAGCGTTTTTTTTGAAAATTTCAAGGATTGTTCTGACCCTCCAAGCCCTGTCATCTAAACTTTGTTCTTCTAGTTTCGAGAATTTTATTTTCGACTTGATTGTAAGAAATTTGTCTCGAGCCATTGTTTGAATTATAATAGGACACGATAGCAATAAATTGTTAGACCAATAGTCTCTTTGGGACTTTCGTTGATTGAACATAGATGTAATGATTATACCCACAAAAATATCTAAATCAATCATCGTCAAATTATAACCATTCTCACGAGTACTATCAATTATGTGATTTTTCAACTCTAAAGAAAAGAAAAGTTCAAATAACTCTACGAGAGAAGAGTCACGAATGAACTTTATGGTTTTTGCGGGTAACAGATTTTCATTTTCAGGGTAATTATTCTACTTATATTCTCCATTTTTCCATGAATAAATGTAGTCTGGCTCTAATTTAGATTGATTTTCATCGTAGCTGTCCAGTACTTTAGAATAACTGACATTTGGTATAGAATTCTGTTTTTTATCGAAATCATCAGATTCAGAATCAGAAGATGGATAGTCAGAATCGTTATCATCAGGGATGATGAGTGCTTCTGAATGTCCATCTTCATGTTCTTCAATTTCTATACATTGAACGTAATCAGATTTTTTTCGACGCTTTGCCATGGAATGCGACATATTATGAGGAAATGTCCAAAAGTTATCAAGAAGATAAATAGACGAAGAGTTTCAAAAAATATTTGAAGAAGATGAAAATGTTATAGATTATGTTCAAAAATATTGGGAATAAATATTTGAAAATTTTATTTATTTTGAGGATATTACGTTAATAATAATGATTATGAAATTCGGTTTATCGGAAAAGTACTTTGTAAGTTGATACAGTAAAATTTTAACAACTTCCAGTGATATGAATATCGATACAACGGAAAATATGCATAAACAGCGTAGTAAATTAGATGCGTGAAAAAAAAGACTTTCAGAATTTTTAACTCGGAAACGAAGGCCTTTAGGGAAAAAAGTTATAGAACAAAAAGTGCTTAGAAGATATCAGAGAACACGTGTGAATTTTTTCAGAATTTTTTGATAGATTTTTAGATTTTCGGAAAATATGGAAATCCGATTTTACAAAATCACCTCCGAAAATTCTGAAAAAATTCACACGAGTTTTTTGATATATTCTAAGCGCTTTTTGTTCTATAACTTTTTTCCCTAAAGCTCTTCGTTTCCGAGTTAAAAATTCCGAAATTTTTTATCTCATTTTTTTTGGCCTGGCCGCCATTTTGTGCGTTTAAACGTTTTTCAGTCGATTTAAATCGTCATAACTTTTAGTTTAGGGTTCGAAAACGTGATATTTGTACGTATGACGCAAGTATTTCAATGATTTCCATTTTGAAAATCGAAATGAAAGCGATTTTTTTTTCTCAAACCATGTTTTTTTTTATAAATTTGTTTATAACTTTTAAACCACTCATCTTTTGCAAAATCGAAGGTCAGATTCTGAAAGATCATCAAATTTTACGTCGAAAATGACTACTCCGATATTTCTGAGACCCCGATTATACTAAAAATACAGTGGTTCAAAAGTGCAACCGAAAAACGTCCTGCTAGGCCGTAATGGGTTAATTTTAATATTTATATAACTTGATTTACGACGTATCCTTTTAATTAATTAAATCTTCATAAGAATAACGGTATTCTTGGGGAATAACATTTATGTCTAAAAGATCTTGAAAATCTTTTCTTTTTTCAGAACTTAGAGGAATTTTGGATGTATAGCATTGAGATCATTCTTGGCCCTGACGAAAGTCAGTTTTCCACTCACGAACCTTATTATCGTAATAAGTAACCTCTACTTTTGCGTTAGCAATGATTTGAATTTTTTGTACTTGGCTTATACCTACTTTTTTCCAAAAATTTTGGTCGGATAAACTATGAATATTGTATATTTCGGATTGCTCAACATCGTGTGCAACGTACTTGGGATCATTCACTTTGGCTACCTTCATTATATCGATCCACTGCTTTTCATCAAATACAGAATCCTTCGTGTAGTTTTCGATAGTAGTGTCATCGAGTCTCCATCAGTTTCTGTGTGTCTTTTTACTAAGTATCTAAAATAAAAAAGTATATAGGGTATAAAATATTAAAATAATTTTTAATAACTCTAAAAAAATACATGTATATTATTTAAAATATATAAAACATGCTATATTAAACGTACTGATGAATAATAGTTATTTGAAATTTCACTGCTAATATAACACAGACAGTAAATACCATTTATTTATGTATACAGTTGTCACTTGTAAACTTGAAAGTCTTTACTCCACATTCTATTTTCTTTACAATAAGTTTATAAAATAAAGTGCTAATTTCGTTTCCACCCCTGTTAGCAACAGTTTCATTCCAAACATAGTAGTATCAAATTGATACTTCTCTTTTGTAAAAAAAGAGTAGAAAAGTCAGCTTTGGGAGCGTTTAAAACCTTCTCTTAATCAAAAGATGCAGCACAAACAGTTTTATCAGATTTAGCTTCATTTTTATCACCAGCCATCAAATCTCTTGCTACTTTTATGTCGCGTCTGTGTTTTTGATAATTCTCTTCCATTGCTGCTTTTTCTTCACCCTTTGAAGTATGATATGCAGAACATAAATCACATTGATCTTTTTCTCTAGGACCTAGGACGATGAAAAAACAAATTGAAGTCGTGATTGAAAATATATCTGTAACGACGCAAGGATACAAGTAGTTTTGGATCTTTATCCGCCATCCATTCATTATACAGTCTATACATTCTTGCGACATTCAAATCTGCATTTAAATATAATCGAGTAGTTGAACTCCTGCAGTAATGTGATTCTACTCGTGGAATGAAGTTAATATGTAGGTGAACTAAATTGAGAGCTTCTTCAGAAATTTTGTTTGGACGGTTTCCATGTCTTCCGCGTATATCTTTTCGAATAAGTTGACCAGAAGCATATTCCCGTTTTTCAATGGTTTTCAACCATTTCTCAGTTATACCTATATAATGACAAAAAAATACAAGTTTTAAAATAGTTTAACTACAAGTGATTTGTCATGTATAAATAATAATACATTGCAATATAATTGTTGAACATAATCCCCTAATTTCCAAAACTCCTTGTGATGTACCGGTCGATTTTTATATGATAATTTCGACCTGTACTTGTATTGGCATTGACATGGAGGTTTGATCTCTTTTGATGTGATTTTTTTACCGTCCTGCAATGTGCCTGCTTCGCCACAATTTTTTGCTCTTTTTACTTTATTTGATTCCCAAATATTAGTATTTCTCTTACGTGTTCTAGTATGAACTGTCGTAATTTCATCATTTACAGCATCATCGCCAGTACTGTCACAATCTGTCTCTAATGCAAATAAAATGTTATCATTACTTTGTGTTATTTAAATATTTACTTTCCAAATTGAAATTATTATATATATAGTATAATTTTAAAATTAAAATATTTATTAAATACATTATAAACTATTAACAAAAATGTATAATAAACTACTGTTAGTCACCTTGTTCAGAGTCAGTTTCAACAGAATCAACATCGTCTTCATCAAAATCAAAATCATCTTTTTCATAATCACAAATGTTTTTACATGAATCACATTCAATAATATCATAAAAAGAAGCGTCACCTTGTGCTTCACATACAACCTGTACCTTCACTGAATGTTTCTTTTGTTGATTATGAATGGACCCCTCACTAGTGCAGTATTCAATTTGATATTCTACCTGCAGCACTTGTATCTCAGGATGGGGTTTTGTTGACATACTGTACTCATAAACAAATTCTGCATAAACTTAAAATAAATTTTTCTACAAATTCTCTGAATAATACAGATTTTAAAGAAATTTAGCTCAATCATAAATACGAATTCTTCATCTACTTTTTGCCTGCACGTACGACGTAGGTACCTTTTTGACACCTTGAGCTCGGGCGAGCATCCCTGTAATACCCTATAGCCGCCGAGTATTTCTCTCTCCCTCTCTCCCTCTCTCCCTCTCTTCCACTCTCCCTGTCTCTCTCTACCTCTCTCCCTCTCTCCCTCTATCTCTCTCTCCATGGGCCTGCCAACTTCATGTGAGTACACTATAATCCGCTTTGCTTGCTCCTATCATCTGAAGCATTTTTTTCTGTCGCATCTTGCCTTCGGGCCTTTTTATTTTAATATAGTTGCACGTTCCTTATTTCAACCTTCACAGTGACATATAATTCCCGGGAGGCTGCAATTCTACACTATCACATTTTGTGCTTCAAATCTTTGCACCGCAACCTAACCTGCAAATTTACTTAGCTGTTTTCTCCTGCACGGCGTCTCTGTTCTCTCACTTCATCATCCATGTAGCGGCACCTGCTGAGTCGTCGGAGCACCAATATCGCACCTCGTCAAACTAAGTAAGTTATCGATAAAATGAGCTTACCAGGTGAGAAGAACGCAAAGGCAGAGCAGAGAACCAAAGAAATGCGAACTCTGTGATATTTTTTTACATTACCAGATGCATAACATTCCGGTCCATCATGGTAAAAAACGTAGCCACCTATGCTTGTGCCAACTGTGCAGAGTAACACGCTAGCAACACCACCATCAAAACAAAGGCAAAAGCGAAATCAGCAACACCAACAGCAACCGCAACAACAACAACAACAACAACAACAACAACAACAACAAAAGGCACTCCGTTGCAGGCTCTTTCCAAGAGAACCATTAAGGCGGCATCAACATCACTCTCCACATCGCGAATCCAATCGCCGGCTCGCATAACACCAACACAAGCGACGGCGATTGAGGCCTCGTTAAAGGACATATGCGAGATTTTGGATGAGATCCGCTGAAAGCAAGATGAGGCTCTTGAGGCGCAAAACATGTCCGCAAGAATCGAGGAAAGGCTAAGCCCGCTTGAAAAGTGCCTCAAAGCCCTTGACGACCTGCCTGCACTCAAAACTCGCATTTCCAACGCTGAGTCGACCATCTCTGAGCTGCAGGTACAATACCAAGACCTGTCGTCAAGGAGCACAACAACAACAATGCAGCAGAAAAAGAGTATCGCTCCCGGCATTGAGGAGATTAGAAGCCTCCGCAGCGAACTGGCCGAGGTCAAAAGGTGGCAGCAGCACTCTTCCAGCAACGCCGTCGTAATTACTGGCCTCCATTACACCCACGATTCATCACTGCACCTCCTGGCCTACACTGTGCTTGCTGCGCTCGATCTGACCATTCTCAAGAGAGACGTAACACAGCGGAGAGTGACAGCAGATTTCCACCACTTGCTGTCACTCTGTCCTCCAGCGTACTCGCCCGTTCCATAATCATAGCCAAGGCCAAGAAACGTAAGCTCTATTCCAACGAACTGGTTGTCAACCTACTGGAGGAAGCTAAAGCTCTCAGCCCTGACCATCAAGGGTTCATTAATATCAATGAGCTACTTCCTCCAGACATCCACAAGCTACGTCTCAAGGGGAGGCAGGGATGTCGCACTTACATGAGGGATGGGAGGATCTTCATCTGTTCCAATGACGAGAGCGAACGAGCTACCATAATATCAACTGAAGAAGAACTCAATGCTTTTTTAGCCCGGACACTATCAACTACATGCTGAATCACGCACACATTATCACACCTACACCACCATCAACATCAAAATCACCCACCACGTCTTCATCTGTTTCTTAGGTAACTCTGTCAAAAGGTCTAAGAATGTGTCATTTCAATGCGAACTCATTCACGGATCACATTGAGATGATCAGGCTCTTCTTGTCTACTCGTCTCCTCTTCCACGTAATAACTGAGACCTGGCTTAACGATAAGATAACATATTTGGTGGGGGGTGTGGCCCTCTACATCTATCATTCATTAACAGCTAGCGTTATTTCGTCATCTGACGGGGCTGGTCGGGCAGGCCAGGCAAGCCGGAATATCTTTTTTGTGAGATTTCCGCAAAGGGAGTCCTCCGCATGCTCCTTTCTTCCAAGGCTCCAACTTTATCGAACAACTAACTATGCACATGCACAATGCGACGTGCTGCCTCCCAGCAGCGCGCACGCAACTCTTGCGCCTCTTCTGCGCTCGATTTATTTATTTTTGTCGAGGGACTCGACGCGATCACTTTAGCTTGGGAGAGCTGGGAAAGAGGAAGGAAAATAATACTACAAATTTTATTTGAACGACTCTATATTTCGCCCAACCCCTCCCTACAACATGGTGGCTATGGAAGCCTCCCACGCGTCGTACAGCCACGCAGGCCCTTCTCACTATCCCTACTACCCGCAGGCTCGGTGCTCTCCCGGTGCGTGAGCACCTGGTAAGCAGCCGGCCAACCTCTCTCGGCACACGCGCTCTGCCTGCCTCGCACGACACGCGCCGGTCTAGCACAGAGCCAGACCGTGCAGCTCGCTGTCGCCGGCAGCACTCACTCGCTCTATCTCTCGCACACACGACCGCGCGCCCGACTCGCGTTGGCTTCTTCCTCAGCGCAACGTTGCGCTGGGTCAAAGCGCGACCGGCTGTACCGCGTACACTCACTCGCCGTCTCTCGCTTTCTCTCTCTCTCTCTCTCTCTCTCTCTCTCTCTCTCACTCTCGCAAGCCCCGCACTGCTTGCTCACGTCCTCGTGCGCCCGGCACCGCACGCGAAAACTCACGGGTACTCTCTCTCTCTCTCTAGAAAATGCGTAACCTCGGCCTCATACCTAGGCGTAAAGAGGAGGAGTTTCATGGTTTTACGCCGGGCGAGCTGAACGACCATTTCGCTGGGATATCTGTCTCACCCTATGAAAACCTGGATGACGCGCTGGACTTCATTTCTACTGCAAGTGAGGAAGGCTTCAAGTTTAGTCCAGTCAACATAAATGATGTCATTCTCGCCATTGCACACTTTTCCTCACAGGCGAGGGGTGTTGATGGGGTCCCTCAGGGAGTGATCGTGAAAGCTCTCCCAATAATTTGCGAATTTATTGTAAAGATATTTAACTCCTCTTTCGCTCTGGGCGTCTTCCCGGGCATTTGGAAGCAGGCGCAATTAATAGCACTAAAAAAGAACAGTGCCCCTTCATCTGTGTCAGACTTTCGACCTATAGCTCTACTCTGCTTCCTATCTAAGGTGCTCGAAAAGTTAGCCCATTCCCAAATTACGGAGTATCTAAACAAAAAAAAAATTTTCAGGCTCGCTGGCTTCCCTGATGCCCTGGGTCTCCCTGTCGTCCTCTCACTCTCGGCGCCTGCCTGGCGAAGAGGTCAAAGCTCCCCCGAGCTCGTTGCTCCTGGCTGGTCCTGGACGTCCTCTCCTGCTCTTCCCCACTGATGCCTGCTAGACGCTGGCGACACGCTCGCCAACGGGAACAGGGGAATAGTCCTGGGGATGGCGTTGACACCGAGTGTCTTCGCCGTGGCACTCACTTTGTTTCTCTCTCTCACTGCACGTACACAACACTCGCGTGTATTGGCACTTCGAAATCGTCGACGCAAGTCGACGATGTCAGCACGAGAACTGACACGATTTGCGCGCGCTCTCGCGAACTGCCGCGCCACATGCTTAACGCATATCGCGAGACGCTGGCTCTGGCTTCGCGCGCTATCCCGCGCTCGTGTCTCTGCTTGCTGCGCCGATTTCTCAGAAATCGCGCGGCAGGCTCGACAACAAGCTAGCCCGGCGCCGCTTCACCGAAAACAGTCTGGCTCTCGCACTGTTTACGTGCGGGCTTAGACTCGCCGAATCGGTCGGAAATTTCCCGACTGGACTCGGCTGCGACGTACAACGTCGCAATCCTTCCCCCTTAACCTTGCTAGCCAGGCTGAGGAAATTCCCTGAACCATATTGGTCCCAGGAATTTAGGAAACCGCTCAGCTCTACCCTGTTAGTGTTGGGTTTGAACTGGGCGGGGGCGCCACCCTTCATCCACCCACTCGCCCCGGGGTCACACAATTGACGATGCAACCCCGTATTCTTCACCTCTGGCCTGGCTATTCTCCGGCTCTCCTCCGCTACCTACTCTGGCTCACTGCCGAAGCTCGTCTCGCAGTCGTCCGTAAACTTCACGGAGGATTAGCTCTCGAGTCTCGGCAGAAACCCCTTCCAGGCCCCGCAGGATCTGCAGGATCTGCTCTACCGGTTGAAACCAATAGGCATCTCCCACTGCCTGCTGGCGCTGGTTTGGGCGTTCCTCCACCCGCTCCGGCTCTATCCGCACTCTCCTCCTGGCCCCGTTCTCCGAGCTCACCACTGATGCGGTGGCTTCTCTCCTCTCTCTCCGAGGACTGGCCACCCTGGCTGCGTTGCTCGACCCCCTGTGCTCTCTATACGCAGCTGCACAACGCCGGCAGCCAGCCATAAGCACCCCGTGCCTTCCGCAATTGTAGCAGAAGTCCCGGGTCACCTCACGAGGGCACTCGTGAAGGCCATGGCCAAACTGCCAGCAGTTAAAGCAGTTGTACACGCCCCTGAGCTTTACTGCCAGAGTCCTGCGGACGGCGGATCTGCTCCGAACCCTTACACGACCCGACGGGCGATCCAGGGCCTGCAGCTCCTCGCGACGCGAAATCTCGGGTCCTTCCCTGGGCCGTTGTCGCTGCTCTCTGTCTCTCTCTCTGACGCGGCTCCTCCACCTCTGGCTGCGCCTCTCCCTCTCTTCGCACTCTCCTCGCTTCACGCCGGCGGGCAGCCCTGGCCGCATTGCGGCGGGCGTTCCGCGAAGCGGTCTGCGCTGTCTGCGGCATCTCCTCTTGGGCAGGAGTGGCTGGACGATGGTCGTCCCCAGGCCTCTGCTCGTTGTTGCGAGCCGCCTGCGCCGCCAGTTCTTCTCGGCGACGGTCCGCTGCCTACTCCTGCTGCCGCCGTCTCTTTTCGGCCGCTCTTGCCGCCCTCTCGGCACGACGGCGTCTCTCCTCCTCCTCTTCCGGCCTCACCTCCTGCTGGCCTTCTCGGGGGGCATCGGCTGGACTCGGGTTCTCCCTCGCCGGCCCAGGCAACTCGTTGGCAACGGCCTCTGAGTCCTCTGTTCGGTCGGTAGGGGCCCAGTTGGTCCAGTCGATCTCCGCTGTTCCATTATACACCCCTCCGAAAAAACCTCGCAGAGGCGCGCCAGCTTCGCCCTCCGATGACTGGCCATCCTCGTTGTGGGCGTGGTGGTCAGCCAGCGTTAGCTGCCGTACGCCACCCTTCTTCTTCTTCTTACTCTTCCTCTTCTTCTTCATTTCCCCCGCTGGCTGCCAGTCCATCGGCTCTTCTCGCGGTCTCTTCGGCGGGCGGGAGTCGGGTCTCGCCGTTGGCATGCAGGGGAGCCGGCGACGTATCGCTCCAGCTCCTTCTGCGCTTCCCGGCTTTCCACGGCCTCCTCGCTCGCCTCCTCCGCCTCTGCTACGGATGGCGCTCGCCTCTCCGTGCAGGCCTCAGCTGGCGCCGCAGGTGTCGCCACTACAGCTGGCACCGCTGGCGTCGCAGCTACTGCGGATACTCCGGCTCCTGCGCTGATGGCGTCGCGAATAGCGCCCAGCCGCCGGGGTAGCGCACCTTGCGCCACCGCCTTGCTCAGGCTCTCTATTGCCGCCGTCCTCAGCTGCTCCTCCTCCTCCTCCACTGGCTCCAGCCTCGGCTTGCCCGTCGGTTTTCCCGCGGGTCTAAGCCTGGATAGACCAGTTGAGGCATGGCGTCGTCTCGGAGAGACGAGGCCTATCCTCAAACTGGTCATCCTCCCCCCTTGACCACGCAGGGGACTCGGGGGTGGTGTCGTCCTTGGCGTGGCTGGCCTCGGGGATGAACCGCCTCGATTTCGCGGCGTAAACTCAACACAGGGCGGGGGTGGCGCCCGTAGTTGAGAAAAGCCGGCGAAACTCGAGTAGACGCTTGTGTGGCCGTATTGATGGCGTGGCGAAACTCATGCAGGTGCACATCCCAGTCGCCATGATCGTTCTTCACGAACGTCGCTATCATCGTCTTCAGCGTTCGATTCGTACGCTCCACTGGGTTGGCCTGCGGATGATAAGGCGGAGTTGTGATGTGTTTTACACCATAGATTTCCAACACCTTACGGAGATGTTGGTTATCAAACTCCTTGCCATTATCTGATAGAAAATATTCAGGGGTCTCCCACCTGAATAAGATCAGCTCCTCGAATGCTCTAGCCACTGACTTAGCATCTGACTTTCTCAACGGTTTTACCTCTATCCATCGTGTAAACAAATCTTGAAACACGACAAGATATTTAAACCTGTTTTTACTCCGCGGAAACTCCATGAGATCAGCTGCTACGATGGCCCAGGGCCTCTCGACAACACGCCGTCCCATGAGTCCTTTCGCGCCACTCTGCACCGTTTTATATTTCTGGCATTCCGCGCAAGATTGCACAAAGCGGTACACATCATGGTACACTCCTCGCCAGTAATATTCTCGAGCCACTCGGTCATATGTTTTTTCAATTCCCAAGTGACCCGAGGAGGGTGTACAGTGCGCATCTCTCATCACTCTCTCTTTGTCCTCCTCAGGCACTACCAACCTCCACGCCTCCTCTCGATGTGTAATCGGGTCAAGCAATGGATCATTGCGCCAACGATATAACACACCTTCTTCGATGCGCCAGCCTGGATACTTTCTCGGAAAATTTTCAACTTGCTCTCGCAGTATCAAATATTCCGGGTCGGTAATCTCTTCGAAAGCGGCCACGGCATCTTCGCCGTTGTCCTCGCTTCGAGACAGCGCATCAGGAAAGTGATTCAATTCACCTTTCCTATAAATAATCTCAAAGTCCAACTGTTGCAGCTCAATCGCCCATCTCGCTAGGCGGCCGCTGGGATCTTTCAAATTCCTCAGCCACTGCAGGCTCTTGTGATCGGTTATTACACTTAAGCTGTACCCCTCAATGTACGACCTCAGCTTTTTAATAGCCCAGATCACAGCCAAGCATTCTTTCTCTGTCGTCGTATAATTCCTCTCGGCCGACGTCAGCACTCGGCTAATGTACACTATATAGTGTTCACCATCTTCCCCCTCTTGTGTTAAGACAGCCCCAATAGCCACGCCACTGGCATCACACTGCACTTTAAACGGCTTCGAAAAATCGCGCCGTGCGAGCACAGGGGCCACAGTGAGCGCGTACCGTAGTGCTTCAAATGCCTCTTGCTGCTCTTCACCCCACTCCCACTTTTGGTCTTTCCTCAGCAGACGTACTAGCGGGACTTTGAGCTCGGACTCGCCCTTTATAAAGCGCGAATACCAGCCCAACATGCCCAGAAAGCGTCTCAGCTGTTTCACCGTTCTCGGCGCCGGAAAGTTTCGCACAGGCTCTACTCTGTCGGGATCGGGGCGTAAACCCTCACTATCCAGTAGAAAACCTAGATACGAAATCCGAGAGCAACAAAAATCACACTTCTCTCGATTTACGACCAACCCCGCCTCGGTGAGTCGCTTCAGGACAAACTCGAGCCATTTTAAATGCTCTTCAAACGTCTCCGTGGGGATCACCAGGTCGTCGAGGTAAGCGAATACCGCTGACTCACACGCAGGACCAAAGAGGGCATCGACTAGCCGCTGCTGAGTCCTAGGCGCGTTGCACAATCCGAATGGCATTCTTTTAAACTGCCACAGACCTGAGCCTGGAACAGAGAAAGCCGTATACTTTCGACTCTCCTTCGAAAGCGGAATCTGGTAATACGCTTGTTTCAAATCGACTTTCGTGAGGTAACGAGCATTGCGCAGCCTGTCTGTAATCGAGTCCATACTCAAAATCGGATGTTCGTCCTTTTTGGTTACTCGATTCAGATCGCGGTAATCGACACAGAACCTCCACGTTCCATCCGATTTACGAATCATGACAGGTGCACTCGTGTAATCACTGGCTGACCTCTCGATTATTCCCTCATTGAATAATCGCTCTACCTCCTCGACTGCAGCTCTCTGCTTCGCTGGGGACTCACGTCTTGGCTTATGTCGAATTGGCGTAAAATCAACCAACTCGATACGGTGCTCGGTGAGATGCGTCATCCCCAACGAGGAGCCTTGGTCCTTCAACAGCCTCTCTAACACTTCCTCTACTCGCTTACGCTCCTCATCAGTGATCGTGGTTAGGCCTGCACATTCAGCGTAGACAATAGCTTCCTCTTTGCCAGTTAAATCGACAAATGGCTGCCACTCTCCCTCGCCTGTGCGCCACAAGCCTCTTCCCAGCCGCACGTCGCAATCGAACTTCTTGCAGAAATCCATACCCAGAATTATCGGCTGTTCGAGCGACGGTGCGGCCTTAAACGATATGGCTTGAGCTTCGCCTCCCACATCAAGCATTAGCTCCAATTCCCCGAGGATTTTGTTTAAATGTCCCGTGGCGGTGCGTAACATGGTACTACTCTTCTTCAATCAATCCCGAAACCTCTCCGCGATTTCTGGACCAATCAAAGAGAGCGTTGCCCCAGGATCAAGCAGTGCTTGATACACCTGCCGACCAAGACTTATCCTCAGAAAATTCCTATTCTCTGTGTTTACTCCCGCTATTACCTCCTCTTCACTCAAGTCGCCACCCACAACACCCTCGGGCGTCTCGAGCTGGGTAGGGTTGCCTACTGGGCGAGAAGCCATCCTCTCCTTCCTCGTAGCTTCCTTTCCCTTGCTCTCTGCTGACGCCCAAGACGTCATGGACAAGCGACACTCCCGATCAGCTGTTCGAGCTTCGCTTCTGTCCCACTTTCTCCTATCGCTTAGCAGTTTTGTGAGTTTCTCCTCTAATTCCCCTAATTCAGCAAACCGGGAGGCCTCTTCGCTCTCCCATGTCGCGGTATCGCTGAATTCACTTAGAGGATTCGCGAAAGTCACCTGCTTTTTTCCTCTCTCACTCACCGCTTGGCTTCTCGGGGGTGCAGATCTATTTATTTCTGCGCCCCCAGTCTCAAGTTTCCCAAACTTGCAATAACTTTACTGCAATCGGGGCACGAGAGCACTGTACTTCCCTTTCGACCACAACCTTGGCACGAGACAGTCGCTCCCTGTTCACTCACCCGCTGAGTGCACTGTCTCGAGGTGTGGCACTTCAGTCTGCACCGGAAGCAGACGATTTCAGGGCACTCTGAAGCGCGGTGTCCTACTCTGTGGCACGTAAAACATGCCCCCAGAAACTCACCCTCTCTCACGTTAGTCGCCCTCATCGGCGACTGGGCCGCCCCCGCAACTGAATTCCCAGGGCGTGGCTGAAACTCAGCGCCTCTTTGTCCACGTGCCGAGTTCTGGCTTGGCGAAGCACTCTTACCCTGCGAGTTGCCTCTGCCAGGGTTAGACTGCATGCTTGCACTCGCAGCCCTCTCTGACTCGGAGGTAGAGGGCGAGACCGTGGCTTTCTTTGCCTTGGCCTTCTTTCCCTTTTTAGAAGCTCCCTCGAGCTCCTCTACCTTCTTCTCGTACACCACTGCTGCTGCGACTTTCTGTCGAGCAGCACCACCGTTGTATGCCGCGCCGGGAACGTGCATTTTCTCGGCTGGCGGGGGTGGTGTGTAGTGGCTATCCAGGTCTCGCTGTTTCTCCCAGCGACGACCATACCGCTCCAAATCCTCCATACTATCGATGAGCTTATCACCGATAGCCTTGCGGTATTCGGGGAGGATGTTACGGTATGCTATCCGCAACACCTCTCGATCCGACGGAGACCGATGGAAACGCGACACAATATACTCGAATTTGCTAATAAACTTCGCAATTTTCTCTCCCTTGTGTTGCGTCCTCCGCCTCAGATCCTCCATCAGATCTTCCTGGTTATACTCTGGCACATAGCATCGACGGAAGGCCAGACAGAATTCACTCCACGTTTGAATCCTGTCTCGCTTAGCTCGGAACCAACGTCCAGCATCACCCTTGAAAATACAAGGCAGAACACTGAGCCACTCCGCGTCAGTTCCTTTAGCCTCCCGTCGGCAATTGCTCAGCCGATCGATAAACTCCTCGGCATCCTCACTCCGGCCTTCCCCTGTGAACTTGAAGTCCCAGTCCTTAAGCCTCTTCGTGATACGGGCCGTATTATCATGGCCATCACGGCGAGAGTGTGCAGAGCTCGCCTTGCTGGACGCGCGGCACGAGACACGCTCGAACTCGCTGTCACTGCTCAGGAGGCTCACGCTTTCTCTCGGGCTTCTACCACGCGAGACCTTCACGTCCACATCCCTCTTCACTTTCCCAGTCTCTCCTGCCCTCTTTGCGCGACGTTTAATCGCGTGAGGGACTTCCCACTCGCTCTCCGACTCCTCAGAGACCTGCCTCGCACGGCTGGACCTGCGGCCTTTCGCCACGTCCGCCGGAGCTGGCAGATCTCTCCTCTGTGTAGCGCTACCCCCAGAGGAATATAGTGGCAGTCCCACTCCTCTCGCAGAGGTAAGCCGTTGGCTTTTCCGCCTCAGCTCATCCTCTCCGCGAAGGATGGACTGCCCCACCTCTGTGCGCGCTGCGCGTTGAGCTCTTTCTCTAGCAGCCTCTCGCACCAGCTCTAGGCGATGCTGCTGCTCTCTCTCGGCCTCTCGCTCTTCGCGCTCTACGCGAAGTTCTTCGAGCGTCTCATTATATACGCGCTCGCCCTCGGAAGAGGGTTCTCCGTTGAAAACTCTCTCCCTGGCTTGCTCGTAGGTCATTCCGCTCGCGCGGAATTCTCCTATACGAGCAGCGCGTGCGACGAACAACTCGTTCGTCGCACTGTGACGCTCAGCCCCGTTTCTCGTGCTCTCAGCTGAGCTCTCGCCGCTTTGGCGGCTCCTGCGCCGAAGCCGCCGATCTACGCCTGCAATATTCGCTGCAGGCATATAGTAGCGTTCATTCCTCGCATCAAACGCATCCTCACTACCAGAGCTCGCTGCTCTGGCATCGCGTCTGGCAGGACCCGCTGGTGGCTGCCTATATCCCCTCACCACCCTCGCTGAGATATACTCCCAGTTAGCAGTAGGATTGCTAACCAGGTAACCCGGCAGCCCCCTCGCCGGTGTCGCCGACAGCTGGTCTAAATCGCCGACTGCAGCTGTTGCAATCGGGCGACCTGACAACGACGCTGTCGTCGTCACCACTGCTCTGATTGCTTGCGATGTTACTACTGACTGCGCTGTCGTAGTCGCAATCGCAGGCCTCACTACTGCCACCTCATTTTCACGAGTATTGAGGGGTAAGTCGCCGCCATTCTCGCTTTCGCTAGAATGTGGTCTGACTTCCCTCGCTGTACTCTTAGGCTTGGCTACCCGTCGCCTAAGCCCTGGTAGTACTTCGCTTAGTACTACCCTCTCTATCTCGTTTTCGGGACGCGTGAGATCCCTTATGGTGCCACTCACCATAAACAGGGATCTGATACCAGGATTGACCTCTGCCTAATTGATGAGCAGGATCGTCTGCTCTCACAGTGGAAGACAGACATCCCTTTCATCAACGGACATGACCTAATAACGGCCACTCTCGACGTACAGATTCCACGATACGTACCTAATACATACGCTTACAGAAACTACAAGGGAATCTGTGCTGAGAAGCTAAGGGGCTTCCTTAGCACATGTGACTGGTCATCCCTCGCCACGTCTTCACTCGACGAATGCATCACCACTCTTAACGCTAACCTAACGAACGCCACAAATCATCTCGCCCCATTACGGACTGTAACTCCTGGACTTAAGCGTCACCGGTGGTTCACCGCGGCTCTTCGTGACCTCTTTACTAAATGTAACAGTCTTTACAGGCGTTCCAGAGTATCTGGTCTATACACTGATCTGTATCTTTACAGGCAGGCTAGAGATGGTGCTCACAGACAGGTTGAGGAAGCCAGGCTGAATGAAATATTACTATTCACGCCTGTCTACCTTGACTGATGTCGCTGAGATCTGGAGAGAGCTTGAGAACCTTTGTATTACCTCCACCAAGCCACCTTCACCTTCTCGCTTCTCCACAGATAGCCTCAACAAACACTTGAGTTCGATCTCTAATGATCCATTCGCTCCTGCTGTTAAGGACTATCTGCGCACCCTGGAAAATCTGGACTACCCGGAACATTTCAGTTTCAGAGATATCACTGAATCGGACGTATTGGCTGCTGTATTGCACTTTGACACACAGTCTAGAGGCAGTGATGGGGTCCCACAGGTAGTAATTTCGAAAGCAATACCAGTACTAGTTCCCTTAATATGTCCTACCTTACCTCACGGAAAGAGAACAGGCTGTCATTGGTGACAATAATGAACTTTCCACCTTCCGTCCCCTTAACATCGGTGTCCCGCAAGGATTTGACTTAGGTCCTCTGATTTTCGCGTTGTACATTAATGACGTAAGCTTTTGCCTGGATTTTGATGTGTCCCATCTAATCTATGCGGATGACCTGCAAATATACAGCCAACGCCACCTGGAGAAACTTGACTCTTGCTCCGACAAGATGGGTGCTAGCGCCGAAAGGATAATAGGCTGGGCTGCACAAAATCGTCTCAAACGAAATGTACTTAAAACTAAAGCAATCGTCCTCGACCCCTCCTACTACATCAACGCTTTACTAAATCTAGCTAACATCTACATCAACATAGGAGGAGCCCGAGTCGACTACGAACCTTCTGTGCGAAATCTGGGATTGGTGCTTGACTCTAAACTAACGTGGAAAGAGCACGTTACACAACTGTGTAAGCGTGCCCATTCATTAATATACAGACTTTACTTTTTCCGAAAAAGTACCAACCACCACTGGCTGCGCAAACATCTTGTGCAAGCGCTCGTGTTTCCAATAATCGACTACTGCTCATTAGTATACTGTGACCTGACCCAAGAACTTGATACAAAACTCCAGAGACTCGTGAATACAGGAATTCGTTACATCTATGGTGTAAGAAGGGATAAGCACATCTCCCCTTACAGACGTGAGTTGCAATGGCTTACCACCGCCGGACGTAGGAAGTACTTTGCAGCCTGCTTTATACGTAAAATATTCAACAGAGCCGTGCCGTCTTATATCTTGGCCTTCTACGACTTCCACGTTACGCTTCGTCCTGTGAGTGGGGACGTGACGCCTCTTGAAATTCCGACCTTCTCCACGGAGACGCTGAGAAATTCATTCCACATAAGCACCTCATACCTCTGGAATTCACTACCATCACGTCTTCGAAAAATTAGATTCATCTTTCATTTCAAACAATTAGCTAAAACATACTTTCTCACTTTTAAAAACACATAACCACTTCATAATCATCACATGCGCACACCAAAGATCACATACTCACACCAAAGCTCATTTACTCTACTTACTATCTATTACACACTCACACAAATTTATATGCTATATATATATATATATATATATATATATACAGGGTGTCCCATTTTAATTTACCACCCCCTAAAACTGGTTAATAATTTGCTCTGAAAAAAAAATGTTTCAAATAAAATTTGTTGGGTTCGAAGGGGGGCATCTTATGGCTATTTTAGCTGCGACCTTGAACATGACCTTCAAGGTCATTTGAAAGTCAAGACCAAATTTTCATATGAAATGTGCATATTTTTATGGCAGATTCGAATTTTACTAAAAAAGAGAAACACTTTTTGTTCGAATCATTTTTTGAAAAAGTTCCAAATTTTTGTTGTAAACGGCTTTAAAAAAGTTGAAAAAATCACTAGATATCTCTTATTGCCCCACCCTTTAAAAGAAGTTAAAAATTTTACATTTTATCCGAGGAATTAGAAACGTAGACAATTTTACCAATTTAAGTCCAAGTATGACCTTAGCCATGACCTTGTCCTTAACCAACAAGGTCATTCGAAGGTCAGTCAATTTATTTAACGGTAATCCTCGATTTTTATTCCGGCAATTGAAGCTTGGCTATGACCTTGACCTCGAACCTTAAATTCATTTTAAGAAAGAACCATCACTTTAATGGGAAATACTCTTTTTTTCAAAGAAATGAAATTACCAAAAAATTTATCAACAGAACCAAAGTTCATTAGAACGCTAATCTGATTCATTTTTTATCACATGGGGGAAGTTTGCAATCTTCGGGGTATGTTTGACATTCTCTGGGGCAAGTTTTACGTCATCTGCGGAAAATTTGACATCATCTGGGGCAAGTTTACGGTCACAACTGGGACAAGTTTGACATCATCTGGGGCAAGTTTGAGCAGTAAGGGGCATGTTTTCAACTGAGAATCAAAATCAAGCTTAGTTTTTTTAATAAAAATTGTACATATTTTAAATCATATTCAGATTCTCTGATAAAGTAAAATTGTACATATTTTAAATCATATTCAGATTCTCTAATAAAGTACGCATCTTTTTAAGAAATATTTTTCTCGTAAATGCTTTATTTCTCGCTAAAAGACATTTTTTGCTTCGTTATCGTTCTATTGGTAAAGCTTGTAAATTCTTACAGCTCCTCAAAGCTTCTCATCATTAGGTTTTCATTGACTTTCTGAATTTCAGAGCAGAAAAATACTTATAATAAATTATTTCTAGTAAGATTAAATATTCCCTAAAAAATCTACCTACAACAGATAATGGCTGACTACACGCCAGTAGAGATAGTCAACATGATCAAGATTCTGGGAGAATGTCACGACAATTACAAGGCTGCAGCGAGGCTGTACGCTGAAAGGTATCCGGACGCTCGTCATCCTAGTAGGAGGAATATTAAACTTCTAACGATAAGAGCTCAAGGAGGTAACTTAAGAAGGAAGAGGCGACGGACGGGCCCAAGAGAGCATATTGCGCTTGGGGTTCGTGCTGTAATTGCCGAGGATCCTCATATTTCGACGCGACAAATTCAGCGAATGCATGGAGTACCCAGATCAACAGTTTCCCGTGTATTGCGTCATTTTAGATTTCATCCATATCACTTGCACCTTACACATGCCATTGAGCCTGGTGATCCTGCCAGGCGACTTAGATTCTGTCAATGGGCGGAAACAGGAATGCGCATAGATCCATTTTTCTTTGATCGGACTCTCTTTACAGACGAGGCAAACTTCGACAATATGGGAGGAGTTAATCTTCATAACGCGCATTATTATGCAGAAGAAAATCCACATTGGCAGCGAGATCACCGTACACAAAGACGGTGGTCAATTAATGTTTGGGTGGGCATAGTTGGGGAATACGTTGTGGGTCCAATTTTGTATGACCGTAATTTAAACGGCGAGCTTTATTTAGATATTCTCGAGAACCAAATTCCACCTCTTCTAGAAAACATTCCGCTAGAAATAAGGCGAGACATGTGGTTCCAGCAAGATGGTGCTCCCGCTCATCGTAGACTACTTGTCAGGAGATTTCTGAACGCGACATACCCAAATAGTTGGATTGGAATTGGTAGTCCAATCTGTGAATTCCCTGCGCGATCGCCAGATTTGACCCCATTGGACTTCTTTCTGTGGGGGGCCGTGAAGCAGAGAGTTTACGCGGAAGCCCCGACGACGGCACAAAATATGATGGAGAGAATTGTTGCAACATTCCGGGCGTTCACCCCACAAACATTAATAGATGTCCAAAGAAGTTTTCGGCAGAGAATACAAATGTGCATTCAACAAAATGGGCAATTGTTAGAGCACTTGAGATGTTGAAATTTCCGTGACTAGCTGAACGAAGGGGTCTTGCCTTGGCTGGACGTGAAGGTCTTGCCTTAAGTGGCTGGATAGGGTCTTGCCTTAAGTGGTTGGACGGGGTCTTGCCTTAAGTGGCTGGACGTGAAGGTCTTGCCTTAAGTGGCTGGATAGTGTCTTGCCTTAAGTGATTGGACGGGGTCTTGCCTTAAGTGGCTGGACGGGGTCTTGCCTTAAGTGGCTGGACGTGAAGGTCTTGCTTTAAGTGATCCAAAGGATACCTCTGTCTTTGTTTGAAGCTAGTAACATTCATCTAAAACAGCTTATTTCTAGGACAAATTCTCTTTTCAGTTAAAGGGAGAGCTACCTATTGATGATCAAAAAATGGTTAAGACAAAAAGTGTTACTTTTTTAGTAGAACCCGAATCTGTGATAAATCTTATTCAAATGACCTTGAAGGGCATGTTCGAGGTCACAGCTGGAATAGCCAAAAGATGCCCCCCTTCTAACCCAACAAATTTTATTTGAAACATTTTTTTCTCAGAGCAAATTTTTAACTTCTTTTAAAGGGTGGGGCAATAAGGGATATTAGTAATTTTTTCAACTTTTTTAAAGCCGTTTACAACAAAAATTTAGGATTTTTTCAAAAAATGATTCGGACAAAAAGTGTTTCTCTTTTTTAGTAGAATCCGAATCCGCCATAAAAATATGCACATTTCATATGAAAATTTGGTCTTGACTTTCAAATGACCTTGAAGGTCATGTTCAAGGTCGCAGCTAAAATAGCCAAAAAATGCCCCCCTTCGAACCCAACAAATTTTATTTGAAATATTTTTTTCTCAGAGCAAATTATTAACCAGTTTTAGGGGGTGGTAAATTAAAATGGGACACCCTGTATATGTGTGTGTGTGGGTGCGATTCTCCAGCTATTAATAATTGAGACCACGTTCCCAAAAGCAGTAGTGGATTGTAGGCGGCGTAAGGGAGTGCGTGAAGGGTGTACGAAATAATCACAGAAAACCACAATAAAATCTTGATATATTTAATACTATTTGAACACCGTGTAAAACAAAAATATTCTCTTTGCGCGTTTGCTTTAGCGAGGTTACCTTGTGGAACGATGTCCTTGGCGAACTGTAGAGAGCAATGAATCCGGCAGTCGGACAAGGAACTTGGAATAGGCGCGAGTTTAAATGAGTAATAGATTTCAGTAGCTTTTACTCTTACACAGTTTATTCCATATAATTACAAGTGTCAATAAGAAGTAATTCGATACAGACTAACGTGAACGAGTTTACAGTTAAGCTGGTTACTGGACAAGAGAGCTAGACCCGGTGCGGGCCATATATTTATATCCCGCGGGGTTGCGTGCGTTACAAATATCATGTATAAATTATCCTAGTAAGGCTGGTGGGATTAATTAGGAGAATGGTAGTGAAGGAAATTTTGAGTAGATGCGTTTCATGGCTTCTAGTAACCAGGTCAACGGAAACGGCGGGAATTCGGTGTGGATGGTAAGGTAGTTATTTACGGGTAACGTAGCGTAGAGTTCTTCTTTATCCAGGCTGATGTGCTGCGGTGGCGGTAGGTGTCAGGACGTTACAAGAGCAAATAACATCTAGAACATAGAGAGTCAGAAACGTTAGTATCTAGGAACGGTTCTGGAGATAACACCAATGGAGCTCCGATTAGGAAGTGGCCTAGCGTGATCGCAGAGACGTCTTCCTCGTTTGAGCTTAAAGAACACAACGGGCGAGACTTTAGACATGCTACAATCTTAGCTGTGACAGTCATAAATTCTTTAACAGTCAATTTCTTTTCGCCTACAGCGTGTTGCAAATGTCGCTTGAACGAGCGAACATTAGCTTCCCAAAGACCACCAAAATTTGGTGCACGTGGAGGAATGAAAGACCAGGTTACTCTATGAGTTGCAATACTAGTTGCAAATTCTTGACTCACAATCAGAGAAGAAGTTTCCGAGAATAGTCTGCGTAATTCCGCATCAGCTCCGCGGAAGTTAATTGCGTTATCGCTGTACAGAGTATGACAAAGACCACATCTAGAGACAAATCTGTCAAAAGCTGCTAAAAATGCAGCCATCGTGAGATCCGATACGACTTCAAGGTGAATGGCCTTTACTGCCATGCAGACAAATATCGCAACATAGCATTTTGTTAGCTTGCGTCCTCTACCCGGGGACGCTTTAATCCAAAAAGGACCAGCATAGTCAAGATCTGTGTATGTAAATGGTCGAGCAGGTCTTGCGCGTGAAGCAGACAAGGAACCCATCAGCTGTTCTTGTGTGGTTGCGTTAAAGCGACCACAATTGACGCACTGACGCACGATTCCTCGGATGAGATTTCTGCCGTGAATAACCCAATATTGGCGATTAATCACGCTTTAAAGGAGCAGAGGACCACCGTATAAAGTGTAAAGACACGATGGGTTGCTCGAATCAGCAGCTTTGTCACGTGATCTTTTTTCGGCAAAATAATCGGATGTTTTTCAGAGTCAGTTAAAAGAGAATGTTGGAGTCTACCCCCTACTCTAGGAATACCTTCTACGTCTAGAAAAGGCGTGAGTCTGCGGACTGAGCTTGAAGCAGCAACATGACCTTTCGACGACAAGTCAAAGTATTCTTGAGGAAATGACTCGCGTTGCACGAGTATCAAGAGTACAGTACGACCTGCAGATAATTCTGAGGCAGACAGAAAGCTTTTCCTGCGGTCAGCAGCAGAAAGTTTTGCATTATTGCGCCATCTTAAAATATAAGATAAGATTGCGACAATCTTGTGGAGAGAAGAGAAATTCTCCAACCAGAGAGACCAAAGGTCCCTTTTGCATGTGGCAAAGATGTCAGAAGTCAGAGCAGTTTTACGAGCTTCTAAATCAGTGGCTGGACTAAATCACTCGGCTTCGTCTGATTCTAGCCAAGCGGGACCGCACCACCATATACTAGCATCACGTAAATCAGTGGGAGAACAACCTCTCGAGGCTAAGTCAGCGGGGTTGTTCTTTGAACGAACATGCCTCCAGGTTGCTTGAGGAAGCACAGTGATGATTTCACTCACTCAATTAGCCACGAAGGGCTTCCATTTCGAAGCCAAGTTAGTACAACCTGAGAATCTGTCCAACAGTTAATTCGAGTCGGTTGAAAAAGAAGCTTAGACAAGAAGTAAGATATAAGCTTTAGTAACAGCATAGCGCAACTAAGCTTCAATTTTGGAATGCTTAGTGTCTTTGTTAGGTGATTGTGAGTCACCTAGCAATATTAATTAAATCTTTGCGTGAGTTGATCTCGCGCACGCAACTATACAGCTACGGGAGGGACTCCACTCCTCGAGTCTCTCCTGGCTGTCAGCTAGATCCTTCTCTCTATTTAATACGCGGACTTGTATGTGATAAAGTTTCTTACCTTTTACTATTTCTGTCGTTATTTGATGATCCGTTGCTCTCTTTATTGGTCTTGGACCAAGGAAATTATTCACCCTATTTATGTGGAGAACAAGGATGAACACAAAGTGACTTTGGAAATAAACTTGGCTTTATTTGGTCCTTCGCACGCAATTATAAATTTTTCTTATATCTGTGTATATCTATGTATATAACCGAAAGCAAGAAAAGAAAGAATTGTCGCCGCAGGTTAATTTTAAATAATTCTAATGAAAAGTCGAGAAATATAAAATAAGTCCAACAAATTTGAATACAAGAAATAAAGAAAAACTATTAAAGAAAAACGGTCGTCCGTTCGGCAGCTCGGCCCGAATCGGAGTGCCTGAGGTCGCGTGGCTTGGGGACGCTTCGGAAGTATATCCGGACCTCCCACGCGTCTCCAAGCTCCACTTCCCCATCTTGACGTCAGTGCGTCTGCACTCGTCGCACTCATTAGGCCTTACGGGACCTGTCGATGGTGCAAAGTTCAAGACTGCAGCGTGGCTTCGCACGTGCGGTCTTGAGCAGTGGAGGGGAAACTGTTTAGGTCAGCGAGATTCTTGGCTACCTGATACTTTTGTGGCCTTGAGTCTCGCTGTACTTTTTATGTGCGGAACTTTCTCGATTTCACATTCGAAATAATTGTTCGAATGTGAATATCATAAAGTTGTCACATAACAGTCTTTACGGGAGCGAGTTTCGTCTTAGCCGCAACAGCATAGAAGACATTGACTGTTCAGATTTACAGACCATGTAAATCGCAGCTGCATATGCACGCTCAGAAGCGTCACAAAAGCCATGCAGCGGCCAAGTTTCAGTTTGCACGGTTTTAAACCATCGAGGAATTGAAATAGACTCGATATCTCGGAGACTATCGGTAATAGAAGTCCAAGAGGAGCGTAACGCAAGTGGCAAGGTTTCGTCCGATGCCAAGTATCCAGAGTTTTTGCATGAATATCTTCGCACGATATTGCAGCTTTGGACCTGCCTGAAAAAATGAGTTTAGAGAATTCTCATTTTCATCTTCTTCAGGATAAAATACAACCCGTATTTTCTTTTTACTACCACCATTTTCAAATACCGCGAGATGCGACATTACAGACATTGAAGTGGATGTTACCTCGTTATCTGGAACTACTTCAGCATATTTGAGACCCAAGTATTCATCCATGAACTTGGCATACGAGACAGCTAATTCTAGCGATTTGCGAAAACGCTTTTTCAAGCGGAGAAAACTTCTTGCTGCTCTTTCCTCAGTGTCTGATAGCTTCGGAGGGCTGATGAAAGGTAGTCGTACTACAAAGCGTCCTTCGTTGTTACGAGAGTGCGTCTCCTTGAAGTGCTGATAGCATTCTAGTTCAGCAGGCGAAAAACGTGGAGATGTCGATGGTTGTACCTCCTCAGATTTCCAGAATCGAGAATCAGCCTTGGACAGTTCCTGGTCAACAGTGATGCTGAAAGCTTCTACAGCATCACGATGAGAGTCAGAATCGGCTCCGGTGTGTCCGATCACCACCCAGCTAAATACAGAGTGCATGGTGAGAAGAGCATTGGGATCTGCGACTCGCTGAAACTCCGGCAGTATAACAGCAGCATATACTCCAGCATGAAGTATGCAGTCGATCCTTCCTGGAGTGCCAAATCCTGGATCAGCGAGTTCCAACCCATGTAAATGAGGCCAGTCTTGCCAGCGTACCTCATATTTTGGTATGACCGCTCACAAACGTTACAGTTTGAGTACACAAGTTAACTCTATGTTCGGCGATGGCAGCACCACCACCAACGCCGCAGATAGCTGGATCAGCAGTTTGTCTTTTCAGCGATAGCATTTGCGCAACGTGCCCTGTTACGATGCATTCTTCAGCATATGGATCCAACAGCGCTCGAACCGTGGCTGTGGCTCCATTTTCAGCTTCTAATATCGCACAAGCAGTGACGAGAGTGACATTCTTCGAAGTGGCGATTGAACTTCGTCGACCATCAGGAGTCGTCGTGACCGCGACCATTCTTGCGTCATCTTGCGCAGAGGTGGACCTGTAGTGGGTAGCAGGGCTCATTTCTTGATGCAGCTTGGTATGGTGCTTTTCGTTGCAGACAAAGCATCTTCCTTTTGAGTTGCAGTTATCAGCAGTGTGACTCGGACTTAAACAATTGAAGCCCGAACGAGCCGATGATACGTGTTCTCTCTGCTGCGCCTGTGGACAATTAGCAAAAGTTTTGCAATAACCGATAAAATGATCTCCAGAACAAAAAGTGCATTTATCTCGTCCACGAGATTTTCCAGTTTTTTGCGTAATCACGTTCAGAACAGATTTTCTCTGTTTATTGTAATTTTGTTTCGAAAAAACAGGCTTCGATTATCCACTGGCGGCTTTCCCTTCTACAAGGTACAGTGTTCGAATTCTATCTTCCAAGAAATTCTTGAAGTTAGTAAATTTTGGAAAGGCAATTGGAGAATCAGCACGAGTTTTCTCGGTCTCCTTCACCCAGTCGATTCTAGCAGCAAGGTGCTAGTTTCGATTCTAGGAAGTAAATCACGGCATCCCAGTGTTCCACCGGAAGCGACAGCGCTTTGAAGGCATTGATGCTTTCATTAGCAGTATTCAGCAGTTGATTCAGATGAGCTACAGTCTCTTTAGCAGCAGCAGGCAGCGATGATAACGCATTCATATGCATTGAAAATCGCAGAAATCGAGTGTCGTATCTACGGCACAGTGTTTCCCAAGCGGTTCCGAGATTAGCAGCGACTACTTCGATGCCTTTCAGTTTTTCGGCAGCATCTCTGTCGAGGGAATTCAGCAGGTATAGACTGGTCGTTGAGAATTAACGAATTAAAATTTTCCTTAAATGCTTCCCAAGAACGTTGTTTACCATCGAACCTCGGTTGGTAAACAACGACCTTCGGTTGGTAAACATTGACCTTCTCGAGTTGTGATTGTACCGAGTATACAGCACGAGTAGCAGTATTCGCGTCTCGTCCGAGATGGTCTGTGTGCCAAGCCTTTGCGGCGAGATTGTATTGTATCTATCTTCTGAAAAATACGTCCGGTCTTCCAGCTTCTAAAAACAGGGGTAAATATTATAACGGGTTGCTACCCGTACCCACGCGGTATTCGAGGCAGGTTGAGCGAGCGACGACACAGGCAGCATTGGCTATAAGGATAGCATGCTTGCTTAGAGATCTCGGGGACGCCGGATCGATTCTCGGTCCCGGCGCTCCTTTTGTGTTTTTCGTCGATCACCTAAGGTCCCACTCCGTCACAATATATATATATATATTTATTTATTTTTTTATTTATTTTGAAACCATATACATAAGCCATTAAAAGGCTTCCTATAGAGGCAAACAAGTTGCCTGTACATAGGTATGGTACAGTAATTACATGATATAAAAGTAATTACAAAAAATAGAACTTAAATTAAAAACTAAAACTAATATATTTCATAATGCTTCTTATATATTATAATTAACAGAAGTTAAAATATATTTCTAATTGTTTTAAACTATTTTAAGATTTCTTATGAAATCCTTTAGCTTATTCTTTATTGCAACTTTCCTCATTGTTAACTCTTTGAGATCTTTAGAAAGCAGGTTATAAATTATCACTGTCATTTAATAGCTGTTCTTCTTACTTACATATTTGTTAATTTTTGGCAACGATATGCTGTTATTCCTAGTAGTTTTTGTGCTTTTACTATACATTTCTCTTAATTTAGAATAATGATATGTTATTGCTTCTAATTGAAACAATTGTTTTACGGTTAAGGGGGCGTTTTGCGTTACAAAATGATTTCTGTTGACAATTTTTAATAGTTTCTTTTCTACTCCTTGTATCAAGTGCATAGAATTATTTTACGCCCCTCCCCAGGCAATTATTCCATAATTGACTAATCCCTGGAAGAATGCATGGTATATCATCATCATGGTTTTCCTATTCATTAATCTTTTAATTTTTGCAAAGACAAAAATTAGATGCCTTGTTCTTTTTACAATAGAATCAATGTGTATATCCCATTTCATGTTATAATCAAAAAGTAAGCCTAAATATTTATGATTTTCAACCCTTTTTATTATATTGCTACCAATCTTAATTTGTATATACTCTGGAACACTATCGCAGTAATTGCCATAGGTTATATATACAGTTTTATTTACATTTAACGATAGTTTGTTCAACGTCAACCATTTGGCGACTTTACTAAGATATAGGTTCATTTTGTCCTGTGCTGCAGACCACGTGTTATCACTCGAGATGATGACCGTGTCATCAGCATAAGACATTATAGTATCCTTTTGCATATCTATCAGTAGGTCGTTTACGTATAAGATAAAAAATAATGGACCTAATATGGTTCCTTGTGGAACACCTATCGAAATATCTTTGTAATCACTTTTAAAGTTATTAATCTTAACGCATTGCTTCCTACATGATAGATAGCTAGTTAAAAGTTTTATGGCACATCCTCTTATTCCATATCTTTCCAGCTTATCCAATAATATTTTGTGATCAACAGTGTCAAAAGCTTTGGCTAGGTCTAGAAATGTCGATATTATTGGTTTGCTTTTGTCTAGACTCCTGTATATGGTATCTGCAAGACAATCAAGTGCATCTGTTGCTCCTCTGCCTCTGACAAAACCAAATTGTTTTTCAAATATAATATTATGCTTTGTTATAAAATTGAAAAGTCTGTTACATATGATTTTCTCAAAGATTTTTGCTATGTTAGATATTAGAGATATTGGCCGATAGTTTTCCATACATTTGCTATCTCCAGACTTGTATATTGGGACTATATCAGCTCGCTTCAGCGCATCCGGCCAAACCGATAACTATATACTCAGATTAAAAATATGCTCCAAGGGCTTTACCAGGAACTTAGCAATGCACTTGACTGTACTTGCATTGATGTTATCAACCCCACTAGATTTTTTTTTCATTGCATATATTAGGACATGTATTTCACTAATACTGGTTGGCTGTATAAAAATAGACTCTGTATTTCTTGCTGGTAGTTTAAGTTGAACATCGTACTCATTAATAATTTGATTACTTAAATCTATTCCAATTTGACTGAAATAGTCATTCATTATATTCGTAATATTCGACTTATCCACTATCTTTTGGTTATTTACCTTTAAGCAGTCAGGTGATTTCACTTGTTTGTTATTTTTGCCCATTTTACTGTTTATGACATTCCACAGCTGTCTCGGATTATCGCCACTTCTTCTTACTTCATTATTTTCAAATTTATATTTAGCATCTTTAATTATTCTGTTTAACATTTTTTCATATTTTTTATACTCAAACTTTAACGTTGAATTTGTGGGATTTTTTTTCCAGATATTGTATAAATTTTCTTTAGTTTTACAAGATACTAGTATTCCTTTAGTTATCCACTTTTTTCTAGGTAGTTGATTATTAATCTTTGTATTTTTTTTACAAGTGGCTTCTCCAACACAGCTGTGTATCATATTTATTAGTTCATTTAATGCCAGATTTGGATCCTGCAAGTTCAAACAGGAATTCCAATCAAATTTCTTTGCATATTCCTTTAACTTTCTATAATTAACGTATGTTTCTGGCTTATCTTGCGCATCCTGTACTTTAAGTTGATCAACAATTATTATAAGCGGATAATGGTCATTAAATGGGATACATAATTTATAAGACTCTATGTTTACGTCTCTAGTCTTGGCAAAGCAATTGTCGATACAAGAACCTTTTTCGTTATCTAGAGGGGGTCTAGTTACTCCTCTATAGTAAGGTATAAATTCATGTTCAAAGAAATTATTTAAGAATTCCTGGCTTATTACAGTTGCACCTAGATTGTTGTCTTGTACATTATTTTTCAAAATATCTATATTGAAATCGTGAATTATACATTGGTTATTAGTTTTACTATGTTTTGATATAAATTTTTTTACGCTACTTACAAATTCTGTTTTAGGAACATCATGACACCTGTATATGGCCGAAATTTTGAATGATTCACCTGATTGTAGCTTAAGATCCGTAATAATCACACTCAGTCTATCAATTACATCTACCTTAGTTTTTCCATAAATATTATTTTTAATATATATAAGAACACCATCAGTCCTATTAATTTTACTTTCGTTGTAACAAAATTTGTATCCATGTAATTCGTAGAAATGAGGATGTTGCACGTTCCATGTTTCAGTACAAATTATAACGCATGTTTTTTTTGACAAACTATCTATTAGTGTTTCTAATTTTTCAAAATTTGCATTAAGACTTCTTACATTAACGCACAAAATTAAATTATTCTTCTTTATGATGTTTCTGTTGAGTTCGTTGATGCTTTCTGCTTCACATTCTATCTTGCTTATTTCTTCAATATTAATATCTTGATCCACAATTAGTTCTTGTTTCTTCCTTTACTTGAAATATGAGAGTTGAGTGAGTTTATTGAACTTGCCGACAACCCAGAAATTTGCAATCCAGCTAGCTTAGGTGTCGTGGTCCCTGCCATGCCGACATATCTTGGTAATATAGGCTGCATTGTGTAATCGGTAAAATCAATAAACTTCCTTATCTTAATTTGCAATATTTTTCATTCGTGGCTATCTGTTGCCATATCTTCTATATTATATTCCGTCTTGTATTTACTCTTACTGTAGATACAGTTTGGACATTTCATTATGTTACCTTGTTTATCACATTCCCTCGTATTATGATCACCAGCACACTTAAAACATATATGTGAATTTCTACACTTCAAACCGCTATGTCCGAATCTAACACAGTTGAAACATGATTTTATATTGCAATAATCATAGACTCTGCAGTTTTGGTATCCTACAAACAGTCTATTATTACTTTCTCTGACACATTAATACAGTTCTGCAGGCATTTCAATTAACGCTGTCTGTAATTTCGTTTTCTGGTTTATATAAGTATGAAGAATAGTACATTTTTTTGCATATTTGCTAAAATTCCTTTCATTGATGTCTTCTTCTAGCTTTTTATTATCTAGATTTTCAAAGCTGTTGATTCCGACTACCTTTATTTTCGGATTTCCCACTTTTTCTTTGGTTACTTCGCACTCATCAGCTAGTTTTTTCTTTAGTATACTGTATGCCTTACTCGTACTTTCCTCGTTTAGACAATTAACAATTATTTGATCTTTTTTCTTGATAACTTTTTTTGTCTGTATAGACTTATCTTTATTTAGATAGTGTGCTACATATTGATTCATCTGGTCAATACTAAGTTCTGTTATGTTTTTTATTATTACACTAGGTATACGCTTTGTCCGGGCACTAGTTTTTGAATATGATGTTACTTCGGCAAAAGTTTTGGTTTTAACTAAATTTGAGTCACTTCTTTGTTTTGCCAGTAGATCTCTTAGAATCTTATTTTTTTCTGATAGTTCTTTATTTAGTTCTCTTAACAAAGCATTTTCTCTTTTCAGATTTTTCTCTTTCATATTTCCTTCATCCTCATCACTTTCTATCTCTAGTTCCTCAAGTACATTCTTACTGAATTCACTGCTTTGTTTAAATTTTATCTGAGCTACTATGTGCATCGCCTCATTACTCAGCGTATTCCTGCTTATATTTGAGGTTAGATCGAGACCCGGATGTTCGTGGCATATTCCTAATACACTACTTAATTTAATTGCACCATCTAATCTCGCAAAGTCAGTAGTGTGGTAAACACTTTCACATAATATGCACACAACTGTTTTAACTTCTATCTTAGGGTGACATTTATAATATATTGTTGCTTGTGGATTAAGCGAGCCTGTGCTCGCCTCCGCCATGTTGGCGACTGAGATATATATATATATATATATATATATATATATATATATATATATATATATATCAGTTTCAGCTCACTAGCTGCGATACTTTTTTAATGAGAGCAAAAACAAGATTTTTATTTATAGTTTTGAATTTCATATAAACACCTATGGGTAAATTTCCACGCTCCAGCCATGGGGTTCGATGTGAACTTTTTAACCAAGGCAGATAAGTAATATAATAAGTAAAACTGACATTGTAGTCTATTTATAATGATTTATGATAAAATTGAAGTACTGGAATATACACATCAATCTTTTTATCGTTTACTTCATGTGAATTTTTACATGGCGAAAATAATTGCTTTTAGTAACAAATTCTTTTAAACATATTTCATATGAGTATTTTTTCTTTTCTTGATATATAAGCTGATGAACATGTAAATATTGTTTAGTACATTTAAAATCATAGATGTTTGTATGTGTGGTTATATGCGATTGTAGGTGACTGTTTCTTGAAAATTGTTTAGCACATATTTTACTAACATGTTCCTTATTGTTTAAATGAAAAGCAACAATGTGAACTCTTAAAACTAATTGTATTAGGAGATGATTTTAGACCAATTTTTCCAGTAATGAAACATGGTTATAGAAATTCTATTATTGAGGAAACAATTAAATATTTCAAATTATGGCCTCTTTTTATAGTTTTAAAAT
Organism: Muscidifurax raptorellus; assembly: GCA_020010945.3. Lineage (NCBI taxonomy): Eukaryota > Metazoa > Arthropoda > Insecta > Hymenoptera > Pteromalidae > Muscidifurax > Muscidifurax raptorellus. The sequence goes on from JAHUUD020000012.1 coordinate 1,668,994, forward strand.
TAAAAAAAATATTCGTTCTAATAATAAAGAATTCTCATCATTATTATTAGATTTAGGAGAAGGTAAAATTAATCCTTTCAAAATACCTCAACTTTGGAAAACTGATAATGATTGTGACAAAATTTATAGCAATATTAATCAAAATATTTCTATAAATTCTGTAATTCTAGCTCCTCATAATGAAGATATTAAAATCATTAATTATAAAGTATTAAAAGTGTTACATGGTGATTCATGGACATATTATAGCATAGATTACGCAACGCATAAGGGTGTAGATCAAACAGACGAAAATATTCATCTAAATTATGCAATTGAAATGTTAAATGATTGTCCAAATGAAAAGTTATGAGTCCCTCATAAATTCGAATTAATAAATGCAACAGTTATGTTAATTCCAAATTTGAATATAATAGATGGTCTATGCAATGGAACTCGTTTAAAAATAAGTAAATTATATCAATACAATATTGAAGCAGAAATAATTACAGGAGAGAATATTGGAAATTTTTTGGAATATTGGAATATTGGAAGTCTTTATGCCGAGAATCACCTTAAATACTGAAGAGAACTCTTTATTCCCTTTTACTCTTTATAGAAAATAATTTCCGATAATTTTAGCTTTTGCAATAACAATAAATAAATCTCAAGCACAAAGTTTTTATTCTTTAGGAATTTTTCTCAGACGGCCATTATTTTCCCATGGCCAATTGCATGTAGCTTTATCTAGATGCAGAAATCCTAATAAAATATTTATTCAAAATGAATTAGAAGATTCTTCAAAAATCGATAATATTGTATGGAGTGAGATTTTTAAAGATCAAATTTAAAATATATGCAAATTTATTATAACTATATATTTTTAGACATTTATTATTTCACCATATTATTTCAATTTATTAATTAAAATTATAAAAAATTAGGTTATTATTTATTATTTCTTATTCAATAAAATTTAAGTTACTAAAAGTTTTTCTTTTTGAATTTTTTAAAGAAATTTATTGGACACAATAAAAAACAGAAACAGACAGAACAAGCATACAAATAATCATGAAGTTATAAAACAAATTAATTTGATATTTGTATAGGCCATGATGTAATAATACTTAGTTAATAATTAATGATTATTTGTACACTTTTACATGAAAAAAGTTCAATTCAGATATTATCGTGTTTAAAAATTATATTTTGAACAGGTTAATAAGTCATAAATATATATGGATATTTGTAAATTAATAGTAGAACACCTGAAAACTTTTTTTAAGTAAAAAATTGTTTCTTTCCGGATGGAGGATAGCATAAGGTGGAGTTTTACGGAAGGAGGATATGGTATAAATTTAGTAATTAAATTATGTAACGTGGCGGTTGCTGCGAGGAATATGTGTCCAGGAAGCAACTCCCGAGCACCAACGTTAACAACGAAACACCAATCCGACCGAATTTATGTGTAATGGGCGTTAGGCCGGCAGGTAGTTTCGGCTTCAAATACTCTTAACGCGCCGCGGCTGAGACAATTTCTCCCAGAGGAGATTCCGTCGTCGATACAAAATGTGGAGTACTCGGGCGTACTCCACTCCACGTACTCAAGTAGAGGATATCGGGTTTGGAAGAATAACACACTCAGTAATGAATTGTATATAGAGAATCGACAATATTTATTACTAGTCTGGCCACGAGATAAATAATAAGAACCGATACGTTACAACGGATGCTCTATTACATCCACGCACCGAAAAATAGGCTGCCGCACGCCTCAACTACGTCGCACCGCATCACTCACGCAATAACGCCAACGAACCACTACGCAGAATCTGACCACAATCTGAACCACGAAATCCCCGATACAAATTTGCAACGAACCTTCTATTGAACTCTAATCCTGTCGTCTTCTCGCCACTTCGCCTCACAATCGTCTTCCTTCTCTCCTTACTCCACGTGGCAGGTTGAAATGCGAACTACTCGTAGCTGACTCCTTGAGCGAGATGCTGCTAGAGGGCTAGTCCGGAACAAAGTGTCCTCTTCGCTGGTCTGAAAACGAGAGAGCGAGTCACTGATCCGAAGCCAAGTGCTCCCGTCCGTGGTCCGAAACCAAGAGAGCGAGTCGCGCGCTGCGAGCCTTCTTTTGTCGCGAAGGACCTGTCCGCGAACCGATAATTGACGTGTCATCGACACGCGTCAATTAGTCATACAAAGCGCGCGACTTTCAAACCGCGATTCATTCAGTCAACAATCCTGACTCATACTCCATTACGATTACTTAAAACTAAGTCCGGCCGCGACAATAATGCCGGTGCGGAGTAGGCTTCTTTAGCCCCTCCTTTCACGCTATCATACATTCAGGTCGCACGTGGACCTCCACCGGCACCCAATCACACCTTTCATAAACGCATCACACAGGTGTCGGAACCGTGTGCTAGAATAGGCCGCGAGTGCGCGCGCAACCGATTCTGACGCTGCTGTACGTTCTGGCTGTTTGCTAGGCGGCTATGGTTCTGGCCGCGACTCTTTCCTCCTCTCGTTACCTCTACAAACAACAAAGGAGGAATTATTTTCCAGTTGTTGTTGCGACGCAAGTAACGAGAGCGAGGCGAGGAGTCAGTGCTTGGCCTGACGAGCGAACCTCGTCACAATTAGTGTGGTTATATGGCTCTAGGCGATGATTCCACTTTTTTTAAAATTATTGTATAAAAATGTTAGTTAATAAAAATAAATCAGTTTTAATAATTTCATGTTTAAATGCATTACAAAAAACATGAGAAAAATTCATTTATAAACATAATTTTATATAATTTTATCATGTTATGAAATTATATGAAATTATCGGTAATATTTATACAATGAAATAAAAAAAAAGAAAAATCAACACACCTGAAGTACATTATTATTATTACATAATTCTAATGATGTGCTTCTGACAGTACCCCTTGGGTGGTGTGGAAAACTGTCAGAATTCATTAATTCACCGATTCGCCTTAAACTTAATAAATATCATCAATTATCTTTTAAATTTCTTTTTTGTCTCTATTAAGTGCACTTTTATTTCCATTAAAGTATTATTACAATCGATTACTGAAATATCCTCACAACTTTTGACTTTTTTCAGATCATATTATTTCAATTTATTAATTAAAATTATAAAAAATTGTATTATTATTTATCTTTTTTGGTGGAATGGAAGTGGAGGGAGGGGGAAGTGGAGGGGAGGTGGAGGGGCAGGTGGAGGGGGGTGGAGAGGCAGGTAGAGGGGGGTGGAGGAAAGTGGAGGGGAAGTGGAGGGGGGTGGAGGGTCAAATCATGAAAAAATAACGTGAATTTTGAAACAATTTTACGTTATTAAGTGGAGGGGAAGTGGAGGGGTAGGTGGAGGGGCAGGTGGAGGGTGTTGGAGGGGGGTGGAGAGGAGTGGAGGGGGGTTAAGGGGCAAATCATGAAAAAAAAAACGTAGATTTTGAAACAATTTAACGTTATTAGGTGGAGGGGGATGGAGGGGAAGTGGAGGGGGGTGAAGGGGATTTCAAGTTAGAATCACGCTTACAACTATATATTATAGAAAGATATATATATATATTTATCTTCTGTAACACTTTCATATTGTAGAACATAATATACAGAAATAAAAACCATTAAATCTAAATCTAAAATCTAAATCTCCACGCGTGCTTGCACCCTTGCTCCACTCGTCCACGGTAAAGGTCGCTGTAGCCGCGCATCGCAATATCCCGCGCATCGCACCAGCCATCCTATTTTTTCTCGCTCGCTCTCTCCTGAATAGAGCTGAATATCACAGCAGTCATTTACAATTTGTTATGATACCACAGCAGTCGTTTACAGCAGAGCAACAGCAAGCACGACGTCAGTGAGGGTAACAGCACGAAAAATGATGCCTCCCTCACCAGCCGCCGCCACGATGCCACCCAAATCCGCCTCGCCCTCAAGGTCCGATATGGATACTCCAGCCAAATGATTATTCAATTCATTCGGGGTAAAGCCGTGCAAGTCATTTTTAGCTTTTGAAACTAAACGAAGATTGCGTAATTCTTCCCATACACTTTAAGCAAATATGCTGCAAGCGCAGCAAAACATGGAGCAGAACGCTCCTCCAAAGCTGGCCCTCGGCGGGCTCCCGCCGTACGGCGCGCGAAACGTCGACAACGACCGCGCACACGACGTCGAGGTGGTCTCGAAATGTACGCTTCGTTCATACTGGAGTTTCAATCCGAGGCTTTGGTTTGCACAGGCGGAGTCGGTGTTCTTGTCCAACAGATTCGGCAATGACAAAAGCCGCCACAACCTCCGCATCGCACACCTGCCGCCGGACGTGGCGCAGGCCGATCAGCAACTCCATCAAATGCTGAACGAAGTATAACTCGGCGACCGCGCACCTTCCCAGCTGCTGCGCTACATGCGACGCCTGGCCGGAACCGCCATCAACGACGAGGCTCTGCGGGTTAAATGCTTAAATGAGAGAGGGAGGGAGGGAGGGAGGAAGGGAGTAACAATTTTATATTGTAGAACATAATATACAGAAATAAAAACCATTAAATCTAAATCTAAAATCTAAATCTCCGCTCGTGCTCGCACCCTTGCTCCACTCCTCCACGGTCAAGGTCGCTGTAGCCGCGCATCGCAATATCCTGCGCATCGCACCAGCCATCCTATTTTTTCTCGCTCGCACTCTCTTATGCACGATCGCCGCCTCGCGACGCGTGCCGCGATCTGTTGCATTTAATGCTGATATTTTTATTTTTTATTAGAAAATAATAAGACACACTTGGGCTATATAAATTGTTTTACAAATATTTATTAAAACATAATCGAATAGTTCTTATACTAATCGGATGCAAACGGATACAACTATCCATAAACATAATGGGCCTTCGCATGGCAATGAAAACCGCACGCTAGGGAGCCCGGGTAGAGAGTGAGCTACGCACGGAAGAAGTGAAAAAAAAATATTTGTGTTCATATTCGCAGAGCGAGTTATCATAAGACTCTGTTTACAAAATGTCCACGAATATTTGAACTTATATCTATTCTAGCAACTGAGTGTAATCTATACACTCAGTTGCTAGAATAGATATAAGTTTATTATGTTACATATACATGTGTACATTCAACATGATCGAGGCCGCTTGAGCAAGCGCACACCGCGTTGTCTCGACACGTTCGACGCGGACATCTTCGCACGATTCCCTTCGTGCGCGCTCGCCATCTCGCGACGCGTGTCGCGGTTGAGGGCGCTTGAGCAGGCGCACGTCGCGTCGCTTTGCCGCCTCTACGAGCGGCCATTTTAAGTGTTGAGCAGTGGTTCGTCCTCACCCCGCTGGCTCCACTATCGAATAGAGCTGAATATCATAGCAGTCATTTACAATTTGTTATGATACCACAGCAGTCGTTTACAATTCTCAATATTATAACAGTTATTTATAATTTGGTATTATACCATGTCGTCATATAATTATTATTATGTACCATTATAAAAATTATTCTACCGCGGCACTAAGCAACTGTGTGGATTAGATTTCAAGTCAATCACAGACAGGTATCACAGAATTAAATTTACATACAATTTCGCCAACACAGGGAGGGAGAGAGAGAGAGATAGATAGATAGATAGATATTTATTTATTCGCCTTTATGGCAAAATTGTACAATATATACATATAAATCCTTATAAGGTAATCACAGTTTTGATACACAATTTTGATACTTAAATTAATATTTTCTTACATACAATTTTAAATACTAAATATTAAATCACAAAAAGTGCAGCCAAGAAGGCTGTGTCAGACTAGGCGAGACTAGAGTTAACATTTTTAAAGCCACCTTGGTCGATGTAGCGCGACTACGGGTCGAGAGCTAGTAAGTGCCGACGCAGTGCTCTTTTGAATGATGCGAGGGATGACATGTTGCGCAGAGTAGAAGGGAGTGCATTCCAGAAGCGTGCACCTTGAACCTGAAAGGCCCTAGCTCCGGTTTCAGTGCTCACTGCTGGGATGTTAAGTTCCGGAGGAACTCCCCTGCTGGAGGGTCGTAGCCTGTATTTATTGCAGAGAGCGGCTAGGTATTGCGGTTGACCAATGCGTATTGCCTTGTAAAGAAGGATGGCTTCAAAATAAAGCCTCCGCGAGTCAGTACGAAGCCACTCAAGACTCCTCCGGTAGGGGGAGATATGCTCATCCCTTCTTACCCCAAAGATGAACCTCACACAGGAATTGCTTAGTCTCTGCAGACGTATACGTTGAGCGTCCGATGCGTCAAGAATTGTCACATTACAGTAGTTAAGGTGTGGTTGTATTAGTGTCTCGACTAGCTTTCTGCGGAGAGTCTCGGCGGTGCAGCCCCTGATGAACCGCAAGCTATAAAGGGCTTTATTGACTTTTTTGGTAATTGAATCTACTTGCGGCTTCCATGTGAGTTTGCTATTAAGTACAACACCGAGACTTACGACCGTTTCACTGAAAGAGACGATTACTCCGTCCTGCAGCTTAACTCCTGGCAGATTCCATGACTTGATGTCATTAACATTCCTTTTGGAGCCGAAAAATATTGCTTTAGTTTTACCAGAGTTGAGCCGCAGACCAGAGCTCCCCGCCCAAACAGACACTAGTCGTGCCGCTTCTGTCAGCCGAGTCAGACCCTCCTGGAATTTATCTTTGGTGGTGTGTAGATAAATCTGAAGGTCGTCTGCGTAAAAAAGATGTTTCAATGTTCCACTGTCTAGTAAGTCCTGCAGGTCATTAACGTAAAGAGTGAACAGCAGAGGTCCCAGGACAGAGCCCTGTGGAACACCCAGATTGATATTTAGCCATTCAGAATTTCCATTATTATTAGAGATTACCATCTGGGTGCGCCCCTGTAAATATGATTTTATCCACAGAAGAGCCGCCCTAGAGAAACCCAACCGTTGCAGCTTAGAAAGTAGTTTAGAAGGTGATATGGTGTCAAACGCCTTGCTAAAGTCAAACAGTAGCAGAAGGGTCACCTTCTTCTTGTCCATGGCCATGCGTATGTCGTCAGTCATCTTTAATAAAGCAGTCTGTGTGCTATGGTGTTTTCGAAAACCGGCCTGGAAGGGGTCCAGAATTTTTTGTTTATCGAGATACTCCGTGATCTGGGTGTGGGCAATCTTCTCGATTACCTTTGAAAGAAAGCAGAGCAAAGCAATCGGCCTGAAATCAGAAACACTAGATGGAGATATTCCCGCGGAATGCTCGTTCAGCTCGTCCGGCGTAAAGCCAAAGAACTCCTCCTCCTTTCGCCCAGGTAGGAGGCCGAGATGACGCATTACCTTCCAGATATTTTTGTTATCATCAAGAGCATCAGAGAGAGAGAGAGAGAGAGAGAGAGAGAGAGAGAAGAGGGGGGAGAGAGAGTATTAAATATTTAATACAATAGATGCTGTAAATAAAACTTAATTTACCAAGTTAAAAAATAATTTGTGTAATTCTTAATTTCATATTTCAAATATATACACAGTGGCCATTTACAAAATACTATAAATATTGAAATACTTATACGGCTCTCCCTTTATTTATTTTTATTTATTCTGATCCATTGTCGATATACTATCGTTGTTAATTCATTTTGACTATAATATTTGTATCACACATCAAATATTTTTTTTAATTATTTTAACAGTCGTAATATTATTTAATCAAAAAAATATTTTTTTTACATTGTTCACAACTACTATTATCTATAACTTTATACTTATAAAGTTTACTAACTTTTATTGTTTATAACTTTATTTTTATAAAGTTTACATAAATTTTATGACTTTTTGCACTATTATTAGTATGTATGAGATTTTTTAAATAATACTCTTAGTATTATTACTATTTTCGAATCTCTGCGATAATTCAAAGAAAGTAAACTAAGAAAACTTTTGTTTTATTATGATTGAAATCACAGTCCGCCTTGATAGAATTATTTTATTTAAGGCTTAACTATTAAAATAAATATATGCATCTTTATTTAAACACAACGATATAAGTAATTTAATATCAGTTTTGGCCACCTTAGGGTTAAAATAAGATTGCAACTATAAGAAATTCAACATATCAATTTTTCTTGGTACTGCTGGAATATGGAATAATTCAATTACAAAATATAATGATTTATACTCAATACTAGCAATAGACCAAAATCTAACTAAATCTAATTTGTTCTTTGTTTTCGCTAAGCGCTCGAACACTTTTGTATTTTCTTTATAGGAAGCAAAACCATCGGAGGCATTAATAGGTAAATGCAGGTCTACGAAACTCATCATAATGTCAACTACAGGGTCATGCATCTTTGTATACAGGATTTAGAAAATTAGCTAACAGAGCTGCACCGTTCATATATCTGAAGATAATATTCTGGATGTTCTGGCTAAGATGAAAGGACCCATTAACAAAAGATTCTAATATGTCTTCCGTACCTTTACTCAAAAAACATTTTGTCGAATTAAATTTTGTATCTAATTCTTCAATTTTTTTAAATATCTACCAGCCATATCTATGTTATCAGGACTGTTGATTGTAAAAGACCCATGATCATGTTTCAACACATTTATTAGCATGCTCATAGAAGGAATCCTTGTATATTGTATGTTGTCAATTTCACTATTTTCAGATAACAAAGAGAGCCGTTTTAAATCACATAATCAATAGTAACTTTGCATAGATCTGTGGGGACTCGAAACGGCCAAGTCTCCCGGAGTCGGCGCAAACAAACGCTGGTGCCCAGAGCCATCTTCTAGCAGCACTACCGCCAGCGCTCGCTGCTCCCCCCTCTCGCGAGCCGCCAGGATGGGTGGCGAGCAGGGGGGTGCTTAAATACGATTTCTGGCGAATGTTGTATGAAGTCTTGGCTTGACCGCCGACCAATTCATATTCTTAAAATAAACTACCTGATGCTCAGTATAATCGGGACTCAATTTCTATAACCTCTGGTCCGTCCCTATAAGCTAAGCAGGTAGCCCAGGCTGGTGTTCGCCGCACTTATCCTTACCCCAAACCTGCAAAGATCCTTTCCAGCGTGTACAAGTTTTACAGATTTTTCACAGAACAGTTCAAGTTCTAATTTTACATCAAGTTCCTTTTTGTTTATCATGGCATAATCAACAAAAACATACTCCGACTCTGAATGCATGGCTAAACTTACAGCATGAATACACTCTTCCATTTCGTATACTTGCACACTCATTATATTAAGATAATCATAAGTAGCTACTACTTCTTTATATAACTGATCACGTGTGGATTTCAAAATTATTGTTTGAAATTCCTCAAGAGAAAGTAGCTGAAATAAATTAACACTCGTATGTTGTTCGAAGGTACTGATTTTATTATTAATGATTGAAAGATTACTACTTTGTGATACTGACGATACTATTCTCGATACTGATACTGATGCTCCAGAGTTGAGTACCCTTATATAGGTGCTAGGGCACGTAGGCAAAGGTTGGGTAGACGAGGGAAGAATGAGAACAGAGAGGAGAGTTAAGGTTGATTGGTTGGGGAAGAGTAGGGGTAGCGAGGAGCTGATGATGTTCATTGGCCAGGAGGTAGGGCCTGTCCCCTTTTGGTTCCCTTGAGATGCTGACGTCATGAGTGCGGATTCCTAGCGGCTCGAAATTCCATGGAATATTCCTCGACGTTGGCCGACATTGGACGATCGTGGAATTATATCTGTTGATTGGCCGTTAACGGTCACCAATAGCTCTTGGCTTCAGAGAATTGTTTTGATGACAATCCTTGACCTAGTTTATCTTACGGGCTGATGACTGAACCATGTTATTCTTTGGCAGTTGTTTTTCGTGTATTTTTATTAGCTCCTGTTTCCTGGAATATTTTCTATTGGTTTATGGTTAGTGATTCCTTTTTATGCTCCCCTTAGCCTTTCTCTTAAGCTCTCCCTTAAGATTTCTCTTAAGCGAGCGTGGTTTGCATTAATAATAGATTATTATTATCATCGTTTGATTATTCGTTCTCGAATTTTATATTTAAATACGAAAGAAAGCGCGCCGGAATATTTAGTACGCGTTGTGCTTATTTAAAACCGTTCGGTTATTCTAAATTTATGAAACAGTCCTAACTCGATTATCACGCCACTGATCAGGAACGGTGAGACAGCCTGTTAGCCTAGCGCAGCTATATTCGCAGTGATCGCAGATCATACCTTTTATGTGTAAAACTTCCTCGATTTTATATTTGAAATAATTGTTTGAATATAATTGTACTAAAGTTGTCACATAACACATTAACATTAATTATTTTATTATCCAATCGCTATTTTTTCTTAATGAATAATAAAAATTTAATTTTGTTGCCTGACATTATTATTATTATTATAATCATATTGTTATTACTATTTTGCAACTATAGATATTGCATAATAGATAGTTTTAAAGTAAACAATTTCTAACGTTTAATATTAAAATGTTATTTGTGAATATAACGCGAATTTAAAATAAAAAAAAAGAAAAAAAAATTGTCCGAGTGAGTCTTGATCCCAGAGCCAAAAGGTTTTGAGGTAGAGATTTACGCCACTAGACCACAAGTGCAAACAAGTGTATTTTATTAAAAGTCGCATATGCGTATAGTTAGGCGTAATTTAATTGATTATAGCTTAAGCTTAATCAATATCCTGCTTATTATGAGGATTAATTCGGAGTATAAATTCTACATACCTTTATTATTCAAAGAAAAAGCTAGTTACGTTCATTAATTCTGGTCTCTGCTTTCAAATATACAGATTCCTACATTTTTATGTAACATTTTATGCGTCATCTACGAATAAGTTTTCATCTAAAAGAGTCAATAGAATTCTTCATCTACATTCTCATTTTAAGTTAGCTTGTATTGTTTAACTAAAAAAACAATTAAATAAATACGAAACAGTTTACCATTTAGCTACACATCTTTGTAAGGGAGTGTACGTAAACATATACTTATTCATTTAATGTTGTTTATTGTTATTTGACATGCAAATACTATCATTATTAAAAAAATTCCCCGAGCGGCATTTGATTCTCGGTTGCCTTTTTGAAAACACACAACCCTATTTAGTTTCTTTGGTTTCCGCGAGAGGCTCTGTTACTCGTTAAATGTCAGCAGTTCCACGGAATGCATGCATGGCGATCTTTGTCTGAGAAATGGTTAATGGGCACCGGGCACGTTTCGGCCTGAAAAGTTTAGAATTTCGAAATAAAAAAAATTATATCTGATAGATCTTAATTAGCCCTTTCGATCTACGTTAATTAATTTATAAGCCCCTTTTTCGTTTTCCCAGGAAAAATCGAAATACGATTTTCCATTTTTATGCATTTCAAATACCCATATCTCTTTAAAAAATGGGTTTATTATACTCTACCATGGAGGAAGAGAGAAGGAGACCAAACTCTTATGGGCTCGCGTTGCCGAAATGGACCTCTTTTACCGACGAAGATCGCCAGTTCGCTCGACTAAAAAGCCCTGACCTAGCGAGTATGAGAGCCGCCTGTCGGCGACTTATCGCACTGATCAGCGAACTCCTGATTACAAAATATATCGGAGTTCAAATCCACATAAAACTACTTTTTTTATCGTGTTGTTAATGTTATATAAATAATTATTATATACAATTATTAATTATATTGTAAAAAGTTCATACAAAATAAACATAGAATGTGCGTTTGTTCTACACTTGATACATTCAAATAAAAAAGTAATACAATATAGAAGATATATTTGTAAATTTTCACTATAAATTCGTATAAGTATTAATTGTTATAATAAATAAACAATCCTTTTATTATTAATTTAACAAAACCGTACATAAATAACCGATTACTTGTACCGAAAGAAGTTATAAGGATAAAGATAAATATTTTGAAACCCCTTCTTTTGTTTAAATTTAAGCTTTTGTTGAAGCTTAAATTTAAACTTAAACTTAAACTGAAGCTTAAATTTAAGCTTAAACAAATTCCAAGCCCCCACGTGAGTTCGATGATCATAATTAACTCTCAATTATATATTCTCAACGATCTTGATGGCTGAGGGGTTAGCGTGTTGTCCTATTGACTTATTGATTCGGGTTCGATTCTCGGTGTGGTCAAATTTTTTTTTCATGTCATAATTCAGAGGTACTTTTTATTTTTATTGTAAATAAATCACGATGAATTTTAATTATGTATACTGTAATGGTTAGTATTATTTTAAATTATATACAATTGTTATAAATTCCAGAAGAGGGTGTAATAAAGAAACAATAAAATATAATGAACATATTAAGTGCTTTTATTACATATTTTAATTTGTTTTGGTTGGTGAGACGCAGTCTTAGATAAATTTCGCTTTCTCTTGGAATTTGTATGTAAAGTAATTTATACTTTTATTACATATACTTACCATCTTTTTCTATAGAGCGCAGATTTTATAAATTCAATCATAATTATTTAAAGATTATACTACTTTACAACAGAAAATCAAACTTACTATATAAATAATCTAAATAAATAACCAAATAGCACAATCACCCAGCTACTGATCGCTATGATTGCAAAAATGAAGGTGAAATTGATCAAAGACTGTCTTTCGTGCTCTTCTCTATTATATAATTTAAAATAATACTTACCATTACAGTATACATAATTGAAGTTCATCGTGATTTATTTATAATAAAAATAAAAAGTATCTCTGAATTATGACATGAAAAAAAATTTGACCACGCCGAGAATCGAACCCGAATCAATAAGTCAATAGGACAACACGTTAACCCCTCAGCCATCAAAATCGTTGAGAATATATAATTGAGAGTTAATTATGATCATCGAACTCACGTGGGGGCTTGGAATTTGTTTAAGCTTAAATTTAAGCTTCAATTTAAGTTTAAGTTTAAATTTAAGCTTCAACAAAAGCTTAAATTTAAACAAAAGAAGGGGTTTCAAAATATTTATCTTTATCCTTATAACTTCTTTCGGTACAAGTAATCGGTTATTTATGTACGGTTTTGTTAAATTAATAATAAAAGGATTGTTTATTTATTATAAAAATTAATACTTATACGAATTTATAGTGAAAATTTACAAATATATCTTCTATATTGTATTACTTTTTTATTTGAATGTATCAAGTGTAGAACAAACGCACATTCTATGTTTATTTTGTATGAACTTTTTACAATATAATTAATAATTGTATATAATAATTATTTATATAACATTAACAACACGATAAAAAAAGTGGTTTTGAACTCCGATATATTTTGTAATCAGGAGTTCGCTGATCAGTGCGATAAGTCGCCGACAGGCGGCTCTCATACTCGCTAGGTCAGGGCTTTTAAGTCGAGCGGACCTGGCGATCTTCGCCAGGAAAAGAGGTCCATGTTGGAAGTACGGAGTTTGATCTCCTTCTCTCTTCCTCCATGTACTCTACTAAGCTTAGAAAAATTGCCCTTCAGCTAATTTAATTTGCCCGCGTGTCAATTATTATAAATATTCGGTAATTTATATATAAAAAATAAAAAACCGCAATAGTATTTCTAAGCCAATTATTTGCGCATTGCCCATGCGCGGCAGAATTAAGGTGGTACTTACAACAAAAGCCATGGTGCTGCATATAAGTACCTAATACAAGGCATTTAAAATATTAAGTTATTTATCTTAACAAAAAAATAAAACTGATTAAAATAATATTTCAACCTAAGTTAAAGTGTTTTTATGATTGTTCCGTTTTCGGTATATTGTGGTGTACAGTATTGAGTTGAACGTTACTCGACAATGAAAAGTGAAACATTATTTTGTTTACGTCGAATATAACCTCACTACTTCACTTAACAGAGAAGAACTGCATGACTGCATCACTATTTAATTGGATTAACAGGAAAATCAGTATCAGAAGATATCTGGAAAGTGTTGAAATTAATGTACGAGCTTTTCCAAAAAGATGGTTTCGATTACTTTACAGACATGATGCCAGCTCTACATAGTTATATCACTATACATACGCCAGTATTTTTACCAAACGAAAATCATATCTTAGGAATGTTCAACATGTGCAAGGCTTTGCTGGTTGGTGACGCAAGGGAAGATCCCAAATGTCATGCAACAAAATTTCTTGAAGTAATAATTTTACAGTGTTAGAACTCGTTATAATTCATATTAGAATGATTAACACGCGAGGTCAAAACTTCAGAATTAAGGACAATGTATCTTCAAGTTGTTATCACTGTATTGTATTACAATCAGACTTTGTGCCTCGAAACCATTGATATAGACTGCAAAGTACCTTAGGACAGTCATCAGAGCCGATTGTATCACACTTTATTAAAAAATCGATTCACGACACAGATTGCTTCCTATGGTAAATGATCTTTTACGATTGCAAAAATTTGTTTAATGTTAGGGTCAATTATTGATAAATTTTTGTATTTATTATTTTTAGACTTCACGACAGGAAACTTTTTGTTCAACAAATCATTCCATCTTTGATACTTCTTTGAGAATGAGGATAACGAGGAATTTTTTTCAGACATTCAGAGGACTGATACAACGTGGTAAAGTGTGCGACGTTGTACGTCGCAGCCGAGTCGAGTCGGGAAATTTCCGACCGATTCGGCGAGTCTAAGCCTGCACGTAAACATGCGAGAGCCAGACTGTTTACGGTGAAGCGGCGCCGGGCCAGCTTGTTGTCGAGCCTGCCGCGCGATTTCTGAGAAATCGGCGCAGCAAGCAGGGACACGAGCGCGGGATAGCGCGCGAAGCCAGAGCCAGCGTCTCGCGGTTTTCAGCCTATCGGCTGACTGCAACGCGAGGCTCAACGGCTCGCGCGAACCGTGAGCCAATCAGCGCGGCTCTTACATGGGCGGGCCCGCGATATGCGTTAAGCATGTGGCGCGGCAGTTCGCGAGAGCGCGCGAAAATCCTCAGTTCTCGTGCTGACATCGTCGACGCAAGTCGACGATTTCCGAAGTGTCGAGAGTGAGTGAGTGAGTGAGTGAGTGAGTGAGTGAGAGAGGGAGAGAGGGAGAGAGGGAGAGAGGGAGAGAGGGAGAGAGGGAGAGAGGGAGAGAGGGAGAGAGGGAGAGAGCGAGAGAGAGAGGGAGAGAGGGAGAGAGGGAGAGAGGGAGAGAGGGAAAGAGGGAGAGAGAGATGGCGAGTGAGTGTGCGCGGTAAACCGGTCGCGCTTTGACCCAGCGCATCGTTGCGCTGAGGAAGAAGCCAACGCGAGTCGGGCGCGCGGTAGTGTGTGCGAGAGAGAGAGAGATAGAGCGAGTGAGTGCTGCCGACGACAGCGAGCTGCACGGTCTGGCTCTGCGCTAGGCCGGCGCGTGTCGTGCGAGGCAGGCAGAGCGTGTGTGCGGAGAGAGAGCACCGAGCCTGCGGGTAGTAGGGACAGTGAGAAGGCCCTGCGTGGCTGTGCGACGCGTGGGAGGCTTCTCTAGCCACCACGTTGTAGGGAGGGGTTGGGCGAAATACAGAGTCGTTCAAATAAAATTTGTAGTATTATTTTCTTTCCTCCTTTCCAGCTCTCCCAAGCTAAAGTGATCGCGTCGAGTCCCTCGACGAAATAAATAAATGGAGCGCAGAAGAGACGCAAGAGTTGCGTGCGCGCTGCTGGGAGGCAGCACATCGCAAGTGCATTAACTAATCATCTAATACCAAAGCAAAAGACATCATTATTGGAAATTATAGTGTTAGCAGATCAACATAGAATAGTTTTAGAGAGCAAGCGAATTGAGCAAAGTGGAGGTTATTTTTTTAAATTAATTTCATGTGTGTTACTGTGTTACTACATCACAGACTGTATCCACTTTGTTTAATTTTGGTGGTACGCCTTTAGGCCGATAAAAATATAAATGTTTTTTACTTATGTAAATAAAAAAACTGTATAATGAGTGAATCGTAGCATGCGAATGCAACATGACCACCTCCAAAACAATTACGCATTTCCTACACCATAATATACCGAAAACGGAACAATTATAAAAACACTTTAACTTAGGTTGAAATATTATTTTAATCAGTTGCATTTTTTTGTTAAGATAAATAACTTTATATTTTAAATGCCTTGCATGAGGTACTTATATGCAGCACCATGTGCGGCACCTTTTTGTTGTAAGTACCACCTTAATTCTGCCGCGCATGCGCAATGCGCAAATAATTGGCTTAGAAATACGGTTTTTTATTTTTTAAATATAAATTACTGAATACTTATAATAATTTACATGCGGGCAAATTAAATTAGCTGAAGGGCAATTTTTCTAAGCTTAGTAGAGTATAATAAACCCATTTTTTTAAGTGATATGGATATTTGAAATGCATAAAAATGGAAAATTGTACTTCGATTTTTCCTGGGAAAACGAAAAAGGGGCTTATAAATTAATTAACGTAGATCAAAAGGGCTAATTAAGATCTATCAGATATGATTTTTTTTATTTCGAAATTCCAAACTTTGCAGGCCTAAACGTGCCCGGTTTAATGACCGCATTTTCAGTACTCGGAGTTGGGTCTCCTTCTCTCTTACTCCCTGCAATTACTACATGAGTACATGTCTTGGTTAGCTTAATGGTGAATGATTTGTTAGCTGATACATCCGTTTGTTAATCATTAATTTTTAAAAAAAATATATTGTAAGAAAACATAGTTTAATAAAATAATGAATAAAATTATATAGAAAGAAGAATTAACATACATTATATAATTAAAAGATTAAGTAATTCCTAATATTGTCAATAGGATTATAGCTTTTTTCTTTTACTCTATGATATTGAGATTTAATTTAAATATGGGTGCATTTGCAGTCGTAAACAAATTTAGGCAAGAGTATGTGAAATCAGTACCACAAAAAATAAAAATTATAGATTCATATTTGGTATATATTTTTATAACTGGTGTGTACCAATTTATATACTGTGGCTTAGTTGGCACATTTCCATTTAATAGTTTTCTCAGTGGATTCATTTCTAGTGTTTCATCTTTTGTATTAGCAGGTAAGATTAATCAATTATTGTATAATTTGATATGAATTATAAAATATATTTAATAACAGTTGGTATATATAAAGGTGATTCCTCCACAACTTGCACATTCCGCGTCCTAGCAACTAGAGCATTAATATGCTCTGAAAAAAATTCTCCATAATTTTTTCTGATGTAATTTGCAACTAAATATTAATGTTACTAGATGAGTATGTTTGTCCTGATTTAAAACTAACTCATGAAATATGCCTTAAATGTCAGTTCCGTAATATGTCTACAACTCAAATTTGAGTGTAAAACTGTTTGGTACGAAAAAGGAGAACTGTTTTTCTTAAAGAAATGTCTGAATATGTATTATACAATATAGAGTTATAATACTTCTCAATATAGAG
The DNA here is from genome assembly GCA_020010945.3 of Muscidifurax raptorellus. Lineage (NCBI taxonomy): Eukaryota > Metazoa > Arthropoda > Insecta > Hymenoptera > Pteromalidae > Muscidifurax > Muscidifurax raptorellus. The sequence goes on from JAHUUD020000012.1 coordinate 1,686,333, forward strand.
TAATAATACTTCTCATAGTTTTATAATTAAAAATTTGATCAATCTATCTCGGGAATCCTAAATATTCCCATTGCATGTGAAAACCCTGACCACAATTCACCCCTTCTTTATGGTCAAAAGAAAACTATTAAAAATCTTCCTGTACAATAAAAGTTTGTAAGCTTCTTCAAATTTTTGTACACAAAGAATTTTACGCAAACATTTCCATGCGAAAAGGAAGTTCTTAACTTAAGTGAGGTTGAGAATTAATACTTAATGCAAAAAAATCTTACATATGGATACTGACTTACGTGACATGTAATATATAAGAAATTTGATGTTACAGAAAGATATAGGAGTGTAGGTATTTAAAATGATCTAGCAGAAGGCATGTATTTAATGCTAGAAAGAAATTAAATTTTTATTTTTTCTTCATATAAGTAGAGATGAGTAGATAGATTGAGAGTGAGCAGGTTTTTTGTGCACCAGTTTTCTATCTAGTTGTCTCGAGTCAGTCTTGGTGATACTTCATATGGTGCGAAAAGTATCAGAAGGTAAATGGTCTGCCAATAAAAATTTGGTCGTTGGAACAGTTTCTCTTGCCTATAACTGAAAACTGGAGACTGCTTCTGTGCATAGTATTGCTGCCCCACCGCTTACCTGACTGTTGTCTATACGACAGTCAATATTGATGCAAGTGCAACTACAGATGATAAAAAATGTACATTTATAAAAATTAGAAAATACAATAACGCCACGAATTTTTCAACAATTACTATGAAATTTGAACGGTGAAATTCAGATAATTATAAATTGTGTTAAATATTTTGAACATTTAATGTTGATCTCACTTTTTATAGTATTTTTTTTAACAACTATTTAACAGTAATATTATATATAATAATGCAAGTAATATTAATTATAAATATTATTATTATCGAAAAAATAAAATTTGGTGCACCTTTACGCAATAATGCAGATTTTGATTTCTTTAGTCAAAATTATCATTGTTCTTAAGATTATTTTCGTTAATGATAATTTCGTTAATGACATAATTGATATCGGCGTCGATATTTTGCTAATGACAACGGTAACCACAAAGCCTTAATGTCTTTCTGCTTATAAGAAGCTATAAACACTTAGCTCAGAAGTATTGAATTAAAACAAATACCTCATATGTTTAAAAAACATTGCCATTTATATCAAGTAAAAGTGTGAAAGTGTAAATTAGCATAGAGTAAAAATGTAAATCAGTATAAAACTAGGGTAGAGTAAACGTGAGAATTAGTGTAAAGTAAAAGTGTCACGTTATGTAGAGTCAGTAGTTGATTAACACTGTGACTCGTAAACTAATACTTAAACTGCAGTATGGCGGATTTAAGTACTTTGGTAACCAACAAAGCCTCGAAAAAGATCAAATCAGATTAAACAAAGTTTTATTATATCAATTGTGCAAATAGAAAAGATGATGATCATCGTATATTTTATTTTCCAAGAAATATCAAACGACAAAACATCTGGATGAAATCTGCAGGTATGTGCTATTTTTAAAGTGTGAAATGCGCTTTTTTAGATAGAGTGTGGAGTTCGGAATGTGAGCCGGAGAGTACTGCAACCACAAAACTGCTCAAAAAACCCACTTAAGCCTTGGTGTGTATCATATTTTTAACGGCGCACACATGTGTTTTTGCATTTTTTTGATACTTATTACATCTCAATATATTTTGATAGTCAAATAATAATTTCCAAACATTTTATTTCCAAATGTTTGACAAAGAATAATAAATTCACATTTAAATAATTATTAAGTATATTCGCTACAAATAGTTATAAATATTTTATTTATTATTCTTTTATTTTCCATGTATAGATTTACATCTGTTTACATTCTTTCCCTTTTTTTTCCTTACCACATAATATAAATGTCCTCATGTTTAAAATTAAAAACAGAAAATTATTTACACTTTATTCCTATTTTCGTATCCTTATATTTAATCTGCCACATAATTTACAGCTCACATCTTACATTTTTCCTCCTTATCTATTACATTTCTTTCTCATAATCTCTTTATATTTTTATATATGTTCAAGCCTCTCTCTTTCTGTTTTGCACATTCAACAAGTGTCGTTTTCAAACCCTTTGCCTATAGTTCTACACCTACACTTTGACATCTTAACCTTGTCCATTGTTCCTTAAATTCTCCGCTCCCATCTCCTGTTCTGCCAATAGCTCTCGCTTCCTAATTCTTTTTTTCCAACTTCCATATTCTCTGCAATAACTTGATTGTTCTATTCTAGCTTATCTCTAATTTCGCCTAACCCCTCTCTTCCTGTATCCATCCCAATCCCTCCCCATCCCCTACCTCTTTAAAAGTTTTCTAATTTTTCGCCTATGCCGTCGGATATTTGTTCCCTATATTTCTTATCTCCTCTTTTAAGCATATTTTCGACCATCTCTCCTATTCCATCCCCAAAATTTCAATTATGTAGTTTCCCGCCCTCTTCATCATTTCCATTTCAAGACTGCTTCTTCCTTCCTCCATCCTCCAAATATATACCGGTGTGTTTCCATTTATCCCTAGAGCTATTTTAACGTATTTATCCTATATCCTCTCTATGTCCTCCCACCTTTCCCATCACCACATTTCCATCCCGTACAAACACCCTGCTTTCATTATCGAGTCTATTAAGTAAAGTCCCCCTATAAGATTGTCTAGTTTTGCCCTTTTCCATATTCCCCATACGGTACCTATAGCCCTTTTCATTTTTGCTGACATCTTTTTTATATGATTCTTATACGTGTTTCTTGAATTAAACCAAACCCTCAAGTATTTATATTCCTTTACTATCTCTATTTCTTCGCCTTTGTACTTCCACTTCTCAGTCTTTTTCCTTTTACCGCCTTTTTGAAATACTATTAGTTTGGTCTTCTAAGTGTTCACTTTCATCCCATTTCTGTCACTATAATTTCTAACCCTCTAAACATTTCCTGTAACCCTTCTCTCGTATCTGCTACCATTGCCACGTCATTCGCGAACTTTAAGCAGTATATTTTTGTTTCCCCTATCACACTTCCTCCCTCTTTTTACCCTTCCCACTGTTCCTCCAAATCCTCTAAGTATATATTAAACAGGGTTGGACTCATCGGGCACCCTTGTCTAACTCCTATCCCTGTTTTAAATCCTTCCGTCATTCCCTCTTCCGTAATTATCTTTAATTTAAAAACATTCCCCTTATCCCTCTATTCTTTAGATTCTCTATTAGCCTCTCCCTGTCCACTATGTCAAAAGCTGTTCTGAAATCCACAAATTCCACATATAATTTCTCACCCTTGTTTTTTAGTTTGTTGTTTATCAGGCTATTCAAAACAAAAATGTGATCTCTTATGTCTGTCCCTTTTCTGAACCCCACTTGACTTTCCTTCAACCCCTTGTTTTTCTCTAACCATCTCCTCAGTCTTCTTGCCAAAGTATTTGTCAATATTTTATATCCTAAGTCCAAAAGTGAAACTCCCTGGTAATTTTTAATCTCCTCTTCACCTCCCCCTTATGTATTAAAAATATTCTTGCCGTCTCCTACCCTTTTAAAATTTTTCGTTTTTTAAAAATTTTATTTATTATTGCCGCTATCTTTTCTTCCCACCGTATATGTAGCTCTTTTATAAATTCTAATTGTATGCCATCTTCCCCCGCTGCCTCATTATTCTTCATTTTTCCCCATGCTATCCTTACTTCTCCTACACTTATATCTTCATTTAGCTCCTTTATGCCTCTGCATCTTTTTCCTAGATATCTATCCCTCCCTCTCTATTTTCCCATCTCCTCCTCCTAAAAGGTTCTTGAAGTCCTATAGCGTTCCAAAATTCATTCATCCCTTTGCTCTCTTCTAGTTTTTTCCATTTTCTTTCTTTTTCCCCCGTTTCCCTTAATTTTATAATTTTCTTCAGTTTTTTCCTTTCTTCCTTTAAACTTTCTTTGTTCTCCTTATCTTTTGTTTCTACCCATGTCTTTAAAGCTTTCCGTGTTTTCTTATTTTCTTCAAAGACTTCGGGGTCTTCCTCCCTATTCTATTCGATTCCCCCAGTTTATTCCTCCATTTTGTTCCTGTATTCACTCAACCTTTTCCAAACCCATCCTAACTTCCCTTCGGATTCTCTTCTTTCCTCATCTCTTTCAATTCCTTCCCATTCCTTTTCTATTCCCCCTATTGTTAACACTATTTGTAAATTATCGAACTTTATCCTCTCCCTGATGTTAATTCCTCTATAATACTTCCCTCCTCATTAGGCCAGTCAAATTAGCCTCTGGAGACCCCGTTACCTGCCAAAATTTCTGATAGCAATTTTATTGTTGGAAATCGTCAGGAACGGTATGTAGAACAATAATATCTGGAAGAAAGCCATCAATTTTGTACGCTAACTTTAGTATAAACAATTAAAGTTCGATTTCGGCACTTTTTTGACATTTTCGTCAGCGGTTCAAAAAGTATTGATTTTAGCGCAAAAATTTTAAAGTAGAAGTTGTTCATTATTTAATTCTCTAAAAAAAGTCAGCGAGAGCAGCTCTCTAAGTCTATTAGTTTACTTGCAAATTGGAAAAAAACACAGAATTCGTCAAAATCGAAATTTGTTAATAACTTTTGAAAAAATTACTTTATTTTATTGATAATTTAGGATAATGTACTACTCTATAGTCCAAACTAGCATGCCAAATTTCAAGCTTCTATCAATTACAGTTTTTGTTAAATAGATGTCTATATTTCGAAATTTTTTCTTTCACGATACGTTTTGGATGTGAAAAAATTATTTTGATTAGGCGGAGTAGCTTGTGATTAAGTAAAAGAGTTATATTTCAATAAACATTTTCGAAAACGACGAAATTTTAATTAGGAGCGCCCCTGGATGCTAATGCTTATAAAGTGCCCAATTAACTTTCATATCACAACAACATTTACTCTACAAAATTGCTGTTATGGCCTATTATGTAGAGACACCTAAAATCGGGAAAGTAGTATCACCGATGGAAATAAAAAGGTTCGATTTACACCTTCAACTTTATTACCTTTCCTCCCAGATACAAGATTTAAGTCAAAATCGAATAAAGTCCATTAAAAAGCACTGATTTTTATATAATTCAAAAAAAGTCGTTTGTTTACGAGCATTAGGAGCCAAGTTACGTTTTTTTTTTTAAAAAAAAGATATCGTCATGTTTGAAATCTGATAATGCAGTTAATGATTTGTAGTTTATGCATAATTATTAGTTGTTGATCTCATGTGGATATTCAATTGTCAAAACTGTAATGGAAGAACGTGATCGGACAATTACGCCCGACGGTGCACAGTGGGAGATTTTTAAAAAATCGTTCCAAAATTCAACGGCTCTTACTAGAATTGTCTTAGCTGACTGAATCTTAACAGAATACAAGTTTGAGTCATACAAATTAGAGGAAAATTATTAAAAAGATTGTTGGCTCATGTTTAAGGTGGTTCAGGGTTGTCTATATGGGCATATGAACCAAATCCGTGTAATTTACTAAAAAAATTCGTTAAAAAATAGCATAATACAGGCTATAAAAGTGCTAGCAGGATAATTTTTTTTTTAAATTGCATCTTGCATTGTATTGTTTTGAGAAAAAATCCTGATAGAATTTATTTTATAATTTATTGAATTAAATTTTAACATATTTCATTTGCTAAACATTTTACAATTAAACGTGATAGAAACGTTTTTTAAAACATTAAAAGGTAAATCAACGCTTTTTTCGCTTCTTAAGGCTGCCTGGCGTGGCAATTCGGGGGGAAATAAACAATGCTTCGTTAATTTCAAGTATAATTAATATAATATATATATTTATGTCCCGTTGGCCAATCCCCCAACGGAGGACTGGTTACAATGCTTCGTCTTCTCTCGACGTGACGAGGATCGGCGGGGACGGCGTCGCCCAAGTTGGCGGCGGAGCCCCATCTGACTCAGCGCAGCGCTTCTCTGGTGATGGTGGGAGCAAGTGGCACGACGCGAACCTGAAAATCCCGAAACAACTGGCTCGACTAAGTCTCCGCGGATGCTACGACGACTCCTCGCCTAATACCTGTAAACGAGCAAAGGGGGGGGGGGAGACGATGGCCAGACTGGCAATCAGTCAATGGCGGCGCTATGCGTCGAATTGATGTCTTCTCCCTTCGAGACACTGGCTACGCTGGGCTCGTCCCACAGCGACGCAACATCTTCTCTCAGACTCGACTTTTACTCAATATGTGCGACACTCGTCCTTAGCAGGGCATTAACCCGTAATCGATCAACTGGGGGGGGGGGGGGGGGCGACGCAACGACGACCGACCATTAGGTTCTGTGCTGGGCTTCACTAAATGACGATATGCACTAGCACAGGTTCGTCTCCGAAGAACGGGTTATCTATATTTTCACGCGACACCAGCAGTATGCGAATACGAACTCGTACGCGAACTAAAGGACGGCTCGACACGGGCGAAACAGTTTCCGCACTGCTGGGCTCTCAATCAATAACGACACGACGCGTAGATGAGCTGAGCTCCTGAGAGGAGAATCACCAGAATGCACTCGCGACCCACGACAACCAGCACCGTTTGAGCACAAATCCGTACACGCTGTTAGAAGGTGGCGCGACACAGGAGTCAGTAGCGGCGCCACGTGTAGATGGGTCGTGCTTCAAAAAAGAGAATCATAAGAACTCACTCGCGACTCACGACAACCACCACCGTTTGGAACATAAATCCATATACGCGATATAGAGGCGGCGCGACGCCAAGGAAACAACTCTTCTATAGCTGGACGTGAGTCAACAGAGGCGCAACGTGTAGACAGGTTATACTCTGGAGGAGAAACCCATCGGCAAATTATTATGGCGCAACCAACCAACACCACACGCACGGAGAGAGAACAAGAACTTACTCAATAGTTGATACGAACACTAGTCTCGGCTATAATAATGGCGACCTCTCCTGCTGTGCCACGTGTCGACTTTCTCAAGACTTGGATTATGTCTGCGACTGGTTGCTGTGGTCGTCACGAACGGAGTGAGCGAGGAGGAAGCCGCTCCTCTGCGGGAGGCCATGGTGCCCCGGAAGACCACATCTAGCCACGCCCCCTATACTGGCAAGACCACCCACGGAGTCAGACTAGGGGGGCATAGGCTGGCGCGAATTATGAATTTACCTTACACGTGGCATGGTGGTTGATGCGCACGCGCCACTACGTCTCGCGTCGAAGAGCTCGCGCGGTGGATCGCGTAGTCGCGCCTGTAGACCGATAGTGGTGTATGCACGGATTTCATCGCGGCCGTTCTAGTATTCTTCCTCCGCCGCGCGCTCCCTCCCATTCCCCCTCATGCTCTCGCATCGGTGCGCGACTGCGGTGCGCGCGCGTCATTCCGGTTTTGTTGTTCTCGCCTTGCGTGTCGCCTTGTTTTTCTCGAGTAGTCGCCACCACGACCCCTGGTGTGTCTCCTCGACAGGACCATCATGGCCGTCGGTGTCGAAGAGAGCGGCGCGAATGGCGACATGCGGCAACAGTGCGCGGCGAGCGTTCTAGAACGACACAGGAGTGCCACCATCGCGACAGGCTCTCGACAGGTGAGGTTAGCTCCGGCCGACGGGCACGTGCGCGTGTGCCTCTCTTTGTGCGTCGGGAGTTGCAGCGGAGGCGAATCCTCTCCCTCGCCCTCCGACGGGACGTCGCAATTTTCATACTGATCTGTTTCGTGAGTTTCCCTTCAAAGAAAAATAATCATTAAGAGAATTATTTATTATCATATAAGTAAATGATTTATTGAATTTATCTTTAATCTACTCGAATTTATGTATTTCAAGGGGATAAATCATCCCTATAATCAGAATACATGAATGATTTTTATTTTTGCAAAGAATGACTTTGATTAATATGAAATTGTTTACACTTATATTACCTACCTTTTAAGATTTTTTTATTTCCTTGTCGACCTAATGTCCCTCATTGAAAAGTTAAACACTGATAAATATTATTTAGCAGTGTCCGCACGATTCCAGGATAGTACATGGTCCAAACAGGCTAAAATTTTTGGCCATACTTTTGAGTCATTTAATTTAAATTTCCCTCATTTATCGTGAAACTAATGGTTTCAAAAGTTTGTAAAATATATTTCAGCCCGTTACGTTCATGTATCGTCCTGGAATTGTGCGGACAAAGTTAAAGCATTTTTATCAGCGTTTGATTTTTAATAGGGCACCTACAGTTAAAAAAGAAGTAAAAAAATCTTTAAGGGCAAGCAATGCTCTGTTATATAAGTAAACACTTTTAAATCAATCGAAATTATTTATGTAATGTCAAAAATTATTTATTATTCAGGTTAAAGGGATATTTCGTCACCTTAAATTATTTATAAAAAGTTGTATGTACGGTAATTTTTTTATGTTTTTAATAATTTTATCAAAAAATATTAAAAATTATCCATCAACTAACCATTCTTGAATAAATATCTTAGTATCATCTGCTAGTTTTAATTTGTGCTGCTTTATGCGATCATTAATTTGAATGAGAGAAATTTTTGGATCGCTCAAATAGACCATGTGATTAAATACATCCATAATTCGCAATTTTCGGCTACATTGACGTGCATGCTCTATCATGTATTTCCTAAACAATTTGTGGCTGGATTCTAAAGCATCTTCAGCATAGTATGCTATTGGTAACGGAAACTGTCTTATAATATCGCACCCATGCACAAGTTCTTTATGTAGAGTAGGGCTCATTCGCGCCCATGGATATAGATCAAAATACAATCTTATTGTGTCTTGGCATAATATTTCAACAAAATTTAGTTTTGACAACTTTTTGCATCGATAAATTGATATTATTGTTGCTGTTACAAACTAATCTCTCGTTAAAACATGTAGATTCAACAAATTTTTTTGGGTTATCAAAGCATTTTCTAGATAAGTTGTCCGTATTAGTAGTTCTATGCCCTTAAAGAACTTGGTCAACTCTAACGCCTAAGTTGAGTTTAATTTTTGACTTAGTTAAATTTTTCTAAATCAAACAGCAATTATAACAATTATATTTAATTATTTTCAGGTATAAAATGTAAGAAATTTTATTACACTTTTAATTAAAATTCATGCGTATACTAAATTATATATACATACATGCATATCATAAATACATTTTCATTTTGTCTCAAATAGATTAGTAAAAACTATTTCTAATAATAATTCAAATCTTAAGAGGGCATCGAATCCGTAACTTCGTAAATCTGCTAGGAGGTGTTACGTGTATTATTAACTTTTAGTTTTGCGAAAAAGATACTTTAAATTTAATTAAAATTATTTTGTAAAATAAGATGTTTTCAACAATTAAAAAATAAAATAAAAGTTTGATCGACCTTTAATTTTGATACATTGATTCATTGGACTAAAAAGAATTTCACTCTGCTCTTCATTTTTCTATTTCAAGCATTATTTAGAAAGTTTCAGCTAATAAAAAAATGTGTTTTTAGCTATGACCTCCTTTTAAGGGAGTACCCTCGGTACAGAGATAGTTAAAATAAGTGCATTATTTATTTTCAGTTTATTCGCGATATATAGTTAGTAAAATAACTACATAGATTAACGAACATCAAAAAACAATCATGCGTTAGTATTAAATTAATTCTTATCGTTCTAATTCTCAATAACAAGTTCCATAAAGAAACTAATTTGATTTACTTTTTGAGGTTAAACGTACACTTACGACCGAAAATATTTAATTTCTAGTCTTACAGGTTCTGAATGATAATTTTGAAAGTAGCTTTGGATCAGAAATAAAATTTAACATCTCTCAGAATTTTTTCAAAATTTTTTCATTTTTGGATGCTTTTGTATACTATTAAACGTTTATTTCCCCATAAGAACACATGTTAATTTCAATCGTTAATTTCTCGCGTTTGAAGCTCTAATGGATCACAAAATTTTAACCAGGGATTCAGTACAGTTTTCTCAAGCTGTCACCTAAATTTCAAGCGATTCTCACTTTTAGATCTGTTACCGGAGGTACTCCCTTAAGTCATACAAGCAATATTTGACAAAAATAAAAATTTTCACTATGTAAGATTCATTCTTTCATTTCAATATTACCTTTATATTATCTTGAGATATTTCAACTTTTAACACTTTGTTTATAAGATAATTGAAGATGTTCAAATGCTCTGATTTGGACGTGCAGAAGACCTAGTCCTAGTTTTAAAGAACCTTCGTTTGGAGTAAAATCTTTTTTCAATTCATTAAATCTGTGAGGGGACTCTAAACACATAGGATATCTCACTGTGGCTAGGTTACCAACAATCATGTTGACGCATTTCCCATCAAACATTGTTGTTGATATAATAAATGTTACGTTTGCTTTTTTCTAATTAGACATGACAAATTCATGTGGAACAATTGATTCTATTTCAGATATTAATCTACTATACTCATCAATGATTGTTTTCTCTGTTTCTTTTTCAAACGCTATTCTGATTGGTCGGCAGAATCAATAACTTTGAGGAGTTGGATTTAACCATGAAAGGTTTTCTAAATAAAAAATATTAATAAAATGTAAAGGACGAAATTTCAATTTTTTTTATGGGAAAAAGCTTGTAATAAAATATTATAAAAATGAATCACTCAATTATTTGTTAACTAACCATTAGTACTGCTACTTAATTTAGTAATAAGCACAGAGGTAACAGAAACAAACAAATTTTGATGAGATCCCGTACATTGATTTGTAGAATTTTGATACGATTGATGTGGGTTTATATGTCCAGCTGAACTATCAAATCTTGATGTCGCAATCAACTGTAAATTACTCAACTCTGATTCATTCAAATCTAAAGCAACGGTTTCGCATAATCTTTCGGCAATTTTATTAAGTAAATTTTGAAGCGGTACGCTAACTTCAACTTCTGACAATTTACAATTTTTCGCTTGTTACTCTAATTTTGCTACATTGATATATTTTGCAGCCTTTTGAATGACTATCTTTTACTAAAGCTTCGTATTTCTGTTTAGAATAATTATTTCCTAAATAAAATGCAAGAGCTGATTCTTTTGTATGTTGCAAATTATTTTTTTCGTAATCAACACTTTGTTTGTGAGCACGTCGATATAACGTAGTTTTTGGAATACTAATACCATCGTCAAGAATAATTCGATTTCTCCCACCGTTGTAACTATGTGCTATTCGTTTATTTGGCCGACCAACTCGACAATTCCGCTTTCGTTTAACTATACTAAAATTATAAATAAAAATACAATACTTAAGTTCAATTCTAAATTGAAAATCCTATCTACTTTTGTACAGGAGAATTTCTATTCAGCAACGTATTGCCCCTAACAAAAATTATTTTTGTATGTAACTGTTAGTAATTGAAAATAACTGAACGTAACTGTTAATAAATAAAAATAACAAAAATTATCTGTTAGAAAATATTTAAAAAGGTAGAAATATAGACAAAATTAGCAGATATTTTCAATTAATTTCAATTATTTTTAGTTATTATTAGTTATTATCTGTTATTATAAATTACATAGGCCCACAAAAAAAGAAACTATAATATTTGCATGTATTAAATACAACTGAACCAAATGTGGTCACAGAATTGCTCCAACAAGTCAAGATTTTGAAATAATTGAAAAAATTAAATTTTTCACAAAAATATTTTATGTATTTTATAAAATACTAATAACTAACAATAACTAAAAATGACTGAAAATCACTAAAAATAAGTGAAAACAACTAAAATAACTAAGATAACTGAAAATTACTAAAAATAATGGAAAATAATTATAATATATGTTTAAAATAACCGTATTTATGATGGATATTTATAGATTTTGTTTCCTAAATTGAATTTAGGAATTAAACTTAACATTTTTAAAATATTGTAAACTTTTATGATAATGTTCATAAAAAGTGGAAAAAAGCGATAAGTTGAATTTTCGATAAATCATATATATCTTAACGCATTAATATATATATACATATAAATGTGCAAATCCTATCTTTTGAAGATTATATCCCGTACGCTTCAGTTTTTTGAGGATTATATCGTCTTTTGAGGATGCATCCTCAAAAGACAACCTATCTTTTGAGGATTTTCTAGAGTCCATTAACCAAGAGTTACTTCGGCTAACCAGATAACCCACGTGAGTTTTGGGGTGCTTCGCACCCTTCAACACCCCAAAACTCACTTGGGTTATCCAAGCGGTTAACCTAATGAGATTATAAACTTCCTAATTTGGTACTGGGTTAGTTCGGTTATTTTTTAGCACTCTCGAACTCTGAATGAAGAGAATTCTAAATTCACGCACATACATACTTACATACGTTCTTATTTATCGACATATGACAATATTTGATATTTCTCGTATACTTATTAATCCATGTAACTTTAAAGAAACTTTTGTATGTTTACATAAACAATATTTCTTTACAGCTGCTAGAAAAAAATACTTTGTTTTGAAAAATTAAACAGCAATATTCTAATTTTACCCTAGCAGAAATAAAAAGTGCAAATAACAGAAGAAAATTGAAGTAAACAGTCATCAACTGTAGACGAATGTCGGAATTGAAAAAAAGAGAACAGTTATTTACAGTTTTGTTATATTTTCATCTGCTTTTTTATGTTTTTTTTTCAGTTCCTACTCAATTTTTTAAACGTTACTATTTTGGAACTGATTGAAATAATGAATATATCAGATAATAGCTGTTAATAATTAATTACAACTGTATTTTTTCAATTTGAAACAGTTTTCTTTTGTTAATAACTGTTGTCTGCAGTATGCAACTGTTTTATTCAGAATATAACTATTATAAACAATTATTAACAGATTTTTTACACATTTGAAAATCGCGTAATGCGAAAACTATAATACATCAAAATAACCACTGATAATAGTTGAAAACTGCAGATAACTTTTAAAAACAGAAGTAAATTGCAAATAATTTTTTCTAAAACTGACTAATGCTGAAAATAATTGTTGTCTTTGCCTTAATTCCAACATTTCTTTACAGTAATTAACTTTTTTTTTTCAATTTTGGTTCAGATATATCCAGATATTTCCAGATATTTTAATCTGCAAACAAATTTTTTAGCTAGGATATTTGTAATTCTAGTATAGTTCAACAAGAGCAAAAATGTCAAGTCAAACGGCCAAATCCGATATATAAATTATCAAAAATTAATTAACACGCAATTTTATAACCAAGTAGTTAAAAATAGTTTTATCCTGCCAGCACTTTTCTAGCCTGATTTATAACTTATGATTTATTTATGCTATTTTTTAACGAATTTTTTCAGTAAATTACACAGATTTAGCCCTTATGACCATACAGACCACCTTAAACATGGTCGGACGACCTTTCCGATATTTTTTCTCAAAACAATACAATGCAAGATGCAATTTAAAAAAATTATCCTGCTAGCACTTTTATAGTCTGTATTATGCTGTTTTTTAACGAATTTTTTCAGTAAATTACACGGATTTGGTTCATATGCCCATATAGACCACCCTGAACCACCTTAAACATGAGCCAACGATCTTTTTAATAATTTTCCTCTAATTTGTATGACTCGAACTTGTATTCTGTAAAGTTTCAGTCGGCTAGGACAATTCTAGTAAGAGCCGTTGAATTTTGGAACGATTTTTTAAAAATCTCCCACTGTGCGGCGCCGTGGGAAACGGAGTGGGGGTAGGCTCGCGCGCTCACAGCTCGGAACTGAAAAGTAAGTTTCAAATCAGGGCGGTCGGAAAAAATGGCGTATTTTAGCCAAAAATGATTCCTTTTTCATCTTTCTTTTTTTAATTTAGGGTAGCGTAACCAAAAAAATAACTGTAGCGACGTCAGATATAAGATTTGAATTTATTTAAACAATACAAAATTAGGTTTTTCCAATTTTTCATGTTTGCATGTATTTTTTTTCATTTTAATATACTTATTCTATTTATACTGATTGGAGATAAGGGTTTTAATAAATAACGTTTTATTTAAAAATTTACATTTATTTTAATATAAAAAATAATTATATACAAAATCTTATTTATATAACTAACATAGTCGCTGTCGTTTTTCTATAACTAACATATTTCGTCGTTATTCTCGCCATTCGCATCATTACAATCACCGTTTTCATTTACATCGTCATTTAACATATATTCTATAGAAATAATAGTATCTCGTTTTGAATTATAAAAAAGTATATCGCTTTGAAAATAGTCTTGTAAGTGTCTAAGTAAAAATATCTTTCATTTGGAACGGTGTGCTCATAACTGCTTAAAATATCAGAAAGAGAAAATTGGCACTCTTCTTTATGTGCGAGTAAATAGTCAATAACAAATTGAACAGCTAAGTATTGTTCTGAATCTACAGGGCGCCCTACGAAACTGCTTGAGCATCATTTAATAAATGTTTTATAACAGATAGTTTGATAACGAGCAATTTTTTCGATAATATTGTCTACTCATAAACAGTATTTCCTACTTTAACATTTCTCTCTTTCGCATACTTAAGTATATTACCTTGAGTCTCTAGATTTGAAATAGTCGAAAGACATGTGCGATACTCATCTCCTAACTTTAGTTGGCTCTTTATGAACACATCTGAAGCATCTTGTTCACAGAAAAGACACGATTGAATAAAATTGAATCCTTGATCTGATCCTGATGATCGTCTTGAAGTTCAAGGTGTAAATCGGACCTTTTTATTTACAACGGTCATACTTCTTTCTCGATTGTAGGTGCCTTTACATAATAGATCATAACAGCTATTATGTAGAGTGAATGTTGTTGTGATATGAAAGTTGATTGTGCACTTTCTAAACATTAGCATCCAGGGCCGCTCTTAATTAAAATTTCGTGGTTTTCGAAAAAGTTTATAGAAATATAACTCTTTCACTTTAATCACAAGCTACGGCGCCTAATCAAAATAATTTTTTCACATCTAAACCGTATTGTGAAAAGAAAAAGATTTTGACGAATTCTGTGTTTTTTTCCAATTTGCAAGTAAACTAATAGACTTAAAGGGCTGCCCTCGTTGACTTTTTTTAGAGAATTAAATTATAAACAACTTTTACCTTAAATTTTTTGCACTAAAATCAATACTTTATGAACCATTGACGAAAATGTGAAAAAAGTGCCGAAATCGAACTTTAATTGTTTATACAAAAGTTAGCGTACAAAATTGGTGGTTTTCTTCCAGATATTATTGTTCTACATACCGTTCCTGACCATTTCCAACAATGAAATTGCTATCAGGAATTGTTGCAGCAAAAAATCTAATTTGACTGGCCTACATTCTCTCTTTCTATAACCAAGTCAAGCACTGAATGGTTATCGCTTCCCAGGAATGTTTGTTTGCCTTCCCAATTCCCCTTAGTACAACCATTTCTTATTATCCACCATAACTCCTCGCAGCAGGTTATTAATTCCTCGAATTCCTACTTCCCTCTCTTTTCCCTTCCCTTTCTATCTGCCAGTCTGCTATTCCCGGATTGAAATCCTAAATTATTAAAATTTGAGCCCCATCCATTACTTCGATTAGCTCTTTGATTTCCTTTAAAACTACCTCTATAGTTACATTTATATACACTACTATTATGGTTAGCTTCCTCTTTTCGCTTATAATTAAACCTTTAATTGATTATTATTCTATGGCCTCACTCTGTCATACAGTCTGTTTTTAATATTTTCTTTATCCCTGCTAAAATACTCCTCCTTTACTCCTACCTTTCTTATTCAATCTTATTGCAGCTTTTGTCTTCCATTTATAATTCCTAATTAACCTATTTAACCAGTCTTTCTCCTTTCCCTTCTCCAGCCATGTTTCCTGCAGCGCTATTATTTCAAATTCATCCAAATAATCCTTACCCCCCCCCGCCCCTTATTTTGCTAATCCCCGCTATATTCCGAGAAATCATCCTTATCCCGTCTCTAGCTTCCTTTTTCTTCACAAAAATTATTTCTCTCTGCAAATACAATTCTTCCCTCTTTTTCGTCCCACTCGTACCATGTGTCCTCTATCTTTATTTTCTGATATCCTACATGAGCTTCTAGACCTCTTTCTCCTTCCTCCGCTACTATCATCTTTAGCCAGTCTATCTCGATTTTCTTTTCCATCGACTCCAATTCTATTACTAGCCGTCTTATATTACCCTTATTCTCTTTATATATATTGCCGCATCTAACTTTTCTTTCATTAACCATTTAACCTCTTCTTCAAGTTTTGATCCTACCGTTCTTATTCCTTTAATGGCTATAGTTTTCTTCCTACTTCTTCTTTCAGCCAACTCCCATTCCAACTCCTCCTTCCCTAACCTATCCGGCATCTTTTTCAAGTATTCCCTCTCTCTTTTTTCCCCATTATTATTTAAATCCGCGTTTCCCTCCTGCCTTTTATCGACTTCTTCTTCCTCTATTTCCCCATCCTCAACCCTTTCATCTTCTCTTACATCATTTACATCCGTCGCATTTATTTCTCTTCCTGTATTCTTTATCACCAAATTTAAATTTCTTTTTCCATCGATTCTAATTAGCTCTTCTTCGAGCTCTTTCACTCTCTTCCTATCCTCCTCTCTTATCTTTTTTAATTTTTTAATTTCCCTTCTCGTTTCCCTATTCCTCTCTACCTCCCTGTTTACTTGCTCTTTCAAATCATACATTCTTATTTCTATTAATTCCCTCTCTTCGCTTATTTTCTCTATCTTATTTTCTAATTCCTTTACCAACCTTAAAATTATCGCCAATTCTTCTTCCGGGTTGGTAAGTAACCCCGCTCACATCATCTCTCTTTGCCTGAATATCCCCTGCTTTCTCCTCCTCATCTTTATCATTGCACTGACTTCCCCCGGCTTATCACCTTGGTTTCTGTCCACCGGGGAGTGCTCGACTCTCTTCCCGAAGTTCACTTCAAACCCACAAGTTCCTTTGTCCAGATAGCTCCTCATCTGGTCTGCCAGTTCCTTCTCTTTATTTTCTTTTCTTGGTCTTCCTCTCTTTAACTCCTCTTCCTTTATCCCTTTGTTGCTGTTCTCTACCTTTGGCATCCTGTCCGCTATATTTTTTCTCTCTAGTCTCATTTTTTCTTGCCCAGCTTTCTTTTCACTTTCTCTCCTTTTCACTGTCCTCTCTTCCAAAAAAATGTTTTCTCCCTTAATTTCCTTTTCTTTGTCTATACATTTTTTTTTTACTTTTTACAATTTTCCGCTTTCTTTTTCTCTGCAGAAAAACGCAATCGAGACGGTGCTCTTATACCTGCGTGCGCTCGTACGCTCTGCTCAATTCAACCTCGAATAGGTATAAATAATTTTAGAATAATTTTAGAAGGACGAAAGTGAGATTCCGTTCCATGAAAAGTTGTTTTTTACATGTAAGTCTTCCTTTAAAAAACATGGTTTTACTATTGTACCTCTTATGTCTAAAAACTAAGTAGTATTATTAAATTAGGCAAAGATAAGCTTGAAAAATGGAGCGAAACTAGTGTTGTTTATGAAATCCCTTGTAATGATTGTGAGGCTGCATATGTTGGACAGACTAGAAGAAATTTAAAAAAGAGGATACACAAAAAAACTTCGTTAGATAAAATATTGCCAATTCCTACCCATATAAATAACTTTTCGCATAGTTTTAATTTTGAAAATGTTACAATTTCAGATAGAGAACAAAATAATTTTAAAAGATTAATTTCTAAAGGAAATTTATTAATATCAATAAAAATAACATAAATAAACAAGAAGATTTCAATAATATTAGTAAACAATATAATAAATTAAATAAATATTTAAACAAAGTTGATTTTACAAAAGCTTGATATGTCCTTTTTCTTGAGAAATGGCTGAATAGTATGTAAGTCGTATAGGCGTTATATGTGTAGGTGCATAAGTGAGCCTTCGTTATACTTGTGTTTTCGCGGCGCAGTCTCAGTACATACTTGCTTGGCATTAGGATTTTTCACTGACTAGAAAACATGTGACTAAAAAGACTAAATGTCTCAGCTGTGATAATTATTTTTTATTTTTATTAAATATTTTTACTATTGTACAGAAATGATTTATACATATATATATATATATATATATATATATATATTTATTTATTTATTTATTTATTTATTTATTTATTTACAAGAGTTACATAAACTTACATATTATAATAATACAAAATTCATGCACATTGACAAACTCCACATGTGTCAATTATGTAAAATAATTCACTGTGAAGCTACCAATCCTGCAGAGGGAAATGAAATTGCCTGTTCGCAGGTCTGGATTACTAAAACTTCCTTAACTAATTAACAGCCATTCAAAACACAATAGGTTACCACAGTCCTCTGTCGGACTTCCATACAGCGGTCTGCACCACCCATCCCTTTCATTCTCTCATTCACACTATCTGAATTATAAGTACAATTTTCTCTTAATTCAGATTTAAACACTTTTCTAAACTTTGTATAATAAAATATAACATAACACTTATAACAATAATTGGATTATATTTAATTCTTAATTACTTAATATTAATTAATTAACCATTCTGTTTCTTGATTCTGCTAGTGCATAATTTTGATGCAGACATTTTCCCATTGTGCTTAAGCATTTGCTTATTTTTAATACTACAATCGTCGCTGCTTTACCATCGATTTATTGAGAACGAGAGCGTTATTCCATGGTCAGTGTTGCAAATATTTTAATTAAAATTCAGTTTAAGTAATAGTTTAATTATTAATACTTAATAATTGTAGAATAGTTTAATTAACAATTAAATATTCTTTCTTAATTAAACTTGAGTTTAATTAACAACTAAATTTTTGTTTTTAATTAAACTTCAAATGAATTAATTGAATATTTAAAAAATGTACATTTCCATCATAATGACGGCGGCTGAGTAAGCCCCACATTCCAAGAAATAAAATGGCTACACAGCGCAGTCGTAAATAAAGCACTATAGGCAACACGAGACTAAAGTCGATTATTTCCTCGGGTGATTTGATGACACTCTCACCCGGGGGAATAATCAACGACTTGACTCCCTTGTTGCATAATGGACTATTTCATTGTGTAATTTAATTTAATCAGTGATTTGCAATCCTGGTCGAGGTTCGTGGATGCTGGTCACCCACGTCATGTTTTACATCCTCGGGCAGAAGAGAGGGTTGAACGTCTTTTTGAAGAGGATTCTCAGACAAGCGTCAGGGCTGTTGCAAGAGAAACAGACATATCAGCGAGCCGCGTACACTCTGTGATTAAGCGTACTGGTAAACACTCCTATCACTACACGCGTGTGCAAGAGCTTCTGCTACCCGATTTTCCTCGTAGAGTTCACTTCTGTGCAGGATATCTGGCGCAAGTGCGTGTTCATGTGGACTTGGCAAATAGCATTCTCTTTACAGACGAATGCACTTTTACAAGGAATGGATCATTTAATGTCCATTATTACCATTACTGGGTAAGAGGAAATCCGAGGTTAATACGGATTACGAAATTTCAACATCGGTGGTCCATTAACGTTTGGGCTGGAATGACCCACCATATCCTTATAAGTACTTTTGTTACATAATTCTGTGTAAAATTTAAGTAATTCCTTAAAAAAAATTATTTTTATAATTAAATTTTATTTTACATATTTTTATACGAATGGTGCAACATATTTAAACCTTTGCAGAATACTCTTCCAATTTTGTTGGAAGATGTTCCTTTAGATAGAAGATAAAATCTGTGCTGTACCAGCATGACGGCGCGTCCCCGCACTCTACCAGATTAGTTACGGCTTATCTGAATAACCGCTTCCCAGACCAATGGATTGGTAGGAATGGCCCAATTAAATGGCCTCCGCGCTCGTCAGATTTGACACTTCTTGACTACGGATTGAAGCTACAATTCTCCATAGAGCTACAGAAAACCTGCAGCAAAGAGCGCTGGTCATTATGGAACGAGGAGGTCGGCACATAGAAAATCATTTATGATTTTCAAATTCACCACTTCTTAGCTACCATGAGAGAAGGTAATTATTTATTTGTATTAAATTAAAATAAGTATTTATTTTTATTTAATTTATTTCATTTCACTAGATTAGGCAAGGTGTTATAAAAATAACACATATTTTACCATACAAAATGTTGTCATAAGGCCTGCCTTTTAATTTTTCTTTTTAATTAATTATATTAGTGTTAATGAGGTTTGTAATTTTGAAACCCAGCATGAAAATACAACAGTTAAACGTGTAGCAAACCACAATTAAGGACTTATTATCATCGAATTAGGCTGTGATGGTAATACTAATAGCCTCATAAACAACTAGCTGCCTAAACATATCCGTCTGCGAAGGAAATGTTTGGTATTTTTCATACTGACGATAGTAATATGGAGTATTTAAACGAAGAACAGTTTTTTCAAACAAACAGTAGTCATTCAATGATAAATCCGGATTCAAATACAAATTTCGATATAAGCAGTCCTTTTTTAACGATGATTAGAAGAATGTTAATGAAAAATAATGTTAATCATAAACAAAATTTGCAGTTAAAAAAAGAATCAAGAATTTAAGAAAACAGTTAACATTTTCAAATAATAATAAGACAACAAAATTTAAAATTGAAACAAAAGTACATCTTAAATTCCATCCAAAAGTCCAACAAAAATAAGACCGCTATGCTTGACAGGTTAAGAAGAAAATATCAAAAGTTGCTCGGAGAAATCAATATAGATAAATGCTTAGACCGAAATAAATGTACCAGCTCACTTTCTCGAACAATGCTTAAATTACAGCTTCTCAAAAAAAGATCACTTATAATAAAGACGAAAAGATCTTATCTAAATAAATTTTTTATCACTTTGCATCCTGTTATTCTCGTTTGCGAAAAGCTGGATTAAATTTACTGTTTAGTCAACTGTTCGTAGTTGGGTAGCTGGAATTTCAGTAACCCAGGGTTTTCAAAAGATTTATTGAAATTAATTAAAAAAATTTTAGACTTACTTTCGACACTGATAAGCGTAATAAGATAAGCGTAGTAATATAAAATTAATTATTCAGTCTTGTTTTGACGTAATAGTAGGTATTTACATCATTTATATTTATTTGGTTTTTGGAGTCTATAATTTTAAAATATGTAAAGTGAACATTTTGAAAAAATAATTAGTTGTAATGTAAATTATAAGTGTATATATTGGTTTACTAAACTGACCTGCGCAAGGTCACATTACGCTTGCAAATTTTCAAATCATTTTTCTAAAATGTCTGTTAAGTGTACACATTATTACTAATTTAATCGTATTTTTATTTTACCTTCACATCTAGGAATTTCCTGAGAATACTCATCAAACCGTTATCTGAATAAACAAACCTTAATTCCTGCATTCCTTCCTTATAAAATGTATTTAATTACAAGCTGGACGTTTTTTCTTAGGGCTGTCATCTTCAACGCCCTCACCATCCGATGTAGAGTCAATATACTTTTCCAGGGAATATTTCTTTGTTAGTACCGTTATAACTGATTGACATATGAACGTTACGGCTTTACGTTTTATATCTTTTTTTATCTTTTTAGTCTACATGTCTATTAAGATAGTTCAACAATTATATGGGATGAACTCAATCAATAGTATTAAGTTCTAACTTTTTTATAACACTGCATGGTCTTGAATCCGTATCCGATAAGAGTGTTTTGGTGGATACAAGGTAGGTACTGCTATAAAATAGGCTTAAGCATCCGAACATAGGAAGGCCAGAAAGTGTCATTTACGACACTTGTATCGTAATATAGTATACTTCTTATTTATAAAAATAACATATTTACATGAGCTGGAGGTTGATATTTTGTCGATTTATTTTGTAGCTTTTCATCCGAAAAGATTTTAGGTATCCTATTTCTTGAACTTTTCTTAATATCTATGATATCGTTTTCATTTTCTGTATAAATTTGCAAGTTTTATATTTTTTTCATTCTTATATTATTCTTAATTTATAAAAAAAAAATTTCCTACCAGCAAGAAACATGATAAAACACGGTTTGTGCACATAGTGCCTGTGTTCCTTATTACAATTATCTTCATATTTCCATTTTCCGTAATATGTTTTTCTTTTATTAGTCATTTACATCGTACGGCTGTATATAAAACATCAAGAACATCGAGTATAAAATAAATAATCATAAAATTGTTATTGTTTGCGCAATTGCAATTTGCAATTTAGAATAACAGATTCGTAGAGAAAACTATATATAACCATACAAAGTTTTTACACCTACGTGACAGATATAAGCGTGGTTACAATCACAAGGGACAAGACTTACTGTACTCTCCGCCACTTTGTAACGAAAAATACTTTCCGGAATTCCATCGTTCCGCACTTTGGAATTTACGAAAATTCAGTTATGGCATCTTTATGGCATGTGTAAAGATACAATGCGTGTTTATACGACAACTCTCAATTGTCTTTGTCTTTATGTACCATAACTTAAATTAAGTCTGTGTACACGGCTTAAAGCCGGTAACTCTAAAAGCAAGAATAAAAAGATAATTTACATAAGCTGCATGGAATATATTCTGGCGGAATTCGTAATAATAAATACATTTTATTTAAATGGACGTCTTTTCCCTTACTGTTGATTTTACAATATATAAAAAGGTCTAAAAAAAATTTACAACTTCCATACACTGATAATTTTTATGAAATGACAAATTACATGAGAAAAAAAACAAACGAACAATAAAATATCAGTACACTGTAAGTACTAATTTAAATTATTGATTTAATTTAATAATTCATAATTAATTTTTAACAATTCACAGTTCTGTATAATTTGTAATTTCTTTTTTTTTAGAATTCTGACAATGAGAAAGCTGAATCAAAGTATGCGACACAAGGTTTAACAGAAGAAAACGAAGTTGAAGAAAATTTTTTTTAGGAATGAATAGAATTGATTTATTGCTGCAAGTTAAATGTATTTTTTATTATAACCCAACGTTTCGGAAGTCTCAGCTTCCATTATTCAAGGGATCTATAATTATAATGATGTTAACAAAAAGAATTCATACATTTTACAAAATAATAAAAAGTTTATTTCTCAGGTTTCTTATTACCAAAGCAATTACATAATTCTTAGATGAAAATAGCAGATTAGTTTCATTCTGATAAATACTACAAATTATAAAAAATTTTCTTTGAAAATTAATTCTAACTATATGAAAGACGTACAAAATCCAATACGTCAGGATTTATCTGTTGCGTAACGTAAGGAGACGACATCTAGATGGTAGGCATGTCTAACTCCTTCACTTAGATGGAAGCGACTGATTAACTCATTTACGCAGAGGTGAAATTTGCTAAAGGGTGTATATGTGTGTGTGCGTACTACGAGCCGTTGGAGTATGGGAAGGGGCAACTAGTCCGAGTCAGAGCTTCGGGATGCAAGGAGGTGGTGGCCGAGGTATCATGAATACAAGGTGTCACTCATATGAGTGCGAAAATCTACAAAATTGGGTGCCAACTCCTATCTAAGGAATGTATCGCCCTGGAAAGAAAGTAATCTATTTATGAGAGAACTCTAAAAAATGACCAGTGCGGTCGTGACATGCACACCCTTTAGCAAATTTTATCTCTGCGTAAATGAGTTAATTAGTCGCTTCCATCTGACTGAAGGAGTTAAGATCTTATGGGCCTTATCCTTCTCGACAACGCCGCAAGCTTAGAAACTGCGACGTCGATGTCTAGGCGCGCTTGTTTCGAGGGAGAAGAGGTGTTATGTTTGCGTTTTGTTTTACCATTCCTCGGGATACTTGATATTTTCTCCCGAGGCGCAACTGTTAAGTGTCGAAGTTTCTTAATTTTTCCACTATGTGTAATTAATATTACTTTATGCTATTCGATTTTTATAATCCAGCAACTTCGTCTCTTAATAACAGTTAATAGTAAAATTATGGTTCGCAATGAGCGCTGTTATTGCGTAGATACGAGTTAACACCCGCTCGTATTTCGCAACTTCAAAAATCTAAAAGTTCAATCGACATATTCTTTTGGTAATAATTCATTAACACTATAATGTTTCAGTTTTAGGTTTTCATTAAGTTTTATTTAAAAAGTCATATCGAGTAGAAAAACAGAGTTTTTTGCTCCATCATCACCTTAATTATATTTAAAATAAATATCGTTAAAAAAAATGATAATAAATAATTCCTATTTCAGTACCTGGTTTGAGAACGCCCTAACTCGGTGCCCGATTTGAGAACGTCAGATCTCGCGACCTGTTTCAAGAACGCCCTATTTCGAAGTTTATCAGATACCGCTGTCCAGCATCTTATTTAGATCCCCTAGGATCTAACAGCATACTATGCGCGCACATTGCTGATTGATCTATACATTCTAAATAACCAATAATATTTCATGATCAGCAGCACGGCTGCCTTTCAAATCCAACATGGCGCTACAAAGAAGATCATTTCTCTTTTTCAATCGGATAAATACAGCGTCATGATCTGCTAGATTAAGTCTTAATCTAGCAGATTGCAATATTATCGCGATATTATACCATAGCGTATCAAAGATACGTTATTAGTAACAAAATCCGAAATAGCGTAACTTATTAGCAAGTAATTAGCAATTAAATATCCACTAGTTTAGAAGTACGAATTACGACCATGATTTGCAAGCTTAGCTTAATATACGTATAAATATATAAAAAACAAAATTTTATAATGTTAGGAGTATAGTATAGAGCGCACGAGCGCTTCACTCTCCTCGGTTTCCCCACCATCGAAAGTCCGCCATTGAGGCGCCGCCGCTACCGAAACTGCGAGCGCGCAGCTAGTATAGCCTGGGCTACCGCCTAGAGCACATATCTTGCCCAGAGCACACGAAGTTGTTCTTTCTTTCTTACATTAAATAAAGATTATTTATTTATTCAAAACCACGTTATCATTTATTTCCTGATTTCGCCCTTAATCTATCAGGTTATGGGCCAGGCACGCTTCCGCCTACGCGAGTGAAATTTGTGTCTACCCGAACACTTGTGAGTGCGGTGTCTTTCCCGAAGTGTCAAAACTGCAGAGCTGAAAACTCGTGTATAGCAGATACGCACGAGGGTACGACGCAAAAGAGGAAGAAGGAACGAAGCCCACGAGGCTAAGCCAAATTTGAAGTCCCAGCCACGAGCATGAGGAGGCTGCAATGGACAAGGGATTAGTTGCGTTCTCGTCGAGAGGCGAGTAAGATTTCTAAGCTATATATGTGTATATACGAGAGTAAGTTTACAGAAAAACGTTTTGAAAATTTAATAAAAATAAAATCACCACGCCTGATCCGCGACATCAGAATGTGATAATAAAAGAAAAAAAACAAAGTGGAAATTTTTATATGATTTGAATTAGATTTTTATGAGTTTTAAGAAAAAAAATGACTAAAAACGCAGTGAATTGTGTGATAAAAGAAATTTTAATCTGATATCATCTTAGAAAAATGTAAATAAAAATAAATAATCAACAAAGACTGGGTTTCTTCGATGGTAAAGGAGCAATCTGTGCGAAGTACAAGCCGCAATTCAGTTCGGTTAGAGGGTACAAAGTAAGTAATCAGAATACTATTCATACAAAAGAGACTAGTACAAAAATTCAAAATATTCATGCAAATGAGACCTTTTTGAAAAACCAAAATATTATTCTGGTAAACGAGACCGTTTTAAAAAACCATATTACTAACCCAGCAAACGAGACTTTTAACAAAGAATTGTTAGACGACCTTGTCGAGTGCAAAGTGAAACTTTTGCTCTAATAAAGTCAAAAGCAAAATGACAAGATCGCTTAACGTACAGCTTAAAATTTAAATGTTTAATCGCGACGGGCAAATAAGTCGAAACTATAAATTATTACCTATCTCAAAATTTGAAATGTTCGAGGATTATTTGAAATCCGAATTACGAATCAAAAAATTGATATACTTCCTTGAAGGTTAGAGATATTATAATAAACAGAATTGACACGGTTTACCATAACAAGACTATAGGATTATTAGAACCTAGAGTCTTAAGGATTGAAAGAGCAGAGTAATAAGATTGCACACAATAGAGAGTTGATGTTGGTTTATTCAATAAAACAAGAAGATACCCCGGGCAGTAGCAGTCTTCAGTGATTTAACATATCGCAACCTTCTCAGTTTTCTGTTAACTGTGGGCATCCAACTTAATGCGTGGTCAGGACCAGCCTTGCGTCGTTCGCTACGTGATCTGTCGCGTATTGTCGTGTGATAGTGAGAACTCGTCTTATGCGTATTACATATTATGTGTGTGTGTGTGCGCGCGTAGGACCTTGGCGCTCGAGTTTACTTATACATATAAATTAAAACTAATGCGATGAATATTAGTTTAACATAGAGACATTTTAATGCAACTCAAAGAGTTCAGGCGATTTGAAACAAAAATAATACGTATAACTGCTAAAAAGGACTCATTGTCTGTGAAGTATATACCGACTGAAGAGTCGGCGTCAAACTTTCACAACCGTTTTCAAGATAAGGTAAGAATATTTGAGAATATACCTGACGCAGGTGTATTGTTGGAAAAGGAAAAAAGAGATTATTTCTTGCAGGCAGTTTCTGGCGCAGTGTCGGAAATAGTCACTACTGATTGTCTCTTTAAAGAAACTTCTTCCAAACACATGTCTTGTGACCAACTAAAGAATTATCTACTACAGGCCGGAGCATCAAGGATCGACCGAGAATCCGAGAAACCCACGAGCGCAATATTCGCTTCGAAGCACCCGATCGCTGGCCGCCAGATTTGCCGAGGCTGTGGCATGGAAGGGCACATCCAGTGAGATTGCCCACATCCCGGCAGGAGGCAATGCTACAATTGCCTATAATTAGACACACACGCGGCTGCCGAGTGCCGAAAACGCTAGGCCACTGAGGAAACTCCAAACTATGAGCTAGCTGCCAAGAGAGGCAAATGGACCTCACAAAGAGGTAAAGGCAGAGACAGAGGTGGTCTGTCGAGAGATCAAACGAGAGATAATCAACAAAATCAAGATACCAACTCCTCGAGAGGTAATGGCACCAAGGTCAGGAAACGAAAAACGTTTCTTCACTACAGGCCATGGTCAAAGATTACAAAGGTATGGAATTTGACAATCTTAGGCCAGTAGTAGAGCTTATTGCGGATTCACGTGCGACTGAGCACTTGAGTAACTCCAAATTGTATTTTTATGATAATGTAAAATCAAAGATAGATTGCGCAAACAAAGATAGTAGTTTTCAAACTGAAGGACTGGGAAAAGCTTGTAACTACCAATAATGATGTATTTATCATGGATATTATATTATACGCGAACGAAATGTCAAATAACTTGGTGTCTTTGAGACATTTCGTATACAAAGGTCTAAAGATTTACTTAAATAACAAGATTATATATATCCATGATCCTGAATTTGGTAAAAGCATCATTAAGGGAAAATACCGTAAACCGTTTTGGATATTGAAATTAGTAGTTGACAAAATTGAAAAAGAAAAGTGTAACAAGAGTTTTTATAATACTAGCAGCAAAAAGAATGTAGAATCAATGGAAACAAATGAGAAAACTGAAACGATTAAAGAAACCTGTAAATCTAACGAAAATCAGAAAAGACAACGAATTTGTTAGTAGAGCGAATAATAGGAAAACTCACGAGGTTAATAAAGACACAGAATTAAATGCTGAAAAGTGTTGAAATCGAACTAACTAAAGGTAAAGCTAACTGTTGTAACTCCGAAGCTATGTTATGGTATTTTAGATTAGGGCATATTTCTAAAAAATATTTGATTGAACTTGCTAAACGAAATAGCAAAATTTTAAATCTAGATAAAATCATGAGCGATAATTCTGTTTCCAAATGCGAGATCTGATTACAAGCGAATAGTATCAGATTAACTTTTTCCTTGATTCGAACAAGGGCTACTAAACCACCGCAGATCGTACATGGTGACACGATGGGTCCTGTAAGTCCTTGAGAATATCATTGATTAGAACTTTCTTTTCTATTTGCAATAAATACGGCAATAAGATTAGACAACTCGATGTAGAAACAGCATTCTTATATCGCGACCTGACAAAGGATATATATTTGAAAATTCCAGAGGAAGACCAAATGGGTAACGATGTCAGAAAACGTTTTATCTGGAAATTATATAAATCTTTGCACGCGCTTAAAATAAGTCCTTAGAAATGTAATGACAAATTCACAAGTGTCATGCTTAAGGTAGGTTGGTTTTGTTACTAATAATATCGATCCTTGTTTGTTTATCCATGAGAATCCGAGTAAATTGTCAATGGTCATTCTATATGTAGATGAACTTCCTGAAAGATATCAGTCAGAAATTGAGTAAAGAATTCAAAATAAAAGATTTTGGAAGCCCAAAGAATTTTTGAGTATTAAAATTGAACGCGATTTTGAAAGACAAACCATTAAGCTAGGGCAAGCCAGCTCTATTGATAAAATGATTAAGCAATTTGGATTCATCGAATGTGAACCGATCAAAACCCCCATGAGGACCAGCGAAGCAACGAGTCAAGCTAGGAAAGAGAGGGAGCAAAACGACTACACCGAGAGCGCATTTCCCAACCGCAATAAAATTTGACATGCATATGTTTTACAATTATAAGTTCGGAAATTTTTTTTTAATAATTTTCACCATTTTTTGTCTAGTTTGTGACATTTCTTGATTTTTGAAAAAATAATTTTCCTTTTTTGAACGATACGTTTTATACAATAAATTCGGACGTTCCTGAAAGAGCATAAAATTGCCTATTTTACCGCAAGATTGTTGAGATTGACTGATTCGTTCCATTGATATGATGAAATTCGTGAATTTTGTTTAATATATATCTTCAAAGAATATTGTCAAATGTTTTGAAACAGTTCGCAGCAATATGAACTGTTAAAAATTTAAAACCATATCTATTTGCTTTAAAATTTTTGAGCATTTTTAACAAATAGTTTTTAGGCTAAAAATTGAAAACTCAAAAAAACGCTAGTAGCAACCTATATTAGTCGTGTTTGAAATTTGTAAGCGTAAATATCTGTGTTCGTGATTGCCGAGATGTTATTGGCCTAATGGAACTTGGATCTGGAATGATATTGGATGTGATGGGCGTCAAAATTGGTAATATTTGTGCAATAGAGTTGCAAACCGCCGCAGTGGAGATGCTTCTAAGAAGGCCAGAATAAATCGAAGGAAGGCTATTTTAAATGAGATGGTACATTATGAAGAAACTGGAGGCATAGTGTACGGTGCAGGCATCGCTGATTAAGCGTAAGTAAAAGTTTTCACGTTTTTTCGTTAAACAAAAATTTGATCGTGTTTTTCTCGAAATGACATTTTTGTACGGCTTGTTGAAAAAATCTCGGAAACGACTGCATCAATCCTTACCAAATCTTTGAAATTTTGAATTTAACTTGGTTTAAATAAAAGAAAATTTATGAAAAAAAGGTGATTTATCGTTACTTTTTGAAATATGGCCGCAAGACCATACACAAAGCCTTAACAAATTAGAACAAGGCATCCTATAAAGGCAAATAAAATTGCCTGTACATGGGTACTGAATTTTCCCTTATAAATCTTTTTAGTTATTGTAAATTTACATTTATTTTTTTGTTTAACATATTGAACACACAAATTGCCACGTAATAGCTAATTTTGTGGCTGATACTTTTCACAATTTTTGGCAACTGTAAGTTCTTGTTTCTTTTATTACTAGTGCTGTTTTTGTATAAATTTTAATGTTAGGTAATGAAAAGAGACAGCCTCTAATTGGAACAACTGCCTTACGGTTAATGGGAAATCATGCGTTATAAATTGATTCTTATTTATAATTTTTAATAATTTGTTTTGTGTTGCTTGTAATAAATTTAGGTAATTGTTATATGCTCCACCCCAAGCAATTATTCAGTATCCAACTATACTTTGAATATCTTATACATCTTTGGAGATGCTTTACTTCCAGAGTTCATCTCTGGTTGTTACTGGCTATCTTGGATACACACATACCACTGTTTGTCTGTAATATTTGGCATAGTAAAAGGTATGTATAACAATAATAATGACAGATAGGTAGAGTGGCTCGTAAACGCGTACAAGCGCATGTTTTCAAGGTTAAGGGTACTTCCTTCCTAACAAGCATATTATGTATAGATTTAAATGAATTTATATATTCGTATTTGTGTTGCATTAGGTTTGCAGGGCATACAAATTCATTATATTGATCAAATCTTCTAATTTTATAATCTCGCTACCTTGAGATTATTATATTTTCTAGATTCCTATCCTGTATTTTAGCTTCTCAATCTATCAAATCGCTAGAGTACACGTTAGAACATGTCGGGAACATTTTATCAGGGTCCTTCTTTAATATAAATAATATTGGCTTAGTTTATTACTCCTTAAAAATGATGACGCTGTAAGCCAATCATAAACCAATATACTTGCATAAGATAAGCTATATTGCGATTTCTACTAGGGTTAGAACTCGCTCAACGAATATAGACATTGTATAGAAGAATGCTCATGGGTAAGAAAGAGAGGTGCACCGATGACCCCCACTCCTTGTGATAGTATTAAAGTCCTTCGATTTGTCTCCGCGGGGCGTCGCCACAGAAACAGTGTACTAGATGATACATACCTACAGTCAGCACCTGAACACGTGCGTTTGTGTGAGTGAGCGACTCACCGACACAGTACGCCATGTTTGTGTGTGTGAATATGCTACTTTTGCTGTAGCGGCGTTCGTGCGTGTTCTCGCGTAGCAGAAACGTATTTGATTATCCAAAAATATGTACAATATTGCCATTCTAGCAACTAATTTATTGCAATAACCTTAGATGAAATACGCGGATCCAATAGGCTGATTGGATATCGCATTGATATATTTAATATTATCACTTTTAATACAAAAATAACAAAATAAGTAAGTTACAAATATTCATTCCACTCTTAATACTTTTATTAGCCAAAACTTATCTACCCGCCTATACTTACCATCCTACGAGTCGCATCAATTATCGGCACTCTGGATATTATTATTAAATATTTATTTATTCAACACCACATTATTTTAAACTTAAGCTTTAACTAAAGCTTAAACTAAAGTTCAAATCCAAGCATGTCGGTGGCTGTGGTGGCTAAGGCGCCGCGCAACTTTTTGATATGCTAGGGTTCGAATCAAGCGCTCGGAATATTTTTTTCAAACTCAAATTAATAAAACTAATTACTGGCAAATATAGCATTCCATTCTCAATATTAATAATACATACATTTATTTATTAATTATTGTGTTGCTTAATAACCCAAACTCACACTTACCTTATACCATTCTCGGACAATTTTAACTTAAACTTAAACATAATCACAAAGTCTCCGCCGGGGGGTGATAATCATATTTGCAACTTTCGATCTTTTCCTAGTTACGATGTTGGTAGCTGTGGTGGCTAAGGCGCCACGTTACCTTTTGCTATACTCAAGTTCAAATGGAACGCTCGTGTGTTTTTTTTTAATACATACTGCTTAAAGATAAATATTAAATCAACTATACGTTGTAGATTTTTATTTAAAGTTGTACGCATCTATAAACAATTAAAAAGGCATGTAACTGCTATCACGTTGTCAGTTTGCACCGTGTATATTAAATTGTTCTCAACAAATTCATATAATTTTGATTTTTTACAATATCGATATTTAAATTATAAAACTATGAACTTAATAAAACAACTTATGGGTCGTTGGTATAAGAACCGAAAAATTTTATTGTTAAAAAGAAATAGATATAAAATAAAACATCGGATAATCAAATACGTTTCTGCTACGCGAGAACACGCACGAACGCCGCTATAGCAAAAGTAGCATATTCACACACACAAACATGGCGTACTGTGTCGGTGAGTCGCTCACTCACACAAACGCACGTGTTCAGGGGCTGACTGTAGGTGTGTATCATCTAGTACACTGTTTCTGTGGCGACGCCCCGCGGAGACAAATCGAAGGACTTCAATAAGTTCACAGCCTTAGTTTAGTGATGGGTTAGGCTAGTCGGTCTACGTCTCTATCTTACACCGTGTCTGGGACGAAAAGTTGGGGGACAGGTTATTGGGTTATTGGGTTATTGGTTTTGTCCCCTAACCAAATGGCACCGCTACATGTAGGTTCCCAATATATATATAGATATACGCGTTTGTATACGAAAGCATTTCTCATAAAATAATATACTTAATAAAAAAATAATGAATATTTAATATGATTACGTGTTAGAATAAAGTTAATAGAAAAAATAAATGTGGAAATTGCCCGTGTATTAATGTGAGGTTGAAACCCGTAAGTTAGCGAGACTCTTTTGCGCCGTTGCCGTCAAACAGCGTACACACTCGCATGAGCTGCCCCATCCCTGGGGCCGCATCGGCGCTGGCGCGCGCTCGCGCTTGAAAGGAGCGGCGGCCCTCGCGGAGAACTGACTTGCGCTAGATACAGAACAGTCCAGATGGCTACTGCTCTGGACTAGCCTTTTGTCACAGAGGTGGTCAACTCTCGTCCTGGCCGCTGACTTGACCCTTTGTAACCGACTCATTAAGTAAATAAAGAACAATCTCTCGAAACAAGGCTTCGTTCTGAGGGCCGCGCTCTACAACGAACTAAAGCCGTCTGGCACTGAAGTGTCAGCTGGGGATACCGCTTCGAGCAGACCCGGCTACTCATTGTCAAGCAAATTAACAAAAACCGAACCTACCGCAAATCCCACACCGGAGCGCTTAACTCCACGGATCTGGGGGCTACGTCTCCTATCCGATCGAATCCCATCCCGTACGATGGCACAAGCGGCGTTATTTACATTCGTGAACGCGATTCGTGGGTTTCCGTTCCTTCAAGCCGCGCGCGGAAGACTCGCATCTTCTGGTGGCCTTGCCCCGGAAGGTTACGGAAAGGGGGGACGCATAGATTGCGAGGAGAAGCAAGTTCTTTGGCGGGCTGGCCCCGGAGAGTTGTCTACGTACAAATAGCTGACCGCGCACATCTTAATAATTACCATCCAGTCTGGCGGCGCTGTCGAGAAAAACGTAAGCGAGCGTAGCCTCCTTCCGAAGACCGCGCTCCCGACTTGAGTGGGCGCACGGAGATAAACCAGTCTTTGTTCGATCGTCATTCTAATAATAGTAAACACCGCCTTGAGGCACAGCGCTTAAAACGGCAGCATAAGGAAGTCAGAAGTCTTGCCGCTCAGGAGATTCCGCCTAGTTTCGTCCCTCGAGCCCCTTCGCTGAGTAACCCTGCGGAAGTCGACGATTTGTCTCCGGCGCCAACGGTATGAGGCAATTTTGTAGTTGTCGGCCACGTCAAGACCGGTTCTTCGGAAGAGCCACAACTCCTCGTGCCAAAGCCAACCGAACCCCTTCCATCGTCTCAGGAGATCCTAGCGGCGATCCCAGACGACGACCCGGACTGTTTGACGGTTCGCATTTCCCCTAGAGAAATACTACCAGACAGTCCGGAGCCAATCGGCCTTATCCGAAAACCTACGCAACCAGACTTCCTCGTCACCCGCAGCGACCGCTTTTCGCCGAGACTCCTCGATGCGCCCGGACCAAAGCACCGAGGCTCAACAACAC
This sequence comes from Muscidifurax raptorellus, assembly GCA_020010945.3. NCBI lineage: Eukaryota > Metazoa > Arthropoda > Insecta > Hymenoptera > Pteromalidae > Muscidifurax > Muscidifurax raptorellus. Next base: position 1,719,940 of record JAHUUD020000012.1, read on the forward strand.
CCCGCAACAAGATCCTCGGCTAATATCTAAGGCGAAGAGACGCATCCTACTAATTCCGCCGGGCAGGCCCAGTTCAACGTTCAGATCGTTCATATGGTGCCGCGGAAAGGCGACACGAGTCGTTCCCTGACGTAACGCGACCATATCAAGGTCAAGTCAACTGATTATATCTACTCGGTTCTGATCTCTTAAATTAAACCAGATAGAAAAATATAAAAATTATTTATAAAAGTTAATTTGTTCCGCCTTCAATCATTGATGCTAAATGTCTTACAATAACTGTACCCGTACATATGTTAGCTCGTGTAGAAAGCATTACATTATAAAATCGAACATTTTACTTCAGATATCAACATTTTATTCAATCAAAAAAACATGCTAATCTTATTCAGCTTATCCAATTCCGTCATGTTATATCTAGGCTATAAACATATGGAATATTTGAATTTATGCGTTCAAGAGTATCCATGGTCGTGCAATCTTAGTCATATATACCTAATTTTTGGAATCGAGATTTCAAATCCTAATTGGAACATTTTTTTTACATTAATTTGAAACAAATTTATTCATTTATTTACTATTTATTTCTGTAAAATGACTAATAGTAATTATAATGTACAATTATTTTTATAATTCTTTAAATTAATCATATACATGAGCAATTCTCAGGTAGTTCGAACTTCCGCGTGTCTCGACTGTTTCTATAAGGATCATCATTCTCGTTCGATTATTGCCAAGCAATTAAGTTGAATATGTTGTGTAGATTACGTAAATCTAAAAAAAATGACGACTAACGTGCATATTTTTAAACCAAACATGGATATGAATATGAATAAACTAGGGAAATTGGCACAAATAAAAGTGAGACTCAGTTACTTTTATATTAGTTTTACGTTACGTAAGTTTGGTGCGTTCGAATAAGAAGTTAACAAGATAAGAATCGACTGTAACACATAGAAGTATGTGCTCACAAAAGAAAAAAAGTTGTAAAGAGTCAAAGTGGCGTAACTCCATTTTTTCAATACTGATACTCGCGGCCTTTATAGGGTACTATATCTGGTGCGTAGCCAAAACTGCTATCGGACAACTTTGATAGTGTTGTGGAACAGAAAACAAATCAATCTGGACGTGGCTGGGTTATGTGCTCTTTTAAGAAGGTAGTCAAAATACAACTTATTTAAAAGATTACGATGCGTGCACGTAAGTGAAAATGCATAATTTTAATTGGCACATTGTTTACAATCAGAAAATTTAACCAAATACATAGGAGCTCGATTGTTCAATAAACTATTGAACTATGAGTCTCATGCCCCACTTTTTTATTTGTTATTTAAAAAGTTAAAAACAAAAACAAAAAACAACTAAAAATGCAAAAAAAACAATTACATTTATTACGTGTGCATTTTCTATATAAACATATTTTTAACATATTCGTAACAAGCAAATAAATAATTTAAATTATATTATTAGTAATTTTTTGTTCCAACACTTTTGTGAAAGCTTTGAATTAGATCATGCTACATGGAATTATACAACTCCAAGTCATGACAAAACTACAGCAAATGGGGTGGGAGGCACTATAAACAGTTTTTGCGACCGTACTGTTGCAAATGGACAAGACATAACATCTGCTAAACAAATACTCAATTTAGTAAAATCGTAAAAATTAAAAATAGAAATATGTTTAATTTTGGAAGAAGATATTAAAAATTTTGATGGGCTAGTAAATGATAATATAAAACCATGTCCAAATACAACACGTTTTTCAATTGGTTTGGTCAAAAATAGGGATGTCACTATCTGAAAAAAATATCAATATTTAGATATCGATATCATCGGAACCCTAGTATCGATATTTTTGATAAATCGGGTTAGAAAAATCGATGTTCCAAATATCGATATATTTTGTAAAAAAAAAAAAAATAATAAAAACGAAAATGCAATTGTTTTGAACTTTTTATTTAAGTTTTCGTAAAAGAAATGAATTGTTTATTATAAAATATACATTTACAAACGTATTACAATTATATTCTAATACAGGTACAACGTATTTATCAACAGTATAAAAGTTATAAAATTTTCACAAGTTCCAATACTTTAGAAGAAGAAGGTTTAAGAATAACAATTCCTGAAAATGCTGTGGGGATAAGCGGTTTCTACTCTGGGTCATAATTAGACCGGCAGTAGAAAACAGGCGTTCCGAAGGAACAGACGTAGCTATAATAGTTGAATATCTTATTGCTAAATTAACTAAACGCGAGCTTGGCTGTGGTTTCCAAAATTGCAGAGGATCGCAGTCATTCGAGATAGGTGGCTGATGTAAATAATATCAAAGGTCTTCTGAGATTCCAGATTGATTACTACTTTGTTCCATCTGTAATCGACTATTGTTTAATAGTATTTCATGGTATTTCCAAAAATGATCACATGATTTTGTATCTGTAATTTGACGATCCTCGCATTCTTTAGCTTTAGACGACGAATCTTCATCTTTTGTATCTGCATGTAGAAGCTTAGATATTTTGTTGATCACATCAGCGCACGCTAGTTTATTTTTAAAATACCCTTTCTTAAAGCGTGAGTCCAATAGTGTAGCTATTGCAATTAATAATTTTTTTTGTATGTTCTCAAACCTTTTTTTAAACTGTTCAATGAGTCTAGCTTTAAAAGCGATAACAATTTCAATACTAACGCTGGTATTTTCGATTTGAATTTCTAATATTTTAATTATTGGTATTGCTTGGCTACCTGTTACATATTTGTTCCCAAAAACGATATTCGTAGCAGTATAGAACGATTTTAGAAGAAGTGTCAATTCCTTTAGTATCTGGATATCATCTGCAGTCACCATTGGAGTCGATTTAGGTAATAGTAATAAAATGGGAGCTACTTTGTCCGTTAGTGAAAGAAACCTTTCCAACATAGCATAATCGGAATTCCATCTGGTATCTACGCTCTGAATGAGACGATACTTTATCGTTGTTGGAATGTTTAAAAAACTTGACAATATCTTTCACTTTTTTAAAAATTGGTTTGACATCATCTTGGCTTAGTATCGCCGAAGGTACAAGATTTAACGGATGAGCTAAGCAATCCAGATATCGGTAATCTCCAAAAGCATCTTTAATGGCTTTCTTAATATTTGTTGCATTGTCAGAGGCAACTGCCACAACTGAATCTATATCTATTTTCCATTCAGCAATTATTTGTAACAGCCATTTTTTAAAATTTTCTGACGTATGGTGATCGTTAAGCTCAGTCACTCCTATATTGATTGATTGCAACACAAAATCTTTGATAAAATGACATGTTACTCAAGTAGCTTACGTTATTAAATGTATCTGACCAGGCAACTGTGGTCAACGTAACGTACTTCCTTTTAGACAAATCATCTTTAACAATATTTGAAAGATATTCATATTTTTCTTTCATCTTCTGGATAACTGTCGTTCGACACGGTATTTTGTATAGAGGTGAATTGCAGCAATTGCATATTCTACGGACGTAGAAAGAAAACTTGAAATTTTGGGAAAAGATAGATCTTTTGATCACCTCGGCTAACTTCTTTTCACAGCTTATGAAAACGATTAGTTGAAAAGATATTAAAATACCAATTCTTTGTCTCTCACCCTGCATACGCTGTATAACTGAAAATTATTATTTTTGTTAAACCTTATAACTCGCTAACGAAAACTCAGAATGTTTGCATAAATTGCAATTCATTTATGCAATTCATAAAATGAATTGCATAAATTGCAATTCATTTTATTAAGGAGATCCGGTGAAAAAGAAATGCATTATTAAATATTGCATAAACAAATGCATAAACTATAGGAAATTAAAATATACAGTGGAAAATGTTGACTGGAATAAAGTTCTGACAATGCAGGATCCAAATGCTGCATTAAATAAACTCATACAAATGATATACAACTGTCTTGAGATAGCTACATATTCCAAAAAATGTAAGAAAAAAAATAATGAATCACTGCCAAGAAAAAACTGGATGACTAAAGCAATCCAAGTCTCATGTCAAACTAAAGAAAATTTGTATAAACTGTGGAAGATGAACCCAACTAATTTGGAATTAATAAATGAATATGAAAATTTCGAAAAAATCTTAGATAGAGTAATTAAAGATACAAAATACATATTTGAAAATAATGAAATAAAAAGAATTGGTAACAATCCAAGACAGCTGTGGAATATTATTAATATTAAGCTTGGTAAAAATACGCATCAAAACAAGTCACCTGATTATTTAGTTGTAAATACCCAAAAAATTGAAGATAAAGTTGCCATAGCTAACTACATGAATGATTATTTTTGCAAGATAGGAATAGACTTAAGTAATCAAACTCCGAATTTAGATACAGATCAGCAGAAACTACCAAAAAGAAATAGCAAATCGATTTTTATATATCCTACTAATTGTTTTGAGATCCGAAAAACTATAGATTCACTGAAAAATAAGACTGGAGGTGTTGATAATATCAATGCAAAAACGATTAAAGCACTAGTAAACTACATAGATAAACCGTTGGAACATATATTTAATATGTGTATAGAACAAACTTCGTGGCCATCTGCATTGAAACAAGCTGACAATGTTCCTATTTACAAAGCTGGAGACAAGTCTTGTATGTCAAACTATAGACCGATATCACTAATATCGAACATAGCAAAGATATTAGAGAAAATCATGTGTAATATGTTGTATTTATTCCTTATGGATATCATATCGGAAAAACAATTTGGTTTTGTAAAAAATAGAGGAACAACAGATGCGTTAAATTATATTTCAGAAATTATATATAAAAAAATCGATACATCTAAACCACTCATAATTACTTTCCTAGATTTAGCAAAAGCGTTTGATACGGTAGACCACAAAAGACTTCTTGATAAACTAGAGAAATATGAAATAAGAGGCAGTGCTTTAAATTTAATAAGCAGCTATTTCTCAGGTAGGAAACAATGCATTAGAATACAGAATCTAAAAAGAGAATATAAAGAAATATCCATTGGTATCCCCCGTTATTTTCTATTTTATACGTTAATGATCTACTGAGAGCTATGCAAGATGATACTGTTGTTTCTTATGCTGACGACACCGTTATCATTGCAAGTGATGACACGTGGGCGTCAGCTCAAGATAAAATGAACAAATATCTTAGTGAAGTCACAAAGTGGCTTACTGTAAATAAATTATCTTTAAACGTTAATAAAACAGTTTACATTACCTATGGCAGCTACTGTGAAAGTTGATGTTCCTGTCTCGCTATATATCGAGGTAGGCACTAATACAATAATGAGAGTAGAAAGCTACAAATATCTAGGACTAATTTTTTACTACAACATGAAATGAGATAAACATGTAAATTACATAGATTACAAAAAAACGAAATATTTAGTTTTTATTTTTGCAAAAATTAGGAATAGAATGGACAACAAAACACTAACTATGATATACTATGCATTTTTCCAAAGTTTAGTTAATTATGGTTTAATTGCTTGGGGTGGGGCGTACAATAATTGTTTATACTTAATACAGGGAATACAAAGGAAATTATTGAAAATTATAAAGAAAAATCAATTTCAGCAACGAGACCCTCCACTTACCGTAAAGCAATTATTCCAATTAGAGGCAATATCGTATCACTATAATGCGTTAAGGAATAAATATATGAATAGCAAAAGCAATACTAAAAATAAGTCTTCAGTTGTCAATAATTGATAAGACTAAACAGCTACTTTGTAGCCATAAATATTTTCAATTCATTAACGAATGATCTGAAAGCACTAATTAGAAAAATATGTATAACTTAAGGAGAAATTCATATTGTACCGTTACATAACTTTTACATGAATTTTTAATCAGATTCCAAAAAGATTGTCTCGACATCTTTTTGTATATCATTTAGTTTTTTAAGCTTAGTTTTTAAGTTTTTCTTTTTCGTTTTTCTTTTATGTACCATCCCTATGTACAGACAACTAAGTTTGTCTCTATAGGATGACTTTTTATAAAACATATATATATGGTCAAATAAATACTAAATATTAAATACTAAATTAATATACTTAAACGATACATACGAACAAGGAACAATAGATTTGTTTGGAGGAAGCTACGTGCCATTGAATTGGCAGCGGTTTCATCTTTTAAATACATTTTAGCTGAATTGTTTGTAACAATGGAATGATTGAATAAAAAGAAAAATGATGTATTTCGAAAATCGAAAAATAGCCATAAAAAGAAGTAATTGAAAAAATTAAAAAATAAATGTTTTTCCCTATTTCAGAATCCAAAAATAGATATGCATGTCAAATTTGATTGATATTGACTGAGTAGTTTCAGAAATATAACGGTATACATACACACACATCCATACGTACATTTCCTAAAAACACGTAATTCGAACTTCTAACATCTAAAGACATGTTTCTATGAAGTTTTAACGAAACTGAAAATTTTACTAATACAAAGCTTCCCCTAGGAGGAAGCAAAACGTATAAAGAACACGTTAATAACGTTTGGTGCGTTGTTTTAAAATGTTGCACCACGTTAGATGTTGTATTCTAGTAGTTACAGGAACGTATATACAAATTTCCAGAAATGTGCTTATGATTTAAAAAAAAATTTAGTTAATTATAAAATTTGAAGTTTTTGAGAATTGTTCATATATATATCTGATGAATTTGAAAAATTTTGGCTTCCTCCTAAAGGAAGCTTTGTAATAGTAAAATTTTCGACATCGTCAAAAACAGGTTAGAAATCCATTTTGAGATTTTTGGAGTTTAAATCACGTGTTTTTAGAAAATGTCCGTATTGAGGTGTGTGTGTATGTGTGTGCGTGTGGATATGTGTGTGTATCTATACCATAATATTTCTGGAACTACTCAGTCATTATGAATAAAATTTGACATGTATATCTATTTTTGGATTCTGAATTGGGGAAAAGCAGTAATTTTTTATTTTGCTAACTAGTTTTCGTTTTATGGCTAATTTTTGATTTTTGAAAAACATTATTTTGGGTGCGTACTGTAGCTACCAATTGTGTGTTTGAGAGAGTGCAAGTGAACGCGAGAAGAAGACTTATCGACAAACACCTTCTGCTGCCAAGAAGGACGTCCCAGAGTGAGACAGTGTCAAGCCTACCGGGCGAGCAGACGTCGGCGCTTTCCAGCGAACCAACAGCACCAACGACGCAGAGTGTGTATGAGCGTGTTGTGTGTATGTGTGGTGCGCGCCTACCAAGAACGGCGACTTATAAGTAGCAGGGCTGTCCCCCCAGTGTGAGTACTGCGTTATCGCTGTCGAGGCAGCGGCCGCAGCTTTGCGACTTGGTGTAGCGGCACCGAGTGGGCCTTCTCGTTCGCGCGCGCCCGCGTTACGTAATACTCTCTACGCCGATTGGATCTCGGCGCTTAGCTGTATAGAATCACTTTGTCGCACAATATACCAGTTTATTATTTAGTCTAATAATCCCGCTGTTGTCATTTGTCCGTGTTATTCTCTCTCTTAGCCCCGTTGTCCTTTCCGCGAATACTGCCGTCTCGGAGGGCGTTACAACAAGTCGTTGCATCGCAGGTACTGAGCAGCCGAGCCTGCTGCAAAGATAGAGCAGCAACGGCTCTGAGAGCCACATGAGCGAGCCAGAGACCTCGCAAAGCGAAGCATAGCCGCTTTACGTTGTCTACGGGGGTTACCGCTGACGAGAAAGTAGCTCCGTCGCATCGAGGGAGTAGCGGTCTACCTAGCACTTCGAATAGTGCACGCCCAGATAAACTCATCCCGTTACATAGGAAATAATTAATTTGGATTTTAGATTGTTAACTTTTGTATGGAAATGCATAACAGTATGATAGCGCTGATTGCGTTATTCTGGCTGTTTATTGTAGTTTTAAGTTTTTAGTATTAATGTTTTATGTATGCCATCCCTATAATTGTCTCTATGTATATGTCTCATAAAGTAAAAACTCTAAATGATGTGTTTTCAATCTGCCCAAATCACGAGAATGTCGACCTAACCTCAAATGTTACTCAAGATCTACTAAGAGAAGAAGTGAAAACCATATTTGCTCAAATTAAGCAAATCTCTATAAGTGAAATTAAGAACCAAATAATAAATGAACTCAATGATAGTGAAGATGGAAATGAATCTGAAAGTGAGGATGAAAAACTAAGAATGGAAAATGCACTACTAAAAGATCTAATCAGCAAATTGAAAGAGAAGAACCAACTCTGAACAGAAAAAATTAACACGGAGAAATCTACCATTCCAACGCTAAGAACAAAAAGTTTTACTGAAATAACAGCAGCCAATGAAAAAAGAATTAAAAAACGTGTACCAAAAATGATTGTCAAAAAAAAAAAAAACGAAAAAAGAGGACAAATAAGAAAAAATTACGGATAGAGTAAATCATTATTTAATTAAAAATAAAACAATACAAACAAAAAGAGTAATAAAAAAAAGAGGAGGAATTAATAATCAGCTGCAAAGACGAAGAAAGTGCTGACAAAGCGATAAAAGCATTAGCCAAGCTAGCCAGCATATTCAACGTAAAGAAAGAAGAAATGTTGAATCCGAAAGTAAGAGTTGTTGGCATAAATAATTTTGAAAATCTAGACAATGACGCTTTAGAAACTGATATTAATACTAGAAATTTTAACGACATGAAGATAAAGAGCACAGTCCTACACACATACAAAAATCCTAGAACTAACCTCCAAACGCTCATCTTGGAGGTAACTGATGAAATCTACAAGAACATTAGAGAAAACAATAACAGTTTTCATAGAGCATCAAAGCTGCAGAGTCTTTGATCACCTTAGGGCAAGACCTTGTTTTAAATGTGGTAGATGTGGACATAAAGTGCCAAAATGAAGTAACATGCCTAAAATGTTCTGGAAAACATCAAACAAATGAGTGCCAAACAAATAGCTATTAATGACCAAATTGTTTACATAGTAATAACAACTATAACACAAAATTTAATACAGAACACTTGGCATTTGATAGTCATAGAACAACATTACATGACGACGACAACACTATCGGCTGGATTATCGACTGCAAGTCCACATAGCATCAACTCAGGAATAGTGAGCAAAAGAAACTACTAAGCGCATAATGGAAGACATTGACTTCATTAAAATAAGTAGGGAAATAGAATTTAATAACATACGGACCCTCAATAAAGGTCTCAATGATAATAACACTAAAATCTTAATATTATGTATAAAATTTAATTACTATTACGTATTTTACAAAAATAAATAATAATGAATAAATTTGTTCCAAAATAATATCAAAAAAAAATCCAATTAGAATTTTAACTCTCGATTCCAAAAATTAGGTATGTATGTCCTAACGACTAAGACCTACGACCATCGACGCACTTAAAAGCATAAGTTCAAATGTTCCATTTATTTATAGCTTAGATATAACCTGACTGTTTTCAATAGGATGAACTAAACGCTTATTTAGTTTTATAAGTTTTAAATTATTAAATTAAAATTGCAATTGCAATTAAAATAAAACTATAGGTCAATTATTCTAGCATAAACAAAATATATATAATATTTTCCATTACAAAAGCATTCAAAATAGTAACTGAAAGTTCTATTTCTTAATATTTAAATTTTCACATTTTGATCATAAATAATTAAAATTTATTGTGTATGATATGCACATGCATATAATAGTTTTAGGATTAAATTTCTTTGCTATTACAGTTTCTAGTCGTTCATAACAATTCCTATCAATATTCGAGTGATTTAGTTTTTATTCAATAAGTTATTAATAATTAATAACTTTTATGGGACTTGGTTGGAGAACGCGAGAGCGGCAGCACGTGTCTCTGGCACAACGGATAGTTTCGAGCAAGTTTGTGTGGAAAAAAGAGGAAAAAAAATAGAAAGTGACTGAAAAATAAGTATAGATAAAGCATAGGAAGAAGTGTGTGAAGGATTTAGGAAAGAAAAGCGAATAGAAGAGGAAAAAAGTGAGATAGAAAAGAAAGGTGATCACGGAAGGTTAGAAAGCCACGAGTGTCATGGCCGACGGTAAAACAAAAGGTGCCGGACACAGCGAAGAAAAGAGCTCGGCGAGCAAAGATAAGGAAGACAAGAAAAAGATAACGACTAGGCAAATGACGCTAGAAAGCATAGTAGGAGGAAAAAAGTGTCATTCAAAGATGAGGCGGAAGTGAAGAAAATATGGGAAGAATGAGAAGCATTGAAAGAACAGAATAGGAAAATGAAAGAGAAAAGTACGAAAGAAGGAAAAGAAAGAGACGCGGAGATGAGAAAAGTAGAAAGTGTAGGGAGAGAGCTGAAAGAAGAATTGGAAAGTGGAAAGGAAAAGATGGAGGCACGGTGGTGGAGCTGAGGGAGAGGTTAGCGGCGGCAACGGAGATGCTGGCGGAGACATCCACGGAGACGGAAGGAGGGCGGCGCAGCGTAGGAGCAACAGGGGGCGCCAGGGGTTCTACGTGAAGCTTAAAGAGCGGAACGAGCCATCGGTCGCAGCGCAGCGACAGGAGCACAGCTAGGAGCGACAACAGCTGGGACAGCGTCATCTCGGATGCGTTCTCCGGGAGAGAGGTGAGTCAAATGAAGAGGCTATTATATGATAAGGATAGAGCGGAAAGAGCATGTAACATAGTAATTAAGGGTTCAGCAGATCAGGCGGTAGTTTTAGATAGTTACATAGGTAGGAAAGAAGAGCTGAAGAAATGGGTAGTGAAGTTAATTGAGGAAAAACTGGTAACAGAAGTGAAAGTAGAGTCAGCGAGAGTCGGAGGTAGAAATAGGTTAGACAGAGTTATAAAAGCTAAATTAGGAAGCGAAGAAGAAAAGAAAAATGTAATGACAAATAAAAACAAGCTAAAAGGGTCAAACATATATATATAGAGCATGGTTTAAGCTACGAGGAAAGAAAAAGACAGGAGGAAATTAAGAGATGGTGCATGGAAAAGAGAAGAAAGGGATGGAATGTAAGAATAGGAATAGGTAGGGTAGCAATCGACGGTCAATGGATAAGGTGGGAGGAAGAAGATAAAATAAGAGCGATAGAAGTTGAATACAGCAAAAGACAAGAAAGAGTAGCAGAACAATTAGAGGCGGGCGGACAAGGATAGGGAAAATAGGCTGGAGATAATAGAAGGACAAGAAAACAACGATGAAAATTTCGGCTAGGCCAGGAATGGAAATCGAAACAGGGGAAGGTGGAGAGGAAGTTAGGAAGAAGGAAAATTTTTACAAATATTCAGATTGGAGACAAGGGGGAGGAAAAATGGAAAGGATTTGAAAGTAATATAGGTAGGAATGAAGAAGAGTGTTGCAACAAGGAAATCGAGGAAACAGTAGGAAAAAAGAATAATAATCAAAAAAAGGTAGAGATGAAGGGTAAAGAAGGATTGGAAGAAATAAACACGAAGAAACTATTGTTTTGGAACATCGCAGGGTTATGGAATAAGGACACGGATTTTTGGGAATATATCAGAGGAAAAGACATTGCAAGCTTATCGGAAACATGGGTGGAAAAAAAGGATATAGAAAAAATAAAGGATTTACTACCAAAAGAGTTTGAATGGGGAATAGTTGAAGCAAGGAAGACGCAAAAAAGAGGAAGAGCAGCGGGAGGTTTTATAATAGGAATCAAGAGAAGCTGGTGTAAGGAGAAAGTATTAATAGCGGAAGAGATAACAGAAGGTTTAATTAAAACGGAGATCACAGAACAAAAAGAAATAGTAAAAATATGGTCAATATATAACTAGAAGAATACGGATAAAATAATAAAAAAACTAGAAGAGATAGAAATAAAGGAAGAAGGGAAAGTAATAATAGGTGGGGATTTTAATATCAGAATAGGAGAGAAAGGGGGCTATATAAACATAGAAAATGGAGAAACAAGACATAGAAAAAGCAAAGACAAAAAGTGTAGCAATGAATGGGAAAAAATAGTGGATTTGTGCGAAGGAAAAGATTGGAAAATATTAAATGGAAATAAAGAAGGAGATGAAGAAGGTGAGTACACTTTTATAGGAGGTAGGGGAGCAACGGTCATCGACTATATAATGGTAAACGACGTGGTTTGGGAAGAAGAGACAAGGTTTGAAATACAAGAGAGCATAGATTCAGATCACGCACCTCTGGTCTTAGAATATAGGAGTGAAGGGCAAAGAATAAATGAAGAAGTAAAAGTAGAAGAAAAAGAAAAAACGAGAAAAGTGTGGATTTGGGAAGGAGAAACGGTGGAAAGGTTCAAGGAAAAAACAAGAGAGCTGTGCAGAGAGATAGAGGAAAAGGAGGAAGATAGCACCGAAGCAAGATGGAAGGACACAAAGGAAATAATAAAAAAAGCGTGGACCGTAGAAGAAAGAAGGATAAAAGTAAGAAAACTAGGCTACAGAAGGTTGTGGAATAGGGACTGTTTAAGGTTGAAAAGGAAAGCGAAGAATGAATATAAGAAGTGGAAAATAGGAGAGAGTGATAGTGCAAACTATAGATGGGCTAGAATAGAATGGAGGAGGAAATGTAGAGAAAGGGAAAAACAATGGAAAGAAGAACAATGGAAAGAATTAGAGAGCATAAAAAGGAAAGGGCAGGTGTGGGATTACATAGGCAAATTTAGGAAAAAGAAAATCAAGAAAGGGGTTAAAAATGAAATCTCAAGAGAGCAATGGAAAACACATTTTGAAAGACTATTGCAAGGCTCGGGGACCCAAAAATTAGGAGAAAAAAGAAAAAAGCTAGCAGAAAAGAATGAGGGAGAGGGTATTACGGCAGAGGAAATTTTGCAAGCTTGGAAGGACATGAAGAAGAGGAAAGCGCCGGGATGGGACGAAATACCAAATGAAGCGTGGATTCATTGGAGTCAAGAAATAAAGGAAAAGTTGGTAGCAATAATAGGAAAAATATGGGACGGAGAGGAGATACTAGAGGATTGGAAAACAGGAGTCATAGTACAGATATATAAAAAAGGAAACGTAAATGAACCTAGTAATTACAAGGGAATAACTCTCTTACCGACAGCATACAAAATCTATGCAGAAGTCTTAAGAAAGAGGTTAGTAAAAGACGTAGAAGAAAAAGGGTTATTAGAAGAGAGTCAGGCAGGATTTAGGAAAAACAGATCGACAATAGATAACATATTTATACTAGACCACCTGATAAAGAAGTACAAAGGAGAGAAAAAGAAAATGTACGCGTTATTTATAGACTTAAAGGCAGCGTTCGATACAGTGAACAGAAGAAAGCTATGGAGGATACTAGAAGATATAGGAGTAAGTAAATATATTGTAGAGCAACTGAAAGAATAGAAGAAGGAGTTACAGAAGAATTCTGGACGGAATTAGGATTAAGACAAGGCTGCGTGCTAAGCCCAATTTTGTTCTGCCTATATATAGGTGAGTTAGAGAAAAAGTTTAGGAAAAGGAATATAGGGGGAGTGCAAACAAACGGAATAAGGATATGGAATCTCGACTACGCAGATGACATAGTCTTACTAGCGCTGAATAGGGAAGCAATCTTAGACGTGATGGATACCCTGAGGAGGTTCCTGAAAGAGAGAGACTTAATATTAAGCACAGAAAAGACAAAAATACTGATTTATAATAAAAAAGCAAATGAAAAAAAAGAAAGATGGAGATGGGAAGGAGATACATTAGAGGAAGTCAGAGTATTCAAATATTTAGGATTTACGTTTAACAGGGAGGGAAACCATAAAGACCATATAAAGGAAATGAAAAGGAAAGGATTAGCCGCAGTTAAAGAGGTGTGGGGATTAGGAGAAAGGGCATGCAAATATGACATAAATACAAGAAATATGCTATTCAATTATTTAGTGAGAAGTGTAATGGAGTATGGGGTAGAAATCTGGGGATGGAAAGAAAAAATGGAGCTGGAAAATATATTAACTATGTATTGGAGATGGATACTAGGAGTAGATTTGTGCACGCCCAAGTACTTAATACATGAAGAAGCTGAGGTAACGAAAGTAAAAGAGCGTTGAAATATGAAGATAAGGTAAAAAACCAGGATAAAGAGAGACTAACAAGGATATGCTGGGAAGAGAAACTGAAGAACGATAAGGAAGATGATTATATGACGAAAAAAGAAAAATACTTAAACAACCTAGGACTCAGCACGTTGGAATTAGAAATTATAAAAGGAATGGGAAAGGATATAGGAGAAGAGATACGAAAAAGAGAAAAGGACGCACAAGAGCAGTGGCAAAGAGAGAAAATAGAGCAATCCAGATATAATCCAAGATATAAGGAGATAATAACGGTAGGCAGACCAGGATAAGCCAAACCATTTAAGGAAAGGGAATAGAAGATATAGGGAAATAGCTAGAATTAGGTGTGGAAATATAGAAAGTGCAAACAAATATTGGGAAACAGAAGAGAATAGGAAGTGCAAATTATGTAGGAAAGAGTTAGGAACAATAGAGCACTTAGTCGAAACATGAGAAACAACTAGGAAATGGAGAACAGATATAGATAAAAATATAGAAGTAGGAACAGAACAACTGAGAGATATTTGGGAAGGCAGAAACAACGAAGCTGTAGGGAAGGGGGTAAAAGAAATAAATTTAGAAATAGAAAGAGAAAGACGTAGACTAGAGGATACTTAGAACTAAAGGTAGGGTAGGAAAGATTCAGGGTTAGAAAAAGGTATAGAAATAAAATTAGAATAGGAAAAGGATAATAATGTAAAAAGTATGAAGAATGTAAAAAGAAAGTGTAAAAATGTAGAAATGTAAAAATGTAAAAATGGTAAAAATGTAAAAATGGTAAAAATGTAAAAATGTAGAAATGTAAAAATACAGAAATGTAGAATTATAAAGGATCATTATCTAAAAACTGAAGAAGAATTATGTAGAATGAAAAATGTTAAAAGCAATATGTAAAATGTAAAATATAAAAGGCAAAATGCAAAAGGTAAAATATAAATTGTAAGAGGCTATAGGAAAAGTATAAGGTAAATGTAATAATATTAAGGTGAAATTGTAAAGCGTATTTATTTATTTATCATTTGGATTAAGTCAACAATGTAAAAATTTTTTGTAAAACTAAGTCCATTTCTGGGCCATGTAAAAGGCTGAAATAAACTTATATTATTATATTATTATATTATTATTATTAATAACTTTTATGCAATATGTTGAATGATTTGAGTAGCTGTGAAAAGCTTAGCGCATGAGTGCAAGAGAGACAGCATGATGAAAATTAACAGTTGGTGCCATCTTGCAAAAACTATAGAACTAGGTCTTTTCAGATATTATTAAACTGCCCCCATAAGAACCGATTTTCTATACAAGGTCTATATTCTTTGACTCGCTTACTAGAGCCCAGAATTTTTTCAGAAAATGTATGGTTTTTGAGTTTATAAGGACCCTATGGTTTTTAAAATATTGAGGTTTAAGATGTTTCATATTAGAAAAATAACGAATAACCGATTATGATGATGCTATGGACCAATTAATTAGCAGCAGTTTTTTAATTACACCACGAATAGGCTAATTTCAGTGAGTGAAAAAAAATATAAAATTAAGTACTTTACAATGCCAATTTTCAATATTTTTAATTTAAAACATTTCTGAATTTTTATTAACAAAAATTCACTATTGTTTTTCTTGCACAAAATTGTTTTTTTCACGCGCAAGTTGAACAAAAAATTTTGTAGCGCTAGCACTATTTTGACTTTTTTTGCCCATTAAGTCGATTTCAATTTACCATTTTTTAGATTGATAAGTAAGGAATTTTTCTTCACTCGCTAAAATATTTTAAAAATATTATTAAGGAAACTATCAATAATCAACACAGAGTATAATATTATTTCTTTGAGTAAGCACGAGAAAGCAGACAGACAAGCGGGCTCCAAGCCAAGCTTTGCCACGTTGCAATAGCTTCCTGCAAGGTTGGTAAGGTCATAAATGAGTGGCTCAAAAATGAGCCGGAGGATACCTGACAAAGTCCAACAGGGCTCAGGCAGCTGCAGATGTTGTGGGTTGGCGAGAGTGACAATCTCGTACCTACTGTGTAAATGCCCGTCCTTCGTCAGGCCGAGACAGAGGATGTGGGGAGTTTCTCTAGTCAACACGTTAGCAGAGTTGGTAGCCAGGTCACACTGGTTAGGTAAACCCGGGCCCCTCTTCTACGCGATGGCCTTGGAGCGCTGGACTAGTTTTCCCACGGTACCATCAAGGTGCCTTCAATTAATATAACACTAGGTTCGATACGATTTTTTTAAAGAATCAATTGTTATCTCACTTTACATTGTCTGCATTTTTAAAATTAATTCATTTTTGAATAACATACATAGTGGTCTTTCTGGGGAGAAGCTACAAGTTTCGAAACGTTGTACATAAACAAGTTATTGGCTCGTAGAGATTGTTCAACCCCTACAATTTTTAAATAATAACGATTTATAAACTAGACTTAGTCAGTAAATCAATTGTTATTAGCGTGGTTACATTTGTTATCAGATATATTAATATCAAATACTATTTTTTTGTTGCAGTTTGCCTTCGTCTTCAAGTTAATCCAGTTAATTCATCTTACTTTAATGGAATAAGCCCAGAAAGAGGATTTGCGGACTTTTTGTTTGCTCATATTATTCTTCATCTTGTTATAATGAACTTCATTGGATAAGCGTTTTGTAATAATTACAATAAAAAATGTTTTTCAACTGAAATATTTATTATTGTCTAGTAATTAATAAAATATTAATAATTAATATATACATATATTCCTTAACCATTTTTCTTAATTGATCTATAATATATAGAATACTGATACATGTGTAATTAATAACAGTAAAAGTATATATAAGCACCAAATTAATATTAATAATTTATGTTTCTCAATTCGAATTCAGGATAAAATTATATAATTCAAAATTGTTTATTATATTCGATTGTTTTACGCATAAAGTTACTAATGAAAAATTATCCTCACTATTCTTTTTCAATTTTTAAATACAATAATATATAATGTTGTATCTTGAACATCATAAAAAGGTCTATGTTATATTGCAATTTTCAAAACGCTTGAGTAACTGTGGAAAAGATCAATGTTGAATCAACGTTAATTTTATTAAAAAAGTTTAATTCGTATTGCTTTCAGAATGAAATCCGAGGGCACTCAGTCAGGTTCTATTTTCATAGATGTACACTTCGCAACAAAATTAACGCAACACCTGATTCCGATTAAAAAGTGGTGGAACTTCGAAGGTCGATATCTCAGGTAAAAAGTATCGTAATGGAATGATTTTTTTTTAAATTAAAGGTCAAAGTCTCTACTTTAAGACGGTGGAACTCGATTTTCGATTTGACCCAAACCCCCCTTACGTGACCTTGAAATTCAAGGTCATTTTTTAAAATCCAAAAATAGTAAACTTTCAGAGTGCACCCGCGCGTGGGTGATTTTTTTTCAATAATTCTGATCATTGCATCTTAAAGTACAACTCTTTATCTTTAATTTAAAAAAAAATTTGACCCGCTACGATTTTTTTGACGATTTTGCAGCGTTTTAAAAATTGTATTAAAAAAACTCGTTTTTTATGAAAAATTTGATAATTTCAATCCATCCTACGATTCTATCTGCGGTGTAGAATGACTCGACTTCGCAAATCAATATCTCAGATTCAAAATGTCACATGCACGGGTTCAAATGTTATTTCTTGGTTGATTCTGATCAAATCAAAATGGAAAACTCGTATTTGAGCGAAACGAATATTACCGTCGATTTTAACGTTATCCAATAAGCACCACGAGGAATGAATCGAGACAGAATTCGAGAAACAGTCGAAAAATGAACCCCTATTTGTCTTGCTATCTCATGTAGACTAAGTCCAGCTTCTCAGAGTGCAACAATTTGCGCAGATTGAATTTCATTCAACGGAGAACAAAAGATTAAAGAATGGTAGATTTGTAAAAGAATCGTATTCGTTAAACTTTGGACACGGTCAGTTATTGAATTGAAAATTTTTTTTCCTTACTGATTTCAGGAAACAATATGCAACTGATGACAAATTTGATAAATTTGTACACTTCATATTTTTTAAGAGATATTTGATGGAAGATAAAAGTTATGTAACAATAACGTTTACAAATTTAAAAAATTTGTTTGTTACATTTAATTCAAGTTAAACCCGATTGACTACCTCCTCGTGGTGCTTATTGGATAACGTTAAAATCGACGGTAATATTCGTTTCGCTCAAATACGAGTTTTTCATTTTGATTTGATCAGAATCAACCAAGAAATAACATTTGAACCCGTGCATGTGGCATTTTGAACCTGAGATATTGATTTGCGAAGTCGAGTCATTCTACACCGCAGATAGAATCGTAGGATGGATTGAAATTATCAAATTTTTCATAAAAAAACGAGTTTTCGTTAAAAAATATCACCCACGCCCGGGTGCACTCTGAAAGTTTACTATTTCTGGATTTTAGAAAATCGAGTTCCACCGTCTTAAAGTAGAGACTTTGACCTTTAATTTAAAAAAAAATCATTCCATTACGATACTTTTTACGTGAGATATCGATCTTTGAAGTTGCACCACTTTTTAATCGGAATTAGGTGTTGCGTTAATTTTGTTGGGAAGTGTATTTTTCTTCTAGAGATATTTAACAGATATATGAAATGCTCATTTTTTTGCATTTCTATTTTCAATAAGAGTGATTATAGATACTAAAAGAATATTATATGCAAGCAATAGAATGGCAATCCCACTGAGTATAGCGGGAGAGAGAGAGCATCGACAACATTGGGTGAGGCACTGAATAGCTCCGAGCCGAGAAGGTCAAGAGAATAAAAATTCAAGCCAACTCGGGAAAGCATATTATACACTCCGAATACTTTTATATATAGGAAGTGGAATACGATAAGAACAGGAGAACAAAATTATCTTATGCGGAATTAGCATTATTCAATTAAAGTAAAACGATTGATGTAACAAATATCTAAAACGAAATACGAACAATCATGCGCGAGACGACATTATTGTACGAACACAAATTTCGGTAAAATATGATCTAACAAAGAGTCAGAATAACTAACTCAAACACGTCGTAAGAATTATAATACACGAAAGTTAAAACCAGACTGAGATTTGAGCATATTGAACGTCGTTAGAAGCATTTCAATAGTGAGTGTAAAAATACAGCGAATGTAAAAATGTACAAACATCATATCCACAACGAGGAAAATCAAGAACAAATTAGGAGATGCAGACGCTAGAAACGCAATGCTCCACCTATTACCGACGGACCGCCTTACCTACGCATCACGGGGCCTTGGCCCACAGCGGTCCCTCTTTCGATACCTATTGCAAGAGAGGTACATGAAAGAAACAGCCTTATCCGCAAAAAGTAAGTATCCATATTCACGGCAAAGTAGATCACTACTTTGATAACTACAAGAAGTTCGGAGAAGCCATACGACGCAAAGAAGCTTGACCAGTTGAACAAATATAGAGCCCAGCAGGACGTTACTATATTCGGGGGAGGGGACGTATAATAAGCAGCAAGAAAAAGTCAGAGACGAAAAATAGTAAGAAGAGGAGTAAGCCCGGACTATATAAGGGCCCGGATAAACTGCACGGACTCAATGTCTCAGTCGGGGTTAATCTCTTTCAGTCGCACTTAAAACCTTGGGCGGGGCCGGATACCTACGTTATCACAATCTCAGAAAATCAATCGGGAACTTAGTCACCGTCGAATAAAATTTAGCCGAGTCGGAACTCGGTTCGGGACTTAGCATCGGTAGACATAACATTATTCGTTTCGGGACTTAGCTTCAGTGCACACAAAAATCGTTCGGTCCGGGATTCAAGTTCGACAAGACTTATTATCGAAAGAAATTAGAACCTCGCGTCAAAATAATGCAAACACGAATAATTTTCATATAGTATAAATTTGGACGGAACCCAGGATTTTTGCATTTTTAGGTTAGGATATCTCAAAAATCGAGCGGCGAGATAAAGTAGTTACCGCAGAGCAACGGGCAAAGAAAAGATTAACGATATCACAAAATAAAAGGACAGTAGCTTAAAATTCTACGCCTATAGTTAATAGTTCGAAAAATTTACAAGATACAAGACAATTGACCAAGAAATTGTTGAAGAGACTGAGGATTTAAGGAATAAATTTGTGATTAGATTAAAACGAGATTTAACTCCGTTTATAAAACAAGAGGCTTTAGACGACTATTTTTTAAATCAGGAATACGGAATAAATCAGAAATACGAATTTAAATCAGGAAAACGTTGTCAACGTCAAAGAAAAACTTCAAAGAATGAAAAAATTTTCACACGTGTTCAATTACACAGGGCAACATGATTTTGGACCCAGAAACCAGACTATACTTTTCCGAAGGTTTTCGGTGCGCTGAACACGAATCTGGCCACAGAATTGCTCCATCAGCTCTGATTTTCGAGATATCCTAACCTAAAAATGCGAAAATCGCGATTTTGGCCTATATTTGAGGTTATGTAGCATTCTGTGATTCAATAGGATCACAGTAGAGATAGATAAAGATAACAGACACGGTTGCTATGTAATAGGAGGTCCCCCTCTTGGTTGCTAGCTGTGGGTCATGCCTCTCTCCAGAACGGCAAATCCCAGAGACGAGCGGACGAGCGGGGAGACCCATCCCCCCTTAACGCGCGCCTACTTGCCTACTGATACTTAAAACTGTGCCACCTTCTCGATGCTCCTGCCATACTGATGCCCACTCGCCGCTCTCTCGCCTTTCTCGGGAAACACCTACCCCCCTACAACCACACACACTACACACAATCACACACTCTATCTATCTCGCAATAGTACCACAATTCCTTCAGTATTAAATCTTCTGTCAGCTCAACAACATCAGAGCTGACAATAAAATCTATCTTCTCCTTCTCTGGATATTTTACTAAACTTGACAATCGTAATATTGACAACTACAACTTTTATTATTTGACATATGTATCGTAAGTTTCAAAATCAAGTCTTTGTTATAACAGTGGTGCCTCTTGTAATTATATATGTATTTTATCAATAAATTTTAGTGGCCTTGAAGAGGGAGGTTAAGCCTCCGAAACGTCGGCCGAATTAAAAAAGTGATTACTCGTGGAGATTATTCTTCCCACCTCAATATAATCTATAATCGAATTGTACCGGTCTGTACTGGGGCAGTCCTTAAATGTGTCAGGCGCGTCGAGTATTAGAGATCGTGGTGGTGTTGCCGAGTCGTAGTTGGGTAGACCGATGTAAACATGGTCTCTCTGTTGATTTTGGTTCTTGGTCTATTCTTTTTGGCTCGTCGACGGATTGTTAGTATCGGTAAAAAGGTTATTAGGTTTTGAACAGTTTCGATTTTCGGGGTGAGTATCATAGGAGTAGGATCGAGTTTTGAGGAGTTAAGTCGAGGCATTAGGTACGGGTCAGAGTCGTGAGTGGATGATCGTGTCGATGTGGATAATGCGTATACTGTATTAGTTGTTTTGCATTTCTGCTTTTGTTGTAGGTTTAGATTAACGAACGCGCTCGTAGATTTGCAATGATTATATATGCACACATAGATGTTGTCGAGTAGCGCTGTTATACTTAGTATGATTTTAAGTATAACTATTGGTAATTGCAAATAAATGATGACCTTGGAGAAATCCATCTGGTTGACATCTAAGTGATGGGTTGATGGAGCATTGTCCATGCTACAGGTCTCCTTGGTGGTCCTCTCATTATATTTTAGTTGGTAAATATTAGACAGTCGTATAATAAAGTGAGCAATCCGTAGCCTTTTGTAATGGCGTCTTCTCGTGGGTGCTCAGTGCATTCAAGTTGAGTCAGTATTTTTTTGTTTCATTGATGTGTGGTATACTTGCTGACTTTATTCTTGTAGTCCTTTCAGCTATTTTATCTAGTCGGTTATTCCCACGTTGATACCGAATATGTACTATAAAAGTATACTGATCTTTCGCAATGTGGATATGGCCTAGGAATTCGCAACATATATTCGCAACATAGTAGTCATTATGGCTGATATTATTATTACGGCATACAACTGAGAAAATACAATAATATTAGTTTATATTTTCATATCATTTCGCAAGTAGGTATTAGCGAATTTTTAGTTTGACGTTAGTGCAGCAATTAAGCGATACGTGCAATCTGTATAATTTATTGCTTATTTTTTCCCCTCATTGATTTTCTTGGTCATTTTCATTGTCTGAATGGGCGATATATAAGTTTGTTCTATTTAGTCGAGCGTGTGATCGCTGAGGACGTAACAAGCAGTTTATTGGAAGCAGTTCGCAATCGTAACTTTCGTTACTTGTATTTTGGGCGGGTTCCATTTGTTTGCTTTTTAGCTTGGGACACATTGCACAGTAATATAAAAATGATAATTATGCAAATGGTTAGTATTATGGAGGTTCCTATGGATCCATATGTTAGGCAGAAATGTGTGTTATGGTAATCTTGCTGTTCAATAAATTCATCATACTTGTCGATAATGTTATCTAGCGTTAATTGCGGTTCTAGTTTGGTTAGAATATTTTTGTTACTGATAGTTGGAAAATTTAATGTGTGATTGATGCTTCTTAATATTCTGTAAAATGACGATGTATTTTTAAGATATTTAGTATTATTTGAGATTTGTATATGAACTCTTTACTGCTTCCTAGATTTATTAATCCTTTCATTGTTACGTGCTCTTGTTTGGCAGAACAGCGAAGTTGGATAGTTAATATTCCAACTCCTTTTATTTGGACTATCTCTTGTTGTTCTCCTGGGCATGGGATACGTATAGTCTTTTCCTTGGGTAACGAGCATAACCAAACGTCTATGGATTCTAAATGTGTTCAGTGATTGAATTGCTTAGGTGTATAAATAACAAGTAAAAAAGAAATGGAAATATATGGTAAACTGATAATCTAACAGTAAGAAATAATGTAAAAGTTGGATACTCGAGGATTTAAAAATTCAGGAGATTATGATGCTGTAGATCAATACGAGGTAGTGCAGTAAAAGTAAGAGAGAGAGGAAGAGACCAATAACGTCACCACACACCAATCACAGATCGACGCTCGTCGCATATAGCTTCATGGCAGTAACTATAGCAGAATGGCGTCCCTGTAAACCAATCACAGCCCGACTCTCGTTGCATACAACTACGGCACACTATAGCAAATGTCTATGGCAGGAAAAAAAGAAAAGGCGGCGTATCAAAACAGGGATTCCCTCATTCGGCAACATCGATAGGATCAATAAACCGATTTTACCCAAACTTGATATGAAGGCACGCATACACCCCCCGACGAGATATTAGATACTTAAAGAATATTCTGACAGTAACATTCTCTTAGAGTTCGACTTTACGAGTTTAAACATACTCCCTCATCAAATTTCAATGCAATTGAACAAATAGATTGTCATTAACTAACCAAACAAGTAAAAATGTACACCCACCGTGAGAAAAGTCGCACATATTTAAGTGACAAACTCTCAAGAGTTTTAAGGGAAAAATTCCTCTACAGTAAGTTGCACCAGGACCTTGTAGTCTTTATAAGTCCTCGAGCATATTTTTAAGTGCCAGCGATCCCAAATTACAGGGAAAACAAGGGTAAAAAGGTCATATGTCATAATACCAAAGTGATATATATATATATATATAGTCAACTAAATCATATATATATATAGTCAACTAAATAAATACAATAAGACACGCATAATGAGACAAAAAAAACACATACCTAGAGTAAAAAACTCATAAGAAAATCCTAAAGAAAAATCATTTTATAGAAGGATACATCCGATGACGGCAACACATTTAAACGTCCATGCGATCAATATCAAATCAACAAAGCTCACACAACATTAATATATGAGTCAGAACCGGTCACAATAAAATCAAGAGTTTTACACAACTTTCTTGAAAAAGAGAAGACGAATCCTATAAATAAGAATCGATGAGAACCGAATATGCAACGAAAAAGATAATTATGGTAGGTTTTGGGGCAATTCAAACAGTTTTCGCAAAATTACGCGAACTTTCATCCAGAAAAGTGACAGCGTGGTACCACTCGTGATGGAGATCGCCATACATAATAGATAATAAAATTAGACAAACTTTTATGGCTGAGGGAAATTAAAATAAATTGTCAAATTAAGTTAAACCTTATCAATAGTATAATAAATAAAAGATATATATATATGGGACACCAGGCACCGGAGTGCCAGGGATCCCACGATCCCCTTACCTTGAGACGCCGCCCCGTGTCGAAAACGCCAGTTGATGTGGGTAATTCGTTAAATATTAAGTCTCTTTTTTCTATTGGCACATACTTTAAAGTTCCTTTACAAATAATTATCTTAATATTAGAATCCTCAAAAACTTTGCTAATTAAATTTAAAATCTCATTCCACTCTAATTTTTCAATTTCTTTACTTTTCGCAAAACTACAATCGTTCTGATTTAATTTTTCTAAATTTTCTTTTAATGCAATCAATACTGTTTCTATATTTATTTTAATTTGTGATATTGACTCTCGTTTATCTTCTTTAATGCACATAGGAAAATAGTATTTATTGTTTGATCTTTTATTGCTTTTAACTTCATTTATTTGTAATTTTGTGTTTGGATCTACTTTTTTATATTTAATCAACTCCGTCGCAGCAAAATCACACGGTTTTCCAACACTATCTATAAAATAGGCTACATTACTTTTCCTATACTGAATTAATTCTTTACTATAAACGATCTTTGAATTATGAAATTCATCTTGTGATTTTGTTTCAACTTCGTCATCTGAAATATCATTATTTAAAATATCATCTTTATTGCTATTGAAAAGTTCTTTGTCATTTATATCGTCAGTCTTATCATTGAAATTTTCTTCGTCAGAGGACGACGATAAACTATCCTCATCTTTATCATTAGCTTGTTTTAAAGGTTTTGGTTTTATTTTATTTAATTTAGGTAAATTTTCTATTTCAGCTTCAATATCACCGTCACTCTCCTCACTCTCTTTGTAGTTAATTTTATTTTTATTTCTTTTTGGGTACCGATCTTTAAGTGGTCTTTGATCTATTTTTTTTGTAACATTCCGGTTTTTATTTTTCACTAATCTCTTAACGTTTGGTTTTTGAATTTTAGTTACTTCATTTTTATCTTGTTCAATCAAATTTTTCTTCATTTTATTCCTTGCTCTTGTCATAACGTTTAACTCCACGGGACTCTAGACAAAGCATTTACGTTACAGTTTTGCTTGCCTGGCTTATATTCAATCGTGTATTCAGATAATTTAAATCGCCATTTTTGAACTCGAGTGTTTAAATCAGCAGATTTGAACCATAATAAAGGCTTGTGATCTGTGATTATTGTAAATCGACGTCCAAAAACATAAGGTCTAAATGTTTTAACGCTATGTATCATGGCGAGTGCCTCTTTTTCATATACATCGTACTGTAACTCCGGTCCTCTCAATACTCTCGAAGTGTATGCTATGGGTCGGTCCTTTCCAATAGTCCCTTAAGATAAAATCCCTCCCAAAGCATATCCCGATGCATCAGTTGTTATAAGAAATGGTTTTGTGAAATCTGGATATTGCAACAATGGAGCATTGCACAATATCTCTTTAAGTTTCACAAAAGATTCTTCACATTCTTTATTCCAGTCAAATTCTGTTTCCCTTTCTAACAGTTTTGTCAAAGGTTTTGCTATCTTTGCAAAATCTTTGATAAACCTCCTGTAATACCCAGCTAAACCTAAAAATTGCCTAATTCCCTTAACATCTATTGGCTGTGGAAACTTCGAAACTGCTTCAATCTTACCTAAATCAGGTTGAATCCCTTTTTCACTTAAAAATGTCCTAAATATACAAGTTCTCGTCTTAAAAATTCACACTTATCCGACTGTAGTTTTAAATTAGCTTTTCTTAATCTATTCATTACTTCATCAATTAACGTATTATGCTCTTCAATATTTTGGTAAACTACAATGTCATTAATATATACGAAAACCCCTTTTCCCAATTAAATCGCCTAAAACTATATTCATTAACTTCTGATACACCGCCGCAGCGTTTTTTAATCCAAACGGCATTCTTAAATATTCAAAGTGTCCTACAGGTGTTGAAAAAACTGTTTTATGTCTATCTTTTGGATCTAACATTATTTGATGAAAACCTGATATCTAAAATTGTAAAATACTTCGCCCCTCCCACTTGATCAAAAATATCAGCTATATTAGGAATAGGATATTTATCCGGTATTGTCTTTTCATTTAATTCTCTGAAGTCTAAAACTATTCTCCATCTTATTTTTCCTGTCGAATCTGGTTTTTTTGGTACTACCCAAATTGAACTATTAAATGCTGAATTTGAATGTTGAATAATCCTTTTTCTTAATAACTCTTTAATCTGTGCCTCTATCTCTAGTTTTAATGAATGCGGTAACCTATATTGTCTAACGTAAATTGATATATCATCGGTAGTATTAATTCTATGTGTCAAAACATTAGTAGCTTCTAAATCTTCCCCTTGTAATTGGATTCTATCAGCATGTTTTCTAATCAAAGCGTCTATTTGCTCTACCTCTTCTTCTGTAAGCCCATCTAACCTTAAAATTCCCATCACCTCATCTGCTCTAGCATTTAATACTTCTGGATGTACATTTGGCTGTTCCACTGGCTCTATACAATGCTCCTCTCTAATTGCATTAAAAATATTACATAATTTACTCTCTAAAATATCTGCGTCTTGCTTTATTTCAAGTTCGTTAAAAGTTTCTTCTTTTGAAACACAAAAACTATAAATTTGTCCCATATTTGAAAATTCGTTTGAATAATAATCATTTTCCTCGTCATGAACCGAATAATTATTGTACATCGAATCGACAATATTTTCTTCCTCTGACACTGAATCATAATCTTCTTCGTTAATTGGCATTTTATCATCTACTGTTAAATCTATAAGTTTTCTATCTTTAAATGGTGAATATTTATCATGTACTCTTAAACATTTGGTTTTAAAATTCAAAATCGTGTCATGCTTACTTAAATAATCGACTCCTATTACTCCCTCAGCTGGTATAGGAAAGTCATCCGGTACGACTTGTATTCTGTGCTCAATTCCAAAAATACCTATAATAGTTGGTCCTTCAGTTTTTATTATTTCGCCATCTATACCTCTCAAATACATCTTATCTTCGTTATCTATTTTACAATAATCTGGCACTAACTTTCTTTTTACATTCTGCTCCTGTATCCCCATATAAAAAAGTCATGACCGGATGTTGTGAAGCCAAGATAGAAGTTATGTGATTGGCTCATGTAGTGCGCATGCGTCTAAAACAGGAAGTCTAAACGTCTTCTAGGTTAGGGTGCGCAACGCGCGCTTTTCAAACTCTAGTTTAGTAAAAATTGCGTGATCGTTTGCGTAGGAGAATTTAACACATCTATAAAAGGTAACTTAATATCTGCATTTGAAACTTCATAATTTACGAATTTATTCTGTTTATTTATTTCATTATCCTGTTTGAATTTAATTATATTTCCGTTTACTTCTTAAGTTTTACTATCAAAATTTATTTTACAATAATTTTTGTATGAAAATTCACAACCTAAAATTCCATTATACGGCATCTGAAAATCGTCATCAACTACAAAAAGTCTAGTACTACTACCTATAACTTTCATCTCAAATACCCCTAAACTCTCTACTGGTTTGTCAGAAATTCCTTTTAAATTAAAAATTGTTGTTGTATCAATCTCTACTGTATTTGGAACTGAGCTAATTTTAATAATATTACTTTGAGCCCCTGTATCTATCAAATTTAATATTGAATGTTTTATTTTTGTCTCTTAACTCTACATACGGTATTCCTGCATTTTTATTTATATTGGTATTAGCTCCGATAAATCTGGTGAATTTTCCATCTGATGCTGTTCTTGAATTTGGTTCTTCGGACTCGCGCCTGTGTTCTGAAGAACTCTGGAGTTTTCCGACTCTCTTACTGGGCATTCCCTAATAAAATGTCCTGGTTGTTTACAATAAAAACACATAAATTGATTGCTATTACTCTCTTTACTTGCGTACGCTACAGTTTTTGCATAGCACCTAGCTGCCGTATGTCCATTGCGATTGCATTTTTCGCAAGGTAACTTTGATCTATTTACCACTTGTTCTTGATTTAAGATACTGCTCTGATTATTTAACCTACTACACGTATGCCCCGTCATTCCACAGAATTGGCATTGAATACCATTTCTTACTGTTCTACAAGTATTAGCGCCATGACCCCTAATCCCACAAATTTGACATATAATGTTTAATTTTCCCATGTGCATAGCTTAGCCTGATGTCCGGCAACTCCGCATAATTGGCATGCTTCATTACTATTATTTCCAAATCTACACTTACTAGTCGGATGTCCCACGCGATTACAAATACTACAAATATCATTACCTTTTTTATTACAATTTTGTGTATCGTGTTCATTATTTCTACAAATTTTACAAAAATATACTCTTTTCTTCTCAATTGATTTACTATTTCCACTTTGATTTATTCCACGCAAGGCGTTTTGTGCATTTAAAAGTCTCTCTGCGGTAATCGCATTTTTCACAATGTCTAATACAGTATCGGCCACAAACATTTTTCTCACGATTTCCGGTTTTAATCCGTCTTTAAAACATTCAATTATGTTGTCCGTTGTCGCTTTTTTACATTCGTCAGTTACCTCCGCGTTCGTTGCAACTCGCTTAGCTTCTAATATTCTCGTTCCCAAATCTCTCATTTTATTTGCAAATACTATAACACTCTTATTTTCCTATTGATATGAACTACCTAACTCTCCTTGTAACTGATGCACGGTTTTAGCAGGTAAATATATGTCGCGAATATAATTAGTTAACTCATCTACTTTTTAAAATTTTTCTCCTAATATGGCTTTCCTAGCCTCGCCTACAAGCTTACCTCTCAAAACGTTTGTAAGATTTTCCTCTGCAGTGGTAGGAATCATTTCCTTTGCCTCCTGACATCCTTCTAAAAAATTGGATAACTCCGACAAATCTCCACCAAACTCTGGCACTACTTTAAGCGCGTCTTTTAAACTAATGTTAGTCCCTGCTGTGGACATGTTGTCTTCGTTTTCCACTGAATTTGTGCTATCGTCTAAAGTAACTTGGTCTATTACCGTTTTTTCCCCGGTCGTGTTATTTTCTGTTTCGTCAAAAATGTCTTTGTTCAAAGTGCTATTGTGTGATGTCGCTGAATTAAAAGTATCTGACAGTTCTGATTCGTTTCCAAGATCTTCGTCTTCTACTTGTCTAAATTGTTTAAATTTATCTATCTCTTTTTGCAACTCTGGATCATTTTTTGATTGGTTCCGCGTAACCCGTTTATCACTCATGTATACGTTTAATTTTTAAAATGTCTTTAATATTTTTAAATAATAGTTTTCCTTAAATTCAATTCAACTAAAACTGCTCGTGGCAAATTATTTTTACCAAAATTCCATTTATTTTATTCTTTACTTATTCTTTAACCAATTTTCACTTTATTTATTTTTTAAAAACTTCAGTTTCCTTTATTTTAATTACCTTAGTTTTCTTGATTTCAAATCCTTTAATTTCCCGTTTATTTATAATTTTCTTTTTAATTTATTTTTTTATAATATTCATTTAAACCTTATTTTCAAATATTTTCGATTTTCTTTCTTTTAAACTGACAATATAACCTTTATACTTTATTCAAACAAATCAACTTTATATTTTCTTATTTTGTTCACTTAAAACTGTAACGGTTGCGTTCCCCTCGCACCGGATTTTGTCAGTTGGGATTCAGGATTCGGAAAGGGGAGTGAGGTTAGAAACAACTCCGTTTGGTTAAGTTTAAATAGCTGGTATATTTAATGTTTCTCAAGCCGTGTCATCATTCGCCACCTGTAACCAAACAAAAGTACGCCTTTAAAAGACTTATCTCTTACAACTACTTCTTATTGTCTAGACGGTGATTACGGTACTTATTAACTATCGGCGCGATCCTTAACATCTAAACGGTATGACGCTTAACATTCCGTCGTCGCTTACGTTTGTTTCTGGTACGTATCGCTTATTCGGTACGGTCGCCGGTACGCTTTCGCTTACACCTACTTTTACATACTACGCCTAGAGCACGGCGATTTGGCTATTCCCTGGTGAAACACCAGGCGTGTAATCGCTATCGCGGAGTCCTCGCCAGAACGTGTGCGGACTCCGCGCCGGTTCCCGATTTCCTCTTACCCTGCGTGCACACAGCGGCAAGTGAAGCGGCGGAGCGGTGAGTGAATGTGTGTGTGTAGTGTTGTTGACCACAGGATCCGATTGAGACGTGTGCGCACGACTCAACCTGATACTGGAATCGCCCTCCGCGGTTCCTCTTACTTTGTGTGCGCACAGCGGCAAATGAAACGGCGGAACGGTGGGGCTGTGCGTGTACGTGCAGAGTCTGACAGAGACGTGTGCGCACGACTATGCAAGGCTCTGCAGTCAGTTTCGGGTTCCGGTTATCCTGTGTGCGCACAGTGGTAACAGGAACGGTGGAAACGGTGTGACGGTGAAGCGGTATATGTGCGGAGGGTGTGCAGATTCTGACAGAGACGTGTGCGCACGACTCTGCCAGTATTTGCAGCTAGTTTCGGGTTCCGATTACCCTGTGTGCGCACAGTGGTAACAGGAACGGTGGAAACGGTGGTTGGCGGTTTAGTGCCTGTAGTTGCGCTACGTGTGCTCACGAGAGCACTCCTGCAGGTACTCGGTGGGTCTGAATTACCCTGTGTGCGCACCGTGGTAATTCAGACGATAGTGCGGTAGTTTCGGTATCTGTGCCGTTACGTGTGCGCACGAAAACGGTCAGATATCGGTAGTTCCTCTAGGGCCCTCCTAGCGGTGTCGTGTGCTCACGACAACGCTCGGATCGGGAGCTCTGATCGAACTGCCGCCGTGCTGTCGCGGCTGGGCTTATATAGCCCCAGTCGCTGGCGCCAACGCCCTCTGGTGGTGATTGGGTCGAGTGTTGTTTGTGTATTTGTGTGGTGCTTACCGTGCTCTTTTCGGTGGTGTGTTAGTTTGTTTGCGCCCAACGTCGGTTTCATTCGCGGCTGTGTTTACATTGTTCGAACACGTGTTGCTATCCATGAGCACTCGGCTTGTGCTCATGTTGTTGTCGTGCGGGTCTGCCTTTCGCTCGCTTTGTTTGTGTGCCCGCTTGTATGTGTTCTGCACGAGACTGATATCTCGTTGCAAAACTTTAAACTATATTATTTTGATATAAAAATTTTTCACTAAATTTCAAACTAAATTTCAAGTATTTTATTCTCAAGTAAACCATTTATACACTTTTTCATTATAAAAAATCTCACTTGAGACCATGTAGAAATCACCAACACTAATTTTCAATAAAAACCGAATAAAACTGAACAAACTCTACGCGTTTTTTCAAAAAAACATATTAGAAACGTTATGATCCCGACTGAACCCCCAAAATTTGTTATGTCCGATAGTCGGCGCACAATGTAAAATGTCTCCGTTTTGAGTCAGCTTCCGCTGAACTCGGGATGGAGTCGTTCCTTATTTTATTTTAAAACTTTGCGTGAGTTAAAACTAAAATTCCAAACCCTGCTTATTATTCAAATTTCAAACCTTTTAATAAAATTTGCTTATAAAAACTTATACTTACTTTCCTTTTTGAAGAAGTATCGAATTCAAAGTTTACAGGTTTGTAAACCTCTTCCTTCTGGTTTTTGAACAAAATGAACACCTTTATAAATGGGAATAAACTCAAAATTTATGAAATTAAACTTCACTTCAAAAAGTTTTAGTAATATATATATTTTAAAAACTTTGAAAAAAAAATATTTTAACACAATTTAGCCACCACGGCTTAGAACACAAAGCTCGACTGAACTCCTCAACCAGACTGCAATTTTCCTCGCTCGCAATTTCTCGCGTCGCGTCTTTTTCCCTCTCCAACCCGATTTTTCCTTCGGCCTATCCCTTTGGGTCTGCGTTAGCGCTCTCTATATCGGTCATTAACCTATAGTGTCGCCTCATTCCGCTTGGCTGCCGCCTCTTCCGGTCCTCTTCCGCTCCAGCTTTGGTCCCACCCACGCTATTCTCCTAGTCTTGCCGATTTCCATTAGATGTCCCTACCTGTATCATTTCTGCTTTTCCTAATTGTTATTTTATAATAATTTGTAGATTTTATATTCTTTTCTTGTATAATAATATAATACTTGTGAACTATGTTATTAATGTGAACTATGATATTGATGATTTAATATTTTAAAATTTCAAAACTGTATTTCTAATATTATTTCTTAAACTCGTTATTTTTTACTTATTATAATAACTTAAATTTTATTTCTAACTAGTATTCTTTTAATAAACTATCTAATTAAGATTATAAACAAATCGTAAAATCTGCACGAGCAAAAATTTATCTCTACGCCACGAATACGAGTTCTTCATTTTAACATAAATAAAAAAATATGCACAGTTCTATATTTTGTTATTTTTCAACTGTTCATACTTTTTATGAATCTAATTTTATATTTGTTTCATCATAAATATTCCATTTTTAATATAAATTTTGCTTTGCGCAGTCTCGTATTCTACGGTATAGCACATAAAATATTTAAGGCGCCAGATTGTCACACGCAAATTCTTCTAATGGTTGGATTTACCCTGTCTGCGCACAAATTTTACGATAGGGCCGCTGCCCCTTGTATACCGATCCCAATCGCTATACCTACGCTCGCTTCTAATTGTTATTTTTTCAGACGGCCTAATTGCTCTGTCTGGATGCTCGCTTGCTCTTAAGCCGTACGGTACATATTTTTTTGGAACGCAGCTGCGTCGATATTTTATTTATTTTAAAATTTTTATATTTTCCTTACATATCTATTTTTTATCTATGACGTAACAGCTATTACTACTATCTTTTGATTTCTGTTGTACTTTTTTCTTATTCCTCTTCAGTACTTTCTTGATTCGTGAAAAAAACTTTTCAAAGATTATCTTGCTCATCATGCAGCAGGCTGTCATCATAGCCAGTGTTCGCTCGTCTCCATCTGTTTCATCCGCGAGCATTCGTGAAAATGCGTATTCAGCTATAACTCGATCAGCCTTGTACCGGTTCCCTTGTTTGTCACGGTAGACTAGATCATGCTGACGACATGCCTCAATCAATGGATTTATACCGACTTCACCACGTTCAATACGTTCTGCTAGTTTTGTACCTGGGCCACAAAATCTATATCGGGGTACGTGCATTTCAAACGGTAGCAAATCGATCAATTCATCCAGTGCGCTATTTTTAACGTTCACTCGTTCTTGCCCTTCTTATTCTTCTTGGTCGGTGATTTCACTCTTCTGTCCTGCTCGAACCTCCCGCTCAATGGTCGCCATGATGTAATTTCAGAACTGGCAGCAACAACTTTTTCCTCGGCTGTTTTGAACTTCCCTGACCAGTTGCTGCTGCTACTGCTGCTGCTGGTTTTTTTCCGTTTATGTACTCGCGCTGCTATGCCTCCGTTGCTTTCATCTCCTTCGCCGGTGTCAGAGCTAATGGTGTCGGCAGCAGCCTGGCGTGGCGTTTGAAATAGACCACCAACACTACTTGGTGATAAATTCTGGCGTGGAGCGGCACCAGTGGCACCACCTGGTGGTAGTGGTATATTTCTAGGCGGGATGGCCTAACCTGGTATACTGGCTACTATGGTATTCCAAACACGATTATTACCGATGTATTCCCGATGAATAACGATTCTCGAAGAGCAACGGCAAATTGCGTGAACCCAGATGGTGGAGAACCTTTTCTATTTCTCATAGCATCATTTAACAGGTCAATCATGTTGGCTCCGTGTATACGCACACCACCTATTCTTACGGTGCCATTTGCATCCCAGGCAATATACCCACTAACACGTAATTTACGCAATACTTGTCCAGCCTATCGCCTGTACTTTGTAGGCACGCTCTCGATGATGCTCGCATCAATCCGATCCTCATCCTCGAGCTGCTATGCCTCGTGATTATAATTGTCGTCATTTCCATCATCATCATCATCATCATCATCATCATCATCATGGTTGTTGTTTTGCATTTAACGCCAATCTTTGTTATCATTTTCCTCCTTTTTTCTAATTTTATCATAGTTATCGACATCCTTGAGTTGGAGATAACGCTGCAGCACAGAACGATATTGTGTCCATTTTTCCTGCTCATTTTTGCAAGTAGATGAATTCAGTATGTTGTTAATTTCAGCATCTAGTCTAGTCACCACGGTTCCGGGTGTTTGTACAGACTTTAATATATTAGCAGCATTATTGCACCCGCTATTTGCTAGCACACTCTGGAGACGTTCAACGTTCTCATGCGGCACAAGCACCATCTTTTTAGCGTGTTCCATGTCGTCTAGTTACTAATGATACTAGCCAACAGTGTACCAATAATAGGAGCCAATAATGCTGGTAAGAAACCACCGCGTTGTACAATGATTTTTTTCTTTTTCGACAGGCTCACACAAGGTTCGGCTAACTTCCGCAGTGTTTTTGAATGTCTGCGTAAGCGTGATTTGTGAGACTTCTCCAACGGTACGTTACCGATCAACACATTCAAAGCACACTCACAAATATGACACACTAATTTCGAATCAGCAATCGTTTATCGTTCAAATGGAACAGCGCTTTTAAAATGACAGCGTTCTTACTCGCAGTTGTCCGGTGTAGTCTGTTTTAAATCCAGCAGAAGGTATCCGTATGGTCTCGATGTGGCGTCCCAGTAAGCCACTTGCAAAAATTGTGGATCCTCGGGACAGAGTTGACGCCACAGATGCTGTATCTGAGATCTATCTCGCAAATTTCCAAACACGACAATGTATTGTGCGTTTAGAGATATGTCACGCTGTCCTCTACCCTGATGAAAGACGTTCTGTGTGATGAATATCACCGAGAGCGAGTGATGATGGGAGGCCTTCGAGTAAATGTCGACTATACTGCCGTTTAACGATGATACTCGCATCAAGTCAATGATCACGAGTTTCGGTCTGGAATTACCGGCCCACCCTGTTGGAAAAGTTTGATAGAAGTCGATTAGATCACATATTGACTTGAATAATGAATCTTAATTCCACTTTTTATATTAGAACTTGATAAACTGCGATAAAATACGATACAAATCTATATAACTCGATTGAACTTAATATAAAAAATTATAATTAAAATAGATAGACCATGATCTTCTTGAAATTCTATTAATTTCAATTGTAATTCTTCATATTAACTTTAATCGACTTATATCGATTTTTATCGTATTTTATCGCGTTTTATCAATTTCTAATGCAAAACGTGGAATTAAGATTCACTATTCAAATTAATTGAAATCTTATCGACTTAAATGGTGAATTCTAATTGACTTAAATAAATTTCTATTCACTTTTTCCAGCAGGGCAGTCACTAGTCTGCGGTAAACCCTCGCAACATTTCACCTTCTTGCTTTGAAGATTCTTGTAGTAGTTCGGCTGCCACTCTGCGTAATAGATAAGGGCACGTTGGATTTGGGTATCGCACAGATGATCAAGATCCTTTAGGAACTTCTTCACAAATACCGTTTTACCACATCCTGTAGGACCACACAGCATGGAGGTATACGGATGTTTCCATCGCGTATCGATAACTGCTACTGAGAGAATCATGTAACCAACACTTCACTTTAACCTTCACATATAAGGCGTGGATTGTGGGTGTAGCAATACTTATGTAAGCACAGGCAACCAACCAATCAGGTTAGCGATGGAGTGATGACCGACCTATCACCTTTCACGTAACACAGTGCCATCTATAGTTACACAATAGAAGTTTTTTTTCGTCCACATGCATAAGAATTAGGTATGGTATAAGGGATTAAGAAATTTGAAGAAACAATGAAACTAA
This sequence comes from Muscidifurax raptorellus, assembly GCA_020010945.3. Classification (NCBI taxonomy): domain Eukaryota; kingdom Metazoa; phylum Arthropoda; class Insecta; order Hymenoptera; family Pteromalidae; genus Muscidifurax; species Muscidifurax raptorellus. The sequence continues at coordinate 1,755,916 of JAHUUD020000012.1, forward strand.
AAAATACATTTATTTAGAAAAAATTTATAAGTGCAAACAATTCGTTATCTAATAGACAATTTTTCGAGTTTTTTAAAGAGAACAGCAGCAATAATGCTATTAGTTCTTACAACCCTCATTTGAAAACGATCTCGATCACGGGCTATTTGTTCCTACTCTTCACGACATGCTTTTTTATATGCATAGACCCATACACACATTGAATGAACTACTGATTTCTCTTGAAATCGTACCCGTTTTTCCATATTTATAGTTTTTATTCACAAAAGAGTAACACCGTGCTAAATTCAATAGCGTTATTACCCTTATAATATAAGAAAAGTTGTAATTTGTTGGCTAGAGCACTCAGCTTGTCAAACAAGTTAATATCCTTCGTCAGTGCAGAAGATACCTGAGAAGGAAGAAAAATTTGGAATTCTTCATCGAGAACTGCCACAATCTTCGAGCCAAAACGTGTCTTGACTTCTCTTAGTGCCGTCATCATGTAATAACGATCAACCTCCAGCTCAGATACCTTCTACGTTGGAAGGTAACTTCCACTAGCAATCTTATTCAGGCCCTCTAAATGCATCTAAACATATAATGTACATCATTTTATTACTATATTATTTAAATGATAATAATAATTATAATTGATATACATACTTTTTCTTTTAAAATAGATGAAAAAAAAATCGTGTAGTTCCTCTTTAAAGCTGTACCGTATAGCTAGTCAAATACTGGTATTTTGCAGTGCGAACATGTTGACTTAAATATAGACCCCCCCACGTCTAGCGCTACGATTGTGACCGCTCACCACCACCACCACCAGCTTTATCAGTACAAATAGCCAATCAGTTCGACGGCAGCGTACCTTGTCCAATCAGGTTGATGATGGTGTGTCGTGCCCAATCAGCACGATGTCTGCACAATTTTCAGCCAAAAATAGTTTTTTCTTTTGTAGTATCGTCTATACACAAGTTTTCGCTACATATAACTACAAGCTGTCAGTTACCAATATCTTATAGCCATACGGGTAACTTTTGTCTAACTGTGTAAATCTTCGTTTGCTATATATAGGTTTGCATGTCTTTGTCTCATTCTGAGATATCACGTCGGGAAATGCCGTTCTAAGTATAATGGAATTCATCAATACTATTTTCAGGTGTGGAGAACCGATCATCTCTCGCATCGAATCAAAATTGACTTGTTCATTGCTTGTATAGTTCAACCGAATCCCTTTAAATTTGCATATACACTCCTCGTCACCATCCGATTTTTTTACATTTATACGCGTAAAACTTTGGACCAGGGCCCTTGTCGGCTATTTCATTTGTCAGACTGCCCAGCGACGAACCGATTGGCAACTCGTATTCACCAATTTCACATCTGCTAACGTAAAATATCGAATCAGTGTCGTAGTAGAGAACTCGTGGACCCAAAGCATGCAGATATTGGAACAGTTTTAGACGTGCATATGCTGTTGTAAAAGCAACGAGGACCACGTTTATCATTGATGACGATACTGAGGATGGCAGAGCCTCGCCTCTGTAGCACCAATTGACACAGAGTGTATCTTCATTTACAGGTAGAATACCATTACCTTTGCTCTGGTAAGTAAATTCATAAGATTCTTTGGATTCTTCACCACGATTGTTTTTGTTAAATTCTCGCGTTGACCAAACTTTCCCCATAGAGAATTTAGACACAGTTTAGCCACACATCGTAATCTAGCATTGAAACGTATATCATCCTCGTTCAATTTTATACCCTCGTCGTGTTCCAACTCTCTCACGTAGCGATCCTTATCTTCATCTGTGATACAATGTGGTGAGTATCCCAAGGCCGCGATCTTTTGAGCAACAAATTCGTTGATGTATCCCGCAAATACGCCACCTTTCCGCTCTTCTTGACTGTACTGCGTCATTTCGTACTGCCAAATTTCATAGACAGTCTTGACGATGTATCCCAACGTGACAACAGCCTTCACCTCCTCTGAAACCCAAGTTCCTCGCAGTATACGCTCTTCAGGATCTTCATGAGGGCATTCTTCTGGAATTAATTGCTCGCAGCATGTCCGACATAGAGGAAATATACCAATTTGCCATGCATTTTTACTGGCAATAATGGATGATATAGATTTTGTGGTGGTAGTATATCGCACGCGATCAACCCATTTACTTGTGAAATGTCGTTACTCGGCCCTATCAGCTGTCCACACTCTTCTTGACCGATATAAATTTTCGGGTGACCAATAGCATACTTGCCACGTTTGCAAATGAACGGATACAGTGAGCACACGTCAATATACCTGATCTTCTCTTCGTCTTGACAATCAAACACTTTGACTGTGTTACCTGTGCGTCCACCGAAAAATGCATCATGTGGATCAAGCACTTTTCTTTTTACATTCACCACATTTTCTCGAACAAAATGACCAAGTTCTTCATTTTGCGAGATCTCGTTCTTAAACTGACCCTCCCATTTTTCAATCAACTGGTAATTTGCCATCTTTAGCCTATAGCTAATGGCCAATGTTCTATCGTATCTGGCATACATCGATTCACCACTTGCAAATCTATATCTCTGTTTATTCTATAACATCGGGGGGACCCGTGCCAAAAACAGCCTTGAAACTGAAGCACAATACCGTTGTGATCCTCACCTTCTTGGGGTGCACTGTAACCATCGACCAAGATATTCTCTAGTAGTCTTTTTTCCTAACCTCGTCCTGCATGCTCGATCTGGCAATGAAGAACTCGTTGTTCCATCCAAGAGAGCCAGTGTAGGGCAATTTTAGACTGATTGTCTACCATTATGTAAGCGCGAGGTGGTATAAACCTATTTGCGACTTTTTTAAAAAAAATTTTCTAAATACTCGCATACAAGATGATGCAATAGTTGTAGCTTCGACGAAAGGGTACACACCAAATTTCATGAATGTTTTGCGGAATGCTAAACATGCTTATCTCAAAATTGTCACGTCTTGCTTACAGTCTTTCATAATTTCTCGTTAAAAATTGAATACGTAGCCATTTTGTACTTGTTCGTCGTACCATTTCAAAAATTTCTCTCGCTCCTTGATGGACATCGAGTCTGGTGAATATGAATCAAGAGGTGGTAGAGGACCTTCGTAAGTCTGATTTTCCATCGTATTGAATAAGTGCGAAAACGCACCTTTCTCTATTTCGGATAATCCATACGCTTTTGGTATTGTTTCTGCATTTTGAAGCATCAGCAAAAAGAGAATAAGCAAGATGTGCTTGCGGCGTGGGATCCACGTGTTCAGGGATAACAAAGTGTCGCAGTATCACACCTCTGGAAGAGAGCAGCCATCAGTGATGGTTTAACTCTCTCCAGCTGATTATCATGCGCGATTGTAGCTGTGATTTTACCGGGAGCATTTGTAAAGGAGCGTGCAGCGCAATGAGGAAAATCACACAGGACAAGTGCTACCTCTGCCATGTGCACTATCATCGCCAGGGCAGATATCAACGTACACGCTGGTCGTACAGCATCAAGTTTAAGGTTTGGATGTGCCCGCGTTGTAATATCAAGAAGATGCAGATTTTAAATAAAAACTTTTAAATAAATGAACAGTGAAGTGTTTTTAAATAAATAAACTTTTTAATAAATGAGCAGTTAAGTGTTTTTAAATAAATAATCTTTTAAATAAATGAACAGTTAAGTGTGTGTAAAAAACAAAAAATAATTTTGTGGATTTTTGGTGCATGTGCGCGGATATAAACAATTATGCTCCCGGATGGTAAGTAAAAGTGGTGCTTCTGCTCTCAAGACTGATTCACCTGAAGAGTAGATCGAAGAGCAGATAGCAGTGCCCAGTGCTATTGTAAGGCCGCTTCCCGATTTGCTTCGTCGGCGATTAATAGTTAGCGCGCGACGATTATATGAGACTCCTATCACACTATTATGGAGCCTTAAGTTTCGTGTCATTGAAGTATTAATGATCTTTATGTATGTATTTTTCAAGAAAAACTAGTCTCAAGGCTAGAAAAAAATTATTTTAAAATTTATTGAAGAATAGTTATAAAAAACGAAATATTGCATTTTTGCATATTTGTAGCTATAAACACCTTATTCGTATTAGCATTCATTTTTTTCCGAACGCCACTTACGGCAGTGTCCGCAATTTGAAAATCAAACGTAAGGTGCGTGGCACACTGCTACCAACCTCTTAGAACGAAAAAGCTTCCAAACGAACTAACCTACAGTGTTGTAAGTATTGAAGTAATGTTACGTCCAGATTATAAATTTAAATTACAAAATCTAACACATTAATACAATTACATGAATTCCTACCTTAATAGTCGAACTCCACGATACGTGAAAGTGATAATAATTTAAATGATTATATGAATGAATGACAGGAAATCCCTTTTGGCTACCGCGGACGCGGTCATTGCCTACCGGGGAAGGGAGCCGGATACGAAGTCACTTAAACTATACATTATTTCTTTTTAAATCGACACACGTTTATTTCTAAAAAGAGAAAAGTACCTTAATGTGTGAGTGTGCGTGGTTGTTTGTGTATGTGTGTACAGATGTTCCTGGGTGGCTGCAGCTGTCAATCCTCGGCGCCTTCCAGCCTAGGCTCGGTGGTTCAGGTTACAGCGGTGGCTAGCTGCACTTGGATGTGACGGCTCGTCCTTTCGAGGTGCGTAGAGTAGACTGCAGGGAGTCCACTGCCTCTGGTTCTTCAACAGGGGGTGATACTCGGAAAAGATGCCGATAGATACACTTCCTCGACCGTGCGACTAAGTCCGATACTCTTTATTTCGAAACGCACAAGTAGCGTATACTGTGTGATGCTAGTTTTTTTTTATATGAGTGGTCTGGCGACGAGCAGAGTAACGTTCCGCGCGAGATTTCGGATATTACTGACTGATGATGGTCTGGCGACAAGCAGATTAACGTTCTGCGAGAGATTACTGACTGACTATTGCCCTTTGCTCCCGGGCTTTATATACTCGCATATCCCCTTGTTTTTCTCGGAGTGAATTTTCTTCTAGTGATTTCCATATTGGGTCACCTTACTATTTGTATTTTCCTCTCTCAATTTTAAGGGAATCGTGGCAGGTCAAGTCATAAACATCATAGTTTATGACTACCACTTAAGAATTTGTCTCTTTTAGAACTCTCCCGCGGTCTCTTTTTTTCTACTGGAGATCGCACACGTGTTTCCAATGTATTTCCAGATCGTCGAATATTGCGCTTCGGTTTCTTTCTCTCCTCGCTAGTTTTTTTCTCATAGTTGTGCTCATTTTTCCGCCGTGGTTTGTCGTCGCATTGCGTGGAAACAGCTCCGTTGTTCTCGTGTTTAAAAATACGAATACGCGGTTCTTATGAAGCTATCATTGAATCTAAAATATCTCCTAGCGTTTTTATGACATTTTGAATTTATTGCTTGGTTCGTTGGAATATAGCCTATTTTCGTGAAGGTGCCGCTCGCACGTATGAGCGAATCTCTCTCTCCCGTTTTTTTCTTCTTAGGTGCCGCTTGTACGTATGAGTAAATTTTTCTCTCTCCTGGTTTTTCAGATCCACTTCTTATGTGCCGCTTGCAATTATAAGTGAATCTCTCTCTCCTGGTTTTTTTTTGTCAGCTCCACTTCTTGAGTGCTGCGATGACGTGCTAGTAAGTAAGTGTGTGCGTGTGTGTGTGTGTGTGTGTGTGTGTGTAGATATGATATGTATAGCAATAGTAGTGTTTTGGATGCGTAATGGAATCGGTGATTACATTACAGTAACAATATTTACATAAAAAGTGCATCGACAATTTTCGAGTACAAAATGCATCAAGCAGGGCATAAAAGATGGCATCCGGAGAAAAAACGTCCCTCAAAAAGACGTAAACATCTGGAAAATGCTCGACAGCTCAAGCGACAAAAAAAAAGACCAACCTAACCCTACAAGTGAGTTGACAGAACTACCTGTTGATTCAAACAACACAGGAAAATTCCTGCTCGTCCATTCTTCTGTGTGGAAAAATTTATTAAAAAATATTAAGTGCAGTGAGTGTGGTGAACTAGAACTAGATGTGACTATGTCTTGTGCTCTTGGCTTTGCCTCAAAAATTAAAATTCAGTGCACTAATTGTGAGTGGATTGCTGGTCAGTCGTACTCCAGTCCTAGAGCAAATACTAAAGCTCATGCTCCTAATTTAGTTAATAAGCGAATGGTTGGAAGTATCAACGTAATCGGTTTGGGCTTCTCTGTTATGCAACGAGTGAGTGCTGAAATGACTAAGGAATGTCTTTCAAAAACAGCGTACCAAAAGCAATTGGCATCTTTACATACAGAGACAAGCCAATTGAAAGAAATTGTACTTGCACCTGCTCAGAAAGATGTTTGTGAATCATATATGAGTCTTGATTCTAATATATCAAGTGAAGATATTATTGACACAAGCAATTCTCTGTACGGTATTGGACTCTGCATTGATATTTTGACAGGATTAGTTGTGGACTTTGAAGTGTTATCAAAGTTTTGTTATTCTTGTACACTTGCACTCAATAAATATGAAAGTGATTCAGAAGAATATGAAGATTGGAAAAAGACGCACCAAGAGTCTGGAGAATGTGATATAAACTTTAGTGGTTCGCGAATTCCTTTCTGCTATAGTTATATGAGCCTGATTCGTAGGTATTTATTATGCGTGTCGCTAGTTTGGCTAGAGAATCCGTTTCTTTTAATTGTTCTAATATTAAATAATTTGTGCTTACAATACGTATGTCGGGGCTTCCGATGCTTTGCATGGCGCTGTTGATTATGTTGGCTGCTTCAGCTGTTGATTGCTTAACCTTATTGAAGTCCTCGAATTGTATTGACGTCACCAGCCTCCATTTGTTTCGGGAAATGTTAATATTTTTGATGCGGCTGTACGGTATACCTTGGTTAATGGCCACTGGTTTGAACTACACTCCCTGCTGGCTGGTTGTAATCTTGATTGTGATGCAGATAATGATTTGGGCTAGTGCGTTGGCCATTGTACCATAAATAATTTTTTTTTGTGCTTATAATTCATATTTAGTCAAGTTATAGATAACAGTTACAATATAACTCTCGTGCTTTGTGTGAACTACATTGGATACTTAGTGCTACTATGGTAACTAATTTACTGTGCGCTTCATACGTGTCCATCTAGTTCTTCTGTGCATATGAGCTCGGCGTCTAAGATTTCTTGTATTTTATTTATTTCTTCTTTAGGCATATCTATCGTGATTAGTTCCATTAATTCTTGTATTTCTTTGTCTTCTTCTTGCGCTTCTCTCAGTCTGGCTTCTTCCTTTCTTTTTTCTTATTTGCTCTTAACGATGTTGTTTTTGTTAACGATCCTGTTTCTGCCATTATCTGTTCGTTAATTCGTTCTGTGGTGCTGTTATCGGCTAGGTTCATTGTTGTCGGTATTTTTATTCGCGCTGGGCATGCTGGTTTGTTGATATAGATACGGCATGTGTCTGCCTCTGCCCAAACTTGCGTTATCTGCGCGGTGTAAAACTGTATGGTTCTTTTGCAAACGTTGCATTCTATATGGTTTGTTAGTTCGACGGTTGGTCGACTGGTTCTTGTTATGATCGTTACGTATAGGTTGCGTATTATTGGTTTGGGGCATATTGCGAAACAATCAGGGCATACTTTTGATATCCCGCATTCATAATGTATCCGTTCTGTATTGCGAATTATCTACATTTTTTTTGTTTTACTCCGAGATATGTGCTACTTCTGCCTCCAGTAATGGTTCTTTAATTTTTGTGTATAACTGAATGCAGGTGATGCAGTTTCGGCTTTCATTACTGACCCGTAGTGTCGTTTTGCATACTCGGCAGCATGTCGATATTTTCACGTTTGGTTGAATCAATACGTATAGGTGTCTTTCTCTTGAGATTAGTCGTAGGGTAATACGTTGTATTCGTCTACGTAAATAATCTTGTGCGCTCGAGTGTGTGAGTAGAACTTCCTGTTGGCTAAGCGTAAACTAGCAAGTTCCTTGAGACTAGCTGTGATTTCCGACTATGCTAAAAGGAGATCTATCGTTAGTTCGTGCGATTTTCTTTGGTGTCTTGTGCCATACTAGTTATCTGTGCAAAATAGGTGTAAAATGTGCTTATTACATATAGACTCGAGGTATGGGTACTATAGATCGCCGTTTTTTTAAATCTACTAGGTGAATATGTATATTTTCCGCGTGTCGTCGCGCGTGGTATAAATCTTTGTGGACTGGTTTGCAAATGTATCTCTTAATTTCTGGTCTTAACCCGCGATTGTCCGTGTAGATGGCTAATCTTTCTCGCTGTGCCGCGTATATTGTTATTTCGAAGAATTCTATATGAGCTAATTTTCCTGCGTTGTTGAATTGTTGTAACAGCATGTCAATTCTTTCGCTGTATTGAAATATAGTTTCTTCGCCTCTCTGTGCGTTTCTTTTTGAGTTTGATGAGGTAATTGAATAGGTCTACTCGTAGTTTCTGCTGGGCGTTCATTTCTGTTTGTTTTTACATGCGCTCGTAGGCGCTTTTTGCCCGGTGGGAGAGACGGTATTTGCGGTTCCTCTAGTACGGGGTATATCCTTTTTTCGATTACTTACGTTGCGTTATTTCCGTTTGAATGCCCTAGAGATTGGCATTCTATCATGTAGTTTTGCTTCCTTTCCGTTGGTGTGTTATTGGGTGTATGCGGTGGGGAGCACGGTGGTGCATTTGGATTGGTCGGCGGCACCGAAGGTGGTTTCGGCCGCTCCTCCCCTTTCTTGTCCTTGTCTTCTGATGTGTGAGCCATGTATTACTGTATCTAGTATGAATTTATTAGTCTGAATATCAATAGTATTGTTAGGCATGCTGCGCTGGCCGATTCGAAAGTTATAAATTTTATGCATATGCGATTCCACGTTGAGTTAGCGATTTTTTCTAGGGTTCCTCCGTCCATTACACGCGTGATGGATATTTCACTGCCCATTTTATTTTTTCCCGCGAATCCCATTGACAATTGATTTAGCACTGCTATATGCTCGTTGGGAAACAAGATGAACGTTTTAAGCTTTTCTGTGTCACCGTATGTGTATATACCGCTGTTCGCTAGATCTGTTGGTTTCTTGTATTTCCACGTTTGTTTCGTCTGTGGTCTCAGTATCTGCGGCGCATCTTGCCTGGTAGCTCTTGGAAGCATTCTGTAGTTTCGCAAGTTCTTACTTCAACCGCTACGAATTTTAGGATGTGTACTACTTCTCCGGCAAGTAAGCTAATGTAACCTGGACCTGACATTAACTGGTATGCTAGTAGGCCCGGTGCTATTGTTGCTATGCTGAGTGCGTTGGCTATGATTTTTCTTTCTAGTTTGCATTGTTCCAGTAGTACATCTTGATATAATTTTTAATCATTTGGCCCCTTATGTGTCTCTAGGTATACACGAATTTCGAATTCACATATGCGAAAAGATCAATATTATTCACGTCTTTGCGTTTTGTTGCTTCGAATCTTTCTTTATCCGGGTCTTCTAGTGTGAATAATTTAAGGTGTTCTGTTTTTATTAGTTGGAATCCGCATACTTGCGTGGCTCCTAGGTCCTTAAATGCGAAGGATAGTTCTTCGGCTTTAAGTACGTAAAGTGGCCGCCGTTCGTTATCTCTTTCTGTGATGTTAGCTACCGAGCCGGTGTACAAGTTAGTATATTTGCTTGCCTGGCAGGCGTGCATTGGCATGACGTCTCAAAATGTATACCCGTAATCGCTGTCTATGCAGTGGTCTTTGGAATATATGCAAGTGGTGCCGGAGCTGAGCTTTATTTTGTTGTTAATTAGATTTACTGGGTTGTAACGTTCCTCTAGGCGTATAGTTACATACCCGTGTACTACTACATCGTAGTATTCTCCGTACGGATCCGCGTAGTAACCGGTGTTTTCGTACTTTCCGTCATTTTGTATTGCGCCAACGAAGGTCATTGGGTGTGTTATAGTATCATTTATCCTAAGGTTGTTGATGTTATCGTTTACGATGGTTATTGACTTGTACACATGCATTTTTAGACATTCTTCGCGAGATACTTCTCTGAGGTAACTGACTTCGCTGTTTTTTACGGTTGATTTGTGTGAGAACATGCCACATTTTTCGACTTTTCTTTTGATCGTTATTTTGCAATAGAATACTTACGTGGTCGTGAAGTCGTGTTCTCATTGTGTTAAGTACTGGGTCGGGTATGTCGCATTTGCCGATGTCTACTAAGGAAAGTGTAATTAGTAAATTTTTTAGTGCAATCGCATCCTATTATTGCGTTGATCTTTATAATGTTGGCTGTTGTCAGTATTATCAGCAGAAGGCTTTTCATCTGCAATTAGTAACATGACGTTAATTTAGCACAATTTTATTTAATTACTAACATTGCGAGAGGACACTTACTTGTGTTTTATTTACGCCTTTCTGTATTTTCACATTCCCGTTGTCCCATGTTTCGATCACTAGGTACGGCCCTTCATTTTGGTCCTCAAATTTATGCGGTTTAGGACCTTTGTGCATCATTACGTAATGATCCGCTTTTATTTTTACTGGCTTTGCTTGTTTATCGTAATACTTTTTGGCTCTGACTTTGGCTTGCGTAATTCGTTCGGAAGCAATTTCATGCAAAACGTTTAAGCGTGAAACGAGGCTCGTCATGTAATCTGCGTAGGTCGGTAAAATGTCATCGGCTTCTATTGGGCTACTCGCAGGTAGTCGGAGCAACCGGCCGAATACTAATTCCAAGGGCGTGTGCTGTGTACCTTCGTGCTTCCCGGTATTACAATTAAACATGTCTAGTTCTACCTACTCGTCCCATTCGCGGTCTTTTGATATGAACATTTTTAAATATACGCTTAGTGGATGATATCATCTTTCCAACGATCCGTTTGACTGTGGATAAAAGTCTGTAGTTTTTAATTGTTTTATTTTAAATCGCTTGGCTACCCGAGCCATTAATTTGCTTAGGAAGTTAGTTCCTTGATCTGTCAGTATGGGTTGTGGGGACCCGAATACGCAAATTAACCGTTTGATGTGTGCGTCAGCTACTGAGGATGCCGTTTGGTCCTGTAGGGGTGCGCCTCTTGAGAATTTGGAGAATGCGTCTTGCATTGTTAGGATATACTCATTTCCTTGGCTCGATCTCGGTAGTATGCTACTATGTCGAGGGCTACCTTGAAGAAGGGTAGTATCGGTAAATCGATGATTATCATTTTTTGTTTAGTCTTTACTCTGACTAGCTTTTTTAGCTGGCAATCTTTGCATCTCTGTATGCATTCCTGAACCTCACTTTTTAAGTTTTCCCAGTGGTATTTTTGGCGAATTCGGTTGAATGTTTTATTGACACCTTTGTGTCCGCCGATTGCGGAGTTGCAAGTGCATTTCTGCAATTATGTCGCTCTGATATAGGTGGCTGTACAATTTGTCCGCTACATATTATTAGTTTTAAGTCTTGTAGTTCTAAGTTTTGCTTTATGATGTTTAATACGTCACTAAATTCTAATTTTTTGATTACCTTGGATTTCGCTAGGCTTACCGTAATTATATCTTTTTCGGATATAACCTCGTTTAGATTTCACATTAGTATCCTTATGTTGTTTGCTATATTTATTAAGTTTTCTCGTTGCTGATGCCTGAGGGGTAATGCGATGTGTGTTTTGTTGTTTACTCTAATTGAATTGGGTATGCCGATTCTTAGATTATCGAGATGCGGTAGTTTATTTATTTCGGCCAGCTGCTTGGCTCAAAAACTTTTTCCTTTAAAATGTAATTTGAATTAAATAATCCTTGTCGTCTAACGGTTGACCATTCGTGTCAGTGGAATATATATAATTGTCTTTTGTCATGAACAACTTTTCTTTACAAAAAATTATGTTATTTTTATTCAACATATGGGGCGTGATATTTTCTTTTGGCTCCACATGCTCTTTTATGTCATCGTCTTCTAATAGAGCGGTCACATTGAGTGCTTGCATATCTAATTGCGGTATATCGCTTGTGGCTGTATTCGTGTGTATATTGCTGTTCATTTGATGGGGACCACCCTCTGACCTGAAACTGTCGTTATCTGCGTTTGGCATTTTTCTTACGCGGTGCGAGTGCTTTTATGGCTTCTTCGTATCTGGCCTTAGTTATTTGCCGCCCCGTTCTCCAGCGCGTCATGACGCCCGTCGACTGTATTGCCTGTGTTTCGGAAATTGTTGCCGTGGTGCGTTGCCGTCCTTCTTGCTCTTCTTCGATGCTGTCGAAGTCGTTAATCCTCTTGATACGTATGCTATGGGCCTGTCTTGTCCGATTTCCCTTTGGCTTAAAACTCCTGCTATAGCATAGCCCGATGCATCGATAGGTACGTGGAATTTTTTGTCGAAGTCGGGATGGATGATGATGGGTGGTTCGCATAGCTTGTCTCTAAGGGTCTCGAATGCTCGTTGTCTATCTTCGTCCCATATAAATTCTTGCTTTTTTCTTAGTAGCTGGTTAAGTGGCCTAGCTATTTTTGCGAAGTTCGGTATGAATCTTCTATAATAATTTGTTAGTCATAAAAATTGTTGTACGTTTTTAGCGGTTTTAGGGACTGGGAACTCTTCCTTTAAAAATTCGCAGTTATCGGGCTGCAACGTTAGGCTATCTTTTCTAAAGCGGTCCAGGAGTTCTGCGATCGATTTGCAATGCTCGTCGAATTCGGTAGAAAAAATGCAGATATCGTCGAAGAAGGCTACCATGTTTTTCATCCCGGCTATTACCGTTGCGATGAGACTTAGGAATACTCCTGCGCTTGTCTTTAAGCCGAATGGTGACCGTTTGAATTGGAATAGGCCTAAGTCGCATTGGAACGCGGTTTTATGTCGGTCTTGCTCCTTTATTATTTGGTGGTAACCGGCGGCTAAATCAAATACAGAGAAGTATTTTGCTTTTCCGACTGTGTCTAGTATGTTTGTACGTTAGGCACGGGGTGATTGTAATCCGGTATCTTTTTATTCAGCTGTCTATAATCGATTACTAGTCTATATTGTTTTTCGCCGTCGGGCTTGGGCTTTTTGGGTACGCAGAAAGCTGGTGCTGCATACGTGGTCATACATGGCTCTATAATCTCTTTGTCTAATAACTCTTGTACCTGTCTATTGACCTCGTCCCTTAGGGTTCTAGCGTTGCGCGCGTACTTAATTCTCACTGGAATTTGACACGTAAGCGATATTTCGTGTTCAAATACGTTGGTGGTGGGGAGTTTCATTCTCTAGGCTTCTCCGGTGGCGGCAGCCAACGATGCTCCTGCATCGTCAGCAGGGAACGCCGTCCCGAATCGTGACAGCGGTGCAGCGGGCAGTCCACCGGCGACCACGACTAAGAGAGGAGCTCAAACTTCGAATAAAACCTCGAGCAGCATCTCTTGGCCTATTCTTTCTCCGTGTCCGGAGAGTACCCTCGACCACTCGCCGTCCGTAACATTCTGGCATCCCTCGCTGGTCTCCGACACATTATAAGCGAAGTGCGGAGAACACGAATGAGAATAGTGTAAATAAGCTTTGTATAAAAAAAAAATTCTGTTCGGTCGCCGAGGCTCGGAACTAAATCGTTCCGGGCTAAAAACCTTCTAGGCCAACGAGCCAGCCGCAGGACCCCGTCTAATAAATAGACGACGGCAGAGTAAATTCTTGTGCACCGATGAGAAGCCCGCAGATCCAGCAGGCAGTTGCCCAGGAAGTTAATAAAATCCTGCAAAGCAACGGGGCAACTATATCCTCTTCGGCCTACAGTTCGCCGATCGCATTAACACCGAGAAAGCCAGAAAACGCGGCGAGCCATCACCGCCGCTTCGCAATCGGCTTCAGGTCATCGGTGAATCAGCTGTGGCAGCAGCATAAAAACAAGCGCTGCTACACACACAAAAAAAAATCGACGCACGTCGTGCGCCTCAAAGCCGACCTTCGGCCAACTAAGTCCGCCTGGGCCAACGATAGCCGTCAGCGCGGACCAGACGCTGACGTGCGAAGCAGCCGCGGGAGGCAGACAGCACGCGCAGCCAGACACCGGCGCGGAACAGCCGTCGGTGCGCGCGAGCAGCAGCTCAGCTCTACAAGCCAGTCCTGCCAGCACAGCTCTCCGTCCAGCAGCAGCACATCGCAGCGGGAATTCCACAATGAACGCGAGCGTCATCCTCCTGTAAGTTTTTCCTGCCATTATTTAAATAAGTGAGCAGCTTGGCTAAACGGGAGTACGCGACGCGATTTTCTTTTCGACTTCCGTCGGGTAGCATACATTCTCTCGCAACTGCCGTAACCCGCAGCCGCGTTCAAAAAAAAAAGTCAAAATGTTGACCAAAAGGAAAACATTTAAGACGAGATCTCGCCCAGCGAGCCGCGAAAGCCTGGACCGCGAGAATACTAAAATCATAAAGCGGTTAAACAAAATTATCGATCTACACACGGGTAATCCGCGGGCGGCGCGTAAAGCTCTCGCACGCACACTCAGCCGCGACGCTCTCTCGTCCAACGAGGCGATCGCGCCCGCCCTAAACCAACCAGCGGACTTGCTGACCGGGGAATACCGGCAACCGCAAGAGTGCGTTTTTACCAGTCGCACAGAGGGCGAAAGCGGCGAATTCGAGCGTCAATTCGCGCCCAGCCCCGCAGACTCAGTGAACGGCGCACATACGTTCTCGACGGTACAAAGAAACCCAACCGGCGGCGTGGCTAACTCAGGTCTCGATTGGACCGAGTTGAATCAAAAGTTGTCGGCATGGAACCTAGAAACCGATGCGCGCCCGATGAGCGCCCCTAACGCGGGCACGCCGCTCCCCATCGCGCCAAGTGACGGATTTAAGCGGAAACCGCAGAGAAGTTTGTTGCCTATGCTGGGCAATCCGAACGGCGGAAAATTCGAGCGCAGTAAGCTAGGAGCTTTTGCGCGATTCCCGCGGACCGGCGCTAACCAGCATAACTTTGCCAGCACAATAAACCCGATTCCCCCGTTCACGTTTCCGGTCGCAACGGTCCCAAATACGATGGGACAGTTAAATATAGACACAAATAGGTTCGCGAGCGGATGGCATAGGGACGCGCCGGCGCAACCAGTAAAGAGCACCGGAGCAAACGGCTCAGCTCCCGCCGCAGAGCAGGCATGGGTACCTGCCAGCGCATTCGAGCGCCCAAATTCGCGGGCCGCTAGCGTGGCGAATACGGCAATCGGAAATTTGAGTGCCACCAGAAGCTGCCAGTGCGATACGGATTTCGCGGCATTGTCACCGAAAATCGACAGGCTGGCGGCAAGGATCGACGACAGATATGGGCGCAACCATGCGAAAAATCCCGACGTGCGCGATATGATAAGCGAGGAAGTCGGAAAGAGCGTCGGTGAATCAAGCTTAGCGAGCACCATGCCGATTCAAACGCCGCCAAGTCGAAAGCCGACGAGTCAGGCGCCACGGCGCCGTGAGCCAACGAGCCAGGAGCCGCTGTGTGAAGAGCCCGTACACCTGAATCCCTCGGGCAAAACACCGGCGCGCAAAGAATCGGCAGGTCTCGACAGGCGGCCGACGAAAAATCGAGTCCCCAAAACCGCGCAGCTCATTGAACTCGCAGAATCCTCGAGTAGCGACAGCGCGGCAGACACCGAGTCTGACATCGAAGCGGTCACGAAAATCCGGAAAAACGACGGTACGCACGCCAAGAAGCTCGCAAATAAAAAACCAGCACAGCGAGTGCTGGCTAAAGCCGAAGCGGCAGCCCGAGCCGCAAGGCACGAGGTATTAAGCGGCGCAGCTGGACAAAACAGAAAAACAAATCACGCATTCGCCGGCGGCTTCGACCCGTCGGACGATGATCCGCCGGACGACAGCGACGAGAACGACGGTGATGACGATGACCAGTATCCCGAGCCCCCGCGCTTCGAAAAAATTAAAAAGAAAACCGGCAGCGGTACTAGGAGGGGCGAGAAAAACGCGCACCCTCCAAAAGTGTCGTTTAACCAGGCGATTGGAAGTCCGCCCGATTTTGACGGCGACCCAGACAATCTCAGCCTGTTTAGCCGAGCAGTACGGAATGTGCTAAAATTACACCCGGCGCACGAGGATTACATCTTAATGTACGTCGCGAAAAAGCTCACGGGTGAAAAACCAAGGGCTACCGCACGCGTATCGGAAGTTACGCTTCCGTGGAAGCTCTACTGCTCGATTTGACCCTACACTTCGCAAATGTGAGTGTAGCGGACAAGATCATGGCAGAGATTCGCGCGGTGAAGCAATGCAGTGCCGAGCCGGCCGGCGACTACGGGCTGCGCGTCGAGAGACTTATTAACAGGTATTCGTCGATCATCGAATCGGCACCAGACCTGTCTAAAGCAGAAAGACGGCTGCGCGAGCGATTAGCTCAAGAAGACGCCTTAGAGCAATTTTTGCTCGGTCTCAAAGCACCACTAGACCACCTGGTGCGCGGTAAAAATCCAACCAGCCTGAAGGCCGCGACAACCACGGCAATCGGCTTCGAGGCCAAGCAAAGCGGTCGAGGCGCAGGCTGCACCTCGCCGGGCCCCGAAAAAGGGCAGGCGCAGGTGCGACGAGCGACGGCTGAACAAACCCAGCCAAGCAATGATGCGCGAGGCGCTGCAAATAGCTCGCCGAACCCGCGACCAGCCTCGGGTGATAATTCCGAAAATTATTGCGCTTATTGCAACCGGAATAACCATTCGCTCAGCGAATGCAGAACTCTGGTCCGGCACATCGAGTTGCAACTAATCAAAAACCCGAATTATAGCAACGATTATAACCAAGGCGGCGACAATAATCGCAATAACGGCGCTAATAATCGTGGTAATAACAACAATAATAAGGGAGGCGGAAATAACCGCAATTATAATAAAAAAGACTCCCAAAATAACAACAAAAAAGGCAAGCGTGTCCGCTCTAGCGACAGCAATGGTCGTAACCAAGAGAGCGGAGAGCAAGCCGACAAAAATAACAAAAACTAAAAACACGTTTGCTACGATCCTCAAGTGGCGAGCGTAAAAACGCCGAGCACGTGGAGGGCGAACATCAGCTGACAGCGGCTGCTAGCATAAAATTTATCCTCACGGGTACGCAACCGCCGATCGTAGCTGTAGATTGCCCGCAAATGTTAAAACGCAGAGGCAAATTCTACGCCAATTCGGGAGCGGATATCTCAGTTATAAAAAGCGAGGAATTGGCACCGGGCTATCCTATCGACACTGATAAGATAGTGAAAATTCAGGGAGTGACCGAAGGCACAGCCTTCACACTTGGCCAAGCAGAAATCCAAATAAATGGATTACCCTGCAGTGTACAAGTGGTAAAAAATGATTTCCCGATAGAAAACGCAGGAATCATCGGCTGGGACGTAATCGACAAGCACAACGGATGCGTCGATGCGCTCAGCAAAAGCCTCAAGCTAGGTACGACCCACCTACCTTTCGAGGCTGGCGAAAAAATCACAATCCCTCCGCGTGTCAACATGGCCATCAGCGCACCTCTAAAAAATCACGACGTAAAAGTCGGGTGGGTCCCACTGTACGACCTTCACCCCGACCTACTATTCGGCAATTTCGTTTCCGAAAATCGGAACGGCCGTGTGCACGGTGAGTGCATAAACGTCAGCGACGCTGAAATAACAGTATCCGCCCCGATGGTCGAGTTACTGGAATGCGAAAAAATCGCTAACCCGCTGTATCAGGCTGATGAGGACGGCTCAGCCGAAAAGGTCGCCACATTCACTGCCAGCTTAAGACGCCTATTCGGCACAGAAAAACCAGATGAAAAATATCGCGAGGTATTTAACCTCAACTGCGAGATGCAGTCGAACGCCGAAAAAAGGCGCGCCAGAGTCGACAAAATTATGAGTTTAGCAGACCTCGAGGGATGCAGCGAAGCGGAGAAAAACGTAATCCGCGAAATCGTGGACGAATTCGCAGGCGTGTTCGGACTCGAAGGGGAACCTCTTCCCGCGACCCACCTGTTACAGCACAAAATAGTGCTGAAATCAAACAGGCCTATAAGGAATCACCGCTTTCGCTTCCCGCCTGCTATAAAGTAGCACATGATTCGCGAGCTAGCAAAGCTACGCGAGCAAAACATCGTGGTGCCGTCTAACTCTAACTACTCGTCGTCGCTGTGGATAGTCCCGAAAAAACCAGATGCTAGCGGAAACAAACGATTCCGGATAGTAACCGATTTTCGAGGACTCAACGAGGAAACAGAGGGAAGCTGCCACCCTCTCCCCTTCACAAGCGATATTTTGGAGCATCTCGCGACGGCTAATTTTATAACCGTCATGGACCTCAAACAAGGGTACCACCAGATCGAGATGCATCCCGACTCGGCGCACCTTACAGCGTTTTACGCTCCCGACGGCAACCATGGAAACCAGCTGTTGCAATTCAACAGGATGGCGATGGGCCTGAAGGAAGCAACGATAACGTTTACTCGCGCCATGGCATTAGCCATGAAGGGCTTACAGAGCGACGAAGTCGAAATATACCTTGATGACCTCATGGTATTCGGCGGGACATTTGACGAGCACAATAAGCGTCTGCGACGAGTGCTCAAGCGGCTACTCGAAGCAAATATGACTGTCGAGCCAAAGAAATACCAGTTTCTGAAGAAAGAGGCTCAAATGCTCGGGCATATAGTCGGGGGCGGTCTGATCAAAACAGACCCGGCGAAAACTCACGCCATGGCCAATTACCCGACGCCCACCGACGCCAAAAAGCTAAAGCAAGCTCTTGGCTTGTTTAGCTACTACAGGCGATTCATACCCGGTTTTTCAAAAATCGCATACCCCCTATTCAAACTCCTACAAAAGGATATAAGATTCGAATGGGGGAAAGCAGAAAAAAATGCATTCGAAAATCTCCGAAAATTAATGGCGGAGGAGCCGGTTTTGAAAGCACCAGTCTTATCAGAACCTTTTATCGTTACGACGGATGCGAGCGACTACGCCCTTGGCGCAATTTTAAGCCAAGGAAAAATAGGCGCGGACCACCCGTGCGCATACGCATCGCGCTGCTTAAAGGGCAGCGAGCTACGATATCCGACCTACGACAAAGAGCTTCTCGCCGTTGTTTTTGCTAAAGAACAGTTTAAGCCTTATTTATATGGCAGAAGATGGACCTTGGTAACGGACCACGAACCATTGAAGCATTTTCATACGTCCAAAAAGCCAGACCTACGCTTTAATAGGCTCAAGGCTGCACTAAATGGCTATGACTTCGACGTCGTGTATCGGCCGGGCATTAAAACTTCGAACGCCGACGCGCTCTCTCGCAATCCGGTACTAGCAGAAGGCGAAGTAAATCCGGATTTGCCGCGCTACGAGCTTTACGAGCTCGCTGACCAGCAGGTAAAGGAAAACCCTGACGAAGAAGCAGGTGCCCCCCCGGGAAGAGTCTTCCGTGCGCGCGCCGTAAAGAAGCAAAAGCAAAAGGCGGGAGAGAAAGAGCTCGTGTCTGAATCAAGGTCTAGCGACGCATCAAATCGCGGTTTAAGCAAAAAACCTCGGCAAGATAACGCACTAATTTACAAGCGCAACGAGTGCTTGGCGGTTAGAAACGAGTTCAACGGATATTACATCTGTCGCGCGTTACACGATGTTCACCAAGGCGACGAAAAAATCGCGGTTCAATGGTTCACGGAAACCAAAAATCAAAAACACGTGTACTCACCGGATTATCGCGACGCGGTTTGGTTTGAGTGCATATTAACCAGCGCATCCTTGAAACGTCTGGACAAAAAGCATTATCTGCTGGGCGCCGCGGAACGTACGCGCATAGACGCAATCTTGCGCGAAGCCATTGAATTTATCGCTAGCGCACCAGCTCCGACGCCTCCGAAAATTTCGGCAGCTGAAGCCGATTATATTTTGGTTTCGGATTCCGACCAATCAATAAGGTCGGTAGCGTCAGCGATTTCCAGCTCTTCGGGATTTTCGTTACTCCCTCCGGAAGTGCGCCCGGTTGCAAGATATGTGTGGCCCTCCGAGCAAAAAACTCGCGGGTCGGGAAAAACAAAAATGACAGCATCGCGAAAATCGCGCGAATCAGGCAATTCAAGCAGCAAGGAAAGCATACGGATCTCGCCGTCGGGAAAAATCGCAAACGTGATCGACGAGCCGCAGACCTTCTCTTTCCCTCAAAGGGTTTTTTCGCAAAGCCCGAGCCTTCCGCAGGGCCTACAGACGCGCGTCACGCCTGAACCACCCGTAGTGACTAAAAGCCCTTTGCGTCCTACCGAGTTTCAAATGCCGGCGTTCACTCAAGCCAGCCAACCGCCCGATAGCAGCAACGCGCCGCGTGTTGAGAGGGCACTAGCTGAGCCGCCGGGACCTAAGTCAGGCTCAACGTGGCCATGGTCAGGTAATAAAACCAAGAGAAAACTAAGGGTAAACATCGAAGGGAAAGACTTCGATGGAAAAGACGGCATGCGCATCGAATGTTGGGAAGTAAGCTCAACCGTCGCGCCACAGGATAATATAACACCTTCGCGAGTGGAAAACTCCCAGCAGCGTACACGCGCGCGCGAGCTGCCCGCAAAGAAAGAAAACGCCACGGTGATGAAAAAAAGCCCAGACAGCTCAGAAAAAGAGACTGCGGCGTGTAACCCGAGTGCCCCTAGCGGAAAAAACAGCTCCAAGAACGGTTGCAACGGGAATGGCGGTAACGCACCCGAGATGGGCAATCTTACGCCAGCCGTCATATCACTGCCAGAATCAGCCGCGTGCATCACACACCCGGCAATGATTCCGTCCCCTCCCTCATCAGTGGGTCCACACGAGGATTTTGCGGGAATACGGCGGAATTACAAGCGCGACCCACAGCCGTCAGACGAAAATTCGTCAGCAAGTTCGGGCAACGCGTGCATATGCGTATATATTCGCAAAAAGCGCTGTGCCGAGCCTCTCGCGCAACTGCGACGCTCAGACAAAATTCCGAGTGGTCCGCCAGGAAATTGTTTGTTTTACTCACTCATAAAAATTATGAAGCTGAGTATATCGGCTACGGAGCTGAGGCGCATGCTGCTAGACTCCCCATGGCGCGGATCATGCGGAGAGCCGTCTTTGGCACACGAAATCCTGAACTCTCGCTCTGAATACGGCAATATAGATTGCGTATTCATATTCGCGAAGGAATTCAAAGTGAATGCTTGCATACACTACAACCTCCCTGGGGGCAAGCGAATATTTTGTCACGTCCTAGTGCCAGGCGCAACCGACACTATCCATTAAAATCTCTTAGGGCAGCATTTCACGCCCTATATTCGCCAAAAAAACCCCGAGGCGCAAAGGAAATACCTAAGTCCAAGGCGAAGCCGATCGCCGTCTAGCGAAAGCGAGGACGGGTGAGTAAAATCGCCAGTTTTCGGGTTGAAAAAGCGCGCGAAGAAGGAAAATCGGCGTGCCACTTCACCACCGGCAGCCGAGCATAGTAACACCGGCAAGTTCGGCGGCCAGCAGGTCGCAAGCTCGGCAATTACGTCGCCCGCAGCGGTGCCCCCGGTCGTTCCGGACCAAGCAGCATCAACCGCGGAGCTCGCTGCGCAGGAAAATCGTGCAGCACAGTCGAAAGCAGACCAAATGTCGTACGGGTACCCGGATTTTCCATCGGCAGCTGCACCGTTCGGAAACAGCCCGCCACTGCACGAGCCGGCAGCGCCAGACGGCACCCAGCTGAGCGCCACCGAAGGTCAGAGCAGGGCAAGCGCCGATGGCAATGAGTCGCTGCATGCCACACCGCGAACACATAGCAGGGCAGCATCAGCGATAAATAGCTGCAGCGCCAGCAGCCATAATGCAGCATCGTCCGACGACGAGCGCACTGCAGCTGCTAGAGAAGCTGCTGTTAAAAATGACAAATTAAAGCGCTACACAGTAGCAAAAGCGAGACCTCCTCGCGAAAAGCCTCCGTGGGCATGCCCGGACGGTCAAGAGCCCCCAGCTTTCGTCCACTTGCAGAGTTACAACGAACATGCCTTTCGCTTCAAGAAAAACCTAGTTTACCTGGTTTCGAAAACGAGTTCAAATTGGGCGAGGTAAATGTTACGGCCTGCAGGAATTTTAAGCTGTTCGGGGTATATATCAAGAATCACTTCGAAGATCGGCCGCTTCGCGCCGACTTGCGAAAATGTCTAAAAACCTTGAAAAACGTTATATTAAAGGAAAATATCCGCAGCATAGCTCTGATTAGAGATCTGGCGATGCTCACGGTATCCGAGTGGACAAACTTCGTCGAGTTATTCGACAGTATTTTTGCCGGAGTTGCATTAGTTGCAATTCTGTACAAAAATAATCTGCCAGTCTCCCCAGTCTCTGAGCGCTTTAAGCTCATTAAAGAGTATCACGAGGCAACAATGGGAGGGGATCGGGGCAAAAATAAAACATACAGCAAAATCGCCAATGATTTTTATTGGCGAAATGTGCGCCCCGATGTAAGGCAATTTGTCGCTCGCTGCCCAACGTGCCAGAGCAATAAACTGGCCCGAATAAAAACTCGGCTACCCATGCTTATCAGCAACACGCCATCGATGCCGTTTGCTCATATCGCCATAGATTTCTATGGGCCGTTGGAACGTTCTAAACAGGGGAACAGATATATTTTGTCGGCGCAGGATATGCTCACAAAATACATAATTCTAACGCCGGCAAGGCACGCGAATGCAGACGAAGTCGCGCGGATTCTCACTGAAAAAATCATCTGCGTTTTTGGACCACCGGCTGCTTTGCTCTCGGATCAGGGCAGCCACTTCCAAAATAAAGTCCTTGAAGAGTTCGCCAGAATCTTCAAAATAAACAAGTTTTGCACTACGGCATATCACCCGCAGGCAAACGGATCGATCGAGCGCATGCACCATACGCTGACCGAATACCTGCGGAAGTATGTTAAACGGGCTGATACCTGGGATGAATGAACGGCCGTATGCCAGCACGCATAAAACTGCACCGAGCACGAGAGTACTCGATACTCGCCGCACGAACTGCTCTTCGGCTTCAAGCCAAGGACGCCTTCCAGCTTCCCCCAAATCAGCGACGATATGTCGTATAACAATTATTTAACCGAGATGACAAACAATCTCACGGCCCTGCAAACGACAGCGGCCATGAACTTGGTGCAATCCAAGTATCGGTCTAAACACTACTATGATCGTAAACTAAACTCGAAGCATTTTCGGGAAGGCGAAATAGTCTTCTTGGTCAACGAGCCCAAGAAAAATAAATACTCCAAAGAATACCGCGGGCCCTTCGAGATAATTGCGATCAATCGCGAAACCAACAACGTGACGTTGCAAAACGACGAAATTACTAAAGTCGTGCACGTCAACAAAATAGAACGGCCGAGCGAGCTAGCAAGAAACGCGGACTCCTCGAATTCCGACCATGCGAGTTAGGACGTTTTTTTTCCCTGTTTTTTTTTGCGCGCCCCCGGGCGTAGCGCAAAAAAAAGAACAACGTCCTAACCTCAAAATATAAAACAATCCGAGCACTTAATAGCCAGCTGCTCATTTTAGCGACGGAGAATCGCAATCTATAACTCACCTCTCCTCCTCATTATGATTTGCGCAGTGTGCGCGCTAGGTAGTGAGAAAGTGCTTGAGGTCCACAATCCAGGCCAATTCATTCAGCAATTGAAGCAGAACCTAGGGCTGATCACGGAAAAAATTGCGCCTCTCGCGACGTCCAGTACGAGCTGGAAACTAATCGAAAAAATTGATTTAAACGCCTTCTTCCAGGCAAGCAAAGTGTTAGGCAAGCAAAGTGTTAGTCAATCACGATTCAACCGCCGCCCGAGCTTGCCATCCGCGTTGCGATGCCACCGGGCTGATCGAAGAAGCCGAATCCGCTGCCGCGCAAGCCGAACGCGTTATAAGGTTAATCCAAACTGGTAGTAGCGGGCACCGGGGCCCTCGTGAGCGCCGTGCCGTGTTACCCTTCATTGGCTCGCTGCACAAATGGCTGTACGGCACACTGACAGAAGCCGACGAAGCCGAAATTCAGGCAGCAGTAAAAGCCATCGCGAGGGATACTCGTTTAACAGCTGCGCTATTGGCAAATCGGACTGAATTAGTCGAACACGAGCTATCTCACTTGAAAGAGCGGATGCGCAAGCTCGAATCATTCGCCGCCGTTGTAGCAAATTATACAGCCAAACACCTTGCCAATATTGATAGCCTCGACGTCGAGATGAACATCAAAACAACATTGTTGCAGTTCAAGGCCGACACCGAGCTGATCAATACCGCAATTTTAATCGCTGTCAAGGGCCTGATCCACCCGAAGGTCCTAGCACCGGGTACGATTGCCCAGGCAGCAAAATTGGTCGAAGAATCGCTATCCCACGCGAAATTCCCACTATCACCAGGCGAGTTTTCCGCCATTTCGATAATGGAAATATCGAGAATAGCGATCCTATTCTCGAACGGCCACTTAATTTACCACATCGCAATACCTCTGGTAGACGCCGAAAAGTTCAACCTTTTCAAGGCCTCACCTGTACCAACGGTGCAGAAAATATTGAATAGCACGTTCACGGCCGCGTATGTATGGCCAGTTCACTCTTACTTCGCAGTAAGCACCTCGAATCGCACTTATCTACCGATTCCGGGAGGAGAAGTGCATAAATTGCGCAAACTTCAAGACACACTGATTGCGGTCAACCCGGAACCAGTGCGCGAAATTAGCGATAGCGTGGCTTGCGAGATCAAAATCGCCGCGGGTCTTAAGGCGAAAGACCCGGAAGAATGCGATATCCGTATGAAAAAGCTGCGCGAATCATTCTGGCTGTGTCTACACCGTACAAACACATGGGTATACTCTGCCAAAAAGCAGGAAAAGTTGTATATCCAATGCGCTAAGGAGGAACTCGTTACCACACAAATATGTGGCGCAGGGATCCTTGAGCTTCGCGAAGGATGCACCGCGCACACAGCAAGCGCCCGCTTGATCGCGTCGCATACGATCACGGAACAGTTAGAGACGTTATCTCTGGGCGCTTTGCAATTTAATATGTCCAAGATTTGGGCTCATGTGAACGAGTCTTCCGCTGCAGCGGCAGAACTCATGCAAGCCATAGCTATCGGCACCGAGCACCGCGCCGATAACGCGCACGGCTCTTTAATTTGGCCTACCTTGTGTGCTGCGTTCCACCAGCAGCACGCGTCCGCTGAAGCAGTCTCGCGGCCGGGAAGGTAAACAAAGCGCAGGGAAATAGATGCAACTCTACACCCAAAGGAATGAATATTAAATACAGGAGTTCCGTTTCATTTTTATTAAAAGTAGAAACCCATTGTATGTTTCATATTTTATAACAAAAACGGTTCGTGCGTGCAATAATGAGCTACAAAGTATCGATGTAGCAACTTCGCGTATAATTACTTTAGCGCCGTGATAGCCAAGCTGCCTCAATGGCAGGAAAAACGATTTAGTTTTACGCTTATTATTAATTCAGATATATACACGTTATTATTACACGCGCGTGCTGCAATGCTTCGAGCACCAGCCGTCGAATTTTTCTCCCCAAATTCATGGTATAAATTGGGATATATATACAAATGTAAAATAATAACGAAACAGTATAAACATATATATGAAGCCTGCACGCAAAAGAATGTGCATGGCTCACAACAAAAATATCTCTCAACTATTTCCAGTATACTAAGAATTAAAAAAAAAATGTATAATGTAATAGAGGTTATAATAGTTAATACCATTATAACCCGCATATTCTTGTTCACTCGGTATAAAAATGTAAGCTCAGTGCCTACGCAATTTTGGTTGCGTCTGCGCACATAGATATATAAACAGATAACGTAGAAATACGCGATGCCCGCACGCAAAAGAAAGTGCGTGGCTCGCCATAATTTTTTCTTTTTATACATATATTCTTCCATACCTAGATTTAAGAGAAAGTTTGTATTTCGAGCTCTGTCTCTAGAAATATGTAAGACAGCGGCGGCTGTCAAGTACAACATCCACGCCAACTCACACAAACACACTCACACTCATACATTCGTCAAGTAATTTTTTATTTTCATAGTAACAAAAACGGAAGTAAAGAAAAAAAAACAAACTGACTATTACGGAAGTCAGCAACCGGAAAGAATCCAATGCGCATTTAATGCGCTGTGCTTAAGCACTGGCATCCCAAGTAAAAAGCAAAAAAAAAGTCGAAAAGGTAAACAGAAAATTCAAAACAAAATTATGGAAATTGACAAAATGTAGCACACACACACGTTCAAGCGCGCCCCGTCGCATCATACACTCGAGCAACGCACGCACGGCTCCGCCGGCGACCCTGTTTTTCAAGGGCGCCGAGGACGTCGCCAGCGCACCCAAGGGCGTGTAACGGAGGAGCTCTAGGCTTCTCCGGTGGCGGCACCCGACGATGCTCCTGCATCGTCAGCAGGGAACGCCGTCGCCTGCGTTTCTCACGCTCAGAAGTGCAGCGTATGCACTTCTGAACGTGGGACCGCTCACCGTTGCCCGAATCGCGACAGCGGTGCAGCGGGCAGTCCACCGGCGACCACGACTAAGAGAGGAGCTCAAACTTCGAATAAAACCTCGAGCAGCATCTCTTGGCCTATTCTTTCTCCGTGTCCGGAGAGTACCCTCGACCACTCGCCGTCCGTAACACTAGTAGATAAAATCTATCCGTATAGCTTTCTATTAGTCCTTCTATGGTAGCCGGCTGTTCGGGGTTGAGATGGTCCAGTCGTAAAAGAGCTTTTACTTTTATTGCTCTCAGGCTCTCTTGATCGAGTTTCTGAGCCGTTATGGTGTACGTGCTTCTACTGTTCAGGTGTAGTGATAATAACTTGATTATTTCTTGGGCTCTGTAACTTGCCTCTTCTAGTTGCCTCGCCTGGTTTATTGCTTTTACCAAGCTAAATGATGGTTCTTCTATAATAGCATAGAATTTGCTCATTTCTTTAAGTAATTTTTTAATTTTACTGATTTTTCTGATTTTTTTGATTTATCCGATTTATCTGATTTATCTGATTTTTTGTTACTTTATGAACTGATTGCGAATTTCGCTTTTGCGCTATTTTCTCGGTTACCAGAGTTTTCAGGTACTTTTGATTCTTCTGAACTAACAGATTTTAATAACAGGTTTTCGCATTTCATCTCGAAATGCACAGATTTTTTCGGTTTTTTAATCTCTGATTTTTCTGTTTGCACGGGTTCTGTGCTTTCTACGTTTTCCGATTCAGACTGCTTTTTCTTGAGTATGGGCTTCAGAGCGAAAATTTCGCGTTCCGGTACTGTGCTTCGCTTTTGTACAATTGATTTGCATAGCGAAAGCGTGTAGTTCCGGATTTTGATTTGTTTGCTAGCGTAACTTATCTCTGCGTCAAACAGATTGAAGGCTTCGCTTCCTAGCAGTCCGTCTTTTTCAATCGCAATCGCAATGTGTTTACCGCGATTTCCGGTGGTTTCTTAGATTCTTTAAACAGTGCCGGTCTTCCACCCGTATCAAGCATCATGCAAAGCGGCTCTTTGCACTTTTTTAAGTCCGTGATTACTGCGGGTGCCTTGCTGTTCATATTTAGCAGCACTGTTTCCTTTATCAACTGAAGTAGCGCATTTTTTTCTAATAGTGACTACTTGTTCGTTGCCTTGATTTTGCATTTGTTTTTTGATGTTGGCTTGATTGCGTAATTCGCATTGATCCTTCAATGGCCTGGTTTTTTGCATTAGCGGCATATATCATTAGCGGTATTGGGATTTTGTGGCTGTGAAGTATTAGGAGAGTTGGAACGGCTGGAGTATTGATTTTTTCTTTTGGGTGTTTCCCATGGTTTGGGGGAGTTGTGACTGCGCCCAGGTGTGCGGTTCGTTATAATGCGGTACGAGTAGGCTTGCTTCTCTACAGGCGATGGCGAATTGTGATACTGGTATGTTGAAGCCATCGAACATTGGTATAGAGTTTATTGAGTCTTTTATCGATCGATTGCGCACCGGTGTAATTGTGCAGTTGTGACACGTGTCTTCGTTGTTTTCGCGGTTGCTCGGGTGAGTCCTTTTAGCTGAGGTGTTGCGTTTGGGCGTTTGGGTTAAGTTCATTGCCACGCCTAATGGTGTGCTCTGTGGCCGGTTGCTGCCGAATAATGTGTAGTGCGGTATACTATATTTGTTTGCTGCAGATGCGTCGTATCTGCTTTCATCTTCGGTTATTTCCGGGTTCAAGTTTAGTAGGGCTGGTATTTATTCATCGAATTTTCTCAGAGCTTTTGGTTTTGCTACTGCGGCGATGATTTCTTTGCAGCTTGTGCCTCTGAATACTAGTGCCAGTAGTATATCTATCATTAGCTCGTCATGACATACTTCTATTATGGCAGCTTCGGTCGTATTTTTTAATAATGCTTCGCATAGTCTTTTTACGTCTATTTCCCCATCCGGCGGGGTTTCACTTGAGACTTGGTATCGTTGTTGCAAGAACAGTAACGCTTCTGTGAGTGTCGGTTGTCGATCCGCGGGTGCGAATTTGCTATCTACTTTGCTAATTTGTTTTTTTATCATTTGAAGGACTTCCGCGTTCCTGCTTTTTACGCCTGATATTTCTTCGAACATCGTAACTCCGCGACTAAAAATTTTTGGTCGCTTTGTTAAACTGCCTTAGTTATCTCAGAGTTGGACCCTCAATTGTAACTTCACGAATTACAATGTAAGCGAGAAGTCGGTAAGGAAGTCGCGGTTTCGATAAGCGAATAATCACTTAAGCGGGATTGCCCATTATGCGGGATTAAGGCATTAACATGTATAGACCGTAAATAATCTTGACGAGAAGAAAGGCAAACGTGAACGTTAGTAGAATTAAGGAAATATAGATAGATGAAGCGAGCGAGAGTCCTTGTAGAATGATGTCCTTGGCGATGTGTACAGAGCGATGGATCGGGCAGTCGGACAAGGAACGTGGAATAGGCGCGAGTTTAAATGAGCAATAGATTTAAGTAACTTTATTCTTACACAGTTTATTCAAGATAATTACAAGTAACAATAAGAAAGTAATTCCGATACAGACTAACGTGAACGAGTTATAGTTAAGCTGGCTGCCGGACAAGAGAGCGAAACCGGCGCGGATCACGTATATATATCCTGTGGGTTGCGTGCGCTACAATCATGAATGCATAAATTATTCTAGTAAGGAGGGTGGGATTAATTAGGGAAGTGGTTGTGAAGGGGGTTCGAATAGGCGCGTTTGATGTCTTCTGGTAACCAGGCAAACGTGGGTTTGGCGGGAATTCGGTAGGTACGGTAAGGTAGTTGTTCCGTGGTAATACAGCGTAGAGCTCTTCTTTATCTTGACTGTTGTGCTGTGGTGGCGGTAGGTGTCTGTACGTTACGGCAGCGATATTGTAAGCAGTTAGGACGGTTCAGGACGGTTGCGCGGCACCGAAATGATAACTTGATTTTTTTTACCCCTAACCAAGCGCTAAATCTTTTCGCTATAATCTGTTTTAGTTTTTATTTTTTTATTTTTTTTTTTTGTACATTTATTGACTTTATAAGTGATACGCCTCATCGTAAGGGCTTGGCCCAATATTCTTGGCTTTGCCAATGGCGAGTGCCCAAAATTCATCTAAAGTGAGGAAACAGAAAGAGGACGTAATAGCAGATGAAGAAGACGATCAAATGGATATTGTTTAGGCACATCAATTACAGGCTTCACAAAAACAGCAACAACAGAAAAGAAAACTTTCTTCCTATTCATCACAAAGCTCAGGATCAGATACAAAAGAAGAGAATGAAGACTGTTCAAAAAGATTACACGCAATCGATTTTTTCGAGGAAGGAAATAACAGCGCTACTAGCGTGAGTAATAAAAATTCAAAAGATATTTTAGAACATTCTTATCAGTCGAATTTGAAACCGTCCTTGAATTCGAAATTGAATTCGAACATATATAAGAACGTTTCTCATGCTATACCAAAAGAAACCGCTCCGTTTGGGGTAAACACGCGCTCCAAATCTAAGGAATCTACAGACAATAGCGCAATGCCTAACATGTTCAAGGACAATGCCGTTAATCCCATTTCAAATAACCAAAGTAACAACAAGTTTTCTTACACTCAATGTGCTGGAAATACTTATGGAGTTTGGATTAGAAAAATTGTTAGAGACAACCTTGAACTCAACCCATATTCTATTGGGGAAATAATTTTTGACAAATATAATTCAATAATAGAAATTAAAAGAAAAGACAAATATAGATGCGAAGTGATTTTTAATAAACATACAGACGCAAATTACTTATTGAATACATTTGATCTCAAAAGATTTAACTTAGAAGCGTTCGTACCAGATTTTAGAAGAAAAAGGAAGGGTATTGTTTATGGTATTCCTTCTAACATTCCAATATAAAAGATTACCCAAAGCTGTAATTCAAGGACAGATATCATAGACGTTACAAGAATGATGAGGAGAAACCCTAACTCAACGGATGAATCGAATAGAATTATTCCTACCAATTCATTATTAATAACATTTTCGGGCCAAAAATTACCAACGGAAATAATAATATTAAATTGTCTTTCCAAAGTCAAGCCATACGTTCAAAATCCAATGCAATGCTTCCATTGCTATAGATTTGGACATACAGCTAAAACGTGCAAAGGAAAAAAAATTTGTCTTGATTGTGGTGAATTAGATCATGAAGAAGCCGAAAAATGTAAGAATTCTAGTTATTGTTGTATTAACTGTAAAGGCCAACATTAATGTAATGATAAAAGCTGTGAAACGTACCTAAAATATAAAGAAATTAACACGCTTATGGCATACAGAAACTTAACATTTTTTGAAGCTAAGAATATAGTTATACCATTTACACCAAAGGCCCCTCTTAATACCATCGAAAATTTTCCATCATTGAGAGCAAGAAATAATATTGGATTCTACAGTAAAATTTTAGATAAATATTCAAGCCAAACTCAAGAAGTTTTAGATAAGAGAGCAAGCAGAGGCATCCATAACAACAAGACCAGAGGACCCATTAACAGTAACACCGTTTCATCTCAAAGTAAACAGCCAAAATCTTCGCAAGTTGATATAAGAGCCAGTCAAAGATCATTACGCCTTACAATGAAGAATCCTTAGAAGACAGTTTTAATTTATCGCCAGACTATTCACTCATTGCCAACAATTTTATGGAATCTCTAATAGACTTTCCTCCTAAAGGGAGCGAAGCTCATAAAAGCTAAATAGTAGTTGATAGACTGAAGAAAAGACTACCCAAGGATAATAAGAGTTAAATTAAATATGCTAACTGTAATTTGTCTAGTTTAGTTTCGGATTTTTGTTGTTTATTATTATTTTTATCCATTCTTTCTTTAATTGTTAAATTCATAGGAATCTTAAAATTCTTCAATGGAACGCGCAAGGTATAGCTAATAAACTAGATATTCACGAGTTTTGTGACGACTATGATATTATTGTTATTGTAGAATATATGTTAAAGCCAAATCTTTCTTTTAATATTAGTAATTTCTGTTCTTCTAGATTTGATAGATTAAATGGTAGAGGAGGTGGTCTAGCCTTCTTTGTAAAAAGAGGGATTATCTACAAGACGGTCGATTTGGATGTTGAACTTGAGACCTTGGAGGTTGGTTCGATTTTGGTGGAGTGTGAAGATGAGGAACTTCTGATCACTGCGTGCTATAGATCACCAACAGATGGCAATAATATCACTCAGACCGAGCTTAACAGGTTATTTAACAAAGTCAACAGTCAAGATAAATTTATTTTGCTGGGAGATTTTAATGCTCATCACGCTTTGTGGGGGAGCGAGCGAAATTGGCGCAACGGCATCACATTGGTTGAAACCATTGACTCGGAGGAGTTCTTTATGCTTGATGATTGCTCTCCGACCCACTACTACACTCACAACTCTGCTAGGAAATTTTCTTGTATTGATTTAACATTTTCGTCTTTCAATATTGCTATTTCTTCTGATTGGTCAGTGGGAAATAATCCTTACGGTTCAGATCATTTTCCAATCACAATTTCAATTAATAATTCAGCGATTTGGGAACACAAACCTAATTATAAATTCAATTTAAAACTATTGGATTGGTCAGCATTTTTTGAAAATTTGGAAAATTCAAGAGAGATGTTTTCTAGTCTTGAGTTTTTGAATTCCGACCCATTGGTAAGATACAATTTCTTCATTGAATTTTTACATAAGTTAATTACTCAAAAAAGGTAAACAATCCTGAATCATCTCAGCATAGTTCTACATATCGCAATAAGAAAAAAAAGATCGCCAAATCTTGGTGGAATGTTCATTGCTCGAGAATGATTAGGATTCGTAAAGCCGCTCTTAAAAAATTAGATTTTATATGTGACCCGGACTCTTTTTTTCACTACAAGAAAGTAGTCGCTCAAACGAAAAGGACGTTCAAGGAGGCAAAAAGGGATTCTTTCAGGAAGTTCTGCGAGTCTGTTAATAGATTCACTCCATTGTCAAAGATTTGGAACAAAATTAGGAATTTGAAATCAGGTTTCAGTAAGACCAGGTGTTATGCAGGTAATAAGAAATTTTTATCTCATGCTAAATATAGTTTATTAAATCTTTGCTCTCCTAAGGATAATAGATTTGCAATATTTAATTGCGATAATTACTTTACTGATTCAAGTCAAGATTTTTCAATCCTATTAGATTCCTTTTCAATGGAAGAACTCAACTATATTTTAAACAATACCAATCTTAACTCTGCTCCAGGAGTTGTTAAGATTAATTTCGAAATCATTATTGCTCTCCCAGAATTTATGAAAAGAGTCCTTTTAGACATTTATAATGATCTATTTACCCAAGGCAAATTTCCATCTCAATGGAACGAATTTTTAGTTCTTTTTATCCCTAAAATGAATGGATTGAAATCTCGCCCAATAGCCTTAGCTTCGTGCTTTTTAAAAATTATGGAAAAATTAATATGTCTACGTTTAACGTGGTATTTGGAAAATAATAATTTACTTTCTAAAAATCAATATGGATTTAGAAAGAATAAGTCCTGTATGGATAATCTGGTCTTGTTGATTACCGATGTTCATGATTCCTTTTTTAAGGATGAGAGCTTTGTTGCACTGTTTTTGGATATTCGTGGCGCATTTGATAACGT
This sequence comes from Muscidifurax raptorellus, assembly GCA_020010945.3. Taxonomy (NCBI): domain Eukaryota; kingdom Metazoa; phylum Arthropoda; class Insecta; order Hymenoptera; family Pteromalidae; genus Muscidifurax; species Muscidifurax raptorellus. The sequence goes on from JAHUUD020000012.1 coordinate 1,789,006, forward strand.
TATCACTGATCTTCTCCAAAGACCTGGCGAAATTATCACTACCTAAGGAATACATTTTATTCTTCAGAAGTCTTTTATATAAACGTAAGATTTCATCCTTAAATTTTCCAGATCTTCATGACGAGTTAGTGGCTGAGCTGGGTTTGCCTCAGGGATGTCCTTCCAGTCCACTTTTCTTTTCTTTATATATAAGATTCTTGGATAATCTGTTAGGTGAGGATATTAAATTGATTAAATTCGCTGACGATCTGGTCATTTATACTAAGGGTAAAAATGTATCTCTTATTACAAAAAAATTAGAACAGGCTGCAAATATTCTTTTCGAATCACCTAAAGATAAAAATTTGATGCTTGCTCCGGAAAAGTGCCAACTTGTAATTTTCAACAACAAGAATATCAAATCCAATCACATTGAGTTAAAAACAATGACATACCATATTAAAGGCAAGCTCATATTAACAATGTTAAAAATAGTTGTATTTTACCAATTAATATGTTAAAGTGCCTAAGTGGAGTATATTGGGGCTCTGACCCAAAAATCCTTATAATGCTCTACAAATTCCATGATACGCTCTAGACTGGAATATGGAGGTTTTTTGTTATCTTCTCGAAACAATGTTAAAACAGATATTTATCAGAAATTTCAAAGAGTTCAAAATACAGCTCTGAGAATTGCACTTGGATATCAAAAGAGCACTCCTATAAATGTAATTATGGGAGAATCCAGAATTCCATGTGTAGAGCGCAGATTTGAATTTCTTTGTTTTAAGTACTTGTTAAGACAATTGAGTATTTCGAATAACCCAATTTACAACAGTCTGGACCAAACTATGGAGACATTAAATACTCCTCTGTTTCAAAATAATCATTACCCCTATTGCTTTTATGCTTTGAAAAGTGTTGGTTCCATAATGGTCTAATTGCTCAATCTGATAAGTATTACAAATATTCAGTTCCGTATAAGGATTTATTCGCATGTTACAATGCTGACACATCTCAAGGTAATCTGATATATAGGGCTAAGGATGCAAATTTAAAATTTAACAACTTATTCAAATCAGTTAAATGTGTAGACATTTTCATAGATGGATCAAAAACAAATAGGGGAATTGATTCTTCAGACGTCAATCTTTACGGCAGAGTGTGCTGCGATTAGTTTTGCTTTAGACAAAATTGATTCGTGGGCTAATTCGGTTAACTTTAAAAAGGAAAGATTCCGTATCTTTTCTGATTCACAAAGTACAGTTAAATCACTGAATAGGATTGAAGGTTTCTCACATGAATCTCCACTAATAGTCGATATAAGATCAAAACTAGCCAAGCTTTCAAAAAATAACATAAGTATAGGAATTTATTGGATGCCCTCACACAGAGGGATATTAGGTAACGAAGAAGCCGATGGATTAGCTAAAACTGCTGCATCGGGTGTAAATCGATGGCCTTTGGATATTCCCTCATCTGACCTCATAGTAATTTATAAGAGAAAATGTGATATAGTAAATAATGAAAAGATTTTGTTAGATAAAGATTCTAAAGGTAAATTTTATTTTGATAACTTCTATATTGAATCTAAAAAACCTTGGTATGTAGATATTAAAGTACCAAGAAAAACTATCAGTACAATTAATCGGATTGGGTCAGGTCATACTCTTCTTAACTCGAGTCTTATTAAGTATAAAATGGTTGTTTCGGATATATGTGAATGTGGAAAGGATACTCTGATACAGCTGAGCATGTTTTTTGGAGTTGTGAACTGCACGCAGTTCAAAGAAAAATTTTATTGGATAATCTTTATGCTCTTAAATTGTATGGCCCTTTCTCCATTATATTATTCTTATCCGAAATGAATCATGAAATCATTAATATTATTTCAGATTTCATATTATCAATTGAACGTTGTATTTAAACCTCTTATATGTAAACTTTATATTAGATGAATTAGTGTCTTTATCGCATCGCATTGTAATGTATTTGTAGTTATATATTTTGATATATATTTATATGTTTATATTCCGAGCGCATTTTATAAGCCTGTTTTTTACGTTGTAAACAGAAACATGTATGTTACTGTATATAACCTTGTTGCGACATGGCAATGTAACTCTTGTTGATGCCAATAAACATATTCGCATGTCCAAGCAAAAGTGGCACCTTTGGTGGCCGCTCACTGAAGCTATGAAAGGGGGACTAAGCAGACGATATAGGAGCAGAACGCCAAGATCTCTTAACCTAAAAAAACAAAAACAACTATTTTTTAAGTAAGTGCGTGGCCCGACAAATTTTATTTATAGAATGCCTTCTAACAAAAATTGTGTAGTAAAGGGATGCACATCGTATGCAGCAATGGGCATACCAATGCATCACTTTTCCAAAGATGAAAATTTATTATTAAAGTGGCTGGATGCACTGAAAGAATCAAATTTTACTGTAGTATCAGTTCACACAGTGATTTGCGGCTTGCATTTTAAGCTTTCAGATTACAAAAATCTACGTAAGTATTTGCAAAGTATAATTAATAAAAAATAATCATTCTGTGTAAGGTGATGTCATAATATAATAATTTCAGAAGGTAAAAAAAGACGACTCAAATCAGACGCTGTGACACCTCTTCACCTTTCACATGATCATATTTTGGATGATGAAAATTTGTTGGATCAAGGACATTCTGAAGAAGAAGAAGAAGAAGAAGAAGAAAAAGTTAATTCTAATACAACTGTGATTGAAGATGATACTGGTGAAATGTATGAAAGAGACGCAATTGATGGTGCAGAAGAACTTTTGGAAAACGATGATGACTCTGACAGAGCAAGTGACTTGGAAAAATTAAAGAGCATCGAAACAAGTGTTCATGAAAGTGTTATGGTGTTTGCAATGGAAAAGTTAGAAAAGGAAATGGAGGCAGCTAATGTAGGTGTTCAAGTTAATAAAAATATGACTGATGAAGGAGTTCAAGCTACTGCAAGCACGGTATAGGAAGAAGTTGAACCTACTGCAAGTACGGTAGATAAAGGAGTTCAAGTTAGTGCAAGCACGGTGCATGAAGGTGTTCAAACTCCATCATACAGTTTCATGGATTTCTTAAAAAATGATAGTGATCGGCATGCCTTTACTGGAATCAACTGTAGTGTCCTTCGTGTTTTAGTTGAAAGTGCAAAATTAATAATAAATAAAGTGAATGATAGGCATTTGTGCTCATTAGAAGAACGAATTACTTTAACTCTCTGCAAGTTAAAATTGGGATTGTTGTTTCATTGCCTTGCGATATTATTCAAAATATCGAAATCAACAGCATGTAATTATTTTGAGAAGACAATCCATCTGCTTGCTAGTATCTTAGAAGAGGCAATATATTTTTCTGACAAAGAAGAAATTGAACAAAATTTACCAACATGTTTTGAAAAATTTAAAGACACCAGGGTCATTTTGGACTGCACAGAGATACCAGTTCAGAATTCAAAGTGCTTACAATGTCGTTTAAAAATGCATTTTCATTACAAGGGACGTCAGACACTGAAAGTACTCATTGGCATAACTCCATCAGGCCTTATTTCTTATTGCAGCAAGTGTTATGGTGGCAGGGCATCCGACAAATCTATTTTTTTACAATGAGGACTATTAGAGAAAATGACACCTGGTCAAGATGCAATAATGGTCGATAAGGGGTTCTTAATAAAAAGTGACAATTACAACATTAGGCTAATAAGGCCTCCATTTGCTGCCAAGAACTATCAAATGACGGAAGAAGACAGTCTGGAAACGAGGAATGTAGCTGCGGTAAGAGTCCACGTTGAAAGGTGTATTCAACGTTTGAAAACATTTTCTATTTTAAAATTAACAGTAGACTGGGATATGACTAAATATTTTAATGAAATAATGACCATTCTATGTGGTCTTATTAATTTAAATGCGGCTATTCTTGATAAGTGTCGATTTTGATAAATATGTAAATTACTATATTTTGAGAATTTTAGAATATAAAATTTATTCGTTCAACAATAACAACTTATTTGTTATCTTTCTGATTTTCTTTATGTTCCTTTTCACTTTCTATCAACTAAACTAAAATATGTTGAAAATAACATTTAGACAATGTCTCTAGTAAATCTCGTATAAATTTATCATCTCTAAGTACTTCAATAATTGCACAAGAGTCATGTGTTGATTCGTAAACAACAAAGTGACATCTATCTAATTGTAATAAACAAATTCCTAATTGGACTTGTCCATAATATTGATGCCGACAATTCAACTTAGGTACGTTGTTCTCCATTCTTACATACTTTAATGTTTTTATAAGCTCTTCAGTACGAACATTGTCATTATTTTTAGGACACTTGATCTCTACAAGGATCTTATTTGCAATGCCATCAGCACTAAAACCAAGCCAAGGAGTAGTTTTTAATATTAATAATCCCATTTCTGTTACAGTGATACCTGTAGATTTCAGGTACGCTAATTTTGCCTTTGCTTCTCCTTCTTGTCCTCGTAATGTATGTTCGTTGCCTTGAAAAGTAGATTTATAAATGCCATCTAATTTTTTTTCCATACAGATACATTATGATCTTTTTTCATGTAGGTATATAAAACATAGCATATAGATCCAGTGATGCGTCAACTCCTTTCTTCATACCAAGTTTTACTATTCTGTTTGAGTGTAGCTACAAATATTTCTTTGGCTTTTTCTATCGTCAATGCTACTTTATTATTGTAATAAAGAGCTTGTTCACGACTACTGAATGTTATTCAAAAATTTGGTAAGTATTTTGACCATATGCAATTATCAAGCAAGTTCAGTACCCCCTGAGATACTTCTTTACGGAAACCATACATCGCATTAAGGTCACATATCACAGGTGAAGCTTGCAGATTACTTTTGGATATGTTTTTTAAAATTCTTGCTGGAAGCACAGCATCTGTTTTTTATTTATGTCTTTTACAGAAGATCTGTAGCATCTTGTGTGCTGACTAAGCTCCGATTCAGGATCAGCTTCACATAGTAATTTAAAAATTTGTTTTCTAATTTCAGGTGTCTTCGTGAAATTGTTTTTCGTTTGAACTCCATGGCAAAATGTATGGAAAGGATCTGCTGCATAAGCATCGCTTACTTTTTGCTTAATCGTTCCCCATTGTTGACGCAAGTCTGTACAGCCAAGTTGCTCTATATTTTCTTTAGTTTTTCTACGAATGCATAAATAGTTTCTTTTTATTATGTGTCTATAAAATTCTATACTCGATACTTACTTATTTAAAAATAACAGTACACCCACTATGTGCTTGCAACGGCCTGAATTCCCAGCTTGACAAGTGCAATGAGCTTTAATGAGTTTTACATGATTTGAAAAAGAAATCTCAATATTAATTTCGTGCGGATAACTAGTTAAAGCAGTCGATTATAAACAAAGTGCAAAATATTTATCTTCATTTTGTTTAGATGAACATAATCCACATAATAATATGTGATTTGAATTAAGGACTCTAGATCCTTCTTCAAAGGGTCAACTTCCCCCATCAACATACTTTATTAATTCAAAAATTTCTACAATTGCACTTGTCATGTTTATTAAAATGTTTACTAACCATTCTGTAATCTAATAGCATACCAGTTCAAACTTGCCTCCATATACCACGTGACCTTATTCCCCCTTTCAAACGCGACCATGCTGTCACCAAGCGGAGTTTGGACATGCGAATATTTTACATACATTGTACGCAGTTATTTATTTAACTATCATTGTTTCATGACTTTCGAACAAGTCAATCATGGAGGAAGAGAGAAGGAGACCAAATTCTTATGGGCTCGCGTTGCCGAAATGGACCACTTTTACCGACGAAGATCGCCAGGTTCGCTCGACTAAAAAGCCCTGACCTAGCGAGTATGAGAGCCGCCTGTCGGAGACTTATTGCACTGATCAGCGAACTCCTGATTACAAAATATATCGGAGTTCAAATCCACATAAAAACACTTGTTTTATCGTGTTGTTAATGTTATATAAATAATTATTATATACAATTATTAATTATATTGTAAAAAGTTCATACAAAATAAACATAGAATGTGCGTTTGTTCTACACTTGATACATTCAAATAAAAAAGTAATACAATATAGAAGATATATTTGTAAATTTTCACGATAAATTCGTATAGGCATTAATTTTTATAATAAATAACCGATTACTTGTACCGAAAGAAGTTATAAGGATAAAGATAAATATGTTGAAACCCCTTCTTTTGTTTAAATTTAAGCTTTTGTTGAAACTTAAATTTAAACTTAAACTAAAACTGAAGCTTAAATTTAAGCTTAAACAAATTCCAAGCCCCCACGTGAGTTCGATGATCATATGTAACTTTCAATTATATATTCTCAACGATCTTGATGGCTTAGGAGTTAGCGTGTTGCCCTATTGACTTATTGATTCGGGTTCGATTCTCGGTGTGGTCAAATTTTTTTTTCATGTCATAATTCAGAGGTACTTTTTATTTTTATTATAAATAAATCACGATGAATTTCAATTATGTATACTGTAATGGTTAGTATTATTTTAAATCATATATAATTGTTATAAATTCCAGAATAGGGTATAATAAAGAAACAATAAAAGATAATGAACATATTAAGTGCTTTTATTACATATTTTAATTTGTTTTGGTTGGTGAGAGGCAGTCTTAGATAAATTTCGCTTTCTCTTGGAATTTGTATGTAAAGTAATTTATACTTTTATTACATATACTTACCATCTTTTTCTATAGAGCGCCGATTTTATAAATTCAATCATAATTATTTAAAGATTATACTACTTTACAACAGAAAATCAAACTTACTATATAAATAATCTAAATAAATAACCAAGTAGCACAATCACCCAGCTACTGATCGCTATGATTGCAAAAATGAAGGTGAAATTGATCAAAGACTGTCTTTTGTGCTCTTCTGTATTATATAATTTAAAATAATACTTAGCATTACAGTATACATAATTGAAGTTCATCGTGAATTATTTATAATAAAAATAAAAAGTACCTCTGAATTATGACATGAAAAAAAAATTTGACCACACCGAGAATGGAACCCGAATCAATAAGTCAATAGGACAACACGCTAACTCCTAAGCCATCAAGATCGTTGAGAATATATAATTGAAAGTTACATATGATCATCGAACTCACGTGGGGGCTTGGAATTTGTTTAAGCTTAAATTTAAGCTTCAGTTTTAGTTTAAGTTTAAATTTAAGTTTCAACAAAAGCTTAAATTTAAACAAAAGAAGGGGTTTCAACATATTTATCTTTATCCTTATAACTTCTTTCGGTACAAGTAATCGGTTATTTATGTACGGATTTGTTAAATTAATAATAAAAGGATTGTTTATTTATTATAAAAATTAATGCCTATACGAATTTATCGTGAAAATTTACAAATATATCTTCAATATTGTATTACTTTTTTATTTGAATGTATCAAGTGTAGAACAAACGCACATTCTATGTTTATTTTGTATGAACTTTTTACAATATAATTAATAATTGTATATAATAATTATTTATATAACATTAACAACACGATAAAACAAGTGTTTTTATGTGGATTTGAACTCCGATATATTTTGTAATCAGGAGTTCGCTGATCACTGCAATAAGTCGCCGACAGGCGGCTCTCATACTCGCTAGGTCAGGGCTTTTTAGTCGAGCGGACCTGGCGATCTTCGCCAGGAAAAGAGGTCCATGTTGGAAGTACGGAGTTTGATCTCCTTCTCTCTTCCTCCATGAAGTCAATGTATCTCGTTGAAAAGTAGAAATAAGTCGAACGCAACCGCATTCGCTTATACTGGACAAGTTCTGCAGCGTGAATATACCTGCACTAGTGTGAAAATTAATTTGATACCTTGAGGTGGCTATATGAGTACCACTGTCAATCCTCGAAGGCCTTTAATTAAAAATGTTCTTTTAGACCAAATTTTTAATGTGTTTCCAAACATCTCAAATATTGTTCAATATATTTAATAATTTTCTATTACAGTGAATTCATTGCGACGTGAGTATGATTTCAGGTTAGAACCATCTGTTTTGAAAGGTTTTGGTATAACTTTGAGTAGTTACAAGCTCTGCCACTAGATGTACCACTGTCACCTGAACAGCGAATAGGTCTAAATATAACATATAAATTATAAATATAATTTCTGCTTTATATTTGAAACTATCATTTTGAATTTGTAATTGGCAGAACGATTTTTATATAACTAAATTTATTTTAAGAATTAAATCAACAACATTTAAGAAATTTTAAGAAGTTACAATTTTAGATACATGATCTAAGATAACTGTAATAATCAATCCATTCAGCTGTCAGAAATGATGTAGGAATACGTTTTCTCTAGTATATAAATTAGAACCAGGGAGTATCTCTCTTACTCCCTGATTAGAACTATTTAATAACAATATTACTATTTACGTTAAAAATAGCATATAATTTAGTTTTATAAGAAATAAGATTGGATCAAATAAAAATGGATATATAAAATATAAAATATCGAATTTATTCAACATGGTTATATTTTGTGTGTGTGAAAATTCATTAATGTACAAATTATTGTAAGATATTTGTAAGTTAAGAATGAAATATACATACTGAAGCGATATTAAGAATGTATGTACTTTAAACATATTTTCTTATTGATTTTACTTAAATTTTATTAATTTTTATTGATTATGTTAAGAATAAAACATATTTGCTGTTCAGATAGGTTATTTTTTTGAGGACTTGCATCCTCTATTTAAAATGAAAATTTACAATAGCGTTCTTTAGTACATCCCTGTTAAAAAAATATATATAAAATTTTACATAGAATTTTATTCAAAGATTCCGGATATTCATATAAAATTTGGCATATATCATTTAAACTATAAATATTTACTTTACATTTCACATAACATTTCATGTTAAAGTATGTCTGTAATTGCTTTTTTACTAGTTTTTTAGTAAATTTTTCAATACTTCTTTTTATATTAATTTAAGCAGTAATAGATTTACATAAAATAACATTTTAAGCGATGTAAAATTATGTACCCACAGAGGTAATCATAGTTATTTGTTAACAGGATTTGTTATAAGAAAATTTTGGTTTTAATCTTTCTGATAATGTAAAACATTGTAAAGGTAACTGCAAATTTGTGTTAAAAAAAACCATATGCTGTTATGCATGGTTTTACTACATGGTAATACCGTGTGGTAAACCATATAAATTAGATGGTTTTTTACCTGCCTTACAATATGGTAAAACAAGGCAGTATGATTTTTTTACAACTTCTATATTAGAAACATATGCATGAATCTGCGTCTAATACAAAAGTTATGTACGAAACATCATATGGTTTTACTATCTCGTTTTACTATTTCTTAAGATGGGTATAAAAATCATCTAATTTCTATGGCTTACCACATGGTATTACATGGAGTATTATATAGATCGCAGGTGAGATCTCATGCCAAAATCTCATCTTATCAATTTTTTGTTCTTTACCCGTTTTAAACCATTCTTAGTCGATTGGTAGCTTTATTTGAAAAATTCGAACTTAGAAAATGTATCACAAATTTTGACTTAAAAAAATTAAGTGCAATTTTCCAAAAATTTTCTAAGTTCAAATTTTTCAAAAAAAAGCCACCAATTGACTAAGAATGGTTTAAAATGGCTAAAGAACAAAAAATTAGTTGAGATTGGGGTGTGAGATTTTTCAATAGGGCATGTAGTAAAACGTGTGTAAGACCACATGGATTTTATAAGCAGGGATATACTTCATGCTTTCAAATTATCGTAACTTCTCAATTATCTCTTGTCGAGGTTAGGAATTCCTATATATTTGAAGATTGCATATAAAAATGCACATCGGAATAGAATGTGTATTATGCATTTTAGAGTAGAAGGATATTCCTTGTGAAAATATTATATGTGAATATATTATATCTCAATGAGATATGTATGAGATTTCAGTGTGATCTATATGAGATCTCATTACGAATTTCAGATACAAGATCGCATATTTATTTATTTATTTATTTATTTATTTATTTACCAGAGTTACATAAACTTATATATTATAATAATACAAAATACAAAATTCATGCACATTGACAAATTCCACATGTGTCAATTAAGTAAAATAATTCACTGTGAAGCTGCCAATCCTGCAGAGGGAAATAAAATTCCCTGTTCGCAGGTCTGGATTACTAAAAGTACCTTAACTAATTAACAGCCATTCAAAACACAATAGGTTAGCACAGTCCTCTGTCGGACTTCCATACAGTGATCTGCACCACCCATCCCTTTCATTCTCTCATTCACACTATCTGAATTATAAGTACAATTTTCTCTTAATTCAGATTTAAACACTTTTCTAAACTTTGTATAATAAAATATAACATAACAATTATAACAAAAATTGGATTATATTTATTTCTTAATTACTTAATGTTAATTAATTAACCATTCTGTTCCTTGATTCTGCTAGTGTATAATTTTGTTACAGCCATTTTCCCATTGTGCTTAAGCATTTGCTTAAGCACTACATAATCAAATAATAAATAATTTTTATAGCCTAGCATTTTACTCAAGCCTATTCTAGTCTTAATCTATTTATATTTATCTTAAATTAACTTATTCTACCAGTATCTAACTAACATAGATATTGCTGAGGTTGGTTTGCCTGGTGCGGCATTCTTGTCTCTTGCGTACATGTACCTTTCCATCCTATTGAGTCTGGCGGGGCATGTAAGTCCAATAGTACATGTAACCCTGCAGTGTGGAAACATTTCTCTATGCTGATGCGAAGAGTCACATTTACAGTTTGATGTAAAAACAATATCATCGTTCACGACAATATCTTTATGTTTCGGTTGCATTTTTAGAGAATACATTGAATTCGTGAAGATCTGCTTTCCTCTTATTCCTCGATCGAAGTAAAAAATAGCCTTGGTTGCACCAAGATAATTTGCTGCAGTTTCTGTCCAGATGCTGTGGGTGCATTATTATTTTTAGCTCTGGTGCTATTTGCCTCTGCTATTTTTTCTATTTTGCTGAAAATTGTCTCAATCGGTTTGTATCTTTCTGTATTGACGCCAGTTTCGTATGTAGTTGTTGATTCTTTCACATAGTTTGTATACTTTACTGTTGTATTTTTTATTCCCGTTTCTTGAAGCCATATATAGATTATATCGTTGGTTATATTCTCTAATTTTAGATCTATTTTCATATACATAGAGATCATTTTATTGTAATTATATTTAGTTATACGCCTATGTGTCCTATTATTATGCGATTTACATTTGCCATTTTCAAAGATGTAAGTTCTTATGTCTAGTATTATTTTATCTATAATCGATGTGCCAACTGTTAAAGTAGTGTAATCATTTAGTGCTGTTATTCCTGTTTGTAGTAAATTTAAAACTATTTTCATATTTCTTGGAGCTTTTGACATATTTTCTAGATAACTCATTGATAATAACCATGTTTTAAGTTTATCACAATCTATATTAATTGTGTTATTTATTTCAGCCATTTCTTCTTACCCAATCTTTTAATTTTGAAATATTCGAGACTTTTGTAATGTCCAGTACCTTTCATTCATTTGGTAAATAATTGAAAGTATTGATTGCCCTTAAATAGCTGCTTTTAGTACTGATAGTTTTGGAGTATTTTGGTATTACTAATGATTTCTTTCTCGTTTTACTTGTAGAGTTGATATAATGATCTTTTAAAGTGTTGTGATGGTATGTTATACTATTGTGTATGAAAGATTTCTGTATACTAAGTAGAATAATTTCTTGAAACATATTTTTATTTATTATTTTTAAAATTCTAGTCTGTACTGATTGTAGTAATTTTAGCCTATTTTGGTACACTCCACCCCACGCAATTATTCCATAATTTATTAGACTATGGAAAAGTGCATAGTAAACCATGTTTAGAGTGTTAATATCCATAAATTGAGTTATTTTACTGAATACAAATATTAGGTATTTGATCTTTTTTATTAGATACTCTATATGTTCGCTCCATCTCATGTTGGAATCGAAAATAATACCCAAGTACTTTGTTTCTGTAACTCTTTTAAGGAGCTCGTTATTAATTTTTATATCTATGACGCCCGGGACACTATTTATATAATTCCCAAAAGTAATATATACTGTTTTTTGTACGTTTAGTGTTAACTTATTTAGTCTAAGCCATACGTATACTTCTTCTAAGTGTTTATTCATGATTTTTTCTACTTCGCTCCAGTTTCTTCCTTTGGCCATGATAGCTGTGTCATCAGCGTAGGATAATATTGAGTTTTCCGGCATTCTGTTTAGCAAGTCATTCACGTATAGTATGAAAAGTAGGGGTCCAAGAATTGTCCCTTGAGGGACCCCAGTGCTTATTACTTTATAGTCGCTTTCACTTGTTTCTAATCCTACTTTTTGCTGGCGGTTATTCAGGTAGCTTGAGATTAGTTGATGGCTCACTCCTCTAACACCATACGAGTAGAGTTTGTCCAACAATATCTTGTGATTAACAGTATCAAATGCTTTAGCTAAGTCAAGGAAGGTAACTGCAATTGGAATGCTTTGGTCTAGACTTTCATATATTATTTTGGAAATAGCACTTAATGCATCTTTTGTACCTATGTTCTTGATGAATCCATATTGTCTTTTGCTCAGTATTTTGTTTTTATTTATAAAATCTAATAGTCTCTTATGTATAATTTTGGCAATATTAGATATCAATGATATAGGTCTATAGTTGCCCATATCATCCTTCTTTCCAGATTTGAATATTGGAATTACTTCAGCTGTTTTTAATACATCGGGCCATATAGATTTTTCTGTACATTGGTTAAAAATAAATGCCAGCGGTTTCGAAATTAGTGTATCCGTTGTTTTTAGTGTCTTTGCGTGAATCTTGTCTACCCCTCGATTTTTGAAATTCAAATTTTTTATTATTTTGCTTATTTCATTCTCATTTGTAGGTTTTATAAACATAGTTTTTTCATTGTTCTTTGGTAATTCTATATTTCTGTTAAAAGGTGTAGAAATTTTATCACTCAGTTTGTTCCCTAGGTTTATTTATGAGATCCATACTTATCGCATTACAATCTAGAATATTAATATTAAAGTCTCCTATTATAATATGATTTGCTATGTTTCTTTTTCTTATTAGGTAAGTTTTAAGATTAAGATTTAATTCCGAACTACTCAGGTCATGTGATCTATATAAGGAGGAAATGTCTAAATTTCTTTCATTTCTTAAGGTAATAATTGAGTTTAATATTTTAAGTTTACCAATAGTTATTGTTTCACATGAGTGAGATATATCCTCTCTAATATAAACCACTACACCATCACTTTTGTTAATATTTCCATAGTTATAATATATGTTATAGTCCTTAATTTTATAATACTGATGATGAGTGAAATTCCACACTACAGCACACACAATAACATTTGGTTTGATCTTGAGACATCTAATTAGGATTTGTAGTTTTTCAAAATTTGCATTCAGGCTTCTGGCCTATGAGATCTCACATAGTTCTCATTCAAATTTCATGCAGATTTGATTATCGTGTGGGATCTTTTTAGATGTAACACATATTTTATTTGATAGATTCATAAGAATATTTAAGTTTAATCCAAAAAGGTTTTGCACTGTACAATATATGCTAAAAATAAACCATTATTGGAGTTCATTTAATAAAATTAAATTGTTAATAATGGTAACTTAATTCACATTATTAAGATTGAAATCGAGGTTTTTAAAATAATTAAATTATCAAACTCATATATATCCTAAAACTTAAAAAGAACTATCATTTTTATGAACTTTTCTAGCTGGTTTTAAGAGGATATTGTTGCCAGATTAATCGCATGGTAAAGAGTTTCCTAATTCTAAAAGCTCTTTATAAAAATGTGAGCAATACAAATTCTTGGTTACGGACGACTTAAAATCTGATATAAATGTTAGTTTGACATTATCGAACGAGTTAATTTCAACAATACTTATTTTATAAAATTATTATACATTTTGATCACTTAAAATGTTGTTGACATAGGCTCTATGCATCAAGCTCTGTATATTTTTTTAACTCATTTTCAAATATTTCAAAAAATGTTTCGTAAAATTTGATTTTTAATTAGTTTGTTTCAAAATATCTTCATCCCATCCTTGTGACAAATAATTTAAGTAATATGTTCATAATTTATTTCCCCAATTATGTATTTTCCACGTTGAGCATTTAACGCGCATGTAAATAATTTCTGTGCTCATTAGTATTGACTTGAGCAAAAGAAATGATCCTAATAAGATCCCATTCCATTTTCGAAATTTTGTATATACCCATCTACTAAAAACACTTTTCCAAAAAATAAAATCTAGGCAAGTAAAAGTTTCATTACAAAAGTAGTGATGAATTCCAGAAAAGATATTTTCAAGTAATTTTTTTTTCATTTTTTTGATGTACGCAGGTATATAATTTTAGAAAATAAGATAGTCTTCATTAATATTAATTTATGTTATATATTCAACAATAATAAATGTATTGTACATCCATCGTAGTATTGAAAGTGACTTGTGAATGATTAATAAAAATTCGAAAATTTCCCTTTGATCAGTCTTGGGTTAAACATAATGTCAGCCAAATCGATTGATAAAGCAATGAGTCAAATTTTAAATTATCGCTGTCAAAACACAGCTAAAAACAATAGATATTAATTTAGCTGTAAATGTAGCTATAAATATAGCTGTATTTTAACTGGATTATAACCATATACATTTTGATTTTTTTAACTATATATTTATCTTATTTCATTTAGATTTTAACTGGATATCCAGTTAAAAACAGCTGGATTTTTATAGATAGATTTATAACAATAAAACAATAGTAATATAGATATAGTTGTAACTCAAGCTATATTAGCTGGTTTTAGAGACTGGCAACTTAGTTATTTCATCACTTACGTACAAAATTCATAAAAGGAGGAGTTCGAGGAGTCAGATGCTGGGAGGGGGGTGTATACTCCAGGCAGTATGCTGTAACCAGGAGTCCGTTCAAGGTCAAAGGCAGCAGTAGCACACTATAATGCAGTGCAGTAAGGTCAGCTGCCGGTACAGCCGCGGTGAGTCGCGCGTTGAGATAGCACGGATCGGTTTACACCTGCTTGTTGTTCTTCTCTTCGCTCCTCTTTATATATCTACATATTCGTACTTTTATCGAATACGATGGCATATACGCATCTTGTTAATGTAATATAGCTGCTGCGTTTTATCGGAAGCACTCACTTATTCTCTTTCTCTTTCGTGCACGCTACAAGTATAATATGCACGGCTACCGCGCAATGCTTTGCGGTGATGTCAGCGGCTGATGAGCTACATCACGTTACAATAGCCAGCATCTTTACGCCGTGATTGCTGTTATTCGTTATCTTCTACGAATATATAGTTTAAATGATTGCATGCATAGGGATTGGGAGAAACAAAGGTTAAATAATAATAATAGTCGTATGTAAACATCATTTTTGTTTATTGATCGATATAACCAAATTCTATCTCATTCATTACACCTTCGATATACTGCAAGTATATTTTTTTAATTATACATTCTGAGCACAATCGCCTGAAAAAATCTTCAGCTATTATCTTGCACATTCTTGAGGGTAAAAAGATGCCAATCGAATGCTCCAGTTCCACAAAGACTTTGCTCCCATACTTCGTCTTGAGTTCTTTCACACTAGTGATTCGATATTTTTTGTCCAGCTCAAGAGTCGATAGCTTCTTCGTCGGAAGGAGCTCCTTGCGTCCAAGACGATTAATCTCGTTGAAATCCATATTCCTTAGATACAATGTTAAGCAATGAACGATGGATGAAAACTGACTGAAGTTAATGAGTTTGATACACTTATATAGCACAATTTTGTAGTGGATGGGGTAGCATTGTTATACTCCTCCCACTATAAGAAGTAATTTTGTTACCTTAGAGCTCAGCGTTTTATAGACTCACCCCCACCACAAACGCTTAATAAATGTTTTAACGGAGACTTATTTCTTATTTTTTCTTATCAAGCCTCTTGTAGTCACGCTCAGGAAAAGATTTTGTATTTGTCGAATATTTCTCGGTAAACGATTTCCACTGCAATGTTTCTTTTTTCATCTCCTCGTTCTTACACGGAAGAAGAGGCTTATGTTTAATATTACTCGTATTTTGATCCATCTTCGTTGACGTCCAGAGTGAGAATGGTATGAATTGCGCTACTTAATCGATATTTATTTTACTGTATCCATAGGGATAAAGGATTAAAATGCAGTAGTCAGAATTAAAATGAATAACCCAATAACCCAATATTACTGTATATACGGCTTATTTAATTTATTCTCAAGTACAGACAGGATAATTTTACCAGTTCTTTCAATTCTAAACCTAAAACGCTCTCGATCTCGGGCTGCTTGCTCCCACTCTCCACATCGTGCACGTTTATGTGTATGTCATGTATACATTAAATGAACGGTAGGCTGTTCTTGGAAACGAACCCGCTTATCCATGCTGCTATTTATTAATAAAATTAAATTTACACTGTACGCAATCTCTTCTTAAAGGTGGGGTTCCATTCTCGATGCTGTTGTACTCATGACAACGTAGACACTCCAAAATTTCAGAGTCCAGCTTCAAATGTTTTGACAGTTTATTCCAAGCTTGCTCGATACTATTTACCGCAAATGTTATGAGAAAATTCTCTCGGTAAGAAAGCAATATCTGTGGGAGTCATAAATGACAGGTGCTCTGTGCGATAAAATTGTTTAAGTGATCTCTCGAGAGATGGAGTATTGTCCCGATACAATTTTTTCAGCAATAATACGTTTCTGTGCGCACAGTTTGCCTTGAATGCTAATTTGTCATGTGGACAAAGAGGTTCCAAAATATCATATTTCAGCCTTTGTAGTGAAGGAAATTTCACTTGTAATTAAGCCAATCTTACCGATGTCGAACACATGAAAATTGAATTTCTCGAGCCATTGCTTTTTCTCAGCTCCTTTTACATACACTGTGCTTGCGTCATGTACAACAGTTTTTAACACATTTTCAAGCTCTTCATAGGCTTAATCCCTGGAACTCCAGGATAATCCGTGATAATTGCGCTCCAACCAGAGATTTTCACACCTGTACTTGACGGTGAGTCTGCACCACGGTGTAGGCGGTTTGAAGAAAAACACCAAGGGCTTGAGATATGTATTGAGTGGAACTATGTCAAGTTCCTTCACAACAAACTCGTTTACAGGCTTTTTGAAACCTTGTACATTGAGCACGTATTCCATTTTGACTGACTGCCTACCACAAGTTGCTGCTCATTTTATACCATCTTCTCCACCATCCTTTGAACGAGTTTTCTTACATCCTCACTCATGGGATTGTACTCAACTATACGATCATGTAGGATCAGACAATATGCAGAGGTATTAAGTGGAAAATTTTCTCTAGTTTCAAACTCGAGACGTACATCCACCGAAGGTTGCTTCAGTGACTCATTTTGTTTCAAACAATTAATCACAACAAGAGGAGCATACTCGAAATAATCGGTCTTGTTCAGCATTGGTTCAGTCTCTTTGTTGTAGAAGGCATTTTGAAAATTGGCATACATGTCGTATAGAACAGCGTACTGATTATTCGTTACATCGGGATTGAGGTTTCTATTGGGATAGTGTTAAGAATTGAGAAAGAGTGTTGCGTTGCTAATGTAGCAATGATCAAAACGACTGGCATTAACCGTTTTTCGTCCTCTGAGATATGTCTGGAAGCCGAGAATAACGAAAAGACGCTTCTCCAGTCGGCTAGCAGTCTTTACAGTCCACACATGTTTCGATGTATTGGGCAGTAACGGATACTCATATAGTTCCCAGCTACGAAAACTCATGGTGACAGGTCTATCCTTTTCCAAGTAGTTGAGCGATTTTATGCTTATCCGAGAGTACTACGTACGGCATCAGCCATTCAATTTTGGAAATTTCAATTTTAAAATCCTCGTGAACTTGTGCTCCAACCACTGCTATTTGCGTCTGTATAACTGAATTCACATCAGAATTCGATCTTGTGAGAATGAGCTCATGTTTAGCATTCACAACAATTTTGTGATAATCCTCAGCAAAGCCTAGGATCAAACTGAGTGAAATTGATACGTCAAAGTTGCCATTATTATGTACTAATTGTCGTTGAGTCTCTGCATAATCGATCCAGACAGCATTTTCAATCACAGAGCTTTGACTAGGGCTGAACGATACGAATCTTTTCATAAGACTTGTCAAGCCTACATTCTTGCATCGATCAATCTCGATCGCGTTGAGTTCGTAGCGAATTTCTTCAAACAGATGACATATGGCGTTGTTTACGAACGTTGTACGTGGGACGGCAGTTCCATCTGCTTTTTACAATTTTCCACATATGTGCAATGAACTACGTGAAGGCAGCACACATAGATCTTGATGTTGTATACCTATGCAAATTTCGTCGCTGTTGTTGAAATTTAAAAAGTATAGGGCTGATGCGCATGAATCTCGTAATGCGCAACAGATTCGTCAAATACGACAGATGACTGTATGCTTAGCACCTCCTCCATTTTGTTGAAAACAGCAAAATAGTATACTGCTTAATTTTTTACGACTCTTAGACCCAGACCTTTAAGAAATTATTTTTTTTCGTACGTGTTAGCGCTTTCAGCATTCGTTGACGACTGACTGCTCGACGGCATTGCAAGTTAATATTATAGCCTTTACCAACTTTGGTGTTGTACACAATGCCCATTATGCTTAGACTAATTTGATGTGTAATCCAATTGTTATGACTTCACCGCGAAAATTAACTAAATGTGCGTCTTGATCGACGAGGTGCAGCTGCAAATTATCTGGACAGTCTTGACAGTGACTGGCAGGTAAATAATAGGTGATGGAACTTCGATGATCTTATAGCATGGAGGAACAGCTGGGAAGATTTCGTGTATGGTGGGCACCTTATGCTCGTTTATGTATGCCCCAGAAGTAATATTACATTTAATGCGTAATGCGTTAACTTTTAATATGGCTACTGGCAAATCAGATTCGTGATTAATATTTGGTGGTAGTATGCGACTTGTGAAACCCAACAATTTTCCAATAGAATCTTCTGGCCGGAAATCAATTGATTGGCTACAGTTGACCATGCAACGAAGAGTGTTACTGTTCGTCTTGAGTTTAATTGTTATGCTTTTTGATGCTAGAGCCTCTTTCAGAGTCTTCTCAATGTCTTCAATTTCGTAGCTACCTGTAGACAAAATGATGACTTCCTCTCCCTTGTTATTGCCTCTGTCTATGTTGGGTATCGAATTAAATGTGAGCAGTTCCACAAGTCCAAGAACGTAATTTTTACTTGGCGAGAGTTCAAGCGGTGGAAAACATTGAGCTTGCAGTACAGAAAAGGTTCCAGACAGGCTCAGTGTTAGTGAGTCTTCCATGACTATTTGAACAATACTGAGTAAACCAGAATCTCAACCAATACTTATATAGCATTTAAAAGAAATTTTAGACAAAGATGGCCGCAGTTGTAGGTGTTGTAGTTTTGGTAATGTTTCTGATTGTACTTGACTCCGTACACATTCCAGTATTCCATAAGATCCTGAGGTGGCTGTAAATCTCCACAACTATCAAAATACACTACATCGTTGCCTCGTTTTCGATATGCGAAAACGATTGACGATTGCTGATTCGCGATAATGAGGTCCACTCGCTGGTAGTGCATTTCGCATGTAAACACCTCGAAAATATGGAATTTTCAAGATGTGAGTTTATTTTATCAGATCAGCGTCAGTCAATGCACGTTGCGGTAATTTGAAGTTTTTTTTCCCTCAAGCCTTGCCCATGTTTTTTCAAGTACATACCATAGCCCTCTTTGTAAGGTCGCAAATATAGACCTCTGCCGAGCGTAATAGCTTCCATTGTTTTGTTATGTCTTTGACTCTCCTCAAGCTGTGGTTTAGCAGCACTACATGGAGAAAAATTTCAAAGTTCAAATGTTTTGCCGTCTATTTTTGTAATTCTCCGATTCCAAAGTTTCGGAATTCTGGCAGTACGAACATAAGCGTCTACCGCCTCGACTTTCGAGCTCTGAGACTCCCAACTTCGCAGAACGCAAAGGACTAAAAAGAGGGGAGGGGTATAGATAGCTTCAATGCTCGAGCGCGATTTCACAAAACACAGCCGCGTGGAACAGCCGACAGTCGGTACGCTAGCATTCCAAGTTTCGAGGTCTGAGACTGCGAAGCGTCGAGTCCCTCGGTGCGGAGAGTTTTGAAGTCCTCACTCTCCCAATTCGACCCCTAATACTATCATTCTCGCATCTATACATGCACGAAAATCATTGAGTCTCTACACTTCGAATTCGAAGCCTAATTATTTGAAATTCGATGGGACAGAGTACAGTATTATTCGTGTTCCCGTATTTTCGAAAGTATCGAAAGCTGGCAGTTCGAAGTTTTTCTCCGTGTAGCATCGTTCACTGCTTTGGCGATACCTGCAGCGCCACTAACATCGTTCACTGCTTTGGCGATACCACCAGGGCCACCTGCTGATGCACCTGTTGCACTCAAACCAGCAAATATCGGTAGAAGGAATGGTAGGAATCCTCCAATTTTGGATGGGACTGGTACACACGTGAAATGCGGACAGTCTTCTTGCCTCCAGCCTTGTTTACAGCTTGACGAGCAGCCTTCAGACCGCTACGAATGACTGTGTGAGAGTTTTTGCTTAGAATAGAACTTGGATTTTGCCTTCATGGTGCCTGCTATGGCAAGAGCAGCTGCTTTTTCTCCAACACCCGCGTCTGACGCCTGGACTCTCTCCCAAGCTTTTGCAGTTAAAATCTTATCTGCAGCGTTTTTTGCTTCGACATTTTCTCGATTCTGTGAGTAGGCAATATCGTGCTCTTTATAAGCTCTATCAAGAGCATTGATTCCAGGATCTCCACGTGCTAGTCGTTTTGCTAGTTTAATACCAGGTCCACAGTACTAATATCCTGGAAGATGCAGCTCTACTGGAAGCTTGTTGATAAGTGCATTCAATACACCACGACCTTTGTGTCGTTTCTGCTTGTGTACGATCATGATGCACTAAGAAAAGCTCTCGACTGATCTTGACACACTATAAACGCGCTTTTTATAGCTAAAGTTACAGTTGCCCTTAGGCTGATGAACCCATTCCATGGATTTTCAGGAACAATAAATCAAGCTGCCAGTGTCGAATTTCGATATTCTAGTCGAGCAGCAGAAAATGCGAAAACGTCATGGAGAACTACTTCCTGACAATATTCGAGCAATATTCTGTGGACCATCAAATTGTGACAAAACTAATACATTGCTCGCTCTCATAACACATCCCAATGATCTCAAGTTTGAAAACGTGTACATCTATTCGAAGTCGCTGAAACAGCCCAAGTATAAGTTTCCCAAGCAGCTTTAACAACCTTTGCCCGGCATAGAGTACTTCCTTTCCAGCGAGCATGATGCAGTTGTGGCACCTGACGACGTACTCCCTGATTCAATCATGATTTTCGACAACGTCGCCTGCGGGAGACAGGACAACGTTAGAGCCTTCTTTTGCATGGGGAGACACAAAAACATAGACTGTTTCTATCTCTGTCAGTCGTACGCTCACATTCCAAAACATTTGGTGTGTCATAACGTAAATTTGCTGGTAGTTTTACGCCAAGATGATGTAAATCTTAAACATATAAACGATGATCATGTGAATTCTGATATGACATATACAAACTTCAATGATTTATGCTCAGCATGCTGAAATGATGGTAAACATGGATTTCTTTTTATCGACAAGGAGCGAGCACTCAACGATGGACGTTACAGAAAAGGCTTTGATTGCTTTGCCACAAATAGATAACCTACAGCAGACCCTGAATATTTTTTCAGTAGACTGTAAATAGTTGAAGAGTCAACATGGGAGACATTCGACGTGAAAAAGGCATTCTTTAACAAATTTCAAAAGCTCGCAAAGCAATTAGATGCAAACATAGATTGCTAAAGCAAGGCAAAGCTAGCATGGAAAAAGCTCTTGGTGAAACTTTTAAACCTATAGTAGATCCGCTGGAGAAGCTAGTGAAAGTGAAACAAGAGATCAAGCCTTTGATAGAACCTCAAAAAGAAGAATTTTTTGATGATAAACTTGATGAGAAACGTGATGATAATAATGATAAACTTGATGAGGAACATGATGATTTCGATGATACACTACTCAATGAAACAGTTGATGCTTCATTTAGAAGTGGCAAAACTGATAGCGAGGAAGAGGATGAGAAGAATATTGATACGAACAACAAGTATATTCAGCTGCTCAAATGAAATAAGCAACAACGATACTTTGATCATAACTTTGGAATTCATAAAGATGGTGAAATACTAACAATCGGTGATTCACCCATAGAAATCCACAAAAAATATCTTAGTGCTTTAGATAGAAACTAGAGTTTGTTCAAATATGCAAAAACTGAAGGTCTGCAAGGACTGCTTTTTAAACTAAATCCAGATATGTCATTGATTCAGCTTGATGATTTGCAAAATTATAAGGAAATTCTCGAAGCTACAAACGCACATTGAAAACGTTACAGTTTCGATCAGCCTATACGTCAGCAAAACAGTAATAAATATAATACTATAATTACCCCTCTATTTAAGTTGCAAAGCCCTGTAAAGTATGGTCGTGGACTCTTACCTCGATATAAAATTGCAAGAAAGCGTACTCTCATGGACTATGTTGATTGGGACGATCGTAACGAACTACTTGATCGTCTACGTTTACTCATGGCTGAAAGATTAGCTGGTAATAATAGCCACGTAAATGAGATTCATTCCATTATCGGAGAAATGCGTGAAGCCAAAATCATATCATGCTATAACCAACAAATTCAAGTCAGTAACAAGATGAGCTTAGTTGTGTTTGGACGTCAATTAAATCGCTCCAAAGGTCGTCGTGGTCCTCCTGGTGATGGCTATAAACTCACTGCCGACGGTCACTTCGACATTGGAAGAAAAAAATTGTGTAATATAGCAGAACCAGAGCAACTAAACGATGCGGTAAATTTAGCAGTGCTTCAACGTTTAATTCAATCAGAGATTCACGCTGTTCACGCAATCATGAGTGATCTGAGAAAAGCAATTGACTTTTAATTGCCAATTAATAGATTTGGCTATTAGTGAACTATACGAAATTTTGTTTAAAACTGCTCAGAATAATGACACATCAAAAGGCTAGACTAGTAGAAGAGCTTCATAAACCAGCTCGACGTAATTATCAGCGGCGAATTTGGTAGAGACTACCTTACTCATGCTGCTCGTGCTACCTTACACACAAGAAAATAGAGGTTATAAATACCTACCGACAGTCATCGATGTATTCCCAAAGTACGTCTGGGCGGTACCTTTAAAGTAGAAAACGGGAAACGAAGTTTCAGCAGCAATGAAATCTATTCTAGGCCATACCTTTAAAGCAGAAAACGGGAAACAAAGTTTCAGCAACAACGAAATCTATTCTAAAGCAAGGTCAAGTGCCAAGAAACTTCCATACCTATCGCGGAAAATAATTTTACAACTCTTCGTTTGAAGGTCTCGTGAAACGGTATGGCATCAATTTCTACTCAACATATAGCAATTTAAAAGCTTCCATCTGTGAGCACTTCAATCGCATGCTCAAAAACAAGATGTGGAAGCAATTTAGTTTACGAGGTAACTATAAATGGGTCGATATCTTACCTGATTTACTGGTAGTGTACAATAACAGCATACATCGCCCCATCGGTATGAAACCGAAAGATGTCAATAGAGAGCATGAAGCTAACGTCCTTAAACGTTTCTCTCACCAAAAAAGCGGGAAGAAAGCTAAATTTAAAGTTGGAGATAAGGTGCGAGTGAGCAAAATGAAGCAAGTATTTGAGAAGGGTTTTACGTCCAACTGGTTAACAGAAATTTTTACCATTAGTCAAGTTGTGCCAACGTATCCAGTACCAACGTACAAACTAAATGACTATCAAGATCAACCCATCGCTGACGATCTTTATGAACAGGAATTGCTTATAGCCAAATATTCAGATGTTTATCTTGTAGAGAAAGTATTGAAAAAACAAGGAAATAAGCTTTACGTAAAATGGTTAGGATTTGATAGTGCCACAATAGTTGGATAAATAAATCAGATTTAAAAAATAAATATTTACAAATTGTCTTTTTATTCGAACATTATACAATTTATTTTTATCTGTCTGAATAATCTTATAATGGCCCCAAGGTAAAGTATCAGTTTCATCTCGTAGCAAGTACCTTTTATCATCGTGTGGACTTAAAGCTAATTTTACTTGCTTTTCACTAAATACATTATGCATGTGAGACCGAACAGTACATTGTTCACGAGACTACGTAGACATGTTCTGTAAACACTGTATGTAATCATCAAAAGTTATTGAATTTTGTACTACAGCAGTTTTTACACCTTTCACTTTTACACCTTGTCCCCCCCCCTTTCCAGTAAGTATAAGAACCAGATTATATTCTCTTTGATAATAAAAATGTGTTATACATAATTTCATATGAAAATCATGGTTATTGCTTTTTTCACCCCTCCACTCTCGAATACCCCTTAAAATCAGGATGGTAGCTCCCGGTTCTTAAGTGGGGATTCTTCGAGCACGGATTCGTAAAGAGATTGTCGGTCTTCACATAGTAGTCCGAAGCTGCGTGGGTTACCTAAGTGTGTGAATCTCGTGAGGTAGATTCCCCTCCACGACTCCCGGCGCACACGAGCAGCTTCCTTCTGGTGGTTTCTCCACTGCAGACGGTAGGGAAGGCTTGCCATCGCCCAACCGATAGTACGGGATGATTGCGAGTCCAATCTCGCCAGCTCGAGTGCATTTTCGCTAAGACACTACATCGCGTCTCGAATCACACACACGGCTTAGCCTCCGCAAAGCTTAGCCCGTTTCAAGAGTGTAAAGTCCTCATGAGTTTCGAGTACGTTAAACCTGGTGGCTTCATATGCTGAGGACATAGAGACAAGTCTCTATGATCGTCGTGAAGCTGCTCTGGATACTCCAAGTTCACTTCAAATATGTAGCCAATAGGTGAATCATCATCTATGCTTGAAAAATCGATTTGACTAATTGCAGGCTCTTTCATCCACTTAAAGCCTCCATATGGTAGTGATTGTGCGACGTGCTGCCTCCCAGCAGCGCGCACGCAACTCTTGCGCCTCTTCTGCGCTCGATTTATTTTTCGTCGAGGGACTCGACGCGATCACTTTAACTTGGGAGAGCTGGGAAGGAGGAAAGAAAATAATACTACAAATTTTATTAAAAGGGCTATGTATTTCGCCCCAGCCCCTCCCTACAACGTGGTGGCTATGGAAGCCTCCCACGCGTGCATGGCCACGCAGGGCCTTCTTTCTGTCCCTACTACACGTAGGCTCGGTGCTCTCCCGGTGCGTAAGCACCTGGTAAGCGGCCGGCCAACCTCTCTCGGCACACGCGCTCGCCTGCCTCGCACGACACGCGCCGGCCTAGCGCAGAGCCAGACCGTGCAGCTCGCTGTCGCCGGCAGCACTCACTCGCTCTATCTTTCTCTCTCTCTCTCTCGCACACACGACCGCGCGCGCTCGCCTCGCGTTGGCTTTTTCCTCAGCGCAATGATGCGCTGGGTCAAAGCACGACCGCGTGCACTCACTCGCCGTCTCTCGCTTTCTCGCTCTCTCTCTCTCTCTCTCTCTCTCTCTCTCTCTCTCTCTCTCACTCTCGCGAGCCCCGCACTGCTCGCTCACGTTCTCGTGCGCCCGGCACCGCACGCGAAAACTCACGGTACTCTCTCTCTCGCACGCTCTCTCTCTCTCTCTCTCTTTCTCACGTGCACACACGGGTCTCCGACGGCACGCTTGCTCGCGCCGGAGATTTCGCGTAAAGAACAACGAGTCTTACCTCTCGAGGGGGGAGACGAGCCCCTGGTTCCCTCCTCTCCCACGAAGCGCAGGAAGCCCCGCTGCCGTCAGGCCCGCTGGCTTCCCGGGTGCCCGGGGTCTCTCTCTCTTCTCTCGGCGTCTGGCTGGTGAGGAGGCTGAAGCTCCCCGAGCTTGTAGCTCCTGGCTGGCCCCGGACGTCCTCTCGTTCTCTCCGCCGCTGATGCCTGTTAGCCGCTGGCGACAAACTCGCCAACGGGAACAGGTGGATAGTCCTGGGGACGGCGTTGACACTAAGTGTCTCCGCCGTGGTTTTCACTCTCTTTCTCTCTCTCACTCTCACTGCGCACAACACCACTCGCGTTAGGCGGCACTTGTAAAATCGTCGACTTGCGTCGACGATGTCAGCACGAGAACTGACCCGATTTGCGCGCGCTCTCGCGAACTGCCGCGCCACATGCTTAACGCATATCGCGGGCCTGCTCATGTAAGAGCCGCACTGATTGGCTCACGGTCCGCGCGAGCCGTTGAGCCTCGCGTTGCAGTCAGCCGATAGGCTGAAAACCGCGAGACGCTGGCTCTGGCTTCGCGAGCTATCCCGCGCTCGTGTCCCTGCTTGCTGCGCCGATTTCTCAGAAATCGCGCGGCAGGCTCGACAACAAGCTGGCCCGGCGCCGCTTCACCGTAAACAGTCTGGCTCTCGCATGTTTACGTGCAGGCTTAGACTCGCCGAATCGGTCGGAAATTTCCCGACTCGACTCGGCTGCGACGTACAACGTCGCAATCCTCCCCCCTTAACCTTGCTAGCCAGGCTGAGGAAATTCCCTGAACCATATTGGTCCCAGGAATTTGGAAAACCGCTCAGCTCTACCCTGTTAGTGTTGGGTTTGAACTGGGCGGGGGCGCCACCCTTCATCCACCCACTCGCCCCGGGGTCACACAATTGACGATGCGACCCCGTATTCTTCACCTCTGGCCTGGCTATTCTCTGGCTCTCCTCCGCTGGCTACTCTGGCTCACTGCTAAGGCTCGTCTCGCAATCGTCCGTAAACTTCCCGGAGGACTAGCTCTCGAGTCTCGGCCGAAACCCCTTCCAGGCCCCGCAGGATCTGCAGGATCTGCTCTACCGGTTGAAATCGGTAGGCATCTTCCACTGCCTGCTGGCGCTGGTTTGGGCGTTCCTCCACCCGCTCCGGCTCTATCCGCCCTCTCCTCCTGGCCCCGTCCTCCGAGCTCACCGCTGATGCGTTGGCTTCTCTCCTCTCTCTCCGAGGACTGGCCACCCTGGCTGCGTTGCTCGACCCCCTGTGCTCTCGATATGCAGCTGCATAACGCGGGCAGCCAGCCATAAGCACCCCGTGCCTTCCGCAATTGTAGCAGAAGTCCCGGGTCACCTCACGAGGGCACTCGTGAAGGCCATGGCCAAATTGCCAGCAGTTGAAACAGCTGTACGGAGCTGGATCTACCGACGGATCGGTCGGGATCGGGGTCAGTCCGCCGAACCACACGCCCCTGTGCTTTACGGCCAGGGTCCTGTGGGCGGCGGATCTACTCCGAACCCTTATCCGACCCGACGGGCGATCCAAGGCCTGCTGCTCCCCGCGACGCGACCTTTCGGGTCCTTCCCTGGGCCGTTGTCGCTGTTGTCGGTCCCTCTCTCTCTGGCGCGGCTCCTCCACCTCTGGCTGCGCATCTCCCTCTCTTCTTACTCTCCTCGCTTCCCGCCGGCGGGCAGCCCTGGCCGCATTGCGGCGGGCGTTCCGCGAAGCGGTCTGCGCTGTCTCTGGCATCTCCTCTGGGGCGGGAGTGGCTGGACGATGGTCGTCCGCAGGCCTCTGCTCGATGTTGCGAGCCGCCTGCGCCGCCAGTTCTTCTCGACGTCGGTCCGCTGCCTCCTCCTGCTGCCGCCGTCTTTCTTCGGCCGCTCTTGCCGCCCTCTCGGCGCGACGGCGTCTCTCCTCCTCCTCTTCGGGCCTCACCTCCTGCTGGCCTTCTCGGGGGACATCGGCTGGACTCGGGTTCTCCCTCGCTGGCCCAGGCAGCTCGTTGGCAACGGCCTCCGAGTCGTCCGTTCGGTCGGTAGGGGCCCAGTTGGTCCAGTCGATCTCCGCTGTTCCTGGATACACCCCTCCGAAGAAACCTCGCAGAGGCGCGCCAGCTTCGCCCTCCGATGACTGGCCATCCTCGTGGTGGGCGTGGTGGTCAGCCAGCGTCAGCTGCCGTACGCCACCCTTCTTCTTCTTCTTGTTCTTCTTCTTCTTCTTCTTTTCCTCCGCTGGCTGCCAGTCCATCGGCTCTTCCCGCGGTCTCTTCGGCGGGCTAGGAGTCGGGTCTCGCCGTTGGCATGCAGGGGAGCCGGCGACGTATCGCTCCAGCTCCTTCTGCGCTTCCCGGCTTTCCACGGCCTCCTCGCTCGCCTCCTCCGCCTCTGCTACGGATGGCGCTCGCCTCTCCGCGCAGGCCTCAGCTGGCGCCGCAGGTGTCGCCACTACAGCTGGCACCGTTGGCGTCGCAGCTACTGCGGAGACTCCGGCTCCTGCGCTGATGGCGTCGCGAATAGCGCCCAGCCTCCGGGGTAGCGCACCTTGCGCCACCGCCTTGCTCAGGCTCTCTATTGCCGCCGTCCTCAGCTGCTCCTCCTCCTCCTCCACTGGCTCCAGCCTTGGCTTGCCCGTCGGTTGTCCCGCGGGTCTAAGCCTGGATAGACCAGTTGAGGCCTGGCGTCGTCTCGGAGAGACGAGGCCTATCCTCAAACTGGTCATCTTCCCCCCTTGACCACGCAGGGGACTCGATGGTGGTGTCGTCCTTGGCGTGGCTGGTCTCGGGGATGCACCCGGCTGAGGCCATGCTCCGCCAGCCATCTGCGCGTATGTCGCGCGCGGTGGCGTGCGGCTCCCTCGTGGCTGGCTCGGCGACGGCGGTTTAGCCGCGCCCTCCTCCTTCCTCTGCTCCATCCTCCCTAGAACAAAAAGAAAACATATTAATTTTTCTCTACTCTCGCACCTCGCGGCGGAATCCAGCGCTTAAGTTCGTTGACGTAAGCTTTGGTCAACCGCCGCGACCTTCCGTCACCGTAGCCCAGTATGTAAACAATCGGGGATTTTACCTCGACTATCTCATACGGGCCCTCCCAGTGCGGAGCCAACTTTCTCGACACCTTATTCGCCGCATCAGATAGGACATGGGTTTTTCGCATCACCCTATCTCCCATCTGGAAACGCGTGTCCTTTCTCCCCTTATTATACTCTTTCTCCTGCCTCTCCGTGGCTTTGCTCGCAAATTTCGCCACCAAATCCCTCAACGCATCTAATCGCTTCATTCTCTCCTCCCACTCCCCTGGCTCCCGCCTCTCAATCGGCTTGTCCGCCTCGATTTCGCGGCGTAAACTCAACACAGGGCGGGGGTGGCGCCCGTAGTTGAGAAAAGCCGACGAAACTCGAGTGGACGCTTGTGTGGCCGTATTGATGGCGTGGCGAAACTCATGCAGGTGCACATCCCAGTCGCGATGATCGTTCTTCACGAACGTCGCTATCATCGTCTTCAGCGTGCGATTCGTACGCTCCACTGGGTTGGCCTGCGGATGATAAGGCGGAGTTGTGATGTGTTTTACACCATAGATTTCCAACACCTTACGGAGATGTTGGTTATCAAACTCCTTGCCATTATCTGATAGAAAATATTCAGGGGTCTCCCACCTGAATAAGATCAACTCCTCGAATGCTCTGGCCACTGACTTAGCATCTGCCTTTCTCAACGGTTTTACCTCTATCCATCGTGTAAACAAATCTTGGAACACGACAAGATATTTAAACCTGTTTTTACTCAGCGGAAACTCCATGAGATCAGCTGCTACGATGGCCCAGGGCCTCTCGACAACACGCCGTCCCATGAGTCCTTTCGCGCCACTCTGCACCGTTTTATATTTCTGGCATTCCTCGCATGATTGCACAAAGCGGTACACATCATGGTACGCTCCTCGCCAGTAATATTCTTGAGCCACTCGGTCATATGTTTTCTCGATTCCCAAGTGACCCGAGGAGGGTGTGCAGTGCGCATCTCTCATCACTCTCTCTTTGTGCTCCTCAGGCACTACCAACCTCCACGCCTCCTCTCGATGTGTAATCGGGTCAAGCAATGGATCATTGCGCCAACGATACAACACACCTTCTTCGATGCGCCAGCCTGGATACTTTCCCGGAAAATTTTCAACTTGCTCTCGCAGTATCAAATATTCTGGGTCGGTAATCTCTTCGAAAGCGGCCACGGCATCTTCGCCGTTGACCTCGCTTCGAGACAGCGCATCAGGAAAGTGATTCAATTCACCTTTCCTATAAATAATCTCAAAGTCCCATTGTTGCAGCTCAATCGCCCATCTCTCTAGGCGGCCGCTAGGATCTTTCAAATTCCTCAGCCACTGCAGGCTCTTGTGATCGGTTATTACACTGAAGCTGTACCCCTCAATGTACGGCCTCAGCTTTTTAATAGCCCAGATCACAGCCAAGCACTCTTTCTCTGTCGTCGTATAATTCCTCTCGGCCGACGTCAGCACTCGGCTAATGTACACTATGGGGTGTTCGCCATCTTCCCCCTCTTGGGTTAAGACAGCCCCAATAGCCACGCCACTGGCGTCACACTGCACTTTAAACGGCTTCGAAAAATCGGGCCGTGCGAGCACAGGGGCCACAGTGAGCGCGTACCGTAGTGCCTCAAACGCCTCTTGCTGCTCTTCACTCCACTCCCACTTTTGGTCTTTCCTCAGCAGACGTACTAGCGGGACTTTGAGCTCGGACTCGCCCTTTATAAAGCGCGAATACCAACCCAACATGCCCAGAAAGCGTCTCAGCTGTTTCACCGTTCTCGGCGCCGGAAAGTTTCGCACAGGCTCTACTCTGTCAGGATCGGGGCGTAAACCCTCGCTATCCAGTAGAAAACCTAGATACGATATCCGAGAGCAACAAAACTCACACTTCTCTCGATTTACGACCAACCCCGCCTCGGTGAGTCGCTTCAGGACAAACTCGAGCCATTTTACATGCTCTTCTAACGTCTCCGTGGCGATCACCAGGTCGTCGAGGTAAGCGGATACCGCTGGCTCACACGCAGGACCAAAGAGGGCATCGACTAGCCGCTGCTGGGTCCTAGGCGCGTTGCACAATCCGAACGGCATTCTTTTAAACTGCCACAGGCCTGAGCCTGGAACAGAGAAAGCCGTATACTTTCGACTCTCCTTCGAAAGCGGAATCTGGTAATACGCTTGTTTTAAGTCGACCTTTGTGAGGTAACGAGCATTGCGCAGCCTGTCTGTAATCGAGTCCATACTCGGAATCGGATGTTCGTCCTTTTTGGTAACTCGATTCAGATCTCGGTAATCGACACAGAACCTCCACGTTCCGTCCGATTTACGAATCATAACAGGTGCGCTCGTGTAGTCACTGGCTGACCTCTCGATTATTCCCTCATTAAATAATAGCTCTACCTCCTCGACTGCAGCTCTCTGCTTCGCTGGGGACTCACGTCTTGGCTTATGTCGAATTGGCGTAAAATCAACCAACTCGATATGGTGCTCGGTGAGATGCGTCATCCCCAACGAGGAGCCTTGGTCCTTCAGCAGCCTCTCTAACACTTCCTCTACTCGCTTACGCTCCTCCTCAGTGATCGTGATTAGGCCTGCACATTCAGCGTAGACAGTAGCTTCCTCTTTTATCAAGCAGCGCTTGATACACCTGCCCACCAAGCCTTATCCTCAGAAAATTCCTATTCTCTGTGTTTACTCCCGCTATCACCTCCTCCTCACTCAAGTCGCCACCCACAACACCCTCAGGCGTCTCGGGCTGGGTAGGGTTGCCTACTGGGCGAGAAGCCATGCTCTCCTTCCCCGTAGCTTCCTTTCCCTTGATCTCTGGTGACGCCCAAGACGGCATGGACAAGCGACACTCCCGATCAGCTGTTCGGGCTTCGCTTCTGTCCCACTTTCTCCTATCACTTAGCAGTTTTGTGAGTTTCTCCTCTAATTCCCTTAATTCAGCGAACCGGGAGGCCTCTTCGCTCTCCCATGTCGCGGTATCGCTGAATTTACTGAGAGGATTTGCGAAAGTCACCTGCTTTTTCCCTCTCTCGCTCACCGCTTGGCTTCTCGGGGGTGCAGATCTATTTATTTCTGCGCCCCCAGTCTCAAGTTTCCCAAACTTGCAATTACTTTACTGCAATCGGGGCACGAGAGCACGGTGCTTCCCTTGCGACCACAACCCTGGCACGAGACAGTCGCTCCCTGCTCACTCACCCGCTGAGTGCACTGTCTCGAGGTGTGGTCCTTCAGTCTGCACCGAAAGCAGACGATCTCAGGACACTCTGAAGCGCGGTGTCCTACTCTGTGGCACGTAAAACATGCCCCCAGGAACTCACCCTCTCTCACGTTAGTCGCCCTCATCGGCGACTGGGCCGCCCCCGCACCTGAAATCCCAGGGCGTGGCTGAAACCCAGCGCCTCTTTGACCACGTGCCGAGTTCTGGCTTGGCGAAGCACTCTTACCCTGCGAGTTGCCTCGGCCAGGGTTAGCCTGCATGTTTGCACTCGCAGCCCTCTCTGACTCGGAGGTAGAGGGCGAGACCGTGGCTTTCTTCGCCTTGGCCTTCTTTCCCTTTTTAGAAGCTCTCTCGAGCTCCTCTACCTCCTTCTCGCACGCCGCTGCTGCTACAACTTTCGGTCGAGCAGCACAACCGTTGTATGCCACGCCGGGAACGTGCATTTTCTCGGCTGGCGGGGGTGGTGTGTAGCGGCTATCCAGGTCTCGCTGTTTCTCCCAGCGACGACCATAACGCTCCAAATCCTCCATACTATCGATGAGCTTATCACCGATAGCCTTGCGGTATTCGGCGAGGATGTTACGGTATCCTATCCGCAACACCTATCGATCCGACGGAGGCCGATGGAAACGCGACACAATATACTCGAATTTGCTAATGAACTTCGCAATCTTCTCTCCCTTGTGTTGCGTCCTCCGCCTCAGATCCTCCATCAGATCTTCCCGGTTATATTCTGGCACATAACATCGACGGAAGGCCAGATAGAATTCACTCCACGTTTGAATCCTGTCTCGCTTCGCTCGGAACCATCGTCCAGCATCTCCCTTGAAAATACAAGGCAGAACACTGAGCCACTCCGCGTCAGTTCCTTTAGCCTCCCGTCGGCAATTGCTCAGCCGATCGATAAACTCCTCGGCATCCTCACTCCGGCCTTCCCCTGTGAACTTAAAGTCCCAGTCCTTAAGCCTCTTCGTGATACGGGCCGTATTATCATGGCCATCACGGCGAGAGTGTGCAGAGCTCGCTTTGCTGGACGCGCGGCTCGAGACACGCTCGAACTCGCTGTCACTGCTCAGGAGGCTCACGCTTTCTCTCGGGCTTCTACCACGCTAGATCTTCACGTCCACATCCCTCTTCACTTTCTCTCCTGCCCTCTTTGCGCGACGCTTACTCGCGTGAGGGACTTCCCACTCGCTCTCTGACTCCTCAGAAACCTGCCTCGCACGGCTGGACCGGCGGCCTTTCGCCAGGTCCGCCGGGGCTGGCAGATCTCTCCTCTGTGTAGCGCTACCCCCAGAAGAATATAGTGGCAGTCCCACTCCTCTCGCAGAGGTAAGCCGTTGGCTTTTCAGCCTCAGCTCACCCTCTTCGCGAAGGATGGACTGCCCAACCTCTGTGCGCGCTACGCGCTGAGCTCTCTCTCTAGCAGCTGCTCGCACCTGCTCTAGGCGATGCTGCTGCTCTCTCTCAGCCTCTCGCTCTTCGCGCTCTACGCGAAGTTCTTCGAGGGTCTCGTTATATACGCGCTCGCCCTCGGAAGAGAGTTCTTCGTTGAAAACTCTCTCCCTGGCTTGCTCGTAGGTCATTCCGCTCGCGCGGAATTCTCCTATACGAGCAGCGCGTGCGACGAACAACTCGTTCGTCGCACTGTGACGCTCAGCCCCGTTGCGCGTGCTCTCGGCTGAGCTCTCGCCGCTTTGGCGGCTCCGGCGCCGAAGCCGCCGATCTACGCCTGCAATATTCGCTGCAGGCGTATAGTAGCGTTCATTCCTCGCATCGAACGCATCCTCACTACCAGAGCTCGCTACTCTGGCATCGCGTCTGGCAGGACCCGCTGGTGGCTGCTTATATCCCCTCACCACTCTCGCTGAGATATACTCCCAGTTAGCAGTATGATTGCTAACCAGGTAACACGGCAGCCCCCTCGCCGGTGTCGCCGACAGCTGGTCTAAATCGCCGACTGCAGCTGTTGCAATCGGGCGACCTGACAACGACGCTGTCGTCGTCACCACTGCTCTGATTGCCTGCGATGTTACTACTGACTGCGCTGTCGTAGTCGCAATCGCAGGTCCCACTACCGCCACCTCATTTTCACGAGTGTTGAGGGGTAAGTCGCCGCCATTCTCGCTTTCCCTAGAATGTGGTATGGCCCCAGCCCCTCCCTACAACGTGGTGGCTAGAGAAGCCTCCCACGCATCGTACGGCCACGCAGGGCCTTCGCACTGTCTCTACTACACGTAGGCTCGGTGCTCTCCCGGTGCGTAAGCACCTGGTAAGCGGCCGGCCAACCTCTCTCGGCACACGCGCTCGCCTGCCTCGCACGACACGCGCCGGCCTAGCGCAGAGCCAGACCGTACAGCTCGCTGTCGCCGGCAGCACTCACTCGCTCTATCTTTCTCTCTCTCTCTCGCACACACGACCGCGCGCGCTCGCCTCGCGTTGGCTTTTTCCTCAGCGCAACGATGCGCTGGGTCAAAGCACGACCGCGTGCACTCACTCGCCGTCTCTCGCTTTCTCGCTCTCTCTCTCTCTCTCTCTCTCACTCTCGCGAGCCCCGCACTGCTCGCTCACGTTCTCGTGCGCCCGGCACCGCACGCGAAAACTCACGGTACTCTCTCTCTCGCACGCTCTCTCTCTCTCTCTCTCACGTGCACACACGGGTCTCCGACGGCACGCTTGCTCGCGCCGGAGATTTCGCGTAAAGAACAACTAGTCTTACCTCTCGAGGGGGGGGGACGAGCCCCTGGTTCCCTCCTATCCCACGAAGCGCAGGAACCCCCGCTGTCGTCAGGCCCGCTGGCTTCCCGGGTGCCCGGGGTCTCTCTCTCTCTCTCTTCTCTCGGCGCCTGGCTGGCGAGGAGGCTGAAGCTCCCCGAGCTTGTAGCTCCTGGCTGGCCCCGGACGTCCTCTCGTTCTCTCCGCCGCTGATGCCTGTTAGCCGCTGGCGACACACTCGCCTACGGGAACAGGTGGATAGTCCTGGGGACGGCGTTGACACTAAGTGTCTCCGCCGTGGTTTTCACTCTCTTTCTCTCTCTCACTCTCACTGCGCACAACACCACTCGCGTTAGGCGGCACTTGTAAAATCGTCGACTTGCGTCGACGATGTCAGCACGAGAACTGACCCGATTTGCGCGCGCTCTCGCGAACTGCCGCGCCACATGCTTAACGCATATCGCGGGCCTGCTCATGTAAGAGCCGCGCTGATTGGCTCACGGTCCGCGCGAGCCGTTGAGCCTCGCGTTGCAGTCAGCCGATAGGCTGAAAACCGCGAGACGCTGGCTCTGGCTTCGCGCGCTATCCCGCGCTCGTGTCTCTGCTTGCTGTGCCGATTCCTCAGAAATCGCGCGGCAGGCTCGACAACAAGCTGGCCCGGCGCCGCTTCACCGTAAACAGTCTGGCTCTCGCATGTTTACGTGCAGGCTTAGACTCGCCGAATCGGTCGGAAATTTCCCGACTCGACTCGGCTGCGACGTACAACGTCGCAATTGCTGCATTGCCCATCCATACAGATTATTAACATCGTAATACATTACATATTTAGTATCTTTATCACTATCATAGTCGGTGCCCACATAAACATTATTCGCTTGAGAATAGCGGTTACAGCATTCACTTATTCCTCCTCTTATTCTACGCTCAATAAACATTACTTTGTCAATATCAGTGAGTTCTAGTTTAATATTTGTATATTTAAGCATTGCGTCCCAAGTTAGGCCTGAAGTTGTATAATAGTGCGCTGGATCTAAACCGTATGGTTTCAGACAGCTGGTGCGAAAATTTTCAAAAACTTTAACTAGCAGCAACACATTCGTTTTTAAATAAAGGTCTGAATATTGACCCATGTTTGAAATATTGAATTTATTCCAAATATTTTGTGCATGTTTAGAATCTTCATCTGAAATGTGACAGTTGTTTAATTTACTGTAGAATACATCTTTTGGCGGTAGCTCGGTAACGTTGATTTTTTCCAAAGAATTGACATAATTATAAGGAAAAACGCGTTTTTTCCTTAGCAAATGATATTTCTCTTCTGTCAGTTGGTTATCTTTGTTAAACTCATGCTTGAGTATATTTAAATCTACGAGGTAAGATGACAACTTGTCTAGAGATAATGCCATAAATTGAAAATAGTCGATAAATTTGAAGTTGACATCACTGTCATCAATGTATTTAGTGAATGATATAAATTTCTCCTTATTTATAGATAATAGTTTGACTCTGCCAGGTATACATTGAGCAATATCTCTGATTAAAAAGTATGAATCATATCCACTAAGGTTGTGGAAGATCTCCACTTCTCATGGGCTGCTCCTCGATATCTGAAACACATTTAAGTATGTAGTACTTGCTATCAGGGCGCTATCACTCTTATTATATAAAATATTACCTTTAAGGTTGCACTCAGATACAGCGTAAACTGCAAATGGTATTTTTTCTTTGTTATTGAAATTTTTAAATTGCAGAATTGATTTTTTGGTATTTGGCAAGTTTACTCGACATTTATTTAGTAGTGAGCAATCACGTTCATGTACCTGTAATTGTGATTCAGTTCGGAAATAATGTAAACATCGATTACAGATGTGTAATTTAATGTGTTGTCTTGATAATTGTCTGGATACTAGACGGGTCAAATCTTTGATCCATACGTAATGATAAACTATAAGTTGATCATCAACCTCCTCTTTCTCATCTGCATAATAATTTTGTGCCAGTAAAAAGTTAACGTGAGTTTCTTTTTCACATGATGTGAAGTGCGTTGGTACAACTTTGAATGCTCCTCCATTTTTGTTTAAAGTGTAAACATTAACCGAAATACCACTTTGTTTTTCAAACTTAGTTATATGTTTGACAGCACAGGGTATTGTAGATCTTTGAAAAGCGGGTGGTTTTCATAAACTTTATATGATGATGCCCTATCAAAACTTTTCTTTGCTGGATGTAATGCTGAAAGAATAGCCCATTTGAACAGGTATCATCGAAATTTTTCACGTTGACACAAGTTCTTTTCCTTTTTATTGCGTATGGTAGTTCTACATATGCTAATATGCATAATATTAAGAATTGCTTGAAGTGTCCAACCTGAGTCACGTTCCTGGAATTCGTCCATATCTCGCTGGATAGGCTGCTGATCATTCAAACTAAACCACTGTTTGCGATTAGTGTATTGAAAATTAGCTTCAGCCTTAGTATTAAAATACTTTATCTCCGTAATTTCTTTGTCAGCTTTCTAAACTTTCACAGCAGTCACTTTCTTAAGAGCAGTCTTGACTCGGCCTAGAAATAAAACTTGAGAGTCTTTCATAAATGATGCCATATCTAACTGTTTCAAGTTTGTAATTACTCCTGATTTCCTACGACCGTCGAATGCTACCTCTAAATCCTGCCACTTTACTCTATCATTTCGTCGCTCACGCACACCTTCAGCACGTTTCAGCAAACACTATAATTTGTCCTTGAAGCCCTTGAGAAACGCGATTGTTAATAGAAATTTTTGCTTATCAGGAACACTTGCAGCACTTTGAAGCATTAGTCTCAAATGTTTCAAATTCGTATTATTAAGCTTGATCCACTCATCCACTTTTTGAGGAACGTTCTAATAACTTTGAGCTATAAACCCATATGCTTTTAGCATAATATTCACAAGCTCCTTGCAATCGTACGCAGACATGATGATCACTCTTTAAATGACACTAATAGAATGAAAAGCAATGAAGTCGCATTCCTTTTATAAGGGTTGTACCTTTTGGTCTTTCGAAGCATGTATTATTGTGGAAGGTAGTGTCTTATTTCAAGTTAATAAGTTTTACGCGTTTATTATTCAGAAAAATAATTCGTAGAGAACGAATCATCTTAAAAAAAAGTGAGGATATTTATGAAATGTACGTATGAGTTTCTTAGAGTATACACAATATGACACCCCTGATTGACATTGCCAACCAATAGGTAGCTGTATTTAATAAACGCAATAATTTATATCGTCTTGAAAAACAAGCGTGAAACCAGAAACCCTTTGATAGTTGTCGCTGCGATACAAAGTCATTTCAATTCATTCAACAAAGAATTACGTAGGATGTAAACAAGTTCTCAAAAAACTAATGTAAATACGCAACAAAGATGTAACCTTATACATCTTATGCTAGCTCATGTGCGAGACATCGACTGCTGTTCCTTAAGCGCGTTCGAGATCTGTCTCTCATTAGTCCAATATTTTGCGCATAAACTCTTATCCTAGGGATGCTGAAAAAGCCTCTTAGAGACAGCACAGAGTCCGCTGCTCGAACCACCCAATGCATCTCTTCTCATTCACTCGCCGACGCTACCATCTCCGTACATATCTATTCGTTCTACAAAGATGAATCAACGACAGCTGTTTTTCGCAATGCATTAGAAGCCAGCCCCCCTACTGACATTGCCAACCAATATATAGCTGTATTTAATATACGCAATAATTTATATCGTCTTGAAAAATAAGCGTGAAACGTGCTCTAGAAAATTCGCTCCATAACGAAATACTTTAGCTATAAACAAGTTCCAAGAAAGCTGATATAAATACGCATCTAGTGATATTAGAAGCCAGCGAATAACAGCAATCACGGTGTAAAGATTCTGGCTATTGTAATGTGATGCAGCTCATCAGCCGCTGACGTCACCGCAAAGCATTGCACGGTAGCCGTGCATATTATACCTGTAGCGTGCACGAAAGAGAAAGAGAAAAAGAGATAGCTTCCGATAATACGCAACAGCTATATTGCATTAAGAAGATACGTATATGCTATCATGTTCGATAGAAGTACGAATATGTAGATATAAAGAGAAGCGAAGAGAAGAACAACAAGCAGGTGTGACCCGATCCGCGTTATCTCAACGCGCGACTCACCGCGGCTGTACTGGCAGCCGACCTTACTGCGCTGCATTCTAGTGTGCTGCTGCTGCTTTTGACCTTCAGCGGACTCCTGGTCACAGCATGCTGCCTGGAACATCCCCCTCCCAGCATCTGACTCCTCGTGCTAGCAGTATACTACCTGGAGTATACATCTCCCTCTTAGCAGCCGACTCCTGGTGCAAGGAGTATACTACCTGGAGGATACATCTTTTTCCCAGCAGCCGACTCCTGGTGCCAGCGCCTTCTGCACACCTGATGTTTTGTTTTACCAACTTACAGGTGTGCTGATGACGTCATGATTCGAAGCTTATTAAATTATATATATATTATTATATTATATCGAATGCATTATTAAATTAATATAGTTGAACGATGCATACGAACAAGGAACAATAGATTTATTTGGAGGAAGCTACGTGCCAATGAATTGGCAGCGGTTTTAAATAGAGACCTGAATATTGCCCCAAGTTAGTTGTATTAAATTCATTCCAAATGTTTTGACCGTGTTTAAAGTCTTTATCAAAAATGAGATACTTCTTTAATTGATTGTAAAATGCTTGTTTTGGTATCAACTGAAAATCGTTTTTCCAAAAAATGTATATATAAGGAAAAATGTCTTTTCTTCTTAGCAAATAATATTATTCTTCGTTTATCTAATTATCATTTAAATCTTCGAGATAAGACAACAACTTGTCTAGAGACAATGCCGTAAATGAAAATCAGTCGATAAATTTAAAATTGATATCGCTTCCGTCGATGTATTTAGTGAATGATATATAAGTTTCTCCTTATTTATAGGAAATAGGTTGACTCTACCAGGTATACATTGAGCAATATCTCTGATAAAAAAGTGTGAATCATATCCACTCTGGTTGTGGAAGATCCCTGGAGCAGAGTGAGAATCTTGATGAAATCCCAATGAGAACGCTGCTTCAGAGATCTATATTGGTATTCTGCCAGTCCTTCTATTCCTTCTATAGCCTGATCTATTCTGACGTCGATTATGTATTCCAGGATCTTGCCCGAGGTATCCAGTATGCAGAGTGGTCTATATAAGGAGGAGTCCTCAGGAGATTCCTTTCCGTTTGATTATAGCACTATCGCTGTTTTATCAGATGCTGGGAAATTTTAAGACATGAATTGTACAAGTCTACAAAGACCTTTGGCTATGCTTGGATAGCATGC
The DNA here is from genome assembly GCA_020010945.3 of Muscidifurax raptorellus. Taxonomy (NCBI): domain Eukaryota; kingdom Metazoa; phylum Arthropoda; class Insecta; order Hymenoptera; family Pteromalidae; genus Muscidifurax; species Muscidifurax raptorellus. The sequence goes on from JAHUUD020000012.1 coordinate 1,829,357, forward strand.
TTCAATGCGATATTGGGTATGCCATCCAAACTTGGAGTTTTCTTGTTCCCTATCCTTTTACAAACAATTAGCAGCTTCTCCATCGTGATTGGTGGAATCGTTTCTTCGGTCATATCTGCTTCGATAACACGCGGTTCTTCCCATTGTCGTAGGAATAGTGTTTACACAAACTGGTGTAAAAATTTTTCTTCTTTCTTGCCCGGTGCTCTTGTTATCTCCTAATATGGTGATATGCTACGACCAATCTCTACCTCTTTGACCCACCGATATACTGATAGTCATCTTCGGTTTGGCATTGTTCTCAGCACTACAACGTCGCAGATTCAGGTGCTATTTTCCATCATCGGATTAGCTTTACTGTCAAGCTATCCTAGCAGTTGCATTTCTTTCCATGCCTGCAGAAACATCTTCTTAGCGTAGTTCTTCGTTTTCAAACCGACTCTATTGGGCCTTGTACTCTTGTTGAATCCCTGTTTCGACTCACCCATCTCTCTTATTATGGCCTAGTGGTCACTATTTGTGTAGTGTTTACTTACAGTCCATGTAGTCAACTGTGCCAATTAGATAGCTGCTAACATACGTCAGAGCTACAATACACTCGTCCTCTTTGGTTGAACCTTTGGCTGCCCCACTCTACAGCCCAAGAATTGAATTCCCTGCGAATACCAACGGGTTATTTCCAAACGCATCTCGTACAAGCCGATACAGCTCACCTTCTTTCCTTGAAAACAATGTCTCCACATATCCAGATCGTCGCTATGCCAGTGTCTTCCGTTTTGCATGATGATTCTTCCAGATCTCTGTATTGTTTGCTTATAATAGCTACATCAATCTCTGCCTGAACTCAACTCTCTTCGTTATCTTTAATGCCACTCGATAGACTGTGAATGTGTAGCTACCAGCTACATTTTGACTATTCTCTTTTGCGCCTCTTTCATAGCAGAGTACGCAGTTTGGTTGTCGGTTACAGCATTTTGTCTTATGCTCTATGTTCCCATATTTGTAGCCACAGTTACTCCGATCCTTTGTTGCTATGCACTGTTTAAACAACCGCGGTCAGCGTTGGCCGTATGCGTACCGAGTTTATAGCCGTTTCCTCCACTGCAGATGCGCCGTTACCTTGGAACTCCCTATATAGTGCTTCTACAATGTCCTTCTCATTGGTTAATACATCGAGATTGTCTATTTCAAGACATCTGCATCTTGCATAGTTCTTATTGTAGTATCTTCTATTAGTACTGTTTGCACCCATTGTGGAAATTCTGTATATGTAGCCTGTTTCCCTACGTAGCCTTTATAATAATGGCATTCGGTCGAGTTTGTCTTAGCCGAGACGATTCTTTATTTCTGGTGCCTTTTTGCATTTTTTCGGCCTTCCTTGTTTTCACTGTCCCCCACGATTGGATCTTACCTCGGCTAGACAGTGCAAACTGAGAGATGCTAGGGGTTACTAACCTCATCATTTTGCCAACTTGCGGCCTCCTTTCCTCTCTCTCCTGATTTTCGCGGTATCATTTTGAGACGGTTATCGCTTCTTCCTCTTTAATGGTATCTGTGACGTGGCATAGAGAGAGAAAAGCAACTTCTCTGCTCTGTTCCCGAAGGCCTTGAAACTATTATTTATCAACTATTCCGACAATCTCGGAGGGGATTCCGTGAAATTACCGCTGCTGGGGTGTCAGCGGTGTGTGTGAAAAACTCAAAAAAAAAAACGAAAAAAAAGAACAGAGATCACAGCTGAATTAATTATAAAACTTTATTATTATCTCCTTCTAACAATATCGGCTTCGTACAACGTCACTCTCGGCGCGACGTGAACAATCGCGATACACACACTCGTGCACTCTGCTTACTCGCAACCTGCCGTCGCCTCTCGCGCTGGCCGCGCTCGTCGCTAGCGCGCGCGGCTTGCCTGACTCTCCGAGCCCCTCTCCCTATCTACACGACGAATTCCGACGCGCAGCCTTCTCGGAAGCCACTTGTCCCAACTTCGACGTCGCGATGATTCTCTCGCTTTGTCCCTCGAAATCTCGCGTATCTCCCGTTGCTAACCCGCATTTTCGGCGCAAATTTCTTCACGCGAGATTTTTCCTCCCCTACGTTCTTGCTCCACTCGTATTCCTTCTCTCTCTGCCCGTCGCACTATCATACTCTATATATATGGGTCATTCTTTTTGAAACCGATCACCCCCCTCTGTCCAAAAATCAGAGGCTTGAAATTATTCCTGCCCGGGCTTAAAATTTAGCTTATTGTATCTAGTTTCCATTTGTAACGGTTGCGCTCCCCTTGCCCCGGATTTTGTCAGTCGGGATTCAGGATTCGGAAAAGGGTGAGGTTAGAAATAACTCCGTTTGGTTATTTTTTACAACTATATATATTTACAAAGTCTTCTATAATGCGTCGTCATTCTCCATCTGTAACCAAACAAAGTGCGCTTTTAAAGAAGACTTATCTCTTACAATTTATGTCTTATAAACTAAACGGTAATCGCGGTATTTATCAGCTAACAGAACGGTTCTTAATCCTACGCTAGTTATCGCTTACATTAATTTCGCTTAACATTTATCGCCGCTAGGTTTCGCGTACTTATTGGCTATGTTTCGAGCACGGCGGTTCGGTCGGGTGTGTACTCGGCGCTTGCGGAGTCCTCGCGAGAACGTGTGCGCACGATCTCGTGTGGACTCGACACCTGTTCCTATTTTCCCCCTACCCTGTGTGCGCACAGCAGTAGGTGGAACGGAGGAACGTCGGTGGAGTGTCTTTCGTGTGGAGTCTCACAGGACCTGATTGAGACGTGTGCGCACGACTCAACCCGGTACGGTGGTTCTCCCTCGTGGCTTCCCTTGCCCTGTGTGCGCACAGCGGCAAGTGAGGCGGCAGAGTGGTGAGTGACTGTGTGCGAGCGTACAGAGCCTGACAGAGACGTGTGCGCACGACTCTGTAAGTCTCTGCAGTCAGTTTCGTGTTCCGGTTACCCTGTGTGCGCACAGCGGTAACAGGAACGGTCGAAACAGTGCGACAGTGCAGCGGTATGTGTGTGTGGGTTGTGCAGATTCTAACAGAGACGTGTGCGCACGACTCTGCTAGTATTTGCAGCCGGTTTCGGGTTCTGATTGCCCTGTGTGCGCACAGCGGCAACAAGAACGGTCGAATCGGCGTGGCGGTGTAGTGGTATGCGTGTGGCGGGTGTGCAGATTCTAACAGAGACGTGTGCGCACGACTCTGCTAGTATTTGCAGTCAGTTTCGTATTCCGATTGCCCTGTGTGCGCACAGCGGCAACATGAATAGCCGAAACAACGGAACGAGGTCTAGCGATTTTGCTACGGCAATTTCGGTATCCGTACCGTTACGTGTGCGCACGAAACGGTCAGATATCGGCAGTTCTTCTAGGGCCCTCCTAGCGGTGTCGTGTGCTCACGGCAACGCTCGGATCGGGAGCTCTGATCGAACTGCTGCCGTGCTGTCGCGGCTGGGCTTATATAGCCCAAGTCGCTGGCGCCAACGCCCTCTGGTGGTGATTGGGTCGAGTGTTGTTGGTGTATATGTTTGGTGCTTACCGTGCTCTTTTCGGTAGTGTGCGTTGTTTTGTTTGCGCCCGTCGTCGGTTTCGTTCGCGGCTATGTTTACATTATACGAGCACGTGTTGCTACCCATGAGCACTCGGCTTGTGCTCATGTTATTGTCGTGCGGGTCTGCCTTTCGCTCGCGATATTTGTGTGCCTACTTGTATACATTTTGCACGAGACTGGTGTCTCGTTGCACATTACTGAGTAGCCTTTGCGAAATTCAAAATGGTGGACCGCTGCAGCTCCGACAGTACACTAGTAGGACTACGGAATCGCAGTTATATGACCTTAAAACTTTCAGGGACAGAGAAAAAATTAATAACAAAACTTATTTGCATGTATTTGTTCCCGCTGAACACGAATTCACCCTTAGTTTTGGCCTATGGGGTCACATTTCGCCTATAACCTCAAAAAACAGTCTAATAATGCATTATTACGTGGCTGAGACTCGCGAAATTGGTCAGAAAATTAGGAAAGAAGCTTAGCCGCGTGTATTTTTTCCCGCTGAACACGAATCCACCATTAGTTTTGGCCCATTATAGACTGTTATGGGACGACTATACTACTACATAAAGTGGTAAAGAAATTAGCGACAAAGCTTTTCTAATGTTCTTATAGTAATTACATAAAGCATGTATACAATAGTATTAATACTTACATAAAGAGTACAAAAGTTTCAATCTTGTTTATTCATTTACATTAAGTTACATAAGCAATTTTTCTCCATTTTTAAAATTTGAATACTTTTTCATTAATAATAAATTTTGAGATAATTTTAATGAAACCATGATGAATTAAGATTCCTGTGACTGGTTTTGCCTCTTCAAATCTTTTATTCAGTTTTCTTTTCATTTTGTCGTGTTCTGTATTGCTAAAGTACACTATCTGAATAGTTTTAAAAAAATTCTTTGTCCAGTTTACAAGTGCTTCAGGTGTTAAAATTGCTTTTGTAGGTTTGGCCAGAAGACTAGCACGATAAGCTTCCCGTTTAAATGCTGCTCCAATGCCATGAAAACAACTTTTCTCATGTGCTCTAGCAGTGTAATACAACTCAGCTTCGATGCCAAAATATACTTTATGATTTAATAAATTTGCTATTTGATATTTGCTTTTAAAATGTTGCTTTGCCCCATCTGCCACGTAAATTATTTTTTTTAAATTATATACATATTTTTAAATTATTGGTATCAGTTGATTCTGAATTGTGTAAACAGTACTTTGATGTTTTAATTCTTTACCTTCTTTGTAATAATAAATGACAGGAAATACTGTGCATTGGTCATTATTAAAATGAAATGCTTGTGAAGCATTTTGTGCTGCATAAGCATAATTTTCGGAAAAGTCAAACATGGCCATTACTTCATTTTCTGAAATTTTCAATTTTTGTTCTGAGATAAAAATTGACTGTTTTTTGGCAATAAAAGAGTCAGGTTTTAAATTTACAAGTTTATTGTATAATTATTCGACAAAATCAATTGATTTTAGTGTTAGTGTTTGTAACGTTTATCTATCAGTAGTTATCCATGATTCAAACTGTATTTCATAGATTGAGTTATTATTTAACAAATCAAAAAGATATAAAGAAAAGTCTGCAATGTCAGGACAGTTGTTGCAATTGTTAAGGTTACAATTGGGAGTTGGTTTTTCACACACTAATTTACTTAAACAATCTTAACAATTACATATTTGATTATCTGTCAATTTATTTATATTCATAGCGTCCAGCATCTTTTTACAGTTTTCGTGAATTGTACATACACAAACACAATGAGTCCCCTTGGTACCAGCAAGAAATAAAATTTCTAGGTCGAAGCTTAGCAAACAAACTAAAACTCACAATACCGTTCGGATGCGATTCCTTAAATGAAGAATATAGGTCGTTTAAATCAAGCAATAAAAGACGTTTCTGTACTTGAGTACGTACACTTTCAATGAAAATAAAAATTGTATCTTTTCTCCCCGGTAATAATCTACTGATATAATTGCTTTTGTAAAACTCTTGTATTTTTTTAACAGTGTGTTCTGATAATTTTTTCCACTTTTAGCTGTCGTAAGCGGTAAGACGCCAGAGGATAATCTCAAATCTTTAGCTTTTTGTGCTAAGAATCTAGATGAACCAAATTCTTTTTGTATTTTTCTTGCACTCCAAGATTCTGGTGTAATCGTAAGTATTCTAAGCCTTAATGGATCATGACGGTTTAAGCTTGAAAATTTATTTTTAAGGCCCGTAAGTAGCTCTTCTAATTCGATTTCTCTAACTGATTTAGTTTGAACAAATTCATGTTCTGAATCACTTTCGGGATCCTCAGAAACATCCATTGGAGTCAAATCTGGTTCGATACGGGTCGGTCCAGCGTGTATATTTTTTTTTTCTACAAGTGTGACATATTCTAGCATTTTTTGTTATAGCTGGAAATTCTTTAAGCATTTCCTTACATATCGGTCTTAAGTTACTGCCTTTATGATTTTTAATATTGTATGGATTTATACATCGATCTGTTCGAGGAATTTTGTTTCTATGTCAACTAATATTGCGGCATAATAAAAAATTTAAAATAAATTTATAAAAAATTGTATATACCCTGAAAATAACAAAGCAAGTATCAAACATCGCCAATTCGTATTTTTTTCCTGGCAAAAATAAAAACTGAAATAAATCGAGAACTGTCGAAAAAGACTAAAGAATAAACGCCCACACAGCATGAAATATTTTAGAAATATTTCACAAATATTATCCTAGCGGAAATGATAAATGTGAAAAATTGTGATAAATCGTGTGCAAAAGTGAAACATTCTAACATTTTAAAGTAGAATTGTGTGATTATCTTAGAAACAAACTCGAGAAAACCAGACTAGTGACAAATATGAAAAAATGTGCATGATTGTGAGGAAATGTGAAATACTGTGCGTAAGTGTTACATGAAAATGTACTTATTGCTAAAAAAATAAATGCGTAAAAATGTAAAATAATGTGAGAAACTGTGAAAATTAGTGAAAAATTTTAACAATTCTCTTATTAGCGATGTTCCAAATTTAGATATAAAATTTTTATTTTTCACATTCTTTCACGTTTCCTTGCAATTTTTCATAGTTTTCACATTTTTCATTTCCACTAGGGTACTGTGATATATTTTATGAAATATTTCTATATGAATTTTCATACTGAGTGGGTAACTATTTTTAAAAAATTTGAATATTTGAATAGTTTGATAAGCTCTTGTATTACGTTTTTCTACACAGCCTGTATGAACTATTTAAAAATATCATTTAACGTGCTACAATGAAAAATGCAGTGATGAGAAAATTTCATTTTATCAAAATAATACTTACAGCAGTGTGGCAGTAAGCTACAGAAATAATGTATTTAAAATTAGTATTTGTGCAAATTAATACTTGTGACATTGTTTACAATTTTTTAATTACGATAAGCCAAACTTCATTCAATTTAATAGGTATAGTTACAACATTCAATAATAATAAAAGGAGTAAAATGACATAAAAAGTAAGTTTTTCTGGAAAATTTTGCAAAACAATTTTTTGTATTTTCTCAATTTTTACTGTTTAGATATATACAATATAATGTTATACAAAATAACTGCTTAGATATATTCAAAAGTCATAATCTAAATTACGTTACGGATCCCTTTTAATTTTTGCGTGTTATAAGTACGAACATTTTCTAAATATAAAAATTCTAGATTACATTTCTTACGTCTTTCAAGTCATTAATTCTAAAACTGTATGCTATATTCATTAAGAACGTAACTAAAGTCAAAATATATTTAACTGTATATTTACGATATATACACATACGGATATTAATCCGTGGTCATTTTCGTATTGTCGTAAAATACCTTGTGTATATCTCGTAAATATACAGTTAAATATATTTTGACTTTAGTTACGTTCTTAATGAATATAGCATAAAAATTATTATTATCTTAATAGATAATAATAATTTTTCTGCTTCAAAAGCACGCAATTATATTTAATATATAATTGCGCAAGTATATAATATAATCTTTGAATAGAATCAAAAAAGCTTTCTTTTAACGATAGCAGAACTAAAAAACAGAGAAAGTGACCATAAACTTGTTTTTGTAACACAAGCACGATTTTCGCATTTTCCTACCTATTAAGCGGGACTAAAGTAACTGTTATTAGATCGTCGGGCGTTTTTCATTTTTTTTGCCCGCATATGCCGCGTTTGCGAAAAAAAAATGAAAAACGCCCGCTAAAATTTTCTAAAATGAATGAAAATGTATTTGTAATAAATTCTATGATAAAAAATACTTATACACCCTTTTTCTCTATACAACAAATTCAAAATAGTAAAGAAATTTAAAAATTAATCTACTAAGAGTGTGGTTGCTGCATCTCAAAAAAGTTGCATTAGTCCCACTCAAAAAATATGGTATACATCAAGGGCTAAGTGGGCTTTTTGGCCTCGTGTCTCGTCTAGTTGCAGTACTCGTCTGCGGCTTGTAAGCTAACTCCCCTTGACTCGTACTGCGAACTCCACACTCGGCCTAAAAAAGCCACTTTACGCCCTTGGTACACAATATACTAGTTAAGAAGATATGTCAAGGTGGCAACAGCGCTACTTGTTCCGTCTCTCTCTCTCTCTCTCTCTTACCTCAACTCTCGTTCTCACGTTTTGTGTCCGCTGTCTGCTTGCTGAAACAATCTACGAGTATGTTTGATACATTATTTGTTTTCATCCGGAGAGACGTCGTATCGTGCTCTACGTGCGTTAATTGCACTGGCAACCGTTACAATATATATATATATATATATATATATATATATATATATATATATATATATATATATATATTGTAACGGTATATATATGTATATACGCTCTTGGTTTTCCTTCTCTCTTGCACTTCTCGTCCTCTCGCATATCCGCTCGCGATAATGTTTAACTCTCCACCGCACTAGAGACGATCCTCACGACGTCGCAGCACGCTTAGAATTCCGCGAAGTAAAACAACGCTAACACTTTTCTCGCAGATCTAGTTCTCCAAAGTGTTTTCTTCTTAGCTGCCAGTTGTTCTTGATGAGATCCGTCTCAGGGCCTGGCGGTATCCTCCCATATCCTGGTGTAGTATCTGGCTCGTTGTGACGTGTAAATACATACACACAAAAGAAAAGAAATCACCAATTAACATTTGCAAATGGCATACATTAAAGTTGGCCTAAAAAGTCCTGGCGGCGACGAAGCCACCTTGTCGTATGTCTTATCCATCCTTCTTTCGAGTGAGATGTGCCGGTTACGTAGGCTATTCAGGATCATCAGCCCAATACTCGACTTAATTTTACTTGTCTTTTCTTTTACGCTGTCTAGTCACCCCAAGAGTGACATGTCTTTCACACTCTTATGGATGCTGCGAGCTAATCCTTGCATTCACCTTTTCTAGATTTTCTTGTAGCTTACCAAGTAGGCCGTACTACGTGGACTCTGCTGTCTACATTTTACATTTTACTGCAGACGTCCTGCACCTTCATGTTTTCATCGCCGTTACGAATGCGCGCTACTGTTTGCGGTGTTTTGCTGGTATGTGTGGTCTTCTTTACCCACTTTAAAACTAGTTTGGGCTTGCAAGTGTGCTTTTGTTATGCTTTCCAGACTGATGGCAATCTCTGAACTTCTTATTCGGTTAATATCTCCATGCTAATAATCGTTTACATCCTGATAAATGTCCGAACCTCTGGATCCCTCTGTACCTGGTGGAAGCTGAGTGGGTACATCATACCAGGACGTGTTTTCGCGCTTAACCACCTCTGCTCTCTCGAGACTTCCACGCCAAACACTCACCAAGCCTATTGGGTGGGGTTTTGTCTGAGCGTATGTGTGTGTACGTGCGGGTGTACGCCTATCTCATTTTCTACTCAGTGGATTTTAATCCACCTTACCTTATTCTCTTATTTCGTGTAACATAATGGGAAAAGGATTCTTATTTCAATGTATTAACCCATTAAAGCCCATGCTAAGACTGGTTGAGATAGCGTCAAACAAACTGTGCTATCCTTTGCATAAGTGAAAAATCAAATATACGTATTTTTTCTTATGTCATTTGCAATTGTTTATAAAAAATTATTTAAACAACTGACAAAAGAATTCATAATTTTCAAAATCTGAATACGGGAATCGATTCTGGAGGTAAAATTAAGACGAAAATCTATATAACACTTTTCTGTCAGCGGCCAATTAGTTATTGTAATGTAGGAATAAACAATTGCATCTTGGGGAGAAAAAGTGACCATGTCAAGTCCCAAGCAAAATCTATCTGGAATAGCAAAAAAAAAACTGTGCCATCCTTTTGATCAGGTATCGCAGAAACGATTAGAATAGAATGGCAGGGTTCAGCTGCGCGTAGCGAAATAATGCCGCATCAAATACTCTACGCGATTTGATTATTACTAGCTTAATGTTTTAATAAAAACATATTGTTTTGAAAAAAAGAATAGTAATATAAGATAAATAATGGTAAACTGTTCATTTACCGAAAACTTTATCATTTGTTCTAACAAATTTTACTATAGTTGTGGGACAGTTTTTATGATTTGATATACGCCGAAATACTATATATAATGGATATTAGTTATTTTTATTTTCACACATAGACTTTCGCTAAAGTTAAAGTTTGTTTTTAGTTAAATATGAGTATTTTATGGACTAACCACGGCAGGTGTAAATGGACAGGAAAGTTAAGTTTGATCCTTATCATTGCTTGGCTACTAGCAATGATTTTGTCAATAAATCATATCTTCAAAAGTTCTACTATTAGCATATCTAAATTTGATAAGAATTTCCAAAGTAATGAAGGTAGATTAATGCAAATAACAAATAATTTCCAATTACTTAAGAAGCAGAATAATGTTCTTCGAAGCATCATAGTTGGGTAAGTTCGGTTTGATATTATTAGCATATACAATATATTTCTTTTATATTAGGTGGACTCCGAGTAAACAATATAATTTATTCTTACGATCGCATGAGCAGGTAATTCATGCGATGTCTGGAGGGGGATAGAACGTAGGAATAATAAATACCTGGGATAGCTGAAGTTGCTGAGTAATTCAAACTATTGGTTTGATTCTATGCAATAAAGAAATGATAACTTATTCGGAAATCCTCTTTTTCAAAATTGGACTAAGTACAGAAATTCTCAGAAGTTAAATATCATAGGCTTAATAATCGTTAAGTTGCCCAAAGTTATTCAATTTGGTTTGCAAAGCCACGCGCCAGTTTTTAAATAAATTTGTGACAAAGTACTCGTTTGAATTTTGCTGACGATGATAATCGTGGAAGGAGCAATAAATACCAATGTCAATCTCTCTTGATTCCCCCTCTCTCTCTTTAGGCCCTCTGGTGGTAAATTCAATACGATCTCAAATCGTTCTACACACAATATACGACATTAATATGTTATTTCACTCTGTCGAGTGATTTCTTACAGCGAAACAATCATCCCAACGGCTTGTATACATCGGCTAAAAAATTGCGATTTTTCTTGCAATTTTTAAAAGTCGAGAAGGATTTTCGTAAAATCTGTGTTACCTAACCTTAAATCAACCAGTGATGTGTTGTTCTACTAGACCCTGATTCCGTTATTCACATCGTGCATGCAAATCATAAACTGGATCCAACTAAATGTCTTAAGGCGTCAATCCTGAATTAAATAATGTAAATTAATATTATTTTTATAAATTCTTCTTTTCAGGGTATTTAAAAAAAATTTTGTTTTCTTGATTTATACATATTGTAACGCTACACTTAGTGTGTGTTACTCTGCTGAGTAGAGATCCGATGGTGCGACCACCAGTTCTACTCAAGACATAAGGAAACCTAGTTAAGCGAACAGAATGAATAGATTTAAGAAAGGCTGTATGCAGCCAATGCGAGCGAACCAACCCCAACACCTATTCTCTCACATGCTAATTCCTACCTACTTTAAGAAACTACCTGGCTCCCCTGTACCCTCACATGCTACCCTATGCTAGCCCCACATCCACTTCACTTCCCTTCACGTCACTCACGGTTCTTGATTAGGGTGATCAGGAGCAGGCGTGATCTCCATACTCCCAGATAAAGATGAAAAGGATGTCGCAGCCAGCCCAATAAGTCACCAGCTGACTAATCAAGTTGGCTGGAGAGTTGCAAGTGGCTGGACGACCAGTCACTAATCCGAATATCCCACAATATCTAGAATAATAAAAAAAGCTTGAGTATCACCTAGAGAAAAAGAAGATTAGTTATCAAGAGAGAACAGGGAACAACACAGCTCTTACCAACAGTACTCCAGAAACTGGAGAGGCTTGTCAAATGCAACAAGGACATGTAAGAAGAGGCAGTAGCGAGACTTCATGACAACATATCTTACCTTGGGAAGCAGCAGAACAGCCACGTATTACGGGCACTCGAACAGCTCGTACCAAGGTGGACTCGTGATATCTGCAAATGATCAAGAAGATTATTAAGGACACTGTAGATTGGAGCCAACAAATGTAGCTTACCATAACCTCACTCACTGTTGACTGCTTGACCATATGGGACTAGTAATACTCTAAATCATCAATAGGAGGCAACATTAGTGCTATAGTCCGCTCTACAGGAACTATAGCTGCACTGGCTCTCTCTCTCTCTCTCGCACTCCTTCATTTTCTCTCCCTTGACAAAATGACTGGTCCGCTCTGTTCACCGGTACCTTGCCTAGCTGTGACGTTACGTTTGAACACTGCGCAAATCCCATATATGAAAAAATGCAATGAACTTTTCATATTGGCAAAATAAAATCTAATTAATTTTCAAATTTGAATTTAATACTCGTTGTTGGTTAATATTGAGGTGTGTTACGTCCTCGGCTATGATGCTGTCGCCGGTTGCACATTTTTTATGGTTAGTTTATTATGGGGGAACACGGAGAACGGCGAGAATTTTTATGAGAAAATCCTAGCACTTTCGGTTTCAGACATTCCCGCGATCCTGAAGAACAGCGCAAAATGCCTCGATTGGGAAACCCTTTGTTAGGGAAAAAGAACTTAATTTCGTGCCTTCAGAATATAACTCGATTTGAAAAACCCCGAATAATCGATGCTACGCGTTAGTTCTATAGCCTTTCTTCTGAGAGAGCTAGAGAGAGAGAGGGAGAGAGGAAGAGAGGGAGAGAGAAAGAGAGGGACAGAGGGAGAGAGGGAGAGAGGGAGAGAGGAAGAGTGGGAGAGAGAGAGGGAGAGAGGAAGAGAGGGAGAGAGAGAGAGAGAGAGAGAGAGAGAGAGGGAGAGAGGAAGAAGCTTCTACCGGGCTAGTAGCACTGTATTGAATTGACACTTAGCTTTTGTTGAAGTAGTCCGGGCTCGCGAATGTTCTGGAACATTCTCAATGAAAATCCCCAATAGGAGGGGTTAGCTTTTCCATATATGGAGTTATCTATGATCGCCCCCTACTACTCTTCTTACTATTTTTCGTCTCTGGGTTTTTCTTGCTGCTTGTCATACGTCACCCTGCTCCCCCCCCCCCCCCGGATTTATAGTTCCCTCATGCTCGGCTCAATCATTATTGTGAGGTTCAGTTTGAGTTCAGGTAGTCGAGCTTCTTGCATCGTATGGCTTCTTCGGGCTTCTTGTAGTCACCAAAGTAGTGATCTACTTTGCCGTGAATATGGACAATGTGGGTAAGGTCGCTTCTTTCGTGTACCTCTCTTGCAATAGATATCAAAAGGGGGACCGCTGTTGGCTTGGGCTTCGCGATGCATAGGTAAGGCGGACCGTCGGCAATAGGTGGAGCATTGCGTTTCTAGCGTCTGCATCTCCCAATTTGATCTTTATTTTCCTCGTTGTGGATATGATGTTTGTGCATTTTTACACTCGCTGTATTTCTACACTCGCTATTGAAATGCTTCTAGCGACGTTCGATATACTCAAATCTCAGTCTGGTTTTAACTTCCGTCTATTATAATCTCACGACGTATTTGAGTTAGTTATTCTGACTCTTTGTTTAATTGTATTTTACCGAAATTTGTGTTTGTATAGTAATGTCGTCTTGCGCATGATTGTTCGTATTTCGTTTTGGATATTTGTTATGTCAATTGCTTTACATCAATTTAATAATCTTAATTCCGCATACGATCATTTTGTCTCTCCTGTTCTTATTGAAAATAGAAATGCAAAAAATTGAGCATTTCACAGGTGGGAAAAATAATCACCACGAATAATCCTTTCTTTAATTCGGCTGACGTTTCGGAGGCTTAATCCTCCCTCTTCAAGGCCAGCTACATATGTCAAGTAATAAAAGTTGTCGATGTCAATAATACAAATGTCAAGTTAGTAAAAGTATCCAGAGTAGGAGAATAATGATTTTAATTGTCATCTCTGATGTTGTTGAGCTGACAATAAAAATCATTCTTCTCCTTCTCTGGATATTTTGACTAACTTGACATTTGTATTATTGACATCGACAACTTTTATTATCTGACACGTGTTGCTGGCCTTGAAGAGGCAGGATTTAGCCTCCGAAACGTCGGCCGAATTAAAGTGATTACTCGTGGTGATTATTTTTCCCACCTCAAAATAAAATCTAATTTTTTAACCTTGCAAGCACAATGTTTTATGTTGGTACAGATGTTCTAGTGAGTACTAGTAGTTATAAACCACCGTGATAATTCATTCATAGTAGACAGTGTCAAACTTATAAAATATATTAGATATCAAAGTATATTGATTACATGAATATATATATTCATCAGTCAAGTGTCATGGCTGGCGAGAGCGGAGGCTCGTTCCATCGTCCAAAACATATCGGTTACAAATGCCATCCAGAGCAAAAAGTTAAGTCTATAGTGTGTCTAATATGTGAAAGTGTATATCATACTAGCGAATTCGAAAACAACAAAGGTGTAAAATTAAGTGAAGTTCTTGGAATCTGTGGGGAACACGATGATCTCGACCTAACCTCAAAAGTGAACCGTAGAACGCTGAGTAATGAAGCAAAACTTATAATTGCCCAAGTCAAGTCTACTGAGAGAAAAGATATAAGACGCCAAATATTAAAAGAATTTGACAAACAACTCAACGAGAATGAAGATGAAATTCTAGATAACAGCTTGCTACGTGAAAATACGATACTAAGAGAATTAAATAAAGAACTTAAAGAAAAAAATAAGCTTTTAAAGGATCTATTGGAGAAACAAAAAATCGACACATCAGCTGTTAACATTAAAACTTTTTCTGAAGTTATCTCTAGTACAAAAAATTATAATAAATAAAACTGCTGAAGATCAAACCATTGAAAAAGTGAATCAAATGGTGTCGCACTATTTGATCAAAGACAAAACAATTCAAACAAAAAGAGTTATCAAGAAGAAAAATGAAATAATTATAAACTGTTTAAACGAGGAAGTGTCGGTAAAGTGCATAACGCGTTAAAGTTAAAACTAGCAGATATATGTGAAGTAAACAGAGAGCAAGTAGTGAATCCGAAAGTAAAAATAGTGGGAATAGATAATTTTGAAAATATGGATGACAGAAATATTGAAAAGGACATCAATGAGAGGAATTTCAGCAGTTTTAAAAAGATATGTGTCTTGTTGCACTCCTACAAGAATAGCAAGACTCAACTGCAGACGGTGATATTAGAGATGCCTGCTGACGCATACGAACACGTCAGAGAGAATAATAACAGAATCTTCGTGGGATATCAAAATTGTAAGGTGTATGATTACTGTAATGTCAGACCATGTTTCGATCGTGGCAGGTTTGGCCACAATGGTACTAAATGTAAAAATAACTCTATCTATCTAAAGTATGCCGGAGAACATAAAACAAGGGAATGTCAAGTTAATAAAATGAATTGCACAAATTGTGCTTTTAGTAATAGCAGATATAAAACAAAGTTTAACATAGAACACGTGGCGACAGATAGCCACGAATGCGAAATTCTCAAGGCCAAGATAAGGAAGTATATCGACCTTACCGATTATACCGTACAACCAATTATTACCAAGATATGTCGGTACAGTAGAAAAAACATCAGACAAAGGATTACTAAAGAAAGCATCTGGATTGTCTGCAGGTTCACTGAACTCCATCAACACACGTATAGCAGATAGGTTAAGAAGCAAGAAATAAGCAGAAATGGATCAAGACCTTAATTTTGATGAGGTAAGCAAGATTGAATGTGAAATAGAGGATATCAAGAAGCTCAACAAGACTATAATAAAGAAAAAGAATTGAATTTTGTCCGTAAATATAAGAAGTCTCAATGCAAATTTTATAATATTAGAAACTCTTATTGAGCATTTAGCAAAAAAGCCATGTATTATAGTATGTACGGAAACATGGAACTTGCAACATCCTCAATTCTATCAACTACAGGGTTATAAAAGTTATTATAATGAAAGTACAATCAACAAGGCTGATGGTGTCATAATGTATATAAAAAATAACTTATATGATGATACTAGAATAGAAGTGGTTGATAGACTGAGTATTGTAAGTACAGTTATTAAACTTATGAGTGGAGAGTCAATAAGAATCTCTGCGATGTACAGGTGCCATGATATACCAAAGTCGGAATTTGTAAATAGCGTAAGAAAGTTTTTGTCTAAGCATAGAAATAATAAAAACCACTGTATTTTTGGAGATTTTAATATTGATATATTAGAAAAAAATGTAGTGAAAAATGAAATTAGTGAAAAAACAATTAGTCAAGAATTTATAAATAATTATCTTGAACATGAATATGTACCATACTTTAGAAGAATTACACGCCCCTCCTTAGACTTGGAGAAGGGTACATGTATTGATAATTGTTTTTCGAAAACTAGAAATATTCAAATCGAGTCAATTAAATTAAATATTCCTTTTAATGACCATTATCCATTGTTCATAAACATGGACCAGCTTAAATTGCAGAAAGTTAGTGAAAATGTTATAGCATACTTAATCTATAGTAAATTAATAAATATAGCTAAAAAGGTTGAATGGCAGTCATTGCTGGCAATACAAGACTCCAAAGAAGCTTTAAACAAACTAGTCAAAATGATACAAAACTGTGTCGAGAGAGCCACGTGTGATAAAAAATTAAATAGAAAGAATAATAATTCATTGCTAAGAAAAAATTGGATAACTAGAGCAATACAAGTGTCTTGTAATACTAAAGAAAATTTGTATAAACTGTGGAAAGATAACCCAACTAATTCAGCACTGAAAAACGAATACAAAAATTACGAAAAAATTTTAAATAGAGTCATAAAAGACGCGAAATACAAATTTGAAAATAATGAAATAAAACGAAATATTGACAATCCAAGACAGCTGTGGAATATCATCAATACTAAGCTAGGCAAAAACAACCAAAAAAGCAAGGCACTTGACTATCTAGTTGTAAACAACCAAAAAATTGATGACAAACTAACTATAGCGAACACAATGAATGATTATTTTTGTAAAGTAGGCATTGATCTAAGTAACCAAATTCCAAATTTGGATAATAATCAACTAAAACTTCCAGAAAGAAATAATAATTCTATTTTTATCTACCCATCTAATAGTTTTAAAATTCTAAAAATCATAGATTCTAAAAAAACTGGAGGTGTTGATAATATCAATGCAAAAACGATCAAAATAATAGCAACTTTTATAGCGAAACCGTTAGAACACATTTTTAATCTGTGTATCCAGCAATCCACGTGGCCTAATGCACTAAAAAATGCTGACATAGTTCCAATACATAAAGCAGGTGATAGGTCCTGTATGGCGAATTACAGACCAATCTCAAAAGGAAACCTATTATCACTACCTTCCTGGACTTAGCAAAAGCTTTCGACACTGTGAACCATAAAATACTATTAGATAAATTGGAAAGATACGGAATAAGAGGCAGCGCCCTAAATTTAGTAACTAGCTATCTCTCAGGTAGAAAACAATGTGTTAAAATACAAGAGTGTAAAAGCGAATACAAAGAAATATCCATTTGTGTACCACAAGGGACCATTTTAGGACCTTTATTTTTCATTCTTTATGTGAACGATCTACTGAGAGATATGCAAAACGACACTATTATGTCTTATGCTGATGACACTGTTATAGTAGCTAGCGATAACACGTGGTCATCTGCACAGGACAAGATGTATAAGTATCTAAGTAAAGTCGCATATCTAGGATTAATTTTCGACTTCAATATGAAATGGGATAAACATACTGATTATATTGTAAAAAAAACTAGGTATTTAATTTCAATTTTTGCTAAAATTAAAAATGGAATGGATCGCAAAACATTATTGATGGTATATTATGCATTTTTTCAGAGTTTAGTTAACTATGGTGTAATTGTCTGGGGAGGAGCATACAATAACTGTTAAAATTCAATTCAAAGAATTCAAAAGAAAGTACTAAAAATTATAAATAATAATCACCTTTCAACACTAGACCTACCTCTTACAGTCAGGCAATTATTCCAATTAGAAGCTATTTCTTTCCATTATAATACATTAAGAAAAATATATACATCGAGCACTAGCAATACTAGAAATAAGAGTATACAATTGCCAAGACTAGGTAAGACTGTAAGTAAAAAAAACAGCTATTTCGTAGCCATTAATATATACAATAATTTGACAAATGATCTCAAAAAGTTAGTATACAGCAAATCTGCAATAAAGAAAAGTCTAAAAAATTATATAAGGGAAAAATATGTATTATAAAGAAGAAACGTTGTTATCACACTGTTACTTAATCTTTGGATGGACCTCCTTAAAGGTTGTAAAGAAAATTTTATTTTAGACATTATTTAGTTTTAAGTTAGTTGTAAGTTTTGTACCATCCCTATGTACAGGCAACTCTGTTTGCCTCTATAGGATGCCTTTTTCTTTTAGGCATATGTAATGGTAATAATAAATAAATAAATAAAAAAATAAATAAATATAGTAACGCTGGATTTTCCCAGTACGTTACCGATGAGATCCTCCGTCTCCTACGCTCGCTTCAATACATACGAGGCGGCGGGCCGCCTCGGCCCTGGGCGCCAGGCAGCGGAGTGCCAGGGATCCCGCGATCCCCTTACCTTGAGACGCCGCCCCGTGTCGAAACGTCACTTCGTCTACCTGCTCGGCTAGCCAGTATTCGAATTAAAACACATGGAAAATGAGACAATCACACAAGGTCGTGGGTAATATAGTACGGAATGAATGATCAGGGTTAGCTTTGACTATCTCTGTATTTCAGTTAACAATCTTTCTTCGTTATTAATTTAAATTCTGGCGATCTCCAGTCGCGCGCCTTCCCAGACTACAACGTTCCTGTCGATCCGGTCGTCTCGAAATCCTACTCACTGATCCGGCGCCGAACTCGCTCGTGCCCGTCGGTGTAATCTCCTAGCCGTGGCGTGTTCGTCAACACGCCGCCGGACGGCTTACCCGACGCCGACAGTATAGCTGCCTCGCCCTTCCGATCGTCTACCGGTGCCGACGATCGTAGCGTCCGTCGCAGTCTGCCCTCACGAGACCATGAATCCCCACCCCGACGATAATCATCCTCTCCCGCCATACGCAGGTACCCAGGCGTCCCCGCCGTCGCCGCGCCGGTGACTTCGCTCGAACTTCGACGCGACCATTCACTCACTTCATACCACTATACTTAACTTAACGGGACCACTGTCCCAGCTACCATACTTAAATTACATTCGGCTTTTAATCTAATATAACACTAAGTCTTAATCTAATGTGAATTAACGCGCAGGCTATAACTAGCGATAGTCGTGTCCGTGTGTCTCTCGTGTAGGTCATGGTTGTGTTGTATACGAGAGCGTGGACGATAGCTTGTTAGTGTACGTTTGGTCTTTGTCTTTGTCGTGAAAACGAGAGCGATAGCTTGAAAGTCACCTTCACGATAGTGATGCGTTTCAAAGTGGAAACGATAATCTGTGTGTAAAGTCTCGTCGAGTCTAAAGTCATAGTGTGAAAAACGGTAGCGTCGGTGTAGTAACATATAACCGGCGTGTAGATGATAGTGAGAACGATAGCTTGTCCGTAATAATTGTTGTCAGGAGTGTTCGTCAGTCAGTGTAGAGTAATTACAGTATGCGGTAAATCGGCAGAGGCGTAATGTTCATTTAACATGCTGAACGACTCAGCGCTGTTAAATCGACGAAGCATGCTATAGCCGCACTCATGCTTCGCCGCACTCTTGCCGCCATATTGGCCACGTGGCGTGTTACCTATCACGAGTTCGCGCTACTCCGCAATCGGTACACTATTTCCCGTAAGAACCACTAATACAATAATCCACTCTACTCACGGGTACGTAGCAGTCCGTCGCACAACACTTCCTTATAATCTCAAACGTTGCTCAGGTGGTCCGATACTCGACAAAGGAAAGTACGGAGAGTCGGTAGCCAAAAACGGACCTGTTGCTCTGGTAGTCAGACATGAAAAGGGAAGAGATGACGAACAGCGCTCGCGTCGATCCCTCTCGCCTTCGACGTTAGGTTGGGTCGCTCACCTACCTACTCTCGCTCTCGCGCGCTGGGGCCTAGCCGATGTCGGTCGAGGCTCCGCGAATACGGCCGAACGCGCGCTCGCCGACTCGTGCCGACGCGCTGCCGTGCTCTGCGCGGCCGCTTGTAACTCGCAGTGAAGTGCTATGTTACAATATATATTTGGAGAGATTTATTCTTCTTCCTATTATTAAGATTAGCGCGGAAGGATGCGGTAGAGCCGGGTGAAATAACTTCTCCCAAAGTCTTTAGGTAAAACAAGAAATATGACAACTTTATTAATTTTACAGGTATCAGGCTTGACAGTTAAAATGCGACTTAATTATTTGGCGGCCGAGCCAAGAGTGGCGAACAGGTGCGCGCTACCAGTTCGCCACGGCGTGGCATCGGCCTGGTAGCGCTCTCAGCTCGATGACGGCCAGACTTGCTACGAGAAGTCGGGCCTGGGCTGGAGCGTCTGCTTGCGACGGCGCTGCTGCTGCCCTGCGCTAACCACCACATATATATTGAAACGCTAGGTTACATTCGCCGGTGTTACCGTCGTACTACTCCGACTCCACACGCGCGTTCCAATAGATACGAGGCGGCGGGCCTCCTCGGCCCTGGGCGCCAGGCACCGGAGTGCCCGAGATCCCACGATCCCCTTACCACGAGACGCTGCCCAGAGCTGAAAACGCCAGTTCGTACACTTGCCCGGCTAGCCAGTATTCGAATAAATATACATACATCTGAGAAAATCACAAAGGTCGTAGGTACTAATACAAATGAAATGCATCGAGTGTTAATATATTACATCTATTGCGACCCCCGTCGCACAATCCTTCAAACTACGACTTGCCTGTTTCACTTAGTCATACTTACACCGTGACTCGCATGTCACCGCGCCGAGGTTCGGACGAATGAATGACGACGCACGCCGTGGGCACGTATCCGGTCATCTCTAGATCCTTCTCAACTGATTTGATGCCAAAACCGCTCGGTATATACTCCTAGCCGCGGCGTGTTCGTCAACACGCCGCCGGACGGCTTATCCGACGCGGACAGTATAGCTGCCTCGCCCTTCCGATCGTCTACCGGTGCCGACGATCGTAGCGTCCGTCGCAGTCTGCCCTCACGAGACCATGGTTCCCCGCATCGACGATAGCCATTCTTTCCCGACGTACGCAAGTGCCCAGGCGTGCCCGCCGTTTGCCGCGCCGGTAACCTCGCCCGAACTTCGACGCAATCACCCACACACTCCATAACCCGATTTTTATCTTAGCTGACCCGCCGTCCCTAATGTCACACTTAAATTACATCGAGTCTTAATCTAACCTAATTACTAAGTCTTATTCTAATATAACGTAACGCGGGTAATAGAACTAGCGATAGTTGTGATTCCGCGTGGTCGTGTTCACCTAACTAAATCGAAGGCTGTTAGTCAATGTGCGTCTTGGTCGTGTCGAATAATATTCGTAATATTATTTATGATATTTTCGAGAGTGAGTCGTGACCGTGTGTCGTGTCGTGTAGGTCAATATTGCTTGTATACGAGAGCGAGGAAGTTAGCTTGGTAGTGTAAGTCTTATTTTTGTCATGGTCTTGAGAACGAGAGCGATAGCTTAAAACGATAATCTATGTGTAAAGTCTAGTCGAGTATAAAGTCACAACGTGAAAACGATAGCGTCGGTGTAATAACGATAATTGTGGTATAATCAATAGCGATAGCGATAGCTTGTCGGTAGAATTAGTCGTCAATAGTATTCGTCAGGCTGTCTACGGTAAATCATGGTTTGCCGTAATTCGGTAGCGGCGTGATGTTTATTTAACCCATCGAAAGACTCTTCGTGTTAACTCGACGAAGCATGTTAAGACTGCCCTCATGCTCCGCCGCAATACGCTGCCATATTGGCCACATGTCGGATTACATGCCCGCGAGTTCGTGCAACTCCGCAATCGGCACACTAACAATCACAAGAAAGTTACACCTTACTCACAGTAACGCAGTAGTCTGGCGAGCAGTACTCATTTACCAAAACGTTGAAACCAAAACGAAAAAGGATCTTGGGTGTTGACGGTAATATCATTTAAATTATCAACGAACAATTTTTTTAAACGAAATTTTATTTAATTAGACAATGTAACAGCGATAGTAATGTATTTGTGAGGTGTGGTTGTGTACGAGAGTTGGGTTAGGAGTGGGGGTACGAGAGCGTTGCGTGTGCGGTAGTCAATGGGTCTGTGTGTGTCGGTAATTCGTGTTACGTTAGCCGTCCGTCTATTGTCGCGATGATAGTTAGTCTCGCGTAACGTTTTGTCTCCGTGTTGTTAGGTAAGGCCCTCTGGCCCGCCACTCCTCCCCATGAATGGGGCACTTTTCGGTTACGTTGCCCAGGCCGCACCGGTAGCAATACCGGCATTGGTGGCGCGTGCGGTCCGGGCATCGTAGAGCTCGGTGGCTTTGGCTTCCGCAGGCCCAGCATCCTGGTCGAAGTGCTGTCACGTAGACAGCGTAAAAAATACGTTAAAAAATAGCATAATACAGGCTATAAAAGTGCTAGCAGGATAATTTTTTTTTTAAATTGTATCTTGCATTGTATTGTTTTGAGAAAAAATCCTGATATATAATTATTTAATAACATTTAGCGTTTAATTATAAAATGTTTAGCAAATGAAATATGTTAAAATTTAATATGATAAATTCTAAAATAAATTCTAAGACACATAAATATTTACAGTATGCCATTGATTGTGAATTAACTGACATGATAGAAACGTTTTTTAAAACATTAAAAGGTAAATTAACGCTTTTTCCTGAACAATATAAAACTTGTCTGATTTACTATTTCTTATTAAATGATACTTTTTACGCTTATTTTTAATATATGCTATCTTCTTCACTATAGTCACTATATTCTTCTATCTCCTCGGTACCATTTTCACCTTCATTTTCATACTGATCTGTTTCGTGAGTTTCCCTTCGAAGAAAAATGGTCATTAAGAGAACTATTTATTATGCATATAAGTCAATGATTTACAAAAAATTTAAATTATTTATACAAAGTTGTATGTACTGTAATATTTTATGTTTTTAATAATTTTATCTAAAAATATTAAAAATTATCCAACAACTAACCATTCTTGAATAAATATCTTAGTATCATCTGCTAGTTTTAATTTGTGCTGCTTAATGCGATCATTAATTTGAATGAGAGAAAGGACCCCGTAACACGCCTATGAGAAAAGTGGTTTCCATCAATTTCGCTGCATTTTTGATATGTTGTGTGTCTTGGCGTCCTGAACAAATGTCTCAATGGGCACGAAGCTCTAAAACCATTAGGTCCCAAGATAGGGCCCGCTGAAGTCAGTACCATAGGGTACCAGTTCAAGTAGTAGTTCTTATCAAAAGTAATGTCTTATCAATCTGTCTGTTTAGTTTTGGCATATATAGCTACAAATCTCTATTCTTCCTCGTCAACTATCAATTCTTTTTGATTTGGTCCATTATTATTTTGTCTATTGCCTGCGTCTAGAATGTATCTAAGAAGTACTGTACTGGGATACCTGATGTTCTGTTGATGTCGAGCCCACCCAAGAAACCATAGAATACTTGCGACATGCGTACAACAACCTAAAGTTCTTGCCCCCGCCTTACATGTACAATAGTATCCTAGTATAACTTGATCTTCACCTTCATCTTCCATTTGGTCATTTTCAATGTCTTCTCGGAAACATACCCATAATTGGTAACGAGTAGCATTTCTAAATCGAGAGTATATTCGAATTCTTAAAAATCCTGGAACATCTCTATTTACATCAAGCTCAAAAACATCAGAACTTTCGTGTTCGAATTTGTTGAAAGGTACTTGGTTATACTATCTCTAATAAGCCTTATACTGAGCCCAAAAAGAGATTTATAGTCTGGCCTCGTTCAGCCAGATGTATAAGATACCAAAACACACGGTGAAGAAATGATTTGCTTATATAAATGAAAACTAAAACCATTGGAGCATTGACTAGGGATATCAAGACACACGGTAAACCAAAAATTGGGCCTTATCAACGGAAACCACTCCTTTATGCAGAGCGAATTAAAGTGTGAATTTGTATCATACAACAGGACCCGTTTATGTCCTTTAGTCAGGCCCATCGTAACGCCCATCGAGTTTTGGGTCTTCGGACCCATTGGAGCATTGACTAGGGATATGGAGACATACGATAAACCAAAAATTGGACGATATTAATGGAAACCACTGCATGAAATAGTGTAATTATCTCAGAGAATTACTACTTAAACTGGTACCCTATGGTACTGACTTCAGCGGGCCCTATCTTGGGACCTATTGGTTTTAGAGCTTCGTGCCCATTGAGACATTTGTTCAGGACGCCAAGACACACAACATATAAAAAATGCAGCGAAATTGACGGAAACCACTTTTCACATAGGCGTGTTACGGGGTCCTTTTTGGATCTCTTAAATAGACCATGTGATTAAATACATCCATAATTCGCAATTTTCGGCTACATTGACGTGCATGCTCTATTATGTATTTCCTAAACAATTTGTGGCTGGATTCTAACGCATCTTCAGCATAGTATGCTATTGGTAATGGAAACTGTCTTATAATATCGCACAAGTGCTTTATGTAGAGTAGGGCTCATTCGCGTCCATGGATATAGATCAAAATACAATCTTATTCTGTCTTGGCATAATATTTCAACAAAATTAATTTTAACAACTTTTTGCTTTGATAAATTGATATTATTGTTGCTATGCTACAAACTAATCTCTCGTTAAGACATGTAGATTCAGCAAATTTTTTTGGGTTATCGAAGCATTTTCTAGATAAGTTGCCCGTATTAGTAGTTCCATGCCCTTGAAGAACTTGATCAACTTTAACGCCAAAGTTGAGTTTAATTTTTGACTGCACTTCTTTTTTATGAGTCAAAAATTTTTCTAAATCGAACAGCAATCATAACAATTATATTTAATTATTTTCAGGAATAAAATGTAAGAAATTTTATTACTCTTTTAATTTAAATTCATGCGTATACTAAATTATTTATACATACATGCATATCATAAATACATTTTCATTTTGTTTCAAATATATTAGTAAAAACTATTTCTAATAATAATTCAAATCTTAAGAGGACATCGAATCCGTAACTTCGTAAATCTGCTAGGAGGTGTTACGTGTATTATTAACTTTTAGTTTTGCAAAAAAGATACTTTAAATTTATTTTATTTATTTATTTATTTATTTATTTCCAGAGTTACATATAAAAAGATTTACACATAAGCATTTGCAATCCGGTACAGAGTAGATATTATTTTACACAATAATCACACTATAACGTCGCAAATCCTGCAGAGGAATACGAGGATCCCTGTTCGGAGGTCCGGTTTAACAATAAGAAATATAACAAAATGCTGGTTAATTATGCTGCCGATTACACAGCAATAACCTCCAGCCATACTTAAATCTTCCATACAATTCATTCATTCTTAAGGTACTTTATACGCTAAATTATCTATTATATGCTAAAGATTCTATATTTTTGTCTAATTACTAGTTTCATGACAATGTCACAAAAATTAATACTTTCTAAGAAGATTACATTGCACAAAATTATGAGATTCAATATTTCTGTCTATTATAATTCTATCTTATCAATGAGATTCTATGTTTTTGTATATTATGTTTCCATCATTATCTAAATGTTGACGTGCATTTTTGATGGTATATCGATTTTAGCCACAAATTAATTAGCTGGCAATCTATTCTCACTATTGCATTAACTTTATTCATTGTTCCTAAGCCAATCTTTTAATTTGTTTATACTTGTTATTTTTTGTATTCCTAACGTTTTGAGATCATTTGGTAATTTATTAAAGATACTGATAGCTTTGATAGCTATTTTTAGTACTTATAGTTTTGTTATACTTTGGTGGTATTATCAGTTTGGTCTAGTTTTACTCGCAGAATTGATGTATTGGTATTTGAGATCTTCGCAGTAAAATTGGATACTTTCATATGCGAAAGATTGCTTCAGATTTAGAGGCATTATTTTTTGGAATGTGTTTTTATTTATGATTTTTAATTTTCTTGTTTGAACTTTTTGCAGTAGTTGTAATTTGTTTTGATATGCACCACTCCATGCAATTATGCCATGATTAGTTAGGCTGTGGAAGAAAGCATAGTATACAATTTTTAATGTATTAATGTCCATAAATTTGGAGATTTTACCAAAAATGAAAATCTGATATCTAGTCTTTTGTATAAGATTATCAATATGTTTTTCCCATTTCATATTTCTATAAAAAATTATGCCCAGATATTTTGTTTCATTCACTCTCTTTAATGTTTCATTATTAATTTTTATTTCGAATTTTTTAGGAACACTATCTCTATAGTTTCCAAAAATTAAATAGACTGTTTTTTGTATATTTAATGTTAATTTATTTAGCGCTAGCCATTTTGAGACATCATCTAAGTATTTAATCATTTTGCTTTCAACTTCTGGCCAGGTTTTACCAGTTGCTATAACTGCTGTTTCATCAGCATATGACAGGATAGAGTCTTTAGGCATGCTTGTTAGCAAGTCGTTTACATAGAGTATAAACACCAAAGAACCAAGTATAGTACCTTGAGGTACACCAGTATTTACATTTTCAAAATCACTTACATATGAATCTATTTTTACTTTTTGTTTGCTGTTGCTTAAGTAGCTTGTAGTCAATGTATGCCCCTTTCCTCTTATACCATACGCATAAAGTTTGTTTAGTAGTATTTTATGGTTAACTGTATCAAAAGCCTTTGCTAGATTCAGAAAAGTGATAGCTATGGGTTCTCTTTTTTCTAAGTTTTCATATATTGTTTTGGATAATAATAGATTTAATGCATCTTTAGCTCCAATATTCTTGATAAAGTCAAATTGTTTTACACTTAATATTTTACTCTAATTTATAAAGTTTGTAATTCTGTTGTGGATAATTTTTTCAAAAATTTTTGCTATATTTGATATTAGCGATATCGGTCTATAGTTTCCCATATCATTTTCTTTCCTGCTTTGTAAATTGGTATAACTTCAGCCATCTTCAGCATGTCGGGCCATATCGAAGTTTCAATACAGTGATTAATCACAAATGCCAAAGTGTCTACAATAATTGGGGATATAGTTTTTAATATCTTTGAACTAATGTCATCTATACCACCTTTTTTCAATTTTAAGTTGTTTATTATTTTTATAATTTGCGTTTCATTTGTGGGATTTAAGAATATTGTTCTTGTATTGCTTCCAGGTAGCTTTACATTTCTATTAATTGGTATAGTTATTTTATTGCTCAGTGTTTCTCCAAGTTTGCAATAATAATCGTTCATTTTGTTCGCAATTACTTTCTTGTCTTTTATCGTATTATCATCAATTTTCAATTGCGAAATATTGGTATCTGTTTTATTTTTAATTTTACCAATTTTTTGTTTATGCATACCAAAGTTTTCTAGGATCATTATTATTTTTTTCTATAGTTTTTTTGTAATGCTTGATTTTTGCTTCCTTTATGACCTTATCTAAGGTTTTCACAAATTGTTTATAGCGGTCTTTTATTTCTTCATTATCAGGTTTTTGTTTTAGTTCATTACATAGTTTCTCTTTTGTATTACACGAGTTCAATATTGCTGTGTTTATCCAGTCTTTTCTGGGATTTTTCTTGGAATTGCAAATATTCTGTTTTTTGCATCTTGATTTCTTAATGCTGGATTGTATATCTTTTATTATATCATTTATATTTTCATTCGGATCTTTTGAATTTTCATATTTTGTCCAGTTTATTTGTTTGGCCGCATTGAATAGTTTTTTGTAGTTATAGTAGTACATGTCTGTTTTTGTCTCTTTGATGTTTGAGTTGAATTTACCATTTCTTATTTCTAAAAATAGCGGATAATGATCATTTATCGGCACCATAAGCGTTAGAGCTTTTGTGTTGAGAAAGTCTGTTTTGATAAAAATGTTATCAATACATGATCCTTCCTCTGTAGTGGTATTAGACGGTCTGGTAGTATTAGTAAATCCCGGAAGGAAACCTTTTTCTAATAAATTGTTTAGAAAATTAGTGCTAATAATGTTACAGTCTAGTTTATTTATAATACAATCGCCGATTATAATCTAATTTTATTTTTACTTTTATGATCTAAGTAAGTTTTTAAATTCAAATTAAATTCAGTACAACTCAGGCCGTGTGATCTATACAGAGATGATATTTCAAGTTGCTTGTTATTATTCAATGTTATAGTAGTGTTCAATATTTTAAGTTTGTTTATAACTATTGTTTTGTTAGTGTGTATTACATTCTCATTTACAGAAACTACTACACCGTCATTTTTATTAATTTCTCTGTGGTTATAATATAATTTATAATCCTTGATTCTATAATACTGATAATGCGTTAATTTCCATACCCCTATACATACAATAACATAAGGGTTTATTTTGAGACTTTTAATAAAGATTTGAAGTTTTTCAGAATTTGCATTTAGGCTTCTAATATTCAAGTGTGAAATTAGACTATTATTACTATTTCTGTCTCTATTAAAAGTCTCGACATCCCTATACCAACGCTCTTGTTGATGTATGCTATCTTGTATTTCTTCAATTAGCTCCACTTGTGCTACCATTGTTGCTCTGTAGTTGGAGTGTTTGTTGGTTGTGGCTTCTTAGTCGAAGGGTAGTTTTCGTAATTAGTTTATTTCCTACGTTTTTGCCAGTATTTACCTGCTTTTTGTAAAGCTGTTTATTAGTTTGTAGATCACATAATTGTCTCATAGCGCTTGCTTCATCCCAAATCGGTAAAATAGGTACTACCGGGTAATCAATAGAATTAATGTATTGTTTAATTTTTTTTTTTTTAAGAATACTACATTTGAGCCTATATGTTGTTAAGTGGTCCGTTGGTAAACTTGTTCTATAAGTCGTATTGTTGAAACTGCAGTTTACGCATTCGATTTTTGTATTATTACACTCACACACGTTATGATTATCGGAGCACTTAATACAGGCGGGATCATTCCTACATTTGTTTGCACCATGGCCACATCTTCCACGGTTGTAGCATGGTGTAACGTTTATGAGGCCATAGGCTTTGCAGCACTGATGCCCTACGAAAATCTTATTATTACTTTCACGAATGAACTTATATGTTTCAGACGGTACTTCCATTAGGACTGTGTTGGTCTTGTTCCTTAAATTGGTGTACATGTGCAATACCCTTCCCTTGATA
The DNA here is from genome assembly GCA_020010945.3 of Muscidifurax raptorellus. Lineage (NCBI taxonomy): Eukaryota > Metazoa > Arthropoda > Insecta > Hymenoptera > Pteromalidae > Muscidifurax > Muscidifurax raptorellus. The sequence continues at coordinate 1,858,682 of JAHUUD020000012.1, forward strand.
TTAAATAGCTTAAAATTTCTTGCATTAATATCTTTTTCTATTTTATCTTTATCCATATTTGTAGCATTGATTATACCCGTTATTTTGATTTTCGGACTACCTTGTTGTTCTAACTTGATTTCACAGTTTTTAAGTTTAACTTTTAATGTAGCCTCCACAGTTTCAATACTTTGAGAATTCATACAACTAATTTCGATTTCACTTTCATTTCTTTTGCGAATGAACTTAGTTTGTATATTTTTCTCTGCGACAAGACAACTTGTCAACAAATCCATAGTGTTTCGCTGGCTGGGGTCGTTGGTCTTTACTCTTATTCTTGGAATCCGCTTCTGTTTGGGTTTAATTTCACTCATCGCTTCAGCATATGTTTTCTTGTTTGTATGTGTAACTGTATTTTCTAGTTTTTGTAATTCTATAATGTCTTTCTGTAATTGATGTTTATCTTGCAAGTCAGTAACTAGTTATTTTAGTAGGTTGTTTTCGATTATTAGGTTTTCAAAGTCACTTTCCTCACTATATATTGAGGCATTATGTTTCTCTATTGTTTTATTTTGTAGTTCTTGAAGCAGCTCTTGTCTAATTTCTTCTGTTTGTTTCAATTTTATCAGTGCAATACCTTTTTTTGCCACATCATTTAACTGAAACTCATCAGTGTTTGTGTCTATATCCTTCAGTACATATTCAGGACAGATTATTAAGTGTTCACCAACATATTTCACTGTTTTCACTTGTTTATTAGGATGACACTTGTAATAATGTAAATTGGAATTATCGGAGCACTTAACATCCTCGACCATCTTGGCTTGTAGCCTATCATATGTTATTAATCAAGCAAAAATAATCATGTTTTAGGTTTAAACACAAGCTAATTTGTAATACGTTTAATATATCCGTGCAAACTGACACGCGCGCAAAAACATGAGCGCTCTCTTCGAGCGCTGCTGATATATATGATTTAATGATAAAAATTTAATGATAAATATTATTTTGTAAAATAAGATGTTTTCAACAATTAAAAAAAAAAATAAAAGTTTGATCAACCTTTAATTTTGATACATTGATTCATTGGACTAAAAAGAATTTCACTCTGCTCTTCGTTATTCTATTTCAAGCATTATTTAGAAAGTTTCAGCTAATAAAAAAAGGTGTTTTTAGCTACGACCTCCTTTTAAGGGAGTACCATCGGTACAGAGATAGTTAAAATGAGTGCATTATTTATTTTCAGTTTATTCGCGATATATAGTTAGTAAAATAACTACATAGATTAACGAACATCAAAAAACAATCATGCGTTAGTATTAAATTAATTCTAATCGTTCTAATTCTCAATAACAAGTTCCATAAAGAAGCTAATTTGATTTACTTTTTGAGGTTAAACGTACACTTAAGACCGAAAATATTTAATTTCTAGTCTTACAGGTACTGAATGATAATTTTGAAAGTAGCTTTGGATCAGAAATAAAATTTAACATCTCTCAGAATTTTTTCAAAATTTTTTCATTTTTAGATGCTTTTGTATACTATCAAACGTTCATTTCCCCATAAGAACAGATGTTAATTTCAATCGTTAATTTCTCGCGTTTGAAGCTCTGATGGGTCCCAAAATTTTAACCAGGGATTCAGTACAGTTTTCTCAAGCTGGCACCTAAATTTCAAGCGATTCTTACTTTTAGATCTGTTACCGGAGGTACTCCCTTAAGTCATACAAGCAATATTTGACAAAAATAAAAATGTTCACTATGTAAGATTTATTCTTTCATTTCAATATTACCTTTATGTTTTTTTGAAATATTCCAACTTTTAACACTTTGTTTATAAAATAATTGAAGAAGATGTTCAAATGCTTTGATTTGGACGTGCAGAAGACCTAGTCCTAGTTTTAAAGAACCTTCGTTTGGAGTAAAATCTTTTTTCAATTCATTAAATCTGTGAGGGGACTCTAAACACATAGGCGAGTTCAGCATCTCGCAAAAGCAAAGTGCAGGAAGACTTTGCATTTGTACGGGGTACATAGGCAGTTAGCCGACTAGAAACCACCCCGTTACAATATATATATATATATATATATATATATATATATATATATATATATATATATATATATATATATATATATATATATATATATATATATATATATATATACACATATATATATATATATATACGATGCCCCGGTGCTCAGTATTTTAAATTACTAACAGTTACATACAAAAATAATTTTTGTTAGGGGCAATACGTTGCTGAATAGAAATTCTCCTGTGCAAAAGTAGATAGAATTTTCAATTTAGAATTGAACTTAAGTATTGTATTTTTATTTATAATTTTAGTATAGTTAAACGAAAGCGGAATTGTCGAGTTGGTCGGCCAAATAAACGAATAGCACATAGTTACAACGGTGGGAGAAATCGAATTACCCTTGACGATGGTATTAGTATTCCAAAAACTACGTTATATCGATGTGCTCACGAAATTCTTGATTTTGTAAATAATGATATTACAGTACTGAAATTAGCTATACGGATATCTGAGAATCAAAATAATGTAGAATAAAGTGTTGATTACGAAAAAAATAATTTGCAACATACAAAATAATCAGCTCTTGCATTTTATTTAGGAAATAATTATTCTAAACAGAAATACGAAGCTTTAGTAAAAGATAGTCGTTCAAAAGGCTGCAAAATATATCCATGTTATGATGATGTGTATGAAGCAAAATTAGAGTGCCAAACGAAAAATTCTAAATTGTCAAAAGTTGAAGTTAGCGTACCGCTTCAAGATTTACTTAATAAAATTACCGAAAGATTATGCGAAACACAGTGAGATGTCCTATGTGTTTAGAGTCCCCTCACAGATTTAATGAATTGAAAAAAGATTTTACTCCAAACGAAGGTTCTTTAAAACTAGGACTAGGTCTTCTGCACGTCCAAATCAAAGCATTTGAACATCTTCTTCAATTATTTTATAAACAAAGTGTTAAAAGTTGGAATATTTCAAAAAAACATAAAGGTAATATTGAAATGAAAGAATAAATCTTACATAGTGAACATTTTTATTTTTGTCAAATATTGCTTGTATGACTTAAGGGAGTACCTCCGGTAACAGATCTAAAAGTAAGAATCGCTTGAAATTTAGGTGCCAGCTTGAGAAAACTGTACTGAATCCCTGGTTAAAATTTTGGGACCCATCAGAGCTTCAAACGCGAGAAATTAACGATTGAAATTAACATCTGTTCTTATGGGGAAATGAACGTTTGATAGTATACAAAAGCATCTAAAAATGAAAAAATTTTGAAAAAATTCTGAGAGATGTTAAATTTTATTTCTGATCCAAAGCTACTTTCAAAATTATCATTCAGTACCTGTAAGACTAGAAATTAAATATTTTCGGTCTTAAGTGTACGTTTAACCTCAAAAAGTAAATCAAATTAGCTTCTTTATGGAACTTGTTATTGAGAATTAGAACGATTAGAATTAATTTAATACTAACGCATGATTGTTTTTTGATGTTCGTTAATCTATGTAGTTATTTTACTAACTATATATCGCGAATAAACTGAAAATAAATAATGCACTCATTTTAACTATCTCTGTACCGATGGTACTCCCTTAAAAGGAGGTCGTAGCTAAAAACACCTTTTTTTATTAGCTGAAACTTTCTAAATAATGCTTGAAATAGAAAAACGAAAAGCAGAGTGAAATTCTTTTTAGTCCAATGAATCAATGTATCAAAATTAAAGGTCGATCAAACTTTTATTTTTTTTTTAATTGTTGAAAACTTCTTTTTTTACAAAATAATATTTATCATTAAATTTCTAGTCGGCTATATATATATATATATACAGGGTGTCCCATTTTAATTTACCACCCCCTAAAACTGGTTAATAATTTGCTCTGAGAAAAAAATGTTTCAAATAAAATTTGTTGGGTTCGAAGGGGGGCATCTTTTGGCTATTTTAGCTGCGACCTTGAACATGACCTTCAAGGTCATTTGAAAGTCAAGACCAAATTTTCATATGAAATGTGCATATTTTTATGGCGGATTCGGATTCTACTAAAAAAGAGAAACACTTTTTGTTCGAATCATTTTTTGGAAAAATCCCAAATTTTTGTTGTAAACGGCTTTAAAAAAGTTGAAAAAATCACTAGATATCTCTTATTACCCCACCCTTTAAAGGAAGTTAAAAATTTTACATTTTATCCGAGGAATTAGAAACGCACACAATTTTACAAATTTAAGTCCAAGTATGACCTTAGCCATGAACTTGTCCTTAACCAACAAGGTCATTTGAAGGTCAGTCAATTTATTTAACGGTAATCCTCGATTTTTATTCCGGCAATTGAAGCTTGGCTATGACCTTGACCTCGAACCTTAAATTCATTTTAAGAAAGAACCATCACTTTAATGGAAAATACTCTCTTTTTCAAAGAAATGAAATTACCAAAAAATTTATCAACAGAACCAAACTTCATTAGAACGCTAATCTGATTCATTTTTTATCACATGGGGGAAGTTTGCAATCTTCGGGGTATGTTTGACATTCTCTGGGGCAAGTTTGCAATCTTCGGGGTAAGTCTGACATTCTCTGGGGCAAGTTTTACGTCATCTGCGGAAAATTTGACATCATCTGGGGCAAGTTTACAGTCACAACTGGGACAAGTTTGACATCATCTGGGGCAAGTTTGAGCAGTAAGGGGCATGTTTTCAACTGAGAATCAAAATCAAGCTTAGTTTTTTTAATGAAAATTGTACATATTTTAAATCATATTCAGATTCTCTGATAAAGTAAAATCGTACATATTTTAAATCATATTCAGATTCTCTGATAAAGTACGCATCTTTTTAAGAAATATTTTTCTCGTAAATGCTTTATTTCTCGCTAAAAGACATTTTTTTGCTTCGTTATCGTTCTATTGGTAAAGCTTGTAAATTCTTACAGCTCCTCAAAGCTTCTCATCATTAGGTTTTCATTGACTTTCTGAATTTCAGATCAGAAAAATACTTATAATAAATTATTTCTAGTAAGATTAAATATTCCCTAAAAAATCTACCTACAACAGATAATGGCTGACTACACGCCAGTAGAGATAGTCAACATGATCAAGATTCTGGGAGAATGTCACGACAATTACAAGGCTGCAGCGAAGCTGTACGCTGAAAGGTATCCGGACGCTCGTCGTCCTAGTAGGAGGAATATTTAACTTCTAACGATAAGAGCTCAAGGAGGTAACTTAAGAAGGAAGAGGCGACGGACGGGCCCAAGAGAGCATATTGCGCTTGGGGTTCGTGCTGTAATTGCCGAGGATCCTCATATTTCGACGCGACAAATTCAGCGAATGCATGGAGTACCCAGATCAACAGTTTCCCGTGTATTGCGTCATTTTAGATTTCATCCATATCACTTGCACCTTACACATGCCATTGAGCCTGGTGATCCTGCCAGGCGACTTAGATTCTGTCAATGGGCGGAAACACGAATGCGCATAGATCCATTTTTCTTTGATCGGACTCTCTTTACAGACGAGGCAAAGTTCGACAATATGGGAGGAGTTAATCTTCATAACGCGCATTATTATGCAGAAGAAACTCCACATTGGCAGCGAGATCACCGTACACAAAGACGGTGGTCAATTAATGTTTGGGCGGGCATAGTTGGGGAATACGTTGTGGGTCCAATTTTTTATGACCGTAATTTAAACGGCGAGCTTTATTTAGATATTCTCGAGAACCAAATTCCACCTCTTCTAGAAAACATTCCGCCAGAAATAAGGCGAGACGTGTGGTTCCAGCAAGATGGTGCTCCCGCTCATCGTAGGCTACTTGTGTTATGTGACAACTTTACGATATTCACATTCGAACAATTATTTCGAATGTGAAATCGAGAAAGTTCCGCACATAAAAAGTACAGCGAGACTCAAGGGCACAAAAGTATCAGGTAGCCAAGAATCTCGCTGACCTAAACAGTTTCCCCTCCACTGCTCAAGACCGCATGTGCGAAGCCACGCTGCAGTCTTGAACTTTGCACCATCGACAGGTCCCGTAAGGCCTAACGAGTGCGACGAGTGCAGACGCACTGACGTCAAGATGGGGAATCGGAGCTTGGAGACGCGTGGGAGGTCCGGATATACTTCCGAAGCGTCCCCAAGCCACGCGACCTCAGGCACTCCGATTCGGGCCGAGCTGCCGAACGGACGACCGTTTTTCTTTAATAGTTTTTCTTTATTTCTTGTATTCAAATTGTTGGACTTATTTTATATTTCTCGACTTTTCATTAGAATTATTTAAAATTAACCTGCGGCGACAATTCTTTCTTTTCTTGCTTTCGGTTATATACATAAATATACACAGATATAAGGAAAATTTATAATTGCGTGCGAAGGACCAAATAAAGCCAAGTTTATTTCCAAAGTCACTTTGTGTTCATCCTTGTTCTCCACATAAATAGGGTGAATAATTTCCTTGGTCCAAGACCAATAAAGAGAGCAACGGATCATCAGATAACGACAGAAATAGTAAAGGTACTTGTCAGGAGATTTCTGAACGCGACATACCCAAATAGTTGGATTGGAATTGGTAGTTCAATCTGTGAATTCCCTGCACGATCGCCAGATTTGACCCCATTGGACTTCTTTTTGTGGGGGGCCGTGAAGCAGAGAGTTTACGCGGAAGCCCCGACGACGGCACAAAATATGATGGAGAGAATTGTTGCAGCATTCCGGGCGTTCACCCCACAAACATTAATAGATGTCCAAAGAAGTTTTCGGCAGAGAATACAAATGTGCATTCAACAAAATGGGTAATTGATAGAGCACTTGAGACGTTGAAATTTCCGTGACTAGCTGAACGAAGGGGTCTTGCCTTGGCTGGACGTGAAGGTCTTGCCTTAAGTGGCTGGATAGGGTCTTGCCTTAAGTGGTTGGACGGGGTCTTGCCTTAAGTGGCTGGACGGGGTCTTGCCTTAAGTGGCTGGACGTGAAGGTCTTGCTTTAAGTGATCCAAAGGATACCTCTTTCTTTGTTTGAAGCTAGTAACATTCATCTAAAACAGCTTATTTCTAGGACAAATTCTCTTTTCAGTTGAAGGGAGAGCTACCTATTGATGATCAAAAAATGGTTAAGACAAAAAGTGTTACTTTTTTAGTAGAACCCGAATCTGTGATAAATCTTATTCAAATGACCTTGAAGGTTATGTTCAAGGTCACAGCTGGAATAGCCAAAAGATGCCCCCCTTCTAACCCAACAAATTTTATTTGAAACATTTTTTTCTCAGAGCAAATTTTTAACTTCTTTTAAAGGGTGGGGCAATAAGAGATATTAGTAATTTTTTCAACTTTTTTAAAGCCGTTTACAACAAAAATTTAGGATTTTTTCAAAAAATGATTCGGACAAAAAGTGTTTCTCTTTTTTAGTAGAATCCGAATCCGCCATAAAAATATGCACATTTCATATGAAAATTTGATGTTGACTTTCAAATGACCTTGAAGGTCATGTTCAAGATCGCAGCTAAAATAGCCAAAAGATGCCCCCCTTCGAACCCAACAAATTCTATTTGAAACATTTTTTTCTCAGAGCAAATTATTAACCAGTTTTAGGAGGTGGTAAATTAAAATGGGACACCCTGTATATATATATATATATATTGTATATATATTGTAACGGTGGTATTGTATATATATTGTAGCGTACGATAACACTGGGGTTTGTTCCACTGCGTTACCGATGACATCCTCCGTCTCCTACTACCGCTTCAATACATACAAGGCGGTGGGCCGCCTCGGCCCTGGGCGCCAGGCACCGGAGTGCCAGGGATCCCGCGATCCCCTTACCTTGAGACGCCGCCTTGTGTCGAAACATCATCTTCGTCCACCTGCTCGGCTAGCCAGTATACGAAATTATACACAGAAAAAATGATACAATCACACAAGGTCGTGGGTGTCAGTACGGAATGAATGAACAATATTAACTTTGATTCGTTCTGTATTTCACTTAACAATCTCCTCCGTAATTCATTTACATACAGGCGATCTTCGACCGCGTACTTTACTAACTACGACATTCCCGTCAATTCGCACACATACACGCTCTGTGACTCGCATGTCACCACGCCGATGTTCGAGTGAGGAAATACCGACGCACGCCCTGAGCGCGTATCCGGTCGTCTCGAAATCCTATTCACTGATCCGGCGCCGAACTCCGTGCCCGCCGGTGTAACCTCCTAGCCGCGGCGTGTTCGTCAACCCGCCGCCGGACGGCTTACCCGACGCGGACGGTGCAGCTGCCTCGCCCTTCCGATCGTCTACCGGTGCCGACGATCGTAGCGTCCGTCGCAGCCTGCCCTCACGAGACCATGAATCCGCGCCCCGACGATAACCATTCTCTCCCGACGTACGCAAGTCCCCAGGCGTATCCGCCGTTGCCGCGCTGGTGACGTCGCCCGAACCTCGACGCGAACATTCACTCACTCCATACAATTATATTAATTTAACGGGACCGCTGCCCCAACTACTATCTACTTATATTACACTCGGTTATTAATTTTATCTAATACTAAATCTTAAGCTAATGCGAGTTAACGCGCGACCTAGAACTAGCGAAAGTCGTGTCCTTGTGTCGTCGTGTAGGTCATGGTTGCGTCGCATACTAGAACGTGGACGATATCGTGTCAGTGTAGGTGTGGTCTTCATCTTTATCATGAAAAGGTCAGTGTAATAACGATAGTCGTGGTATAAATGGTAGCGTCGGTGTAATAACGATAATTAGTGTAACGATAGCGTCAGTGTAATAATCATAGTCAGCGTAAACGATAGCGTCAGCGTGAAAACGATAGCGTCGGTGTAATAGTAGTAGTCGTCGTGTAAACGACAGCATCAGTGTGATAACGATAATTAGTATAACGATAGCGTCAGTGTATTAGTTGTAGTCGTAGTGTAAACGATAGCGTCAGTACAATAATTGTAGTCAAGTGTAAACGATAGCGTCAGTACAATAATTGTAGTCTTAGTGTAACGATAGCGCCAGTACAACAATTGTAGTCACAGTGTAAACGACAGTGTCAGTACGATAATTGTCGTCATAGTGTAAACCATAGCGTCAGTACAATAATCGTCATGTCAGTCAGGTGTACAGTAGTTATATTTTACGGTAAATTAGTCGAGGCGTAATGTCCGCTTAATACGCCGAGTGACTCAGCGCTGTTAAGTCGACTAAGCATGCTATAACCGCACTCATGCTTTGCCGCACTCCTGCCGCCTTGTTGGCCACGTGGCGAGTTAATTATCGCGAGTCCGCGCTACTCCGCAATCGGCACAATAATTCCCGCGAGCATAACTTAGTACAATATACACTCTACTCACAGTTAAGCAGCAGTCCGTCGCACAATACTCCTTTGTTAATACGAACGTCGCCCACGTGGTTCGGTGCTCGACAAGAAGAAAAAGCAGATGAGCTAGTGTCCAAAGAACCGGTCGCTACGGCAGCCAGAACGAAAAAGGGAAGAGATGATGGCCAGCGCTCGCGTCGACCCCTCTCCCCGTCGACATTAGGTTGGGTCGCTCGCCTACCTACTCTCGCTCTCGCGCGCTCGGGCCTAGCCGATGCCGGCCGAGGCTCCGCGAATACGGCCGAACGCGCGCTTGCCGACTCGTGCCGCGGCGTTGCCGTGCTCTGCGCGGCCGCTTGTAACTGGCAGTGAACTGCCATGTTACAATATATATACATATATATATATATATATATATATATACACATACATACTTACATACATTCTTATTTATCAACATATGACAATATTTGATATTTTCTCGTATGCTTACTAATCCATGTAACTTTAAAGGAATTTTTGTATGTTTACATAATCCAAATATTTCTTTACAGCTGCTAGAAAAAATACTTTGTTTTGAAAAATTAAACAGCACTTCTAGTGTAATGTAATCACCGATTCCATTACGCATCCAAAACACTACTATTCCTATACATATCATATCTACACACACACACACACACACTTACTTACTAGCACGACATCGCAGCACTCAAGAAGTGGAGCTGACAAAAAAAACCAGGAGAGAGAGAGAGAGAGATTCACTTATAAGTGTAAGCGGCACATAAGAAGTGAATCTGAAAAACCAGGAGAGAGAAAAATTTACTCATACGTACAAGCGGCACCCAAGAAGAAAAAAGCGGGAGAGAGAGAGAGATTCGCTCATACGTGCGAGCGGCACCTTCACGAAAATAGGCCATATTCCAACGAACCACGCAATAAATTCAAAATGTCATAAAAACGCTAAGAGATATTTTAGATTCAATGATAGCTTCATAAGAACAGCGTATTCGTATTTTTAAACGAAAAGCTATGAATTACGAAGCACGAGAACGGGGGAGCTGTTTCCACGCAATGCGACGACAAACCACCGCGGAAAAATGAGCACAACTATGAGAAAAAAAACTAGCGAGGAGAGAAAGAAACCGAGGCGCAATATTCGACGATCTGGAAATCCATTGGAAACACGTGTGCGATCTCCAGTAAAAAAAGAGTCTGCGGGAAAGTTCTAAAAGAGACAAATTCTTAAGTGGTAGTCATAAACTATGATGTTTATAACTTGACCTGCCACGATTCCCTTAAAATTGAGAGAGGAAAATACAAATAGTGAGGTGACCCAATATGGAAATCACTAGCCCGAGAAAAACAAGTGGATATGCGAGTATATAAAGCCCGGGAGCAAAGGGCAATGATCAGTCAGTAATCTCTCGCAGAACGTTACTCTGCTTGTCGCCAGACCATCATCAGTCAGTAATATCCGAAATCTCTCGCGGAACGTTACTCTGCTCGTCGCCAGACCATTCATAAAAAAAAACTAGCATCACACAGTATACGCTACTTGTACGTTTAGAAATAAAGAGCATATCGGACTTAGTCGCACGGTCGAGCAAGTGTATCCATCGGCATCTTTTCCGAATATCACCCCCTGCTGAAAAGAAGAAGAAACAGAGGCAGTGGACTCCCTGCGATCTACGCTACGCACATCGAAAGGACGAGCCGTCACATCCAAGTGCATCTAGCCACCGCTGTAACCTGAACCACCGAGCCTAGGCTGGAAGGCGCCGAGGATTGACAGCTGCAGAAACACAGGAACATCTTTACACATATATGCAAACAGCCACGCACACTCACACATTAAGGTACTTTTCTCTTTATAGAAATAAACGTGTGTCGATTTAAAAAGAAATAATGTATAGTTTAAGTGACTTCGTATCCGGCTCCCTTCCCCGGTAGGCAATGACCGCGTCCGCGGTAGCCAAAAGGGATTTCCTATCATTCACTCATTTAATCATTTCAATTATTATAACTTTCACATATCGTGAAGTTCGGTTATCAATTCAGGTAGGAATTCATGTAATTGTATTGATGTGTTAGATTTTGTAATTTAAGTTTATAATCTGGACGTAACACTAGTTTTACCCTAGCAGAAATAAAAAATGCAAATAACAGAAGAAAATTGAAGTAAACAGTCATCGACTGTAGACGAATGTCGGAATTGAAACAAAGACAACATTTATTTACAGTTTTGTTCCGTTTTCATCTGCTTTTTTATGTTTTTTTTCAGTTTCCACTCAATTTTTTAAACGTTACTATTTTTGAACTGATTGAAATAATGAATATATCAGATAATAGCTGTTAATAATTAATGACAACAGTATTTTTTCAGTTTGAAACAGTTTTCTTCTGTTAATAACTGTTGTCTTCAGTATGCAACAGTTTTATTCAGAACATAACTATTATAGACAGTCATTAACAGATTTTTTACACATTTAAAAATCGCGTCTATAATGCGAAAACAATTATAGAAAATAATTATAAGTCGGGTTCGTCCGTGTTCGTAGTTGTGAATGTGGACGGCGAAGGGGGGGCTCCTCGATCATGAATGGGGTATCCCAATCCATGGACTCCCCCTCCTCCGTGGGGGGGGGGGGGGGCGGGATGGTGGCGGTGACGGTGACGCGCGCCGAGGAGGACTCGCCACCGGCTCATCACTATCAATAGTGATGTAGTCGAAGTCCCCCTTCTCCAGGTCGGAGGTATCCCCCAGGAGGATGTCCTCATCCGCGGATGTCGGTCGTGGCATGTCTGTACTTTGGTGTCGATAAGAGTATTACGTAACAGTCGGTAATAGTCGAGAGGGTGAAAGAGCGGTGGGGTTGTGTGTGCGTGTGCGGGTGTGTCTGTGTTGCTGTGGATGAATGCTAGGGTAATGTGAGTGAGTGGAGGCGTGCGTGTGTGCGAAAGAAGCGATAGCAGGAAGCTGAAAGTTAAGCACTAGTTAGTGTGTGCTCCGTATTCTGTCTGTGTGTTAGTAAAGTCAGTCTAGTTGGTTAGTATTATTGTTGGATCTATGTCTCTTTATGTCTGTAACGTGTATGCGTGGGAGAATTTTGTCGTCGTCAGAGGTTAGTTCATAAATTAATGGAGAAATAATTTCACTTATTTTAAACGGTCCTATATACTTGTCAGCTAGTTTAGCTGATATATTTTTGTCGGTCTTTGACAACACCCTATTTTTCAACCATATTTTCTCGCCTACTTTGAACACGAGATCGCAGTGTCTGATATTGTAATGCTTGGCTTGCCTGTCATGTGCCATCTCGATGTTCAATGCGATCCAGTCGTGGATTGCCTGTAACCTCACCATTTGTCTTGTCCATGTTATCACGTTAGCGTTGTCAGTGTCGTGATAACAGTCCAGTTCTTTTTAAAAAGAGTGCAATGGCAACGGTTCGCGTCCGAAATTTAAAAAGGCTGGTGTCACCCCAGTGGAAGCGTGCTTGGCAGTGTTAAATGCGAATCGGAAGTCAATAATATGTTTGTCTCAGTTTTTGAGATCCTGCCCGATAAAAACGCAGATCATGGATTTCAGTACTCTATTTACTCTTTCTACTGTATTTACTTGTGGTCTGTATGGGGGTGTTTTAGAATGATGTATTTTTAGTTCTTCCGTAAGTTCTAAAATTGTGTTTTTCACAAATTCTGTTCCGCAAAAGTACTCGTGTTTTGCGTGTTTGCGTGAGTGCTTTGTGTAGTTGGTAATGTCGCCCCTTCCGAGTTTAGGTGTATATTATCGGTGTTTGGTATGCTATAAGTGAGATTGCTGTCGCACCTGCGGTTGATACATCAATTCCCTGATCTATGTATAGCGCATCCGCTAATCGTGGTCTAAGTTCCTTAACTTCCCCTACTATGTTTAAACCCCTTGCTTGTAATTTTTTTCTTAACTTGTCCGGTGATAATCCGAATATCCAATTATTTATTTGTTCTTCGCGATCTCCTAAAGTCATTGTGCTTGTGTGTAGTAGTCCGCTAGATTTAGGTGATCTGGTACCCGATAATTAACGATAAATAATTATACTATTTGTTTCAAGCGTTGTATGTGTATTGTGTGTATTCGATAGCTAATTAACTGTATAATGTGTCTTAGCGGTAGCAAGTAGGAAGTTGGTCAAATGTATCCTGTGTAATGTGTATGAACGGTAGTAAGTTGATAGCTGGTCAAATGTCTGTTGCGTATGAGTGGTATTAAATCGATAGCTGTTCGAATGTATGTATTGTGTATGAACGGTGGTAAATAGATAGCTTGTTAAATGTATGTTGTATAATAACGGTAGTAAATCGATAGCTGATGCAATGTATAACGTGAATGAGTAGAGTAAGGCGGTCGCTGATTAACTGTCAACTGTATATTAGTAGCGTCAGTTGGTAGCTGGTCAAATGTATAAGTAGTTTGTTACTGATAAGTTACGTTGGTATGAAATTTAATCCTTGTTAAGTTCGTTAATTTAGTGTTTAATAGTGTCAGTCAGGTATTGGGTGCGTGTGTTGCTATGTGCTTCAGAGCTGTTAATTGGGTTTATATATCTAAAATCTATGACGAATCGTTTGTTCTTAATATTTTCAGATAGGAGTAGTGGCGATAGATAAATTTGTGCGACCGATACGTCACGTTTCGTTTTAATTTCCTTCACGGGCATTGGTACTGGTAAGTCGGACAGAGGTGAACAAAATATATGTTGGTATTTCCGAAAAGCAGAAACGGTTGTTTGTTGATCCTTTGTTTAATAATAATAATTACGGTAGCCTTGTCGTATGTCACGTTGTAGTGTTGTTGTCAGTTTGAATATTGGTTGGTTTGCGTTGGACTGATGGCGCACTCTGATTTTCATGGATCGTAAAAAGAAATAAATATCGTCGCTTTCCTTAGTAATATAATTTTTTACTAGAATTAATAGGTAACCGCGTCACTGCACACACTACCACTGCGTTTGAAAATTTTAATTCGCTATTAGCGTCGTCAAAAATATTCGACTTACCTTGTCGGTGTTGCCCACCTAAGCCGTTGCACTCACTTTACAATAAATGTATATAATTATAATAATGTTGTTTTAATATAAATAAAATAATGTCGCACTACAATTAGTCACTTAAAAGTCTAATCGCACGTAAATTCGCCGCTATACAATTTTGACTAGTGTGTTGCGGAGTATTATGAGGTGAAGAGGACAGAAAAGAAGACTTGTGACCTTATTATTGGTTCTTGTAGGTCGAATGGTCGCTTAAGTCGACTGTTACATGATATGCTCTAAGTTTAGCCGGTCTGTGTTGTCGGTTTGCGTATTTCGCGTTACTCGGTATGTTTCGGTGGTCTATAAGTCATTGTTTGTGTATTACGTTCTAACCGGTAAATTGTCCAGAGTCTGCATTTGTTTGTCAAGTTTTGGCTTTTATATTTTTCTGCCTGTTGCTAATGGTGTCATTGTGTCGTTATTAATTGTCGTATTATTTTTCCTTAATAATACTAACTTATCACGAAATTGAATTCATATATTTTTAAGTATTTCAAAAATGTTTAATTATTTTATTTCTACTCGAAAGAAAATAATTTAGCCTATTCCTATCAGAATACGCGTAAACTATCATACATACACTCGTACTACGCGCACCCGCTAACTCGTGCCGAGGCGCTGACGCGCGCAGCGCAGCCGCTTGTAGCTGGCAGCGGACTGCCATGTTACAATATACTTATATATACATATTGTAGGGTAGGTGAGCGACCCAACCTAACGTCGAACGCGAGCGGGATCGACGCGAGCGCTGCTCGATACCGCTTCCTGTTGTGCGTCGGGCCACCAGCAGAGTAAGGAGTTCTTCTTTTGTTCACCAGCTCACTCGCTACTTCTCTGCACTCCTGACTGCCGGAGGATTTGGGCGACTTTTGTAAGGGTGTACTGCTCGTCAGACTACTGCATTACTGTGAGTACGGTGTAACTTTCTTGCGAATAATAGTGTGCCGATTGTGGATCTGCGCGAACTCGCGGGTATCTAATCCGACATGTGGCCAATATGGCGGTGGAGTGCGGCGGAGCATGAGAGCGGCATTAACATGCTTCGTCGAGTTAACACGAAGAGTCGTTCGACGGGTTAAATAAACATCACGCCGCTATCGAATTACCGCATACCATGATTTACCGTATGACGGACTGACGAATACTCTTGACGACTATTTCTACCGACAAGCTATCGTTATCACTATTGCTTTTACCACAATTATCGTTTTACACCGAGGCTACCATTCTCACGTTGTGACTTTCTACTCGACCAGACTTTGCACACAGATTATCGTTTTAAGCTATCGCCCTCGATCTCATGACTCTCGTATACAACACAACCTTGACCTACACAACAGATACACGATCACGACTCGCTCTCGAATAAAACATAAATAAGATTACGAATATTATTCGGCACGACCAAGACGCACGTTGACTATTAGCTTTCGATTTAGTTGAGTAAACTCGACCACGCAAAATTTCAATTATCACTAGTTCTAATACTTCACGTTACTAGTATATATAATTATTCTTACTGAAAGTAGAAGTATACTGTAAATATAATATAGTATATATAATTATTCTTACTGAAAGTAAAAGTGCGAAGAACTGAGCATTTCACACTTACATATTCAGAATATGATTCAATTAGCAATATATATTGTAACGTGGGTTTTTAATATACGTGCCGCTGACCACAGTAATGTTACAAGGCCCGCTTTTCGTCGCAATCCTACCTAAAATGCACGTGTGCCAGGCGCACGCCGATGAGCGCCAGAGTCTTGCAACTCTTCATTCTATGAATTTCGACAAAGCGCAGGATTGCTCAGCTAACTCAGCTTCTCAAAGCGTGATAGGAGAGAGGGCGGTTCAAGGATAGATTAAATTCCTCACGTTGGAGATGATCTTAATTTATTCAATAAGCAAATCATACACTACTATTTACACAAGTTACTCTCATTGATTTTC
Source organism: Muscidifurax raptorellus (assembly GCA_020010945.3). NCBI lineage: Eukaryota > Metazoa > Arthropoda > Insecta > Hymenoptera > Pteromalidae > Muscidifurax > Muscidifurax raptorellus. The sequence goes on from JAHUUD020000012.1 coordinate 1,875,025, forward strand.
CAAATATTCCACAATAAAGGCAACTAGTAGACTGCCGCTAGACAACCAATAGAAAGTCAGACAACCTTCGAACACTATCGACTACCAAAAAGAACACCACATAGTCAGAGATTTTCCACAAAGCTATAAGTACGCTGTTAACTACAACGCTATTCCTTTTAGATAGCCGATTTGATACACTTAGATAACGACCGATTTAACTAAAACTACAGACTAATTGCGTCTCTCGCACGTCCCAAGGTATACAGTTATAACCAACACACTCTCACTTTCCGCGAATCACCTTCTTGCCCGTCCTGATAATTCCCACTCACTCGAATTATACTAACCAAATACGAATTCTATAGACGCTATTCGGTATCCCAGCGTGCAGCCCTCGCCGACGTCCGACGAAGTACAGCGGGACTCACGATACCTTATCCAATTTAACACAATCCGCACTTGATAATTAATATTATACTAAGATACCCCATCTCACGAAAGATAGCCCGATCTTATGTCTAACGGAGACATCCATGAGTGCAATCGAGAATAATTCGCCAAATCAGCGTCCAGCAACAGGACGGACTCACCCCGAAGCCTTGTCTTCCAGACTCAGCGCGACACCCCTTCCACGATTCCGGACAATCGTGCGACTAACAATAAGAGCCACGTAAACGCCGCTTTTACTTGCCGCTTTACTCGCTGCTTTTTATTAATTGCTCTACTTGCCACTTGCTCGCCGCTTATTCACCAACGAATTTACGATCCAGTACAAAACGGGTAGTTCAGATTCCGAGACGACATAGATTAGGATCGTGTAGTTAGAAACGTGATTACTCCGAGTCAACTTAAATACGCGTTTTTCTCTTCCATAAGTTATTCATTTATTGTAAACTACGAGCAGTAAATCAAGCATTCATCGATTATCTATTGTCTTTATTATTCGCCTAACACCTTACAGAGAACAAAACTATCGACCCTCACACGTAATAATTTCTGGTCTAGGTATGGGGTTTTATTCGCAAAATATACGGGAGCACTTATCAGCACGATGTTATGATAACTGATGTAATGACTGGGGATATGACAATCGGTGTAACGATCGCGACTTTGACAACCGACGCAGCGATCGAGGGTATGATAACCGACGCGACGATGGTAGGAATAACAACAATTACAATAATAATAATAATAATAATAATAATAATAATAATAATAATATCTAGTGGGGAAGGTAACATAACTCAAGAAACAACAATAACGATCCCCGACAGGACGACGGTAATTACAGAAACCAATCGGGGAATTCTTTGAACTACCAGGATGCACGGTACCAGTCGGGGGTATCGGGCAACCAATAAACAGCTTCCCGCAAAAATCGGATATGATAGAGAAACAAGCAATATAGGCAAAAAGGCGGGGCGATAAAAAGCAAGAGAAAAAAGAGAATGCAAAGAAACAATTAAAGCCATGTGCATATGCATCACGCAGCAGAGTTAAGGTATTCCAATTTAGTCACCGTCTCGCAGAGCGGAGATTTACAGTGGTTACAGATCATGAACTTTGTGACTTGGGGAAACCCGAGAGACTAATTTCTCTATTGTCTTCTCGGCCAAGTATCCGCGATACTATAATTGGTTAACTTTCCGACTTCCTTCTTGCGATACCTTCTTTATTCTCGGGATGATTGGAATAAATCTACACACACAATTACAGTTGAACTTGTTCTTTATTCGACCCCAAGTTTACAATACTAATCCGCGTAACAATGCTTCGCTTTCAGCTCTCCAACTCGCTCCCTCTCACTCGCATACTACTCGGATACTACACTCTCTTTCCCTCTCTCACTCACGTGCTTGACCGATTCGACGAGGACCGTAAAGCAGCGTCACGTGCCGCCGCGCTCAGGTAGATTTCGTCGCCACGCATCGCTCTCGCGCTTGCCTGGCCACACAAAGAGCGGCGCTTGGTTTCTCGGAATCGGTTGCGCGTATCTCGCCTATCAATTCCCGTACACATTTCCAAATTTCCGCGTCCAACTCACTTTTTTCGCACGGTTTCCTTTCGATCGTGATTCTCCTTCTCTCTTGCTCTCTCTCTCACTCTCTCCCACTCTTGATTCTCGCGTCCTCACTTTGAATACCTCTCTCCCTCTTCCCCGCACTCTCCACTATCTCCCCGTACGTCCACGCCTGAGTAAGATGACTTACTATCGTCTTCCGGGGATAGACCTCGTCTCCCTTTCTCTCCCACAAAATCGCCTGTCTTCTACCTCTGCTTCCTCAACACCGCTTCTCCTCTGCTCTCCGCGTCCTCTCGTGCGGACTTGACCCGCGTCTTCTTCCTCAGGAACCTGGTCGGTGAGCACACACTCAATACACGCAGTTTTCGCACTTGTGAAAAGTGCGAAAAGTGCGCTCGGCACCCAACTCACTCCGTGAGGATTCCGCACGCGACCACCTGTTTGGCCTCGCTATTGCCGCGCGCGTCGCGATACTCTTTCTCTCATACTCTCTCATACAACATACGGTCCTTTATCCCAGCAGCGTTACATTTTTGCGACCGAGACACTCATTCTAGCAACATTCTCCTTCTTGCCTGCTTTCTCTAACAGTCTCGACGCCGTTGTTTTCGATGCTCCGCTGTACGCTGAAATTCTCCGCTCTTCTACAAGCTGTCTCCGCCGAAGTCCACTCGCAGCATAAACAAACGAATACCCTGCACTAATAATTGCAAAATGCAATTATTATTGTCTCGTGGAAAGACAGGCTTGGAACGGAAAACTTACCGTCGCAACCTTTAAAATTGTTGAAGTACGTCGCGCATTTTGTCGCGCACGTAGACGATACATATATGCTCGCGAACCGTCTTCGTAGCTGATAGTGGACATGCCGCTCAGGCACCGAACAGCCCCCACCCGACGAATTCTGCGTCGGTCGCTCCGTACAGAACGCGACTAACCGCCCAAGACGCAGCACTCTATACAAGTCTTAAATAAAACTTTCTTTCAGTCTAAACACTCGCTTATTTCACCCACAAGATCCATTGAACCTCAATTCCAACAGGTTAGAGGGCCAGATCGGTGCTAATGCGAAGTGTGTATAAGACTCGAAGACAGAAGCTGTGCGTGACTCAAAAATAAAGACAGTCTGTACAAAGAGCAAACATGGCGAACGAAATCTCCGTGCGAAGTGTCGAAAAGTTCGACGGATCGAATTTGCAGTCCTGGAAATTTCAACTGAGCAATCTATTCATCGCACACAGGATCGATGACGTAGTGTCGGGAACAAGAGCTAGACCCGATGCGAGGGACACTGAGGAGCACAAGACCTGGATCAAGGACGATGCCAAGGCCAAGTTTCTCATGTCATCTACAATGGAGCCCGCTCAACTCAGCCATGTTCTAGTATGCACAACCGCTAAAGAAATGTGGGACAGACTCGCGACGGTCCACGAGCTGAAGTCGACTACGCACAATCTTCTACTCACACAAAAGTTCCACGAATACAGAATGAATCCGACAGACTCAGTAGCAACTCATGTAACGGAAGTGCAGAACATGACCAGGCAGCTGCTAGATCTTGGTGAGAATGTTACCGGCACAATAATTCTCGCAAGTCTACCCCCAAAGTTCAAGGGTTTGCGTGGGATAGCGTGAACCCCCAACGGCATACGGTCGAATACCTGGAAGAACGACTTCTCGAAGAAGAGTCCATGCTAGTGGGAGAATTCGAAGAAGTGACCGTTTTAGCCGCCGCAATGAGCATAAGTGGAAGGGGAGGCACCGGAAAAGACGCTAGTAAAGATGGCGGCAAAGATGGCGCGAACAAAAAGAAAGGCAACAAGAAGCCGCAACGCAGCAAGAAAGACGTCGTATGTTTCTGCTGTCAAAACAAAGGGCATTACGCGCGCGATTGTCCCCATCGAAGTAACGCGAAGACAGATCCCGCTAATTACGCACTCGTGACGACAGAGACAAAAAAGGATAGCACGCATTCGCTAATCCGCAAGCCCACGGACGACCAAGTCAAGCAGCTCCTGAATGCCGATATCGCAGATATCTGGATAACCGATAGTAGCGCGTCAGCACACATGACGCACCATAGAGACTGATTCGCCGAGTTTCTGAACTCGGCAAATCGAGTAGCGATGTCAGCGCTCTCTCGCTGGGAGACAACGGTGAGTGCAGAGTCTTGGGTGAAGGAACGATACTGGTTAAGCGGCTGGTCGAAGGCGAGTGGCGCACGGGACGCATGGAGAATGTACTGTATGTACCCAGAATCAAGAAAAATCTCCTGTCCGTCGGCGCGTGCACCAGAAAAGGCTTCCAAGTGATGTTCAAAGAAAATGCCATGATGTTCTGCCAGAAAGACGATGTTTATGTTACTGGAGTTTCGCAAAGCGACGATCTCTACAGGATGTTTCTGCAAACGGTAATGTAAACCGGAGATATGCAAGTGAATTTGTCTGCAACAAGTCTGAAGTGCTGGCACGACGATTAGGCCACCTGAATACACGCGCCCTGAAAAAATTAGCTGATCGTCAACTCATACGTAGAGTCGAAGTCAACGACAAATCAAGCTTCTTTTGTGACGCATACCAAACCGGAAAAGCGCATAGGCTATCTTTCAGCAAAATTTACGAGAAGAGGACCACAACTCCTGGTGAATTGGTCCGTAGCAACGTTTGCGGGCCGATGTCCAAAACGTCGTTGGGTGGTGCGCATTTCTTCGTGACCTTCATAGACGACGTGATATAAGCGGGCCTGATGGGAGGAAGAGAAGGCGCTCGATGGCGCAGGGAAGCCGGCTGAGGCCGGTTGGACCCGCTTAACTCTTCCTGCTCCTTGGCAGGGAAAGGGGTAGGCGAAGCGAAGTGATCCCCTCGTGCCGGTTCGCTGATCAGGGAGCGCCCGTTGAGGCGCCCTGGATGAGTCCTTTGTCGGCTGCTGCTGTGCTCGTTTCTGTCTGGGCAGTGAGCGCCCGCGGAGGCGCCCTCGGTGCAGTCGCTGCTGGACTGAATCCCTCGACGGTGCTTCCAGTTGCCTAGAGAGCGGACACTGCTCGGACCTCTCTAGGTCGGCTCTGTGAGAGAGCCTGGACGAGGGAGGGCCGCCCAACCCGGTGAGAACTCACCACAGCTAATGGGGAAAAGGGGAAAGAGAAATTTATCTTTCTTTTGTTACGGGCCAGCCCCAATGAAGGAACCGACCACACAAAAATGACTAGAGGACGCGAAACGCCTTAGTCGTCGAGCGTCAGGTCGACTTGCTCCTCAGCCGCTGGCTTCAGAGCCGTCTTGCGTACCGCTAGGAGGAGGGGAGGTACCACGGGAGCGATGCGAACCAGCTTAGGTTTGCCTCGTGCTGGAGGAGCGGTGAATTTGCGTTTGAGCGGAGGAGTCGGCTTCGCCGCTCTCTTGGCCCCGATCTTCCGCGAGATGATCTCGAGCCGGGGTGTGGACGACTTCAGGAGTTCCCGGAGATCCGGCGAGGGCTGGCGGCTCGGGAGGTCGACCAGTTTTAGGTGCTCTGGCCACTCTGCGCAGAGCGCTCCGTCATCCAGTGAAGGCGAATCCGCAGCGTCGGTGAGAGCGAGCGGTGAGGTCTGCTGGTCGTCGGTCTGGGTGCCGCTGTCTCGTTGAGATCGCTCAGTCTGGGTGGCGGTGTCGGCTAGATTGGCTCTGCGTTGTAGTCGCTCCAGGATGGTGATGCGCCGGTTGGCTGTGGCCAGGTAACCGTGAAGAAGTTCCAGTTCGGCTCGATAAGCCCCCCTCTCTCTCTCGTTCATGAGCGTGGGAGTGGAGGAGATGGAGGTGGAAAGGAAAAAAAAGGTGAAATTATTACAACAGTAATTGTTCGAACAAAAGACGGTTTATTCCTTGATTGACCAGTACTTGCACTTCGCCTAGGCTCGGCTTTCTTGGTCTAAGGACCGTTGGGGAGAAGATGCTTGGGCCGTCTCGGCCGGTCTCTTTATATGCCCCTCGCGGTGCTGCATTGCTAGTGGGCAGCGCGCCGGAGGAGCGTGGCCACCTAGCGTCGGCGCACGGTATTAGCGGCGCGGTGTTCGGGGCTTGTCGCGAGAGAGCCTATGGGTGGGTTATTACAGACGCTTCCGGATACCGCTATGTCTACTTTATGAAACCCAAATCAGATGTGTTTAATCGCTTCAAGGAATACGAACGTGCCGTAGCCAACAAATTCGGTCGCCCAATCCAGATTTTCAGGAGTGACAACGGTCACGAATTTGTCAACGCAGTCGTGATCGACTACATGAAGGAAAAAGGCATCAAGTTCGAGACGTCGGAGCAAAATGGGATGGCTAAAAGAAGCAACCGCATGGTAGTGGAGCGCGCGAGAACCATGCTCCTTGCTTCTAGCTTGCCTCGCATCCTCTGGGCGAAAGCAGTCAACACAGCCGTCTACTTGCTGAATAGAGTGACATCCCAGAGAGCACCAGCGAGAAGACTTCATTCGAAGCATGAGCAGGTAAGAGTCCGAATTTGGATCATGTCAGAGTGTTCGGAGCCGAAGCGTTTTTACACATTCCCAAGGTGTTCACAAGGAAATTCGACTCTCGATCGAGTAAAGGTGCTCTCGTTGGTTCCGAAAAGGACTCGAAGAACTATAGGGTATACGATCCTGTCATAAAGAAAGTAACAATCTTTAGGAATGTTGTATTTTCAGGTGAATCATTCAAACGGCCAGTCTTAACTTCTCCAGAGTATGTAAACCTTCCTGATATTGGCAAAGGCGGAGACCAAATCGGTAATCAAAAAACTTCCAAAGGGAAGAAAGCGGAGCCAGAAGAAGGAAGGTGTCCGTCACTCCTCAACAAGCCGATAACGATCCACCGGCACCCGAGGATTCTGAAGTTGAAGACAGAGCTCTCTCGCCTTAAAGGGTTCAACCAGAAAAACGGCAGCTGAGAGGTCGCTCAAAGATTAAAGTTCCACTGAAGTAAATATCGCCGAAATACACATACCCGAGACATATGAGGAAGCTCTCAGTGGACCTCAATCCATGGAGTGGTCTAAATCCATCGAGGAAGAACTTGAAGCCCACGAGAAAAACGGCACGTGGATGCCAGAGCCTCAAAGTTCAAACAGAGCTCCTATAAAATCCAAATAGGTCTTCAAAGTAACAAACAACGCCAAGCAGGGTACACCCCGATTCAAAGCATGACTTTGTGCCAAGGGCTTTCAACAGCAGGAGGGTATGGTTTACACGGAAACCTACTCACCGGTCGTACGTTTCGACTCTCTCCGCACACTACTAGCTATAGTTGCCCTGAATAACCTTGAAGTGGCCACCTTCGACGTACGTACGGCTTTCCTCTACGGCAACCTCGAGGAGGAAATCTTAACGGAGGTACCAGAAGGAGCTAAGGCCAACACGCGGGACATCAACTGGAGCGTCCGGCAAGAAAAGAGTGCTGGTATGAGGGATGAAATGTTAACGCAATCGAATTAGTCATCGTCTCTCTGCAAGACGAGTTCGAGATAACCATCGGAGACGGAAGTTTTTTTGTAGGTCTAGAGAAACAACATAATCATTTGCTGAATAGTCTGTTTATCTCGCAGAGTTCTTACACTAAGAAAATCTTGGAAAAGTATGGCATGAGCTCTACCAAACCTCTATACCCGTGGATCCGTGTACAATACTCCACCCGGTTGAAAACGACGACGAATGTATTAACGATGTGCCTTATCGCGAAATTGTCGGTTCGCTGAACTATCTCGCAATCGTATCTCGGCCAGACATAGCGATCGCCGTCAGCAACGTAAGCAAGTTTCTGAATCGTTATGACAAAAGTCACTGGAACGCTGTGAAATGAATTCTGTCATACTTGGTTGGAACCCCCAATCTCGGATTGTATTGTTGTAATGAGGAAAACACTGAACTGATCGGTTTTTCAGATGCCGACTTCGCTAACGACTTAGAAACTCGCCGCTCTATGTCTGGATACATTTTTCTGTTAGCAAACGGCTCCGTTACTTGGTCGTCACAGCGTCAAAAGCTCGTGACAATGAGCACCATAGAGTCCGAGTAGGTGGCTGTGGCAACGGCGGCCAAAGAGGCAATCTGGCTTAGAAAGCTTCCGAGCGACATCGAACGCCCTTGTGCTTCAGCAACTGAATTACAAATTGACAATCAGAGCACGATAAAGCTGGCCAAAAATGCCGAGTATCATAAGAGAACGAAGCACATAGACGTTCGATTTCACTTTTTACGAAAGAAAATCGAAGACAGTCAGATCTCAGTAAAGTATTTTCCTACCGAGTTCCAAAAAGGTGACCTCTTCACCAAAGCTTTACCCAGAGATTGCTTTCTATTTCTGCGCGGAATAATCGGTTTGCGCGAACCAGAAGATTGAATGCCGAGTGTGCCAGAAAAGGGCGAAAGTGTTGAAGTACGTTGCGCTTTTCTGTCGCGCACCGTAGACAGTTCAAGTATGCTCGCGAACCTTCTTCGCTAGCTGATAGTGAAGTGGCACTTGGGCACCGAACAGCCGCCACCCGACGATTTCTGCGTCGCTCGCTCCGATCGTCCGTCCGAGAGTACAGAACGCGACTAACCGTTGCCCAAGACACAGCTGCACTTTATACAGTCATAAATAAAACTTTCTTTTAGTCTAAACACTCGCTTATTTAACCCACAAGATCCATTGAACCTCAATTCCAACAAAAATACTTCCTCACTACGAAAAAGCCGGGTTTTAGATTCAATCGACTAAAGACGGAACAAATAGGACACAAGTTTGACATCATACAAGTAGATAGACCTGGTTCCCAAAATGGTAACGCAGACGCTCTTTCCATAAAATTCCATATTACAGGAGGGAGAGAAAAATTTAGAGAGACCGAAGGCAGAACTGTACAAACAAGCCGTAAAACAGGGAAACGAAGCAATCGTATTACAATTCAGGAAAACACGAAAATGGCCGTAAGGAAAAGCAATTCCTGAATCAGCCGTCATAACCAAAAGGGAGTCAGAGAATTGGCCAATCGACCAGTCAGATGAATGATCAGTTTGTGCGAGGCTACGCGGGATGTTAGGAAAAGAAGTTAATTCACGTCAGTAGCATATCCTTCGCTCTGGGGCACCCAAACACTCCCAGTGTCGCAGACTGACGATGATCCAAAGCGAGGGGGAGGGAGAACTGGCGCTAGCGAGGCGGTGGCGGTGGCGGCGGTAGACATGTGTGTGTGTGTAAGAGAGGGGGGAGATAGAGGGGGAAACGACAGTGGCCGTTGTAATGGGGTGGAATTATGCGCTTGGGAGGGGAACGGCCGCGGCTGTAGAGAAACCGGGGCACGATGTAGCACGCGCGCGCGTGTTGCAGCAGCACAAATGCTATCTGGTGCGCTCGTAAAAAATTTGTTGGCGGCGGCTGGGGAAAATACCGCGTAGCCAGATGTAAATAGAGCAGTTCCTCTCTTGTAATTAAAATTTTTTTGGGCGGTAATGGTGGCGGGAAAGTGCTACTAATTTTAATATTATCATTTAATTAAATACAAGAAAGAAGCAAACAAACTAACCTTGACGATGTTGAACAGTAGAAGCAGCAGCAAAATCTATTTTTATTATAATTGTTATTATTATTATGACACTATTTTTATATTTATACGCGCATTTTTTTTTAATTTACCATGTTTTTTATGATTAAAAAATTAAAACTAATGTTTATATTCTCTTGAAGAACGGTAGCAGGCACAGGCACGGCCATTCAATGCTCCTACATGGTGGGCACATCCAGGTATGAAGCCAAAACAGTAGCGCCATTTGGAGCCCTTCTTGTGACCCTACCGCCAAAACTTTTTATCACAATACGAGCAAAGTTCTCCGCGCGAAATCCGTGGTTGATTTCTTGGCACTAGTTTAGGCAACGATTTTATTTTTTTTTGCTGTGTTTTTGCGGTGTTGCTGAGCCTGTCGCTACGTCTGTATGTCAGCCTGTTGCCGACATTTTTTGCTAGCACCACTTTACACTCATTGCTCACAGATTCTTCGCTATTAATAGCGAGACCATCATCGCTGATAGTTTTAACGTCTACAAAAGACAATGAGGAGGGGGACCAGGACGACGACAACGGCGACGGCAGGTGGAAGTGTCTCAGACAATTGGCCTCGACGTCGATTATTGTTGGTGCACTGTAAATGGACGGCGATAGTCATGATGATGCCGCTGAAGAGGAGCACAGATCTATCGTCGACGGAATGGATGGCGATGAAGCTGATAATGATGAGGACGATAACGATGGCGAATACAGATCAATCAGCTCACGGTTTTCGTATCGCGGAAGGCTTTTCACGAACCAAGTGTCCATGGATTTTATAAATAATAGAGGCATTACACTTTTTTTCAACTGACCCGAAATAAAAAATGTTGGACCACTCGAACTAGTGCACTTGAGGGATAAGCATCGACTGACACTTAGCGTAAGAGAGAGAGAGAGAGAGAGAGAGAGAGAGAGAGAGAGAGAGAGAGAGAGAGAGAAATCTCATTGTAAACAACAGTTGAATGTATTCAGCTTACCATGCGTCTTTCGTCCTGAGCGTGAGAGCCGTCGCGGAGAAGAGTTTCCGCGGAATTCCACAGTTTCTTGTTAATATGCAGCGAGCATTGACATACAGTATAATTGATAACTGAGTGTACTTATTTCTACAAATCTAAGCTTCATTGTACACACCGCGAACTGTCGCGATAAATATTTCCCATGAAGTGGAGAGAGTAAGAGAGAGAGAAAGACGAGAGGCCCGTTCAGCTAACCACCCTTTTTTCGGTGCGACAGCGGATCAGTTGGACCTTCCCTGTGTGATGTGTGTGTGTTTTTGGACTGTCAGCATATTTTAATATGCTCTGTCGACTGGCATTTGAATTTTTCAAATATCTTTGTAACGGTAGCGCTCCCCCTTGCCCCGGATTCTGTCAGTCGGGATTCAGGATTCGGATGGGGTGAGGTGAGAGATAACTATGTTTGGTTGGTTTTAACAACTATTTATATATTTACAAAAAAAAAGTGTTCTTATACAGCGTCGTCATTCTCCATCTGCAAACCAAACAAAGTGCGCTTGTTAAAGAAAGACTTATCTCTTTATATCTTATAATCTAAACGGCGGTCGCGGTACTTATTAGCTAACGGAACGGCTCTTAATACTACGCTGGTTATCGCTTTACATTAGTTCGCTTACATTAGTTCGCTTATATTATCGCTTATATTCATCGCCGCTAGGTGTCGCTTACTTTCGAGCACGGCGGTTCGGTCGAGTGTGTCCTTCGGTGCTTGCGAAGTCCTCGCGAGAACGTGTGCGCACGATCTCGTGTGGACTCGGCACCTGTTCCTATTATCCCCCTACCCTGTGTGCGCACAGCGGTAGGTGGAACGGGGGAACGGCGGTGGAGTGTCTTGCGTGTGGGGTCTCACAGGACCTGATTGAGACGTGTGCGCACGACTCAACCCGGTGCGGTGGTTATCCCTCGTGGCTTCCTTTGCCCTGTGTGCGCACAGCGGCAAATGAAGCGGACGAGTGGTGAGTGATGGTGTGCGGATGTGCAGAGCCTGACAGAGACGTGTGCGCACGACTCTGCAAGTCTCTGCAGTCAGTTTCGTGTTCCGATTACCCTGTGTGCGCACAGCGGTAACAGGAATGATCGAAACAGGGTGATGGTGTGCGTGTGGTTGGTGCAGATTCTAGCAGAGACGTGTGCGCACGACTCTGCTAGTATTTGCAGCCGGTTTTCGGGTTCTGATTGCCCTGTGTGCGCACAGCGGCAACAAGAACGGTCGAATCGGCGTGGCGGTGAGGACGTATGCGGGTGGCGGGTGTGCAGATTCTAATAGAGACGTGTGCGCACGACTCTATTAGTATTTGCAGTCGGTTTCGTATTCCGATTGCCCTGTGTGCGCACAGCGGCAACAGGAATGGCTGAAACAACGGAGTGAGGTCTAGGTACGGTTACTTCGGTATCTTTACCGTTACGTGTGCGCACGAAACGGTTAGATATCGGTAGTTCCTCTAGAGCTCTCCTAGCGGTGTCGTGTGCGCACGGCAACGCTTGGATCGGGAGCTCTGATCGAACTGCCGCCGTGCTGTCGCGGCTGGGCTTATATAGCCCAAGTCGCTGGCGCCAACGCCCTCTGGTGGTGATTGTGTCGAGTGTTGTTGGTGTGTATGTTTAGTGCTTACCGTGCTCTTTTCGGTAGTGTGCGTTGTTTCGTTTGCGCCCGTCGTCGGTTTCGTTCGCGGCTATGTTTACGTTATTCGAGCACGTGTTGCTATCCATGAGCACTCGGCTTGTGCTCATGTTATTGTCGTGCGGGTCTGCCTTTCGCTCGCGATGTTTGTTTGTCTACTTGTACACATTTGCACGAGACTGATGTCTCGTTGCATCTTGAAAATTGACAGATTTTTAAAAGCCGAATTCCACAGCATATCAGGTATCGACTATAAGCTCAAGCTTGTAACTGACACCTGATATCCCGCAGAATTCGGCTTTTAGAAATCTTTCAATTATCAAGGTATTTGAAAAAAAGATCATCGAAAAATTCATTGACAGCTTGAACTACATCCACATGCCTCTCACTAGTTTACCAAAAGTCTATGGTTTATTGAACGTTGGGGAGAAAGGCACCTTCCACATCTATTCAACACGGAAGTAAATCAATTTTACGAATGTCCTCTACCACCTCTCGAATTATATGCAGTTGATTAGATGAGCACCGGTGAACGGGAGATATTTTTAAAATAGTACGCTGAACAAGTGCGAAACAATTTCACCTTTATTTTTCGAAGAGAAATTCTGAACTATTGCAAACAAAATGTAACAATTTTGAGATGGCAAAATGTTCGCAAAATTCAATGTCGATCCACTTTCCGAATGTACAACTATAGCCTCTACTTGTATGAGGGTTTTTAGAAAAACTTTTTTGGTGAGAAACCGAATAGGCATCGTGCCACCTCATGGTTACAGATTGACGGATAATCAATCTGAAATTGCTATTCAGTGGCTCTCGTGGATGGAGAAGCGCATTCTCCATCGTAACATCCAGCATGCAGGACAAGGTTCTGAAAAGAGGTTGCCTGAGGACATCCTGGTTGATGGCTTTATTACACCACGAGACAATGAAGACCACCGTGGTATAGTGTTACAGTTCGTGCAGTTCATTCGTGAAAATGTGTTGGAGCGAAAACTGCTCAATCCTCGAGATGGATTTTTTGGCGGACGCACGGGCAACGCAGTGAAAGTGTATGATTGCAAGGTGAGGAGAAGATCAGTTATGTCGATATGTGTTCCTTTTATCCGTTCATTTGTAAGCGAGGCAAGTATCCCATTGGGCACCCAAAAATTTATGTCGGTGAGAATGAATGTAGACAGCTGACAGGTACAAATAACAATGTTTCACAAGTGAATGAACTGATTGCGTGTGACATACTACCACCGTAAAATTTATATCCTCCTGTGCTACCTGCGAAAATGCTCGGTAAACTGATATTTCGTCTGTGCCGGACATGCTGCGAAGATCTAATACAGGATAACTGCGCACACAAAAATCCCGAAGAGCGAATATTCCGAGAACCTGGTTGTCGGAGGAAGTGAAAGTTGCTCTCACATTAGGATATGCGGTCAAGACTATTAATGAAATTTGGCAGTACTACACAGTACTATCACCAAGAAGAACGAAAAGGTGGAGGTATTTTTGCCGAATATATCAATGAGTTTTTTTACCCAATGTCATGGCATCAGGATTCCCACCAGGTTGTGAGACAAAAAAGGAGAAGAAGCATTACGTGCAAAATTGTGACTGAATTTCTGTGGGGAAAGTTTGTTCAACGCGAATATTTGACGAAAATCGTGGTGGTGAAGAATGCAGAGACTTTAATGACTTTACTCACCATTGCTGAGATAGAGGTTATCGGTATACTATTCGTCAATGACGACACACTCTACGTGAATTGGTGCTACAAAGGTGAGGCTCTGACATCTTCGGTGATATCATCGTCAGTGGGTAGTGTAGTTCTTACAGCAATTTACAACGGCACAAGCACGTCTCAAATTGTTTGAATTTCTACATGCCTTAGGTCCTCGAGCCCTTTAATACGACACCGATTCAGTTTCCTACGTTAGCACGGGCCAAAGAGGGGAATACAATTTACCGATAGGCACAACACTGGGTAGTTTGATGGATGAACTAGCAGACCAGAGTCCAGGTGCTTACATATTAATCTTTTTGTCCGGCGATTTAAAGTTTTATGCGTACAAATGTAGAAAACTGAACGGTGGAGATTAGTGTGCGTGCGAAGTCAAAGGTATCCGTCTGAATTATGCTAACAGTCAATAAATTAATTCGATTCGATTCGAGAGTTGGTTTCTTCACAACACATGGAAATAGTTTCAACGAATTTCGCTATACGTCCAACGATATTTCATGACGTAATAACGCAAAATGAGACAAAGACATGCAAGCCGGTGTACGCCAAACGAAGATTCGTGGAATTATATAAAAGTTATCGGTACGGTTATAAGAACGACAACTGGCACCACACGAACACACGGACACACACACACACAAACAGTAGAGATGAAAAATCAACCTATCATGGGACTACAGTCATACCTTCATTGCGGTGATTAAACGACGAGCTGGCACTTACGGATGGTGGTGGTAAAAGGTAAGAATAATATTGGCTGTGCATCCCCACCATTGCTAAGATGGTTGGTGAATGTCTATCCCAACCTGATTAAACGTTTTCAATGATTCTGACATCATCATTTTTGAAATGGTGAAGATGATGGTGGTGGTGGTCGTCGCAGTAGAGGTGGAAAGATCTGGAAGGTGTATATAAGATGCCGTTCTAGTTCGACGAGTATAATAAGTTCTACTGGGAACAGACGAAGTACTACTACCATTTTGTTATTTCTCTATCTCTGTCTCTCCGTAAAAAGTATGTATGTTTATCATTATTTTTATTATTATTAAAGAGTTTTTTAAATTTCTATATTAAATTATATGATGAATTTTTTTTTAAACTTATAATCATCGATGATTTGATGCGTCAATCGTCGTCGTCCAGTGGTAGTGGAGGTATAGTCGATATATTCTCGAAGGGGTCCCATCATCACTCTCTCTCAGTGATATTCATCACACAAAACGTTTTTCATCAAGGTAGAGGTCCGCACGACATATCTCTGAACGCCCAGTATATTGTTATATTTAGAAATTTGCGCGACAGATCGCAAATACAGCATCTATCGCGTCAATTATGCTCGGAGATTCTCGATTCTTTCAAGTAGCCTAGTGCGACGCAATCTCAAAACCATACGGATACCTTTTCCTAGATTTAAAGCAGAATATACCGGACAACTGTCGATTTTGCACCTGCATCATTCTGGAAGACGAGCTGCAATACGTCTATGTGTCAGGTAATAAAAAAATAAAGGGTGACGACATATCGAAAAATTGTGCGAACCTCGTACCAATCACATCCTTGTGATGAGACAGCCTAAGAAATGACTTTTATTCGCAATGATGCTGTAATTTTGAAGGCTCTGTACCATTTGAACAATAAACAGGCAAAGGCTTTTCTGCAGACCACCGATTCAAAACTAGAGTGTCATATTTGTGAGTGTGCTTTGAATGTGCTGATCGGTAATGTACCACTACAGAAATCGCACCAGTCACGTTTACGCAGACATGCTATAATTCTACGAAAATTAGCCGAACCCTGTGTGAGTCTGTCGAAGAAGAAGGAAGTCATTGTACAGCGCGGTAACTTTGTACCAGCATTACTAGCTCCAATTAATGGTACACTTCTGGGTAGTATCATCAGTAAAAAGACATAGAGGACATTAGAAATATGATATTTGTACCGCATGAGAACATTGAACGCTTGCATAGTACACTTCCAAACGGTGGTAGCAGTAATGGTGCTTCAATATTAAAGACTGTTCAAACACCCCAGGTACCGTGATCAGTAGGCTGGATGCTGAAATGAGCAACATACTGAATTCGTCTACCTGAAGAAGTGAGCGCGAAAAATGGAGTCAATATCGTTCCGTACTGCAACGTGATCTTCATTTCAAGGATGCCGATAACTAAAATAAGGTGAGAAAACCGGTAAATAAGGGGCTGCGTCAAATGAAAAGCAATAATGAGGACGAGAAGTATGATGATAATGATGATAAAGATGCTGATGCCGAGGGTCCAGGACGAGTTGAAGAAGAGAACCGGATCGATGCGAGTATGATGGAGAGTGTGCCTACAAAGTACAAACGTAATGCTGGAAAAATATTGCGTAAATTACGAGTAAGTGGTAATACCGCCTGGAATGCAAATGTGTCGTGACAATAGATGGTGTGCGTATAAACATTGCTAACATGGTCGACCTAATGAACAATATTGTGAGAAGTAGAAAATGTTCACCACCACCTGGACACAGACAATTTGCCATTGCTCTTCACGAATCCTTTGTAATGCGCGAATACATCGGTAATAAGTCTATTTGGAAAAACATAGTAGCCGATACAACAGGTGTTAAGCCAATCGGCAATTCTACTCCGCTACCGCTAGGTGATGTCAGAGTGTTATACTAGATAATATTGCTCGTGAATTTGGAACTCCACGACGTAACTCTGCTGTTGCTTCCACCAGTCGTGCAAACGTCGTTGATACTGACAGACGCAATGACGTCGATGACTACGACGCCGACGAAGAGGGTATAGCGATTGCAAGTATAGAAGCGAAAAAAGAAACAACGACCAGTGAAGGTAGTTCAAAAAAAAAGTTAACGCTACCGCTGCTTAAGTTACATCATGGAAACGAATGAGCGGCAAGTTCAGCCGGGAGAAGAATCCAAAGTCACCGGCCAAGAAGACAAAGAAGAAGAAATAGAGCAAGAACGAGTGAGTGAGAAAAACAGTGTTTTGGACGAGTTGATCGATCTGCTACTGTTTGAAGTGCACGTACCCGGCTACAGGTTATATAGTCCAGGTACAAAATTGACGGAACGTATCGAGCGTGGTGAAGTCCGTATCAATCCACTGGACGAGGCGTATCATTAGCATGGTTTAGTCTAGGAGGACAAGCAAGGCAACAGACACAAGGCTGATCTTAAGTAGAAGAAAAAGAAGAAGAAGAAGAAGAAGAATATGAAAGAAAAAGTTCAGAAGAAATTGAACAATACTAGCAGCAAAATTGCTGATACTCGAAAAGGAAGGATAAAAAAGAACATAAGGGGAAAAAATTAGAAAGAAAGAGTGACGAAAGAATCAATGCGCAATGAGTAGAGATATTGGTAGAAAATTCGAGAACATTAATTACGCCGGTGTTGATACATTTTTTCAAGCTACACGCGTGAGGAGAAAAAACCGTAATAAACAAAAGAAAAAAAATTAATCGTGATTGTGTTGTGCAGTGGCTTGAGAGTCAATATGCTTATAATCGACATCGACCAGTTAGACATCGATTTTCACGACGCACTTACAATGTGTGGAAGCCGATCTCTTGGATTTGAGATCTTTGAAAACCTACAAGGACGGTTACAGTTATATTCTGACTGTGATTGTCAGCAAATATATTCGGCTGGAGCCGATCAAAGAAAAATCATCGAAAAACGTCGCTGAGTCTTTCTCACGTGTGCTGTCGAGAATCAACGGACGTCAGCCAATATGCCTTCCGACAGATAAGGGAAAAGAATACGTAGATCGTGAGACACAGCAAGTTATACGCAATAACGATATTATGCACGCAGTTTGAATACGAAGACACCCATAGATGAAAGATTGATACGAATTATTTAGGAGCGAATCTGGCAATACTTCACCCACAAAAATACACAAAGATACATCGATGTGAAGCAGAACATAATATCGGCGTATAATCACAGTAAGCACTCAGCGACGAAGATGACACCTGCATCCGTGACAGTATATAATGTTGCCAAAGCACGGGAGAATTTACAACAGTATTACGACAACAATAATGAGCGCAAAATAATGAGGGTCAAGTTCACAGTCGGTGAGCTGGTTCGCGTCAGTCGTACAAGAACCGTCTTTGAGCAGGGTTACAAGAGCGCGTAGACACTGGAGATATTTAAAATTGCACGGATTTCCCTAACACGTCAGCCACCTGTCAACCATTCGTAAGATCTTTCAGGTGAGGACATAAACGGCTGTTTCGAAATAGTATTTCGTCAGTTGGAAATACTATCCAGAAAAGTTCAATTCTTAAGTCAAGTCTAGCCAACTTTTGAAAATGTGAAGGATCAATTTTACATTATTCTGTCTAGTAACAGCAGTATGAATTATCTGTCTCTGAAAACACTACAACCCATTATGTTACACAGTTGCCACAAGAGATCAGGTTACAAGCTTCATGGCTAGTCTTTATTTTGTACTTTATTATCATTAACTAATTCGTTGAGTGCCAATTTACAGTCCCAGACCAACTTCGAGGTGGTCTTGTGCTCCGCAATAGCTCTCGATGCAGCTTGGCTGTCTGAGCATTTCTCTGCGCACACGCTAGTATGCCAAAGATTTCAGACTGGAAAATAGTAGCATATTGTCCTAATGGTACAAATGTACCCCTGCCGTCTTTGCAACAGTAGTATCTCGAGCCAGTTCTTTCCTCGCACCTTGATCCATCCGTATACCAGATGTCACCAGTGCCCGGAAGGCTATCCCTCTTTATTTTCCAGTCCTGTCCAGTCGGAATGATGACCTTCGTCTCCCTCCGAAGAGGTATCTTGGGGTCATGAAGTCTGTCCTCATTGACATTCATGCTGGATTGCTCAGTTCCGACGGTAGCCTGGTGTGCCTTGTCCCAGACTTCCATCTTCCTAAAGCCCTAAGCCTATTTGTAGTCGCCTCAGCGGCCCCTACAATTGCTATGAAAAGAGGTTTCACTTTCCACTGCCAGCGGCCCCTACAATTGTTATGTAAAGAGGTTCCACTTCGGTGAGCACTCTCAGTGTAGCACCCCCTGTTCTCAGTGCTTCTGTGGTCCCTCTAGTGATAAGACTCTTAAGTCTCTCCAGGGCTACTCTGGTCCCGGCCAACTCCACCCTTAGCCACCAGATCAAGACGGCGTACGTAAGCCTGGGCACCAGTACCGCCCTGTAAAGCCATAGTATTATATTGGGACTTATTCCCCATGTTGCACTGAAGGCCCCTCTGCACATCCAGAAGGCCGCCAGGAATTTGCGACATTGTGCCGCGAGGTGTTCTTCCCAGCTAAGCTTCCTATCAAGGATGACCCCAAGGTACTTCGCCGAATTCCTCGCCTGCAGAGTCTTCCCCATGAGTCTGGGTGCTCGATAGGGTTGTTCTTTGTATTTTCGGGAAAAGATGACTAACTCAGTTTTATCCGGATTCACGGAGAGCCCCGTTGAGTCACACCATCTTTGCACCTTCTTCAAAGCCAGTTGCATTGTGTCCATGGCTTCATTTACTACCTATCCTCTTATTAATATCAGGAAGTCGTCAGCATAGGCCTGGGCGTAACACCCCCCCCCCCCCCGCCCACATTCAAGACTACCAGTAGCCCATTGGCCACTAGGCACCAGATCGTGGGTGATCACAGTGCCGGTAACTGTCTTGTTCCCTAGCTTTGCACTCAGTTCTCTGCCTCTTAGCATGTCTGCTATCCACTTTATCAATGTCTCAGGGAATCCTTGCCTAGAGGCCTCTGTACACACCGTTTCTATGGAGGTGCGATTAAATGCTCCCTCGACGTCCAGGAATGCTGCAACCATAATCTCCTTCTGTTTCAGTTGCTGCTCTATGCGACGTACTGCAGAGTGAAGAGCGGTCTCTGTAGAGTAGCCCGCTCTGTAAGCATGTTGGTGCAGATGAAGAGGTCTGTGTATCAGGATTTCGTCCTGCATTTATCTATCGACTAGTCTCTCCATTATCTTGAAAACGAAAGAGGTAAGACTTATTGGTCTGAAGTCCTTAACCGTCGTGTGCTTTGCCTTCTCTGGTTTGGGGATAAATACAACTCTGGCTTTCTTCCATATGCTTGGCACATGGGCCAGGCAATGCTTGCTCTGAATATCTTAACCGGTGGGCCCATGAGTTCCTCCAGTCCCTCTTGCAGCAATACCGGGTTAACATTGTGTGTTTCCGGTGCTTCAAAGAGTTGAAAGTTGCCCACTGCTCACCTGATATTTTCCGGCGTGACTATCCTTGCCGCCAGGTCCCAAATCGTTCTGCATGGTCTCGATCCCTGGCCGTAGTTTGGTCCTTCTGACACCTGGAAGTCTGGAAAATTGGCCTCTAGAAGAGCGTTAAGGCACTCTTCTTCTGAGGCTGTATATTCCCCATTTGGTAGCCGGATTGCCTCCAGCCATTCCTCTGGGTTCTTTGCTAGGATCCGAAGAAGTCTGGCTGCGTCCGGATATCTCTCGATGTCCTCGCAGTAGCCTCTCCAGTCCTTGATTCTAGATTCATTCACTCTCCTCTTATACCGGTTTTTTGCTGCCTTATGAGTATTCCAATCTTCAGGTCTGCAAGTGTTCTTTGTCTTATTGAGGTTCCTCCTGGGAGTCGTATGGAAAGTAGCCTGATGCTACTACCACCTTCTTCCCCGTTCCCTCCTCGGTGGGAAGCCTTATTTTCACCGCCGCTAAGTCTTCGCTGCATCTCGCCGGTAGCAGCAGTGCGTCAATGCCTTTAATTAAAATACAAGCCCTTGGAGTACTTTGTGTTGGGTCTCTATAGATCCTCCCCACTCGATTAAGGTCCTTGATCCCCCCATTGAGACCCAAGGTTCTTGTATTAGGCATATGTTTGTCTGCACCGTAGACATGCGCTTGGCCAAAAGAGCTGTCGCGCCTTTGCTGTGGTGCAAATTCATTTGCGTAAAAACTATCCCGTCGCTGGCCATTGTGGTAAGGACGCAGCAGTATTACTTGCCCCCCCCCCCCCCCCCCGAAGCGCGAGCCCTCGTCCACCCTCACCACAACGCGGCCCAACCCCCAATATAATTGAAGGTTTATCACACGAAGCGCCCTAACAAGGTCTTAGCGTGGGAATAATCTCCCCAAGACAGTTTCTGGAAAATTCGTCCTTTGCGATAATGATGATCGCTCTCCATCTCACAAAGGAGTCAGCGAAGAGTGGCCATGGTCCAGTGATGATCTTGTTGACCTCCATCTGGACCGCCTCACTGCTGTTGTGTCAGCGTCTCGTCAGGATATCCCTCGCACACTACCGCCTTCGTGAGCGGCTCCGCCATCCTCGCCACCAGGACGTCCGGCCCCCATGTTGGGCTTCTTCCTGACAACGTAGTCTCCAGGTGGGGTTTCATCCACACCCTTACGGCGTTTAATGCCCGGGGTGCTTCCTGATCATTCCCGCCGGACCCTACCGTCGGGTTCGCTGGATCTGGTGTCCGATTCGTTGTCCTTGACGAACCCGCCCCGGCCGCCGTAGCCAGCTCTCTTTTCCTCTGAGCCGCGAGTTTACGTCTCTGGCATCCCGAAAGTTTCGGGGCCTTGATCCGCATATCCGACAGCCCTTCGGCGACAGCTTGCATTGAAGGATTCGTCAGAGTGTCCCCATCTTTACAGGCTGTGTTGTTGACCGGGTTACCTGAAGTCCCCCGGCTTCGTACCCGGGACAGATCACCGCCGGTTTCTCCGAAGAGCTTCTGGGTGTGATCTGTCCCGGTTCATCGTTTCTAACCCGACACGTGTTTTCGGTGCTTGGCAGCCCCGACAACACGTCTGATTCTTCTACTCCGGGGCTTTCTGTTCGGACAGTCCTAGGCGTTCCCGCCCGAGATGTCTTCCCTTCGTTCCCCGTCCCACCTTCCAAGTCTTTGTTTTTGTTTTTGCTATCCATTTTTGTTCCCAGGAGTAGCTAGGGAAGTAAAAGGTCCTCAACCGCAGAGCCCCGCATGCGGCTGTAAGGATAAATACGCATCGTACGCAGCCGCTTGTACCCCAGCGGTTAACAGCCCTCGGCACAATGGCTTACACCTTGGGCTTAGGGGTTGGATAGAATACCCAATGTGCCTCCTCCCAAACACAATGGGGGGCTTCCCTTAGCCTCCGACAGGCCCACAGGCCGTGCTTGGGGATCCTCGAGGTCTGACCCAGATCCAGGGAGTGGCCCGACGAAAGGAGCCCTTTTTACGGGGATTCCGCCAAGTTGACTACTCCTGAACCCGAGAGGTGTTACGACATCAGCCCAGTTTCATTAACACGCCCCTGCCCTAAAAAAGCGGGTACACGACAATGTATCAGCCCCCGGTGGTGGCTGACACCTATTGAAGTATATACATATAAAAAGGTATATCTTACAAGCAAGTAATAAAGATACTACTATCTTAAAAATAATACATATACGAGCAGTCTTTGCATGATAAATATAAATAATTACTTCGGGCGTATGGTGAACTCCTCACTCGGACGTAGACTTTTTTCCAGATACGAGCTCATCACTCGCCGGACCACTGCCCACGGGCCTCTTTCTGCGCGCGGATGCCTCGGTGCTTGCAAAGGTAAGACCAGGAGTAAAGGTCGAGGACACAGAAATATCACGGTTCCTTGGCATCGAGAGCATGAGTCTCGCCTATGTGCCTCCTGAGACTCTTGTGGATGCAACGTTTGGGAAAGAAGGTGCATATTCCCTTTTCGAAAAACAACAGCACAAAGCGGGCCAAACTATACCTTGAACCCGAACATTGGTGTCTATGGGATGCACCGTGGTGAAAGGACAACTGCAAGGTAGTGAACATATTTCCAACGAGGTTCCACAGTAACTTCTCAACGTTTACGGCCTCAGCCAGACAGACTCAAGTGTTGATAACTTGATGAAGGATGACCAGTCCAACATACATTAAGTCCCCCGTGCGTTAGACAACGAGCTGGTAACTGATGCCATGCTCACGCACGAACTTGGTAGTTACCACGATGTTCTTATGGTAACACGGAACCGAGCACCCGTCCCTCCAAAAGAGAACGTCATCTTGACCGAGGTTACGCAACTCGTCGACGTTTTGGCCCAAGACATCAGCCAGTGACGCGTAACACCGTTTGGGAATAGACAGCCACAACTTAAGAGTGTTAGCCTTACTATAGTATATAATGTTGACACTATCTAACACCCCATCCTCTGGGTGGAGATCTATAATGGTCCACCACTCCGATAGATAATACCTCACTACATTAATACCTTGCGAGGTATTAAGGCCCCAGTTTCGGTTGGGAGCCAAATGGAGCGGCATTTCATTTCAAACGAGGGGACGCCTACAGATTCGCGGAATAGATTCATGCCATACACGGGTTTAACCTTACCGGAGAACACCCGTTTCATAACGCAATAATAGCAGTCCTCCAACTTTCTCACTGAGAAAGGCACCTACTTACAAGCAGACAAGAGTTAAAATAAATATAGCCCAGTAATAAATTCTGAGGCTCGAATAAAAACTGCTGAAAGGGAAAAGCGATACTTACCATTATCCGGTCGAGGATTTTATTATTCCGCCTTGTCCCGCGAGCACTCTCAGTATTCCCTAAGACCCTTTTATGCTTCCAGAAAGGTAGTCGAGATGGCAAGCCAACGAGTCGATAGGAACTCAAGCACCCTCTTCCTCATATTCACGACGAGGTTCATATGTGCATCTCAGTAGGTAACCAAGTGCGTGATAATGTAGTTTTAAAATTAAAGTATAATAAAAACTGCTTTACCGACTTCATCTATTCACACGGAACATGCGGAGAATGAGCATGTCACACCTCCTGGATTAGTGATGTTTGGAAATAATGCTTGGCGAGCGCTTGAAAACTAATGTATTAAATCATATTTTTATATCTATGCCGTAAAATTAGATTTCGAATCTAGTTTTTAAGTAAAGAAAAGTAATTTTTTACTGAAACGAAAACATCTCTGATTCAAAATGCGTGTATTTATTTATTACTGGAGTTTTTTAAAGAATACTTTGAATCGTTTTAGTAATAAATAAATATCGACTTGTAACGGGGTGCCAGTTAGACGATCCCTCGTTATATTTAATGCTGGTGTCAGCCTTGTTTTCCTCGTGACAATGCCTAACGTGCGGGATCCGCGTACGAGGCCTTCAGCTGGTTGACTCGGCTATGCCGCCACGATCTCTCTACGGTCGGGTCCGCAATAGTTAAGTTAGTAGCTAAGGTAGTGGAATAAAAGAAATGGTGAGGCCAAAGAAAACGAGTGCGATTGAGTTCAAACTAAGAATTTATTGTACATGCCAGAAAGTACAGATTAGAGCGTAATTAAAGCGACGGCAGGGATGAAGGGAGAGCTGGTGAGCGAGCGTCCGATGGGCAGAGAGAGAGAGAGAGAGAGAGAGAGAGAGAGAGAGAGAGAGAGAGAGAGAGAGAGAGAGAGAGAGAGAGAGCGAGAGAGAGAGAGAGAGAGAGGGGGGGGGGAGAGGGAGAGGGAGAGGGAGAGGGAGAGGGAGAGGGAGAGGGAGATGGAGAGGGAGAGAGAGAGAGAGAGAGAGAGAGAGAGAGAGAGAGAGAGAGAGAGAGAGAGAGAGAGAGAGAGAGAGAGAGAGAGAGAGAGAGAGAGAGAGAGAGAGAGAGAGAGAGAGAGAGAGAGAGAGAGAGAGAGAGAGAGAGAGAGAGAGAGAGAGAGAGAGAGAAAGAAAGGGAGAGAGAGAGAGATTAGATTAGATAGATTAGATAATTTTTTATTTCTTTACCTTTTGTTGTACAAACAAGTATTAAAAGTGATACATTGATACAATACATTGAGCTTTGTAGATATATGAATAAGTGATGCGACAGTATGAGAGAATGAATGAATGATGAGATTGTGGGATGAGAGTGATTGCACAGTTTTTAGGTGTTCTGCAGATTTAAAAAATACAGCTTTGCCTGATGTTTGAATCCATCATGATATAAGATGGAGTGGCGATGATAAAAAGTTTCCTAAGGAAACAGTCCTTGAAGTACTTCCTACGTCCGCCGGTGGTGAGCCATTGCAGCTCACGCCTCTAGGGGGTGATGCGCTCGTCCCTCCTTATTCCATAGATATAACAAATTTCTGTGTTTACCAGTCTCTGTAGTTTTATGTTCAGTTCTTGCGTCAGGTCACAGTAAACTAATGAGCAATAGTCGATGATGGGGAACAATGATGCTTGCGCACCTGAAGACTGGTGCTCTTTCTAAAGTAGTGTAGTCTATACATAAGCGAGTGTGCGCCCTTACACAGTTGAGTAATGTGCTACTCCCAGGTAAGTTTAGAGTCGAGCACCAGTCCCAGACTACGCACAGACGACTGATATTCGACCCTGGCTCTTTCTATGTTAACGAATATGTTGGCTGTAGAAGGTAGAGCATTTATATAATAGGAGGAACCAAGGACTATTGCCTGCGTTTTGAGGACGTTTAGTTTAAGATGATTCTGTGCAGCCCAGCCCATAATCCTCTCGGCGTTAACACTCATCCTCATGGAACATGAATCGAGTTCCTCAAGGTGGCATTGGCTGTAGATTTGCAGGTCATCCGCATAAATGAGATGTGATACGTCAATGTCTAGACAAAGGCCGATATCGTTGATGTATAATGAGAATAACAGCGGGCCTAGAACAGACCCCTGTGGTACTCCCATGTTTAACGGTAGAAAGGAGGAGAGTTCACTGCTCTCACCAATGACAGCCTGCGTTCTACCAGTGAGGTAAAAGGCGAACCAGCGGATAACCTGCTTAGAGAAGCCGAAAAAGGTTAGCATTCTGAGTAGCCTGACGTGACACACAGTATAGAACGCCTTGCTACAGTCAAAAAGAAGTAGAAGTGTTACCTTCTTTTTGTCCATGCCAAGCCTGACATCATCAATTGGAACTATCCCTTACATTAATTTCATAATATAATTGACCTTCTTTCAGTATTCGATATTGATCACTGACATTGAAAATGTGCATGCCATGCCGTTTTTTACTTTAATTTTATCAGCTGAAAAAGTACAAAAACACTTTAGAATCAAGAAATGGAATCATAAACTAGAGTATTGAAATCTTACTTGCCTGCTGCATGTATATCTATACGCCATCCTCATATCCATAGAAAATACTCTAGTAAAATTGGAAGACTGCACAGCACAATCTAAAACAAAAATGAAGATGCGAAGGTGGTCAGCTTGTCCAATGTTTGAAATATTTCTTACATGACTTGACAGCATCTCATCGACCCAGAAGAGGAGTGGAAGCGATGGGACTTTTGTAGAAGACTAGATAAAAAGAAGACATGGGGCAGTAAACTTCTACCTAACACAGTTTCTGAGTGGACATGGATGCTACCGGGCGTATCTGCATCGATTTAAATTGGTGGATTGCTCGGATTGCCTGACGTGCTTGAATGCAATCGAGGGCGCCGAGCATGTATTCAGTGAATGGCCGCGCTATGAACAGGAACGAGAAGAACTTGAGTGCTACCTGCAAACCAGAGTAACGCCTGAGTCTATTATGGTAGCTATGATGACTTGGGCCGACGGATGGCGCGCAATAAACAATTTTGCTGCAGACATACTTAAGAAGGTCCGAAATGACGAAGAAAAAAGAAGAAGAAGACGTGAAATGCTGCAAGAAACCGACGACCGGACGATGCGGTAAGAAGTAGACGGCAGACGACAAAGAAGATTTATGACGAACGGCTGATCAAGTGACAGCAGCAGAGGAAAACGTGATGACGACCACATAAATAGACAAGGGCAGTAGCCCAAAGTTCCCCCGCGAAGCAATACTCAAACGGTGTTACCGCGGGTGTGACCAATTGGAGAAAGAGACAGGTCCAACTTACTTACGGTCGGTAAGGAGGATGGAGAGGATTCTGTTGCCGTTGAAATTCAAAAGCTAACGGTGGCGAAGGGTTTACTGGGTGAGAGTCCCACACAGCTGGTACCAGTCGGTGCCGTATCGTCCTTAATGGATTTTCCTTTAACCTCTCACCATATAATGAAAAACACACACACACACATACACGCGCCCACATACATACACATACAGTGGATAGACTAGATTTGGACTGTTGAGGATGGAGGATGTGAGATAAACTGGGTTCTAACACTCCCAGGCTGCCGGTAAGTGCAGGAGCATAGGGCCGTTTAGCCGGCATGCTCTAGCTGCTCTATCAACCGGCGAAAATCCTGATGCCTGCGGCGATGCCGCGTGGCGCGGAGAGAAGAGCGGAAATATAATATGAAAATGTCACCAATAAGAACAAACATAGGGACTTGAGTTTTCTTTCCTTTTGGCAACAGCACTAAGCGTTGTTTCTTTTAGTTGGGAGGGAATATCCCTTCCTCGAGACATGAGTTGTACAAGTCTAAGAATATCTCTGTTTGGGCGTAGATAGCCTCCTTCAATGCCATATTGGGTATCCCATTCGGGTCCATAGCTTTCTTGTTTCTTACCCTTTTGCAGGCAGCTAGAAGCTCCTCCGTCGTGATTTGAGGAATTACTTTCTCATTCATCCCTGTTTCAATAACACACGGTTCTTCCAATTGTCTGATGTTGCTGATATTCAAAAATTAATAATTCAAAAATGTCCATAATTGCGGATTCGTTAGCAGAGTTTGCAAATGCAATGCAAAAAAGTTTTAGTTTTTTTATAATAAATAAAAAACTTTTCCGCTACGATAAAATAAAAATGTATTATTTGCTATGTATTATAGTAGAAAGTTTACTATGTACTATGTAGAAAGTTTTTTGTGTATTATAAAAAAACTAAAACTTCAGCAGTTTTTTGCATTGCATTTGCAAACTCGCACTTGCAATCATGGACATTTTTTAATTATTAATTTTTGATAATCAACCGCCCAGTTCACGGAGCTCGTGACCACGACCCGGTGTAATAATTCCGGGCACTTGGGAGGGGGACCATAACTTCCCTTAATATTCTTCATTACTATTTTATACGGTCGACCCCAAGAATCCTGGTCAACCTAGTTTTGTAATTCTTTTATGCAAGGCATGTGGTGACGTTGCTTTCCAGGAAAAAAAGATGACTTGTGAACAAGGATTTATAGGTGCAGGTGTGCATATCTACAGCTGTTACGCTCCCCCTCAACGCGCCAATCGAGCAGCTCGAACAATTCTTAGATCGGTTCGTGCAAGACGCAGTAGGAAGGGTCGACCGTATAAAATAGTAATGAAGAATATTAAGGGAAGTTATGGTCCCCCTCCCAAGTGCCCGGAATTATTACACCGGGTCGTGGTCACGAGCTCCGTGAACTGGGCGGTTGATTTTCAAAAATTAATAATTAAAAAATGTCCATGATTGCAAGTGCGAGTTTGCAAATGCAATGCAAAAAACTGCTGAAGTTTTAGTTTTTTTATAATACACAAAAAACTTTCTACATAGTACATAGTAAACTTTCTACTATAATACATAGCAAATAATACATTTTTATTTTATCGTAGCGGAAAAGTTTTTTATTTATTATAAAAAAACTAAAACTTTTTTGCATTGCATTTGCAAACTCTGCTAACGAATCCGCAATTATGGACATTTTTGAATTATTAATTTTTGAATATCAGCAACATCAGACAATTGGAAGAACCGTGTGTTATTGAAACAGGGATGAATGAGAAAGTAATTCCTCAAATCACGACGGAGGAGCTTCTAGCTGCCTGCAAAAGGGTAAGAAACAAGAAAGCTATGGACCCGAATGGGATACCCAATATGGCATTGAAGGAGGCTATCTACGCCCAAACAGAGATATTCTTAGACTTGTACAACTCATGTCTCGAGGAAGGGATATTCCCTCCCAACTAAAAGAAACAACGCTTAGTGCTGTTGCCAAAAGGAAAGAAAACTCAAGTCCCTATGTTTGTTCTTATTGGTGACATTTTCATATTATATTTCCGCTCTTCTCTCCGCGCCACGCGGCATCGCCGCAGGCATCAGGATTTTCGCCGGTTGATAGAGCAGCTAGAGCATCCCGGCTAAACGGCCCTATGCTCCTGCACTTACCGGCAGTCTGGGAGTGTTAGAACCCAGTTTATCTCACATCCTCCATCCTCAACAGTCCAAATCTAGTCTATCCACTGTATGTGTATGTATGTGGGCGCGTGTATGTGTGTGTGTGTGTTTTTCATTATATGGTGAGAGGTTAAAGGAAAATCCATTAAGGACGATACGGCACCGACTGGTACCAGCTGTGTGGGACTCTCACCCAGTAAACCCTTCGCCACTGTTAGCTTTTGAATTTCAACGGCAACAGAATCCTCTCCGTCCTCCTTACCGACCGTAAGTAAGTTGGACCTGTCTCTTTCTCCAATTGGTCACACCCGCGGTAACACCGTTTGAGTATTGCTTCGCGGGGGAACTTTGGGCTACTGCCCTTGTCTATTTATGTGGTCGTCATCACGTTTTCCTCTGCTGCTGTCACTTGATCAGCCGTTCGTCATAAATCTTCTTTGTCGTCTGCCGTCTACTTCTTACCGCATCGTCCGGTCGTCGGTTTCTTGCAGCATTTCACGTCTTCTTCTTCTTTTTTCTTCGTCATTTCGGACCTTCTTAAGTATGTCTGCAGCAAAATTGTTTATTGCGCGCCATCCGTCGGCCCAAGTCATCATAGCTACCATAATAGACTCAGGCGTTACTCTGGTTTGCAGGTAGCACTCAAGTTCTTCTCGTTCCTGTTCATAGCGCGGCCATTCACTGAATACATGCTCGGCGCCCTCGATTGCATTCAAGCACGTCAGGCAATCCGAGCAATCCACCAATTTAAATCGATGCAGATACGCCCGGTAGCATCCATGTCCACTCAGAAACTGTGTTAGGTAGAAGTTTACTGCCCCATGTCTTCTTTTTATCTAGTCTTCTACACTTGGTATGAGGCGTTGTGTCTACCATCCTTTACTACTAAAGTCCCATCGCTTTTGCCACTCCGTCATTGTTACTTTCCTAGCGGCATCCCAAATTTCTATCTTGGTTTTGCCGCTGTATCGTCTTTTTTCTTCTTCGATTGATTTTTTCTCCCTTGCTAATAGGTCTATTGGCGGGAGACCTGCAATAACACAGACCGCCTCGTACGGTAAGCAGACGCGACCCTAAGTGCATTTCGCCTGTGCACTGAGGAACGCTTTCGTCCATATGCCTTCACCAGCATAGCGTCTGCCCATATCGGGGCTCCGTACAACATGATTGATGTACTAACGCTTGCCAGTAGCGTTCTGCGATTCTGTGTGGGACTACCTACATTTGGCATCAGCCGCGCAAGCACTGCAATAGTTTTTGCGGCTTTCTCTCCTGCTGCTTCCAAGGGTTGTTTAAAGGTCAGCTTTGCGTCTAACGTTATACCTAAATATTTAATAGTCGGTTTAGAAGTAATTTCATGACCGCCTATTGTCAGGGTAATCGTCTCCGTCTTTTTTCTGCTAGATATTAGGATTGCCCCCGTTGTATGGCCTGCAAGTTCTAGATGCGCATTATTTAGCCACTTCTGTATTTTAACGATAGCTTCACTAGCAATTTCAGCTACCTCTTCTTTTTCTTTTAAAACCACTACCAAAGTATCACATTATGTACGTTGGAGTACGTAAGCTCAAACTACCAATCTGGTAGTTTGAGCTTACGTACTCCAACGTACATAATGTTCCACAACGATGGGCCCAGTACTGATCAATGTGGAACTCCCCCGGTAACCTTATAATTCACCGTGCCCTCCTCGGTCTCGTACAAGTGAGTTCTATCCTTGAGGTAGTCCGAAATTATTCTTCTTATATACGGAGGGACTCCTAGTCTCACTAGTGCTTCGTGAATTTTGCACCAATTTGCAGAGTTAAATGCATTTTTAACGTCCATTGTAACCTCCGCGCAGTACTTTTTCACACTGCCTTTCCACCTTTTTCCGCTTATTGCTGCCCGTGCTGTATTCACCACTAAGCCGATAGCGTCTAATGTTGAGCGGCACTTATGGAAACCATACTGGTGTTCCGCAAGCCACTCTGTCCCCTCGGTTGTGCATTCCATCCTATCAAAGATTATGCGCTCTAATACTTTGCCCTGCGTATCGAGCATACAGAGCGGTCTGCATGACGACCCTTTTCCAGGTGGCTTGCTACCCTTTGTTAGCAACAAAAGCCTTTGCTTTGTCCAGTTTAATGGAAACGTTCCTTCTTTGAGATAAGTGTTGTACAAGTCTATAAACTCCGCTGGGTGAGCCTGGATGGCATGATTCAATGCAATATTGGGTATGCCATCAAGTCATGGAGCCTTGTTGTTTCCAACCCTCCGGCAGGCTGATAGTAGCTTCTCCTCCGTAATAAAGGGTATATTATCTACATCTATTTCTTCTACCATAGCCCATGGAATGTCCGGCTGATTTGGGAAGAGTGTTGTTACCACCCTGCTTAGTACCTCTGGGCACTTTGGTGGGGGTATGTAACTTCCCTTGATCTTCTTCATAACAATTATAAGGTCGGCCCCAAGGGTCTTCAGTGACCTCACCTTGCAGCTCTCTTAGACATCTTTGTTTACTCTCTCTTATATACCTTTTAAGGTTGCGCTTAGCTTCCTTAACTTTTTTGCTATAGTTCTCCACCGTATCCATTCCTCTACCGGTTCGGTAGAATTTCATCCTTGCCCGTTGTTCCAATCTTCTAGCTCGATGGCAAACGCTGCGCGCTTGTTTGATCTTGTCATTCCACAAATATGCTGATGGCCATCTTTGACTGGACACTTTTCTCGGCATTACCGCGTCGCACGCTTTGGTGAGCTGCCCCGTCATTTGTGCAGCCTTGTCGTCTGCTGATCCCGTCAATTGAATATTGTCAAACATCGTCAAGAAAAACTCCTTATCATACTCTTTGGTTTTCCATTCAATTCTTGTACTACTGAAATTTGTACAGAATTTCTTATTTGGTCCGCCTAGCTCCATTATTATAGCTATGTGATCACTATTTGTATAGTGATCACTTATGATCCATTTGCCTACCTGCCTTACGGGGCAGTTACTGACAAATGTCAAGTCTATGAATGACTCTGCATCTCCTTCGTTGAACGTGGGGGTGTTGCCTTGATTCAACAACGCCACCTCTAGTACTGTGAATGTCTCCAGTAGCACTCGTCCCCGTTTATTAGTTCTGCTACTACCCCACTCAATCGCCTATGCGTTAAAATCTTCGGCTATTATAGCTGGTTTTTTATTCCTAGCGTCTTGTACCAGCCGGTCTCGTAGCTGCTGAAACTGCTCTACTGACGCACTAGGGGGGACATAGCAATTGTATACGTGTATGCCGCCTATTTTCGCTCTTAGGAAGTCATTTTCCTTGTTTTCCATCTTGCCCTGAAAGGTTAAGTCTTTGCATGCCCAGATTGCGGCTTTACCTGAGGCGTCAGATTCCCAGTATGGTTCATTCAGATCTTTGTACTGCTCACTGACAAGAGCGACATCAACCTTGTGTTCTCGTACAAACTGGCAGAGATGGTCTTGCGCAGTCTCACAATGGTTGAGATTTAGCTGAACTATTCTCATTACCCTTTCCTGATATTTTTAAACGCTGCTTGGTAGGCTAGGCACAAGTAGCTTCCAGTGACATGGTTCGTCGGTATATTGTCGCCTATTTTACGGCACAGTAGGCAACACGGTTCGTTACGGCAGCTATTTGCTTTATGCCCCGTCATACCGCATTTGTAGCAGCATTTGCTTCTATTCTGCGGATCAGTACACTTGATAGCGACGTGGCCAAAACCAAGGAATGTATAACACCTAAGCGGCTCCTTACTGTGGTTTGACGAACGGATCCTACTATTGACCCATCCAATTTTAATTTTCTCGAGCTTTGTGAACTTGGTCGCTATTTCTTTCGACAATTGCACAACAGCTATCTGCGTTTCTCCGTACGCTTTTTTCAGCGATTTTACGGCAGTGATCTCAATCGCATCTCTTTCTCCTATTTTGAGGTAAGTATGTCGAGAACCCCTAATTTCATAGGTCTCCTCTTGCTGTAGTGTTTTTATTGCGGTTCCTTTCACTAATACTGCTTTAATCGCTGCTTGGAAGTCTGCGGTTTTAACTTCTTTTGTGCGTTTGAGCTCTATGAGGAGATCACCCGACACAGTTTTGCGTATTTTATTTACGCTATCTCCTATCGCATTCAGTTAAGGAGCAGTTCTCAATGTTGACAAAATGTCCACGTAGTTCCTTCCTTCCGGCGCCTTATTGATAAGAGCGCCAGGTCTGGTCGGTCTTGCCCGCTTTGTTTTGTCTTTGCCGGTCCTATTGTTGTTGTTAACGCCAGGGACCTTGTTCTTCTCCTTACTTGACTGTTTCTCCTTATTTTTCGCCTTTCTTGTAACGACCTCTCGCCAATTTGCCTCTTTAGGTCGTTTATTCTCTTTCTCTTTCTCCTCCTTGTTACTCCTATGCTGCGGAGTAGTTAAGGCCTCCCTTGGTTTACCCGCACTTTTTAGGCCTCAGACTTGGTGTTGTCTGAGTGTCCTTGCCTTCCGTTCCTGGACGTTGGCACTGTAGTAGGTCATCCTCCGCGCTGCACAAACTTTTATACATGACACTAATGCTTCGTGCCATGTCCTTGATAGTTTTATGGACGTTATTTTTGTCCCTTACAAACTCTCTTAGTCCCTGGATCTTTTCTCCTAGACGCTCCATATGGTCATTTTTTCTTTCAAGGTTGTAGTCCCAGTTTGAGTTACTGCCTCCTTCATTCACCTGCTCTGGTTCCGTCTGTATTGCCATTGCAGAATTAGTCTTTATTGGACTACACTCCATGTCATTTGTTTTTCTACTCAGACTGCTGTTTTCGTCCGATCTCTGGGTACGGAACCCAGTTGTTGAGACACTTTTTGGGGTATCCGAAGTCCCCAAGTTTGGTTTCTTTGATGTACTATGCATTTTTATTTTTATTTATCCTCCTCTTCCAACTTTAGTCACCTACCTTCCACTGAGCTCTCTCCGCGAAGCTATGCTTCACAGGTGTGAATTCTGGCCTCATGCCCCAGAGCAAGTCTTCCTCAGAAAGCCTCTGACCACAATAGGGCCCGTTCCGGGCGTCACCCGGCACTACTGCGATCATTGGAATTTTCGCCGGATAATAGGGCAGCTAGGGCGTGTCGGCGAAACGTCCTCCGGCTCCTGTACTTTTCGGCCGTGTCAAAACCCAGTTTATCTCGTACCCTTTCCCTTCAGCAGTCGAAGTCGAGTCGGACTGCGGCAATCGGCGAGCGCCTGTTCAGACATAACCCGAAGATCAAACCTTGTTTTCGGCAGTGACAGATCTTCAATAACGAATGTTTGAATTCCTCTCCATGTTTAGAACAAAATATTTAAAATTACTCAAAAGTGGGAGGATAACCCAGGAATAAACAATAACTAAATCTTCATTTTCGTTCACAATACGGCGACGTTTCGTCCTTTGTGGGGACCTTCTCAAGCCTTTATTAAGAATAAAATAAACACATATATAAATCAATTCATTATAGAGATCAACAGTTGTCATAATCATTATATATATATCTATACAGATGGTCATACCACAATAATAAATAAACTTAAAAAATGTCAATAAAACTGCGCAACAAAGAGACGCGAAAGTATGCGAGCTCACTTATTATCACACACACATACAGCCGCTATAGTCCAATACTATAGTACATTACATACGCAAGCATACATACGCTGCTATAGTACAATACATACGTAGATACCATTTGTACAGAAATTTGAAAAACAGAGTAAGATGCACTATCAAGAGAAAGTTTTATTTATTTAGATATCTATTTAATTTGTTATATTGTTTACTGATATTGTTAAAATCTTCTTGTTTATTAATGTTATTATTATTAATATTAATAAAAATACTTTCTGATATCAACCTTTTAAAATTATTTGATTCTTTATCTAAGATTTTGACCTTTTCATAGTTAAAAATATGTGAAAAATTATTAATAAGAGTAGGAATTGGAAGTATTTTGTCTAAAGGTGTTTTTTGTGTTCATCCATTCTCCTTTTCAAAGTTCTTTTAGTTTGGCCTACATAAGTGGCCATACAGTCGTTACATGTAATTTCATATACTACATTAGTCTCACACATTTTATCCAATTTATCCTTTCCTAATTTAATAATACTATTTAATTTATTCGACATGAAAGGTACAACAGTAAAACCATATTTTTTAAACGATGATTTACATGTGAAAAATAATTTTTCATGAAACGGAATTGATATAATATTTTTATACGTGGTTACATTATTTTTGTCTTTACTACTTGAAATACTAAACGTGTGATATCTCGTACGATAGCGTATACAACTGTCAATAAATTTTTCGGGATAACTATTGTCCACAAGAATTCCCTTAACTATGCGTAAATTTTCGCTATGAAAATCCATGTGAGAGAGAAGAAGGGCCCTATCTACTAAATTATAAATAATGTTGCGTTTTAATTGGACAGTATGATTAGAATTAAAGTTTAACACTCTATTAGTGTTTGTGGGTTTTTGATACCAATTTGTAATTATACTGTTATTATTTATTGTTAATGTAATATCTAAAAATGGAATCCTATTATTATTTTGTAATTCATGTGTAAATTGTAAGTGACTATTATAACTATTGAATTTATTTAAAACTAGATCCAACTCTGCGACGTGCTGCCTCCCAGCAGCGCGCACGCAACTCTTGCGCCTCTTCTGCGCTCGATTTATTTTTCGTCGAGGGACTCGACGCGATCACTTTAACTTGGGAGAGCTGGGAAGGAGGAAAGAAAACAATACCACAAATTTATTTAAAAAAAAAACTTTGTATTTCGCCCCAGCCCCTCCCTACAACGTGGTGGCTAGAGAAGCCTCCCACGCGTCGTACGGCCACGCAGGGCCTTCGCACTGTCTCTACTACACGTAGGTTCGGTGCTCTCCCGGTGCGTAAGCACCTGGTAAGCCACCGGCCACCCTCTCTCGGCACACGCACTCGCCTGCCTCGCACGACACGCGCCGGTCTAGCGCAGAGCCAGACCGTGCAGCTCGCTGTCGCCGGCAGCACTCACTCGCTCTATCTCTCTCTCTCTCTCTCGCACACACGACCGCGCGTGCCCGCCTCGCGTTGGCTTTTTCCTCAGCGCAACGATGCGCTGGGTCAAAGCACGACCGGCTATACCGCGCGCACTCACTCGCCGTCTCTTGTTTTCTCGCTCTCTCTCGCACGCGCTCTCTCTCTCTCTCTCTCTCACGTGCACACACGGGTCTCCGACGGCACGCTTGCTCGCGCCGGAGATTTCGCGTAAAGAACAATGAGTCTTACCTCTCGAGGGGGGGACGAGCCCCTGGTTCCCTCCTCTCCCACGAAGCGCAGGAAGCCCCGCTGCCGTCAGGCTCGCTGGCTTCCCGGGTGCCCGGGGTCTCTCTCTCTCTCTTCTCTCGGCGCCTGGCTGGCGAGGGGGCTGAAGCTCCTGGCTGGCCCCGGACGTCCTCTCGTCCTCTCCGCCGCTGATGCCTGTTAGCCGCTGGCGACGCACTCGCCAACGGGACAGGTGGATAGTCCTGGGGACGGCGTTGACACTAAGTGTCTCCGCCGTGGTTTTCACTCTCTTTCTCTCTCTCACTCTCACTGCGCACAATACCACTCGCGTGAGGCGGCACTTGTAATCGTCGACTTGTGTCGACGATGTCAGCACGAGAACTGACCCGATTTGCGCGCGCTCTCGCGAACTGCCGCGCCACATGCTTCACACATATCGCGGGCCTACTCATGTAAGAGTCGCGCTGATTGGCTCCCGGTCCGCGCGAGCCGTTGAGCCTCGTGTTGCAGTCAGCCGATAGGCTGAAAACCGCGAGACGCTGGCTCTGGCTTCGCGCGCTATCCCGCGCTCGTGTCTCTGCTTGCTGCGCCGATTTCTCAGAAATCGCGTGGCAGGCTCGACAACAAGCTGACCCGGCGCCGCTTCACCGTAAACAGTCTGGCTCTCGCATGTTTACGTGCAGGCTTAGACTCGCCGAATCGGTCGGAAATTTCCCGACTCGACTCGGCTGCGACGTACAACGTCGCAACTCATCCTCTCTCACACATAAGATTGTGTCATCAACATATCTAAAATAAAATAAAGGAATAACGTTGTGATTATTTTTTAATTCTAAAAGCACTGTAGTTTCTAAATCTTCCATCACAATATCAGCGAACAAAGGTGAGATCGGTGAGCCCATAGGTGTACCAAAAATTTGTTTATAAATTATATTATCAAACGTGACGTAAGTATTATCAAAAATAAATTTAACAGTCTCTATTATAATATCAAACGGAATTTTGGAAAGACTTTGAATTTTTTGAAAACGTTTATCTAAACTACTTAAGACCAACTCCAATGGTATATTTGTAAACAAAGAAATTACATCCAGAGACACTAAAATATATCCTTGAGGAATAAAAAAGTTAGTTAATTTTTCTTTCAATACAAAACTATTATCAATATGCGAGATAGGATTTTTAAAACAACGTCTGAGAGTCTTATCAATAATATTAGCTAAAAAGTGAGTGGGGCTATTAACTGTTGAAATAATTGGTCTAAGAGGTACATCTTTCTTGTGGATTTTTGGCAAGCCGTAAGCTCTAGCTAAAACAGTGCTTGTTTGTGTTAATTTAAATTTATCATATTTGAGATCTAAGCAGTCCTTATCGTTTAAATCAGACAAAATATTATATACGTTTTTTTGTAAGGATAAAAGGGGATTCCTTTTTACAATTTTGTATGTTTTTGTATCACTAAGTAAATTGCACATTTTTTCGTTGTAATCATCATAATTGAGACACACTGTTATATTGCCTTTATCAGCACGAGTAAAAAATATAGTCGGATTACAAACGCAAAATTCCTTAGTTAAAGTTACTTTTTGGCAAAACTCTTTATCAAAACTATTACAAGGTAAACTATTATTGCACGTTAATTCAATATTTTTAATGAGAATATCTCTGAGTTGACATTTTATATCATCCTCAAGCGAATACGTACTACTTTCAAAGTTTTTGATAGTTGTAATAATATTTTTTTTATTCAAGTTACTGTTATTATTAAAATTATGCCCCATTGAGACCACATCAATAACTTCAGAAGGAAGTTCAGTATTAGAAAGATTAATCACCCATTTCTTGTTGTCAGTTACATGATTTTTTGTATTTTTTCCGGCTATTAAATTGTTCAATTTTTTATCGAGAGAGTTTGATCGTTCAAAGTATATTTTTAAACATTTCGTTTCTGTAGATTTTAAAAATGTATCGAGTAAATTAACCTCCAAATGTAGCCCCTCCAATGTGATAGCCCTCGTGTTGCGTACTCTACATTTAAACGATAAAGACTGCTTAGATCTCAAATATGATAAATTTAAATTAACACAAACAAGCACTGTTTTAGCTAGAGCTTACGGCTTGCCAAAAATCCACAAGAAAGATGTACCTCTTAGACCAATTATTTCAACAGTTAATAGCCCCACTCACTTTTTAGCTAATATTATTGATAAGACTCTCAGACGTTGTTTTAAAAATCCTATCTCGCATATTGATAATAGTTTTGTATTGAAAGAAAAATTAACTAACTTTTTTATTCCTCAAGGATATATTTTAGTGTCTCTGGATGTAATTTCTTTGTTTACAAATATACCATTGGAGTTGGTCTTAAGTAGTTTAGATAAACGTTTTCAAAAAATTCAAAGTCTTTCCAAAATTCCGTTTGATATTATAATAGAAACTGTTAAATTTATTTTTGATAATACTTACTTCACGTTTGATAATATAATTTATAAACAAATTTTTGGTACACCTATGGGCTCACCGATCTCACCTTTGTTCGCTGATATTGTGATGGAAGATTTAGAAACTACAGTGCTTTTAAAATTAAAAAATAATCACAACGTTATTCCTTTATTTTATTTTAGATATGTTGATGACACAATCTTATGTGTGAGAGAGGATGAGTTGGATCTAGTTTTAAATAAATTCAATAGTTATAATAGTCACTTACAATTTACACATGAATTACAAAATAATAATAGGATTCCATTTTTAGATATTACATTAACAATAAATAATAACAGTATAATTACAAATTGGTATCAAAAACCCACAAACACTAATAGAGTGTTAAACTTTAATTCTAATCATACTGTCCAATTAAAACGCAACATTATTTATAATTTAGTAGATAGGGCCCTTCTTCTCTCTCACATGGATTTTCATAGCGAAAATTTACGCATAGTTAAGGGAATTCTTGTGGACAATAGTTATCCCGAAAAATTTATTGACAGTTGTATACGCTATCGTACGAGATATCACACGTTTAGTATTTCAAGTAGTAAAGACAAAAATAATGTAACCACGTATAAAAATATTATATCAATTCCGTTTCATGAAAAATTATTTTTCACATGTAAATCATCGTTTAAAAAATATGGTTTTACTGTTGTACCTTTCATGTCGAATAAATTAAATAGTATTATTAAATTAGGAAAGGATAAATTGGATAAAATGTGTGAGACTAATGTAGTATATGAAATTACATGTAACGACTGTATGGCCACTTATGTAGGCCAAACTAAAAGAACTTTGAAAAGGAGAATGGATGAACACAAAAAACACCTTTAGACAAAATACTTCCAATTCCTACTCTTATTAATAATTTTTCACATATTTTTAACTATGAAAAGGTCAAAATCTTAGATAAAGAATCAAATAATTTTAAAAGGTTGATATCAGAAAGTATTTTTATTAATATTAATAATAATAACATTAATAAACAAGAAGATTTTAACAATATCAGTAAACAATATAACAAATTAAATAGATATCTAAATAAATAAAACTTTCTCTTGATAGTGCATCTTACTCTGTTTTTCAAATTTCTGTACAAATGGTATCTACGTATGTATTGTACTATAGCAGCGTATGTATGCTTGCGTATGTAATGTACTATAGTATTGGACTATAGCGGCTGTATGTGTGTGTGATAATAAGTGAGCTCGCATACTTTCGCGTCTCTTTGTTGCGCAGTTTTATTGACATTTTTTAAGTTTATTTATTATTGTGGTATGACCATCTGTATAGATATATATATAATGATTATGACAACTGTTGATCTCTATAATGAATTGATTTATATATGTGTTTATTTTATTCTTAATAAAGGCTTGAGAAGGTCCCCACAAAGGACGAAACGTCGCCGTATTGTGAACGAAAATGAAGATTTAGTTATTGTTTATTCCTGGGTTATCCTCCCACTTTTGAGTAATTTTAAATATTTTGTTCTAAACATGGAGAGGAATTCAAACATTCGTTATTGAAGATCTGTCACTGCCGAAAACAAGGTTTGATCTTCGGGTTATGTCTGAACAGGCGCTCGCCGATTGCCGCAGTCCGACTCGACTTCGACTGCTGAAGGGAAAGGGTACGAGATAAACTGGGTTTTGACACGGCCGAAAAGTACAGGAGCCGGAGGACGTTTCGCCGACACGCCCTAGCTGCCCTATTATCCGGCGAAAATTCCAATGATCGCAGTAGTGCCGGGTGACGCCCGGAACGGGCCCTATTGTGGTCAGAGGCTTTCTGAGGAAGACTTGCTCTGGGGCATGAGGCCAGAATTCACACCTGTGAAGCATAGCTTCGCGGAGAGAGCTCAGTGGAAGGTAGGTGACTAAAGTTGGAAGAGGAGGATAAATAAAAATAAAAATGCATAGTACATCAAAGAAACCAAACTTGGGGACTTCGGATACCCCAAAAAGTGTCTCAACAACTGGGTTCCGTACCCAGAGATCGGACGAAAACAGCAGTCTGAGTAGAAAAACAAATGACATGGAGTGTAGTCCAATAAAGACTATTTCTGCAATGGCAATACAGACGGAACCAGAGCAGGTGAATGAAGGAGGCAGTAACTCAAACTGGGACTACAACCAATAAACAATAACAAGATTTAGTTATTGTTTATTCCTGGGTTATCCTCCCACTTTTGAGTAATTTTAAATATTTTGTTCTAGATCTTCAATAAGCTGTTTGGTCCGCGGGAGATATTTTAATTTTCTCCAACCTTCGGTTTGCAGCACTACGTACGTAGTATTATGCGCTTACAGCGAACGTTCCTCTATCCGCCACCCGAGGACGCGCCACATGGGGTACAGCTCCCCTTCGTGGTGCCTGAGTCTGTGTGTGTGTGTGGTGTGTGTGTGTTTTTGGTCTGTAGGCATATTTTAAGATGCTCTGTCGATTGGCGTTTGACTTTCCAAATATTTTGAAAATTGACAGTTCTTTAAAGCCGAATTCTGCGGGATATCAGTTGTCATCCATAAGCTCGAGCGCAGCGTCTGAGACTTAGAGCTGGTACTCTCTTCTCTCACTCTCTCTCACTCTTTCTCTCTCTCTCTCTCTCTCTCTCTCTCTCTCTCTCTCTCTGTCGTGATGTCAGTGTCTTCGTTAACAATTACGACGATGACGACGTCATTCCAAGAAATCTGTAGCTGAAACTCTGGAAAATATATATATGAGTAGTAGCGTCTTATTGTCGTCCTCTCAGTCAGCAGTATCAGCAAAAACTGAACGTGAGACTTTTTGATATTTCTCAAGTCTCATCGGTATCAGTGTCATTGTTTTAGAATCGAGAAATACAGGCGAGGCAGTCGATACAGATCATCGAGAGTAGCAACCATCGGCTTCTAGTCGTAATTATTGAGACGATTAAAATTAAAGATGAATTCTCGGTTTTTAATTATAAATTTTAACCATCTCAAAACTTAGTTTCAAAAGCAAACCTAGGAACATCTGAAAATCATCAAGATGATATACGCAATGATGAGTGGTGAAAATTTATAATTATTTATATATTTTTAAAATTTAATTATTAAATGTTCCCCACTCCAGTTTCAGGAAAAGATAAAATCATATCGAGAAGAAAACAAAGCAGCTCATTGAGAGGTGAAGGTGAACCACCATCAAATGTAAATAGTTGTAAATATTAAGCTTGTCAATATAATTTATTTTATCTTGTTTCTGTACGTTATAATGGCACACTCTAATATTTAAGTTTTAGAGGCAACGATGGAAAGACCCCGAACACATCAACCAATTCATCTGAGAAATGATACCATTAATAGAGGACGTAAAAGCCGTAGACAAAGCAGTAGCAGTAGTAGTAGCAGTAGCGGAAGAAAGTACACGTTCCAAATTAGTGCGTTGTTCAAAAAGTATGCACATACTGCCTGGAGATTGAAGATATTTCCATTAGATGTGAAATGTGTGGTATTGTGATACGTGTTCAATCGTAAGCCGCTGAGGTAACTCTTTGAACTGTCTTTAGCACCAATGCAGCAGTTTCATCAGGTCATATGCATCGCCCACAATTTGATATAAGCGGGCCTGATGGGAGGAAGAGAGGGCGCTCGATGGCGCGGGGAAGCCTGCTGAGGCCGGTTGGACCTGCTTAATCCTTCCTGCTCCTGGGCAGGGAAAGGGGTAGGTGAAGCGAAGTGATCCCCTCGTGCCGGTTCGCTGATCAGGGAGCGCCCGTTGAGGCGCCCTGGATGAGTCCTTTGTCGGCTGCTGCTGTGCTCGTTTCTGTCTGGGCAGTGAGCGCCCGCTGAGGCGCCCTCGGTGCAGTCGCTGCTGGACTGAATCCCTCGACGGTGCTTCCAGTTGCCTAGAGAGCGGACACTGTTCGGATCTCTCTAGGTCGGCTCTGTGAGAGAGCCTGGACGAGGGAGGGCCGCCCAACCCGGTGAGAACTCACCACAGCTAATGGGGAAAAGGGGAAAGAGAAATTTATCTTTCTTTTGTTGCGGGCCAGCCCCAATGAAGGAACCGACCACACAGAAATGACTAGAGGACGCGAAGCGTCTTAGTCGTCGAACGTCAGGTCGACTTGTTCGTCAGCCGCTGGCTTCGGAGCCGTCTTGCGTACCGCTAGGAGGAGGGGAGGTACCACGGGAGCGATGCGAACCAGCTTAGGTTTGCCTCGTGCTGGAGGAGCGGTGAATTTGCGTTTGAGCGGAGGAGTCGGCTTCGCCGCTCTCTTGGCCCCGATCTTCCGCGAGATGATCTCGAGCCGGGGTGTGGACGACTTCAGGAGTTCCCGGAGATCCGGCGAGGGCTGGCGGCTCGGGAGGTCGATCAGTTTTAGGTGCTCTGGCCACTCTGCACAGAGCGCTCCGTCATCCGGTGAAGGTGAATCCGCAGCGTTGGTGAGAGCGAGCGGTGAGGTCTGCTGGTCGTCGGTCTGGGTGCCGTTGTCCTGGTGAGGGCACTCAGTCTGGGTGGCGGCGTCGGCTGGATTGGCTCTACGCTGTAGTCGCTCCAGGATGGTGATGCGCCGGTTGGCTGTGGCCAAGTAACCGTGGAGCAGCTCCAACTCGGCCCGGTAAGCCTCTCTCCCACTCTCTCTCATGGGCGTGGGATTAGAGGAGGTGAAAGGTGAGGGAAGGGCGAAATAATTACGCTGGTAATTATTCAAAACAAAAGAACGGTTTATTCCTCGCTTGACTAATACTCGCACTTGCCTAGGCTCGGCTTTCTTTGGTCGGTGAGGACCGTTGGAGGTGGTGTCTTGGCCGTGTCGGCCGGCCTCTTTATATGCCCCTCGCGGTGCTGCATTGCTAGTGGGCAACGCGCCGGAGGAGCGTGGCCACCTAGCGTCGGCGCACGGTACTAGCGGCGCGGCGTTCGGGGCTTGTCGCGAGAGAGCCTATGGGTGGGTTATTACAAATTCACAAGGATTCGACGCACAGTTCGTATTCATACACATTGTGGAAACAGTTAACAAGGCAGGAGTTTTACCATCGGTCGTGATGAACGGATAAAAAATAATTCTAATGGAAGTAGTAAAGACAAAATTCATCGACAACTTGAACTGCTTCCA
The DNA here is from genome assembly GCA_020010945.3 of Muscidifurax raptorellus. Lineage (NCBI taxonomy): Eukaryota > Metazoa > Arthropoda > Insecta > Hymenoptera > Pteromalidae > Muscidifurax > Muscidifurax raptorellus. The sequence continues at coordinate 1,918,841 of JAHUUD020000012.1, forward strand.
CATGCCTCTCAGTAGTTTATCAAAAGCCTACGGTTTATTGGACGTCGGGGAGAAAGGAACCTTTCTACATTTATTCAACACGGAAGAAAATCAATTTTACGAAGGTCCTCTACCACCTCTCGAATCACATGCATTTGATTCGATGAGCACCGGTGAACGGAAAAAATTTTAAAATGATACGATGAACGAGTGCGAAAAAATTACACGTTTAATTTGTAAAGAGAAATTCTGAACTATTGGAAACAAGATGTAGCATTTTTGAAATTAACATGTTTAACTTTTCACAAAATATTTGCAAAATTCAATGTTGATTCATTTGCCAAGTGTACAACTATAGCCTCTACTTGTATGAGGGTTGTTAGAAAAACTTTTTTGAAGAAAAACCAAATAGGCATCGTGCCACCTCATGGTTACATATTCAATCAATCTGAAATCGCTATCCGGTGGCTCTCGTGGATGGAAAAGCAGATTCTCCATCGTGACATCGAACATGCAGGACGAGGTCGTGAAAAGAGGTTGCCCGAGGACATTCTGGTTGATGGCTTTATTCCACCACGAGACAATGAAGACCATCGTGGTATAGTATTACAGTTCCACGGCTGTTTTTGGCATGCTTCTCCTTAATCCTATAGGGTAAACCGAGATGTAGATTTGGCCAGTGGTGAAACAATGGTTGCTAGATATGAGAGGACAATAGCTACAAGTGATAAGATAAGAACAGCAAATTATCAGTTGATTGAATCAGTTGATCAATAAATCTATTGATCAGTGGGAGCGCCAGTTTAATAGTGAGATCTCGCAAAATGAAGAACTCGTGAACTTTATTCGTGAAAATGTGGTGGAGAAAACTGCTCAATCCTCGAGAAGCATTTTTCGGCGGACGCACGGGCAACACAGTGAAAGTGTATGATTACCAGGGTGAGGAGAAGATCAATTATATCGATGTGTGCTCCCTTTATCCGTTCATTTATAAGATAGTCAAGTATCCCATTGGGCACCCAAAAATTTAAGTCGGTGAGATTGAATGTAGACAACTAATAGGTGCAAATAACGATGTTTCACAAGTGAATGGACTGATTGCGTGTAACCTACTATTACAGCAAAAATTCATATCATCCTGTGCTACCTGTAAAAATACACGATAAATTGATACTTCCTCTATGCTGGACATGCTGCGAAGAGCTAATACAGGATAACTGCCCACACGAAGATCCTGAAGAGCGAATATTGCGAATATTGCGAGGGACTTGGGTGACGGAAAAAGTGAAAGTTTCTGTCTCATTGGGATATGTGGTCAAGACTATTCATGAAATTTGGCAGTACGAAATGACACAGTACTATCAGCAAGAAGAATGAAAAGGTGGAAGTTATTTTTGCCGAATATATCAATGAGCATTTTATCCAAAAAGTCATGGTATCGGGATTCTCACCAGGCTGTGAGACAGAAGAGGAGAAGAAGCACTACGTGAGAGATTTAGAACGTGATGAGGGCATATAATTAAACAAGGATGACATTTTTCCAAATGCGCAATTACGATCTGTTGCAAAATTGTGTCTGAATTCTCTGTGGGGAAAGATTGGTCAATGCGAAGATTTGACAAAAACTGTGGTGGTGAAGAATGCAGAGACTTTAATGACTTTACTCACTAGTGCGGAGATAGAGGTTATCGGTATTCTACCCGTCAATATCGACACACTCTACGTGAATCAGTGCTACAGAGATGAGGCTCCGACATCTTTGGTGGTATCATCATCAGCGGGTAGTGTAGTTCTTGCAGCATTTACAATGGCACAAGCACGTCTCAAATCGTTTGGATATCTACATGCCTTGGGTCCTCGAGGTTGTTATTACACCCATTCAGTTTTCTATGTTAGCACGGGTCAAAGAGGGGAGTAAAATTTACCGATAGGCACAACACTGGGTAGTTTGATGGATGAACTAGCAGACAATGGTCCTGGTGCTTACATATCAACCTTTTTATCGGGTGGTCCAAAGTTTTATGCGTACAAATATAGGAAACTGAACGGTGGAGAGTAGTGTGCGAGCAAAGTTAAAGGTATCGTCTAAATTATGCCCACAATCAACAAATTAATTTCAATTCGATTCGAGAGTTGATTACTTCACCACACATGGAAATAGTTTAAACGAATTCCTCTATACGTCGAACCATATTTCATGACGTAATAACGCAAAATAAGACAAAGACATGCAAACCAGTGTACGCCAAACGATGATTCGTAGATTAGATAAAAGATAGATTTAGATAAAAGTTATCTGAACCCATTGAACGACAACTAACACCACACACACACACACACACACACACACCGCCACGAGAGGGAGCTGTACCCCATGTGGCGCGTCCTCGGGTGGCAGATAGAGGAACGCTCGCTGTAAGCGCATAGTACTACGTACGTAATGCTGCAAACAGAGGGTAGAAGAGAAATAAAATATCTCCCGCGGACCAAGCAGCTTATTGAAGATATGTCACTACCGGAAACAAGGTTTGATCTTAGGGTTATGACTAAGCAGGCGCTCGCCGATTGCCGCAGTCCGACTCGACTTCGGCTGCTCAAGGGAAAGGATACGAGACAAACTGGGTTCTGACACTCCCAGGCTGCCGGAAAGTACAGGGGCCCGGGGATGTTTCGCCGACACGCCCCAGCTACCCTATCATCCGGCGAAAATCCCAATGATCTCAATAGTGCCGGGAGGCGCCCGGAACGGGCCCTATTGTGGTCAGAGGCTTTCTGAGGAAGACTTGCGCTGGGGCGTGAGGCCAGAATTCACACCTGTGAAGCATAGCTTCGCGGAGAGAGCTCAGTGGAAGGTAGGTGACTAAAGTTGGAAGAGGAGGATAAATAAAAATAAAAATGCATAGTACATCAAAGAAACCAAACTTGGGGACTTCGGATACCCCAAAAGGTGTCATTAGAAACTGGGTTCCCTACCCAGAGATCGGACGATAACAGCAGTCTCAGTAGAGAAACGATTGCCATGGAGTGTAGTCCAATAAAGACTATTTCTGAAAGGGCAATACGGACGGAACAAGAGCAGCTAAATCAAGGAGGCAGTAACTCAAATTGGGACTACAACCTTGAAAGAAGAAATGACCAGCTGGAGCGTCTAGGAGAAAAGATCCAGGAACTAAGAGAGTTTGTAAGGGACAAAAATAACGTCCATAAAACTATCAAGGACATGGCACGAAGCATTAGTGTCATGTATAAAAGTTTGTGCAGCGCGGAGGATGACCTGCTACAGTGCCAACGTCTAGGAACGGAAGGCAAGGAAACTCAGACAACACCAAGGCTAAAACCGAAAAAGGCGGGTAAACCAAGGGAGGTCTTAAATACTCCGCAGGATAGGAGTAACAAAGAGGAGAAAGAGAGTAAAAGACCTAAAGAGGCAACTTGGCAAGAGGTCGTTACAAGAAAGGCAAAAAAAAAGGAGAAACAGTTAAGTAAGGAGAACAACAAGGCTCCTGGCGTTAACAACCAGAGTAGGACCAGTAGAGAGAAAACACAGCGGGCAAGACCGACCAGACCGGACGCTCTTATCATTAAGGCGCCGGAAGGAAGGAGCTACGTGGACATTTTGTCAACATTGAGAACTGTTCCTTCACTGAATGCCATAGGAGAAAGCGTAAATAAAATACGGAGAACGGTGGCGGGAGATCTCCTCATAGAGCTCAAACGCACAAAAGAAGTTAAAACCGCAGACTTCCAAGAAGCGGTTAAAGCAGTACTAGTGGAAGGAACCACAATAAAAACACTGCAGCAAGAGGAGACCTTTGAAATAAGGGACCTCGACATACTTACTTCAAAAGAGGACGTACTGGAGGCCTTGCAAAGGGAAATAGGAAAAAGAGATGTGATTGAGACCACTGCCGTAAAATCGCTGAGAAAAACGTACGGATACACGAAGATAGTTGTTGTGCAATTGTCGAAGGAGATAGCGACCAAGTTCACAAAGCTAGAGAAAATTAAAAATGGATGGGTCAATGGTAGCATCCGTTGGTCAAACCGCAGTAAGGGGCCGCTTAGGTGTTATAAATGCCTTGGTTTTGGCCACGTCGCTGTCAAGTGTACTGATCCGCAGGATAGAAGCGAATGCTGCTACAAATGCGGTAAGACGGGGCATAAAGCAAATAGCTGTCGTAACGAACCGTGTTGTTTACTGTGCCGTAAAAAAATCAGGACAGGGTAATGAGAATAGTTCAGCTAAATCTGAACCATTGTGAGACTTTCAAGACCTACTCTGTCAGTTTGTTCGAGAACACAAGGTCGATGTCGCTCTTGTCAGTGGGCAGTACAAAGATCTCAATGAGCCGATATTAGACCGGCTGGTACGAGACGCTAGGAATAAAAAACCAGCTATAATAGCCGGAGATTTTAACGAATGGGCGATTCAGTGTGGTAGTAGCAGAACCAATTAACCGGGACGAGTTCTACTGGAGGCATTCACGCTACTAGACGTGGTTTTGCTGAATCAAGGCAACACCCCCACGTTCAAAGAAGGAGATGCAGAGTCATTCATAGACTTGACATTTGTTAGTAACTGCCCCGTAAGGCAGGTAGGCAAATGGATCGTGAGTGATCACTATACAAATAGTGATCACATAGCTATAATAACGGGCAAGGAGGAAATTCTACCGAACCGGTAGAGGAATGGATACGGTGGAGAACTGTAGCGATAAAATGAAGGAAGCTAAGCCCAACCTTAAAAGGTGTATAAGAGAAAGTAAAAAAAGATGTCTAAGCTGCAGATGAGGTCAATGAAGACCCTTGGGCCGACCTTAAAAAATTGTTATGAAGAATATCAAGGGAAGTTATATACCCCCACCGAAGTGCCCGGAGGTACTAAGCAGGGTGGTAACATCACTCTTCCCGAATTAGCCGGACATTACATGTGCTATGGTAGAAGAAATAGATGTAGATAATATACCCTTAATTACGGAGGAGGAGCTACTATCAGCCTGCCGGAGGGTTGGAAACAACAAGGCTCCAGGACTTGATGTCATACCTAATATTGCATTGAAACATGCCATCCAGGCTCACCCAGCAGAGTTTATAGACTTGTACAACACTTGTCCCAAAGAAAGAACGGGAACGGTGGGTGGGTGGAGGGAGGGAGGGTCGGAGGGAGGGAGGGAGGGAGGGAGGGGGAGAGAGAGAGAGAGAGAGAGAGAGAGAGAGAGAGAGAGAGAGAGAGAGAGAGAGAGAGAGAGAGAGAGAGAGAGAGAGAGAGCGAGAGCGAGAGCGGGAGAGGGAGAGGGAGAGAGGGAGAGAGAGAGAGAGAGAGAGAGAGAGAAAGAGAGTGAGAGAGAGAGAGAGAGAGAGAGAGAGAGAGAAGAGAGAGAGAGAGAGAGAGAGAGAGAGAGAGAGAGAGAGAGAGAGAGAGAGAGAGAGAGAGAGCTGTACCGCACTAGTGGAACGGGTTTAGCGCACAGCCATTCTAATTGGCACACCTTACGTTATGGCGCCCCGACACGACGCCAACTCCCCAAATTATGGCGCGCGGACAATTGCCAGCGGATCGAGAGCCCCGTTACGACACTAGGGGGCACCTACTATTTGGAGCCCATTATGAAGTGAATGCCAATTCATAATGGGCTCGCGTTTGCTCACTTTTCGTCCGACCATCGTTCTACTTAGCTGCTCTTCAGTTGGTTGGAGTCATTGCAGATCCACATCATAGGACGCCATTTTGTGGGTTCAAGTAGAGGTAGCCAGAGGAATATTTATAGTCTAGGCTCATAGTATCTAGGGTGAGAGCAATCTGGGAGTATAGTAGGTGCTGGTAATTTCCGAGTATCGCCGTAGTATTTTGCCAGAAATCAATACCGTTGTACTAAGTAATTACGTTCTGACGTAAGGTGTGGGTCTAAGTAACTATTGGTACATTATCTGTACTTCCTTTTTTCTAACAATTTCTCGAGATGGCGTTGTCGCCAAAACTATCAACTATTGTATTTGGGATAATGACACCAACCCTCTTTGAGGAGTTGGGTTATAGGAATTACGCGCGTTGAGATCGTTCGAGAGAACGACATTCGCGTTTTGCAGGAAAGTCAGTAAATAAGGACGCTTAGTTCATTGAAGTCCATTGAAGCCGCGGATAAGAGCACGTTATCGCAAAGTAAATTCTCGCATATCTGGTATCAGCGCGATTAAGATTTATTAATTAACTAATTATTAATGAATTTAACTGTGACTTTATTAAATCGTTGCCATCGTTATCAGTATTTTGCGGTGCTCCAACGTACATTATTTAAACTCTGGGACATCTTGTAGTCAGACAAATGCTGACGGGGGTTTGCAGAATACATCGTACTATTGATTTTACAGCATAAAATTAATTGGAGTATTATTGTTTGTTTAGCCTCTATCACGCCAGACAGAACATTCTCTTGAGATCGCAAGAATCTGTACTGAGTTGTAGCTCGAGTATAATAAATTATAGTGATCATTGCCCGAGACTTCGTCTCTATAAAAGCGTAATATTACATATACAAATGTTATTATCGAAGAATAAATTTTCAAAAGAATACATTTTTACAAGAATTGAGAAAAATGTATTCTGCATAACATTTTTACTTTTGTTACATTTTTATTTAATTATTTTCTCTTTACTTGGTTATAGAAACAGTGCCGAATCTATACAAGGAAATCACCTCGGGACAATAATAGAAAGATTACGTAAAGATTCAATTTCTTATGATATATTCAATCGAGAAGATGTAATTGACGGTAATTATAAGCAACCATCCCTACAATACGAAGAGATACGACGAAAAATAAGAAGCGATGTACAGGAAATGTGGTAAATGACAATTTTTTGCAGTCTTTCTATTTTCCTTTTTTATTTATGTATATACATATATTTTTAAAATAAATTTATTGATATCTACGAACGCAGTAAGCGAACATAAAAAGTTAGAATAAATTACATAACAAACGTTTTAAACTTACATTAAAATAATATTTGACTTTGGTCACCAATAGTCCTGAAATCGACAAAAGCACAGTCTACATCTTTCTCTAACTGAGAAACATAATAATTATAATAATAAACTAACATATAGCGTCTAAGATATAACCTTTCGTCATCTTACCGATGAGCCTCACCGAGAGGTTCGGGACAACACGTATATTTACATGTTATTTTTTCATTTTTCTTAACATTTTAAATTGTAACCTTTTATTTTCTTTTAATTCGTTCGTTGAAACCAATAAATTCATTTTAAAATTAAAATTTTAAATATCGAATGTTAAACTTATATTAAAATATATAAATATATAAAACATTTATCCAGAAAAAATATTACGGTGACATAAAAGTATCACCTGTAAGACCTACAGAGGTACACACAGGTCCTTGTTGGAAGGTCTGTTATATAACAATATAAAAATAGTTTCAAAAATAAGATTTATATATTGAAACTTATAAAGATATAATTTCCTAAAAAAATTTTTATTTGTCGCATTAACAAGATATACAGGGTGTCTGATAAGTTCCGGACCGGCATAATAACATATGAACTAACAATGGTAAAAAAAAATAAAAACACATGGTTGTTAGGATTTTTTCCCAGCTTTCCAATGGGGACCTTCAATTTGACCTTGACTATGTACATCAAGGTCATTCGAAGGTCAAATCGATTTTTTTTAATAGAACCCTCCATTTTTTACCCCGTAAATGAAGGGAATGGAAAATTTAGCATTCATATATCATATATTAATATATTTAATGATTATGACCTGCAAGGCCATTTGTAGATTAAATCGTGGATAATTTTGGGTCTTAAAAACGTATCCAATTTTAATCTTAACTTAACTTGATTGCTTTATTGTAAATTCTACATCATCAACTCAAATTATTCCGGTATTCAAACAACCCCATGGTTGAACGTCCCTGACATTATACATTTTTTAGTTATCATTATCTTATTTCTAAACTGCTTTAGCATAATTTTCACCCTGTAGACTCAAATTACTCCACTTCTACTTTCACTTATTAATTGTTTAAATTTTCTCGACACAAATAATAATAATAATAATAATAGTAACGTCTCAATTTTTAAACCTTCTATTAAATAGACAAAACTTGTTTCAATGAATAATGAACATTAACAATTTAAAGAAGGGTTCATAATAAACCATAAAACTATTTTTAAAATTAAATTTTAATTTGACCATCAGAGATATTGTTAATCAAGAATTTCTAAAAAATTTCTTCGTTTAATCTTTTCAGCCTCAGTCATCTTTCATTCAATTTCAATTTACCAAAGCTCATTTTTTATTTCTTAGTATCTCGTGATATGTAGATATTGACAACATTTTTTCTGGGAAAGAAGTATTTCTTTAATTTTGTCTTGAAAATAGTGTTTTCTCGTTCATTGGTCATTTTCTCGTCGAATATTTTTCAGTGGTTAATTTGTCATTTTTCGCAGTCGTGCACATTTATTATCTGCACATAAACATGCAACGACTTAATGAAAGAGAAAGAATTTCACTGTTGATGATGATAGGTTGGGGTGAACTTAAACGATTTTACGAAGATGCCAAAACTCTCTTCAATGGAACTTTCAGACTTGGCCTTACTCCAATTTCTAAATTTACAGTATCGAGGGCTGTCAGACGGTTTTATGATACAGGAAGTGTAGAAGATCGTCCTCGTTCTGGAAGACCGTCTACTGCAACAAACGAAAACAAATCACTAGATGTCTTATTGTCACTCACAGAGGATCCTCATACTTCAATACGCAAAATGTCTCAACAATATGAAATAAGCAAGTTTTCTATTCAGAAAATATTAAAAACTAACAAATTCCATCCATTTAAGGTTAATCCTGTGCAAGAGCCGAATGAAGATGATTTTAATAGGAGAGTTGAGTTTGGCGAAGAAATGATGTCTAGGATTGTTGAAGATCCCAATTTTGCCTCCAATATAGTCTTTTCAGATGAAGCTACTTTTTAATTAACTGGTACTATGATTAGGCATAACTGCAGATATTGGGCTCAGCAAAATCCTCACTGAATGCACGAAGACAAAACCAAATATCCTGAAAAATTAAATGTTTGGACTGGAATACTGAATAATCAATTGATTGGTCCCTTTTTCATGGAGGGTAATTTAAATGTAGCAAAATATGAGGACATGTTACGGACGCAAATCGTTCCTAGAATTATAGAGGTTACGGGAGCCAATTTTGAACACACGTGGTTCAAGCAGGATGGTGCAGCAGCTCACTATGGACGCAATGTTCGACAGTATTTGAATACTGTATTCATTGATCGCTAGATTGGCCGCAGAGGTATTATCGAATGGCCCGCCAGATCACCTGATCGGACTCCTCTAGATTTCTTCCTCTGTATATAGTATATATATATAATAACAGCAAAAATCGTGTGTAGTTCTTAGATATTTATTGGCTAGACTTTAAGTAAACAATGGCAAGACAACAAGTTAGAGAAGAAAAAAAGACAAGGAACGACATTCACAAACGACGGGGGAACGTACTCCACTGTGATAGTTTTAAATCAGCAGGAACGTACTCCCCTTGATTTTGCGCAAACACGGATCTATATTACTTGAGTAGCGTGGTTGTCGGAAACGAGGGTACGTACGAGATCGAGAGCGAATTTTTGGAAACAATGATAAGGATGGCGCGTGTCGAGGAGGTCGATTAATGTGAGGGGTGAATAATACTTGCCCATCAGCCTCACTAATTTCACTCGCGTCTCTCGGAATGTCACTCACCTCGGAATGAAGCGCAGGATGTTTTACTGTCACACTCCACGACCGGGAAGGATGTTTTTTTGGAAGATGTTTTCAGTTTCACTGTGGTAGAAGCTCGTTGTTCTCGCTCAGATGGTTAAATGTAAAGTGACGGCTCGATCGTGTACATAGTCGAGCCCGCCCCTCTTCACCCGATCCTTTCGCCCCTCAGCGAGCCTATCGGTCGTACGAGTCTCCCGACACGACCGAACCCGACAGAAGCCGAGCTCCCCGCGCATATCCTTTGTTTTCCGACGAAACATACATTGTAACGCTGGATTTTACTCGTCAGTGTTACCGTTGTAATAATCTGTCTCCCTACGCTCGTTCCAATGCATACGAGGCGACAGGCCGCCTCAGCCCTGGGCGCCAGGCACCGGAGCGCCAGGGATCCCACGATACCCTTACGTTGAGATGCCGCCCCATGTCGAAAACATCAGTTCATCCACCAGCTCGGCCAGCCAGTAATCGAATAAATATACATGAATATGAAACAATCACAAAAGGTCCTGGGTACTAATACGAATTAAATGCTTGACTGTCGGCGTTGGCTTTCTTTTTATTTCTTTTCACAATTCCTATTCCTTATTATTTTACATTAATTGCGACCTCCAGTCGCGTAATTCTTCAAACTATGACGTCCCCGTCGATCTCAGTCATACTCACACCTTGACCCGCATGTCATCTCGCCGAGATTCGAACGAGAGAATGCCGACGCACGCCCTGAGCGCGTATCCAGTCAACTCTAGATTCTTCTCAACTGACTCGACGCCGAAACCGCTCGTGTCCGCCGGTATAACCTCCTAGCCGCGGCGTGTTCGTCAACACGCCGCCGGACGGCTTACCAGACGCGGACGGGAACAGCTGCCACGCCCTTCTGATCGTCTACCGGTGCCGACGATCGTAGCGTCCGTCGCAGTCTGCTCTCACGAGACTATGGTTTCCCGCCCCAACAATAGCCGTTCTCTCCCAACGTACGGATGTCTCCAGGCGTGCCCGCTGATTTCGAAGCAATTACTCACACACTCCATAGCCTGACATCTGTCTTAACTGGACCGCTGTCCCTAATATCACACTTAAATCACATCGAGTCTTAATCTAATCTAATTACTAAGTTTATTCTAATATAAACTAACGCGAGTATTAGAACTAGCGATATGTGATCGTGATATGTGTCGTGTAGGTCCAGGTTGTGTTGTATACGAGAGCGAGGACGATAACTTGTTAGTGTCAGTCTTATTTTTGTCATTACGTTATTTGGTGGGGGGGGGGCAAGGTGGGGGGAGGTGGGTGGTGGGTGTTGCCAAAAGAATTATATATATATAGTTCTAAGCATGATTTCAGTTTGAAATACCCTCCACTTAATAAAGTTAAGTTGTTTAAACATTTACGTTATTTTTTTAATGATTTGTCCATCTACCTACCCCTACACTTACCCCTTGATTTTCCTATCTGTTCATATTTGACGGTATATCATACAGATGTTACATCATACGATGATCGGTATATGCTAGAATACGCACTTTGATATTTCAACATATTTGATATTTTTTGTTAAGCCATTTAACTTCTCGCTAGAGTCGATTGTTCTCAATGGAATCAAATCTTCTCTGCATTATCCGGTTTGAGGCCGTCATACTTTTACTACTTAAATAGTAAAATATGACCGCATTAACAGTATCGATTCCTAATTACATTAAAAAGTGAGACTTAAAGGATAAGATGAAACCAATAGCGAAATTTGAGAATCCCAAACAAATATAGGAAGTTAGTAGATTATGAAAGTCCAGTGTGATTACTCAAAGATATTGGGTACATACTATTTGTTTACTGTTGAAGAGAATATTTGACGTTACATCATACAAATGTTAGATTATACAACGATCGATATACAGTAAAATATTTGATATTTTTTGTAAAATTTAAATTTTAGATGACAGTTTTCTATACCATCTAAAATGTACTGTCAGCAGCATATTGTATTACAGTCATAATACAATATACTTCAGGTGCGTTGTTTTTTTTGTTTTTTTTTGCATAAAAATTACCAATAGTTTGATATAATTTATTCACATGATTGAATTATATAAAATTATGGTTATTGTGCAAAATGAATTTTGTTCTAAAGATTGTGCATTTATAAACAAAATGATTATTACTGATTCATTTTTAGCAATTAGAATTTTTATCCAATATTCCAAAAAAAAACCGTTCTTCTAATAAATTAAGTTTTTAAGATACTTTAATTAACACACTTAAGTACAATCATTTAAGATGTTCATATACATCAATAACTTGATAGTATATTTTACATAATGTATAAAAATTCTTTCTATTAATAATATAGTATATAGAAGAAATGAAATAGATCGAAGTATCTTCAGATGATTGAGATGACACATTTTCAAATGAAGATAAAGTGGTTATGGATGAAGAACCATCTCATGATGAGCCTTATGCAGATGTAGGCTTAAAATTTGTAATCTCACAAAACAGTAAAATCATACATATAAAATTACTATCCTTTAAAAATTAGATTTTAAAATTAGGGGGTTGGTGTGCGGAAGGAGCAGGAGGACCCCTTCCCCCCATATTATTATATTTATAATTTTTTATTAATTTTTCAGATATTGTTATTACTTATTAAAAAAACGAAATATGTTAAATAATTGCAACAACGTACACTCGACACGAAAAATATCTGTTTCAAACTATTTAAATTTCGTATCGCATAATATGGACCTTTTGAAGAATAAGAATTTTTTGGGATGACCTTGGTTTTGACTCTGAGGTACCAAACGGTCTTTATATTTAGATTCAGCGGCCCAAAAAATATGTCAGAATGATAACTTGACTCGATTTCACTAATGGTCGAGGATTTGACCTTCAAACGACTTCCAAACGGGCACCGGATTTGGATTCGGCGATACCGAAAACATAACGACAGTAGTTTGACCCATGAAAAGCCATTATCTTATTTGTCATACGAATCTTCCATCGAACAACATTAAGTGAACTTCATATGACCTTGCGGGTTATATTTAAAAAAATTGAATATCTATCTGGACGTAAAATTTCCCGCTCTTTCAGAATCTTCAGTCAAAAATTCATATTTCCTAGAATAAACAGCTTTGACCGTGAACTAACCTTCAAACTTACCTCATGGAGAAAAACAAATACCGGATTTGGATTCAGCGCTCCCCCAGAACTTTACAGATATATGTCTTGTATTGGTTATTGCTGATTTTTGCAATTGGACCTTCAAATGCCCTTATACCCGACGTGATTAGGTTAAACGAATGCCGGATTTGGATTCAGCATGCAAAAATACATAGGAGTACGTGAGTTTGGTCGACAGACATCCATGTTCATGTTTTTTGTGGGACTGTGTAATTATGCATTATTATCGTTTAAAACATTATAAGCCAATACTCAATTTGATTGCAGTCTCTCAATCAGGTTTCACATGAGTACCTAGCTAACTGAATAGCCGAGCGCCCTCTCTTTAAAATGATTGTCTGGTCTTGCTGGCGTGGTTTTCAACATGGAATAATGCTGATGGTGGTAGCGGCAATACTATGGAAATTATCTTTGTTTTACAATCTCTCGAATAAAGAACTGATGAAAAATAATGTTTACGATAAAAAGTATATATTTATTATATTATTAGAACTATTTTATTATTATTTTTTGCAAAATAATGCTGTTTGTTTTTAGGATGGACTTAGATACTCTTAACAAGATTGTTAGTGAAGGTATTCTCCCCACAAAGAATGTTTCTGAGTGTAATAATGGTGTATCTCGGGATCCACTTCGAAAGGGACCTATCTCGGAGCAAGCTGGTTTTTAAGACTTTTCTATGTCATTTCCATTCTAGATACGATTACTTTTCTACAATTTTTTTATGGTAGTCTTTCGTGGTTTGAAAAAGTGTAATTAGAAATGCATCCCGATATAGGCCGCTCTCGAAACTGGTCCTGAGATAGGCCGTCATTTCCCTCAGGCGTCTATGTGGTCATGTCATTCAAAGAAGTCAAAATCCGCTATGGCCCGAAAATTGTGGCTACCTTGGACGACAAATCTCAAATTTTCCTTCCTTTTCGAGTGTCCACTGCACTGACAATGAATTCAAAATTGTTTGAAAGTTTGAGCAATCAAGCCACAAATGTGTAATTATCCATGTGTAGGAATTAGTTTCCTCACCACTGTTCATCACTACTATTACCTCTCGATCAAACAAAAAAACATTAGTATGTGAAATAGACATGCTACGACCAAATCTAGTGATTATTGGTATTTATATCATAATAAATTAGAGAGACATATTTGTGCGTGTGCTTTGAATATACTATATTGCCTGAACTCTGCGTAAGTTTATCGTTACGCATCAGCGACATCATTACTTGGGATCACAATGTCAACATCACATTATCAACCTGGAGAACGATGCGATGCAAGAAAGAATACCCACTGCAACACCACCTGGACATTTACAGTTTGCCACCGTGCTTCATAAGTTGTGTGTACCAGGAGAATATATTGGTAATAAACATCTATTGAAATTTTTGCTCGTGCGATGTCTGACACGTCTACTCAAAAGGACAATGAAGACTGCGTCTCGATGACTCAAAACGTCGCAGCTGTGATTACGACAAGTAGTACTGACGTTACCGTCATTGAGGAGAAATGTACCGACACGCTTCAATGATCGAGTGTAAGGAAGAGAATTTTGGCGCTTGATAAAGTCAAATATGGCAGAGATTGAGAGCGAGTGTCAAGAAAAAGAAAACCTGCACCAAGATGTCGTGAAGTCTGAAGGTCATAGTGCCCTGGATGTCTTGATCAATTTAATTCCGTTTGAAATGTATGTGCCGGGTAGTAGATTTTGACGGAGCTCGCCTTTTATATGCTTGCATATGAAACAGCATCCGACGAAAGACCCTTGGAAATGATGACAACTTATATGGTGAAAACTTTTTCACGTATCAAGAAAGCATTAAAGAAAAACGATAAACCAAAAAAATATAAAAAATATATAAAAGTTCATAATAAGAAATTGACTAAAAAAGCTAAAGTAATAAAACGGCGGCTGTTACATCCTTCCGTCTACGCCACTAGCGACTAACAACAAACTATCGGCAAAAAACATCATCAAAAGAGTGTGATTTGATGGCTTGAGTATCAATACGCTAATAATTTACACAAACCTGGCAGGTGCCATTTTATCAGAAGTAATTACAATGTTCGAAATATTGATGATTTACGGGAGTATAAGATGAGAAATTTAAAAAAAAATATTTCAAGCAATCGTAAATTTGAATAAAAAGCCACATACCTAGGGTACTAATATTCTGAATCTGGTGGCATAATGAGTTTTTCTAAAACATAGAACTGATAATAAATGGAAATCCAACATGGAAAATTCAAGATGGCGGTTAAAACCATGAAAAAATGAAGATTTTCAAAAAATTAATCGTTTTGGATAAAATTTGGTATAAAGGGTTTTTCGGAGTCGCTGATCGCGAATATGAAGTCAGATTTGCAGAATTCAAGATAGCGGATCCAATATGGCAGACGATGTTCTTAAATTTTAACCGGTTCATGCCAAATTTGATTTATACAGATTTTTGGGGTAGCTGATCACGAATCTAAGATCAGACTTGTTTTTACAAATCCGCTGTCTTCGATTTTTCCAGGATGGTTAATCCGGTATGGCCGTTGCTATGTGGAAAAATTTTTGAATTTGATTAAATTTGAACTGAAAATTCTATCTATAGGTTTTAGAAGCAGATACACCATTGCGTATAAAATGTTTAATTTACATATTTAAAAAAATTATATATCTTGTGCAATATAAGATTTCATTATTCTATATGCAAAGTGATGAGAAACATCAAAAATTCTTTATTTGAAAATGATTGTACTTCATACATGAAATAAATTAAATTATATAATTACTTCCCACGGTGGCGCTGCCGCGCTCCTTGATTTCGAGCCATATATGACATTACAAATAATTGTATTGTTCCAAATTCCAGTAGCATTATTTCTTTTCTAGAGCTTCATTTTGCACTCTTATAATTTGGATAATAATATATTCGAAAAAATTTCGGCTTTGCAACAAATAAAAAAGCGATTTGGGAAAAAAATGGGTTTACGATAAACTATACTATATTTACTTCATCTTTTTTCATTTTATTTGCCAGTAATCTTTTTTCGCCATATATTACTTAATGACTTTGTATTTGAGAGATTTCGACTCAAAATTATCACGTCCATAAATATGTTTAGAAGATTTTTGACGAAAATGTCAAAAAGTAAAAACTTACACTTAGCTGTAGAAAATCCTTCAATCAGAAAATTCTGATGTAGAAGGATGCACCGACAATGAAGAATCCAAAGAAGATGAAATTTGTTCTGCAAATATTTCTTTTAATACAGTTTCCAAACTGTATACGAGCAAACAAAAAAAAAATTAGAAGAGAATCATATTTTCTCGTGGGTTGAAGGAGAGAAAGTTCACGCAACAGAAACTTTAGAAAATCGTATTCTCTTGATTGATAATATGAAAAAGTCCATACGCCACAAAACATATTTAGAGCTTTTTGAGTTTCATTTACAAAAGAAATAAAGCAATCAAGACAAGACTTGAATACCTTTAAAGAAATCCTAATTTTATCATCCTACAACAGACGATCAGATCAATAAGATTATTGGTCTAGAAATTCCATATTGAAATGCGATGTTGTTTCCTCAGCAATGAATCGAGATGCATTCATTACTCAAGTCTAAAATAAAATATTCAAGACACTGTGACAAAAATGAATCTGATAAAGTTTGGAGAGTACGCACAATTATCAACATGTTAAAAAAATATATACAACCGTACGGATTTTTTTCAACACCCTTATCCGTAGATGAAATGATGGTGCGGCTCTTTGGGCGGTTATTTATTTCATTTGGACCTGTATTGTGGCAAAAATCTCGCAAAGGATGAAAGCAATCTATCATCGTGCGCACTCGGCTCTAGAGTTGTTGTACAACTCATGAACTCCCACTTGATAAATGTATCGAAAAAAAAATTAAATGATTATCATTTATACACTGATAATTTTTTTACCAATCCTGACTTACTTGTTCACTTGGAGAAGATTGGCTTCGAAGCCACAGGTTCGTAAGACTTACTGTTTGCAAGAACCGAATAAACTTTCAACATAAATTTGAAACTAGCGCGCCACGCGCGGACTTGCGTCCGTTATTTAATTTCCATTAGCTATTAAAATTTACAATAAGTTTATGGGTGGTGTCGATCTACGCGACTACAGGTGCAAAAGAACTGCTCCAAGTATAAATTCTAAAAAATGAACCTGGTCAGTTTTTATTAGACTAATGCAGTCATCTCTAGCAAATGCAACAGTAATCTGGAATATTTTTCGAGATGATGGGACGAAAGCTATGAAAACGAAGGAATTATGCTTGAAGGTAAGTGAGTGTTATTTGCCACAATCCAAAATTGCTGATTATATATCACATAAACATGAGTCAAGAGAAAGACAGAAATGTTCTTTTTCTAAATGTCCTTTGAGAACACCCAAATTTTGTGTAGACTGTGGTAAGTATTATTGCAATGCTTGCTTTCTAAAAACACACAATGAGAAATTCAATGACTATAAAAATCCATTGCACAAGTTATACTTTATTACAAAAATAAAAAAAATAAAAAAAATGAAAAATACAAAAAAGTACAAAAGAAAAGAAAAAAAACACTTTAGATCGTCGACCTCCACGCTAGTAAGAGTCGGGTAACGTATCAATTAGATACGGCAGACAGGCGAAATCAGATTCAAATGCAATTGCTGAAAAAATCGATTCTCTTTATTATTATTATTATATTGAATATGATATAGTGAATTTTTTATTTTTTATTGAATATGATATAGTGTTCAGCTACCCCAAAAACCCGTATACATCAAATTTGGCATGTACCGGTTAAAATTTGATAACATCGTCCGCCAGATTGGATCCGCCATCTTGAATTTTGCAAATCTGACCTCAGATTCGTTACCGGAGATCCCGAAAACCAATATATACCAAATTTGGTGTGAATGGGTTAATTTTTTGAAAATCCGCCGGATATTCTCAGTCGGGACTAGGATTCGGAGAGGGAAGTAGGTTAAAAAAACTACGTTTTGATTTGGTTTGAGTGGTTCATATTTATTTATGAATATGGCGTGGTGTCATTCGCCACCTGTAACAAAACCAAACAAGAATACGCTACTTAGAAAGACTTGTCTTTACAATTTGTTCTTATACTCTATACGGTACGGAGCGGTAACAGTACGGTACGGTAAGGTGTGGGTTGTTTACAATTTACTTCATCGGTTACGACGAAACCGTGCGCGCACGGCTTTGAAGTCCCCGAGTGCGGTTGTTCGCTTGTTCCTATTGTCCTGTGTGCGCACTGAGACAGTAGTAACGGCGGAATACCGAGGTGTGGGTTTGTAGTCACGGAGTCCTTACAAGAACGTGTGCGCACGATCTTGCGCGGTCTCTGTGCCGGTTCTCTGCTTCTTTCTACCCTGTGCGCGCACAGCTGCAGGCGGAATGGGGGACGTCGGAACGGTGTCTGTGTGTGTATTTGTCAGGATCTGGTTGAGACGTGTGCGCACTCAACCAGGTACTCAGTGACTCCGGATTACCCTGTGCGCTCACAGTGGTAATCCAGATAGCGGTACGGTGATTCGGATATCTGTGCCGTCACGTCTGCGCACGAAACGGCCCGATGTCGGTGGCTCTACTAGCGCTCTCCCAACGGTGTCGTGTACTCACGGCAACACATGGATCGGAAGCTCTAGCTGAACTGCCTCTGTGCTGTCGCGGCTGGGCTTATATAGCCCCAGTCACTGGCGCCAACGCCCTCTGGAGGTGAGTGGGTAGTGTAGTGTGTGTGTATCCGTGTAGCGCTTTGTATGTTCCCTTCGTTAGTATGCGTGCGGCGATTTGCTCCCGTCGTCGGTATTACCCGCGGCTGTATTCATAGTGCTCGAGCACGTGTTGGTATACATGAGCGTTCGGCTTGTGCTCGCTTTGTTTTCGTGCGGGTTCGCCCTTCGCTCGCCCATGTGTGTGACTGTTCTGCGTGTGTTCTGCACGAGACTGACGTGTCGTTGCAGTTTTAACCGCCATCTTGAATTTGCCATGTTGGATTTCCATTTATTATCAGTTCTATCATTTAGAAAAACTCATTATACCACCAGATCCAAAGTATTAGAACCCTACGTAAGTGGCTTTTTGTTCAAATTTATGATTGCTTGAAATTTTTTTTTTAAATTTCACATTTCTTCTGCTTTTTGCCGCCATGGTCAAAAAATGGCGTCAGATAGGACAATTCTGTTGCCAGATTCGGAAAGAGCGGAAAAAAATACAATAAATGACGTTTTTTGAAAAAGGTTGGTATATTGATTCGCTAAGAAGCAAGCGGTTGAAAACATGCAAAAATGTATGCTATTTTCGCATGAAACGGGCTAAGCTGCAAAAAGAACTTAGCCAAAGTAGCCTACATATCTATATTTTTTCAAAATTTCAAGTGGAGGAAGCAAAATACATAATTTTGCTTTCTCCTAGATGAAGCTTTGTAGTAGTAAAATGTACAGTTTCGTCACTACTTCATAATATATCCGGGACATATATGTTCATAAACATATAATACAATATTATTCAAATTTGACATACGGTTATTTTTTTTTATTCTGAATTTAAGAAAAGTAACCTTATGTGGATTGATTAACACGTTTTTCTTTCAGGGTGAATTTTCCATTTTCGTGTATTTCGGAAAATTCAAATTTATAGTAAAACAGAAATTTCCAAATGCTATCTTCTTACGAGTTGATTTGAATTTAATATGGTAATAATTGATTTAAATAAGCTTCGGAGCTGATTCCAATATAATGCTCTCGGGGGAGGTGTACTATTCTGCTGCGTGATGTGTCTATTGTTTTGAATCGAATTTGAATTTAAGTAGACATTAACGCTAGAAGATAAACAACGTGGGTTCGGGACTCCTCCACCACTCCACCCTCGTCACACCTGTGCAGGTGAGAATAGGCCCTGCCCACTTTGAATGTTCTGGAAGCTTTGAGCCATGACGTGATCAGCACACCTGTTAACTCGGTCGGCAAAGAATGGCACTGCAAAGAGGTGTGCCGCTGTAAACTCGGTCGGTAAAGAAGGGCTCTGCAAACAGGTGTGCATCTATGGCAGAGGCTAGCACCAGGAGTTGGCTGCTACGCGGCGGGGAGGCGGCAGCGCTGGGGGTCGGGAAGCATACTCCGGGCGGTATACTCCGGGCAGCATACTCCGGGTGGTACACTCCAGGAAGCTTACTCAAGGTCAGAGACGGCACAAGCATCTCGGCGGGCTGCAGCGCAGTGAAGTCAGCTACCGGTACAGCCGCGGTGAGTCGCGCGTTGAGATAGTGCGGATCGGGTTACACCTGCTTGTTATTCTTCTCTTCGCTCCTCTTTATACCTTCATATTCGTACTTTTATCGAATACGATAGCATATACGCATCTTCTTAACGCAATATAGCTGCTGCGTATTATCGGGAGCTCTCTCTTTTTCTCTTTCTCTTTCGTGCACGCTACAAGTATAATATGCACGGCTATCGTGCAACGTTTAGCGGTGACGTCGCGGCCTATGAGCTGCATCAAGTTACAATAGCCAGCATCTTTACGCGCCCGTGAAATGCATGTACTTTAATAATGCTAGCTGCGTATTTACATCAGCTTTCTTAGAACTTGTTTACAGCTAAAGTAATCTTTGTTGGTCGAATTGTCTAGAGCATGCGTGTATGCATTGATCACAGCAGCAAGTATCAAAGGGTCTCTATTTTCACGCTTGTTTTTTTTAAGTCGATTCATTTGCGTATATTAAATACAATTCGTATACGTACATTTTACATAGTATGAATCATTTATACATCCTCACTTATTATTATTTAGGACGATTCATTTTCTACGGATTATTTTTCTCAATAAGAAGTGCGTATATAGTGAAACTTATTTACTTGAAATAAGACACTACCTTACAGAATATCGTAGGACGATTTATTTTCTACGAATTATTTTTCTCAATAAGAAGTGCGTATATAGTGAAACTTATTTACTTGAAATAAGACACTACCTTCCAGAATATCGTACGTGTTTCGAGACATCAAAGGGGATTCGCGCATGTTTTGCAGTCCTTATAAAAGGGAAGCGAATTCATTGCTTTCCATTCTAATTAGTGCATTCAGAGAGTGATCATCATGTCTGCGTACGATTGCAAGGAACTTGTGAATATTATGCTAAAAGCCCATGGGCTTATAGCTCAAAGTTCCAGAAACATCCCTGAAAAAGTGGATAAGTGGATGAAGATTAATAACAAAACTTTGAGACATTTGAGATTATTGCTTCAAAGTGCTGAAACTGCTCCCGAAAAACAAAAGTTTCTATCAACAATTGCGTTTCTCAAAGGTTTCAAGGACAAATTAAAGTGTTTGCTGAAACGTGGTGAAGGTGTGCGGCGTGAACGACGAAGTGATAGAGTAAAATGGCAGGATTTGGAAGCAGCATTCAATAATCGTATGAGATCAGGAGTGATTACAAATTTGAAACAGTTAGATCTGGTAGGATTTATGAAAGATGCTCAAGTTTTATTTCAAAGCCGAATCAAGACTGCTCTTAAGAAAGAGACTGTTGTGAAAGTGTATGCTGTATTAGCAGCTGAATACGTCATCACCAAAGCTGACAAAGAAATTACGGAAATAAAATATTTCAACACGAAGGCTGAGCCTATTTTTCAAAATACCAACCTCAAACAGTGTTTTACTTCGAATGTTCAACAGCCTATCCAGCGAGATATTGAAGAATTCCAGGAACGTGACTCAGGCTGGACACTTCGATCAATTCTTAATGTGTGTGTACACAGTAATAAATATAATGCAATGAGAGGTAGTTCATACGTAGAACTACCATATGTAATAAAAAGGAAAGAAGCTTGTGTCAACGTGAAGAATTTCGATGACGCCTGTTTCAAATGAGCTATTCTACTCAAATATGTTTCAGATATCGAGGAGCAACTCATGAGAAGTGTAATCTAAACTATCAAGATTCTCGCTCTGTTCCTGTGATTTTCCATAATTGGAGTGGATATGATTCACACTTCTTAATCATTCACTAAATACATTGATGGTAGCGATGAGAATTTCAAATTTATCGATTCCTTTCGATTTATGGCATCGTCACTAGACAAGCTGTCATCTTATCTCGAAGATCTGAATACTCAAGCAAGAGTTTAGCAAAGATATCCAGCTAAGTGAAGAAAAATATCAATTGCTAAGAAGAAAAGGCATTTTCCCTTATGATTATTTGAATTCATTGAAAAAACTCAACGTTTCCGAGCTACCGTCAAAAGATGCATTTTACAATAAATTAAACAACTGTCACATTTCTACGTTTTTGTGTCTCCCCATGCAAAAGAAGGCTCTAACGTTGTCCTGTCTCTCGCAGGCGACGTCGTCGAAAACCATGATTGAATCAGGGAGTACGTCGTCAGGTGCCACAACTGCATCATGCTCACTGAAAGGGAAGTACTCTATGCCGGGCAAAGGTTGTAAAAGCTGCTCGAGAAAGTTATACTTGGGCTATTTCAATGACTTTGAATAGATATTAGTATTAGTTTTGCCACAATTTGATAGTTCTCCATGACATTTTCGCATTTTCTGCTGTTCTACTAGAGTATCGAAATTCGACACTGGCAACTTGATTTTTTGTTCCTGGAAATCCATGTGAACGCTTCATCAGCCTAAGGGCAACTGTCACTTTAGCTATAAAAAGCGCGTTTATAATGTATCAAGATCAGTCAAGAGCTGTCTTCTCGTGCATCATGATCGTACATAAGCAGAAACGACGCAGAAACGAAATCATATATTAATTCCTATAACCAACAAATTCAAGTCAGTAACAAGATGAGGGTTGATGTGTTTGGACGTCAGCTAAATCGCTCCAAAGGTCGTCGTGGTCCTCCTGGTGTTGGCTATAAACTCACTGCCGACGGTTACTTCGACATTGGAAGCAAAAAATTGTGTAATATAGCACAACCAGAGCAAGCAAACGATGTGGTGAATTTAGCGGTGCTTCAACGTTTAATTTAATCAGAGATTCACGCTGTTCACGCAATCACGAGTGATCTGAGAAAAGCAATTGACGCTATAGAATTAGCTATACAAATTATCAAGGATGAAAATGCGGAGAAACAGAGAAAAATAGATTTGGCTATTAGTGAACTATATAAAATTTTGTTTAAAACTGCTCAGAATAATGACACATCAAAAGGCTAGACTAGTAGAGGAGCTTCATAAACCAGCTCGACGTAATTCTCAGCGGCGAAGGTTTATAATGCGTGGTTTAGATGATACCTGGCAAGCTGATTTGGTAGAGATGCTACCTTACACACAAGAAAATAGAGGTTACAAGTACCTACTGACAGTCATCGATGTATTCTCAAAGTATGCCTGGGCCGTACCTTTAAAGCAGAAAATGGGAAACGAAGTTTCAGCAGCAATGAAATCTATTCTAGAGCAAGGTTGAGTGCCAAAAAACTTGCATACCGATCGAGGAAAAGAATTTTACAACTCTTCGTTTGCAGGTCTCGTGAAACGTTATGGCATCAATCTCTACTCAACATATAGCAATTTAAAAGCTTCCATCTGTGAGCGCTTCAATCGCACGCTCAAAAACAAGATGTGGAAACAATTTAGTTTACGAGGAAACTATAAATGGGTCGATATCTTACCGACTTATCTAAAGTCCTTAAACGTTTCTCTCACCAAGAAAGCAAGAAGAAAGCTAAATTTAAAGTTGGAGATAATGTGCGAGTGAGCAAAATAAAGCAAGTATTTGAAAAGGGTTATATGCCCAACTGGTCGACAGAAATTTTTACCATTGTGCCATCGTATCCAGTACTAACGTACAAGCTCAAGGACTATCAAGATTAACCCATCGCTGGCGGTTTTTATGAACAGGAATTGCTTAAAGCCAAATATCCAGATGTTTATCTTGTAGAGAAAGTATTGAAAAAACAAGGAAATAAGCTTTATGTAAAATGGTTCGGGTTTGATAATACGCACAATAGTTGGATAAATAAATCAGATTTATAAATAAATATTTACAAATTGTCTTTTTATTCTATACAATTTATTCTTAATCTGTCTGCTTAATCTTATAATGGCCCCAAGGTAAAGTATCAGTTTCGCCTCGTAGCAAGTACCTTTTATCATCGTGTGTGCTTAAAGCTACTTTTACTTGCTTTTCACTAAATACATTATGCGTGTGAGACCGAATAGTACATTTTTACACCTTTCACTTTTTTCACCTTTTCCTGACCTTCCACTCGAATACTGTACATTTTACTGCGCAAACCAACAAATTCAGTCATTATGCGTCCATTGCACTCGTCTTACATTAAACCAACTACCTTCTTGTTTGCCAGTGGCATTCCAAAGGTATTGTTCTCCGAATAGTCCGAAGTGTCCAAATGTTCAATATCTCGCTTCATAACTTCATATATATCTATATTACGTAATTCGTATATTAAACTATCCGTGTCTGTATACAGCAGCTTACAACTATCACCAAACTGCTTTTTCATATAATCATGGTGAAAGCTGTATACGAACGTTTTTGATAAATCAAGTACACAGAGTCCAACATAAATAGGTTTATTCATATTGACTTCAGTTTTAGTCAGTTCTATAATTGCCAAATATTCATCTAGTATGGTGCGACTGTGAAAATTAGGTTGAGGTCAACCCGCTTTCTCACATTTTCCATTGTTTTGCCAAAAACTGCATTATTCATTAACTTGTAAAGATTTCTTCAAATTCATTTTTTGCTTCCTTTCGCATGCTACTATTCAAATCCATATACGTTTATAGCCATTTCTTTTGATTAAACTGTAAGACTCTATGTATTCGTTGAAGTTGAAACCCGTTAGCCAAAATAAACTGCCAGAACATTTGAAGCTAGACTCTGAAATTTTATAGTGTCTACGTTGTTATGAGCACAACAGCATCGAGAATGGAACTCCACCTTTGAGAAGAGGTTGCATACAGTGTAAATTTAATGTTATTAATAAATAGCAGCATGGATAAGCGGGTTCATTTCCAAGAAAAGCCTACTGTTCATTCAATGTACACATGGACATATGCACATAAACGTGCACGATGTGGAGAGTGGGAGAAAGCTGCCCGAGATCGAGAGCGTTTTAGGTTTAGAATTGAAAGAACTGGTAAAATTATCCTGTCTGTACTTGAGAAAAAAAATTAAATGAGCTATATATAAAGTAATATTGAATAAATGTATTATTCATTTTAATTGTGACTACTGTATTTTAATCCTTTATCCCTATGGATGCAGTAAAATAAATATCGTTCGAGTAGCGCAATTAATACCATTCTCACTCTGGACGTCAACAAAGATGGATCATAATACGAGTAATATTAAATATAAGCCTCTTCCTCCGTGTAAGAACGAGGAGAAGAAAAAAGAAACATCGCACTGGAAATCGTTTACCGAGAAATATTCGACAAATACAAAATCTTTTCCTGAACGCGATAAGTATAAGAAATTTTTATATCTGAATTGAATCAGGAGTATACGGAGGCCACCCTCCCCTTATACTCCCACTACGCCAAATTTTACAACTATAAAAGAGCAGCGAACGCCTTGACTTCAGTTAGTTTTCATAGATCATTCGTTGCTTGAATCATTTGTATAGAGCAAGAATATGGATTTAACTCAGATAAACCATATTGGACGCACGGATTTTCTTCCGACGGAGAGCCTACGCAGTCTTGAACTAGAGAAAAAATATCAAGTTACTAGTATGAGAGAAGTCAAGACAAAGTATGGGAACAAAGTCTTCATTGTACTGGAAAATGTTTTTGGCGTCTTCTTACCCTCAAGAATGAGTAAAATAATAACGGATGATTGTTTTAAGCAATTGTGCTCAGAATGTATAACAAAAAAATTGTATATGCAGTATTTTGGAACTTTTTATTATATATAAATTTAGGAAAGATGTTTTTTTTTTCTTATTGTACATGCGACTAATATTATTTAACCTTTTTCCCTAATTCCTATGCATGCAGTCATATACACTATACATTCGTAGAAGTTAACGAATAGCAGCAAACACTGAATATTACGCGATGTAATAAACTGCTCATCAGCCGCTGACGTAATCGCGCTGCAGCCAATCTGGGCTAGTCATCGACAGCCAAAAAGTCGTACGCAGTGCAAATCATACTGCGTGTAGTTAACAATGAAGATGTAACCTAATACATCTTACGCTAGCTCGTAGGTATTGCAGCTGCACATCTTATTGAGAAAAATAATTCGTAGAAAATAAATCGTCCTACGATATTCTGTAAGGTAGTGTCTTATTTCAAGTAAATAAGTTTCACTATATACGCACTTCTTATTGAGAAAAATAATCCGTAGAAAATGAATCGTCCTAAATAATAATAAGTGAGGATGTATAAATGATTCATACTATGTAAAATGTACGTATACGAATTGTATTTAATATACGCAAATGAATCGACTTAAAAAAAACAAGCGTGAAACTAGAGACCCTTTAATACTTGCCGCTGTGATCAATGCATACACGCGTGCTCTAGAAAATTCGACCAACAAAGATTACTTTAGCTGTAAACAAGTTCTAAGAAAGCTGATGTAAATAAGCAGCTATCATTATTAAAGTACATGCATTTCACGGGTGCGTAAAGATGCTGGCTATTCTAACGTGATGCAGCTCATAGGCCGCGACGTCACCGCTAAACGTTGCACGATAGCCGTGCATATTATACTTGTAGCGTGCACGAAAGAGAAAGAGAAAAAGAGAGAGCTCCCGATAATACGCAGCAGCTACATTGCGTTAAGAAGATGCGTATATGCTATCGTATTTGATAAAAGTACGAATATGAAGGTATAAAGAGGAGCGAAGAGAAGAACAAGCAGGTGTAACCCGATCCGCGCTATCTCAACGCGCGACTCACCGCGGCTGTACCGGTAGGTGACTTCACTGCGCTGCAGCCCGCCGAGATACTGGTGCCGTCTCTCACATTGAGTAAGCTTCCTGGAGTGTACCTCCCGGAGTATACCGCCCGGAGTATGCTGCGCGGAGTATACCGCCCGGAGTATGCTGCGCGGAGTATACCGCCCGGAGTATGCTGCCCGACACTCAGCGCTGCCGCCTCGCCGCCGCGCAGCAGTCAACTCCTGGTGCTAGCCTCTGCCATAGATGCACACCTGTTTGCAGATCCCTTCTTTACCGACCGAGTTTACAACTGTACACCTGTTTGCAGTGCCCTTCTTTACCGACCGAGTTATCAGGTGTGCTGATGACGTCATGGCTCGAAGCTTCCAGAATATTCGAAGTGGGCGGGGCCTATTCTCACCTGCACAGGTGTGCTGAGGTTGGAGTGGTGGGTGGCCCCGAACTCGCGTCGTTTATCTACTAACGCTTAATAACTGAGCAATTCCGCGTTCGCTTACCTTCGCACGTTGAAGTGCCATTTTGAAATGGGGTTTTACACCTGATAGCTTTTTGCACTGCGACCTCAAAAGCGTCGTCGTGTCATGCAGCGAATCTTCTAATCGTATGCCGTGGTCGGCTTTCCCTCGTTTACACTGTGCTTTCTCTTAGCTACAGGGATGCCACGAGATCTCCTGGCTTGCGAATCTCGTGGGTGCTGAAGTGGGTTACTTGGGTGTACTAAACAACAAAGCAATTACTTAATGAAACGAAAGATGTTAAAGTCGTGAGAAATGCGAAAGACGCGCAAGCGATTATGCCAGACGTAAGTAGGGTCGAAGATTTGGTATGGCGAGTCGCGGCCGACAGCAACTTGTTGTCTGCTCACGATGATAAATAAATGGGACTTACTATTTGGAGTCTAAAGGATTCGCTCTCGTCCATAAACGTAGGCTGATAATGGAATCTGGTCTATCTAAATAGGCGTTATTCGGCATCACGTAAAGATGCTCACGTAAGTCTAATCGGTAATCGCGCGGGTCTCTCATCTTCCCACCGACACATCGCGACGTCCTCGGCAGATCGCGTCGTCTGCTCCCATCCTCGGGTGTGCGACAAATGTGCGCACGGTATTTGCGACGCTCGTTACACTGCATTTTACATAATAACATGGTGCATAAAATATTTAAATAGTTAATAATACACGCTATGTAGAAATACATGATTCATGATTTAAGATTTTTAGTAGGTACAATACGCAGTAAGAATTAAAAGTATGTACATAGTCACAACATTCATTTACTAAAATAATTTCCAAGAATGTTAATTTTCATACGGCTTGCTTAAAAAGTATTTTTTGACTATTGTAGCTTAATCTTGTAAAAACTGACTAAGGAATATTTCTGTATGACTGAAAATAAAAGTATATAAAATAGAGAAGATCTGTAAATTATTTATTATTACTGTTACGTCCAGATTATTCATTAATAATAATCAGAACGTAATTATATGTAGTAGTGAGAAGGTTCTTTATTTAATAGACTAAGTATCACCAATTTTCGAACTGGCGAGCGGTACTCAGTCGGTATTCAATTATAACTCGAACTGCTTGTACATGTACTTGCGAGAGCTTATAAAGCATCATATTAATGCAAGGTGTTTTGAAATGTTTTAAATCGTTAAAAATATTATCTTAACATTAGCGAATTCATATAATACAAGAAAGTAGAGCTCGTTTACTACGATATAAAAATGTGTGCTTAATACACAATAATGGGTCAGCTCTCGCTGGCTGACATAGATTAAGTCGCAACGGCATTGAAATTGCAAACGCAGGAAAGAGAATCACTGTCTTGATTCGGAGTTTAAATTTTGATACTTGCTTTGGTATAAGATTTATTAAGAAGATGATATTATTATATTAAAAAATTTAAAAAAAACGAAAAGCTTATGTCGTAAGACGTAACATTACAACAATTACATATATGGGGAATTCTACAGAAGTTTTAATTCTCGTGTCGCCAGTGGTTTTCTCGAATTCTAGTAATCTTTTAGTAAGTTAAGGGCTGGAATAGTATAAAAGCGTAATAAATTATTTCGAAAAGAGAAGAAAATATCGAAAATGAGCATGTCGCCAGCTACTTTTAAAAAAGAACTTTTTATTCTTTTGATCTATGCAGCGAATTAAAACAAGTGAACCGAGTATTTTTAATATTAACAAACAATACTCTACAACATGTTGCCTATCCTAGATGTCTACCAAGAGTTTAACCATTGTGTCCCTTTCATGAACTTACGTCGCCAATTTTTTGTCCAACATCATTTTTATTAGTTTTTCAATTTTTTCGGCCCTGAATTGATATTGTAAGGTCAAACAATCTATGACATTATAAAGTATTTACAAAATCAAAGTAATGATTCATCAATCAAGCGTGTGCCTTAAAAAATATTGAAATGACAGCATCAAGAAAATCAAGAGACTTTACATAATTCGAAAGAATAAATTACACTTTTTAGCAGCATAGCTCCAATGTTCCTTATCACGTTTTAAGACCAATTGTAAATGACTTTTGACACAATAACTAAACACAAAAATGATTGTTCATACGTGTAGCACAAGTAGGGGAGACCGGGGCGAGTTGGCCTACGGGTAAGTTGGCCGATGGCTTATAACTTGTAAACAAAATAATAGAGCGCGACGCGATTTACATCATTGACGAAGGACAACGCGAAGAATGTTTGTAGCAAGTTTCAGTTGGATCGTTCTACTGGTGATGGAAACACGTAAGTTAGAATTTTCATTCACATATTCCGAAAATTTTTGTATTTCAAAAAAATATTTTTAACTCAATAAAATTTAATTTTTTTTGCAAAACAAAATTAACTAGCTTATAGATAATACTTTTAAGCATCTGCACAATTTTTTTTTTTTTTTATTATTCTAAAAAATGTTAGTGTCATTTACAAAATGGTATGTACCCTTGGGGCACGTTAGCCAACTTTTCTCAGGGTAAGTTGGCCGATCAAAAAATTACCTATAACCACGAGTTTTTATTAAAACATTATTTTTATAGTTCACAATGCTTCGAAATTATGAAAAGAAAACGGATAGAGCAAGTCGTACACCTGATGTAGTTCTACAAGCAGTACACGCCATCAAATATGGATGTATATCAGTGAAAGAAACATCGGAAAATTTTCAAATTTCTGTACGAAGCCTGTCCAGATATTGTTCGAAAATAACAGCAGCAGAGTTAGAGGCATGGCAAAAAAACCAACTTAGGACTGAAAATCTCCCAATTGGATACGCAAAGGCAAAAAAGGTTAATTATTTCAATAGTATATATAATATTATTTCATTTATAAAGAGACACATGAACACCTTGATAAATATATATGCTTAGTTCAGTTCGACTCTTTACATTCTATTAAATTAAATATTAACTCTCTCTTTCTCTTTCTCTCTCCCTCTCTTTCGCTCGCTTTGTCTCTCTCTCTCTCTCTCTCTCTCTCTCTCTCTCTCTCTCTCTCTCTCTCCTTTAATTTCTTAATTGATTTTGTAAAAATAATATAAATAGCTAGTGCATTTTTATTAGTTTTTTTTCTTATTATTTAAATAATTTATAATTCAATATTTCAGGTATTTCCTCCTGACAAAGAAAAAAAATTACTGGCGTATATAGTAAAATGCGCAGATATATATTTTGGATTATCTCCTAAAGAAATTAGGAAACTAGCGTATGAATATGGAGTCAAATGTAATGTTTCTATGCCTAGAATTTGGCATTACAACGAGCTTGCTGGATCGGACTGGTTTTCTACGTTCATGAAAAGATTCAAAGATATAATATCTATCAGAGTTCCCGAATCTACAAGTTTGGCTCGAATGTCTTCTTTTAATACAACTAATGTTGCTGCTTTTTTTGAACAATTGAGAGAAATTATAGAACGTTATAAGTTTGCACCAGGAGATATTTGGAACGCTGAAGAAACTGGCTTAACGACAGTTCAAAAACCAAATAAAGTAGTTGCTCGCAAAGGAATCAAACAAATCGGCAGAGTAACGTCTGCTGAACATGGTACACTTGTTATCTTAATGGCTGCAGTTTCAGCGACTGGAAATAGTATTCCACCGCTATTTATATTTCCACGAGTTAACTACCGTTCGTATTTTTTAATGGATGCGCCTGTGGGAAGTGTAGGATGTGCTAATGCTTCAAGCTGGATAAACGAAGAACATTTGGTTTTTTTTTTTAGAAAATTCTGTAAAAAATGTGAATTGCTCAAAATTAAAACCTGTACTTTTGCTATTAGACAATCACATTTCGCACTTATCTCTAAAGACTATTGATTATTCTAGAGATAATGGAATTTATGTTATCTTTTCCACCGCACTGTACGCATAAATTGCAGCCATTAGATAGGAGTGTTTATGGCCCATTGAAAAAATATTACAATAATTTCTGCGATGACTGGATGACAAATAATCCTGGCAAAACTATGACAATCTATGACGTCCCTAAGATTGTGAAATCAGCCCTGCCGTTAGCACTGACGCCTAATAATATTACAGCGGGCTTTAAGGCTACAGGAATATGCCATTCAATAGTCAAGTATTTAACGAGCAGGATTATTTACCTGGATTCAGTACAGATCGTCCTATCTCTCAAAAACAACCAGCTGCAATAAATATTAATGCAAATGAACCAAACGAAAATGTGTTTAATGAACCTGGGGCTTCGTGTTCGAATGTTAATGATGTCGAACTTTTGAGGCCATTGCCAAAAGCTCCACAGAGAGAGACTAATCGAAAAACGAGGACTAAAAGGGAATCAGCTGTGTTAACAGATTCTCCTGTGAGAAATGCATTAGCCGAAGAACAGCTCAATAAACAAAATAAAAGAAGAAAAGTAGGCGTTAAACAGACAAAGCCAAACGATAAAAATAAAAGTAAAAAAAGGAAACATCCAGAAGAAGCTAGCAGTAAGAAGGAGTCGAACACATCAACTAAGAAGCTAAAAAAGACTGGTTCTATCTGTACTAAAAATGATGAATGGTTCGGTTTAGTTTGTGAAGAACGTTACAGTGAAAGCTCACATGAAGATTGGTTGCAATGTGCATCTTGCAAAAATTGGGCCCACGAATCATGTGCAGGCAAAAAAAAATTTTTCATCTGCTGTAATTGCAAATAATGTTGTTTCTTCATTTGTTATAATTGAAAATGTATTTATTTTTTATTTGTGTTTATTTATAGTTTATTGTTCTAGTCAATTTATGAATTTTGCTAAATAAAATAATTGTTTTTCACGTTTTTAAAGACAATTTCAAGTCGGCCAACCTACCCCAGATCCTCGGCCAATTTGCCCCGTATGCGGGGCAGGTTGAGCTAAAAATGTATTACATAAAAATTATATATAACTTTTTTATTTATCATCTAAATCTTTTGCAAAATTCATAAGTATATTAAGGATGGAGTACTTTAAAATAACCAAACTTTTTTTTTCATTGACTACATTATGCCTCATAAAAAAATACAAACATAAAATGTCGGCCACATCGCCCCGGTCTCCCCTAATACTTATTCAAAATATTAAAAAAACTTAGTCAAGAAATTAGAGAAATTTATTGATAAAATTAAAAATTTTGGAATGATTCAAAATATTCACGTAATGTAAAACAATACGATTAAGAAGTGATAAATATATAAAAAACCGCTGCTAATTCATTGGTACATAGCTTGTTCCAAACAAATCTATTGTATCGTTTAAGTATATTAATTTAAGAATGCATTTCTTTTTCTCCGAATCTTCTTAATAAAATGAATTGCAATTTATATCACAAATACACCTCATAACCTCATAAAACCATGAATGTTGTCGAACCAGAACTTAGCCGAGATCATCAAAAGAACTACACTAGTGGAAAAAATTAAAGGATCAAAAAAAATTCTGAATTTTTAGGGGTTTTTTAAATGGCTGTATTTCCCTTAAAAATGGTCGTATCATGATTTTAAAGAAAGCATTTTAAAGCTTGATGTATCTAGTTTTAAGATCTTACAATGATACAATTTTTCAAGCATCACGTACCGCGCAATCCTAAGAAATACTAAAAAAAATTTTTTCTCAAATTTTTTTCGATTCTTTTTTATGGTCCACCAACTTGGGCAAAATTTTTCGAATTTAACCACCATATCTGTCGAATAACTTGTTTATTCAGCTTCAATTTGCTTTTTTTAAAACTTCGATTCGACCACTTCTCGCTGAGATATCGAGCTTTGAATGGAAAGATCTTTTTTCTCTTTAATCATCAATATCTCAGCAACCGCTTATTGTACAAGAAAATGAAGGAGGGTTTTGAAATCTTGAATAAAGTTACCACAAAAATCAGTGATAGTTTTTTCAAAAAAAAATTTTTCTTTAGTCTTTACATTAATTTGAAAATGCAAGAAAAAAATGGCCTTTGGTGGCTTTTCGGATAATCAGGCGTTTAGTTGGAAATATCGCGTAAACCTGTAATGTTAAGTGTGCCTTTTACAGTTCAATATGCCCACAAAAATCTCACAAAGTTTCAATTTGATCCATCAAACCGTTTTTTTATTTCATTAGATCGAATTTCAAAAAAATTAAAGGATCACGACTTTGACGGTAAATGATCATAATCTTTACCAAAATGAAAAAAAAATGTTTTTTTCGGTCTTTGACTGCAGTTTTATGGATAGAAGTGTTCAAATTTATTCGAAAAAAAACATTTCAAAAAAAAAAATTTTTTTTTTCTTAACTGCAGAAAATTTTAATCAAAAACAACCGCCGGCATTCGCATTACCCAAAGCGTACCACGTGGAGATTGCCCGGTCGGATTTACGCTTCTTGCGTCTGTGTCTGCGTATGTGTGTCTGTATGTGTGTTAGTGTGTTTCTTTAGGAGAAATGAGACCCAGAGGCTCGTCAGTTCCTTCGTATTTAATGACTCCAAACTCATTCTCCAAAGAGTGTGTGGGTGTCTGTGTATATTGACGTCTGTTCGTCTGTCCGTTCGTCCGTATTGCTAATAACGGATATTAGCACCCCTGTCCTCAATTACGGCTGCCAAGCGTTCAGCCATATTGATGCAGCGGGCAATCTGAGGTTGCGGGATAGTGTTCCAAATGCACAGAAGTGCACTCTCTAATGCGGCCAAGTTCTGCAAATTTGGATACTCACTGCGCAAACGACGACCCATTATGTCCCAAACATGCTCGATGGGGTTAAGATCTGGGCTCATTGGTGGGTGCCAAAGCAGAGAGATGTCATGCCGTTCAAAAAAGCGTCTGGTGATGTTAACCGTACGTGGACGTGCGTTATCTTGCATTAGAATAAATGCCCTCTGTCGTTGCCGTCTGCGCAGTACAACTGGCCTCAAAATTTGGTCGATATAGCGTCTAGCTGTTAAGTTTTCACGCACAATCAGCAGAGGTGTTCTCCAATTTCGCGAAACGCCACCCCAGACCATGACTGATCTACCGCCGTAGGCAACAATCGGACGGACAAAGTTCTGGCGAAAACGTTCTCCACGATGACGCCAAACAAGGGGACGTCGGTCGCTCCCGTGAAGGTTGAACCGGGATTCGTCGGTGAATAAAACGTTTCCCCATTGTCTTAATGTCCAGGCTCGATGTGCGTTTGCATACGCTAAACGAGCTCGGCGGTGTCTTGCTGTCAACAGTGGTACACGATTAGGATGGCGTGCATTTAACCCAGTTTCACGAAGATTAATATGTTAATGACTGTCCGGGAAGAAATAATACGGAATTGGTGTCGCTGTCTTTGTCGCTGTCGCTGTTGCTGCTGTTGTACCCGATTTGGGAAATTTCTTGCCACGATGTACGCATTGATGAAAGGCTCACGTCGAACTTGTCGGACAGTTGCCCGATCTTCACGAACAGTTGTGACACGATGACGACCTTGTCCAGGACGACGAGTGTATTCGTTCATCTCCTGGTATCGAGCATTCATTCGGGATACGACAGATTGACTAACACCCATCCGATTGGCAACATCACGTTGACTGTAATCCTCTTCAACCAGAGTGATTAAGCGAGCAACCTCCGGCTCTGTTAAATGCCGTCTTACCATGATAAGAAATCAAAATAAAGTTTTGATTTACGGAAATTTATTAAATTTTTTTTTGATGCAAAAGGAGTAGTTTTGAAAAAAACTGTTTTTTAGCGTTGTAAGAACTCACGAAAATTAACAATAAGCAATCTCTGAAAAACGTGTAGATCGAGTTCGAAATACGATTGGGTATATAAACTTCATTTTAAATTGAATTAAATGTTTGAGTCAATTCAGTTTACAAATCAGAAAAATCATGGAATGCAACAACAGAATCATGTTGAGAATGATAAAATATTGTTCTTTTAAATTTTACAAGGTTAAAAAAAAAAATTTCAAAAAAAATTTTTTTTTTATTTTAATTTTGAAAAAAAAATTTTTTTAAATAGTTTTTTTTCCACTAAATTTGAACATCTCAACGAGAAATGGTCGAATCGAAGTTTTAAAAAAAGCAAATTGAAGCTGAATAAACAAGTTATTCGACAGATATGGTGGTTAAATTCGAAAAATTTTTCCCAAGTTGGTAGACCATAAAAAAGAATCGAAAAAATTTTGAGAAAAATATTTTTTTAGTATTTCTTAGGATTGCGCGGTACGTGATGCTTGAAAAATTGTATCATTGTAAGATCTTAAAACTAGATACATCAAGCTTTAAAATGCTTTTTTTAAAATCATGATACGACCATTTTTAAGGGAAATACAGCCATTTAAAAAACCCCTAAAAATTCAGAATTTTTTTTTGATCCTTTAATTTTTTCCACTAGTATATCATTTCCCAAAATTTCAAATGCAATAAGGCCTTTCTACGACCGTAACCGAGACTAAAAAAAAATATGTTGATGGGCTACGTGTCAAACTATATTCCTTTAAAATTTCAAGTGATTTGACTACTTATTTTTTTAGTATTAAATCGAAAACTGATAAAAATGACTTTTCTTTTAGTCTTGATGACGGGCGTAAAAAGGCCTTATTGCACTTGAAATTTTGGGAATAAATAGATCTTTTGATTACCTCGGCTAAGTTCTTTTCGCAGCTTATGAAAACGATTAGTTCAAAAGATATTAAAATCTAAATTCTGTGTCTCTCACCCTGTATACCCTGTATAACAGAAAATTATTATTTTTGTTAAACCTTATATCTCGTTAACGAAAACGCAGAATGTTTTGACAAAATTCATGGTTTTATGAGGTTATGAGGTCTATTTGTGATATAAATTGCAATTCATTTTATTAAGAAGAACCGGAGAAAAAGAATTGCATTATTAAATTAATATACCTGAACGATACATACGAACAAGGAACAATAGATTTGTTTGGAGGCAGCTACGTGCCAATGAATTGGCAGCGGTTTTTTAAACACAGTCTAAAAATAAATTACAAAATAGAAATCAATAAATACAAAACATATTCACTCAAATAGAATTAATCTCATCAAATCTGAATAATTTGAAAAATCTGAACAGTTTTCTTTATATTACATTTATTTATTTATTTATTTATTTTATTTATTTATTCCAGAGTTACATAACATAGTTATACATAAAAATTATATATAAAAGTTACATATAAAACATTTGCAATCCGATACAGAGTAGATATTATTTACGCAATAACACACTATAACGTCGCATTTATTGTAAATAATGACGTTATTAAAAAACACCATATAATTTGCAATAAGGACAATAACTATACGAGTTTATTGAAATTTTATCTGCTTTTTTAAATAAATACTAAGTTTGTTCTTTACCTTAAAAGTTATATTCCTCTTTTCAAAATTCATCCAAATATTCTTTAAATTATTAGTACTTTTTGAAGTCCCTGGAGTTTTTTCAGTTTTTTTTCTATCAGGGAAAAAACATTAGCGATGTTTGATACTTGCTTGTTATTTTCAGCGTAGATACAAGTTTTTATAAATTTATTTAATGTGATCTGGCTTTATTACTCGTAGTACTAAACTTAGAAATTATTGTGGGTTGAGTCATTACAACGACTTACATTCCTTTTCAAGGATTCTATATTATATTTAATCATATTTACAATGACAAAAAAGTTTTTAAAAGTTGTCAGTTCGCTTCAAAATTAATATATTTTTATCTTAAATGTCGTTATACAGTTTTTATTTTGAGGACTGAAATATAGCTAGTCAACTCTACACTAAAAACTACTTATACTACAAAGGAACCCTTACTTCGGATGTAAGAGTAGGATCGCAAGATGTAGTTTTGACTGATATTGAGATTGCGAAGTGACAAACAGTGTCCGAGATCACGAACAAGTGTGAAGTCTTTCCTCCTAAGACAGATAAATACCGTTGCAAATTTATGTTGAAATTACGAAAAATTTCACGTTCAGATTACCTTTTTGTCAAACTAATCCCTAGGTGTCTTTTGGAGATCATTTCTTTGGGCTTACACCTAGGGTAATTCCAAGTGGTGACGGTGGGCAATTTGGCGTGCTAGGATAAAACGAATCCTGGGATCGTAATCAGCGACCCCAAAAACATAAATATCCATTGAGCTCAGAAATGCTCCGCCCCGCTTCTCTTTTGTGGTCTTGTTTAATTTATTGATATAATCGCTTTCGTAAAATCATTTTATATTTTCAACAATGTCTTCTAATACATTTTTTTGATTTTCATATATTGTGGGTGGTAAGACGCTTTCGGCTAATTGCAATGTTTAGCTTTCTGACCTAAGCATCTAGATAAACCGAATTGTTCTTTTTCTGGGTAAGTATTCTAACGTTCGAAAGATGTTTCTATACTCGTTCAATTGTTACCTTTGCTTGCTCGGGCGACGCAGTGATCTATTAAGACTTAGAATACATCCGATTGCATCAGAATCTTGGAGTGCAAGAAAAATACATTGTTTTGACTGCTGTTCTTTAACTGCTTGATTTAAACGATTTATATTCTTCATTTAAGGAATCACATCCTATTGATATCGTAAGTTTTAGTTAGTTTGCTAAGCTTCTATCTGTAAATTGCATTCTTGTAGCTTTCAAGAGAACTCATCGCATTTGCCTATGTACAATTCATGAAAACTGTAAAATGATGCTGCACGCTATGAATATAAGTAGATTGACATATAAACAGATATGTATTGCATTATTCCGGCAAATATCCTGATATTGCAGACTTTTGGTCATATCCTTTTGATTTGTTAAATAATAGTACTATCTGTGAAATAGAGTTTGAATTGAAACTCGGTTAATATTATCGAGCTAAGAATTATGAAATAAACTTGTAAATTTAATATTTCATTCTTTTATTGCCAAGGTACAGTCAATTTTTATCTTAGAACTAAAATGGAAATTTCTAAAAAATGAAACAGTTGTCGTGTTTGACTTCTCTGAAAATTTACTTGTACAGCGCCAACTGCTTCATAATTTTTAATTAGAAATTTCGGAGGCTGCCGACAGGTTGCGGGAACATAAGATTACTACTGCACGTATAAGTTGTATCGAGGTACAAGTCCTTGCTATGCGGTAATCGGAGCATGAACAAGAGTAACGGAATAGGGCGGTACTAGCTCAGCGGATAGAGCGTGCGCCTAGAGATTTCGGGAGCGCCGGATCGATTTTCGGTCTCCTTTTGTATTTGTTTTTCTTCCTCTCGAAGACAGTCCCACCCCGTTACAAAGTTTACTACCCGAACGAAGCGAGGGCAGTAAATCATCCGAGAGAATAATCGAATTTATTCTCGTGTTGCATGTAGTGTTTTATTTACGACTGAAGTGTGTAGCCACTTATTTTCCTGAAAAGTGAGACCTCTACTCAGCCACCGCCATTATAAAGGAAATATACGTTTTTTATTACTTTATACTAATTTTATTATTCTTTCTTTCATACAACAAAATAACAATTATTTAGATAATTTGTATAAAATAAATAAACTTTTATTTATTTATGTTATTTTACATTTTAAACATAAGTATTATTTAATCTTGGCCAAACTTTAATTATAATTATTGTATTATTAATAGAATAATCTTAACATTAGTTAAACAGTCTTTTGTATGCTTATAATTCAATATTTATAATTTCTTTTACAAAAATGATTGCAAATAAAATTATGGTTGGAAATTCGGTGCCTTTGTCGCCAACTTAAATCATTTCTTTAGGCATAATAGAAACATTTTATATATATGCATACACACACACGCACGCACACATGCACATGTATATATATATGTATATATATGGCCAATTCCATCTTAAATCATGCAAGCCGAATGCACCTATGTCTCCGAATCATTTTAAATTATAGTATATTATTCTACACGTAAAATAAGCGAACACATATTTTTTTATTTTTTGATATCGTCAAAATTGCATATTTTATGCACTTTTGAAAATTGACTTTTCGATTATCGAAAATCACAACTATTTTTTTTAAACTGCTCTCCCTTGTCTTTTTATCGACATTTAAAAATAATTATCAATCCAGTTGATGGTGTAGGTGATCCTCTTTCGACCTGTCGCGTTTTGATTTATTTTTATAAAAAAACAATGCTGACGCACCACTGTGGGGGGACGGGGGGGGCCTTCAGCGGGAGAGAGAGGGAGAGAGAGGGAGAGAAAGGGAGAGAGAGGGAGAGAGAGGGAGAGAGAGAGGGAGAGAGGGAGAGAGGAAGAGAGAGGGAGAGAGAGGGAGAGAGAGAGAGAGAGAGAGAGAGAGAGAGAGAGAGAGAGAGAGAGAGAGAGAGAGAGAGAGACGGAGAGACGGAGAGAGAGATATCGCATATGCGAGATATCGCAATCTTTTAGCTTTTACCTGTTTAGCAAAAATTTAGTTTTCAACCTAGCGCAATGATTTTTGGACTGTAGGTGTATCTTAACGCACTCTATCAATTGCCATTAAAAAAAATAAATTTACCAAAATTCGCGATTCTTTTATGTCTGAATTTAGCAGGATATCAAGTGTCGTCGATAAGCTCGAGCACCGTGAACGACGATCTCAAGTATTTTTTATAGCGCTCTCTGTTTCTTACCGCTTATATCAATTTACAATTCAAAAATTTCTTCAATACGGATAATTGCGAATAGTGCTTAAATATCGATGTGAAGAGAAAAAAAAAACAAGAACGTACTAGTGCATGTTTGCGCCTGCGCTGTGTATCAGATTGCAGTCAGTTGTTAACAAAGTCATCACTACTCGTTATTCCGCGAAATTATTGCTTTCAGTTTTTTTTCATGTCAGCTCTCTCACCATGTGTGCTGTAAATATATCTTCTACTCGACATTGTTGCAAATGTCATTCTAAGAAGTCTATAACCAGCGAATACCAGAAAATTATATGCACATGTACACATGTATAGCCTGTATGATCCCCCCGAGATGTATTGTCTTTTATTAGCAGTCTCAGCAAAAAAAAGCGTTGCATTTTATGCTGCATTCCCACCGTGTAGACAGAGACAATATTTAAGGGGCTACACTTGCACGTTCCGGCAGTTCCACTTTGGATAGTCAAAGCATCTCTGTCAGAATGATTAGGGCAAGTGTGGCACATTTAGCCAAAATTATCGGTCAGGCATTGAGTATCGCGAAAGATCGAGACTCACATATTCACACAATGTGTGGCAGCGTGTGGGCCTCAGACTTACAGAACCAATCAGCAGAGGTTTTATGTAGAAAGCTGCATTTTCTCTTGCTGCATTGTAGAATAACCACGGTATATTACATGTTTACCGTCGGTCTATTCCGTAATCCAGACGTTCTGTCGATTGCTCTCCAAACAATACGACAGCGCAACGATCATGGGCACCCGCTAGCTCGTCCAATGTTTCACTGTCAATGTAAGTATCAATTACTTTTTTTCACATCTAAACTCTTAGAATATTATTATTTATTTCAATATTTTTTCATCAACATTATTTCAGTGATTAACCAGATGATGAGAGACGCCGAGGGTGATTCTTTCATTATGGTGTGTGATATAAGTCGATAGGAAACGAGAATAATTGTAAGTATTGAGCCAATTAAAATACAAATATTAATTTTTCATTTTAATTAAATTATTTTAATTCTCTCAATACTTAGTTTCAGAGCCACGTGCACGTATGACGGATCGACAAGACGCTGCACACTTAGTTACAGCCAATTGTAAGTGGTGAATATGTTATAATTAAAATTTTTGTAATTATTATTCAATTAAATGCAGATTCTCCATTTTAGTTATAGATGCTGGACCATCAACATCTGGAAATTACCACCCACAGTCATCGGACCATCGAGGAGACTCATTATCATCAAACATAAATAATCGTAAGTATTAAGTCTGTCTGTATATAATTTTCATTTATTGTTTTTTCTGCAAAATAAAGGCACGCTCTAATACTTAAGCTTCAGAGAGGTCAAGAGAGAGGCATCAACCCAATCGAAATGTAAACATTGACGACGTATCCGAAAATAGTTGTAGTGATAGGGAACGCAAACGCAGAAGGCTTACTCGCAGCAGTAGCAGTAGCAGCGAGAGTGACAGCAGCAGCAGCAGTAGCAGTAGTACTAGCAGTACCAATACCAGCAGCACTGATACAGCTGACGAAGAAGGTAAGACTCTTATTTAAATTTGTTTAATTTAATAAAATACATGTATAAATCGGCTGATCTTATAGATTCTCATTTGCAGACCGGTGAAGGAGGAGAGCGACCTAGATTTGTGATTCAGAATGAGGCAACGTGTTGCAATGAGCTGTAATGAAGGTAGAGAGATCCGTGGAATCATACCGCAGCCACCAGCCAATGCCCATGTTTACAACTGGTTAAAGGGTTGCATGCAGGACCTTCATCGGCAGCTTTGTGATAGAGGTGGACCAATGGATTTTGTTGGTGTAACCATCAATTCGGACCAGTTCAATCATGGCTTCCTTTGGCTATCATTCAGACTTATACAGGATTTTCAATTCGAAGATCTTTGGGAAATATTACACAGTGCAATGCAAAGTGCGAACGAGTTCAATGTAAATGAACGGTTATCCGTTAATTGTGGTGTTGTCAGAGGTGTGGCCGGTCGTGGACGAGTTCGTTTAACCGAGGAGACAGTGAAAAAACAATCTATATTAAACGATGACAATCTTTGTCTACCGCGAAGTTTAGCTGCTGCTTATGCCTATGCCGTCAGAGGTCAGGTGCGCTCAGGACTGCTTCACAAATATTGGAACCAGATTCGTCAATCACAAGGAAGAATTCAAAAAACTGCTGCCACAGATCTTATAAATTTGGCAAACGTTCAAGTGGAGGTGGAAGGTTGTGGACTAGCAGAAATCCGTAAGTTTCAAGACTTCTTCGCTACTAGCGATACGGCAATCGTTGTTTATAATTTTTCATCGTTCGCTCGTGGAAATCCACCAATCTATGACGGCACACGATATGTCAGTGAAAATCATGGTGATGTTATACACGTATTACGCATAATGTATTACGACCGGACAAATCATTATCAACCAATCTTAAATCTTGTTGGAGCAAGCAGTAGCAAGGGCTACTGTATACCATGCAATATAAGTTATTGGCGAGCCGAGGAACATAGATGTTCAAACAAGTGCTATAAGTGCATGTCCGTGCCACCGTGTAATACAACGGAAAATCTAAAAAAATGTAATGCTTGTTTAAGATTATTTTTTGGCAATGGTTGTTTGCAAAATCATCTTAAAATAGGATCATATAATAAAAGCAGTAATGTATGCAGTAAAATAAGACTCTGTCAAATTTGTTTTAAAATAGTTTAAGTAAATAAAAGTCAGCCGCATGAGTGTAATGTATCTTTTTGTAAAACGTGTAAATCAAGATTACCTATTAGACACCTGTGTTACGTACAACCGATCAAACAGACACAGCGTGTAAGACCAGTCTTATTTTTGTTTTACGACTTTTAAACCCAACAATCTCTTCGGGTGCTGGGTGACGATGAGAAAAAAGTGCACGGTCCAAATTTGTGTTGTACAGCAAGTATGTATCAATTGCATAGAGATTGAAGATATTTCAATTAGATGCGAGATGTGCGGTATTCGGGAATACATGTTTAATGGCGACCCGGTAAAGCAGCTTGTTGATCTGGCAGTGGCACCAAGAAGACAATTTCAGCAGGTTATATGCATAGCATACAATGCCCAAGGATTCGATGCACAGTTCATATTTAAGTACGTTGTGGAAAAATTCAATCAAGATCGAGTTGTGCCATCGGTAGTGATGAATGGTTCAAAAATAATTTTAATGAAGGTTCTACATGCAAAGTTTATTGATAGCTTAAATTACTTTGAGTAGTTTACCAAAAGCGTATGGATTATCCGAAATGGAGAAAGGTGCTTTTCCGCACTTATTCAATACGATGGAAAATCAGACTTACGAAGGTCCTCTACCACCTCTTGATTCATATGCACCAGACTTGATGGCCATCAAGGAGCGACAGAAATTTTTGAAATGGTACGACGAACAAGTACAAAATGGCTACGTATTCAATTTTCAACGAGAAATTGTAAAATACTGTAAGCAAGACGTGACAATTTTGAGATTAGCATGTTTAGCATTCCGCAAAACATTCATGAAATTTGGTGTGGACCCTTTCGTCGAAGCTACGACTATTGCATTATCTTGTACGCGGGTGTTTAGAAAAAAATTTCTAAAAAAGTCGCAAATCGGTATTATACCACCTCGTGGTTACAGAATCGTAGACAATCAGTCTGAAATTGCCCTACACTGTCTCTCTTGGATGGAACAACGAGTTCTTCATCGCCAGATCGAGCATGCAGGACTAGGTCAGGAAAAAAGACTACTAGAGAATATCTTGGTCGATGGTTACAGTGCACCCCAAGACGGTGAGAACCACAACGGTATTGTGCTTCAGTTTCAAGGCTGTTTTTGAAAGATACGAAAGAACGTTGGCCATTAGCTATAGGCTAAAGATGGCAAATTACCAGTTGATTGAAAAATGGGAGTGTCAGTTTAAGAACGAGATCTCACAAAATGAAGAACTTTGTCATTTTATTCGAGAAAATGTGGTGAATGAAAAAGAAAAGTACTTGATCCACGTGATGCATTTTTCGGTGGACGCACAGGTAACACAGTCATAGTGTTTGATTGTTAAGGCGAAGAGAAGATCAGGTATGTTGACGTGTGCTCACTGTATCCGTTCATTTGTAAACGTGGCAAGTATCCCATTGGTCACCCGAAAATTTATATCAGTCAAGAAGAGTGTGGACAGCTGATAGGGCTGAATAACGACATTTCACAAGTGAACGGGTTGATCGCGTGCGATATACTACCACCACAAAATCTATATCACCCATTATGGACAGTAAAAATGCATGGTAAATTGATATTCCCTCCATGTCTGACATGCTGCGAGCAATTAATTCAAGAAGACTGCCCTCATGAAGATCCTGAAGAGCGTATACTGCGAGGAACTTGGGTTTCAGAGGAGGTGAAGGCTGCTGTCACGTTGGGATACATTGTCAAGGCTGTCTATGAAATTTGTCAGTACGAAATGACGCAGTACAGTCAAGAAGAGCGGAAAGGTGGCGTATTTGCGGGATACATCAACGAATTTTTTGCTCAAACGGTCGCGGCGTCGGGATACCCACCACACTGTATCACAGACGAGGATAAGGATCGCTACGTGAGAGAGTTGTAACACGACGAGGGTATAAAATTGAACAAGGATGATATACGTTTCAATGCTGGATTACGATCTGTGGCTAAACTGTGTCTAAATTCTCTATGGGGAAAGTTTGGTCAACGCGAGAATTTAACAAAAACAATCGTGGTGAAGAATCCAGAGAATCTTATGAATCTACTTACCAGTGCAGAGGTTGAAGTTAACGGTATTCTATCAGTGAATGACGGTACACTCTACGTCAATTGGTGCTACAGAGACGAGGCTCTGTCATCCTCAGTATCGTCATCAATGACAAACGTGGTCCTCGCTGCTTTTACAACCGCATATGCACGTCTAAAACTGTTCCAATATCTGCATACCTTGGGTCCACGAGTTCTCTACTACGACACTGATTCG
This sequence comes from Muscidifurax raptorellus, assembly GCA_020010945.3. Taxonomy (NCBI): domain Eukaryota; kingdom Metazoa; phylum Arthropoda; class Insecta; order Hymenoptera; family Pteromalidae; genus Muscidifurax; species Muscidifurax raptorellus. Next base: position 1,963,799 of record JAHUUD020000012.1, read on the forward strand.
GTATTCTACGTTAGCAGAGGTGAAATCTGTGAATACGAGTTGCCAATCGGTTCGTCGCTGGGTAGTCTGACAAATGAACTAGCCAACAAGGGCCCTGGTGCATATATAACGACCTTTTTGTCAGATGGTCCAAAGTTTTACGCGTATAAATGTAAAAAATTGACGAATTCCGCTATACGTAGAACAGCATTTCACGACGTGATATCTTAGAATGAGACAAAGACATGCAAACCTATATATAGCAAACGAAGATTTACAGAGTTAGACAAAAGTTTCCCGTATGGCTATAAGATATCGGTAACTGACAGCCTGTAGTTACATGTGGCGAAAACTTGTATATAGACGACACTACAAAAGAAAAAACTATTTATTGGCTGAGAATTGTGCTGACATCGTGCTGATTGGCCACGACACACCACCATCAACCTGATTGGACAAGGTATGTTGCCATCGAGCTGATTGGCTCTTTGTACTGATGTAGCTGGTGGTGGTTGTGGTGGGCGGTCACAATGATAGCGCTAGTCGTGGGGGGGTCTATATTTAAGTCAACGTGTTCCCACTGCAAATTACCAGTATTTGACTAGCTACACGGTATAGCTTTAAAGAAGAACTACACGATTTTTTTTCATCTATTTTAAAAGAAAAAGTATGTATATCAATTATAATTATTATTATTATTTAAATAATATAATAATAAAATGATGTACATTATATGTTTAGATGGATTTAGAAGTGTAGGTTACCTTCCAACGAAGAAGGTATCTGAGCTGGAGGTTGATCGTCATCACATGGTGACGGCACTAAGAGAAGTCAAGACACGTTTTGGCTCGAAGATTGTGGCAGTTCTCGATGAAGAATTCCAAATTTTTCTTCCTTCTCAGGTATCTTCTGCACTGACAAAGGATACGAACTTGTTCGATAAGCTGAGTGCCCAAGCCAACAAATTACAACTTTTCTTAGATTATAAGGGTAAGAACGCTATTGAGTTTACCACGGTGTAACTCTTTTGTGAATAAAAACTATAAATATGGAAAAACGGTTACGATTTCAAGAGAAATCAGTGTTCATTCAATGTGTGTATGGGAACAAATAGCCCGTGATCGAGAGCATTTTTGAATGAGAGTTTTAAGAACTAATAGCATTATTACTGCTGTACTTTTAAAAAAACTCAAAAAACTGTCTATTAAATAACAAATTGTTTGCACTTATAATTTTTTTCTAAATAAATGTATTTTTTACTTTCATTGTTTCTTCAAATTTCTTAATCCCTTATACCATACCTAATTCTTATGCATGTGGATGAAAAAAAAAACTTCTGTTGTGTAACTATAGATGGCACTGTGATACGTGAAAGGTGATGGGTCGGTCATCACTCCATCGCTATCCTGATTGGTTGGTTGGTTGCCTTATATGTGAAGGTTAAAGTGAAGTGTTGGTTACATGATTGTCTCAGTAGCAGTTATGGATATGCGATGGAAACATCCGTTTACCTCCATGCTGTGTAGTCCTACAGGATGTGGTAAAACGGTATTTGTGAAGAAGTTCCTAAAGGATCTTGATCATCTGTGCGATACCCAAATCGAACGTGTCATTATCTATTACGCAGAGTGGCAGCAGAGCTACAAAGATCTTCAAAGCAAGAAGGTGGAATTTCGCGAGGGTTTACTGCAGACTAGTGACTGGGCTAGTGATTCCAGACCGAAACTTGTGATCATTGACGACTTGATGCGAGAATCGTCGTCGAACGGCAGTATAGTCGACATTTTCTCGAAGGTCTCCCACCATCACTCGCTCTCGGTGATATTCATCACACAGAACGTCTTTCATCAGGATAGAGGACTGCGTGACATATCTCTAAACGCACAATACATTGTCGTGTTTGGAAATTTGCGAGATAGATCTCAGATACAGCATCTGTCGCGTCAACACTGTCCCGAGGATCCACGATTTTTGCAAGAGGCTTACTGGGACGCCACATCGAGAACATACGGATACCTTCTGCTGGATTTAAAACAGACTACACCGGACAACTGCCGATTTCGCACCTGTATCTTTCCGGACGACGAAGTGCACTACGTCTACGTGTCACGGAATAAGAAGATGAATAGTGGCGACACATTGAATCTGGTACCAATCGTCTCCTTATGATGGGTGTGTCTAAGAGACGACATCCCTTTGCGCGTAAGGACGCTGTCATTTTAAAAGCGCTGTTCCATTTGAACGATAAACAGCGAAAGGCTCTCTTGCAGACGGCTGATTCGAAATTAGTGCGTCATATTTGTGAGTGTGCTTTGAATGTGTTGATTGGTAACGTGCCGCTGGAGAAGTCTCACAAATCACGCTTACGCAGGCATGCAAAAACACTGCGGAAGTTAGCCGAACCTTGTGTGAGCCTGTCGAAAAAGAAAAAAATCATTGTACAACGCGGTGGTTTCTTACCAGCATTATTAGCTCCTATTATTGGTACACTGTTGGCTAGTATCATTAGTAAGTAGATGACATGAAACACGCTAAAAAGATGGTGCTTGTGCCGCATGAGAATGTTGAACGTCTCCAGAGTGTGCTAGCAAATAGCGGGTGCAATAATGCTGCTAATATATTAAAGACTGTTCAAACACCCGGAACCGTGATGACTGGGACTAGATGCTGAAATGAACAACATACTGAATTCATCTACTTGCAAAAGTGAGCGGGAAAAATGGACACAATATCGTTCTGTGCTGCAGCGTTATCTCCAACTCAAGGATGTCGATAACTATGATATGATTAGAAAAAAGGAGGAAAGAGATAACAAAGATTGGTGTCAAATGCAGAACAACAACCATGATGATGATGATGAAAATGACGACAATTATAATGACGAGGCACAGCAGCTCGAGGAAGAGGATCGAATTGATGCGAGCATCATCGAGAGCGTGCCTACAAAGTACAAGCGACAGCCTGGACAACTATTGCGTAAATTACGTGTTAGTGGGAATATTGCCTGGGATGCACATGGTACCGTGACAATAGGTGGTGTGCGTATACACGGAGCCAACATGATTGACCTGGTAAATGTCGAGGAAAAAAGTTGTTGCTGGCAGTTCTGAAATTACATCATGGCGACGATCGAGCGGGAGGTTCGACCAAGACAGAAGATTGAAATCACCGACCAAGAAGAAAAAGAAGAGCAAGAACGAGTGAACGTGAAAAATAGCGCACTGGATGAATTGATCGATTTGCTACGGTTTGAAATGCACGTACCCGGATATAGATTTTGCGGCCCAGGTACAAAACTAGCGGAACGTATTGAACGTGGTGAAGTCGGTATCAATCCATTGGATGAGGCGTATCGTCAGCATGATCTAGTCTACGGTGACAAACAAGGCAACCGGCACAAGGCTGATCGAGTTTTAGCTGAATACGCATTTTCACGAATGCTCGCGGATGAAACAGATGGAGACGAGCGAACACTGGCTATGATGACAGCCTGCTGCATGGTGAGCAAGGTAACCTTTGAAAAGTTTTTTTCAAGAATTAAGAAAGTACTGAAGAGGAATAAGAAAAAAGTACAAAAGAAATCCAAAGATAGTAGTAGTAGTAGCAGCAAAGTTGATGAATCTGTGAAAAAGAGGATTAGCAAACAACAAAAAGAACGCAAGGGGTCGAAAATAAAAAATAAAAAAGTGAATAAACAACTGATACAAGATGAGTAGAGAAAGAAGAAGATTCGAGAACATTTATTACGCGCCTCCACATCCGGCAGCGTACGCTGGTATTGATAAACTTTTTCAAGCTACGCGTGAGAGAGGTAAAAACAGTAATAAAAAAGAAAAAGTTAATCGTGAGGGTGTGGTAGAGTGGCTCGACAGTCAAGATGCGTATAATCTACATCGACCGATCAGACATTGATTTCCGCGACGTAGTTACAATGTGCGAAATTTGGATGATGTGTGGAAGGTTGATCTCATGGATTTGAGATCCTTGAAAACTTACAACGAGGGCTACAGTTATATTTTGACTGTCATCAATGTTGTCAGCAAATATAGCTGGTTGGAAGCGATCAAGCAAAAAACCTCCAGAAATGTCGCTGAGGCTTTCTTGCGTGTACTGTCGAGAAGCAATGGACGTAAACCAAAGTGTCTCCAGACAGACAAGGGTAAAGAATTCCTTGGTCGTGACACCGGGCAACTTTTGCGCGACAATGACATCAATCACAGAGTGGCACGCAGTCCAGATACAAAGGCTGCCATCGCGGAGAGACTTATACGAACTATTAAGGGCGAATTTGGCGATATTTCACTCACAAAAATACACGGAGGTACATCGATGTGTTGCAGAATATTATAGAGGCATACAATCACAGTATACACTCAGCGATAACGATGACACCTGCATCTGTGACCTTGTACAACGTTGGAAAAGTACGGGAAAATTTACAGCGTCGCTATAATAATAACAATGGTTGTAATTTACCCAAGTTCAAAGTCGGTGAGTTGGTTCGCGTCAGTCGTGCCCGATCCGTCTTTGACAAAGGATACGAGGGCGGCTGGACACTAGAGTTATTTAAAATTGTGTGAATTTCTCTGACACGTCCACCACCTATCTACCATTTGCAAGATCTCTCAGGTGAGGACATAGATGGTGGTTTCTACGCGGCGGAATTGAGCAGAGTTCGAAAAGATCTCGTCACGGAATCATTCAAAATAGAAAAAGTTTTACGCAGTAGAGGTAAGGGTCGCTCAAAGGATATTTCGTCAGCTGGAAAGGCTATCCAGAAAAGTTCAACTCCTGTGTCAAGGCTAATCAACTTTCGCAAATATGAGGGATCAATTTTACATTATTCTGCCTAGCAACAGCAGTATGAATTATTTCGCGGAAAACACTACAACGCATTATGTTACACAGTTGCCACAACAGATCCGATTACAAGGTTCCTGGCTGGTCGCGCTCACAGAAGTTCAAATTCCGCTAACGTTCCAACACGTGTCAGTCGACAAAGAAGAAAGAAAATTTTCCCTGAAACGAACTCCCCCCACAAGACTCGAGACGAATGAGCTAAGAGTGGAAAATTTTACAATCGCAGAATCGCTGATTCGTCCAGGAAATTACAAAGACACTCACACTCTCGTTGAAGAGATAAATAACTTAGAATGTATTAGTGGTCATTTGCGGCTTATAGTTGAACGTGGTGGTTATGTGACAGTCCGCAGAGTCTGTGGAAAGGATAGCTGCTCTCAGTTCAGTCACGAGCTTTGCTTATCGGAGAAAATGCGAAAAATTCTCGGATTCGAGAAGGATAGGCAGATTCGCTTTGTTGACGATCAATACACCATAGAGGCTGATAGACCTGCTCGAGTTTCCAATGGTGTACCAGCCATGTTTATGATCTACAGCGACATCTGTGAACCGTATATGACAGGTGATGTTCAATCAAGGTTGTTACGCGCTGTATCGATAAATACCGATAATTACGAATCCGGTACTACCAGAATCAAAAGTTTCTTTCCGCCAATGTACGCACCATTGTTATTCAGCTAATTTCAGACCATTGAAATAGATATAAGAGACGAATGCGGACAATCGATACCTTTCGATTATGGGACAGTGACCGTGACACTTCATTTCAAGAAAGTCGACTAGATGAATCGCTACGAAGATTACTTCAGTTGCCAAGTTGGCAATGGCTACCGTGAGGTAGGAGGAGGAGGTAGGAATCCGTACACCGGAGGAATTGGCCATATTTACATCGGTTCTCCATACCAAAGAGGTCACGGTGGTATCGGCTCCTTCCTAGCCGGTATATTTCGTCGAGTTCTCCCGCTTATTAGCCGGGGGCCAAAGCTGTGGGTAAGGAGGCTGTACGTACGGGTTTCAACATTGTGTCCGACGTTACGGCACGCAACACATCAGTTAAGGAGTCCTTTCGCAACCGTGTGAGAGAATCTGGTGAAGTTCTGAAAAGAAAGGCGGCAGAAAAATTGGACAGACTGATGGAGGGGTCGGGATATAAAATGGCACGCGGGAATCCAGCTCAGTTGCAGTTGCTCGGTGAACCCGTCACAGTGCGCAAGACAAAGAGGGGTGTCGGTAGGAAAAAACGTAAAACTGACAGTAGTATAAAACGCACGTCGAGAAGTGGTGTGAAAAAGACGAAAAAGAAGAAGAAGAAGAAGCAGACAGCTAGAAAGAAGAGCTCCAAGAGGAGGATCAAAAGAAGCAGAACGGCTAGAGATGTTTTTGACAGTTAAACAAAAAAATAAATAAAACAAAAAAAATGGCATTCCTACACACTCATTCGTGCGAGTGTTTGAAGTCCGAGCTGCTATTGTTCGACATTCCACCAACCCAAACCACAATCGAGGGATCGCATTGGGTTCAATACAAACCGATATTATCTTTGACGGATGACTCACCTATAGAATTTGTGATCCCTGGCAATAGTGATGAATACCTCGATCCGGCTCATACAATGCTCAGTCTTCGTGTAAATTTGAGATCTACCACATCCGACGAAGATATATCTGAGACAAATCGACCAGCTTTTAGACTTTTACAAGCCCGAGTAGGACCAATCAATAATTTGTTGCATTCACTGTTCAATCAAGTAGATGTGTCTTTCAATCAGAAGCCCGTGTCACCACCTACCAACGCCTATGCCTACAGATCGTACATCGAAACATTGCTGAATTACGGACCTGCCGCAAAATCCTCCCACTTGTCGACTGTCTTGTGGTATGAGGATACGGCTGGAAAAATGAACGACACAGAAAATCAGAACCAGGGATTAGTTAAGAGACGAAAATTGCTTACTGCGGATAAATCTGTTGATCTTATTGGCCACCTTCACGCTGATGTGTTTAATCAGGAGAAGCTGCTGATCAATGGAGTTGAAGTGAGAGTACGCTTAATGAAATCTCGCGATAACTTTTGCCTGATGGATCCTGCAGGCTCTTATTCCATACACATCGAGGAGGCGAACCTTCTAGTCAGACGTGTAAAAATTAGTCCGGGCATATTGCTAGCACACGCTCAATCACTCTCGAAAACAACGGCTAAATACCCTTTGACGAGGGTGGAAGTCAAAGCAATGACTATGCACAGTGGTATACACGGTGAAACATTGGACAATATCATATTGGGTCAGCTGCCGAAGAGAATTATCCTGGGTTTTGTCAATAATAAAGCTTTTAATGGCGATCGGCTGCTCAATCCTTTTAATTTCGAGCATTTTAATATAAACTTTCTATGTTTGTACGTTGACGGGGTACAGGTGCCTTCGAAACCACTGCAACCAGACTTTGGAGCGAGAAATCTATATGTGGACGCATATCACACACTATTCTCCGGTACAGGCATACACTTTCTCAACGAGGGCAACCAAATAGCGCGCGAATCATACCCCCACGGATACTGTCTATTTGCCTTTGATTTGACTCCAGATTTATTGGCAAATGACTCCAGTCATTGGAATTTGATCAAACACGGTAGCGTTAGATTAGAAGTACGTTTCAGTGCGGCTCTAACAGAAGCAGTCAATTGTATTATATACGCAGAGTATGATAATATTTTGGAAATTGATGCCTCTCGTCAAGTCATTGTCGATTTTAGCAGTTAAAACGTTCACCTCAAAGATGTCGCTACTCTCTACTACTGTACATATATACCTCTAGCGAGTTACTTTGCAAATTCAGTCTCTCTCTAACACTGTTCTTATACACTTCATCCAAGCATGGACGTGATCATTGACATTCAGTTCTTCAAAGGCACCAGGCATCGAAATCTACCAAAAGAAGTAGCCGTAGTGGCTGTGAACAGTAATTTTAGTAGTCATTGGCTGGTAACACCGGCAATAGCGCTTGGTCATCTGAATGAAGATATACGGAGTCAGAACGATTGGCTCACCCAGTACCATCACGGACTTGACTACTTTGACGGTGAGGTGTCTTTAAAGGCGGTGAAAAAAATTTTAAAAGAACTTTCGAAAAGTGTGCGGAAAATATATGTTAGGGGTAATGATAAATGGCTAGTGTTACATAAAATAATACCTCGTCAAATTTGTAATCTCGAGTACGATCAGGATTGCCCGTCTTTCGATAAATTATCGTCCGATGTATACTGCATGCATCACGCTGTCAAACCTTGCTACAAAAATTATCGTTGTGTACTAAATCAGGCTTGTAGGCTAAAATCGTGGCTACTCACAGGTACGATTAAAAATTCGAGCAGTGCTTTTGAAGACATTTGTAATGATGGACAGTCTTCAAATATCGAAAAACTTGTCGAAAATCCGCTCGCACACTGTCGGTGTATTCCCAGCCGATCAGATACCGAAGGTGTGGATGAAACCGACAGCGTTCGTTGTAAACACGGATGATCATACGGAATCGGGTATGCATTGGGTTGCCCTGTACGCTGACGAATCATGCAGCGCATTTTATTTTGATAGTTTTGGTCTCCCTCCATTCATACCCGATCATATAAATCGGTTGCGAAAAAATTGTAAACAATTTCGCTGGAATAATATTCGACTACAGAGCGACTCTTCCAAAGTGTGCGGTCAGTATTGTATTATGTTTCTGCATTATATGAGCGCGGGTCTGAGTTACAATAAATTTCTCGAGAGTTTCTCTGATAATCTTCGAAAAAAACGATGATGTAGTTCGGCAGTATGTAGACTGTAAAGAAAGAAAAAACGCTGACAAAAATTTTATCGGAAGCGGTGGTTGCATTGTCAGATGCTTGCAAAGCTGCAGTTCTAAGATGTCATTGTTATAGCGCAAGATGATACTGTGAGAGACAGCGTTTTTTTTCTTCGAATGTTTGCTGCTCAATCAGTGTTAATGCACTCTCTTTGTTCCCCCTCCGATGAGTGTCGCATACGTGGCGGTTACCATCTCCACAGCCACCATCTCCACCATTGCCTATACTACATACCAAGCGCTCGGAGTAGTTTAGTCGTTTCAAAGTGGTGGTAGAGGTGACAGCAACGACATGGCACACCAAAAGGAAGACCGGTTTCAGCTGCTGAATACTCTATACACTTTAGACAAGTCGTACGCAACGGAGATCATTGTCGGCCTGGAATATACCAGCTTCAGAGACGAGTACTACGAGCCTGTGGTACGCCTATTGGGCGACGACTCCAATGGAATCGCTTTTACCTACAATGGAAGGCTGCAATTCAGAGACTGCTTCAACGAATTTTTCAAGTATCTTTGTGGACACAGCAGCGAAGATATGACGGGTCAACAGATTTGCGGTACAGGATGGATAGCAAAATTCACACACAGTGGGAAAGACAGGGGTATCGAAATTGAGGATAATACTCCTCCTAGGACACTTGGAGTTCTCAGCAAACGCTATTGTGCAACTATTATTATGAATAAAGTTAAGTTTCTTCGTTTGAATGAGTATATTGTGAAATGTATTGATGCACGCCTAGAATATCTTATGCTTGTAGCGGGAAGTGTAAGTTGTGTTGCCAGAGAGACTGTAGAATACATTAAGAGTGTTGATCTAGACAATATACCACTCATGAATACTAGTGTGTATACAACGACTTTTGTCAAACAAATTATTAATCTGATTGATGATAAATGGTTCGATATTATTACAACCAGTGTGCAAACGCGGGCGAGAAAATTGAAAGACCAAATTCCGTTTAGTCGAAATGATATTGTCGATGTATTTTATCAGCTTGCGTCACAGCACCTCGATGTAATTGTCGACTTACTAAACAGTCACAACGAGTGAAATAATGTTTTTTTGTTGTTTAAATTTTTGATATAACCAATTTTATATATATATATATATATATATATATATATATATATATATCTTAATACCGTATATCGCAATGAATTTGTAGAAATATCGATAATTGAATAAATAATTGATTATTAGTGAATATAAAAATACTTACCTTCTTTTTAATTATATCCTTACCATTTATCCATTCCCATGGTGCATTCTGTATACATTTCATACAATCTTTTATTCAAACTTAAGTGTAAAAAAAAAGAACGAAAAGAATAAAAAAAGACAGAAAGAAAAAAATAATATAAAAGGTGGAAGAAGGGGAAGGGGGGGGGGGGCTGTTACCGCCTCCCCGCCGGCGGAGCAGTCTCTCCTCCCGCGCGCTGTTTCATTACCGAATTTCTTTTGCTCTGTATTTGATAATCAGCGAAAAAGTATGAATAAGATAATGCAGCTGCGCTGTTATAGCAAACAAAGCATGAGTAAGAAAATGCAGCTGCACCGTACAGGCTCTAATACACGTGCAAATGTTTTGGGAGTTAGTCAAAGATATTGTTTGTGAATTTTGAAACATCAGCAAAAAGAGAATGAGCAAGATGTGCTTGTAGCGTGGGATCGCACGTGTACAGGGCTAAGAAAGTGTCGCAGTATCACACCTCTGGAAGAGAGCAGCCATCAGTGATGGTTTAACTCTCTCCGGGTGATTATCGTGCTCTCACTCTCTCCCCCCTCTCTCTCCCTCTCTCTCTCTCCCACTCTCTCTCTCTCTCCCGCGCGCTGAAGGCCCCCCCTCCCCCCACAGTGGTGCGTCAGCACAACCAGCGGCGGCGGCGGCGGCTGGTTTGTTTTGACTCGCCACTGTGGGGGGATTACTACTTCTGTCTAACGCAAAGAGCTTGTTTCGAGTTGTGACGCGTTTCCTCTGGTCTCCAAAAATTCGCCAGTGTTGGTCGAGCGGTTCTGTAATTGTGTAACGTTTTTTGCTTAGCTTAGTCAAGCTGTTTTACAAATATAATGTTTTTCTAATGTGTAATTGTTACATTGATATGTGTGGTGTAATGCGCCATAGGCCGTGTTTGCGTATCCCTAATATACATATTGTCTACCTAGCGCATCTCTTTTTTGTACAAAATTTAAAACGTAGTCTCGCTTATTTTGAAGTAAATCTGCGTCAGTGCCACGCAAGCTTGTGCGTGCGTTTTCTCGTTTCCTGAAATCAGTTTATCGCGGATTAGTAGCAGGGCCCCCTTTTTGGTCAGAACTTTCCATGTTATTATTATTATTATGAGTGTGATTGTACCAGTCCCTGAATAAGCTACCGTCGATTGTAGGATTGAGAATTTACCGTAGATATCTCTATATTCGCCTAAGCTTTTGTCTTTCTTAATGATTTCGCGGAAATCTCGTCCCGTTCTTAGCGATCGCGCTAGCGTCTCCCTTCGAAGGCTTAACGAGTTTGTAAACTAAACCTATGTCCAGGGTATCTCTAATGAAGACTAGTGGCATATCATCTGTATTATTTATTAAAGCGGCTATGTTTAGTTTTGTTTTATTAAACAATACGGTGGGGTAATTGATGGGTACCTCACGTGATGCTACGAGTCGTATCGCATTTGTGCGTGCGGCAGGTGTAACGTGCCGACTCTGTCTTTGTTTATCGCGTCGTCTGTCGCTCGTTTGCAATTAAAAAATACCCAGGTGTTTTGAGTGCTCATACGCATCGAAAAGGTGTCTCTTGACTTTATAAGTTTGATTTTGCAGTCTGAGAGGTTATGTATAGATTGTTTAATTTTTTGCATTTATTCAGTGCATCTAGGGTGACGACTATATACGCTCCTAGCCCTTGGTCTAGTGCGAAATACTGAGTTTCTGCCCATATGTACACGAAGGTATCTGATGTGTTTAAGGATTTTTTGTTTAATCGACAGAGCGGAAGCTTTATATAAATTGTAGTGGTTGTAGTCTAGCAGTAGTATTCATATGTAATAGACGAGGTGCATCTCTTGAAAAAGAATTGAAATATCAGATATTTTAATTAAATCCGTGATAGATGTCCCGGCTTCTATGAAGGGAATCCGTGAGTCGGTTGTTGTCTCCTTCGCGAGGGCTTTTGATTTTTCGATTTGCTCTGGTGTTACGAATCGGTGAAACCCTTGAGTCGCAAATAGATCTGCATCAGTTAAAATTTATGTATCTAGTTCGTACTGCAGCACATTGTCTTCGAGCAGGTTCAGGTCTTCTGGGATTTCTTCTTCTCTTGGGAGGCTCGCTTGTTTAGACTGCAGTTTGCCTATAGCGGCTTCCAGTTTATATGTTTTTTCTTGCAGTATGCCAAATTCCGTGTGTATTAGGTCGGTTTGTTTCGCCAGTAATTTTGCTAGTTATCTTGTGTCGTTGGTTGTGATGGTGATGAGTTGTCTAATTTCTTCCCCTGCTTCCTCGTCTAGGGTTCCGAATAATGTGCGGCTGATTTTTCCTATTTGCGAGAACCAGGCTCGTTTGGTTCTCGGCTTTTGTGTGGTTTTGTGGCCCTGCAATAGTTTTTTTACCTTGTCGACATTTTTCATTGCCTCTTCAATCTGCTGACGCGTCTGATTTAATTGATGTCCACATGGACATGATACGTTTTTTCGGGTGCAAGCCTACTTCTAAAATTCTCCAACAGTATACACACATAAGTAACCTGAACTGTCAGATTTATATAGAGAGGCAGGCAGCAAACTCTTTCACTCCAAAACGAAATTAATGTATATTTCTGACTTGTACTAACGATATAAAAATACAGAGAAGCATAATTATAAAGTAATTATGAAGTTGTCCTGCCAAACGAGTACTTGGCATCCGGTTGAGTAGATGCAAATATTGCCATTGCAATCCTTATTAACGTTGCAATAACTGAGACAAATGATCACAAGTATATTGTAGATATATTTGTAAATAGTTGTAAATATAGCGCCTGTGCAGGATGGGTAGGGTTATATGCGCACAGATAAACTCAGTTTCCAACAATACTGTCGCACATGCGCTCTAACATTTATCACGAGGAGGTACGCAGCGCGCAGATATTCAAATTTCAATTTTCAAACTGTAGAATGCGTTTTGTAATTTTTTATTGAAATGCACATAAAAAATATATATGACTTATATATTACAGGAATTAATAATAATATATAGTAAGTCACAATTTCTTTTGTTTATTTATTCGTTTATTAAGAAAAAATTGAAAATATGTAATTTTCCGAAAAAACGATAAAAAAATAGATTCAGTATTTAGCATATAACTTTGAAATAAAATTTTTTTTCAAAAGTGGGTTTCAAAAGTTATTTTAGGTGCAATTTGCTATCAAAATTTAACATAAAAAAATCGATTTTTTTGAGAAATAAGAGTGAAGGTAAAACTGAAACCTGCAGGTTCCCTGGTTTTTTCAGTAGCATCAGCCCAAAAGTCAGCTTGATTTCGCTTCTCATACGCTCATACTCTTGTGGATGTTGCGGACTATCTCTACCACTGCATTCATTTTCTCTACATTCGCTTGCAGCTTATCAAGTAGGCCTTGCTGGGTGGACTCTGCTGTGTGGATTTTACTCTACAGATCCTTCATCCTCCTGTCTGCGTCATCATGGGCACTACGGACTGGTGTCGGCTCTCAACCCTGCATTTGTGAGGCTTTCCAGATTAATGATAATGTCTGATTCAACTCCTTGTTCGGTCAATATCTTCACGCTAATAGTTGTTTTCATCCCGATATGTCTCCGACCCTTTAGATCCCCTCGCCTCTAAAATCAGCTAGCATGGTCCCAAGACACGCCCGTAAGCGGTGCTAGAATGGGTATATCATACCTGGATATAGCTCCTGCTACCACGCTAGCCCACCTCCGCTGTCTCGAGCCTCGCACCCCGAACAAAAGTGCCCGGCTCACACTCGCCAAGCCGATTTATTGGTACTGACTAGGTGATTGGCATCCCGTCTTGCCGTCTGGAAGAACAAAAGATGGTTCAGGTTACTTTGCCTCCCCATCCAGGATCTCCTTTTCGCAGCTCAAGGGTCGCCCCGCACTTCCCACGCAGCGATCCGTTATTTGTTTGAGAGTAGCATTATTCCCATTTATTAGGTGGGAGTACTGCTCTCGTAGGGCCTATCACCCGGCCGGCTGCGTAGATGGAAAAGCCGCCAGCCTTCGACAAAGTACAGACAACTGATAGAGTGTGTGTCAAATCCAATCTTCAAGGATAGGAGCGTGACTTATGCGAAAAGCAAAGCGTTCCGCTTTCAGCTATTTTTCTTTATGTGTATGCTCTTTCGTTAGATTTTAATTTCAAGTCAATTTTTATAACTATAAATATACTCAAAGAAGATCATAAATTTATTTAATAGATAGAATTTTTTCAGGTATTTTATTAATGGAGAATTGAATAAAATTAAAAAGGATTTAGTCAAATACAATTCAAATAAAGATCTAAGCGCAACATTCAACCTTGTGAAGGAATATAAAAAGTCACTAATTACCAATATAGACAAATTGTATGAAATTGATGGATACACAAAATGGCGGGAAAAGGAAGCAATCGACCTATCCAGTTTGGTGCAACAACGCTTTAGGTATGTCATTAGTTAAATTTATATTCTTATTTTTACCAATATTTTAAGAAAAATATCATTCCTCACCATTTTCAGTAGCAGATTTCGTAATAAGTGCGTAAAGTTTGTAACGCTGGACCCAGCGTATGGTAACGCTGGGTTTTTTCCATTTGTTGTTACCGATGAAATACTTCGTCTCCTCTGCTCGTTTCAATGCATACGAGGCGGCGGGCCGCCTCGGCCCTGGGCGCCAGGCACCGAAGTGCCAGGGATCCCGCGATCTCCTTACCTTGAGACACCGCTCCGTGTCGCAACGCCAGTCCGTACACCTGCCCGGCTAGCCAGTATTCGGCTAAATTTACATTAAGATGAGACAATTACAAGGTCTTGGGTACTAATACTAAATGAATGCATGAGTGTTATCGTTGACTTTCTCTTTATTACTTTACATTCTGGCGATCCCCAGTCACGCGCCTTACTAAACTACGACATTCCCGTCGATCGCACACATACTCACTCTGTGACTCGCATGTCACCACGCCGATGTTCGAGCGAGGAAATACCGACGCACGCCCTGAGCGCGTATCCGGTCGTCTCGAAATCCTGTTCACTGATCCTGACGCGGACGATGCAGCTGCCTCGCCCTTCCGATCGTCTACCGGTGCCGACGATCGTAGCGTCCGTCGCAGTCTGCCCTCACGAGACCATAAATCCTCGTCCCGACGATAACCATTCTCTCCCGACGTACGCAGGTCTCCAGGCATACCCGCCGTTGCCGCGCCGGTGACTTCGCCCAAACTTCGACGCGAACATTCACTCACTTCATACCACTATGTTTAACTTAACGGGACCGCTGTCCCAACTACCATGTACTTATATTACAGTCGGTTATTAATTTAATCTAATACTAAATCTTAATCTAATGCGAGTTAACGCGCGAGCTAGAACTAGCGATAGTCGTGTCCTTGTGTCCTTCGTGTAGGTCATGGTCGTGTTGCATACGAGAGCGTGGACGATAGCTTGTTAGTGTAACTGTGGTCTTTGTCTTTGTCGTGAAAGCGTCAGTGTAATAACAATAATCGTGTTATAAACGGTAGCATCAGTGTAATAACGATAATCAGTGTAACTATAGCGTCAGTGTAATAACGATAGTCATAGTGTAAACGATAGAGTCAGTGTAATAACGCTAGTCATGGTGTAAACGATAGCGCCGGTGTAATAGTGGTAGTCATAGTGTAAACGATAGCGTCGGTGTAATAACGATAGTCATAGTGTAAACGATAGCCTCAGTGTGAGAACGATAGCCATAGTGTAAACGATAGCGTTGGTGTAATAATGGTAGTCATAGTGTAAACGATAGCGTCAGTGTGATAACGATAGCCATAATGTAAACGATAGCGTTGGTGTAATAATGGTTGTCATAGTGTAAACGATAGCGTCAGTGTAATAATTGTCGTGTCAGTCATGTGTACAGTAGTTACATTATGCGGTAAATCAGTTAAGGCGTAATGTTCGTTTAATACGACGAACGACTCAGCGCTGTTAAGTCGATGAAGCATGCTATAGCCGCACTCATGCTTCGCCGCACTCCTGCCGCCATATTGGCCACGTGGCGTGTTAAGTATCGCGAGTTCGCGCTACTCCGCAATCGGCACACTATTTCCCGTAAGCATCACTTAATACAATATTCACTCTACTCGCGGGTACGCAGCAGTCCGTCGCACAGCACTCCCTTATAATCTCAAACCCCGCTCAGATGGTCCGATGCTTAATAAAAAAAGTAGCGGAGAGTCAGTAATCAAAAGTGTACCTGTTGCTACGGCAGTCAGACACGAAAAGGGAAGATCCCTCTCGCCGTCGACGTTAGGTTTGGTCGCTCACCTACCTACTCTCGCTCTCGCGCACTCGGGCCTAGCCGATGCCGGCCGAGGCTCCGCGAATACGGCCGAACGCGGGCTCTCCGACTCGTGCCGAGGCGCTGCCGTGCTCTGCACGGCCGCTTGTAACTGGCAGTGAACTGCCATGTTACAAGTTTTACGTCCGTGTCAGATTATTATCAGCAGTTATTTAATATAAATTATTAAGTGATGGTCGGCTGCTCTAAAAATGTGATGCAGTAACCCAGGAACCAACATTGAGCATGTGTATCTGTATGCTTTCGTTGGGAACAAAAAGGCTAAAGGTCGAGATCTCAATATGCTATGACATGACATAGTTGGTGGGGTTGCTGAAACTGACTCAGCCCCACTGGAACCGTTTATTGAATTCAAACCAACTTAGAAGCATTTTGTTTTTTCGACGGCTAGTTTGATGCACTGAACCGTAACCCGAATCCTCTCGGATCCCTCTACCGATCCTTAAGTATATACGCGTGTTCCGCGATTTCGCGTCGCAAGAAGGCCGTAAGATAAAGTCCGGATTTGCGACTGGGGCCAAATGTCTCGTCAGTCGATCGAGTGTAATTAAATATAAGTGTGACTCTACTTTTTCGATGCGACGATGCTTGTCCTTTCTGCTGACCAGGGAGTTCCCCTCTCAACCTCGCCGTTGATGCTAGATTGCTGTTGCTGCAGTTGCTGAGGGTCCTGCAGTTGCTGTTCTGATGCTGCGGTTACTGTTGCTGATATTGCTGCTGTCGCTGCTAATTATACTTCAGAAACGCGTGAAAACTCGACTATTCACTCTTGCGAACCAAAGATAACTGACTCGAATTTCTCTCTAATTACGAGTCCCCTCTATAGGCCTCCCCGCGTTTTGGCTATCCCATCGCCCCGAGTTCGGTTCTTCCCTCGCATAGGGATAGGGTGGTGGCAAATAAAACTCTCCTCATCTGTATTGTTAATATTAGGTCATCCTTAAATAACTATTTAAAGTTAAAAAAAAATATGTTAACGATAATTAACATATAAATCATCTTTTTTTGTGTAATACATGTGAAGTCGATACTACTTATACAATAAAAAAAACATTTTAATCAAATTGAAAAAAAGAACAATAGTTGATTATTTATAATTAACTATAATATTGCTATCAATGGATATTCAAATTGGAGATACGCATAAATTGATATGCATCTACGTAAACCTATAATCAGCAAGCATAAATTTATTAGCACCAAATAAACTAAAACCGAAATCTTTGTTAACTAATTATGTTTAAGCTTAAACAAAATTTAATTAAAATCCAAGTTACCCCATCCCCTCGATAAACATATGCTACTTTCGAACTTAGAACTCCAATGACGTTATTGGCCGAGTGGTCTTGGTTGTTGCCTGACAATTTTATGCACTCGAGTTGGAACCCGTCCTAGGGCAAAATTTCTTTTCTCTTATTTATCAAATACGTACCTGATGAAAAATTTAGAAATTACATTTTGTTTACGTAATGTTTATTTTGCTAAGGTAAATAATTAAAAAAAATGTAATTTTACAAATTAAAATTTTTAACACCATATGACTACGTTTCCACGTTTATAAATTATTCTATTGGTAAATATTTATTTACAATACCCTGGTAAATGATTCACGGACTGGCAGGTGGAAAATTACATTCTTCTAAGATCTGTAGAAAATGCCAAAATAATATCAAGTTTTTATTTCATTTTTATAAAACATATCCATTATAAATTTAGTATAACATATCAATCAGATTTATTATCTATATTTCCGCTTAATAGTGTCTAAAATTATATATTTAATACAATATTTTTAGATGATTATTTTAATTATAATAAATGATATGTTATTTACATTATAATTAACAACAATATATGAAATTTTACTTTTTAATTGTCGATTAAGAAATTAATTATTGTACGTATTTATGGCACGCATAATATTTCTTTGCCTAAATAAAATAATAATTGCATAAACAAAATGTTGTTTTCATGTATAACAAAATTAGCAATAAACATGTTGTCTTAATAATACTTATAAAATTTTAGGAAAAACGTAGTTTAAGTTTTATTAATATAACGTTTATATCTCTTCAGTATCATAATAAAAAATGTTAATTATCGTTAATGTTGAGACTAAACTTAGATTAATCTTTGAATGCTCGGATGGAAATCACTTACATTGTGGTTTTCACTGGTAAACACTGTTTATTACTCCTCAAGCTTATGACAAAGAATCGGGCTGACAATAAATATATATATATATACGTTGCTCGTCGCTCGAGAGCTCTAAGCAAAGTGAGTCGCCGCCACCGCGCAGCGCCGACGTCGCTGCCAGCATGGGACGGGTAGAGGGGAGAGTGCGGCCTCATGCTCTCCGAGCATGTATACAGCGATCGGGCTGAACGTTGCTCGCTTATACCCAACACTCCCCCCGAGCAGAGTTCGCTCGGCATCGTCCAGCATCACTGTTTAGCGTCTGAAATGAAACAAATTAAATCTTGGTTTGGAAGCAGCTTGGTTAGTTTAGTATGCAATTCAAAAGGTAAAGCCTTTGTGAATATATCTGCTATTTGTTGCTTAGAGGCAATCCAGCTAATTTTTATTAGATTTCTGGCTATGCACCTCTGTTATCACACCACAGAGTCATAGGTAGATAATATAGAGACAGGGCTCGGAGTCAGGCGACTGTAATCCTAGTTTTATTACGACTTCTGTAAATTTTTCATACCACTTTTTTGGACTTATCTTCGGACCATATAAGGCATGCTGAATCTTACAGACTTTATCTCGTCTGATTTCTGGTGAACAATAATATGTGATGCATATGCTAATTGGTATTTGTTTTGATCTTTGAAACCCCTTATTACAAGTCGAGCTTTGTATTTCTTTTCGTTATCTAATCCAACTTTGGTTTTCAACACCCATCGTGAGTCAATAATATTTGGTCTTTTTCCTCCTTCAACGGAGGGTCTGTTAACAATTTTCCAAACTTTATTTCTCTCCATTGAGTCTAATTCACTTCTGATGGCTTTTCTCCATTCAAGCTTGTTTGGTGTGTTCATGGCTTCCTTATAAGTGTTTGGATCACATTGTACGGTAGCAATGAATGCATCCAGATCATCGCTTTCCAGCAGGTTGAAATTTGATTCCAGCATATGTGACTCTGGTGTTTGCTCGACTTTTTTTTTTTTTTACTTTCTTCGGGCGTCTTTGCCTCCGTTTTTCTCCCTCCGTTTCAGAGATCAGAACTTCTTTTTCTTCATCAAACTTAACAAGCCATGTTTCTTGATTTATTTCATCTATCGGATTGTTCTAGTCCTTTATACTCCGTTTATTGTATTTATCGCCAAATATAAGTTTTTCGTTAAATCGCACATCTCTACTTTCGTAGTATTTTCCTTCTTCCGGTTTCAAGAATAAGTAACCCGTTGGTTTATAGCCAATCAATAGTACTCGTTTTCCCAGCTGATCAAACTTCGGTCCGGTTTTCCTTTGTACCTTGATATAGGCAATACAACCAAATCGCTTTAGTTGTTCCAAGTTAAGTTTAAGTTTAATTCAAACTTTTGTAGGGGTGGTGTCATTTCATTATCAGTTCATTCGAGCTGTGAGGAGTTCTATTATAAAAATAGACTGCTGCATTCAGGGCGAGGTCCCACATATTCTCAGGAAAACGTGTATCATACATCAGAGCTCTCGTCTGTTTCTGGGTGGACTGATTGAATCGTTCAGACACACCGTTATGCTCTGGTGTATCAGGGCTCGCCCATTGTAGCTCTGCTTCAAACTTATCGAGAACTTCCAGCGTATATCCACCTGTAAATTCTGTACCCTGATCACATCTGAGGTAGCAAAATTTAGCGTCGTGTCCCAATAAATTTTTCGAGCTTTTTATAAAGGCTTCCAAACAGTGACCTGTTTCACTTTTGTGTTTCATTGGGTACGCCATCGTAAGTCGAGAGTAATCATCTATAAACACAGATATAAATCTGCATTTCTTTGGGTGTATTGCAAGACTAATCGGTCCCAACGTATCTGCGTGAACAATTTGTAAAGGTTTACTCGCCCTCTGTCTAGTCAAACTGAAAGGTAGTTTATTGAATTTTGATACACTTAATTTCCTTTAGATTTTTCAAATTTGGAAACTTCCTTTGGAATCCTTTCAAATTTTTCAAAGAAGCATGTCCTAATCTGAGATGCCATAGCATCGCTTTATTTGTATAAGACAAATCGAACTTATTGATGTTAGTTCCACAATCTACACTTTCAGAAGCAACTGATTCGCTTAAGTTACTAATTTTTCTATCTCTCAAAGTGTTTTCAAAATTTGAATAGCAAGACCACAACTCGTTGCTATCTGATTTGATATTTACATTTACATTACTATTAATTTGCACAGGTTCATCGAACTTATTATTTACCGCAATTTCAACCCTTTCAAGCTTATGTCACGAGGGTCTTTCTTATTCTCAGTTTATGTTTTATCCTTAGTCTAATTTTTCGCAACAGTTACAGGGGGATACTCGCGACGTCTTGTGACAATATATGCAACCCTACTAGATGCACCCATAAATTTTTCATTTTCACCAAAATTGTTTGTTTCCAATTCTATTAACCAATAAGGTCGTCATATACTCCTGAGACGAATATTGTCTTGGAGACAGGGTCGAAAATATCGATTTGCTTGTTATCCAAATAGATACCTAAGCCCTTATCAACAAATTTACTTAATGACAGCAAATTTTCCGACAATGATTTAGCATAAATCACATTTTTCAAGCTTTAAAAGTCGTTACTATTTGTATAACCAGAAACTTTACCCACTCCCACCGATTTTATAATCGTTGAATCATTCATATCCACATTTAATATAAAGCGTTTTGGTACCATCGAGCGTTTTAAACATTAGTTTAGAATTGCTCATGTGCTCCGTTGCACCCGAGTCAGCCAGAAATCTAATAAATTGATTATTTTCATTTTGTTCCGTATTATAAGGTTTACTGTCTACATACTGACCTACGCACTCACCAGATTCGGAAGCTTTGGTAGAAGTCGTGAACTATTTATTCTGTCTACCTCTTCCACGTGATTTGCCTCGGGCTTGGCCTCTATCAGACTTATATTTCTTTGGTTCGCTGCCTTTAGGCGCTTCCAGATTTTGGCATTTCGTACCACGATTTGAGCCACCACGTTTACCGCCACGCTAAGAATTTGATGAATCATACCTTTTTTGACTCTCATTCTCCTGTAAGACCCTTTCCAGCTGTTTGTCCGAGTATGGGCAATCTGCACGGACGTGTCCTTCGTACCTCTTGCATTTTGCCATTTCTCGTACACTCATCCTTATAGTGGCCTTTGTTGCGACAGTTGTAGCAAAGTACTCCAGGATGAGAGACGTGATAGGCCTTGGCTCCTGAATCGGTCTTTTGTCCAACTGATTCACTTTTTCCGACTCGAGGTGATTCCTGTTGCATGATATAATCCTTAAGTTGGTTCACTGTTAATGGTTTACCTGTCACGTTTTTATTCATGAAATCTAACTCTTCAATTTTAGGTACATTCATGACAATAGCTTCAAAGAATGCATCTCTAATCTCCACCTCAGATAAAGGAGGCGTGTCGGTCAGTTTATTGCATGTTCGAACTATTTTATCAAACTTATCCCAGAAGGCAGACGCTTTTTCTCTTTTCGGATTATATCGAATGCTTTGTAATTCTTTTCTCACGGTTCTGGTAGTTACGTTAACTTTATTTTCTTTAATGCGTATAATTTCATCCAGCAATTTGACAGGATCACGAATATCTGACACCTTATTATAATAAGATACTCGTATATCAATTCTATTTATGATAATGTCTCGGACTCGAACTTTATCTTTTTCCAGCTTTGTCTGATCAAACACACGAGTTGGCTGAACTATTGAATCAAAGAGTTAATTCCAAATTTAAAAAGTCCAAAAATGTATTTACGTTCAAGCTTTGTGTTAGTTTATACTCCCTCCGAATTGTGTTATCGCGATTAGTTACTTCTATTCGAATTTTATCTTTAATATCTTCAATGCCTTTAGTTGGATTGATCTTTTCAATTTCATCTCGGACTAATTTGGTTAAGAAATCTTTACTCACATGCGCATTTGTGTTTGTATGTTTCGAAGGATGGTTATCGTTTACATCAATTTCCGAACTTCCAGCTGTGTCGTCTTGCTCTTGCAAGCGATCCTGTTTCATCCAGTAAGCGCACTTCTCTTCTACCCATTCGTACTTTTCCTTTATGTCCCACTTGTGTTTGATCAGTTCTTCGGGCAAATCATCGTGTACTTGATTACATCTTTTCTCAATCAGTCCTTTGAGCTTTTCATTTTCAACTTTGCAGTTCGAACTTTTCCTTCCAGCTATTTGTGTCTGTAGATTTAGACACATTCACTCCTTTATTCTCCATCTTAAAGGCCAGCTCATCGTCAGCTGTCACTTTATCCTCATCCAGCTGTGAGGATGGAGACAACCCATGTTGGCTTGTGGTTGACTCATCTTCCAAAGCCACCAGAAATTTTTAACTAATAAGTTACTTGTTTTGACGAACAACAATGAAAAAAGAAACTCTATCACATGTAGCAATGTTATCAGACATTGTTCAATTGACGTACTACAATCAAGAGAAACAATGCTAATTGCCTTGATTTTACCGTTTGTGATTTTACAGTATACACAGCGCCGCAGCAACAACATACACTGCACTGCATGTACTGTCCAACAGATTAATTTGGAACTGAATTGCATGCTTTTTAATTTTAATATGTACATAATTATTGAAAATAGGAATTTTCTTTTTCGAACTTATATTTGCAAATTCAAGCTTTTACCTATTTCGTATTTGACTCCACTCATATCTATTGAGACTAAACTTAGATTGATCTTTGAATGCTCGGGTGGAAATCACTTACACTGTGGTTTTCACTGGTAAACACTGTTTATTACTCCTCGAGCTTATGACAATAAAAAATTAAGCTTGCTTATTTAATTTAGAAGTACAAAGAATCGGGCTGGTAATAAATATATATATATAAACGTCGCTCGTCGCTCGAGAGCTCTAAGCAAAGTGAGTTTCCGCCGCCGCGCAGCGCCGACGTCGCTGCCAGCATAGGACGGGTAGAGGAGAGAGTGCGGCCTCATGCTCTCCGAGCATGTATACGGCGATCGGGCTGAACGCTGCTCGCTTATACTCAACAGTTAACATATTTTTTTTTAACTTTAAATAGTTATTTAAGGATGACCTAACATTAACGATAAAACAAAACGAAAAAAAAAATTTTCGAGCATGGGACTTGAACTTTGTTTTTTGGAAATACTGCTCTCGCAGAACTCCACCCCTCTTTATTTTCAAACAGAGCGCGAACGCGGAGCGCCAATGAGAGTGCCGCAGCGTAGTGCGCTACTGCGCACACTCCGGAACCCGGTCCGAGATAGTTTCACTGCTGCACGTCCATGGCCGGACCGCTCGGGAGACTTCGCCTAGGAATGCATTCTTGTCGGCGAGCATCTTCGCGTCCCGGACCTTCTTCAAAGCCGCCACGGCTTCCTCCAAGACCCTGGTTGCGCGGCTTTGTTCCTCCTGCGCTCGTCTGCGCCTGACCTCCTTGCGCGTCCGCGCGATGGCCTCCTGGTGGGGCGTTACATTCGGGCCCACTCTTTGGCCCCCAGGTTTTCGATGACCGCGCGACTGAGCAATGGCCTTGAGCGTGGCCCTCTGCTCCTCTATCAGCCGCTCCCAAGTGGCCGAGCGCTGGCGGAAGGCCGTTCCGTGATGGATTACGGCGCTTCGTAGCGCCTAAAGGCCTCCCGCGCCAGCTGGAGGACGCTGTTCTACCTTGCTTTGCTGGTAGACTATGCAATGTCGTACATATTGCTCGACGTCGCTATATATCTTTGTCCAGTAATGATACATGGCTATTCGAGGGTACGTCTTCTCACGTCCTTGGTGACCAGCTGATAGTTCATGATAGCACTCATATAACACCTCATCGCGCGGAACGACAATTTTCCATGCCTCATCATCTTCAATTGATGTTGGCAACTTTCTATCCGGATGATAAGTGTACAATTGCCCTCCATAAAGTTTGAATCGAGGTACATCTTGTGGTCTAGTTTGTATCTTCTTGACTCTGTCCTGATACCATTCGTCTTGTGTTTCTTTGGCCTATTTGACCACACAAAATGAAGCCGGCCTGTCTCCGTGCATCCTTGATAAGGCATCTGGTACGACGTTCAGTGAGCCCTTCCTATGCTCTACTGTATAACTATATCCTTACATTTCCAAACCCCACCGTGCTAATCTCCCTACGATTTCGCAGGTTACATAGCCAGCGCAGACTACTATGGTTTGTTATGACTTTAAACATATATCCTTCGATATAAGGTATAAACTTTCTTCTCGCCCATATCACAGCTAGGCATTCACGCTCAGTTACTGAGTAGTTTCGCTCAGCCAGAGAAAGAGTACGGCTAGCAAACTCTAATACTCTTTCTTTGCCGTCATTAATTTGCATCAATACGGCTCCTAAGCCAGTATCGCTTGCATCCGTTTGCACGACAAACTATGCGTCAAAGTCTGGTCGAAGTAAGACTGGCGCTGTCACCATCAGCGCTTTAATCTTCATAAAAGCATCTTGTTGTGCTTCACTCCACTCATACTTCCTTCCCTTCTTGGTCAATGCAAAAAGAGGTTCATCGATGCTCGCAACATCTTTTTTAAAACTTGCAATACCGTGATGCCATTCCTAAAAATCGCCTTAGCTGTTTCAAGTTTTTCGGTGCCGCTAAACCTACTGAAGCTATGTTGAGCACTCATTCTTGCGCATTGGCTTTGGAGGAGCTGGAGTTTGTTCCACTCTTGTACTCGAAGCGGCGTTATATATCATCATCGCCATTAACGTTTTTATGTTCTTCGTCAGCTGATCTACCTTGGCGTCTGTTGCCTCCACTCGGCGTGCTAGAATTTTTACAGCATCATCTGGCTCGTCTTTAGCAGATTCAGCTGTCTCTTTTCTGCTTGCCGTACGTATAGTAGCATACCCCCCACAGCCCATTCTCTAGCGTGAGTGGAAAAAGACTTGGGATTCGGCCTCTCTTCAAGCTCTCTCTGTTTATCCGCGCTATCTCTCATCGGCAAGTCGCATCGACAGAGTTATCCTCAGTGTACTGGCACCACCTTTTTTATAACGCTTTGGCCGCATGGGAACCGTGTTTCACTCGACCACCTTAAACGTTCCGCTACAGTTTGGTCGTGTGCTAATCTTTCCAACGGATGTGTTGCCATAGGGTCATACGATTCATCTGCAATCGCATCCCCTGTCGTCTCCAGCCTGGTTTCTTCAATAAACATATGTCGGAGCTGTTCTCTTTCAATTCGAGCTCCTCACGGCTTCCATTGGCATGAAGTCTTCTTCAGCGTAGTCGTCCATCAACCACCTGTGTAGTCTGGCGACCTTGGCTAATCTGAAACCGTCCTCACGAAGCTTCAGCGAGGTTAGTGCTTCCTAAAAATTTACTAGAGCGCTTATGTGTTTTCACAATACACGATAAATCTCCGCTTATCTATCTAGATTAAGCTAGCCTCTCAAAAAAAAAAAAAAAAAAAATCTAACGCCTGTACTCTAATAATTGTGGCATGATTTTTTTTCCCTTTGCGGAGTCTATACGCGATACGGCGTGCGTTGCACCGATTTTCTGCTTTCTAACTTTTGATTCGTCGTGAAATTCGCGTTATGCTGCGTATACACAGATAGACTCTATCACTAGCAAGCTGTGCTATTTTATACGCGCGCACACTCATACACGCTCGAATACGCTTATTATATCGCTTCTATTACGATACGGCACCTGCACTATGCTTGTGCTACGTATCGTAGCGCGCACACACGAAACCAGACTCTACTTTTCCGAAGGTTTTCGGTGCGCTGAACACGAATCTGGCCACAAAATTGCTCCATCAGCTCTGGTTTTCGAGATATCCTAACCTAAAAATGCGAAAATCGCGATTTTGGCCTATATTTGAGGTTATGTAGCGCCTCCAATTTTTATTAAATCAAAAAATTGTATAGACAATCTAAAAGAACTAGCATAGCCCTTCAAAATGCACTTGAGTTTGTTCCGATAGCTATTTTCTTCTTCGAGATATTCAAATTTGAAAGTCTCATTATATACGTGAAGTATTTACCCATATGGTACCAAGCGGATATCTTTTAGTCTTTCATGAAATTTCTTATAAAATCAAGAAGAAAATAGCTATCGGAACAAACTCAAGTGCATTTTGAAGGGCTATGCTAGTTCTTTTAGATTGTCTATACAATTTTTTGATTTAATAAAAATTGGCGGCGCTACAAAACCTCAAATATAGGCCAAAATCGCGATTTTCGCATTTTTAGATTAGGATATCTCAAAAACCAGAGCTGATATGGCAATTTTGTGGCCAGATTCGTGTTCAGCGCACCGAAAACCTTCGGTAAAGTAGAGTCTGGTTTCTGGGTCTAAAATCATGTTGCCCTGTGTATTTGAACAAACACTCGACCGATTCAGATAGAGAATAGCGTTTATTCAATATTAAGTATATACGCGTGTTCCGCGATTGCGCGTCGCGAGAAGGCCGTAAGACAAAGCGGGATCTGCGAGTGGGGCCAAATGCCTAGCCAGAATCGATCGCGTGTAATTAAATATAAGTTTGACCCTACTTTTTCGATGCAACGATCCTTGTCCTTTCTGCTGGCCAGGGAGTTTCTCTCTCGATCTCGCCGTTGATGCTGGATTGCTGTTGCTGCTGTTGCTGCAGTTGTTGAGGGTGCAGTTGCTGCTCTGCTGCGGTGGTTGCTGTTGCTGATATTGCTGCTGTCGCTGCTAATTATACTCCGGAATTGCGTGAAAACTCGACTATTTAGTTAACTGACTCGAATTCCCCTCTAATTACGAGTCCCCTCTATAGACCTTCCCGTATTTTGGCTATCCGCGCCGATGTGCGCGTCTCACCGCCCGTTATAGTGTGTATATATACAATCGCGATCTTTAAAAAAGTCCTTTAAGAAAGATTTATATATATATATAGGCCACGATATAAGATGGAGTAGCGGTGTTAAAATGTTTTCTAAGGGAACAGGCCATAAAGCACTTCCTACAAGTGGCGGTGGTGAGCCATTGCAACTCACGCCTCTAGGGGGTGATGCGCTCGTCCCCCCTTACACCATAAATGTAACGAATTCCCGTGGTCACCAATCTCTGTAGCTTAATGTCCAGTTCTCGTGTCAGATCACAGTAAACTAATGAGCAATAGTCAATGATAGGCAACAATAGGGCTTGCACAAGATGCTTGCGCAGCTCGAAACCGGTGCTCTTTCTAAAGAAGTATAATCTATACATAAGCGAGTGTGCACGCTTACACAATTGTGTGACGAGTTCTTTGCAAGTGAGCTTGGAGTCAAGCACCAGTCCCAGACTACGCACAGACGACTGATATTCAACCCTGGCTCCTTCTATGTTAATGTAGGTATTAGCCGTAAGAGGTAAAGCATTTATATAATAGGAGGAGCCTAGGATGATCGCCTGCATTTTGAGAACGTTTAGTTTAAGATGATTCTGCGCAACCCAGCCCATGATCCTCTTGGCGTTAGCACTCATCCTTACGGAACAGGAATCGAGTTCCTCAAGGTGGCATTGGCTGTAAATTTGCAGGTCATCCGCATTAATGAGGTGAAATACGTCGATGTCTAGACAAAGGCTGATATCATTGATGTACAATGCGAATAATAATAGTCTGTTCCGTTCTTTCAAGAGGTCACGAAGAGCCGTGGTAATCCACGGGTGACGTTTTGGTCCAGGAGTCACTGTCGAGAGTGGTGATGCAAACGTCAAGTATGAGGTGTCGAGCAATGACCAGTCACAAGCCCCCAGATAAATCTTTAGTCTCTCGGCACAGATTCCTTTGTAATTTCGGTAAGTAAACGTTTTGGGTTCGTAAGGTGGTATCTGTACGTCGAGAGTGGCCGTGATAAGGTCATGTTCGTTAATGAAGAGTGTATCAGTGTTCCAGTGCGACAGCAGGCGATCCTGCTCGTCGATTAAGCAAAGGTCAAGCCAGGTGTCTGATTCCGATTTATGATGTGTAACACCATAAGAAACCGAGTGAACGGAGTTCTCCTCGATGAAAGCCTTGATGAACTTGGCATCTTCTGATCGGCAGAGTTGGTCTGCATTGAAGTCACCCATGATTATCTTTGTGGAGTAGTTGTGCATGTATATGGTAAGCTTTTCGATGAAATCATTGTCTTGAATGAAAGGGACATGGGGTAGACGATACACAACAGCAATAAAGATGGGTGAGAGTCCTTTTGTAGAGATTTCACAGAAATGATACTCCGGCTTCCCTGGCTTGCCCGACCAGATACCGACAGACGATGTCAGAACTGTGGCTGAGAGAGAATGATGTATGTAGAGGGCCACATCTCCACCATTCCTGTTCCTGTCTCGTCTGAGAAGTGTGTAGTTGTCAAGTAAGGGTATGGTTTTTACCTTGTAATCCTGCCAGGTTTCAGTTACAGCTATTACGTGATAGAGGGGACGAGTGGACAAGAAGTACCTCACCGCCTCAATGTGGCGCGTAAGGGAGTTAGCATTGAAGTGACAGGCCCTCAAACTATCGGACAGAGTCACCTTAGAAACGGTTGAAGATGTAGGCAATGATGATGTGGTTGATGATGGTGGTGAGGGTGGTATGATGTGAACGATTTTTAATGGTCGTTGCTACTGTTGCACGGAGGTCTCTTGGTTAAAAAATTCTCTAGATCCTCTTCACTGTTGATAATAGTGGCCTTTCCTCCGTCCTAAGTAGCACGGATGAAAATCCTCGCGTACCTCACGTAGGTCCTACAGTCCTGTGCCTTCCTGGCCTTGACTTGGAGCTTATGCACATCTGGAGGAAGCAGCTCATTGATGTTAATAACCCGCTGGTGGTCTGGGGCTAGAAACTTGGCTTCCTCCAGAAGGTCCGCACTGAGTTCGGAAAAGTGCAGCTTAGCCTTTTTAATTCTAACTGCCAGGGTGTAGCGCATAAGGGCATGGGAAGACAGGGTGAAAGCAATCGGTGGTAGCCTGCTTTCTGCAGCCGAGGTTTTGGTGGGTGCATTAAGTTTTCCCATGATCCTTGTGGCAGCTATGTCCCTCCTGAGGACAGTGGGCTTATGGGAAGGGAGTACGGAGAATGCAAGTAGATGAAGAGAGCTCTCCTGGGTGTAATTCAGCCCAGTTTACACGACAACATTGTTGTTTGATTCCTCCTGCTAATGTTTAATGGCTTCGACCTGCCAGGTAGTTTGCAGGTTATGTTGCAGAGGAGAAGTTTCAAAGAGTGGAAGTAGTGTAGCCAAATGTAGCCTCCAGTAGAATAATATGTCAGCTGGAAGGTTGCATTAAGGAGCGTGCAACAGACTGTAAGCAAAAGTGCTCGGAGGCAGAGTGCGGCAAAAAAGCAGTTAAGAACAGGAGCGTTCGAAAATAGGCGGCAAGCGTACTCACGTGAGACCGGAAGAACGAGAGAGAGAGAGAGAGAGAGAGAGAGAGAGAGAGAGAGAGTGAGAGAGGGAGAGAGAGTGAGAGGGAGATTGATTGATTGATTGATTGATTGATTGTTTTATTATGCGCCTTGGGGTAGAACCCTATCTGGCGTTGTAGTTACAGCGGTGAAAGATAGTACAACAAAGTAATTGACATGAAATGTTGATCGGACATAGTAGTAAGAGTATACTTAATAGTAAAGCTAAGAGTAATGCCTAAATAACTTATTAATAATATGCAATGTAAGAGCTGACTGTCAGATTTATAACAGCACTGAACTATGACCGCCAAACACTAAAATGTGCAAAAGATGCAAAAGTTTACCGCCACGTGGTCGGGTAACCTAACCTACAAATAGCCGAGTTATACGCGTTCACCGCATGCACAAACTCACTGAACAGAAACGTCTTTTTTACTGGTAACTGCGGATAAAGCACACGTGATGCAGTGACGTTCTAAACATACAGATCATGAAAATCACGCAGTACTAAATACAACACTATTACTGACTATGACGCCGACGAACTTCATAAGTCAGCATAGAGCTACGCTATTTTCGGGCGGCACTTCACAGCACTTAATCGAGGATCACAGGCGAAGACGGAGTCCTCGGATGTAGCAAGAGGTGACGGTATATTGCTTCCCTCGAAATAGCTGAAGAGAAGGTCCTAAAGCGTAGCAAAGAAGCAGTCGGCGTGTACAAAGATGGCTGCGGGGGGTCTCGCTCTCTGACTGCCTCGGTGATAGCAGATTCAAGTTAATATTTCTTGGCAACCACCAGGTCCACACCAATAATTATTAGCACGGGTGGTGGCTTGCAAAGTTGCGCATGCAAGGATCTAAAAGAAAAAAGTGCCCGAAGGCATATAAAGGCAGCAAAAATATAATTGTAGTAGGAGCGATCTGGAGCACGTCAGCTCGTACTTACAGAGAGAGAGAGAGAGAGAGAGAGAGGGAGAGAGAGAGAGAGAGAGAGAGAGAGAGAGAGAGAGAGAGAGAAATTAAAACCGAATGTTAACGAATTTGCGAGGCCTCGGTCATTTCTGTACTGACCAGCCTCATAGCCACATCAAGCCACACCATAGACAAGGAGATTTGTGGAAACTACCAAAAAGAATAAGGTAGTCGAGTATTACGTGCGGCAGGAGATTGGCGAGAGTGAGTCGTCTACCAGGACGGCTGTAGGGCAGATATTGAAGTGCCGCCTAATTATTAACAAATCGAGTGTTAAGTCGAGACGAGTGTATTAATTGTTCATTTCCCGTCACGGAACTTCCTCCGAGAATGAGGAAGTAACGAAGTAACGTCCGCTAAATGCGAGTTCTCCCGCAAAAATACAACGTGAGGCCCAGGACATGGGCCTCGGTAACGGGAATGATAGTGAAAATTCAGTGAGTGAGCGCGCGGCATTTTGATAGCTGGCGAGACGCTGTAGCGCCATTTTAAGAAAATAAAAGTTTCTTTTCAAAAATCGTGTCTAGTGATAAAGACGCAAAGCCAATTAATAACAATACTAGCAACAATTGAAATAAAAAATTATTAAGTGCCGCAAAGTAAATAACGAGGTGGTGTCGAATAATTTTACCGCCAACGATATAGACTTCACGACGGGTGTGAGTTGAGAGTTACC
Source organism: Muscidifurax raptorellus (assembly GCA_020010945.3). Lineage (NCBI taxonomy): Eukaryota > Metazoa > Arthropoda > Insecta > Hymenoptera > Pteromalidae > Muscidifurax > Muscidifurax raptorellus. The sequence goes on from JAHUUD020000012.1 coordinate 1,995,237, forward strand.
ACGAGGATTGAAAAACAGTAACCGCATGGTTTACCCTCGTGTGATTAATCTCGCGCTCTATTAGAGAAACAATTCTTTCGGGTATTGAGTGAGCGTGAAAGTCTTGAAGGACATATGAAATATATATTTAACAAAAATAATTATTTTTGTTAAATATATATTGTAAATATTTAATATTGTATATTAAATATATACAAAGACTGAAGTTTGCCTCACGTTGGGCGTCACTTGATTTAAGCGGGCCTGTTGGAGTGGGCGAAAGCGGAAGAGAGCGAGAGCGCTCTCTCGGCAGGCGTCTGAAGTCTGGTACCACTATGGGCGCCGCTTAATATAAGCGGGCCTGTTGGGGGAGGAGAGCGAGAGCGCTCTCTCGGCGAAGTCTGAAGTCTGCCCCACGTTGAGCGCCACTTGATATAGGCGGCCTGTAAGGATGCACAGAGAGTGGGCACTAGTGAGCGTGGTAAGATCGAGTTGTCTATTAGAGTGGCAGGGTAGGGACGAGCTGGTGCTTCCCGTGGTGATGTCCTGGTGCAGTTGCTGATTCCGCATGCTAACACAGCTCGGACCTCTCTAGGTCGACTCTTAAAGCGAGTCTGGACGACGAAAGGCCGCCCAACCTGGTGAAGGCTTCACCACCCAGTTCTTGTAAAGGGGAAAGAGGGGGGCTCTGAGGAGGCTTCTGTTAGTTCCAAAACTGTTGCCCTGTGGGCTTGAGTGAGGGACAGCCGAGTGAGCTCCAATTTAACCCGCAGAGCTGCGTAGGAGACCTCGGCATGGTGGAAGGAGAGGGAAGCGAAATAATTACAAATATAATTATTATTTAACAAAAATCAGATCTGTTTTTGTGTTCTAGTAGCTGCATAAGTCTCTTGTTACCAGATTCGAGATCTGAGTAGAGAGGGGGGAGATGGGGGAGATAGATCTCGAGGTAGATCGAGAGATGCCTTAACGCCGAGCCCGGCGCCTTTATATCCCTTTTCAGAACTCACTCCTACTGTGGAAAGCGCGAACTGGTGTCGTAGCCGCCTGGCGGCCGGGCGCGGAACTACTGGCGCGGTACGCTGTCGTAAGGAACAACTACATTTTTTACTTTTTTATTGTTAAAAAGTTTATTCATTTAAATTAAATTTTTCCCATTCATACCAAAACTAGTGCTTTTAAGAGTATGTCAAAAAATTTTCAGCCCGATTGGGTTGTACATTGTCCTGGAATCGTGTGGACAGTGCTTTTCGGTATGTGATTTTTCATTAGGGAAATTAGAACTAAATAGGCCAAAAAAATTCTCAAATAAACATAAAGTTGTGTTACGTATGTATACAAAATTTCAAATCAATCCAACTTATCTGTATGACATTAAAAATAATTATTTTTTGGTGGTGTATCCCCTTAAATAATAATACAAAAAAATAAATAAAAAAATTATAAAAAGTTTAATTGAACAAATCGCTATCAAAGTAAGTGCATACCATTCGTTTTTTTAATTTCTTTTATTTTTACAAAAATTCTGTTACGGTAAATTATTCCGGCAGTTGACACCAGAAGGAGTTAGTGGGCTTTAAGGTTCCGGTAAATTGATTTATTCGACGAATAAACTTAAGTAGCATTGTCGTCGAATCAGTTACTAGTCAGTTGTATTAGTAGGACCCATACCGTTGTATTATATTACACACGCGGTAAATAAGCCAGGGGGGAAAAATTATATTAGTAATTACTAGGGACGAAATGAAAACACATCATAAGATCATGGATGAATTAAAATCGGACAGAGATGTCAGGTACCTGCGCTACAATGTTCATAAACTGGATACGGAGGATGTCAAGACCAAACTCAAAGAGTTAGGTGTTAGTACTCTCTGGGGTAAAGGACCATATTGCTAGACAGATTGATACGTATGTTGCTCTTACAAAAGGGTTACAGTAAAAAGATACCGTGGTATGATTGGGACAATGGAGGCGAAATGCCACATTCATAACAAGAAGCACTGTTAACTATTCTGAAAACGAAGAAGCCTAGAGCCAGAAGGACAACAGCCAGGAAAGATTCAGTACTGAGAGTAATTTCATCAGAGTCTGTGACGACATCACAATCTGAAGCAGAAGTAGATGCTGAAAAATTGGAAGGTGCCATGGCTACGCCCTTAGACCAAATTCGTTCACTCTCAGTGACTCAATCTACCAGTGGTGCAGCCAGTACAGCACTTCAACTCTCGATTTCAAACCAACTTAAAGAATTGGTATCGTCACAAGTTCTCGTAGCTTTAAGGAATTCTTCACCTAATAACTCGGAGCCACCATTAATTAATCAATCACCTTTCTTTGTGCTCAGTAGAGCCACATGCATACAGTCTTCGACCTTACCGACATTGAATTCGGTATACAGTCCTACGACAGGTTCTACGACAAGAATGCCGAATTTCGCAGGAATAAGCCCATATACCAAAACACCATGAACGACAGTACCACAAGAAACTGGGACGAAGAAGAAGCAGTTGAATCAGAGAAAATCAATAATGAACCCAACCTCCACAAACTCAGCATCAGAACTCCAAACACCAGATCAGAGAGAGCAGACATCAATACCGAAATCAGTTCCGAAATCAAACCACTCGCAAAGGAAAAAGATAGTATTACAGCATTAGATAGGTTCACAGCAATAGCGAGGAGTTCTAGTTTGGATTTCTGATTTTCGTTACCTAAATGCATGATCTCAATTAAAAAACCAAAATATATAAGTTTACGTCACACGACGTAACACCTCGGGGCTCAAAATATTGCAATGAAACATGAATTGCAATAAATTAACTAATTCAGAAATCCAAACTCTGAAATTAATTTAATCCAAAATGCAAACTCAGGAAGTAATCAAGTCATTCGCTACAAGTCACTCTTCTACCTTGATTATTTCTCAATTATATAAGTGCTTAGTAAACAAATGTTGGCTATAAAAGAAGCGTCGATTGATGAGTAAGTATAGTGTTTTACAATCTATAAACCGTGAACAGCTCATCCTTAGACATGTATGGATTTCCGAGGAAACCGTATGCACAAGTATGTGTAAGTATACAAATTTATTATTCCTTTTCTCTATAATAATCTTTTTTTTCAAATTATTTAATTAAATGTTTTATATTCAGTTTCAGGATTGGCAGTATACATGGGCCGTTAAAAAGGCCAAAAGACACAACCTGCCCGCTCCCACACCTCCGAGAGTTGGTTTAGGATTTACACTCGTATCTGCATAAATTGTGTTTCCTTTCTCTCTATCTTCTTTTATATATAATTTACAAATTAATAATATATTTTTTCCTTTCAGTTTGAGGATTGGACTCTCACTCACTTTTGAAGATACTGCGACCGTTTGCTCAATGATCAAAATCTAGAAGGTTCTTAGGGCCTGATGAGGACACCTGGGGTATCGCGGTTTTAACCTTCTACAAGTTAAAAGTGTATACTAATATTGTTAATAGTGTTTACATTGAAGCTTTTACGGATCATTATTCTGTAACCGTAGGTCTACTTATAGATTATCGTTATAATTGCAATTGGATATAATAAATATGTAATGTTCAGCTACTTATCTTATTAGATTATTTTCCCTAATTGTTATCCTGTGCTAAATTATTTTGTTTGTCTACTTGAATTATTTAATTTTCCTAAAGTTGTATTATATCTTAAAGTCAAGTTGATTCCTCACCTCAAAAAGGGCTAATTGAGAAAATATAATATCAAGAACGCGCGAAACGCGTCTAAAGTTTTTAGTAATATAAAAATTACATCCTACGATGTAAATCCTCGGGGCCCAGCTAATGCAGTAAGGCTTCCTTAGTTGCAATTTACACTTTTAAACTTACGACTATCAAGTTACAAAAATATTTTTTTCTTTAGAAGCATTTAAGAAATTTTTATATTTAATCTAAACTCAAAGAAAAGATTCCTTTATTTTTCGTGACTGTATATTTTATTTACTTTATTTGATATTACACTTGATGGTCTGTGTGGGATAGGTCGTGGTTGTATAGGTCTAGAAATTAATGGAATGACTTTGACTTGCTGCAGTTCTGTCTCCTCATATACTGCGTTTATCCTTTGATTGGTATTGCATTGATTTTTAATTGGGTTATTCTGTAGTGATGTTAACAGGTGCGTGATAGAGCTAAATAATGCTCCCATCATATGTATGGACCAACCGTAAATCGTATGAAGAGTATATATCCTCTTATGATTGTATCAATTATTAATTTTCCAATGTGCAGAATTATTAATATCATTATAAATGCAGACGAGAATGAACTCCATGTCGTTAGTTTTTCAATGATTAAATTCCAGGTGCTATCGGCATTGTGTTTTAGTGTATTTTCTGTAAAAATTTCTCCTAAAGTATGTTCTCCTGCCATTTCTCTTGCTATTACGTTTAAAAGTGATGCTTTTTCCATTGGGAACATTAGTTGTTGTTGTAATTTATCCAGGTCATTTTGTGAATACACTCCGCTTGTCGCTAGTCCTTCTATCGATTTAGAAGTCCAGCCAATTTTAGTATTTGGTCTTAACACGTTCGGTGCTTCTGTTTTAATAGGTTTTGGTCCAAATTGTATCCATTCTTCAGCTATTTTATAATATGTAGGTATTATAGAATTGCAAACTACTTGCACTCCTCGTTTTATTAAAATATGAGTTTTTGGTGTTAAAGCCAAGTTTCATTGCCTGTTAATACTCGCAAATGATTATAACATTCATCTAGGTGTAAGATCTTGACTATTTTTGGAATACATTTTATGAGGTGTACAACTTTCCCAGCAACTCTTGCAATATATCCAGGTTGTTTCATTATGTTATAGGCAAATTCGTCGACTGCTAGCGTGGCTATGGATAGGGAATTCTGTATAACCTTCTTTTCCAACTTGCATTTTTCTGTGTTTATATTTACGTATAAATTATTGATCTGTTTTCTTAAATGTTTCTCAATAGATACAAACTTAGAATTTACGTAAGTAAATACATCTAAATTCACAGAATGATCACTGTTCACTCTGTCAGTTTCATAAAAATACATATTTGGTTTGCTATCTTTCTCTGCAATCAATAATTTTGGGTGTTCTGTTCTTATGAACTCTCGATTACAATGCATTATTTTGTTCTTAGTAGATAACGCGAATGTGATATCATTAGATCTGACCGCATAAACAATTTCTTTATTTTCGTTACTAGTATATTTAGTCGCAATGCCCTTAAATAGAATGTCGTACGCATTTTTAGAATATTCGCCTATAGGCAAAGCGTCCCAAAACGTATGACCGCTTTCCATATCCATACAATTTTTATCTGAAAATTTACATACTACTCCCGAACTTAACACTAATTGATATTATTTAAGTTTACTCTAGCTGTATTTTCTATTAATGTGATTTTTATTAAGCCATGAACAAACCTTTATTTCAAGCACCGAAACTATCTGCGTAGGAAGCGCCCAAACAAGGTTTGCCCTCCGCACTTCCCGCGAAATCTACGCCTTTTGTCGTAGTTGCATTTATTTTTAAATTAGATATAGTATGAATATTGTCGTATTTAAAAATATCTGTTTCATGAATAGCTTTACATTGTTCATGACTTATTTCTTCGATGTATTGTTGCTCTGCATTTTCTGTAAGTATAAGGTGTCCAAATATCCCGCAGTCGAAAATTGTTTGATGAATTTCAATTTTACATTGGATAATTGGTACTCTCCTGAAGTCTGCTATTTGCACGAGTTCCATAGCGACGCTTGTCGAGTTTACTTGCGTGATGTGGAAATCGCGTTCTCCAGAGTCGAGTAGCGAAAATGTGGTAATATTTGGTATTGCAGATCCACAGTCAAATCCAATAACTGCTACAAGTACTTCAATGATTGCAGTAGGTTCCTAAAACAGAAACTTATATTAGTTTTTCTTTTTATAAATACTTAGTGTATTAGCATGCACTGCTATTCTCGCCTAGCTCTAGTATCTCGAAGGGTCCCAGATTTTGATTTTTTTCTAATTTTCCGGGATTTGGTTCTTTTATGAGCCAAACTTGATCCCCTTTTTCGAAGTTTACTGGATTTGTAAATCTATCATAATATTTGTTCGATTTTTCTTTCGCTAGTATCAGATTTTCTCGTGCTAGAGTAGCAATATCTTTCATATTTGTAATTAAATTCGATAAATAATTATTGAAAGTTGGAACTTATTCTGATGTTTTAAAGGTTCACTTGAAGGTAATCTCGGTGGATAAGCGAAAACCAGTTCATACGGTGTGAATCTATGAGCGCTATGTACGCTCGTATTATAATTAAATTGTGCTAATTCTAACATACTATCCCTCTCAATTTTTTTCGTAGAAAAGTTTTTCAGATATTCACATAATGGGTGATGAGCTCTTTCTAATGAGCCATTCGATTGCGGCGAGAAAGCTGTTGTCTCTATTTTTGAAAATTGAAATCTTCGTGCTACAGTTTTTAAGATTTTACTTGTAAAATTTGCACCTCTGTCCGTAAAGACAACTTTTGGTGAACTAAAAATGCATATAAATTTTTTTATAAATGCATATGCAATCTATTCTGGAGTTTGGTCCTGTAAAGGTGCTGCAATTAAGAATTTTGACAGTTGATCTTGTTTTTACTCGCTTTAATTTGTTTCTTTGACAATCCTCACAATTTTTTATTTTACGTTTAACGTCTGATTTTAAATTTTCCTAGAAATATTTACTTCTTATACGATTAAATGTCCTGTTTACTCCTGAATGTCCTCCTATTGCGCTTGAATAATTGAGATCGAATATTTTGTCTCTATCTTTTAATTCTACGTATTCTATATAATTTAAACAGATTACTACTTTAACATCAGAATTTTGAAAAATTTTAATTAGAATTTCTTCTATTTCAAGCCAGTCAATATTATTTATTTTTAACTCTTTGGAAATACTAAAAGTATTTAATTTTTGACGTATCATATTTTTTAGGAGTTCAAAGTTCTGTACTATCTTTTCTTTAATCCCGATTACTGATTGACCTGTATCAATGCATAGTATAAATAATTTTTTTGAATTTAAATTAATTATTTCGATTTCATTTACACTTAAATGTTTGTTAAATGTAATACGTTTTCCTTTTATTAGCGCATCTAGTTTTTGATCCAAGGCTTTGCCCTGTTTATTTATGAAATGCGCGATGTTATCTTTCCTGAATTGTATAGATTCTTTTGTATAAACGATGGTTTGATCTGTATTTAATATTTTTGATTTCAGTATTTAATATTTTTTCATCACATGTTTTTTCTATTCTGGATTTCTCATTCTTAGTTTTAGTTTTGTTTTTCTTTTTCTTGCTATTTTTTCTTTCCTTTAACTTAATCCGTTCTTCATTTAGTTTTTGAATTTTCATGTCATTAGTAGGTATTTCGCCGATATCCATTGTTTTTAACTCTTTTGCTTTTTGAGCTCTTGTAATTACATTTATTTGAAAATTTTCTACAGGATTCCTTGACAATGCGTCGGCATTCGTATTAATTTTTCCCGGTTTATAAATAATTTCGTAATCATAATCTAGTGATTGTAATCTCCATTTTTTAACTCTACTATTTTTATCTGCTGATTTAAATGACAATAACGGTTTATGATCAGAAATTATTTTGGCAAATTAGTATGGCAAGTGCCTCACGTTCATAAGTATGATAATTTGTTCAACTGCTTTCAATACTCTTGACGCAAATGCAATTGGTCTGTCTTCGCCGATCTCTCCTTGCGATAATACGCATCCAAATGCATAATTAGATGCTCCTGTAGTTATTATAAACGGTTTAGTCATATCGGGAAATTGTAATATCGGGACTGAATTAAGCTTCTTTTAGTCTCTCGTATGCTTGTTGTTTCTCTTTATTCCAAACAAATTTTGTTTGTTTTTGTAACAACTGTATAAATGATTTAGCTATCTCCGAAAAATTATCTATAAATCTTCTATAATAGCCTGTCAATCCTAGAAATTCTCGAACATTTTTAACGTTTCGTGGGATTGGAAATTTTGTTATGGCTCCGATTTTTTTTATCTGTTTTTACTCCTTGCTCGCTACTAATATGACCTGAAAAGTCCACTTTTTTCTGGAAAAATTTACATTTACTCGTTTCCAATTTAAGTCTAGCTTTCCTTAACTTTTGTGCTACTAGGTTAAACCTTTCTTTATGCTCTTCTACTGTATTTGATACTGTAATTATTATATAAACATAGCAAAATTCTTTTTCAAGCAACTCTCCTAGTACCTTTGTTAATACTCTTTGAAATACTCTAGGTAAGTTAATTAGTCCAAACGGTAGTACCTTAAATTCAAATCTTCCCAATGGATGTACGCTAAACGCTGTTTTATGTATGTCTGACTCTTTCATTCTTATTTGATGAAAGCCTGATACCATATCGATCGTTGTAAAATATTTATTTTTTCCCATAGAATCGAATATCTCTGTTATATTCGGCGATAAATATGGATCTGGTATTGTTTCAGCATTTAGCTTTCTGTAATCAATTACTAATCTCCATTTCTTTTTTCCGTCCTTTGTTAAACACTTTTTGGATACAACCCAGGCTGGAGCGTTGAATACATTCGTTGAAGATCTAACCAATTCATTTATTATTAATTTTTTTGTTTCACTGATAGCTATTTGTTTCAACGTGTATGGTAGCGGGAATTGTTTCACGTAAACTGGAGCTTCGTCTACTAAGTTTATCTCATGTTCTTAGATGTTACTCATCCCTAATTTATCTCCATCTAGCCAGTATATATCTTCGTTACATAATATTAAATGTTCAATAAATTTCCTTTTCTTTCTCGATAAATGATTTAAATTCATCGTGTTTAATAATAAATTTTTCCTCTCTTTTTTACTTAATTTTTACACTTCTTCAAAACTCCCTTCGCTTTGTGACGTTAAATATATGGAGCCACAATGTAAAGTTCTTCCTCTTTTTGCAGTGGTAATCCTGAAATTCCCATGAATGTATCTGGCATATCTTCGATATCGAACGTAAGAAAATTTATTTCGTTTGTATGACGTAAATATTTTTTCATCTCCTTCAAAATCTACATTATCCTTGAGTGTTTTTACGAATGTCGGAAAATTTTGTATGCAATACTCTTCGGTTTCTTCTTTTTCTGTATTTTTAAGAGTTTCATTAATGTTTCCTATAAATTGTTGAATATTTGACTTTGAATCATGAATAAACTTTGTAAGTTTTACGTTACTCCAATTACTGGGCTGTGTTACTTCCGAAATTTCTTTCACGAAATCTGGCGAGTTACCTGCGTATTCTGGATTGTTCTCTAAAATTCCTTTATCTATACTATCTTGAATTTCTCCTACTATATTCAATACTGTTTTTAAGTCTTGTTGTACAGTAATCTCTTCTATCTCTATTTCCTGAACGTTTTCTTTTATACTGCATTCTTCAGCTGTTGTACTAGTATCTATTGTATTTATCTGTGCTGTAGATTTTAATACAATTTTCTTACTATTTATTTCTAGATAACCCTTGTCTAATCTTAATTTTTGATTTAATAAGACTTTTATTCCTATTATTCCATCGTACGGAATAATAAATGTATCTGGAGCAACATGAAAATCAAAATATATTCCATTTATTAGTAGTTTGATCGATCCAAGGGTACGTATGGCATCTTCTGTTATTCCTGATATTAAAATTTGTTCATCGTTATTTATTTGATTCATTAATATATTTTGTTTTTTAATAATATTTAATTGGGTACCGCTATCCAGTAATAAGCGGTTTATTTTTTTCGAGAGCTGGTTCTCTACCTCTATATATTGTAATAAGTGATCAAGTTTTAAAACATATGTCCTTAATATTTTATCTACTTTGTTATTGTTAATTTTTGCTAAATCCTCTTGATCCTGAGTTTGGTTAGTAATCTTCTTGCTAGTTATTTGTAGTGAGAACGTTCTGTTTTTGTTTTCCTTCCTAGGTGTTCCCTCCAGGAAGAGTGTTCTAGTTTTCCCTGTTTGTTTTTGTTTCGGTAGCATTTTTCTGCCGTATGATTTGTATTCTTGCATATTGAACAGAATTCTTCTTGCTCTCTTTCTAGGCTTTTAATCTTCTCACAATTATTTATTTTGTGTCCTGTTTTGTTGCAGTTCTGACCAAATGCTTGTTTGAATTTTCCTCGATTTTCTAACGCCATTACTTTCTTACATTCACTGACTACGTGACCTGCCATTTTACAGTATTCGCAAAATTTCCTCTAAAAACCCCTGTGTAGTTATTATTGTTATTTTGATGTGTTTGTTGTCTATCTTTAAATTTGTTACAGAATTTCGCTGTGTGACCAGTTCCGTCGCATATTTGGCATTTAAATTGTTGTTTTGCTTTATAATTTGCCATGAGAATTCTTGCTTGTTCACACTGCGCTTCTTCGTGTCCGGTTGTTTTACAAATTCTACATACTCTAAAATATGGCCTTCCTTCGCCTGCTTTACAATACTTTATCGTATGACCTTTGTTGTTACATTTTTTACAAACGACATCTGGGCAGTTTTGTATTGTATGGCCAGTTATATCGCAATATTCACATTTTTCCATATTATTAATCATTATGTTCACACATCTATTCGAGTTATGGCCTGTGTCCTTACATTTGCAACATATCTCGTAATCGCTAATATAAGGACATTGCCCAACCTCATGCCCCATTTCTTGGCAGTATTGGCAATGATTATTTTGTCTCTTATTAAATCGACATGCGCTTATCAAATGCCCTGGCTGGCTGCAAAATTTGCAGATTAGTTTAATTTTATTTCTGACATTCATGCACTTATTCGAGAAGTGGTCCGCTCTTTTGCAGTAGACACATGCAGCAGAGCGGCAGAAAAGTGCCTCATGTTGGAAGTCTCTACATATTTGGCATGTCAGCACTTTCTGTCGTTGTGTAAATGTTTCACTTGTTAGTTTCCAATTTATATTATCTTCTTTTTCATATGCATGGCTTATACTATTTCTTATTATACCTTTTCTTCTTTTTACGTCACTTTCTTTTTCTATAGCTGCCTTTGAGAGATCCATCAGTGTTTTTTGATCCCCCAATTCATACTTGATTTCGGATCTAAGTCCTTTTTTATAACTTGTAACAGCGTCGTTGTCTAACTCCGTTTCGAACCTTTCATAGACTTCTGGAGATCCTCCTTCCGCTTTCTTGAATTCTTTAATTTTCCAAACTATTTTCTCCTCACTTTTGCGTATAACTCATGTATATCGTCCTCGATCGGATATAAAGTTCTGACTCCTTCGATTAGTTGATCTATAGTTTTTATATTGCTGCCGCTTAATGCTTCCTCTGCTTCTCCTTTCATTCTTACTTGTAACAGGCTTGTCATATTTCCCTCATCTATAGTATCTATGAGATTTCTAACCTGTTTTAATTTTTTTATGTATTCCATTGCTGTCATATTTTTTCCATCGTATTCTGGCACGTACTTTGCGACATCTTTCAGATTTAGTTTCAATGGCCATGCTGCTTCCGTTGGAGGGGCCATATTTATGCTGTTCCTTCTTTCTTGATTTTTGCTGTTATCGCAAGCTTGGTTTAGGTTCTGCTCCGTTTTATTTCCAGTGTTATTTATGTTATGTTTACTTTCTACACTTTTTTGTGAGGTAAACATTTTCTCGTCTAGTATTAGATCAAAATCTATTAGGCTTTTATGTTCATTTATGCTTGTATCGAACGAAAAACTTGTCGAAGGTTTATCGCCCTCTGATGCGTTATATTGTGGGTCTTTTGAGGTTCCTATTACCAGGCTCTGCTCCGCTTGAAATCCCCCTATATCTGAATATCGATCGTCTTTTTCCAAGTCAAATGTCCTACCTATAATTGACTCATTTGCTCGAAACACAGATAAACTTCATTTAAACGTAGAACTTTTTTGTATGCTTACAGTGCTGGTATTTTCCAAATTTTCTTGCTTTTGATTTTTAGGACTTTCTTGTGTTATTGGCTCCTCGAGATTTCCTTCAATTTTATTTTTTATTGTAGTGAGTATTTTTGGCATAGTTCCTGTATTTTTGTTTATTACTTTTTTACTTTGTTTATCTTCTTAATTCGGTATTTTTTGCCCTTTTGGTGGTGATCGTGCTAGCTTTGAACTTTTCTTGAACGCGTGATCTTTAAGTGATCCTGTTAATAGGTTTTTTAACGCTGGGTTTTGTTGAACTTGCTTTCTAGTAATTCTTGCGTTATCTGAAGTTTTATTGTCTTCGTTTGCTTTATCACTCATTTGAAACTTTCATTATTGGGTTAGAAATATAATTTAATTATTTGCCTAAAACCTATATATAGGCGTGAATTCTGTGCATCATTTTATACATGATCTACTTATTTTCCGTGTTTGTTTACGTTTTGTTCGACTTGCGCGTCTTTGCTGATGCTTGCGAGTTATGTAGGTCGCTCAACGTAACGTGAGTAGCTACTGAAATTTGACGCGCGCTGCGTCTAACCGTAACATATGTTTTACAGCTTGTTCTTTTAATCTTATCCACACTTAATATTACTATTATAAAACATCTAAACTGATATTAAATGCCTATTTAAATCGTAGCTAAATATTTTTCTGAAACCAGTGTTAATTTTGGATGTTTCAGGCAATATATTCCTTATTCTTTGAAAAAATATAATTATTATTTTAAGAGTTTCGTAAATAAATTATAATTTTAGTTTGTTAAAATCTCTATATTTTATTACCTCGAATTTAATGATGTTAAATGAGTCATCAATGTTTTCTTCTACTTTAAAATTGAGAATACAGAGATTTCTTTCTCATACTTGTTTTATATTAAAACTAAGTTATTACTTTGTTTTAAATTTGAATTATTTAGAAGATTATCTGTTTATTCTTATTTTATTCGTTATTTATTTATTTTCTGTATAGGCTACCCATTGTTAATTGGTTTTATAAGATTTTTCATTAGCCGTTTTGATTTTAATTGACTTCTCAATATTGGCTTTTATTTAATTTTTATAGCAATTTATGCTTTATTTTCGGTACCGGAACCAATTGTTACGTCCTGAGCACTGATTTAAAATCAATATTCAGAGCGTACCAATATAGCCTAGTCTATATGTTTAATGAATTCACGTCTTTATCAAAAATTGATTATTAGGAATAAGTCAGACTTACCTTTCGTTGATTCTCTCCAACTGCTCACACGTACCGCTTAAGAAGGCGCTGGTTCACAGAGGAGTTTTTGTAAATAACTTTGAGAACACGGAATTTAGCGTAAAATAACAAGTGAATGATTTTATTTAGTGTGAATGTTACACGAGTGATTCGTTACGTATTTAGTAAATGATAACGAATCCAGAATCAATTTGAATATAATTAAAATATGCTTCGCTACGTAGTGGCTTTCACAATAATTTTCACCAATTGTCGAACCGGAGTGTACGGAGTTCTGAAATCGAACTGATGGTAACTGCGAATGCAAGAGTTTATGAAACTGTGCATTAATGCACAGTTTAGTGCACTATACAATATTTTCTTAAAAATAGCAAAGTCCATCAACAACGGAAAGTAGCGCTCGCTTACTATGTCACAATGTGCTGAGTATGAGCTTTGTTGATCAACGCTCGCTGACCTACATATACATTGAAAATTCTTTAGTTTGGACTTCTGATTTTCGTTACCTTAATACATGATCTCAATTAAAAAACCAAAATATAAAAGTTTACGTCACACGACGTAACAATATCATAGATCACCTAAAGAAACCAATGAAGTTAAAAGAGCAGTTAAGACTCTTGACTGAACGACTAAGGCCAGAATATCGAAAGGTGGTTTGTAGAAAATTAAAAATTATTCAGACATAAAGAAATACTGCCGGACACTCGAAGAAGAAATGGAGCAAGACGCTAGATATACTCCTCCACCACCGGTAGAGAAGGTAAGGTTTCCCGCCGCAGCATGGACTCCGACGACGAAAGCCCGTATAGCAGCTGTAGAAGAAATGACGGATGTAGCAGCCACCACAGAGGCAAATGGGGGACGCAACAAACCAAATAATAATAGGAAGAAGTCCCGATGCATGCCCAGTGAGAACACTTTTCACTTTTTACAAAATTGTCCTAGACGCTAATTTTTCTAAAAATCTTTTATATCCTACTCTCGGTACGGTGTTAGTGTAAAATTTTTTATTTATCCTATAGAGTGTACTTACATGAGGATAACCTCGTGCTTGCTTGTTGCATCATGCCGGTGGCTTTAGTTTGCCGGCTTCTTGTGTGCACTCCTTGTGCTCGTGGCGTCTCAGCCTCTTTCTGCGCTGTGGTGTTGCTCACGCTTTCCAAAAGCTAGGTGGGTGGGTGTCGACAAAGGGGTGCGGATATGTCTAGCACACCTCTGAGTCCGTGCTGCTCACTCTACGTTACGCACAAAGACACTCTCACGAAACACAAAACTACTTAAATTTATGATTCTGCTTATACATACGCATTTACAACATGGGTCTATACATGTATATGTATGTGTGTGTGTATAGCATATATATAAATATTGTATGCGTATGTGAGACAAACAGCGTTCTGGGGACAATTATAAAAGTATAAAAGCATTAATGTAATAAAAGTATATGGTGGGAAAAACCCAGACCGCTATAAACAATCCTTACACGGGCCGAGTAGGCAATAAAAAGGTTCACGCGGTCCTTAATTCAAGACAATTCGCGAATGCAGCGATCTCGACAATGAAGAGAAATTTCAATATTTAGTGCAAGATGTGGCGCCGAGATCTCATGTCGAAGCTATAGTGAAGCATTATCCACCGACCACCGATAATTACGGAAAAGTGATCGACCGTTTAAAGAAGCGATTTGGTCAGGAAGATTTACAAATAGAAGTGTATGCTCGGGAGCTGGTGCAGTTGATACTTCAGAACGCTACAGCGTCGGGGCCACTGCTGCTCGCAACTTTATACAATAAATTGGACTCTCATCTAAGATCGCTAGAGACGCTAGACATTACTATCGAAAAGTGTGGGCTATGCTCATTCCATTGGTGGAATCTTCATTACCGATGTATTTATTACCAGCATGGTAGCGATCAAACCGCGTATGTGACTTGGGCGCGGTTGAAAGTACGATGACTGAGGGACCAAAACATCATCTTTCCAAGCTTATCAGATTTTTAGACTCAAAAGTAGAAAATGAACTTCGAATTTCAATGGCCGTGAAGGGCTTTGGATTATCAAATAGCGATAATAGTGAGTCTATGCGAAGAAAGCTAAAGTTTTCCGGCGAAAAGAGAGATGTGCCAAGTGCTAGTAATTCGATAGGCAAAGGAGAAGAATTGGCATGTATATTTTATGAGGGAAAGGGATACGAAAGCGCGAAGTGTACGAAGGTGCGAAATATGACATGTACTAAGAAACAAGATAAAGTGAAAAGACAGCCTGTTTGTTTTAATTGCCTAAATTTTGGCCACGGCTATGGGGCGTGCCGCGGAAATTTAAAGTGTTCGAAGTTCTCGCGTCGTCACGTTTTAAAGATGAAACGAACAAGAATAGTGCTTTACAAAGCGAGGTCCGAAATACGACTTTTGCCGTGAATATACAGATAGAGCATAATTTAGCTATTTCGTCAAATGTGCCGTGTACTTTCATGCAGACTCTCACGGTTAAATTATGCAATGATACGTCGGAAGTGATTGTTCGAACAGTGATCGATACGGGCTCGCAAAATTCTTACATATTGAAGTATTTTGCATCTAAACTGAAGTACAATCAGATCGGCAAACAAGTGCATCTGCTATTTGGAGGTGAAAGATAGAAGGTAACTACGCATGCGAAATATCTGATTTGGGCTGGTAATTTAGATGGAACTTATTGGTGCAACTTCCAAGCGCTCGGCCAAGAGATGATTTGTGCAGATGTACCTACAGCGACACAGGGAAGCTGGCTCGATGAACTCGAGAGTCGGAAGATCAATTTATCCGATGTGGGCAGTAAAGAAGAGACACTCGCAGTGCTTATTGAGGCAGTTGTTGCTGGAAAATTGCTTACGAGTAATTTATGTACATTAATGAGTGGATTAACGATCGTTGGAACTCGACTAGGATTGACGCTAAAGGGAAAGGTGCCCGTAGAGCGCAAAGGTGACTTGAATATGGCAGTGTCAGCTATTTCGATGATTGTGCAGGAGGCCGACATTAAAGATTTATGGTCTCTAGACGCTATCGGGATTAGAGATCCTGAAAAAGGATTATGAAGAGGCCAAAAAGCAAGCATTATTAAATAACGTAGTTATAAATAAAGAAGGGCGATACGAGGTGAAATTACCCTGGCTGGAAAATTATGCACCCCTTCAGGACAATAAACGTGTGGCTGTCAAGAAAATTCAATCGACGACAACACATTTGAAAGCAAATGGTTAATTTGAAAATTATAGTGCAGTGTTCTAATAAGGAATATCGAGTTGGTGCCCGTCGAGCAAGAGAACAAGTGGGGCTGCTACCTACCTCATCGACATGTTGTGAAGGAGAATACCATGATATCTATACAGCCGGTATTCAAGGAAGGTAAAGTAGATGTAGTAGCAGATATTAAAAAAGCATTTTTACAGATAAGTCTAGATGAGAGTGTCAGAGATTTTTTACGTTTTGTGTGGTATGGCAAGCAAGGCAATATTATAACTTTCAGATATTGTAGAGTAGTATTCGAGGTAACCTGTAGCCCAATTGTTTTAGCGACAGTACTTAATATGCATTTAGAAAAAGTAATAAAGTCTCTAGATAGCGAGAAATATACAAAGTTTTCTACAGAAAATATTACTAAACTCAGAAATAGTGATTGTGTTGATAACTGCGTTACAAGTGTTGATGCTGTAGATCAATTAAGTAGTTCTATTAACGATGAAAAAACATCGATGGAGTCAGCTAGCTTCGATTAAGAGGATAGGGGTATACTCACGACGATTCAGAGAAACCTCCAACCGGAGTTCTTGGGATATTGTGGGATAAATCAGACGATACTCCCTCCATTAAAGTAGATTTTGCGGTGCAGCTAGAGTCCGATAAAGTGACAGAGCATTTCATACCTCGCTCATCGTATATTTGACCCGATAGGTTTCATGTCTCCAGTGACGTTTTGTCCGCGACTTTTATTGCAAGAAACCTGGGCTCTGCGACGTGTTGGAGTTTTCGTCTCGATATATTTTGTATTTTAAACTATCTCTCTTTTTCTATTAATTTAATCAACTAAGGGTTATTTTCAACTGTCCACCATTTATTGAAATAAGTCGCTCTCCACAAAACATACATAGTGTATCCCGATAAAAAATCGTACACTAATATTAATCTTTTAGTTTTTAGTCCGCGCGATTCTTCGACAATGCCTGGAAAAAATGGGCTAAAAGCTTTTTCACATACTTCTGAAACCAATAGTTTTGATATGAATAAAAGAAATTTAAGTAAATAAGTTAAAGTTTTACCATTTTAAAATTTTTTTTTTATTTATTTAATTTTAAAAAATAATTACTCACTTACTAAGTGAATAATCACTTACTTAATATGTAGGTAAAGTTACGTTATTTAAATCTAAAAAGATTTCAAATCAATCGGAGTTATGAGTGAAAATATAAAAATGGTTATCTTCTTTAGGTTTTAAAAGCGTTTTGTGCACTTAAGTATTTGTGCATATTATCTGAGCAAGTACCTTGTACGCAGAAGCTTCTACTAGTAGAGAAAACATGATGTGAATCTATCCAACCAAGTCCTCGTCATGGGTCTTGAACATCAAGTTTTATAATGCTGACGAAACGCAGGAAATAGTACGCTAAATCATAAAAGCTTTTCTTCAGTTTTAAATTGACAACTTCGTTTGAAACGCAAAATTTTACGAGCTTTCAGAATTCGGAGTCAAAAAAGTGGGTACTGTTTGAAAAAAAAATTAATTTTACCTTGAAATAACCTTAAAGGACAGGGTCAAATTCGAGGTCACCATTCGGCACCACCTCGATATCCTACCACTTTCGTATCTATGCGTGCGTGTGCGTGCGTGGCGAGTCTGTTAACGTAGGCTATAATGTCTACGTTTCGACTCCGCGTACAAAAATTCCAGAGCTCTACTAAGTTTGGACCCCCTAAGGGAGGTTTCAAACTGTTCGAACTCGCGAGAGTAAGTGAGCTGAAGCGCGGTATGCCGCACTTTTTTTCCCCTCTAGTTGTCCGCCGCTGAGCGACAAAAATTGTCTTTTATCACTAGATCATCTAGCAACACATCTGATTTCAGCACTACAAGAGCTTGGGCTGGAGGACGTCTCTGCCCAGTTGAAAATCTCCAACCTGATGAGTGATTTCATTAATTTTAAGCGTCTTTGAGCAAACTGTATTAGGGAATTACGTTCGAAATTTAAGAAGTATCTGCTCTCTGTCGAAATTGACGTTAAGAAAAGCATGCGAGATTTTTTGATTTCTATAAATTTATTGAGCAGGAATGACAGCTATTCGTCCTGTAAGTCATTAGGGGCTTTCCAATTTCCTAGCTCTTCGATGCTATTATTGCCGACACGTTATACGATCAAATTGTTCTCCGCATATCAAAAGACCTTATTCGGCTTTATTTGCGAAAGCTCGACTTTAACTAACCTAATTTTGTTCAATGACGAAGTGTCAAAAGCCTTGGAGTAATCCACTCAGGTGGATACGATATACACCGATTTCTCCAATGCTTTCGACACCGTGAATCATTGTATTCTTGTGGATAGGTGTCGTGTGCTTGGAATTGGGGGAAAGAAATTGAAATGATTCGCATCATACCTATGCGGTCGGTCATTCGCTGTACGTATCAGTCTCTCTCTCTCTCTCTCTCTCTCTCTCTCTCTCTCTCTCTCTCTCTCTCTCTCTCTCTCTCCCTCTCCCTCTCCTCCTCTCCCCCTCTCGTCCGTCCCTATAAGCTAAGCAGGCAGCCCAGGCTGGTGTACGCTGCACCTATTCCTACCCCAATCCTGCAAAGTGGTGACCCCGGAACTTCAAGACATGCCAGAGCCTTCTCACCAGCGGTCTCCTCGGTCGAGCACCATCATAGTCAACGACGCTGACCCAACCGCCGAGCATCGCCGGATTCTCAGTGACGTCCTCATCGACGCTTCGACGGTAACGATGGCCGCGACGACCAAGTTTTCCATCGTCCCGGTCTCTGGAATTATCGGCGTTCAGCCTCGCCAACAGCGTTTTTGCTTCGCCGTCTGGTAAACACCGAACGGCCGTTTTCGAAAACGTCAACACCGAGGCCTCTCTGCAGCCAACGGCGCTTTCAAAAACAAAAATGCCGGCTCCAGCCAACGGACTTTCTTTCTACACCGGCCTCTCTACGGCCAAGGTGCCCCCACAGCGGCAGCCCTCACCCAGCATCAACGCTACGCTCCAAACCAGCCCAGAAACGACTTCAAGATCCGCGCGTCAGATTCGTCTACAACCACCATTCGCCTTCCGGCGCAGCTACGCCAGAGTTTTCCAGCAGCAACGCGAGACGCGAGTTGCTTTTTCCTTCGCCGTCTTCGCAAGGCACCTGGTGCGTAACGCCGGTCCACCACAGCGGGCACTTAACTTTATCACTCTTCGTGATCCGCGTCAACGCATTCGCGGTTGTTTTCGCGCATTAACGGTTGTTTTAAACCACTGCGCAGCGCCGCCCTTCACCAAGCTGGGCAGCGATATTGGGTCCTCTAATAGCGCACAGTCTCACACATTCTGCTGGCGCCGTCCAATTCGCTCGCTCAAAGTGATCACACATCGCACCACATCACAACGCACCGATCGCTCAACAGCGCTTCGCTTACGTTCGGCCGCACACGAGCGGCGCAGCACGCCGCGGCACGACGCGCGCGGAATTTCTTACGCGGGCACAACCCGGCTATGATCCAGCATAGCCCCCAAAACGCGAATCGCCAGCCACCAATGATCCAGGACCAACTGGCGCTCGACAACATCACAGCCGAGCAACAACAACAAGAGCAGTCGTTCTTCGGGTTCCTAGCAGAACAACAGGCACATGCCGATCCCGCCCGGGCGAATCTCGCCTTAAATCAGCTACAACAGCAGCTGGTACCCAACGAACTCGCCGACAGACAACACCGCGGTAACAATGCACCAGCTGACGACGCCATGTATTCTCTGGGCAATCAGCAGCGTTTTTCTGCGCCTAATGACGTTCCGAACCCACCCCCGCTTCCCAACAACAGCGACAACCGTCCTGAAGTCGAATCAACGATACGCTGTGCGCTCCCATCATATTGGAGCTTTAACCCTCAATTATGGTTTGCACAGGTAGAAGCGGCGTTCAACACCAATCGGATTCGTAGCGACAACAGCAAGTACGATCTGCTCTTCGCTTAACTGCCGCCGGACGTCGCCCAGAAAGTCGCAGACATCATCCTCGACACACCAGCGACGAACCGGTTCAACACCCTAAAGATCGCTGTGTTGAACCGTCTGGCAGTCTCAGCAGATCGGCAGCTCCATCAATTGCTCAACGAGGTCTACCTCGGCGACAGGAAACCATCACAGCTCCTGCGCTACATGAGGCAACTCACGGGTTTCGCCGTCACGGACGAGGCGCTAAGAGTGATGTGGCTCGACCTTCTACCACCGTACGCCAGCAGCCTTTGTCGCGTACTCAACGCAACGTCACTCGACCAGCTCGCAACTCTTGCCGATCAGCTCATGAACGCGCCTCCGACGGTCAATGCTGTAGAGCACGTTAATGCTGTCAACCGGCTCAGCACTCCAGCACCCACCGCATCAGGCGGCATCGCTCTGCCCGCGACAGTCGACGAGATGACATCGCTCCGCTTGACCTTGACGCAGCTGGTCACGCTGATACAGCAATAGTCAACCACGCTATAGGCCATTTCCGCGGCACTCACAGCGACGGCGCAACCATCGAGAGGACGCTCGACCACTCGCAAAGGCAATTAGCAATAACCACCCGCACGCTCCGCTACACCAGCTAACGCCGATTTCGCATGGTGTTAGTACCATCGAAAGTTCGGCTCCGAGGGATCTCAGTGCAAGGCCCCCCGCTCTTATCCCGCCCAGGGAAAATAGCGCCGCCGCCGTCCCTGCAGGCAGATGCGGTTGGCGCTCCAAGCGAACAACGCCTGCACGTCACCGACCGGAAGTCGCGGCTCCGCTTCCTCGTGGACACAGGATCGGCGGTCTCCCTCCTGCCTCACTCGATCTTCAAGGCCTATCGCCAACGAGGTCCACTCACCCTTGGCGCTGCCAACGCCTCATCAATCACCACCTACGGCTCTCACCGCACGGTTCTGGACCTGCGCCTGCGCCGTCCTCTCGTCTGGCAGTTCATTGTCGCCGACGTGAGCAACCCCATCATCGGCGCTGATTTTTTGGCACATTTCGGCCTCGCTGTCGATGTCCAGCACAGGAGGCTTCTCGACACCGACACAACGCGTCACGCTAACGGCATCATACTCCCTACACAGGTCCACTCAGTCGAGATCAACATCTCTGCCGACGTCGCTGAAGGAGCCTTCGCAGATCTCTTGCGCGAGTATCAGGACCTCGCAACACCTGGGAGTACGACGATGATGCTATCTGGTCTCTCACCAAGTTCTGCCGTCTCCTCGGTAGGCGACTCGAGGCGACGAGGACGGAAATCCGTGCGCTCATCGAGCTTGGGATAATGCGGCTGTCAGACAGCTCTTGGGCAAGTGCGCTACGCCTCGTACCAAAGCCCGACGGTACATACCGTATCACCGGCGACTACCGCCAGCTCAACATCCGCACCATGCCGGACAGGTACCTCTCCCAATCATCGAGGACCTACTGCTGAGTCTGGGAGGATCCATCTTTTCAGTCATCGACATGAAGAAGGCGTTCTATCAGGTCCCAATCGCGCCAGAAGTCGCGCACAAAACAGCGATCATCACGCCTTTCGGGCTCTTTGAGTTCACGCGTACATCATTGAAACTCCGCAATACTGCGCAGTTACTCCATGGATTACCTTCTGCGTGATATGCCTTTCGCACGAGCCTATCTTGACGACATCATTGTCGCTTCGTCTTCGCCGGAGGAACATCGGCAACATCTCGAAGCGCTCTTCGACGCACTCCGGTCAGCAAACATCGGCATAAATCCATACAAATGCCGGCTGGGTAAGTCGCAGGTAATCTATCTCGGCTACGAGGTTTCAGCGGAGGGTTCGAAGCCACCGCAGGACCGCATCGAGGCTATCCAGGCCTTCGCAGCTCCAAGTAACTCTGCGTAGCTCCGCCATTTCCTGGGCCTCTTCAATTATTATAGGCACTGTATTCCGAGAGCGGCGCGTCTCTTGGCGCCTCTCAACGAGCTGCTCAAGGACATTCCCGTACAGAAGAAGGCAGTTCCAATCGCCTGGCCACCGTCAGCCGACGAGGCATTCGCCGCGTGCAAGAGCGCAGTCGCTGAGGCAGCCAGCACCACGTATCTACGCGATAACGCACCCCGGTGCCTACTGACCGACGCATCGGATCACGCCATCGGCGCCGCGCTGGAACAGCAGGAGCCTAGCGGCATTTGGAAGCCTCTCGGTTTCTTTTCCAGGAAGCTCTCACCAGCCGAGCGGAGGTATAGCACCTACAATCGGGAGCTCCTCGCCGCCTTCGCAGCCGTCAAGAACATGGGCATACTCGAAGGTGGTCCTTTCACCCTGCTGACGGACCACAAGCCCCTGACCAACCTCCGGAGAAGGCGTCACTGTGGCAATCCAGGCAGCTGGACTATATCTTCCAGTTCCAGGTCAGCCTGGCCTACACTAAGGGCCCCGATAATGTGGCAGCGGACGCGCTTTCACGGGTAGAGGCCGTCGACATGCCAACCTATCTGGACCTGGCAACTCTCGCACAACACCAGGCGAACCACGCAGACTTGCCCACCTGCTGGCGGCTCCATCACCGCTCCTGCAGCCTCTCACCCTCAATGGCGCTGAGCTTCACTGCGCAGTCGACGGAGGCGTCGTCAGGCCTTACATCCCACGCGATCATCGCAAGACGGCCTTCAACAGCATTCCCGGGCTCTCTCACCCGAGCAGCAGAGCGACGACGCGCTTGGCCATCCAGAAGTACTTCTGGCCCAGCATGCGCAAGGATATCACGCGCTGGTCGCGCAACTGCATCCCGTGCCAGCAGTCCAAGGTGCATCGTCATAATCGCTTCGCACTCGGCGATTTCATGGCGCCTGATGCACGCTTCGACCATTTGCACATCGACCTGATCAAATTGCCGCTCCACTCGGGTCTGCAGTATTGCCTCACCATCATCGACAGCTTCTCAAGAAGGCCAACAGCGCTCCCTATCCCGGACCAGCAGGCCATTACCGTCGCTAGGGCACTTTTCGAGTACTGGATCTGCGTCTTTGGGACGCCGCTAACCATCACCTCCAACCAGGGCACCCAGTTCGAGGCGCCACGCCGTACCATCCACAGTCCAACGGGATGGTTGAGCGCATGCATCGCACCCTGAAGGCCGAGCTCATGTGTTGCGCGCCTACGTCCTGGCCAGTCGCCCTTCCAGCCGTGCTACTCGGCCTCCGCACCACCTTCAAGGAGGACTTGCAGGCTTCGCCAGCCGAGATGCTTTTCGGCACAACGCTGCGTGTACCCGCCGGCTTCTTCGACCCGACAAGCTTTCCAGGAGCCAACGCGCCAGCTTTCGTCACCAACCTGAAGGCACTTATGTCTAAGCTCTGCGTCGTTCCGGGAGCCAGACACGTCCCGTCGCTCACTCCTTTCTTCCATCAGTATCTCCACACCTGTCCGTATGTTTGCAGACGCGTGGACACCGTGAAGAAGCCACTACAGCCACCTTACACGGGCCCACATAAGCTGTTGGAGCGAGTGAGCGACCTCGTCTACAAGGTCGAAATCAATGGCGTACCCAAGGCCATTTCGACAGCAGCTCTCAAGCCGGCTTTCATGGAGTCCGCCGACCACCAAGCGCCCACCCAGACGTCGCAGCAGCCCACGCCGCACAGTGTGCCCAAACAGGAATTGCGAGGTCAAAATAAAATTTCTCGGACGAGGAGCAAGCGATCGGG
Organism: Muscidifurax raptorellus; assembly: GCA_020010945.3. Lineage (NCBI taxonomy): Eukaryota > Metazoa > Arthropoda > Insecta > Hymenoptera > Pteromalidae > Muscidifurax > Muscidifurax raptorellus. The sequence continues at coordinate 2,019,323 of JAHUUD020000012.1, forward strand.
ATGATTTTTTTTTAAATTGTAGCTTATACAATACCGATTTAGGGAAAACTATAAGATTTTTGTCAGCAATTGCTGACCCAGGAAATTTCTGATCAGCAATTTTTCGATAAATTCCACATTTTACACTTTTATTGCGGTAAAAGTGCTTGTATATACAGTATATGACCTAATTTGTCAAAAAAAATATATAAGACTAATATATAAGTATGCCTATCATATATATGTATATATACAGGTGCAGGAGTCAGCAATTTTTCGATAAATTCCACATTTTACGCTTCTACTGCGGTAAAAGTGCTTGTATCTATATGTATGTATGTATATTAACAAATTATATCTATTATTTAATTTGCGATGTTTTAATATATTACATAAATTATTTTATAATTTAAATATTATAATTCTAAATGAATTTAATAATAGAAACAAATAATTATATTTGAATTACAATTATTTGTTTCTATTATTAAATTCATTTAGAATTATAATATTTAAATTATAAAATAATTTATGTAATATATGTAATATATATATATATATATATATACATATATATATATATATATATATATATATATATATATATATATATATATATATATATATATATATATATATATATGTACATATGTACATGTGTGTGTGTATGAATAATTATGATCAAATACTTATTTAATTGTACTTAATCTACTTTATTCATTACGTGCTAAATTTTTAAATATAAGAATATATTAATTTAAAACCTTAAATATATTATTTAATTATACCGTTTTGATAAATTAAATATTTTGTAATTCAAATATAATTATTTGTTTCTATTATTAAATTCATTTAGAATTATAATCTTTAAATTATAAAATAATTTATGTAATATATATATGAATATATATACATATATATAACCAACTTTTGCAGAAATCCTATATCATCGTAACATAATACAATGTAATTATTATTTTCAACTCGTTTCGGCTTCTCTTACAAATTATTTATATGGTATGGTATTATATTATTTACTACACTGTTATAAGTAAAATGACAAGTTAATACATAGAAAAAATGTTGGAGAGTATTTTATATTTTATGCATAGTTATAAGAAGAGTTGTGTAAACGCGACGTTTAATGCGGATTATGACTTGCTGATTAAAGAATGAAGAAAGAAGAATATAATTGGCCTGTTTAGATAATAATATAAGTTATTTCAGCCAAATATTGTACATTTTTTTTAAACATAGAGTTTAGTAAGAAATAAAAAAAAATTTTTAAATACAGTATTGTATACGTTTAAATTATTACATATATTACTATTTTTATCCAAAATAGCTTTAATTACATTCATGGGAAAGTATATTAAAAGAAGACAAAGTAATAGTAGCAGAGGTGGTCGTCCGAAAAATATTAAACGCCAATCCTGCAATGGGGGAAGAGTCGACTTGAAGTCAGAGATTTCTTTTGGTAAGAATTATAATTCTTTTATTTGATTCATTCAGGCTTTTAACATATATCCAATGTATTATTATAAACTTCTACAACAATTATGAAAACATTAAAATTATAAATAATAAAAAATTTTAAATCTGTGAATCACACTGGCATAGGAAAAATAATATTAAGAAAGTAAATGATTATTACCTCAACCGCGATGTGTTTCACATTATATGACTGTATACAGTTTCTTTAATTTCTTTAATTTAAAGTATATTCATATTATAAATTTTATAAACTGAATCTTTCTTTCACGTATAAGATACACGTATCATATCAGATTGATAATAGACAACTATCGTAAGTAAATGAAGGTTTATTTTTGGCTTGGGTAAAGTATATCACGAACTTTTATCAATATTTTATAAGTAGTATCATGTACAGATTTTAAATTGTACTTTTCAAAATCTCATTGATGAACTACCTGCTTTAAACATTAATTAAATAATTAATTAATGTACAGATTTTAAATTGTACATTAATTAATTACAACAGTAATTAATGTACAGATTTTAAATTGTACTTTTCAAAATCTCATTGATGAACTACCTGCTTTAAACATTAATTAAATAATATTTACTTGATAGATGAAATATCTGATACAAATAATTTATTTAATATTATGTTTTTGCATATTCCAATAAGTCTAAGAGAGATGGGCATTCAATCCAATTAAGTTATCGGAATATTCAAGATATTTGAATTAGATTTTATGTACATCAAGTGTAGCCCTTGATTATCAAATTGTAATCATCTATTGTTCTGACTAGGAAGTCAATGGATGATCGCTTACCTGATTATATTTCATCGACGAAAGTAGAAGTGATGATATCATTACAACAAATGCTCAATAAAACATCTGAGAGATTGTGCGAATCTGTTGCCTTAGAATGGAATTAAAATGTCCTAGATAATCTAAATTTATTACTCACATTAGGTTTCGACAATTGATCTGGGCACGTTAATTTCCAACAAAAGTGTATAAACCCTTTGAACGAAAGTGCAGCCTCTCATCAATCTCTTTTTGTGACAAGTATCTTACTGATTAAGTTAAGGTAACACAACAATTATTTTTGGTATAAAAATTCGACTTTTAAATACGATCGCTTAGATAATGAGTATATACGAATGTTGCATTCAAATTAAAAAGATCAAATTATAAATGTTAACTAAGAATTGTACGCAAAATCTACGTTTTAATAATCTGGATTCATATGATTATTATTCTTGCATTCTTATTTGAATGATTATATTTTTGCATTTTAGTTGCACGTATATACCATTTTTATTCGTTTTATAATAAATTAATTATCATTCCACAAATTTTAAGTGTTTTGTGCTCTAAAAATTGATTATGTTTTAAAAAATTCAAAGTTTAGAGAGTAGGATTGTTAAAATGTAGAATTATACACTACCTTCAAAACTATACTTATTCGTGACTTTAATTCTATATTTAGTGGATCTGAGGAACTAAATTGGTTAAATCCTACATCACAAAGTGTACGGTTTTGTCGCCCATTACGAATCAGTTTTGAAAAAGAAGATGAGCAGGCAACACTTTGTGAATATGATCGTCTACAAACGGAGATTAAAATGTTGGTTCCTTACACTTTTGAAATGTCAAACCAAAAACGAGTAAAAATTAGTTATTCAATTTCGCAAACCATGTTTCATGGCAAATGTTTTAATACCATTACTGGAAACAGAGCTTGTTGCAGATGTCCTATTTGTTTACGGACAACGCACAAGTTTGGAAATTTAAACGATAATTTTACTCCCATCGAAGATAATTTACAATTCGGAATAGGCTTACTTCATGTCCAAATAAAAGCTTTTGAACATTTATTGCACATAGCCCATGGATTAACAATAAAAGTATGGGATGTTATTGCGTCATTGTTAGGTAATTCTTATTATTCATAATTGACATATTATTACATATTATTCAAAAGCTAAAATTATAGTTGTACGATCAAAATTTTTTTAGGTGCGTTTGAATCACAAAAAATGGCTGTACAGAAAGATATATTTAAAAATTTTGGCATAAGGGTCGACCAAGTCTTACAAGGTCATGGAACGACGAACACTGGCAATTTGGCCCGCAAGTGTTTTCAAGATCGCACAAAATTTGCGCAATCTCTAGGAAAATATACAAATTTGGTAGCTAATATTGCAATAATATTGCAATTATTTAAATGCAAAAAAATATTGAAACTAAACAAACTGGAACAGTTTTGTAGAGAAACATATGTGTTGCACTACAAAATATATATGATTGGGCTCGTCTTAGCCCAACTCTGCATAAACTTCTCAGACATGGATGTGAAATTGCCAGACTCTTTTCCCTTCCAATGGCTTATTTTGCAGAGGATGCACTGGAATTATTCCACAAATATTATCGGCGAAACATGATTTCAGCGATCCAAAAATAAGTCTGAGCAAAATTGATCAAAGAATGACAAGTAAAAAGAAAAAGAAGGTCACTTAGAAGATGTTACCATTTATTGATGAAATGTAAGAAATACTATAGTTCTAATTTTACACTATTCTTAACTCAAAGCAAATTATTCGATTTCCCGTGCCTGCTTTTGCGTACAAAAATGTTAATTTTTTACTCAGTGGAAAAAAGAGTTTACTAACATGTTATCAGAATATTGATTAAATTATCATTATACGTCCCCTTGACACAGTCTAATGTTTAACTTTTGCAAAATATTTACTAAAAACTGGGTTCTGAGGAAATAATTAACTACTGTTTATGTTCATTGCCTAGTATAAATATTCAAAAAGAGTTATGTGAGGTGCCTTTTATTAAAGTAACTTTCACTAACAGTTAATGAACTATATTAATTGAATTAATTTATTTACTGTACACATTTGTGAGGCAACAGGACATTTCACTTTTCCCACTTTCATTGGAAAATATCTTTCCTAACGATATAGTGATTAGAAAATATCGTTAAATATTAATATAAATTACTAATATATACTTTACACAACTGAAGTAGAAGATATAGAAGATCAAGATATCGGTATTGAAGATAGTATATCTGAAGAAAGTGATGATAATAATGCAAGCTTCTCATTGGCGTTGAATTGCTTTGTAAGAATGTATTAATGTCAATGTAATAACTGTTACGTGAGAAATGTTACGGAATAGTAAAGAATGTCAAAAAAATCATTGTCAAAAGTATATGAAAATATTATAATATCAAAATGATTATAATAAATTGCCAGTGTCATATTAAGAAAAGAGAACTTAAAAGAAACGGCATATATAGACGAATTTGGTCCTATATGATACACTCTTACCGCAGTAGATTCCTGCACCTGTATATATACATATATATGATGGGTATATTTATATATTATTATTAATATAATATTTATATATTAGTCTTATATATTTTTTGGACAAATTTGGTCATATACTGTATATACAAGCACTTTTACCGCAATACAAGTGTAAAATGTGGAATTTATCGAAAAATTGCTGATCAGCAAATTTCCCTGGGTCAGCAACGATTGCTGACAAAAATCGTATAGTTTTCCCTAAATGGGTATTGTATAAGCTACAATTTAAAAAAAAATCATCCCGATCGCTTGCTCCTAGTCCGAGAAATTTTATTTTAACCTCGCAATTCCTGTTTGGGCACACTGTGCGCCGCCCATCGCGCATTTGCCTCCAGCGCAACCAGCGCTGCCACCTGCTGACGACGGACCAACCCCGCCAGCCCAATCAAGTCAACCAGACCAGGACGCATCCCTATCAACAGGCAGCCGCAGAGAACTGTATCGTTCCGCCTGCCTCCTACAGTTGTCAATGGTGGGGGAGTAGCTGTGGGGACTCGAAACGGCCCCACGGAAGTCTCCCGGAGTCGGCGCAAACAAACGCTGGTGCCCAGAGCGTTCTTCAGACAGATCTTCTAGCAGCACCAGCGCCAGCGCTCGTTGCTCCCCCCTCTCGCGAGCCGCCAAAAGGGGTGGCGAGCAGGGGGGTGCTTAAATACGGTTTTCGGCGAATGTTGTATCAAGTCTTGGCTTGACCGCCAACCAATTCATATCTTTAAATAAACTACCTGTTGCTCAGTTTAATCGGGAGTCAATTTCTATAACCTCTGGTCCGTCCCTATAAGCTAAGCAGGCAGCCCAGGCTGGTGTTGGCCGTATAGGAATAGTCCTATCCCAACCCTGCAAATACATATGTATAAGTAGAATTATAAATGTTGTAATATATACCGTGTAATTACCAGATTGTACATATTCCTGGCAAAAGTCAATATAATTGTTTTATTTAGTGATAATTCAACTATATATTTTAATTCTATTAGAAATATTTTTGCTGCAGAAATCCATAGATAATTAAATTTTTTGCCTTTCTCTATTAGATAACTAATAATACACAACCAACAATACTTATAAAAAATGTATATTCATTATGTAAGTATAAATATATTATAACGGTTACGTTTCCCTCGCACCGGGTTTTGTCAGTCGGGACCAGGATTCGGAGAGGGAAGTTAGGTTAAAAATAACTCCGTTTGGTTTTGGTTTAAGTAATTATATATATTTAATGATCGATATGGCGCGCTGTCATTCGCCACCTGTAACAAAACCAAACAAAAGTACTCTGTTTAAAAAGACTTGTCTCTTATAATTAATTCTTAATATCTATCTGGTGCGGTAACGGTACTTAATATCTATTCGGTGTGGTTACGGTACTTAACATCTATTCGCTGCGGTTAAAATATACTCCGTCGCTTACACATAAATCGTGTACGCTTCGGTCTGGAGCACGGCGGTTCGGTTATTCCTCTGTCCTGTATGCATACAGCGACAGCAGGAATGGCGGAACACCCAGGTGTGTGTCTGATATTACGGAGCCCTCGCAAGAACGTGTGCGCACGATCTTGTGTGGCCTCCGTGCCGGTTCCTGGCTTCCTCCTACCCTGTGTGCGCACAGTCCACAGTGGCAGGCGGAACGAAGGAACGTCGGAGTGATGTTGGTGTGTGTCGACTGTGTCCCACAAGATCTGATTGAGACGTGTGCGCACGACTTAACCCGATACTGTGATTGCTTTCCGCGGCTCCTCTTACCCTGTGGGCTCACAGTGGTAACAGGGACGGAGAAACGGTGGAACGGTTTTTGGCGGTAGTTCAGTGCCTGTAGTTGCGCCACGTGTGCGCACGAAAAGGCCAGATGTCGGTAGTTCTCTAGTACTCTCCTAGTGGTGTCTTGTGCTCACGGCAACGCTTGGATCGGGAGCTCTAATGGAACTGCCCGCGGTGCTGTCGCGGCTGGGCTTATATAGCCCCAGTCGCCGGCGCCAACGCCCTCTGGAGGTGAGTGGGTCGAGTATTGTGTGTGTATTCGTGTGGTGCTTTTCGTGCTCTCTTCGCTGGTGTGTGTTCGTTGATTTGAGCCGTCGTCGGGTTTACTCGCGGCTGTGTTTGCGTCGCTCGAGCACGTATTGCTATACATGAGCATTCGGCTTGTGCTCGACGTTGTTGACAGGCGGGTTCGCCCTTCGCTCGCTTATGTGGCCGTTTGTGTATATTTTGCACGAGACTGACGTCTCGTTGCAATATTAATGTAACATTAAAAATTTAAATAAGTTTCAAATGTCGGGCGGGAACTTGTACAATATGTAAGCTGTAAATATTGTATTCAACACGACAATAATTGATTGATAACAGACCTATTAAGGGGACACACCACCTTTAAAACTCGAAAAAATAATTATTTTTAATTTCACACGGATAATTTGGATTGATTTGAATTTTTTTTTTATAAAAAAAAATAAATATAATTATTTGAAAAATCTCAATTATAACAGAAATAAAAATTGCTCTCTGCGTTGAACAGGGTTGAGACTGTCGTAATTATTGAACATAACAAATCTAATAAGAACGCCCGCATTACAATGTTTTATTTTTAATTATATTATATTCGATTTTATATACCAATTAGTTAAATAATCATAAAAAATTACAATAACTCAGCCAGTACCATGAATATCAAATGAAATTACTTGTTTAATTTTAATCTATCAAATGAATAAAAATGTATTCAATATTTTGTTTAATCTGATTTTATCGTATATAATTGGGAATAATAGTGGCGATAACTCAGCCAATCAATTACTGTTATATTTTTGATCATAATAATAGCGATGACTAAGACAAAATACTACTATTATATTATTAAATATCTTTATAACTTGTTATACACATACACACACACATATACATAAACACCCATTCTCGCATACACACGCTCGCATGTATGTATCTATATCGTAATTGGCAATGTTGAAATCGTGTAATTTGAGACCTTTTGTTACGCGCGCTTCTTCATATGTATCATAAACAATTCCGTTTACAGTACGCATATCTCTAAACGATTTTGTCCCACAAACATGTATTAACAAAAGACGTAAAAAAAATGTTTCGCGGATGTTTGGATTTACAAAATACATTCTACTGATAATAGGCTTAAAGAATCTTTTCCTTTTATTCCATTTTTTTGTCGTTCATCAAAGACGTAAAGATATGGAATATCACGATATAAATATTGTGATGCATCATCATCATTTTCGTTCAATTTAAACCAAGCTGTTAACGCCTCATTTGCATTCTTATTTATTCGTTTATTTTCTTGTCCTTCTACAAACTGTACATGTTATTCATCTTCATCATGTACACCTAATCTATAAATTACATAAGATTGCTCATTTATTTTAAATTCTAAAATACTATACTTGGCCTCAGGGGCGCATACATATCTTGTCGAAACATGGTGTGTTATTTCGTCATAATTATATGTACTCTCATTTTCGTTTACAATATTTTGATCGATTTTTTTATGTTCGATTCTAAATTTTACTAAAGCAGTATCAGGGTCTTTGTAAACATATTTTAATAAATATTTTATAGCTTTTATTGTACTACATATTTCAACATTTGGTACTACAAAACCATTTGTACTTTTGCTATCATTTCTTCGACGATAAGATGTATATCCATCAGGTTTTTATTGCGTTTCATTGATAAATGGTTTAGGAAGTTTTGTTCTGTAAACTACATGGACCATAAATCATATTATTTTTTACAATATTATATGGTCTAATATATCTATTTTTATCTGAAATTTTAGTACTTATAATGTTATCAATTTGATCTGTATTTCGGAATTTGTAATCTGGATATAACTATATTAACACATATTCATATGTGGTAAACCACGTTTCTGAAATTCTATACCATATACAAAACCCTTAATCTTACCGAAAATATTTTTTTTTTGTAAGTTCATTTTTTAACACTTTTATTTTTTCATGAAAGACTTGTGAAATTAAATTTGGGCAATCTAGAGTGGTTTCATGATGTAATAAATTTTCTTGAATTTCATTCCAATTTGGATTACAGGTCATTGTTAAAAGAATGTCTGGTTTTCCATCGACTTGCAATTGTGTCATCAAATCTAAATAATTTTGTTTTATAGCTCTAGGATTCCCTATACGCGTTGATGGTAATATAACCATCCTTCCAATTTAAGATTTTTCACGATTGGTTTGGTTAGAAACATAATCCATTAATTCTTTATATATCACTGTGCGTAATTGTGCTTGATGACTACGTATATAATATAATTGACAAGCTTAAATTCTTGTCCAAACATCAACAATGAATTGTGGTGGTAAAGGATACACCATTGAGTCAAGATGTTCACTAAGAATATTTATCTTTTGTGGTTTATCAGATGTTATCTATATATATATATCACGATCTACGGGTGGTTCGACGTCGTTATGATTTATTCTTAGCACAATTATCTCGCTTTAACATCATTATTTCTCAGGGTATAGCATTATTTTTGTTTGCTTTTGCATTTTCTTCATTTTCTGCTCTATACATCATTTTGTAAGCTTCAGTTTAAGGATTATTATTGGATATAAATTGTTGAGAGGCATGATTGGTGTTGTTTATACCTCGATGCTGTGCGCCAAGGAAATATTGCACAGCTGATGTTGGAAGGTTTTTTGTAAATAATGGACACAGAATCTTGAAAATAGTTACTGCTATATTCAATTACAACGTCGGTTGAAACTCTATTTTAGCTGTTGTCTGCGTGGCGGTCGTTGGATAACTAAACATCTCAGCTTTTTCTCGTAGTCCTGTCTGGGGATTAGAGGGGTTGTGGGTGTGATCTTAGGAATAGGTACCGGAAACTGTCATTGGTTGGGTGAAAGTGCTGGGAGTGGGAGTAAAGGCAGGTAAAAGCGGGTAAGGGTTGTCAATAAACCAGGTGTGCGAGGGTCAGCGTCGTGTCTTACTCAGTACATGTGCTAAGGCTTAAGTTATAAATGTCTTAAATACGAGGTGGCGTATGCTGAGCCGTAATAATTGCTTTGGTTGTAATCTTGGTCTGTCCCTTTTGAGGATTATTTTTGGGATACATTTTTAATGGCAGTGTGGATATATAATAGCGGAGCATTTTTATGACTAGGCCTATAATAAAGTAAGGGAGTATATCTAGCAGTGGCCCAAGAATACGGGGATATCCAATGTAGCATACTATATATATATATAAGATAATCTTTTTTGTCAAGAGATATAAAAGAATAAAAATATATAAATTTTAAGAACGTCGGAGTTCCGACGGAACATAAATGTTACTAAATATTTTATTAATTTTAAGTCAATTTTATCAGACTTACAATTATTTTACCTATGTTTATTTGCTATTTCGTTGTCTATAATATATAATTGACCATATTTTGGATTATCATTATCATTAGGATGGAGCGAATGTGAATTATGGTATACTTGACCACATATTTCAAATACTTGCGGTCCAACAGTATTAAAATATGTTAATTTAGATTCGCAACTTGCAAAAGCTAAGGAATTATTATATATCCATATATTTTTCCTATACTTGATATTTTTTGAATTCTCATTTAATAACGATTTTTCAAATTTAATTATATAATCTGAATACCTAAATTAATTTTATTCTTGTGACAACAATGAATATATGCTTTATCTTGTGATATTTCTCCTTCAAAATGCTTTGTTTGCTGAATTGATATTTATTGTCTAAATTTTCTATAAAATTTGTCATTATAATATTTTCATCAAATCCTATATTTGCAATTAAACGGATAGATAAAACATCAGGATTGTTTTTATATTGTAGGTATATAACTTCAGTGTTTTCAATTTGTATGTTTATGTTGTCTAAATCATTATTTGAATATTTTCTTTTCCTTTTATTTACAGTCGCGTATTTTTCTTGTACTATCATATTTGATACAACAATATTTTCTTTTTTTAATTTTCTATATTCGCGTAATCTTTTTGCTTCTTTTTTTTTAACTCTAAAGTCGCCTTTACTCTATTATGTCCTGATCTTAACATTTCTTTTGTTTTTATTTCCACTGGTATTTTTTTTCTGTACTCACGGAATATGTCTACTTCATATACTTTCGCATCAGATGTTGCCTTTGCTCTATTATGTCCTGATCTTAATATTTCTTTTGTTTTTATTTCCACTGGTATTTTTTTTCTGTACTCACGGAATCTGTCTACTTCATATACTTTCGCATCAGATGTTGCCTTTGTTCTATTATGTCGTGATCTTACTATTTCTTTCGTCTTACTGACATGTTTTCTCTGTATTCACGTAATCTTTTTGCTTCATTTGCTTTTGATTCTAATGGCATGTTTTTTCTAAATTCGCATAATCTTTTTGCTTTATTTGCTATTAAATCAGATATGTTTGCTCTATTTTTACGCGATCTTAATGCTTCATTTCCTTAAAAGGCGGCTGTTGCATTAGCTTTATTTTTACACAATCTCAATGTCTTTTTTGCCTTCGATTCTAATGTAATATTTTTCTGAAATTTGCGTAATCTTTTTTGCTTTATTTGCTTTTAAGTCTGATATCTTTACTCTATTTTTACGCAATCTTAATGTTTCCTTTGCTTTTTATTCTAACAATATTGTTTTGATTTTTTATTTGAATTTCTTATTCATTTCTATTTGTTTTTTTTCCAGATTTTCCTAATTTTAGTAGTTTTGAGTCGTTAAATATATTTTGATTCTAAGTTTGTGTGTATGTGCGTGTGTGTGTGTTTTTTTCCAACGGGCGTAGGCAGAGCAGGCTCTGCGCAAGTGGCCCTACGACATCCGAAGCCCACCGGTACCATTGCTAGACATTACTTTGGTGGGGCCGTGGAATAGCCGGTTGGCTTTTTTGCTAGTTGAACCTTCCCGTACATCCCCCTTCCACTACTATGATTAGGGGTTCCGGATCGAATTTGTCTTCTTCTCTCTCTGCATTGTCCGGCCGTCTACTTCTCACAGCATCGTCCGGTTGGCCTCAGGCAGTCTCACCCCGCTCTACGTTCCTCTGCATCGGTCTAAGGTACGTATATAGGGACAGTAGTCCCGTCGTCTTAGAATTCTATACGCTGACGTCTTGCCGTATCTTCAATTCTAAGTTTTTTCATTATGTTGGACGCAAATGATGCCACTACCCTCCAGTTGTCGGCTGACTTGAGCATCAGCTCGACAATGTTTTCGGGGTGACATCTTCTCTCAGCGTCTCCAACAGATTTTGGCTCTCCAGTGAAAATCGTGGGCACCCTGTCATTACATGTTCAGCGTCTTCAAGCGAGTTGGGGCAAGTTGGACAAGTCTCTTCATTATACTCTTCAGGTAGTACCTAAAGCAGCCATGACCGGTCAAAAGCTGGGTGAGGTAGAAATCCAGATTGCCTTGTGGTCTATTAATCCACTTCTCTATATTAGACAGTAGCCGGTGTGTCCATCTTCCTTTTGTTGAGGCGTCCCATCTGCGTTGCCAGGCTTCCAGAGTGTGCGATTCTCAAATAGGTCCAGAGGCGGTATTCCTGCGAGCACCGCGACCGCATCACTAGAGATGGTCCTGTAGCCGCTAGTGACTAGTAAACTCGCCCGGCGGCGTGCTGACGCTATCTCTCTTGTGTAGGACGACAGCTTTGCTGCTTTGTGCCATACCGGCGCAACGTAAAGCGTGATTGAGTGAACTACTTGGGCCACTAGTTTCCTCTGTGTTCGCCGTGGTCCCCCTATATTGTGCATCAGTCCTGCTAGGGCATTTGCAACCTGGAATGCTTTTTTACCGGCCATTTTTAAATATTCGTCGAACTTTAATCGGGCGTCAATTTGTACTGCTCGGTATTGTATGGAAGGCGACGAGGTATTATATTACTGCTTCCAACCCTTAGAGTGATTGTCTCTATTTTTTGCCGGCTAGTTACTAATACTGCCTCCGTCTTGTGTTCTGCCAGTTTAAGATCAGCTATCGTGAGCTAGCTTCTAATGCTGCTAATTACGTCGTTAGCGTCTTCGCTAGTTTCCTGAATAGTTTTACCGGTCCCTACTACCGCAGTGTCGTGCGCAAATCCAACAATCTTAATATTGTGGGGTACCGGAATCATCAATACACCGTCATACATAATATTCCAGAGTGTTGGTCCCATGACAGAGCCCTGTGGAACTCCTGCAGATACTCTGTGTTTGACCATACCATCGTCCGGGTGGTATTAGAGCTTCCTGTTGCTTAAGTAGCTTGCTACTATTTCTCGTATATAGCTTGGTACCCCGAGGCGCTCCAAGGAAGCAATAATTTGGGGCCAACGTGCAGAATTAAAAGCATTCTTGATATCCAGGGCAATAATAGCGCAGTACTTCTTTGTTACTCGCCTCCATCTCTTACAATCGATTGCCTCGCGTGCTGTGTGTACTAGCAGATTGATTGCGTCCGTGGTTGACTTGGCTCTGCGAAAACCGAATTGATGCTCAGATAGCCCGTAGCGTCCCTCGGTGAAATCTTCAAGGCGTCCAACTATGATTCTTTCTAGAATCTTCCCTGGCGTATCCAACAAGCAAATGGGCCTGTAGGATGACGGATTCTCCGGTGGTTTGTTGCTAGCTGTAACTAGCTTTTGCAGTTTCCAAAGTTTAGGAAACCTGACTGCCTTTTCTGAGACAGGTTTAAAAAATCCTCAAGAATGCCCTGGGATTAACTTTTACTGCTAGTTTAATAGCTTAGTTTGGGACCCCATCCGGGCCGGGGCGGCTGCTCATATAGTATCGCTGTGCGTATATTGATCACTTACCCTCCACTTTTGTATTCGTGAGGTAAGATCGTCGCTAGCCAAGGTCAGGTCTATTATTGAAGAGTTTTCGCATCTTATGAATGTAGGCTCAGTGCCCGTGTTAATCAGACAGACCGCCAGTCTTGCAAAACTGTCAAGGAGTATATTACCTCTGTTGTTCGTTGTGGTACTCCCCCATGTGGTGGACCACGCGTTGAAGTCTCCAGCGATAATTACGGGTTTCTTGTTGGTTGCTTTATCTCCTAACCTAGTGAGAATCCTTGCAAACTGTTCTTCCGTGGGACTTGGAGGGGCATACACACTAAAAATGTATATTCTGCTCACCTTTACCCAGATAATAAGCTCGCTGGGATGGTGTGGACGTTCCTGTATGTGATTGTATGCGTTAACCCAGATTGCTGCCCTGCTGCAATCGGTGAACCATTGTTGTGTGGCGTTCCTGTCTTTGTATTGCTCTGAGATGATAGCAACATCTATATAAGATTCACGAGCGGTCTGTTCCAGAAGATCCTTACAACTTCGCAGTGGTCTAGGTTGAGCTGCAGTATTCTCATCCTCTAAACTTTTTGATGTACTCCTGGGTAAGCGGTCATGCATAACTGAACGATGCATGCTTGAACTGGGATTTTCCAGCCTCTTGGCACAGCAACTAGCATGGATCTCTCGTGCACGACATGGCTTCATGGTCTGAGCCATCATAACGTCTGCTGGCTTTTGATCTATCCGTTAGTCTACACATAGCTGCAGTATGACCAATTCACCAACATCTATAATAGCACCTTATTTCTATTTTTCTCCGGACCTGGGAGTTAACCCATCCAGTGCGGATTCTGCCTTCCCTTATCATATTTGCTGCAGAATTAAGTGGAGCATTTACGACTGCTATCTGCGTTCGACCAGGTCCTATCGACCCAAGTTCTTCCTCTGTAGTGACTTCGTCGATATCCTTGATTTCCGGAGTGATTTTCTGGGACTTTGTCGTGGCAGATGCCTTCTCCTTCACCTTTCCCTCCACCTTGTGGGCAAATTCCTGCGCCTTCGTGCTTTTGCTATTCAGCTCCAATATTAGGACTACCCCAGCATTTCTCCTAATTTTGGTGACCTTCTTTTTAAGGTCGGTGAGCTCCGGGTCGCTTTTGATCTCTTTCAAGATGCCAGCGTAGGACACCCCATCTTTAGCTTTTATTACGATGGAGTTTGGTCTGACTCTACTTGGAGGCTTCCTTTCCCAAGGTGTCTTGTCTCTCCTTACCTTCTTATTTGCGACCTTGCGCCTCTCACCTTCTTGCACCCCTCTCTTGTGAGTACTTTACTCCTGTTCTGTTTCCCCTCCAGCAGCTTGTTGTTTCTGTATTTGGGTCTTTTTGGCTTTTTGTGGTTCAGGGGTTGTCGGAGCCTGCCGAGAGCCGCCCTGTTCTTTTCTACTTTGCAGACTCGGAGTGGTCTGCGTAGTCTTTCCCTCCAATCCTGGTCGTTGACACTGTTGCAGATTGTAATCGGCCGCGCACATCAGCTTTATTTATATGTTTGTGGATGTTGTGTTTGTCCCTTACAAAATCGACAAGCTCATCGATTTTTGCGCCTAGGCGATCATGCTGGTCTTGCTTGCGTTGAACACAGCTATTTCAGTTGGAATACCTGACGTAACTC
Organism: Muscidifurax raptorellus; assembly: GCA_020010945.3. Taxonomy (NCBI): domain Eukaryota; kingdom Metazoa; phylum Arthropoda; class Insecta; order Hymenoptera; family Pteromalidae; genus Muscidifurax; species Muscidifurax raptorellus. Next base: position 2,034,628 of record JAHUUD020000012.1, read on the forward strand.
CTAATCCAGTGGCAGATGATGAATGAATATGCAGATGATGAATCCAGATACTGGTTCCAGACTAGACACCTCCATTCTGGTGTCGTGAGTTTGCCCCCCCCCCCCCAAAAAAAATTCATGGGGCCAACGTCGGCCACCGGGGCTTTCACTCGATCTGAAACGACGGCGGGATTAGGCCGTATAACCATGCTCGCTTGAGGTACTGTTGTTTTACCCTCACTATCCATATTTAGTTTATTTCCTGACGCATTACCATTGCTTTCCCGTGCCAGGTTACCTACAACGGGGCTGTTTATGGTACTATTAGACAGTGTACTTTCGCCTCTCCCAGATCCAAGGGGTTTATCCCCAAGGAGGCGAGCGTCGACCACCGGGGCTGTACCCGAGCGAAATCAACAGCAGGATTAGTAAAGCCTGCCTGGGTACTCATTTGTTTGAGCACGCTTCTTTTTTGTTTATACTTGCCAGACTGAATACCTGATGTTTTGGTAATTTTCCACAGTGCTGGGGTGCCGAGGACTTTGGTGGCAGCACTGTTTGCTCCTGTTCCCTAGGAAGGGGCCCTTTAACAAGGTGCTAGCATCTGGGCCAGATGCACCTTGGTTTTTTGAGCGAGGTTGCTACTCCTCTCCCTCCTCCTTCCCCACTCTTGAGTAGTGGGACCCCGGGCTTGGGACCGTACAGCGGAGTTTGTGTGTGTGCGGGTGTGGGTATGAATGTTTTCTTTTATTTTCTTTTCTTTCCTTTTTTTTGTAGAACGAGATATTAAGGCAAATCTTTTAAATACCATAAGATCTGTCACTACCGAAAACAAGGTTTGATCTTCGGGTTATGTCTGAGCAGGCGCTCACCGATTGCTGCAGTCCGACTAGACTTTGACTGCTGAAGGGAAAGGCTACGAGATAAACTGGGTTTTGACACTGCCAGGCTGCCGGAAAGTACAGGGGCCCGAGGTTTCGCCGACACGCCCTAGCTGCCCTATCATCCGGCGAAAATCCCAATGATCGCAGTAGTGTCGGTTTTGGAGGCTTTTTGAGAAAGACTTGCTCTGGGACATGAAGCCCAAATTCACGCCCGTGAAGCATAACTTCGCGGAGAGAGTTCGGTGGAAGGTAGGTGACTAAAGATGGAAGAGGAGGATAATAATAAAAATGCTTATTACAAAAAACGAAGCAAACTTGGGGCCTTCGGATACCCCAAAAAATGGCTTAACAACTGGGTCCCCTACCCAGTGATCGGACGAAAACAGCAGTCTGAGTAGAAAAACGAACGCCATGGAGTGTACAGTGGACAGTGAAGTGTGTCTACAGTCCAATAAAGACTATTTCTGAAATGGCAATGCAGACGGAACAAGAGCAGGTGAATCAAGGAGGCAGTAACTCAAACCGGGACTACAAACTTAAAAGAAGAAATGACCAGCTGGAGCGTCTAGGAGAAAAGATCCAGGAACTCAGAGAGTTTGTAAAGGACAATCATAATATCCATAAAACTATCAAGAACATGGCACGAAGCATTAATGTCATGTATAAAAGTTTGTGCAGTGCGGAGGATACCCTGCTACAGTACCAACGTCCAGGAACGATAGGCAAGGAAACTCAGACAACACCAAGTCTGAGACCTAAAAAGGCGGGTAAACTAAGGGAGGCCTTAACTACTCCGCAGGATAGGAGTAACAAAGAGGAGAAAGAGACTAAACGAGCCAAAAAGACAACTTGCAAAGAGATCGTTTCAAGAAAGGCGAAAAGAAAGGAGAAACAGTCAAGTAAGGAGAACAACAAGGTTCCTGGCGTTAACAACCAGAATAGGACCAGCAAAGACAAAACAAAGCGGGCAAGATCGACCAGACCGAACGCTCTTATCATTAAGGCGCCGGAAGGAAGGAGCTACGTGGACATTTTGTCAACATTGAGAACTGCTCCTTCACTGAATGCGATAGGAGATAGCGTAAATAAAATACCCAAAACTGTGGCGGGAGATCTCCTCATAGAGCTCAAACGCACAAGAGAAGAAAAACCGCAGACTTCCAAGAAGCGGTTCAAGGAGTACTAGTGGAAGGAACCACAATAAAAACACTGCAGCAAGAGGAGACCTTTGAAATAAGGGATCTCGACATACTTACCTCAAAAGAGGAGGTACTGGAGGTCTTACAAAGGGAAATAGGAGAAAGAGATGCGATTGAGATCACTGCCGTAAAATCGCTGAGAAAAGCGTACGGGGACACGCAGATAGCTGTTGTGCAATTGTCGAAAGAAGTAACGACCAAGTTCACAAAGCTAGAGAAAATTAAAATTGGATGGGTCAATTGCAGGATCCGTTCGCCAAACCGCAGTAAGGGGCCGCTTAGGTGTTATAAATGCCTTGGTTTTGGCCACATCGCTATCAAGTGTACTGATCTGCAGGATAGAAGCAATTGCTGCTACAAATGCAGTAAGACGGGGCATAAAACAAATAGCTGCCGTAATGAACCGTGTTGTTTACTGTGCCGTAAAAAAGGCGACAATATACTGACGAACCATGTCACTGGTAGCTACTTGTGCCCAGCCTACCAAGCAGCGGTTAAAAAAATCAGGAAAGGGTAATGAGAATAGTTCAGTTAAATCTCAACCATTATGAGACTGCGCAAGACCTTCTCTGTTAGTTTGTACGAGAACACAAGGTCGATGTCGCTCTTATCAGTAAGCCGTCCAAAAATCTGAATGAGGCATCCTGGGAATCTGATGCCTCAGGTAAAGCCGCAATCTGGGCATGCAAAGACTTTACCATCCGGGGCAAGATGCTAAACAAGGAAAATGGCTTCGTAAGAGCGAAAATAGGCGGCATACACGTATACAATTGCTATGTCCCCCCTAGTGCGTCAATAGAGCAGTTTCAGCAGCCACTAGACCGGCTGGTATAAGTCGCTAGGAGTAAAAAACCAGCTGTAATAGCCGGAGATTTTAACGCATGGGCGATTGAGTAGGGTAAGTGCAGAACCAATAAACGGGGACGAGTGCTACTGGAGGCATTCACGCTACTAGACGTAGTGTTGCTGAATCAGGGCAACACCCCCACGTTCAAAAAAGGAGATGCAGAGTCATTCATAGACTTGACATTTGTCAGTAACTGCCACGTAAGGCAGGTAGACAAATGGATCGTGAGTGATCACTACACAAATAGTGATCACCTAGCTATAATAATGGAGCTAGGCGGACTAAATAAGAAATTCTACACAACAAGAAAGAAATTCTCACAAATTTCAGTAGTACAAGAATTGAATGGTAAACCCAAGAGAATGACAAGGAGTTATTTTTGACGATATTTGGACCAATATTCAATTGACGGGATCGCAGACGATAAGGCTGCACAAATGACGGGCCAGCTCACCAAAGCGTGCGACGCGGTAATGCCGAGAAAAGTGACCAATCAAAGATGGCCATCAGCATATTGGTGGAATGACAAGATCAAACAAGCGCGCAGCGTTTGCCATCGAGCTAGAAGATTGGAACAACGGGCAAGGAGGAAATTCTACCGAACCGGTAGAGGAATGGATACGGTGGAGAATTGTAGGCAAAAAATGAAGGAAGCTAAGCGCAACCTTAAAAGGTGTAAAAAAGAGAGTAAACAAAGAGTCATTCATAGACTTGACATTTGTCAGTAACTGCCTCGTAAGGCAGGTAAGCAGATGGATCGTGAGTGATCACTACACAAATAGTGATCACCTAGCTATAATAATGGAGCTAGGCGGACCAAATAGGAAATTCTGTAAAAATCCCAGTAGTACAAGAACTGAATGGAAAACCAAAGAGTATGACAAAGAGTTATTCTTGACGATGTTTGACAATATTCAATTGAATGACAAGATCAAACAAGCGCGCAGCGTTTGCCATCGAGCTAGAAGATTGAAACAACGGGCAAGGAAGAAATTCTACCGAACCGGTAGAGGAATGGATACGGTGGAGAACTGCAACGAAAAAATGAAAGAAGCAAAGCGCAACCATAAAAGGTGTATAAGAGAGAGTAAACAAAGATGTTTAAGAGAGCTGCAGATGAGGTCAATGAAGACCCTTGGGGCCGACCTTAAAAAATTGTTATGAAGAATATCAAGGGAAGTTACATACCCCCACCGAAGTGCCTAGAGTTACTAAGCAGGGTGGTAACAACACTCTTCCCAAATTAGCCGGACATTCCATGTGCTATGGTAGAAGAAATAAATGTAGATAATATAACCTTAATTACGGAGGAGGAGCTACTATCATCTTGCTTGAGGCTTGGAAACAACAAGGCTCCAGGACTTGATGGCATACGCAATATTGCATTGAAACATGCCATCCAGGCTCACCCAGCAGAGTTTATAGACTTGTACAACACTTGTTTCAAAGAAGGAACGTTTCCATTAAACTGGAAAAAGCAAAGGCTTGTGTTGCTATCAAAGGGTAGCAAGCCACCTGTGGAATGGTCGTCATAGAGACCGCTGTGTATGCTCGATACGCAGGGCAAAGTATTAGAGCGCATAATCTTTGTTGGGATGGAATGCACAACCGAGGGGACAGAGGGGCTTGCGGAACACCAGTTGAGTTTCCGTAAGTGCCGCTCAACATTAGACGCTATCGGCTTACTGGTGAATACAGCACGGACAGCCATAAGCGAAAAATTCATTTAACTCTGCAAATTGGTGCACAATTCACGAAGCACTTGTGAGACTAGGTGTCCCTCCGTATATAAGAAGAATAATGTCCGACTACCTCAAGGACAGAACTCTCTTGTACCAGACCGAGGAGGGCACGGTGAATTATAAGGTTACCGGGTGAGTTCCACAGGGGTCAGTACTGGGCGCATCGTTGTGGAACATTATGTACGATGGCGTACTCAAGCTAGAACTACCAGAAGGAGCAATGATCGTGGGATTCGCAGACGACATAGCTTTGGTAGTGGTTGCAAAAGAGAAAGAAGAGGTAGCTGAAATTGCTAGTGAAGCTATCGTCAAAATACAGAAGTGGCTAAATAATGCGAATCTAGAGCTTGCAGACCATACAACGGAGGCAATCCTAGTATAGCAGAAAGAAGACGGAGACGAATTCCCTGTCAATAGGCGGTCTTCAAATTAATTCTAAACCGACTATTAAATATTTAGGTATAACGTTAGACGCAAAGCTGACCTTTAAACAGCACTTGAAAGCAGCAGGAGAGAAAGCCACAAAAACTACCGTCGTGCTGGCGCAGCTGATGCCAAATGTGGATGGTCCCACACAGAAGCCCAGAATGCTACTGGCAAGCGTTAGTACATCAATCATGTTGTACGGAGCCCCGATATGGGCAGACGCTATGCTGGTGAAGGCATATGGACGAAAGCTCTCCTCAGTGCACAGGCGAAATGCATTTAGGGTCGCGTCTGCTTACCGTAAGGTATCGGACGAGGCGGTCTACGTTTTGCAGGTCTCCCGCCAATAGTACCTATCAGCAAGGGAGAGAAAATCAATCGAAGAAGAAAAAAGACAAAACAGCGGCAAAACCAAGATAGAAATTCTATGAAGACTCTACTAAGAAGACTCTAGTAGTAAGAAACGGTGGACACATCGCCTCATACCAAGCGTAGAAGACTGGACAAAAAGAAGACATGGGGAAATAAACTTCTACCTAACACAGTTTCTGAGTGGACATGGATGCTACCGGGCGTATCTGTACCGATTTAAATTGCGCAAATTCAGCCCGACGTGCTTGAATGCATTCGAGAACGCCGAGCATGTATTCTGTGAATGCCCACGCTATGAACAGGAACGAGAAGAACTTGCGTGCTACTTGCAGACCAGAGTAACGCCCGAGTCTATTATGGTAGCTATGATGACTTCGGCCAACGGATGGAGCACAATAAATAATTTTGCTGCAGACATCCTTAAGAAGGTCCGAAAGGACGAAGAGAAAAGAAGAAGACGTGAGATGCTGCAAGAAACAGACGACCGGACGATGCGGTAAGAAGTAGACGGCAGACGACAAAGAAGATTTATGACGAACGGCTGTTCAACTAACAGAAGCAGAGAAAAACGTCATGACGACCACATCAACAGACGAGGGCGATAGCCCAAACTCCCCCCGCGAAGCAATACTCAAACGGTGTTTTCGCGGGGGTGACTTATTGGAGAAAGAGCCAGGTCCAACTTACTTAGGGCCGGTAAGGAGGACGGAGAGGATTCTGTTGCCGTTGAAATTCAAATCTAACGGTAGCGAAGGGTTTAGTGGGTGAGAGACCCAGATAGGTGGTAACAGTCGGTGCTATATCGTGTATAATGGATTTGCTCTTAACCTTTCACTCTATAAAGATAAAAAAACTCACACTCACTCCACGCAGGGGAGGCTGTACCTCCATGTGGCGCTTTCTCGGGCGGCGCACAGTGTGCCCAAACAGGAATCGCGAGGTCAAAATAAAATTTCTCGGACTAGGAGCAAGCGATCGAGATGATTTTTTTTTAAATTGTAGCTTATACAATACCGATTTAGGGAAAACTATAAGATTTTTGTCAGCAATCGTTGCTGACCCAGGAAAATTGCTAATATCAGCAATTTTTCGATAAATTCCATACTTTTCACTTCTATTGCGGTAAAAGTGTTTGTATATACAGTATATGACCAAATTTGTCAAAAAATATATATAAGACTAATATATAAGTATACCTATCATATATATGCATATATACAGGTGCAGGAATCAGCAATTTTTCGATAAATTCAACATTTTACGCTTCTACTGCGGTAAAAGTGCTTGTATATACAGTATAACCAAATTTGTCAAAAAATATATATAAGACTAATATATAAGTATACCTATCATATATATGTATATATACAGGTGCAGGAGTCAGCAATTTTTCGATAAATTCAACATTTCATGCTTCTACTGCGGTAAAAGTGCTTATATATATATATATATATACATACATATATATATATATATATATGTATATATATATATATATATATATATATGTGTGTGTGTGTGTGTGTGTTTTTTTTTTTTTTTAATTGGAGAAAGAGGTTGGAGGGAAAAATCTTAATAGACCATGACATGGCCTGAGCCACCGTGTGTTGGATTCTCACCAACTAAAACCCTTCGTTTTGCGACCGAATATAGAATCCAATTGCAACCCGAATCCTCTTCGCTCTCCTTACCGATTTGTCGGTGAGGAGGGCCAAGCTCCGCCTTCAGTGCCTTTTTTCCCCCCGCGGTACCACGGTCAAGTATTACTTCGCGGGGGGGCATAGGGACATTGCCCTTGTCTCCTGGATGTGATTGTCATTTCTTATGACCTTCATTATAGGCTGCCGTCTACTTCTTACCGCATCGTCCGGTCGTCAGCTTCTTGCAGCATCTCTCGTCTTCTTCTCTCTTCGTCACCCCTCACTTTCTTGAGGATGAACCTTTCAGGCCACTGTCCCATCTTCTCGGCCACTCAGCTACTGTTTGTTCTCTGGCAGCGTTCCAGATTTCTGCCTTCGTTCTATCGCTGTTCTCCTGTTTTGCCATGTATATGGCCTTCCTCTCTAGTGCTAAGAGGTCGATGGGTGGCATGCTTGCCACGACGCTTATTGCATCGTCCGATACCGTGCGGTAAGCAGACGCTACTCTTAGCGCACTCCGTCTATACACGGATGACAGGTTCCACGCATAGGCTTTTATTGCCATTGCATCTGCCCAAATTGGTGCCCCGTACAGCATAATCGATGTACTGACACTTGTTAACAGCTTCTTTTTCTTCTCAGTAGCTCCACCGACATTCGGCATGAGCCGAGAAAGAGCAGCAGTCGTTCTTGCCGCTTTTTTACCTGCTAATTCAAGGGGCTGTTTAAACGTCAACTTTTCGTCTATTGTAACGCCCAAATACTTGATAGTCGATTTAGAGGTTATCTCATGGCCGTCTATCATTAGGGCGATCGTCTCCATTTTCTTCCTGCTAGATATCAGGATCGCCTCGGTCTTGTGTCCAGCGAATTCAAGTCCCGTTTCTCTCAGCCACCTCTGTTTGGTGGTGATCGCTTCATTGGTGATTTCAGCGACGTCTTCTTTTTCCTTCCCTATTACTACAAGAGCTATGTCGTCTGCGAATCCTACTACCATAGCCTCCCGCGGGAGTTGTAGTCTCAGCACTCCGTCATACATAATGTTCCACAATGGCGGGCCCAGTACTGATCCCTGTAGAACACCTGCCGTGACCTTGTAGGTTTCAATGCCGCAATCCGTTTCGTACAGTAAAGTTCTGTCCTTCAGATAGTCGGCCCATCATCCTCCTGATGTAGGTGGGCACCTCAAGCTTTTCAAGCGCTTCATGTATCTTCGTCCAATTTGCAGAGTTGAATGCGTTTTTGACATCCAAAGTAATAACTGCACAGTACTTCTTTGTTCCGCCCTTCCACCGTTTTCCACTGATGGCTGCTCGGGCTGTGTTTACCACTAGGCCGATCGCGTCCAAAGTAGATCGGCACTTCCGAAAGCCATATTGGTGCTCGGCAAGCCCCTTGGTCTCTTCGATTATGCACTCCATCCTGCTGCTGATAATGCGCTCCAGTATTTTTCCTTGAGTGTCCATCATACATAATGGTCTGTACGATGTCTCCCCTCCGGGCGCTTTGTTACCCTTAGGTAACAACACAAGTCGCTGCTTTTTCCAGTTGGTCGAAAATCTCCCTTCGGCCAGGCATGCATTGTAGAGGCCAACAAATTCTTCAGGTTTAGCCTCGATGGCATGCTTCAGCGCTACATTTGGTATGCCGTCAGGACCGGGAGCCTTATTGTTTCCTACCCTCTTGCTTGCTACAAGTAGCTCCTCAACTGTAATTGGAGGTATATTTTCTTCCCGCACTTCCTCTGCTATAGCATATGGTGCGTCCGGCTGACTTGGAAAAAGTGTTGTCACTACCCTCTTTAGTACCTCTGGGCACTTTGGTGGGGGTATATAGCTTCCTTTAAGTGTCTTCATAACTGTTTTGTAGGGCCTGCCCCATGGATCTTTATTGACCTCTTCTAGCAGCTCCTTATGACATCTCTGCTTGCTTTCACTGATGCACTTCTTGAGGGTGCACTTGGCTTCTTTCATTCTTCTGCTGCGTTCTTCTACAGCTTCGCTTCCAATACCGGTTCGGTAAAACTTTTTCCTTGCCCGTTGCTCAAGCCTTCGTGCTCGGTGGCAAGCGGAGCGCGCTGATCTAATCTTCTCATTCCACCAATATAATGGTGCCCATCTTTGATTGGGCACTTTTCTTGGCATAACTGCGTCACAGGCTCGGGTGAGCCATTTTGTCATTTGTTCAGCCTTATGTTCTGCTGATCCCGTCAATTGGATATTTCCTAACATCATCAGAAATAGTTCCTTGTCGTACTCCTTGGCTTTCCATTCCATTTTCGTACTTATAGGGTTAGTAGTACAGTGCACCATGTTTTGTGTGCCCAGCTCCATTATAATGGCGTGGTGATCACTATTAGTGAAGTGATCGCTTACGGTCCATTTACTCACCTCTTTTACCAGAGATCTACTAACAAATGTTAAGTCGATCACTGATTCAGCGTCCACCTTTTTATAGGTTGGTACGTTGCCTTCGTTCACCAGCACCATGTCCAGAAGTGTGAATGCCTCTAGTAGGGCTTGTCCTCTTCTATTAGTTTTTCGGCTGCCCCATTCAACCGCCCATGAGTTAAAGTCCCCAGCTATAATAGCTGGTTTTTTAGCCCTGACATCTCGTACTAGCCGGTCCAAGAACTGCTGAAACTGATCTATTGGCGCACTGGGTGGGGCATAACAGCTGTATACCTGTATACCCTCAATCTTTGCGCTGGCAAAACCTGCTTCTTTGACTTTCATCCTACTTTGAAAGGTAAGGTCTCTGCACGCCCAAATAGCTGCTTTACCGGAGCCATCGGATTCCCACCTTGGCTGTTCAAGATCTCTGTACTGCTCACTGATTATAGCAACATCAATCTTCTGCTCACGGACGTACTGACAGAGAAGGTCCTGTGCTACCTCACAGTGGTTCAAGTTTAACTGTACTATTCTCATCTTCTTTGTTTTGTGGCTTTCACTGCTGCTTGGTACGCTGGGCAATTATAGCTTCCTGCGGCATGATCGCTTCTCTCTACGTCGTTCTTTCCTCTGCAGAGAATGCAGCTGGGCTGGTTTGTGCAGTCTTTCGCTACATGTCCCGCTGAGCCACATTTGTAGCAGCAGCGGCTTCTATCGTGCTGCTCAATGCAGCTTGCAGCAGTATGGCCGAAGCCCAAGCATTTATAGCACCTGAGCGGGCGGGTGTCTCGCTTTATTGCCCTTATTCGGCAGATAACCCACCCTATCTTTATCTTCTCACCCTTGATAAACTTCTGGGCTATCTGGGCAGGTAACTGTACTATTGCTTTCTGCGTATCTCCATAAGCTTTACGAAGCGACTTAACCGCCGTAGGTTCGAAATTATGTCCTTCCTCGTCATTTTTGCGTAGTGCGTCCACTATATCCTCCTTAGTGGTCAGCATGTCAAGATCCTTAATCTCGAAGGCCTCTTCATGATGCAGCGCCCTGATTGTAGCAGTTTCCACTAGTACTGCTTTCATCGCTTCCTGGAGCTCAGCTGTTTCCACCTCCTTGGAACGTCGTAGCTCGAGTAGCAGATCTCCTGCTGTTGTTTTGCGTATTCTATGTACGCTGTTTCCTAACTTTTCTAGGCTAGGCTCTGCCTTCATTTTCTTTAGGATTTCGGCGTAGCTTTTTCCACCCTCGGCCTTGATGACTAAGGCGTCAGGTCTAGGAGGTCTTGCTCTTGCCGTCCTACTTTTTCTGGTGCCTTTTTGGTCTTGGCCACGAGCACCAGTGTTGTCCTTCCTGTTCACGCTTTTTTCTTTTTTCTTCTTTGCCTTCCTTGTCACCACCTCTTGCCACGAGTCTTTCTCCCTCTGGTGGACATTGTCGTCGGCTACTCTTCTTGCAGTGCTCGCTCCACTAACGCGGCTAGCCTGCTGTGGTTTCCCCTTGCCGACCGGCTTAGGGGTCACTTCATTCGCCTCTGCTAGGCTAATTGCCCTTTCCAGAAGGCCAGGGGTTGTTTGTGTCACCTTGCCCTTAGTCCCTGGCCGTTGGCACTGCATAAGGTTATCGTCTGCAGAGCAGAGAGCCCTGTAGCTGGCCCTTATGCTCCGGGCGAGATCCTTAATTTGTTTGTGCACATTGTGTCTGTCCCTGACATAATCGATCAGCTCATCGATTTTGCTGCCAAGGCGATCTAAGTGCACGTTTTTGGAGGTCGCGCTTTCTGCTCGCTTGTCGCCATCTGCGTCTACCTCCATATTCTCTGCCTTCTTTCCTGTAGCATTACCATTGCCTTCCCGTGCCAGGTTACCTACAACGGGGCTGGTTGTGTTGTACTTCGAAAGCGTACTTTCGCCTCTCCCAGATCCAAGGGGTTTATCCCCAAGGAGGCGAGCGTCGACCACCGGGGCTGATACCCGATCGGAATCGACGGCAGGATTAGTAATGCCTGCCTGGGTACTCATATGTTTGAGAACGCTTCTTGATTGATTGTCCTTGCCACCCTAAATACCTGATGTTTCGGTAATTCTAAGCAGTGCTGGGGTGCCGAGGACTTTCGTGGCAGCACCGTTAGCTCCTGTACCCTAGGAAGGGGCCCTTTAACAAAGTGCTAGCATCCGGGCCAGATGCACCTTGGTTTTTTAAGCGAGGTTGTTACTCCTCCCCCTCCTCCTTCCCCACCTCTTGGGTAGTGGGGCGCCGGGCTTGGGACCGGTGTAGCGGAGTTGTGTGTGTGTGTGTATGTTTGTGCGTGCGTGTGTATGTCTGGGTGTGTGTGTGTGTGTATATGTAATGATTGAAATTAATTACTGAGTTTAATTATCTTCAGGTGACTATGGCAGTTTAATTTTTTTATTATTATTGAAAATATAACATTTCTCACATGTTAGTCATGTGGTACGATTAGTACATCTTTACAAAACAAGGCTTTACTAATTGAGACCATATATTTTCATTACTTTCTTCGGCATTACTATCTTCAGTCTCTGTATCTTCAACTTCTATATCATAAAGTGTTACTCTGAAATAGATATTATATTAATAAATTCGATGAAAATCAAACGATATTTTCTAACTAGTTCTAAAAATAGAATGTCCTGTCCACGCACAAATGTACTCAAAAAAGCATCATTATAGTTTATAATATTTATACTATAATGAATATTTTGTAAAGATTTTGAAGAAATAATAAGTCAAATTTTGTCAAAAGACTGTCAACTTGTTAATTAAATAAATCAAAAATAGTAAATTACAAAAATGTTTATTTTACACTGATTAGAAAAGTAATATTTTCGTGCACAAAAGTAGATATAGAAAATTGATTAGTTTGCACTAAGTTAAAAATATTTTAATAGTAGAACTATTGTTTCTTACATTTCATCAATTAATGGTAACATCTCCGAAGTAATTTTGGTTTTGGCTTTCTTCATTCTTTTATTAATATTGCACAAACTTATTTTTGGATCACTTAGATGAATTGCTCGATTGAACACATCTAAGATGCGATTCGCTCTACTGTTTTGTCTTGCATGTAGGATTAGATTTCGTCGATAATATTTGTGTCCTGATTCAAGTGCATCTTCTGCGAAATAAGCCATGGGAAGAGGAAAGCATCTGGCAATTTCAGATCCATGTCTGAGGAGTTTATGCAGGGTTGGGCTTAAACGAGCCCAGTCATAGATATTGTAATGCAACTTATATGTTTCGCTACATAAGTTTTCCACTTTGTCTAATTTTAATTTCTTTATGCATTTAAATAGCTGCAGTATTAAGGCAATACTAGTAACTAATTCTTGATTAATTCCTAAAGATTGGGCGAATTTTTGGGGATCTTGAAAACACTTTCGTGCCAAATTGCCTGTATTGGTCGTACCATGACCTTGTCATGGACCTGATCAACTCTTAAACCAAAACTTTCAAATATTCTTTTCTGAACAGTCCTTTTTTGTGATTCAAAAGCGTCTAAAAATAATTATAATTATATGACTATAATTTTAACATTTCGTAATTTGTTATTTTAAATAATTTAGGAATAAAAAGAATTACCTTTCTTCGATGCAATAACATCCCATACTTTAATAGTGAGTCTATAAGCTATGTGCAATAAATGTTCAAAGGCTTTTAATTCAATATGAAGTAAGCCTAAGCCAAATTTCAAATTATCTTCAATGGGAGTAAAATCGTCATTTAAATTTCGAAACTTATGCATTGTCCGTAAACAAATAGGACACCTACAGCTGGCTCTGTTTCCGGTAATAGTGTTTAGCATTTTCCATCAAACATAGTTTGCATAACTGAATAACTAATTTTGACACATTTTTGATTTGACAGTTTAAAAGTGTATGCAATTAGATTTTCAATCTCTTTTTGTAGGCGTTCAGATTCGGAAAGTGTTGTCCTCTCATCTTCCTTTTCAAAGGCGATTCGTAATGGTCGAAGAAACCGTATACTCTGTGGTGTCGGATTTTTCCAGCTTAATTCCTGAGTTGCGCTAAATGTAGAATTATATATAAGAAATATATTTAATTCTAGTATAGTAGAAAACTTTTAGTAATTAGTTTGAAGATTAAAGATTATCATATATATTTTAAGGAAGTGTACAATTCTACTTTTTAACGAAACTGCTTTTCAAAGTTTTAACTTATCAATATATTATTAATTTTTTAACTATGAATGATAAAGGTTTCTGAAATGTAAACTAATGTATTTCAAAAAAATGTGCGTATATATATATATATATATATATATATATATACGTGCAATTAAAATCCGGAAATATGACAATCAAATGGTGCAAAAATAAAAATCATACAAAATCCTGCCATCAGAATGTCGAATTTTATTGCCATTGCATGCTAAGTTGCTTTTTTCTTGCATAATTTAAACAAAATAATTGTTGTCTTACCTTAACTTTATTATCAACATGCTTGTCACAAAGAGAGATTGATGAGAGTCAGAACTTTCGTTCAAAGGGTTTATATACTTTTGTTGAATATTAACATGCCCAGATGAACTGTCAAAGCCTAATGTTACTAATAAATTTAGACTATCTAGAAAAGTTTCGTTCCATTCTAAGGCCACAGTTTCGCACAATCTCTCAGCTGTTTTGTCGAGCATTTGTTGTAACGGTACCTTTACTTCAACTTCTGACAGTGAAATTTTATCAGGTAAACATTCATTCATTACCTCTCTAGATGAAAAAAAATAGATAATTACAATTTCATTATCAAGGACTTCATTGGATACACGCAACGTATAATTAAAATATTGATGTATTATTAATATTTTAAACACGTAATTTTATTTAAGGAACGTTTCTGTTGTTTAATCCGAGAAAAGTATAAGATCATTAATCTGTTGACTGTATTTATTTAACCAAAGCTTAAATTTACAATTTTTACGTTAGATTTTAAAAACTTTTTAAAAAAGAGAGTTAAAAAGATTGTAATAACCGACGAATTAATTAATAAATCAATATATGAAAAATACGTAAATCTTCCATTAATAAAGACAATGAAAATATTACTTAATCGACGAATATGAAGGATAGATCTTGCAACCCAGTGAACGAGTATCCATTACTAAAGCGTGATATTTTTGTACGCTATAATCGTTTTCCATGTAGAAAGATAAGCCAGTATCTTTTGAATGACTTTATAAAATTTTGTAATCGTGATTAATGATAGATTATATAGAATACAAATTTGGATATTTGTTGAATACATCAGAAATTTTTACCAATAATTAAATTATCATGCCTTTGAACTTCAATCACTTCATCGCCAGAAGCATCATTTTCCTGCTCATTGGACTCTTTCTTTTGTCGTAATATTGCCAATTTTACTGCTTTCTCTAAGATTTGAATATTGTAATTAACGGAAGCGGCAACTTCCGTAGCTCGTCTGAGTATCGTTCTTGAAGACACTATTAAACCAAACAATTAAAGACATTTTTGGGTCTTTGGCAAAAGCAATTATTTAATAATGTTCTTTACGTGAGTAATAACGTTATTTACGACACGACAACTAAAAGAATGTTTAAAGTTAAGGAATCACGTAACCATTGAAGTATTTTTTTTTTTTAACAATTAAATAAAGTTTGTATATACAAAATCATATTAAACAATATCTATATCAAACAATTAAAAATATAAATGATTAATTAGTAATAAATATGTAGCGTTTACAAGACTTCACAATTACATGTACAAAAAATTTGAAAAATTTTATCGTACATTCTGTCTTGATCAAATTGATTTGATTTTTAATACATCAAGGTTGTTGTAATTATTGTTGTGCAAAAATTTACAAGTTGCTTTCATTGTAACTAGATCATCTATATTACTTTGATAAACAATTCTTCACGTAACAAGTTATGCAAAGTCTTTCCGTGATTAATTGCTAAATAAATCATTTTATAATTCATTTTGTTGATAAATAAAATACAAGTTCTGTAATCAGTAGACTCATTTTATAATAAATTAAATTTATTTATCATTGTCGAAATTGCTAAATTTATAAAATTTAATAAACGGTATTGTGTATAAACCTATACTGTCGAATTTATAATCATTCAGATTATATATATTTTTATTTCAATTAAAAATTAAACATTTTAAGGTTTTCAAAATTCCTGTATTTTCTAATAATATAATAAAAAAGACGTAAGAAATTCAATACTACAGAATTTAGAATTCTTACCAGAGGAAGTTTCGTTAATAGTGACTCGATTTCTGCCTCCATTGTAGGATTTTCATACACTTTTTTTCTGACGACCTCTTTTTCTACTACTTCTTTGCCTTCTTTTAAAATTCTTTTCCATTACCAGATGAAACGGTTTTTAATTAAAATAATAATGTAAAAATTAAAACTTGCAATAATACTAAACTATTATGACATTGAACAGAATCCGAAAAGCATTGTTTACAACTACAAGAAATAACGTTATATCAAAAAAAGTTAATGAAACCATACTCAAATAGCGTATGTTGTAAAATAGCTCAATAAAATATATAGCTCTTATTTCACCATGTATTTAAGAAATAGATCATATTTTATTAAAATAACTTACCTTATTTAAACTCGTCTTCTTCCTTGATTTAACTACTTTTATTAAGTTTATATATATATAACATCTTTATAACAGTTGATATAAATAAATAAAAGCATATACACTTATCAATATATTATTATAAAAATATATATTTGTTGGCAGAAATATACATTGTGCACTATTATAAATAATTAAATTTAAAAAATATGTATACGATTTTTTATGTATACATACATTTTCACGAAGCTTATAAATTCAAAGTTTTCTATAGCAGAAATCTTAGCGGATGTAAAAGAATGCATATGAATATAAATTGTATATAAATGCGTATATACAATTTTAAAATTAAATTTTAAATCGAGATAATTTCGTTTATATAATTACCAATCTTTGATACAATTATATTTAAAAATGTATTAATTACAATCCTTTGTATTATATCCTCATGTGAGAAATGTTACATTTTAAATAATAATAAAAAAATTAAACTGCCATAGTCACCTGAAGATAATTAAACTCAGTAATTAATTTTAATCATTACACACACACACACACACACACACAACTCCGCTACACCGGTCCCAAGCCCGGGGCCCCACTACCCAAGAGGTGGGGAAAGAGGAGGGGGAGGAGTAACAACCTCGCTTAAAAAACCAAGGTGCATCTGGCCCGGATGCTAGCACTTTGTTAAAGGGCCCCTTCCTAGGGTACAGGAGCTAACGGTGCTGCCACGAAAGTCCTCGGCACCCCAGCACTGCTTAGAATTACCGAAACATCAGGTATTTAGGGTGGCAAGGACAATCAATCAAGAAGCGTTCTCAAACATATGTGTACCCAGGCAGGCATTACTAATCCTGCCGTCGATTCCGATCGGGTATCAGCCCCGGTGGTCGACGCTCGCCTCCTTGGGGATAAACCCCTTGGATCTGGGAGAGGCGAAAGTACGCTTTCGATGTAGAACACAACCAGCCCCGTTGTAGGTAACCTGGCACGGGAAGGCAATGGTAATGCTACAGGAAAGAAGGCAGAGAATATGGAGGTAGACGCAGATGGCGACAAGCGAGCAGAAAGCGCGACCTCCAAAAACGTGCACCTAGATCGCCTTGGCAGCAAAATCGATGAGCTGATCGATTATGTCAGGGACAGACACAATGTGCACAAACAAATTAAGGATCTCGCCCGGAGCATAAGGGCCAGCTACAGGGCTCTCTGCTCTGCAGACGATCACCTTATGCAGTGCCAACGGACAGGGACTAAGGGCAAGGTGACCCAAATAACCCCTGGCCTTCAGGAAAGGGCAATTAGCCAAGCAGAGGCAAATGAAGTGACCCCTAAGCCGGTCGGCAAGGGGAAACCACAGCAGGCTAGCCGCGTTAGTGGGGCGAGCTCTGCAAGAAGAGTAGCCGACGACAATGTCCGCCAGCGGGAGAAAGACTCGTGGCAAGAGGTGGTGACAAGGAAGGCAAAGAAGAAAAAAGAAAAAAGCGTAAACAGGAAGGATAACACTGGTGCTCGTGGCCAAGACCAAAAAGGCACCAGAAAAAGTAGGACGGCAAGAGCAAGACCTCCTAGACCTGACGCCTTAGTCATCAAGGCCGAGGGTGGAAAAAGCTACGCCGAAATCTTAAAGAAAATGAAGGCAGAGCCTAGCCTACAAAAGTTAGGAAACAGCGTACATAGAATACGCAAAACAACAGCAGGAGATCTGCTACTCGAACTACGACGTTCCAAGGAGGTGGAAACAGCTGAGCTCCAGGAAGCGATGAAAGCAGTACTAGTGGAAACTGCTACAATCAGGGCGCTGCATCATGAAGAGGCGTTCGAGATTAAAGATCTTGACATGCTGACCACTAAGGAGGACATAGTGGACGCACTACGCAAAAATAACGAGGAAGGACATAATTTCGAACCTACGGCGGTTAAGTCGCTTCGTAAAGCTTATGGAGATACGCAGAAAGCAATAGTACAGCTACCTGCCCAGATAGCCCAGAAGTTTATCAAGGGTGAGAAGATAAAGATAGGGTGGGTTATCTGCCGAATAAGGGCAATAAAGCGAGACACCCGCCCGCTCAGGTGCTATAAATGCTTGGGTTTCGGCCATACTGCTGCAAGCTGCATTGAGCAGCACGACAGAAGCCGCTGCTGCTACAAATGTGGCTCAGCGGGACATGTAGCGAAAGACTGCACAAACCAGCCCAGCTGCATTCTCTGCAGAGGAAAGGACGACGTAGAGAAAAGCGACCATGCCGCAGGTAGCTATAATTGCCCAGCGTATCAAGCGGCAGTGAAAGCCACAAAACAAAGAAGATGAGAATAGTACAGTTAAACCTGAACCACTGTGAGATAACACAGGACCTTCTCTGTCAGTACGTCCGTGAGCAGAAGATTGATGTTGCTATAATCAGCGAGCAGTACAGAGATCTTGAACAGCCAAGGTGGGAATCCGATGACTCCGGTAAAGCAGCTATTTGGGCGTGCAGAGACCTTACCTTTCAAAGTAGGATAAAAGTCAAAGAAGCAGGTTTTGCCAGCGCAAAGATTGAGGGTATACAGGTATACAGCTGTTATGCTCCACTCAGTGCGCCAATAGATCAGTTTCAGCAGTTCTTGGACCGGCTAGTACGTGATGTCAGGGCTAAAAAACCAGCTATTATAGCTGGGGACTTTAACTAATGGGCGGTTGAATGGGGCAGCCGAAAAACCAATAGAAGAGGACAGGCCCTACTAGAGGCATTCACACTTCTGGACTTGGTGCTGGTGAACGAAGGCAACGTACCAGCCTATAAAAAGGTGGACGCTGAATCAGTGATCGACTTAACATTTGTTAGTAGGTCTCTGGTAAAAGAGGTGAGTTAAATGGACCGTAAGCGATCACTTCACTAATAGTGATCACCACGCCATTATAATGGAGCTGGGCACACAAAACATGGTACACTGTACTAACCCTATAAGTACGAAAATGGAATGGAAAGCCAAGGAGTACGACAAGGAACTATTTCTGATGATGTTAGGAAATATCCAATTGACGGGATCAGCAGAACATAAGGCTGAACAAATGACAAAATGGCTCACCCGAGCCTGTGACGCAGTTATGCCAAGAAAAGTGCCCAATCAAAGATGGGCACCAGTATATTGGTGGAACGAGAAGATTAGATCAGCGCGCTCCACCTGCCACCGAGCACGAAGGCTTGAGCAACGGGCAAGGAAAAAGTTTTACCGAACCGGTATTGGAAGCGAAGCTGTAGAAGAATGCAGCAGAAGAATGAAAGAAGCCAAGTGCACCCTCAAGAAGTGCATCAGTGAAAGCAAGCAGAGATGTCATAAGGAGCTGCTAGAAGAGGTCAATAAAGATCCATGGGGCAGGCCCTACAAAACAGTTATGAAGACACTCAAAGGAAGCTATATACCCCCACCAAAGTGCCCAGAGGTACTAAAGAGGGTAGTGACAACACTTTTTCCAAGTCAACCGGACGCACCATATGCTATAGCAGAGGAAGTGCGGGAAGAAGATATACCTCCAATTACAGTTGAGGAGCTACTCGTAGCAAGCAAGAGGGTAGGAAACAATAAGGCTCCCGGTCCTGACGGCATACCAAATGTGGCGCTGAAGCATGCCATCGAGGCTAAACCTGAAGAATTTGTTGGCCTCTACAATGCATCCATACTGCCCAGCATGTCTGGACATGTGCGAGGACGCTGAGCACGTTTTTTGCTACTGCTCGCGTTACCAGCAGGTGCGTGAATAGTTTGAACGCTATCTCCAGACCAGAGCAACTCCTGAGTCTATTATGGTAGCTATGTTCGCCACCGCTGAGGGCTGGCACGTGGTTAGTAACTACGCCGCGGTCATCCTCAAGAAAGTGAGGGGTGACGAAGAGAGAAGAAGACGAGAGATGCTGCAAGAAGCTGACGACCGGACGATGCGGTAAGAAGTAGACGGCAGCCTATAATGAAGGTCATAAGGAATGACAATCACATCAAGGAGACAAGGGCAATGTCCCTATGCCCCCCCGCGAAGTAATACTTGACCGTGGTACCGCGGGGAAAAAAGGCACTGAAGACGGAGCTTGGCCCTCCTCACCGACAAATTGGTAAGGAGAGCGAAGAGGATTCGGGTTGCAATTGGATTCTATATTCGGTCGCATAACGAAGGGTTTTAGTTGGTGAGAATCCAACACACGGTGGCTCAGGCCATGTCTTGGTCTATTAAGATTTTTCCCTCCAACCTCTTTCTCCAATTAAAAAAACACACACACACACACACACACACACACACACACACACACACACACACACACATATATATATATATATATATATATATATATATATATATATTATATATATATATATATATATATATATAATATATATATATATATATATATATATATATATATATGTATATTAAAAAAATTAAATCTATTATTTGATTTGCGATGTTTTAATATATTACATACAATGTTTTATAATTTAAATATTATAATCTATATTGATTCAATAATAGGAACAAATAATAATATTCCATTTACAAATTACTATATTTATCAAAACACGTTAATATTAAATAATATATTTAAGTTTTTAAGTTAATATATTCTTATATTTAAAAATTTAGCAAATATATGTGTGTGTATATATACACAGGTGCAGGAGTCAGCAATTTTTCGATAAATTCAACATTTCACGCTTCTACTGCGGTAAAAGTGCTTATATATATATATATATATATATATATATATATATATATATATATATATATATATATATATATATATATATATATATATATACACACACGCACACACACACATATATATATATATAAGCACTTTTACCGCAGTAGAAGCGTGAAATGTTGAATTTATCGCAATAGAAGTGTAAAGTATGGAATTTATCGAAAAATTTCTGATATCAGCAATTTGGCTTAGTCAGCAACGCTGGCTCATAAAAATTGTATATTTTTCCCTAAATCTGTATAGTATAAGCTACATTTAAAAAAAAAAATCAACCCGATCGGTCGCTCCTAGCAGGGAATATTTTATTTTGTCACCAATATTTTCTTTCCGTCACACTGTGCGGCGTATAGAGGAGTGCTCGCTGTAGGTACATAGTGCTGCCTGCAGAGGGTAGGAACGAAGAAACTAAGATCAGTTTAAACTTACCTGAAGAAACGAGGGTGGATCTTCAAAGAATGGCTGACCAGGCGCTCGCTGGTTGCCACAGCGCGGCTAACTTTCGACTGTTGAGGGTGGAGGATGTGAAATAAACTGGGCTCTGACACTCCCAGCCTGCCGGTAAGTACAGGAGCTCAGGGCTGTTTAGCCGACATGGTCTAGATATTCTATCAACCGGCGGAAATCCTGATGGATATGGCGTTGCCGGGTGGCGCCCGCGCAGAACCCCGCCATGGTCAGAAGGGGGCCTTGCTACCCTCCTCCGGATGCTTTATGAGGACGACTTGCGCTGGAGCACGAGGCCAGAATACACGTCTGCGAGGCCAGAATTTCGAGTGAAATCTGAGTGGAAAGTAGGTGAGGGAAGAGAGATAGAAAAGATACAATATAATAAGTTCACCATTAAGAAAAAACATAGGTACTTCGGATACCCCAAAAAGTGTCAATGAAACTGGGTGCCCCAGAAGCCAGGCAGCAACAACAGCCTGGTAAACGAGCAGGGACTGAAACTAGACAGTAACAACTACCTGGAAAGCGCTTCAGACGTAGAATTGATAACCCCTCTGTCCCTTATTGTCTATGTAATTCATGGACATGGAAGTACGGATAGTGGTAAACATGAAAATGGCGAGAAGGACAAAGGGACTCGATCGTTAAGGTCCCTCCAGGAGAAGGGTGAAGTGGTGTTAATCTTGGAAAAGAAAAACATCCACATGGAGTTAAAGACTATGGTAAGTTCTACTAATAGAGCGCTGAAGGATTTTATGAAGACCAGAACAGGTACTCCGTCGAATGCTAACAATAGCAAGTATCGGGAATGCCAAACCTCTCCGTTCTTTGTTCAAAGGCAGATACAGCAGGCGCCAAACAAGCGTATCAGAACATTACCGCAGGAGGATAAGGCGACCAAAAATAAGGCAAGGAGGGAGGCAGCGTCTCAGCCCCCACCGCCGACCTCAAGCATGAAGCCATCTTGGCAGGTGGTTGAAACTAGGAAGGCGAAAAAAAGAAGAATAAGAAGGATGACAAAGGTACCACTGGTCCATGAACCAAAATGGCACCAGAAAGAAGATGCCGCCACAGGCAAGACCAAACCGACCGGATGCGCTTATTATAAAGGCTGCAGAAGGGAAGTCTTACGCCGACATCTTGAGGAAGATGATGGCGGATCCTCAACTGACAATGCTCGGCGATGTCATAAGCAGGGTACGCAAGACGACGACCGGAGACCTGCTTTTAGAACTCCAACACAAGGTGAATGGAAAGACAGCAGAATTCCGAAAAGTAGTCAAAGGGGTACTGGAGGATGGTATGATGATTAGCACCCTACAAGACGTAGGGGTCTTCGAAATAAAGGACCTTGACGTATTAACCTGCAAAGAAAAAGTTTTAGAGGCGCTACGCAATGAGTTTCATAATGACAACGCGCCCACGACTGAGGAGATGGTAGTGAACTCACTACGGAAGGCATACGGCGATACGCAGATAGCGGTCATCCAAATGCCGGCGGGAATGGTTCAGCGCATGTTAAGAAAGCAGAAAATCAGGATAGGCTGGGTGGTCTGTCGAATAAGAGAGATGCAGCAGAACACACGACCGCTTAGATGTTTCAAATGTCTGGGTTTTGGTCACATCGCGAAAACTGCATAATGGCACAGGATCGCAGTGGTCTCTGCTACAAATATGGAAGGGATGGTCACAAAGCGAGAGAATGCAGGAAGGAGCCAAAGTGCGTACTCTGTCAGGAAATAAGCGTAGAAGGCAAAAACGATCATGCAGCAGGTAGCTATTCATGCCCATGTTATCGAGCTGCAGTAGGAGCTCTAGATAGCCGGAAAAAATGAAGATAGTGCAGTTAAACTTAAATCACTGCCAGACGGCACAAGACTTACTGAACCAGTATGTCCGTGAGAAGGAGGTTGACGTAGCCACTGTGTGCGAACAACGCAGGGATGCAGACGAATCATCCTGGGATATGCGCAACACTGGCAGAGCAGCAATCTGGGCATGTGGTTATGTTGCTTTCCAGGAGAAAATGATGACTCGTGAAAAAGGACTTATGCACGTTAAGGTAGCAGGTGTGCGTGTTTACAGCTGCTATGCTTCTCCCAACGCTCCAATCGAGCAGTTCGAGCAACTGTTAGATCGGCTCGTACAAGACGCGTTGGAAAGGAAACCTATACTTATCGTAGGTGATTTCAACGCTTGGGCTGTAGAGTGGGGCAGCCGAAGGACTAAGAAAAGAGGTCGTGTGCTACTGGAAGCATTTGCTCTCCTGGATTTGGTCTTAGTCAACCAGGGATGCACTTACTCCTTTAGAAGAGGAGGCACAGGGTCTATCGTAGACCTGACGTTTGTTAGCAGCTGTCTTATTGGCTCGGTAGACGCGTGGACCGTGAGTGAACACTACACACATAGCGATTACCAGGTCATAAGAATGGAGTTAGGAAAATCAACTCAAAAATGCAACTCTCTGGAATGGAACACAGTAAGGCTGAACAGGTGATTGAAAACATCACCCGAACCTGCGGCGCTGCTATGCCTCGAAGAGTGGCGTGAATATGTGGGAGTGGGTGTGAATTGGTGTGCGTGCGTGTGTCTGTGTGTGTGTTCGTGTTTATGCGGGTGAAGCAGGCGACAGGCTGATGCAGATAGAAGAAGACGAGTTTGATCCTGAACCCCTAATCACCTTGGTGGATGGGGGATGTACGGAAATCTCAAACCTCAAAGAAGAAGCCGACTAGGCTAATTAACGGGCCCCACCAAAGTAATGTCTACCAATACTGCCGGTGGGGTTCCGGTGTCGGAAGGCCACTTAAGCGGAGCTTACTGTGCCTACGCATATATTTGGGGGCGCTATGCCGTGTAGCTGCGACATTGCTCTCCTGTTTGTGTGCTGAGAAGGTTGCTCGGAATCGAGTGAGGAATGGAGAAATAAATAGGGGATGCTCGTCTACGGCAAAGAGCTCTTTATTCACTTAAATCTAAGAATGATAATACTTGAATAATTTAAAAGAGAATCAGTTAGCTGGATACGTCTGAGCGCTAGCACGGGCTCTAGTTGAGTGTCTGATCCAAACTCGCTCTAGCGTTCGCCACAGCTGAGGGTGATGCGACGGCGCTAGAGCTCGACATGACGAGTGGGGTCTAAAAGTCGGGTCTTGGCTGTAAGATTTGTTTGCGCCTCGAGCGACGCTGTGGTGGCGATGATCGTGTCGCCACATCTACTCCCCCTCCAGTGATCAGCCCGGGAAAAGCTGAGAACGTTACACGGCGCAACGGTGAAAGCTGAATAGCATTTGCTGGTTGCGTGTCTTTTACAGGTTGAGCATCGTTTGCTGATCGTGTGAATGTTGCAGGTTGCTGAGCTGATGGTTGTGAGGGTTGCGGTGTCGCGTTGCCTGGCTCTGCAGCTTCCAAGTAAGCTGGTTTGAGCTGGTCGGTTGTGACTGTCTTCTCCTTGCCATTTTCCTCTATGACAAATGTGCGCTGGTCTGTGCGCCTGATGACTCTATGAGGGCCTGTATACGGTTGTTCCAAGGGCTTACGGATGCTGTCGACTCTCTTGAACACGTGTGTGCTGCTGTGCAGGTCCCTGAAACAAAAAGGCTGAGGTGTCGTGTGCCTGGGTGCTGGCACAGGTCTAATGTTGGTGAACAGTCTTCTGAGATCCCTGACGAAACTGGTCTGGTCCGCTGTGGCTGAGGTAGTTATAAAAAATTCTCCTGGTAGGCGCAAGGATGTGCCATACAGCATTTCAGCTGGTGAGGCCTGTAAGTCCTCCTTGTAAGCGGATCGCAGTCCCAGGAGTACGGTTGACAGACACTCCGTCCACGCCTGAGTGCAGCAGCGCAGAGCAGCCTTCAGCGTCCTATGAAACCTTTCCACCATTCCATTCGACTGGGGATGATATGATGTTGTATGGATGAGTTTAATTCCAAGCAATCGTGCGAGCTCCTTGAACAGTCCTGACTCAAACTGTGCTCCTTGATCAGATGTGATGCACAGTGGGGTACCGTATAGCGTAATCCAATCATCCACAAGAGCTTTGGCGACTGTTGCTGTCCGCATATCCGGCAGTGGTACTGCCATGGGCCAGCGTGTGAACCTGTCAATGATTGTCAGGCAATACTGCATGCCCTGTGCTACTGGCAATTTGATCAAGTCCACGTGTATATGCTCGAATCTGCTGTCCGGCTCTTGAAATTTTCCGAGTGCCTCTCGGTTGTGCCTGCTGACCTTAGAGAGTTGGCAAGGTACACACTCGCGCGCCCATCGGGCTGTGTCTTTTCGCATGCTTGGCCACACGAACTTCTTGGCGACCTCGCGTACCGTTGCTCTGATGCTAGGGTGAGCCAGGTTGTGTAGCACCTCGAATGCTGTCTTGCGAAGCTTTACCGGTAAGTATGGACGTACTGTATTGTTGACCGTGCTGCAGTACATCTGGTTGCCCTCTATGTCCAGGAGCACTAGCTTGAGAGCCGTGTTGTCCAGAAGATTGGGAAGCTCTATGTCTGAGCGTTGAGATTCCGCTATTGTGGTTGCGTCCAAGGTGGTTGGCATGTTGATGGTTGCGGTGTGGGTGCTGATCTCGCCTTCTGCGTTCGTCGCCTTGACATCTGCCTCGGCCGGGGTTAGTCTGGATAGCGCGTCCGCCACCAGATTTTCTCGACCTGGAGTGTGTAGGAACTTGGCATTAAAGCGAAGAATGTACTCAAGTTGTCTTGCCTGTCTCGGAGATGCTTTCTCGGCTCGTTGACTCGCTGCATAGATGAGAGGACGGTGATCGGTGTGGATTGTAAAGGCGCGTCCTTCTAGCATCCTCTCAAAGTGTTTCATGGCTTCGTACACAGCAAGTAGTTCCCGATCATACGTGCTGTATCTTCTCTGCGTGTCGCTTGATTTATGAGAGAAAAATCCCAAGGGTTTCCATGATTTGTCCGGTTGTTGCTGCTCGATGACGGCTCCAATAGCGACGTCTGATGCATCGGTTCGAAGTGCAAGTGGTGCATTGGGTTGGTAGAAAGTCGTACATGCTGCCTCAGCAATGCTGGCCTTGCAAAGCTGAAAAGCCTGTCTCGCTTCTTCCGACCATTTGAGCTTGGCTCGCTTAGCTAGTCCTTTGAGCATTTCGTGCAGAGCAGCTTGATGCGCTGCCGCGTTGGGTAGGCATCGCCTGTAGTAGTTGCAGATGCCCAAGAAACGACGTAGTTCTGTTGCCGTGGTTGGCTCTGGATAAGTCTTTATTGCATCCACTTTGGCTGGCGGTGGTTTAAACCCTTCCTTGGAAACGTGGTAGCCTAAAAACAGAGCTTGTGGTTGTCCAAAGGTGCATTTTGTTGCATTTACCTTGAGATTGGCTTCGCGCAGCGCTTGAAACAGCTGGCGATGGTGTCGCAGGTGTTCTTCGTGATTGTTGGAGGCGACAAAAATGTCATCCACGTAGGCCTTGGCGAAGGGTAGCTTCCTTAGGATGTAATCCACCGCGCGCTGCATAGTCTGCGTGGCGTTTTTAAGTCCCAGCGAAGTTCCAAGGAACTCGAACAAACCGAATGGGGTGGTTACTGCAGTCTTCTCAATGCTGTCTTCGTCGATGGGAATTTGGTAGAAGGCTTTGCGCAAATCGATGGTCGAGAAGATGTTGCCTGGACTACTCTGAAGGAGGTCTTCAATAATCGGTAGCGGGTAATGGTCTGGAATCGTTATCACGTTTAACCCGCGATAGTCGCCTGTGACTCTCCAGTCTGTGCCCTTGGGGACCATATGTAACGGACTCGCCCATTTTCCAGAGCCAGGTCTGATTACGCCCTTGTCCAGCAGATCTAGAAAAATTCTTTGGGCAGCTTCGAGTTTTTCTCCCAACAATCTGCGATAGCGCTCTGCTACAGGAGGTCCTGACGTGTTGATGATGTGCTTGACTGGGAAACCGGGTGTACAGACTGGACCGATTTTTGTGTCGAAGATATCCGCAAATTCCTTGAGCAGTTCTTCGTACTGCTTGGCTAGCGCGTCGCAAGGTTGAATTGCCTCGATGGATGAAACTGTTCGTATCTTTGCCGCTAAAAGAGCGCCCTGGGCGGCGAGAAGCGTTCTCGCATCTACGATTCTTCTTTTCTTGACGTCTACTATAAGCTCATGTTGTATGAGGAAGTCAGCTCCCAGGATAGCGTGCGGTACGTCAGCGATGATGGCTTCACATGCGAAGTTGCGTCGCAGACCAAGACTGAGCTCCAGGGTGTGCGTTCCATATGTGACGATCTGCGATTGATTGGCGGCATGCAGTTTGAGCGGTTGTTCCTCTAAATGTTTGTTGATAATTGTCCGCGGAACCAGTGTCGCAACTGAGCCAGTGTCGACTAAAAATAAAATGGACGTATTAGGGTCACGTATAAAAAGGCGGTTTTCTTGCAGGTTTTCGCCGACCCCTGCCACCTGAGTCAAGGGCGGCTTCGCTAGTTTCCCGACTGCGTCGGTTGGAAGCTACATGGTTTTGAACAATTAACGGCGCTCGCGCCAAATTTGCTGTGGTACCAGCACCAGTCTGTGCGGTTTGCTGGTGAACGTGCCCACTGACGAGAATTGCTGCGTTGTCGCTGTCTACCGCGTTGGTACCCATTGCGTTGGCCTGCCTGTGGTGCTCTCTCCCTGGACTGCCGTACGAGAACGAATAGTTGTGCTATAGAGGCTTGCATTGCTGCCAATTGCTGTGCAATCGAATTTGAATCCGGCGCGGGAGCGTTGTATCCGGAGGCTGCGCATGATGTGTTCGTAATCGCATTGATAGATGTTACCTGTGTGTTTTGCGTTATCAGTTTGTCAGCAGCTTCCAGGAGGTCATCCATGGAGTCGACCTTGAACAAACTTAGGTACGTTTGTGCTGCTGTTGGAAGGTGCGCTAGCCACATGACCTTGAGTGCCGGCTCCAGGATTTTGTCTCCTGCCATGCTCTTCATCTTCCTCCAGAGCGTCGACGGTTTGCTGTCTCCCAGTTCGTAGTTGGTCAGCAGCTTGAGCAGCGTTGAATCCGGCGATTCAGTTGTGCGCTTAATTATCGCTTCCTTGAGAGTTTCGTAAGCGTTGGTTTGCGGCTTGCTACGGATGATGTCTTGGAGTTCATCAATCGTTGCCGGGTCCAGAGCTCCAACGACTGAGTTGAACTTCATAAGGTCGTCTGTGGCCTTGTTTTTCTCAAAAATGGCTTCTGTTTGCAAAAACCAGAGTTCCGGCTGGTTGCGCCAAAATGTGCTGAGTGTGAAATTAGTTGCCATCGTGCTAGCGTCTGAAGTCTCTTCGTCAACGGCGTCTTCGTACTCTTGCTCCAAAATCGTTTCGTCGTCGTCGTCTGACTCGGAGAGTGAGATGGATAATTGCGAGTCGCTTTTCTTCTGCCGAGTTACTTCGTCGAGGAAGGCTGCTGAATGCTCAAACGACGGTGGTGCTATTCCCAATTGCCGTTGTGATTTTCGAATAGGGGTGTTATCGTCGCGTTTTCCTCGGCCTCTACCAGTCATAACATGTAGGCTTCTAGCTTATGTTTGTTTTGCTTCTGCTGTTGTGTACTAGGCCTTGTTGACTATTTATGCGAATTCGGCGAGCGACGCTTGTTGTTTTCCTTGTTGACAAAGGCGGCGATTTAAATTTCGACACGTTGAGACCGTTAGAGAAAAATTTGCGTTTCGCTGTCGTGCTTGGTGAAATCTTCTCCGTAGGCTTGAACTGTCCAATGCTCCGATGATCGCTGGCTAATTTGCGTGGTTTCCGCAGCACCGATGATGATCGCAGTGTTGAACTGTTTGCGATGACTTCTCACCTAGGTATCCTCTGGAGTTTCTGTTGACCTGGATCCAGTAATCTTGGTGTAATTGTTGTAGACGGGGCTTGTCCAACTAGGATTCCTTCTCGATGATAATTCTTACGAGGGGTCACCACTTTGGGGGCGCTATGCCGTGTAGCTGCGACATTGCTCTCCTGTTTGTGTGCTGAGAAGGTTGCTCGGAATCGAGTGAGGAATGGAGAAATAAATAGGGGATGCTCGTCTACGGCAAAGAGCTCTTTATTCACTTAAATCTAAGAATGATAATACTTGAATAATTTAAAAGAGAATCAGTTAGCTGGATACGTCTGAGCGCTAGCACGGGCTCTAGTTGAGTGTCTGATCCAAACTCGCTCTAGCGTTCGCCACAGCTGAGGGTGATGCGACGGCGCTAGAGCTCGACATGACGAGTGGGGTCTAAAAGTCGGGTCTTGGCTGTAAGATTTGTTTGCGCCTCGAGCGACGCTGTGGTGGCGATGATCGTGTCGCCACATATATATATATATGTATAAAATAATTATATATAAAAAAAAAATCATCTACACTCACTCATACTCATGTACATCCACACAGACACACACACACACCCGCACACACCCTCCGATACCCTCGCACACTCACGAAGCCCGCATAGAAACACGCGATTGATTGGCCTTTCGTCTTCTTCTTTCTTCCTCGTCTTCCCTGACCTTCTTAAGAATGTCTGATGCATAGTTGCTGACTGCACACCATCCATCTTCCGAGGTCAGCATAGCCGTCATTATCACCTCAGGGGTTACCCTCGTTTGAAGGTATCTCTCGAGTTCTTGTTGCTCCTGCTGAAACCTTGAACAGTCGCAAAAGACATGCTCCGCATCCTCCGTTGCGTCCGAACATACTGGGCAGTTCGGACTGTCTTCTAGTTTAAACCGGTGCAGGTAAGCCAGAAAGCATCCATGTCCGGTCAAATACTGCGTGAGGTGGTAATTGACTTCTCCGTGTCTTTTTTTCATCCAGTCTTCTATCCTCGGTATGAGGCGATGTGTCCATCGCCCCTTGCTGCTGGCGTCCCATCTTTTTTGCCACTCAGTCATTGTCTGTTCCCTTGCGGAATCCCAGATTTCCTTCTGAGTGTTGTCGTTACTCCGATTCTTCGTCTCGAATACGTCCTTCCTCCCTATTGCTAGGAGGTCAATTGGCGGCATACCTGCTATTATGCATATGACGTCGTAAGAAACCATACGGTAAGCAAAGGCAACCCTTAATGCACTTCTCATGTACAGTGACGAAAGTCGCGCGTATGTTTGCACCAGCATGGCGTCCGCCCATTTGAGTACCCCGTACAACATGATCGATGTGGCCACACAGGCCTGTAGTAACCTTCGATTCTGTGTTGGTCCCCCTACGTTTGACATTAGTCGTGACAAATCAGCGCCCACTTTTGCTGCTCTATCGCTCACCATCTCTAAGTGCTGCTTGAAAGTCAGTCTTGCATTAATGGTGATACCTAAGTACTTGATGGTTGGCTGAGAGATAATCTCATGTCCATCTATCGTCAGTGCTATCGTCTCCAATTTCTTCCTGCTGGAAATTAGGATAGGTTCCGTCTTGTGGCTGGCTAGTTGCAGACCTGTTTCTGTTAGCCAATCGTGTATTATATGGATCGCCTCGTCTGCTATTTCTTTAACATCTTATATATGTCTCGTTACCACCACTATCGCTATGTCGTCCGCAAATCCTATTATGGTTGCCCCTTCAGGTAGTCGTAGTCTTAGTACTCCATAGTACATTATGTTCCATGTCGGCCGGCCAAGTAATGAACCTTGGGGAACACCTCCTGTGACTTCATAGGTCTTGGTAACATTCTCGGTGTCATATAGTAAGATTCTGTCCTTCAAATAGTCGGATATCATCCTTCTTATGTATAGAGGCACATTTTGCCTTCGGTGTGCCTCGTGTGTGTTACTCTATTTGGCTGAGTTGAATGCATTCTTAACATCCATTGTAACAATAGCGCAATATTTCTTCTTTCCTCCTTTCCATCTTTTTCCATATACTGCTGATTGTGCAGTGTCAATTACCAGGCCAACTGCGTCCAGAGTAGAACGCTCCTTCCGAAATCCATACTGTGTTCAGCAAGTCCTCCTGAGTTTTCTATAGCCGAATCCATTCTGACGTAGATTATGCGTTCTAGGATCTTTCCCGGTGTGTCCAGCATGCAGAGTGGTCTGTATGACGCTGGCTCATTAGGTGGCTTCTTTCCTTTTGGCAACAGCACCAATTGCTGTTCTTCCATTTGGAAGCGAATCCCTTCCTCGAGATATGAATTGTACAAGTCTAAGAATACCTCTTGCTGGGCGAAGATAGCATCCTTCAATGCCATATTGGGTATCCGATCCAAGTCCGGAGCTTTCTTGTTTCCTACCCTTTCGCAGGCACCTAGAAGCTCCTCCGTCGTGATTTGAGGAATGACTTACTCATTCATCCCTCATTCATCCCAACATTTTCGATATAGTATCGTATAAATATATGATGAATGAAATAAACGCAAATGAATTTCTCATGTAAGAAATCACGCCAATTCGTTACGTGATAAATTACGTGTTTTCATTGCCACGGAATACTAGGTTCATAATATATTTTTTATTATAGCAATGCGATCAATATTTTGAACGACACTATATATAATCATATTTACTTGAATTAATTTGCTTTTATTTGTATTACGAAATGGCAATTATAATAAACTGGATGTTGAATATAATTGGTATAATAAGTGATATATTTGTTTATAACTTGCTAGATGTTATATAAATATATATATATTCATGTGTGTGTATGTGTGTGCGTGTGTAATGTATTAAAATACTATATCATTATACTAACATATTGTTTTCTAATAAAATTTAGATTTTAGGATTTTTTGTTTTGTAAGATGTTCTACAATAAAATATAGTAAACCAAATATGTAATACGCGAGCGAAGCGAGCGTTTTTAGCTAGTATTAATATAATAATTAAAAATATGTGATATGAGTCATTTGTTCATTTTCTTTAATATTTATAATCTCAGAAAATATGCCGGATTATAGTCGAAGCGAAATTGTTGATATTTTATTAATTTTGGGAGAGTGTGAAAGAAATTATAATGCAGCAGTAGAATCGTATTGGAGGAGTTTTCCAAATAGAAATGTTCAATTATCTCGAATTACGATCTAGAGAATTGAACAGCGAGAGAGGCGAGGACCTCGAAGACCACTACAACGTTGTAGAGCAATAACGATCGAGCGAAATGATCCACGAGTCCTGGTAGTTACTATGATTCATTTAGATACTCATATTTTAATTCGACAAATAGAAGTACGAGATGACATCCCGAGAGAAACAGTGAGAAGAATGACAAGACTCGATCGTTTCCATTCATATCATATTACTTTGATCCAAGAGTTAACCGAACGTGATTTTGAGAGAAAATTACGATTTCGCCAATGGGCATAGGAAAGATTGCAAAACGATCGATATTTCCTCAGGTACGTCATTTTCCGACGAAGCCCCTTTCCGTAATACAGGTCAACTAAATGGACACAATTCCCACTGTTAGTCGATTGAAAATCCTCATTGGACCCGTGCAATCGATCAGCAACATCAATGGAGTCTTATAGTATGATTCTTGCCTTCATCGGACGGACCAAAAGGAGACTTGAAAATCCACCCTGCTACGTCCTCGTCGTGGGTCCTGGACAACGAGTTTTATAATGTTCACAAAACGCAGGAAATGATACGCTAAATGATAAGGTGTCGAAAAAGTGGGTACTATTTGAAAAAAAAATTAATTAGACCTTGAAATGACCTCAAAGGACAGGGATAACTTCGAGGTCACCATTAGGCACCCCCTCGATATCTTACAACTTTCGTGTCTATCATTATTTTTTATTCTGGTCTTGACAGAGGAATTACATAGGTAGGGTTTCATACTGGCTGGCTGGCTGCATGATCTTGAGAAGACCTTCATTCCCGCAATAAAAAAAGGTTCCTGTTTAAAAAATCACAGTTGAACTACAAATGACCTTGAAAAAAAAGAGTTTAAGGTCAAATTCAAGGTCGCCATCCAACTTCTTCATCAATATCCTTCAACTATCGTATCTATAATTTTTTCGATTGGGGCCGTCCCTGACCAGTTATTAGGCGGTGCCCGTTTAAATTGGGTCACCCTGTATTACCTGTACATCATTTCGAACAATATGTCGTCTTTATCACTTCTATACCACAAATCATCAGAAACCATATTATATCGATCTCTTTTCAACAATACCACGAATCATCAGAAACTATATTATATCTATCTCTTTTCAACAATAAAACAAATGTTGTAGTAACTAATTTATTACAATAACCTCAGAGGAACTATGCGTATCTAATAACTTGATTGGATATCGCATTGATACATCTAATATTATAAATATTAATACAAACATAACGAAATTAGTCAGTTGCATATATTGCATTCCACTCTTAATACTAATAACATACATTTATTAGCCAAAACTTATCTACCCGCCTATACTTACCGCCCTACGAGTCGCATCAATCATCAGCACTCCGGATATTTTTATTAAATATTCATTTATTAAACATACGACATTGTAAACTGAAGCTTTAACTAAACCTTAAATTTAAGTTTTAACTCAAGCACCACCGAAGCCCCTACAGGGGGGCGTTAATCATATGTAACTTTTAATCTTTTCTAGTGACTAAGGTACTCGGCTACTTTTTGATATGCTAGGGTCGAGTCCAGCGCCTGGAATATTTTTTTCAAAGTCAAGCTAATAAAACTTATAACTGGCAAAGGTCAAACACCGAATTTTTTCAAAAAACTTTTGAATTTAAAGTTTTATATTTTTTAACGGAACAACTGAATCTGAAGCATCATTATTTGTTAGAACCAATATAACTTTATCTTTTAAACTTTTGTCATTTATTCTTACTTCATTCCCTAGTGGAAATGGAAATTTGGCCACACTTTGCCATACTTTGCCATATTTTACCGAAACTTTTGCCAAATGTTCGAATTGGTATATATGTAACACAGTGTTGCACAACCTGGCACAGTATGGCACAATTGTAATATTTGAAAATAAAAATGTTGTTTTGCGCTTTCGTTAAGTTTTGGCACAGTTTCGCAGAGTATGGTACAGTTTCATAGATTTTAGTAAAACATAAAATTAATAAATTGATAATAAAATGTTTATTATTTTTATGAAATCAAACACTGTGGCACAGTTTTACATAATATGAGGCTCTTTGTTTGTGACAAGTATCCGATATAAGCTTTCGTATAAGTCTTAAATATTATATGTGTGTGTGTGTGTATATATATATATATATATTATGACGAGGAACGTTGTTAACTCGTCATAACTCTCCCCGCATACATCATTATTATATTATTTAATATAAACAATTTAAATATTACAGGTAAGCAGTGGTCGAGCAGAGAGAGAGAGAGAGAGAGAGAGAGAGAGAGAGAGAGAGAGAGAGAGAGAGAGAGAGAGAGAGAGAGAGAGAGAGAGAGAGAGAGAGAGAGAGACAGAGAGAGAGACAGAGAGAGAGAGACAGAGAGAGACAGAGACAGAGAGAGAGACAGAGAGAGACAGAGAGACCAAACGCCCAGCGTACCAAGCGGCAGTGAAAGCCACAAAACAAAGAAGATGAGAATAGTACAGTTAAACCTGAACCACTGTGAGATAGCACAGGACCTTCTCTGTCAGTACGTCCGTGAGCAGAAGATTGATGTTGCTATAATCAGTGAGCAGTACAGAGATCTTGAACAGCCAAGGTGGGAATCCGATTAGGAAACAGCGTACATAGAATACGCAAAACAACAGCAGGAGATCTGCTACTCGAGCTACGACGTTCCAAGGAGGTGGAAACAGCTGAGCTCCAGGAAGCGATGAAAGCAGTACTAGTGGAAACTGCTACAATCAGGGCGCTGCATCATGAAGAGGCCTTCGAGATTAAGGATCTTGACATGCTGACCACTAAGGAGGATATAGTGGACGCACTACGCAAAAATGACGAGGAAGGACATAATTTCGAACCTACGGCGGTTAAGTCGCTTCGTAAAGCTTATGGAGATACGCAGAAAGCAATAGTACAGTTACCTGCCCAGATAGCCCAGAAGTTTATCAAGGGTCAGAAGATAAAGATAGGGTGGGTTATCTGCCGAATAAGGGCAATAAAGCGAGACACCCGCCCGCTCAGGTGCTATAAATGCTTGGGCTTCGGCCATACTGCTGCAAGCTGCATTGAGCAGCACGATAGAAGCCGCTGCTGCTACAAATGTGGCTCAGCGGGACATGTAGCGAAAGACTGCACAAACCAGCCCAGCTGCATTCTCTGCAGAGGAAAGAACGACGTAGAGAGAAGCGATCATGCCGCAGGAAGCTATAATTGCCCAGCGTACCAAGCAGCAGTGAAAGCCACAAAACAAAGAAGATGAGAATAGTACAGTTAAACCTGAACCACTGTGAGGTAGCACAGGACCTTCTCTGTCAGTACGTCCGTGAGCAGAAGATTGATGTTGCTATAATCAGTGAGCAGTACAGAGATCTTGAACAGCCAAGGTGGGAATCCGATGGCTCCGGTAAAGCAGCTATTTGGGCGTGCAGAGACCTTACCTTTCAAAGTAGGATGAAAGTCAAAGAAGCAGGTTTTGCCAGCGCAAAGATTGAGGGTATACAGGTATACAGCTGTTATGCCCCACCCAGTGCGCCAATAGATCAGTTTCAGCAGTTCTTGGACCGGCTAGTACGAGATGTCAGGGCTAAAAAACCAGCTATTATAGCTGGGGACTTTAACTCATGGGCGGTTGAATGGGGCAGCCGAAAAACTAATAGAAGAGGACAGGCCCTACTAGAGGCATTCACACTTCTGGACATGGTGCTGGTGAACGAAGGCAACGTACCAACCTATAAAAAGGTGGACGCTGAATCAGTGATCGACTTAACATTTGTTAGTAGATCTCTGGTAAAAGAGGTGAGTAAATGGACCGTAAGCGATCACTTCACTAATAGTGATCACCACGCCATTATAATGGAGCTGGGCACACAAAACATGGTGCACTGTACTAACCCTATAAGTACGAAAATGGAATGGAAAGCCAAGGAGTACGACAAGGAACTATTTCTGATGATGTTAGGAAATATCCAATTGACGGGATCAGCAGAACATAAGGCTGAACAAATGACAAAATGGCTCACCCGAGCCTGTGACGCAGTTATGCCAAGAAAAGTGCCCAATCAAAGATGGGCACCAGTATATTGGTGGAATGAGAAGATTAGATCAGCGCGCTCCGCTTGCCACCGAGCACGAAGGCTTGAGCAACGGGCAAGGAAAAAGTTTTACCGAACCGGTATTGGAAGCGAAGCTGTAGAAGAATGCAGCAGAAGAATGAAAGAAGCCAAGTGCACCCTCAAGAAGTGCATCAGTGAAAGCAAGCAGAGATGTCATAAGGAGCTGCTAGAAGAGGTCAATAAAGATCCATGGGGCAGGCCCTACAAAACAGTTATGAAGACACTCAAAGGAAGCTATATACCCCCACCAAAGTGCCCAGAGGTACTAAAGAGGGTAGTGACAACACTTTTTCCAAGTCAGCCGGACGCACCATATGCTATAGTAGAGGAAGTGCGGGAAGAAAATATATCTCCAATTACAGTTGAGGAGCTACTTGTAGCAAGCAAGAGGGTAGGAAACAATAAGGCTCCCGGTCCTGACGGCATACCAAATGTAGCGCTGAAGCATGACATCGAGGCTAAACCTGAAGAATTTGTTGGCCTCTACAATGCATGCCTGGCCGAAAGGAGATTTTCGACGAACTGGAAAAAGCAGCGACTTGTATTGTTACCTAAGGGTAACAAAGCGCCCGGAGGGGAGACATCGTACAGACCATTATGTATGATGGACACTCAAGGAAAAATACTGGAGCGCATTATCAGCAACAGGATGGAGTGCATAATCGAAGAGACCAAGGGGCTTGCCGAGCACCAATATGGCTTTCGGAAGTGCCGATCTACTTTGGACGCGATCGGCCTAGTGGTAAACACAGCCCGAGCAGCCATCAGTGGAAAACGGTGGAAGGGCGGAACAAAGAAGTACTGTGCAGTTATTACTTTGGATGTCAAAAACGCATTCAACTCTGCAAATTGGACGAAGATACATGAAGCGCTTGAAAAGCTTGAGGTGCCCACATACATCAGGAGGATGATGGCCGACTATCTGAAGGACAGAACTTTACTGTACGAAACGGATTGCGGCACTGAAACCTACAAGGTCACGGCAGGTGTTCCACAGGGATCAGTACTGGTCCCGCCATTGTGGAACATTATGTATGACGGAGTGCTGAGACTACAACTCCCGCGGGAGGCTATGGTAGTAGGATTCGCAGACGACATAGCTCTTGTAGTAGTAGGGAAGGAAAAAGAAGACGTCGCTGAAATCACCAATGAAGCGATCACCACCATCCAGAGGTGGCTGAGAGAAACGGGACTTGAACTCGCTGGACACAAGAACGAGGCGATCCTGATATCTAGCAGGAAGAAAATGGAGACAATCGCCCTAATGGTAGACGGCCATGAGATAACCTCTAAATCGACTATCAAGTATTTGGGCGTTACTATAGACGAAAAGTTGACGTTTAAACAGCACCTTGAATTAGCAGGTAAAAAAGCGTCAAGAACGACTGCTGCTCTTTCTCGGCTCATGCCGAATGTCGGTGGAGCTACTCAGAAGAAAAAGAAGCTGTTAGCAAGTGTCAGTACATCGATTATGCTGTACGGGGCACCAATTTGGGCAGATGCAATGGCAATAAAAGCCTATGCGCGGAACCTGTCATCCGTGTATAGACGGAGTGCGCTAAGAGTAGCGTCTGCTTACCGCACGGTATCGGACGATGCAATAAGCGTCGTGGCAAGCATGCCACCCATCGACCTCTTAGCACTAGAGAGGAAGGCCATATACATGGCAAAACAGGAGAACAGCGATAGAACGAAGGCAGAAATCTGGAACGCTGCCAGAGAACAAACAGTAGCTGAGTGGCAGAGAAGATGGGACAGCAGCCTGAAAGGGCGCTGGACGCACCGACTTATACCAAAGATTGAAGACTGGATCACAAGAAGACACGGGGAAGTAAACTACTACCTCACGCAATTTTTGACGGGACATGGATGCTATCGAGCATACCTGTGTAGATTTAATTTAGAAGACTGTCCAGACTGCCCAGCATGTTTGGACATGTGCGAGGACGCTGAGCACGTTTTTTGCTACTGCTCGCGTTACCAGCAGGAGCGTGAAGAGTTTGAACGCTACCTCCAGACCAGAGCAACTCCTGAGTCTATTATGGTAGCTATGTTCGCCACCGCTGAGGGCTGGCACGTGGTTAGTAACTACGCCGCGGTCATCCTCAAGAAAGTGAGGGGCGACGAAGAGAGAAGAAGACGAGAGATGCTGCAAGAAGCTGACGACCGGACGATGCGGTAAGAAGTAGACGGCAGCTTATAATGAAGAAGGTACGATAGTAGATCTACTAGATATGGACGCATAAGGAATGACAATCACATCAAGGAGACAAGGGCAATGTCCCTATGCCCCCCCGCGAAGTAATACTTGACCGTGGTACCGCGGGGGAAAAAGGCACTGAAGACGGAGCTTGGCCCTCCTCACCGACAAATCGGTAAGGAGAGCGAAGAGGATTCGGGTTGCAATTGGATTCTATATTCGGTCGCAAAACGAAGGGTTTTAGTTGGTGAGAATCCAACACACGGTGGCTCAGGCCATGTCATGGTCTATTAAGATTTTTCCCTCCAACCTCTTTCTCCAATAAAAAAAAAAAAAAAAAAAAAAAAGAGAGACAGAGAGAGAGAGAGAGACAGAGAGAGACAGAGAGAGACAGAGAGAGAGACAGAGAGAGACAGAGAGAGAGACAGAGAGAGAGAGACAGAGAGAGACAGAGACAGAGAGAGAGACAGAGAGAGACAGAGACAGAGAGAGACAGAGAGAGACAGAGAGAGAGACAGAGAGAGACAGAGAGAGAGAGAGACAGAGAGAGGAAAAGGGATGTTAGGTTTGAAAAGAAACTGAGGAGGGCAAAAGAAAACACGTTACTAGGAGAATGCTGGAGGCTGCTGAAGGGAGAGGGAGAAAGGTGAGAATGGAAGGGAAGAGGGAAGGACGTGAGGAGAATGGAACTGGAGAAGTGCGGGATATCTGTGGCGGATCATACAAGAAGAATGGAGGAGGAAGAGGGAGTGGAGGAAGAAATAGAAAGGATAAACAAGGACACACAATGGCAGAAGTGAAGAGAGGAAATAAAGGAGTCAAGGTATGCGGGTGAGATAAGGGAGGTAATGATGGAGCAGGGAGAAATACCAGAGTACCTGATGGAAGTGGGAGAACACAGAAGAGGGGCGCTCAGCGTTACGGCAAGGTTCAGACTAGGGTGTGAGACAAGAGGGAACAAATACTGGAAGAAGGAAGAAGAAAGGGTATGCAGGCTGTGCGGGCGAGAGGAGGAGACGTTTAAACACGTGTTCGAAGAATGTGTGGAGACGAAGATGGAGGGGAAAAAGTAGCAGGAAGCAGTCTGAGGGACAAGAATGCAAGTGGGGAAGCTTTATAGCACTATATGGAAGAGGAAAAGTAAAGAAAGGTCGCAAGAATAAAGGAGAGGAAGGCAAGGAAGGAAGGAAAAGAAAGGACAAAGCAGAAAAGTGATTTGAAAAGCGTGCGCAAAGCATGCGGGGAATTCTGGGGAAAGTCCCTAGGAAGAGAGAGAGAAAGAAACTGGGAGGGTCGGTAAGGAAGGTAGGAGGAACCAGACGGAGGGAACAGGGAGAAGAAAGAGGAACGAGAGGAACAGAAAGGAAAGCACATGGTGAGGAGAGCAGAGAGGTTATAATAGGGAGAGAGAGAGCGTGCCAATAAAGTCAATAAAGATAAAAAGAAGATAAAAAGCTAAAGGCGACAAAAAGTAGGAGGGAGAAATGTCGAAGCATGAGAGAAGAGTGGAGAGAGAGATGCGGGACATGAAAGAGGAGATGAAGGAGTGGAGGGTGAAGTTGCAATTAGAGAGAGGGAGAAGAGAAGCGGCGGAGAGGAAAATGACGGGTATGGAAGGTGATGTAGAAATTTTGAAAGGAAAACTGAGAGAGGAAAGAAGAGAGAGGGAGAAGATCCAGAGAGCAGTCAAGGAAATGACAAGTGGAATGAGAAGGAGGTACTGCAGGACTGGCTGGACGAGATCTTGGAGGGAACGAGCTGGGAGCTGGAAACAGCCGGGAGCTGGAGGAGACCGCGAACCAGGATACAAAAAAAATCATTTTTGCAGCAGAAGAGGAAATGGAGGAGATTTGGAAGAGGAGAGAGGAAATTAATGAAGGGCGAAAGGTGAGAATGGAGCAGTGGATGAGTTGGGAAGAGAGAAGGGCAAAGAAGGAAGCCATGGGGATAAGAGAGAGAAGAAGAGAGGAAGCAAAAAAGAATGGGGAGTTGCTGAGAAATGGGGATTTTAAGGTAAGAGTGGACGGGATCCTGTATGAGTGGAAGGAGGAGGAGGGAAGGATTAAAAGGGTAAGAGAGGAAGAGAAGAGTGAAGAAGAGGTGAGAGAGGAAAGGAGGAAGAACGAAGAGTAGTAAGACAGAAAAGAAAAAAAAAGGAAGAAGCGTATTATGCACATGCACATGTATATATATGTTAAGAAAGTATTGTAAATACGAACGTATAAAACAATAAAGATATTATTATTATTATTATTATTATTATTATTAAGTCACTGGCTCTCTCCCGATCTCTGGTTGCCTTGCCCACCTGCGTCTCGCACACCCGCGTGTGTGCTCATGTATCACATCTTAAGTACCGACAATATATTCGTTTCTTTCCTAAGTGTAACCTTTGAGTTCGAAGTTATTTCTGCTGGTCCGCTTCCCGTCTCCTCTAAACGCCGTTCCCTGACGCCTCCGCGGGCATTCGTATGTGCATGTAAGCTGTAGCTAGCCCAACGCAACCTTGGCCGGCCCACTACGTGTCTCCAGGATACCCCGAGGAAACGAGACCTTGTCTCGATTATTTCGAGATGATTCCCACGACAGCAGTTGCATTGCACGCAGCTAATGCCTGCGCGATTACTGTCGAAAGCTTCACCCCGTTATAATATACATATACTAATATACTATCTTTATGAATAAATAAATATTTTTAAAAAAAATTGTTTGGCACGCCGGAGTCCCTGGTTTGATTCCACCTCATTTTTTTTTATTTTTAGAGAATACTCAATAATTTACAATATTTTGAACGTGTCAAATTATCTCTAATTAAAAATTCAATTCCTACAGAATTTATGACTTACCAACTTGAAACAATAATAATTGACAAGAAATAATAAGTTTTATGTACACCATGAAGAAGGTAAAACATGTCCTTGAAGGCCAAAATTCATAATTTACAAAAAAATCAATTGAATTTAGCATTAGGAATATATAAAAATTTTGCAATGAACAGTCACATAGTTTTTCGTTGGTTGGGACAAAACAGTCCTATTACCTGAAAAATAAAAAAAAATAAAATTAATATATAAATTAGATTTTATGAAAGGTGTTTTCTATAATAATAGTAGGTCATATTACCTACAATTTGAGCCCGTATAGGCTCAAATTGTAGGTTCACCTATTTGATAGTGGTGACAGTACGTATACGTATCAAAGTATTTTGGCACTGTCCGTAAGATTCCAAGTGAACCGATGGATGAAATAGGCTCAAATTTTTTTACAAGTTCTATACACCTGTCGTTCTCATATGAATGTTGCGATTTTGATTTGAATGCGTAGAAATTCTTTTACAACAAAAATACTATATTTATTATTCTTTGTCGACAAATTTTACTACTCATTATTTTATGAAACAAATTCTGAATGATCTGGTGTATTAAAATCGATATCTTCATTAACCCATTCAAAATTTGCTTAAGCTGATGACCGTTGAAGATATAATTCATAAAGGTTATTTTTACCAAAATCCTTGAGACATTTTGATTCTTTTTCTGGCTGATAATTAGCCATATACTTATTATTTACATGGTCATAGCGATTAGAGCATTGACGCACGCGCCTTCCTATACCACCCTCAACAGCAATACATACATTTAAAAATATAAATCCGACTATTCTCCTAAATTTGAAATGTTACGTGTTTTCTAAATATTCTTCTTATGCCCATAACCTTTATTGGAAATCCCGCTAGCATGCACTAGTGTAAAATTTATCTGTGGAAGTAATTTTCATGTCTGAAAGCTTTTCCTCAAAATCCAAATATTTCTAAGGAACAGTCCTTTTTTCGTTAGCAATTCAAATTTTTCATCAGTTAATAATGAATACTGCTAGCTAATTTTAATTAAATTGGTGCTTGAGAATATTCATTTATTACAGATATGATGATAGTATATCTAAGGATGCTCTCATTATACAAAAGAATCGATGAATTAGTAAAGGAAATAAAGCGTTACTTATGCAGTGGTAAAAGGTCTGTTTTTTCATGAAAATTATTAGAAATATTGTTGATGAGGAAGTATGAATTATAACCGGTAAAATGATTAAAAATAATTGGGATGATGAATGAATATTATTTATATATTAAGATAACTCAAATTGAGTACTTCGTGTGCTGCACCTCACTCTCTGAAATCGTTATATACATTAGTATTCTTGCAGTGAAATATGTGAATGAACTTGATTATTTTAATAGTGAAATATGTAAAAATAAGCTTTACCTGCTCGTTAAATGATACTCATATTTTCCACGTCTATCAACAACGAATGTTTTTTAGCACATGTTGCAGACTGTCCTGCTCAAAAGGCTTGCTGCTGATCCCATGTTAATGCTTCTGTTAGTATTTGTATATATTTTGTAAATTTTCATTTTACCTCACTTGTTTTGCTATGGGCATGAGTTCATTCATAAACTAGTTTGGGTAATGACTACCTATGGTACTGTAACGAAAGAAAAATGAAATGAAAAATTTGTTCATGGCCCTGAATGCTCCTTAGTGGTGATCTTAAAGTCAAACGCTCTAAATGTCATATTATTAAATGTTTAAAGATTTAAAGAAAAGGATTCCATATCAGTTATAGACTTTATTACGAGGAATTGATTGGTGACCTTGATTTTGATCTTAAAGGTCGTTATCAAGGTCATTTAAAGTCACATTTGTTAATACGTTTAATCGATTTTCTGACTTCAGAATCAGGAACAGCGGGAAATTTTACAATTAGATATGATTTTAATAAAAATATTTTCATGTCTTTAATGGGTTATCTTAAAACATTTTTATACTTTGTCCTTGAAATAACCTCGAACTTACCTGATAAAAGTCAACTGACCTTGGACATCAGATCATCATCGACCCTGAAAATCTGAAGATAACCCCAATGGCATAAAAGAATGACTAGAGAATAGAAATATTAATCTTTTACCTTTTGATCTTGAGGTTATCTATATGGTTAATGAAGGTCATGAAAAAAATATTTCTAAAATCATATCTAAATGTAAAATGTCCCGTTCTTCCTGATTCTGAAGTCGGAAAATTAAGAACTGTTGATTTAACAAATTCGACCTTGAAATTATCTTAAATCTGACGCGATGGAGCTTAACCGACCTTCAATTTGAAATCAGCTATCCAAAAATCCTCAAGTACCCGAATGAGTTCTCGAGATAATTCTTAAATCATATATTGACCTGTTTGATCTATTGAAATTATTCGTCTCCTCGGTATTTTCGCATCCTTCTTAAGGTTAATTGTCCATAAACAATAATTAAAATGATTTTAAGGAATTCCAACATATTGAGAATTGCTTGTTCTATAATGTATTCTTCTCATGTTCCACAGTGTAGTTTTTGAACACGATCCTAAGAGCTACTTTTTATGTCTAACAATAAGAATTACACAGAAAATAGTGCATTTTTAGTCACGCACTAACGTTTAAAATTTTCAAAACTCTGTAAGAAAATCCATTTGTCACCGGGAATCGATAAAAAATTATTTATTTTTGTCATATGGTTTTTTAACACTTTTTACAAACATGCTCGAAATGTGTAATTTTTCCTACCAATTTATAAGAAAAATATTTGCATTTCTCTTGTATCGTTTGTAATTTAGAATAAATTTCTATATCATAACTGATTTAATGTCATTTTTAGGTATTTACAAAATCCAGTTAATTGTAATAATGCGAAAAAGTTAATATGCAATATTAATAAAGGATGCGGTTTCGGTTGTCAGGTAAATAAAATATTTTTAAGACGTTATTTCAATATTAAAATTACATTACAACTGAATTTATTTTATAGATTCATCACCTAGTTTATTGCTTCCTGGTAGCTTACGGGACTGAAAGAACACTTATATTAAAATCAAAGGGGTGGAGATAT
Source organism: Muscidifurax raptorellus (assembly GCA_020010945.3). Lineage (NCBI taxonomy): Eukaryota > Metazoa > Arthropoda > Insecta > Hymenoptera > Pteromalidae > Muscidifurax > Muscidifurax raptorellus. Next base: position 2,079,156 of record JAHUUD020000012.1, read on the forward strand.
CAAAAAGAAGGCTGGGAGTCAGTTTTTTTGCCACTCAGTGATACATGTCTTTCTCCGAATGGTAAGACTCATGCAAATTGGCCTAGTGACCAATCAAAACAAGTGATTGTGTTACCTATTGTGGATAATATATACCCGAAGCCAGTATATCAGCCACCGAGTGTTCCAGCGGATTTAGCACAAAGACTTAGTAAAATACATGGATACCCATTGGTATGGTGGGTAGGACAAGTTTTAAAATACTTAATGAGACCAAATAATAATACTAAGGAATTATTAGACAATAAGAAAAAAGAAATAAGGTTTAGTAATCCAATTGTTGGTGTTCATATACGTAGAACAGATAAAGTTGGTACTGAAGCTGCTTTTCACGATATAGAAGAGTATATGATTAAAGTACAACAGTATTTTGAAAGTTTGGAAATAATGCCGAAAATTAAACGTATATTTTTAGCAAGTGATGATCCAAAAGTCATTATTGCCGCAAAACAACGTTATACAGAATATGAAATTATTGCCGATATTGATATTGCTCAAACAGCATCAATATCACGTCGTTATTCTAACTTATCTTTGCAAGGAATTATTATTGATATTCACTTCCTATCACACTGTGACTATTTAGTATGCACATTTAGCTCTCAAGTTTGCCGCGTTGCCTATGAACTTATGCAAACCCATTTTCCTGATGCATACAATAGGTTTTCTTCATTAGATGACATATATTACTATGGCGGTCAAAATCCTCATCCACAAATTGTTACCATCAATCATGTCCCAATAAGAGAAGGAGAAATAGAACTAAAAATAAATGATGAAATTGAAGTTTATGGAAATCATTGGGATGGTTACTCAAAAGGTAGAAATTTAAGAACGGGTATAATTGGATTATTTCCAAGCTTTAAAATTAAGAATCCTGTAAAAGCAGTTGATTTTCCAAAATATGAACACTTATTTATAAATAAAAATTTTAGTTGAACGTTCTTATTATTTTTTAAATTTAATAACCTATGCAGAATTCAATACCTGATAATTTGTATTTTTATATTAAGTAATAAACGTTAATTAAAGGTCGAAAGAAAAAATAAAGAGGCGATATACAAGATTTGTGATTTCAATAGTCATATAAATTATTGAATTCTGTACCATTATATTTTCTATTCTATGTTGTATTTGTAACGGGTTGATATTTATCCCTAAATGGCATGGCAACGTCTCATGCTGTTTCGCGTATATCTAGTTTTCATGTGTGGAAAGCTTACCTATGTAAGGTTCGGATTTACTATGCGGAACCGCGCAGTAATTCTATATACGAATAATTGTTTATTTGAGTATAGGTGAACTAGCCTTGACTCGAGAGTCTTCTGTTACTATTAAGTAGATTATGATTCTAATAAACTGTCTCTTTATGATACTTCTTTGTTATGACTTTATTCAGACACAGTCCCAATGCTTTGATACAGATGTTACACAGATGTTATCGTTTTATATAATCTAATCTTTCGTTTGTTCTTAATGTCACGAGTTTACTTATTTCTATATTGGTTCGACTTACAATCACGTTCGGACACTACTAGTAGATTGCAAAGGTCGAAGACTGGGCGGTGTTTAGTATTATCCTACACGGATGGTTCCGTGGCGTGTTGAGAGTAAGTTTCCTTAATTAAGCTGCAGAAGCTTAATTAACTTAATTAACGCCAGATGTGTTGACGGTCCTTAAGCCTCGTACTGTACCAACTCACGTCCAGAGTATGAAGAATTCCACCGGTTAGCTTCCACGGAGTTCTTGAGTGGTTTCTAAACACCCAATAGACGACGCGAAGAACTAAACGGCACTCGATTTCACACACCAGGTCCAGCAGTACAACACTCGGTGTCCTTGTCAAAAGAGACTAAAGGCACGATGAGGACTGAGTGCGGGGCTTATAAGGCTTTGCGGATGATCTCAATACATTAGGGTAATAACCAATCACCGATCGCCACCGAAAGTGTCTTACAATATAGGTTGGTGATGGTTTATAATAAGTAGGTTTTGGGATTGCTGACTCGGGAGTCAGTTGGCTTGATTAGTGGGACGCGTTTGATGTCGTAAACGCAGTTGCGGAAGTGCTTACATTGTGATTGCCGTCGTATAGCTGCGCCTGTACACATACACGCCGTCATACATCATTCTGTATACAGTATATCCATACATATAAATATCCTTTATGAGCATAGGACGTTACACCTACGCTCTCAGGTGTCACTTCTCGTCGATTTTGATAATTTTGAAATATGTATTTTTTCATTATTAATTTACATTAAATATCTATATTCAAAATATAAAAATAATCAGTAACCTACAGATGTTATTGCAGTTACCTGTTGGTAGGACTGGACGCAACTTACATACTAATAACTTAATTAGTAATACAAATTTATTTTCTCAGTGTGTATTACGTAAATAATTACACATTTAATTAATTATTATATTTAATATATATATATATATATATATATATATATATATATATATATTATCCTATCATATATTATTTCTAACCCATTCCTATAATTCGTGTTTACATTTTTTTGTGCCAATTAATATCTTAAGCTCATAATTAAAAACAATACTCGAATATTTGACGTTCTATACTCTAGTCAAGTTTGTACCATTTATTTGAACTATCAGGTTTTGAGGTACACTATTTTTTGTAAAGTGGTGAATTGATGGTTAAAAAAATGAAATTTAGTTACTTAATCAATAATATTATTATTAGAAAAACCACGCTATATTTCCTATGTACGCGGCTGAATTTATATGGCGCTAAACCGCGCGGTCTCACCAGGTTGCAATAGAGACTCGATCTTTGCCACCACTCTGTGATACACTAATTGTAAGGCACTCACACTGCCACACTCACGTTCCGTCTGCGACATTTTTTTTTTTAAATGGCATTTGGAACTTGGAAGTTCATTGCCTCATTTACGCAAGCTTTCCGCGCAGCCCGAACTTGTGATAATCCAACCCTACCTAGAGGTCGCGGTCCGTTTGGCTTGCCTCTCATAACACGCGCTGCCGTACGTTCGCCCCCCATTCTTGCTACATGTCCTGCCCATCTCAAACTGCGTAATTTTATTATTTTGGTGATATTCGGTGATGCATATAGGTTATGTAGCTCGCCATTATGTAATTTTCTCCACTCCCCGGTTTCCTTATCTTTCTTTGGCCCGTATATTTTATGCAAAACCTTATTTTCGATTACTCTAAAACGATTTTCCTCTTCTTTAGTAAGTGCCCACGTTTCGCTCGCATACAAAATTACCGGCAGTATTATGGTCCTATATATCCTTATTTTAATGTTCTTGGACAGCAGCCTCGATTTGAATAATTTACACACGGCGAAGTAGCAAGAATTACCCGAATGGAGTCTTTTGTCGATCTCGCTAACCTTTTCAAAAGTGGAATTTCCAACTCTGCGATCCCCTTCCCCTACGCAGGAGCCTCCCTTCCCAATATCATATATCTCGTTTTGATTCACTCACTGCTAACTCTGTATCTTTAGCCGCTTCAATGAGAATTTCCGCGTTTCTTGCTATCGTTTCCCTATGATCCCCCACTATATCCAAGTCATCTGCGGGTTATTAAGGAGGTTTCCGGACTCATCCTTCATCAACTGTGACCTACTTTGAAAACCTTTTCTAATGGCGTTTATTCCTTTATACATTTCGCGCGGGTTATTTTCCTTACTATTTGTTTCTATCTTTCTGATTTGATTCTTCTGATACTCGCATTTTTTACTTCCGTAGATCACGCCTACTTGTTTTTTTACGTTATGATACTCTTCTATGGCCCTATCGCTTCCATTGTGTAAGCTGTTCAATTTAGCTTTTTTCCGCCTTTCCAACCAGAGTTCGCACTCTTCATCAAACCATAGTTTGCTTTTAGATTTTTTCTTTTTCCCTAGCACTTTGTTCGCGGCCTCTTTTACCGTTTTTTCGATAACCCCCCATAAATCGTTCGGTAAGACGCAAATTGGTCGATTACTTGCTCTAGATTTTCGTAATAGGAATCCTTGGTTTCTTCTTCTTTGTCCTCCGTAGGAGAGTGTACATTAATAACGACATTGATATACCATTGCCCTTCGATAGTAATATACGAAAGACTGTCATTCACGAATTTGAAGTTTTTAATATAATGTGTGATCCTTTTGTTATCGAGAAATCCGGTACCTAGGGAATGCCTGCTCGCGCCCCCATACATGAAGGTGAATAAGGTAACAGCCATCCGCGACATTACCAAAGTAATTTCTCGTGGTTGTAGTAGTAAACGCGATCTTGTAGTCTATGCTACATAGAGTCGTCATTTTGCGAGAACTGCGCTACAAATACCATCTGTGGCCTTTTTTGATAATTTACACTAGAAGGTAAATATTTATCCAACTTACTACGAACAACTGCTGAAAAATTTTCTTCCCTTCGTACTGCAATCTCTAGTACCCTGGAAAATGTTTCTTCTGAAAAACTATTCAAGGTACGATTACTCTGAACTACGGAGTAATACTAGATGTAGCTTCGTTGATATCCAGAAATTAAATGATGTAGTCCGCGGCCGCAACTCAGAATTGCGAAAATGACCTAAAAGTACGAGGTGACAAAAGTGTGTCGTCCACTTCAAATATTATTTTATTGCCTACATTTACCTTAGTAACTTTCCACGTACCATTTTCTCCGAGGTCCCATACACCGTGATACTTATACCGTGGAGGATTTTGCTCAAGATTAACTCCTTACATTTTTTAGTAATAAGTTTGTCCCAGTCCCGATGTTTTTCAACGCCGACAACGACCACAGCCTTAAGTATTCGATTGCTTTGCTCTACTGGCTTTGCTTGAGGGTGATATGTCGATGCCGTGACAGGTGTCACTTATTATATTATCACTCGATACTCCTTTAGTGTGTTTAGTAAAATTATATTCATGAACTCTGTTCCCTTATTAGTCAACAGATATCAAGGGGTTTCTCAACGGAACACTACCAACTCCTCAAAAGCTCTGGCGACAAACTTCCCGTCCGCCTTTCTTAGTCGTTTCAAATCTACTCAGCGAGTAAATAAGTCTTGGAAAACCAGCGAAGTATTTGTTCAAACCTTTACTCTTTGGGAATTTCATCATGTCAGCAGCGACAACTATCTACGGCTACTTGACGATTCTTTTACCAATGAGACGGCCTTCCTGCGAAACCTTGTACTCCTGATATATCTTACATGCACGTTATGGTAAAGACTTAGACAGAAATATTTTTTTCGCGACTCTATTATGTCTTCTCTATACCCAGTTGACCAGCTACTATTTTTGCATTAACTGTGTGCAGCACCTTTTCTTTCTACTCCTCAGATGTAACTAGGTTCCAACCTTAGTCTCCCAAAGTGATAGGGTCTAGCAATGGATCATTATTGTGTCCATAAAGCCTTCCGTCATCTACTCGTCAATCTATAAACTTTAAAGGAGTCTCTTCCACTTGTTTTAACCTGCGCGAGTACCAGATGTTTCTTGTCTCAGCTACCGTCGCTATTTTCCTTTCGTATAACCTTGATAAGGCATGTGGGACAATGGGGTTTGAGTCTTCCCGATGAACATTGTCAGATCTCATTGTTGTACCTCGAGTGCCCGCCGAGCTAGTCGTCCAGAATGATCGACTTTCAAGGTCCGTAATCAACGAAGTGCACTGTTACGTCCTAAGATGTAGTGCAATATTTAGTAATAAAATAGTGAGCACAAAAGTGATGAGTGCGTATTATAAATATCTCTGCATACAGTTAACCATTGTCACTCAAACTGGACTTTGCTATGACGCTCCTATCCGTCGGTAAAGCTACTAGCAATTAACTTGCGATTCGGTTTTATGTATTTATAACTATTTAATAAATCAATTAGTATTCAATTACACGAGTGAGTTCATATATTTCTCTATAATCTGTAAAACCCTGCACACGACTGGCCGATTCACAAACGGCACCTGCAGCAGAGCAGTACCAGATATCACATATCAAGTAAGATAAATATAAACATATATATATATATGTACACAAATAAACTACAACAAGGTCGGATAAAGACTTAACATTGGTTCCGGTATGAATCGAACGACAAACGTTTTAAAAAAGAAGATTTACAAGTAGCTAAAATAACAATAAAATCATTCATATATTGATTCATAGAAAGATACATAAAATTATAAGATATAATAACAGACTTAATAAAAAGGGACTAACATTACGTCTGGTACAAATTAAATCTAATAATAATAAAATTTTCATGAAAAAAAGATAAAAGTCCATAGAAATGAAAATTTTAATACAAGTAAAATCGAGTAATCATTACTAAAAAACAAAGAACATAAAATTACTTATATTATAATAATTTTTAACTTATAGTGTGAATTTAATAAGTAATAAAAAAAACGTATGCATTAGTAAGATATTGTCAATAAACGCACGATCCCCGGTGTAAGTAAAAATTAGTAATAACTCGACTGACATTGTAAAACATTACCGACAAGATATCAAAGTGGCAAAATTTGCATTGTATCATAAGTAGGTCAAGCGTAAATCACCGAAAAATAGAAGTTGCACTACATTTTTTTCTCTTTCGTAAATTTAACAGTGAAATAAGAAGATCAGTAATAATAAAAAAAATCTACAAAAAGATAATGAAAAGAAATATAAGATATTAAAAAATAATACGTTATTTAAATAAAAGAAATATAATCATGCAGCATAATAGTATACTACTTTTGAAATCGACAAATAATTCGTCAATAACATCAGTATAACGGGCACTATGTCAAGCAATTCAAATTGTATTGTGTTGCGATAGCTGAAATAAGTATATTAACACAAGGTTTGAAAAATCGCAGAAACTAGGTCATGAATGGCCAAAAATATATGTCACATCAATCAGCTGGCGTTACGAGGAGGTGAGCAAATGGCATAAGAAAAATGTGCAAAGTCTGTAGATACAATATTTAGATCAATTTTAATTTAAAAGGAAATGTATGTAGAAAGCTGAAAAAGATGAAATTAATATTTGAAAATTTAAGTGTTTACCCGAAACAGTTAATTATAATTGAAATATGTGATTATTATGGAATTCAAATCATATAATGAAAAATTTCCCGGAAGCAGAGTGTAAAGATTGCCAAGAAGTCGGACATTGGACTAAATACTATCCGTTCCAAACCAAGTATATAATAAGTAATAAATTGATAATTTGTAAAATTTGTAAAAGATGCTAAGTTATTAGTTGCACAACACGGAACAAAATTACAACTACAAGAGATAAAATGCCAAATTTGCGAAGAAAAGGATCATATAGGAATGTATTGTCCGCAATTGATTGCACAGCAACAACATAATAATAATACAAATGTTTCATATAAAAATCAAAATTATAAGAATAATTACAGAAGGACTAATAGTTATAATAGACAAAATACAAATTTTAATAATACTAGCGCAAAACTAATAAAATGTGATTACTGTAAAATGCGTGGACATTTAATAGGCGATTGGAGAAAATTAAAAAATCTAGTTAAGATTGATAGAAGTAAAAATTCGAGTAATGCTAACGTAAAGCAAATAAGTAATAAATATTGCAAAATGCGTGGACATGGAATAAAATATTGTAGAGAAGTAAAAAAAAAGTTGTATAAAATCAGAAATGAAAAACAAATATAAATAAATGTAATCATAATCCCGAAAATTTTGTACGAAAAATATGCTGTAATGATAAAGAATTACAATCATGTAATGAAGAAAAATGTCAGAATTCTAAAATAAAAATAAATTATGCTTCTGCGCGTACTGATAAGTGATTATTTACTTAGTAAGTAGGTAATTATTTTTAAAATGTAAATAAATATAAGTAATTAAAAGAAGGGTAAAAATTTGACTTCTTTATTTTTTTTTGTTTATTTAATCTAAATTTCCTTTATTCCTTTACTACGCTACCTCAGTTGTTGAGGTAGCGTCAGACTGTTCCAGTTACCATGGAGGTGCTACCGTGAGCCATACAGGCGTTTATTTCATCGCATGGTTTTACCACAGCATTACAAGCGTTGGCTAATTGTACGGGCGTAGTCCCGATGCATGTCTCAGTGGCTCCAGGATCATAAAGAGTCCTAATCCTGTATTCACTTACTTGCACCTGTAGCCAACAGCGTTGATCCGATAAAACAGCATTGCTGCTAGTTGCAGCACAATGTGCGGCAGCAGTCGGTTTCGGCTGATCAGTCGACTGTGTCGTCGAGATCCTTGAGGGATCCTCGGGGTCAATACGGATCTCGTTTACTTTTCTCGTGCAATTGGGACAAGTTCTCTTGGTGTAGCCAGGCATTTTGCAGGTCCAGTAGATTAGTTCTTTCATATCCTTGTCTCCTGACTTACTTGGTTTCCTAGACGTTTTATTATCTTGCTTCAAAATTATTCTTATTGCCAGACTTGCTCGATCCTTTTTGGTTCTGGCGGAAGTTGTTTCCTTCTCTCGAGTTTTGATCCGAAGTGTTAAACCAAGAAGAACTAATCGCTGCTTTTGTCGGCTGCTTCTTATTTTTATACTTTTCTGCTGGATTATACGCTGTACTTGGTAACATGACCTTGTCTGGGGTAGGCGGTAGTTTATGGCGTGATTTGACTCTTATCCGATTTTCGGCACTCACTGCCTTACTCTTGAATTCATTAAGAGACGTGAACTCCTTTCGGCCGAAAATGACCTTTAAGTCTGGATCCATATTCTGATATAAAATATCCAGCTGTTATCGGATGGGTAGAGCTTCGGGCATACATTCGAATATCGTGAGCATGTTCACGTAGCAATCATTTATATCCTCTTGTGGTCCTTGCGTACGCGAACTAGCTTTTACAATTGGATGCGAGCCATCTTCGACCGTCAGTCCGTACGTCTCTCTGACATCTTTGCAGAAGTCCTCTCACGTATACCACTTCAGACGTTCGACTCGAGCTCATTTTAATGCTCTTCCAGCTAATAAAGAGGTTGTGAGTGCTAATGCGTCTAACAATTCTTCGTCGGATATTCGTTGACATGCGACCTTCCTGCAGCCTTTAACCAATCGGATAAAATCTTCTATGCCTTCCGTAGGTCTACCTCCGAATTTTATATTCCATTTCCGGATTTTATCGTTGATGCCAGCGGAGCTCTTCTTTCGGTCACCGGACCAGAATGACCAGTAATTTCTGGACGCGTTCGTCTGTTGATTACTTGAGCCTGGTTCGGATGCATCGGCTAGTCCCCCTCCTTCCAAACATTTCCAGGGTTCTGTTGGGAACTACCATCGTACTATGTCATGTTACAGTATTATTTTTGCCTACTGTGAGAACAGTCGCACGTATGTTCATCCTGATCGTCGCCATAATTTTGGTTATGAAGTTGTGAACGCATGTGCTGGCCTAGTCTGTTTTGAAAGCAAATATTCCTCTCGTAACACGACTGAGGTATTACATTCTGAGATTGGTTCGGCCATTGCTGGCCATGCCGTTGTACAAACGTGTGGTAGTATGGTGTCGATTGTGATCGTTATTGAGTCACTCTTTGTTGAGGTTGTTGGTATTGCTTGTCACGTAATAGATTAGATTTAGAGAAGTTCTGCATTACCGGTTCAAAATAACGCGTGGTATATGTGTCATTGATATTGGAATGAATGTCCGTTGGTTGTAACGTCTCTTCATTAAGACGCGTAAACTCTGACGTTCCAATACATGTACTACTCGCTGGAGGCTCTCTCTGCCTCTTGTTGGTCATATGTAGTTTCTTTATATATTCGCACGGTTCTAATTGAATCTTTTTATATTGGGCAATTTCGTCGTCCTTCTTTTTCATATCATCAACAATTTTTGCCGGTAATCTATAGATAAGGCCGTCGCTTGCTATGGTAAATTTGAATTCTCCGTCTTCCGCAATGGATCACCGAACGGTTCCGGGGGAGGTGGAAAGTACTAAAAAAAAAGTACAGACTCTTCCGATTCTGCGTGCACCGAACTCTTTTCCATAAAGCTGCTACTATAATTACTGTTATCATTTTCAGAATAACCTCCAAATATTGTAGCCAGCGGCTGTCGAAATTCTTCTCCGTGCAACGGTTGACCAACCCCTGTTGTTACTGGATTTAACCAACTGAATTCATCTTCGATTCCACTAGGATTGCTGCAATAGGCCGGTTGATAAGCCTTCTGTTCCAAAGTGAGATTAACAGAGGTGTTAACCGCATTATTGTTCTGATGCAGTACTCATAAATTGATTAGATTCACATTTTGTTGCTCTTCATCTATTATTTATTTATTTAATCCAGAGTACAAAAACACGCAGGTTTACATCATATTATACAAATATATAACTGATAAAACCAGCATCCTATAGAGGTAATCACAGTTAACTGTACGTAGGTCTGGAAAGAAAACTAAAACTAACTTACAAACTAAAAATTACAACTAACCCTATATAGCTAATTTTGATAATTGCACTTAGTAATCTTTCCATAAACCTGAAATAATATTTAATAAATATTTTGCATGGCTATTACTTTATTTAGCTGTTTTACATAATCTTTGTACCTTGTAACTCTCTGTCATTTGTATTTTTTTTAGCTTTATTATACAAATATTCCTTAGTTAAACATGATTGAATGATGCCACTCGTAATCCAAGGGTTTCTGGGAGATTTCTTTTTATTTTTATTTTGTTGTGATTTTGTTGCCATTGATATAATTTTTTTAATGTTTTCAAATAGTAAATTTATAGCTTGCTCATGTTCCTTAACCCATTACGGCCTAGCAGGACGTTTTTCGGTTGCACTTTAGAACCACTGTATTTTTAGTATAATCGGGGTCTCAGAAATATCGGAGTAGTCATTTTCGACGTGAAATTTGATGATCTTTCAGAATCTAACCTTCGATTTTGCAAAAGATGAGTGGTTTAAAAGTTATAAACAAATTTATAAAAAAAAAACATGGTTTGAGAAAAAAAAATCGCTTTCATTTCGATTTTCAAAATGGAAATCATTGAAATACTTGCGTCATACGTACAAATATCGCGTTTTCGAACCCTAAACTAAAAGTTATGACGATTTAGATCGACTGAAAAACGTTTAAAGGCACAAAATGGCGGCCAGGCCCAAAAAAATCACATAAAAAATTTCAGAATTTTTAACTCGAAAACGAAGAGCTTTAGGGAAAAAAGTTATAGAACAAAAAGCGCTTAGAATATATCAAAAAACTCGTGTGAATTTTTTCAGAATTTTCGGAGGTGATTTTGTAAAATCGGATTTCCCATATTTTCCGAAAATCTAAAAATCTATCAAAAAATTTTGAAAAAATTCACACTTATTCTCTGATATCTTCTAAGCACTTTTTGTTCTATAACTTTTTTCCCTAAAGGCATTCGTTTCCGAGTTAAAAATTCTGAAAGTCTTTTTTTTTCACGCATCTAATTTAATACGCTGTTTATTCATATTTTCCGTTGTATCGATATTCATATCACTGGAAGTTGTTAAAATTTTACTGTATCAACTTACAAAGTACGTTTCCGATAAACCGAATTTCATCATTATTATTAACGTAATATCCTCAAAACAAATAAAATTTTCAAATATTTATTCCCAATATTTTTGAACATAATCTATAACATTTTCATCTTCTTCAAATATTTTTTGAAACTCTTCGTCTTTTTATCTTCTTGATAACTTTTGGACATTTCCTCATAATATGTCGCATTCCATGGCAAAGCGTCGAAAAAAATCTGATTACGTTGAATGTATAGAAATTGAAGAACATGAAGATGGACATTCAGAAGCACTCATCATCCCTAACGATTCTGACTATCCATATTCTGATTCTGAATCTGATGATTTCGATAAAAAACAGAATTCTATACCAAATGTCAGTTATTCTCAAGTACTGGACAGCTACGATGAAAATCAATCTAAATTAGAGCCAGACTACATTTATTTATGGAAAAGTGGAGAATATAAGTATAATAATTACCCTGAAAATGAAAATCTGTTACCCGCAAAAACCATAAAGTTCATTCGTGACTCTTCTCTCGTAGAGTTATTTGAACTTTTCTTTTCTTTAGAGTTGAAAAATCACATAATTGATAGTACTCGTGAGAATGGTTATAATTTGACGATGATTGATTTAGATATTTTTGTGGGTATGATCATTACATCTATGTTCAATCAACGAAAGTCCCAAAGAGACTATTGGTCTAACAATTTATTGCTATCGTGTCCTATTATAATTGCAACAATGGCTCGAGACAAATTTCTTACAATCAAGTCGAAAATAAAATTCTCGAAACTAGAAGAACAAAGTTTAGATGACAGGGCTTGGAGGGTCAGAACAATCCTTGAAATTTTCAAACAAAACGCTCAGAAATTCGGTTATTTTTCTACAGCTTTGTCTGTAGACGAAATGATGGTAAAATTTCATGGGAGAACTGTGTTACTCCAATTTATGAAGGACAAGCCGGCACGTTTTGGAATCAAAATGTGGGGAATTTATAGTCCTGATGGATATCTATTCGACTGTGACATTTATTGTGGAAAAGGGTCAAATATCTATTCAACTCATAACGACGTAAAATTATGTAAATGTGCCTTGGGAAGCCGAGTCGTTTTAATGATGGTACAAAAGTTACTTTTATCCACTAGCGCAAAAAAAATTACGCAGTATCATTTATACTTCGATAATTTTTTTTGTAATCCCGATCTCATGATACACTTAAAAAAAATAGGTTTGAAAGCTACGGGAACAGTGAGAAGAAATAGGGTGAATATTGAAAATGAAGTGGACAAAAAAGCAGCAAGAGGTACTGCATCAGTAAAACACGAGGAGAAAAGCGGTTTGAATTTTATAACTGTGATGGATTCTAAGCCTGTCTCGATACTTTCAACGGCCGCTGGCGTTGAACCACTATCGAGTACAAAAAGATATTCGAAAGAATCAAAAAGTAAAATCGAGATACCTTTTCCTATGGCAAATAAACTTTATAATAAACATATGGGTGGTGTTGATTTGCACGACGGACATTGCAGTAACTTGATGCCATGTTTAAGAGCCAAAAAATGGACTTGGGCAATGTTCCTGCGCCTAATCCAGTCATCTCTTACGAATGCGCTTGTCCTTCATAATTTATCGAGCATTGAGAACAAAATTGGTTCAAAAGACATTGCTCTGGCAATTGCTGAAAAATATTTAGCTAAAAAAACCGACGAACGACTTAAATGTCATATAAAGACATCAACTGAACATAGAAGAAATTGTGTCAATTTTAAAAAATGCTCAAAGAGAACAACAATTATGTGTATTGATTGCAAAGATTACTTTTGTGGCACCTGTTTCGATTTGGATCATAATAATTATTGATTTTTTTCATCTAAAATCATATTTCCAAAACTTAGAGATAAAAAAAAAACAAAAAAAAACATTAAAAAAAACATAAAATTAAAAAAAAATAAAACATAAAATTGAAAAAAAAAACATAAAAATCATAAAAAAGACAAACGAAAGGTTCTTTACGTACATTTACCTCCACGTGGTAAGAATCGGGCAACGGACAAAATTATTTGACGGCTAAAAATGTATTATTATTATTTAAATATTATGATGATGGAAAATGGTCAAAATACCTGTGCATAATCAGATGCGTGAAAAAAAAACTTTCAGAATTTTTAACTCGGAAACGAAGGCCTTTAAGGAAGTTATAGGAAAAGTTATAGAACAAAAAGTGCTTAGAATATATAAAAAAACTCGTGTGAATTTTTTCAGAATTTTCGGAGGTGATTTTGGAAAATTGGATTTCTCATATTTTCCGAAAATCCAAAAATCTATCAAAAAATTCTGAAAAAATTCACACGTGTTCTTTGATATCTTCTAAGCTCTTTTTGTTCTATAACTTTTTTCCCTAAAGCTCTTCGTTTTCGAGTTAAAAATTCCGAAATTTTTTATTTAATTTTTTTTGGCCTGGCCGCCATTTTGTGCGTTTAAACGGTTTTCAGTCGATTTAAATCATCATAACTTTTAGTTTAGGGTTCGAAAATGTGATATTTGTACGTATGACGCAAGTATTTCAATGATTTCCATTTTGAAAATCGAAATGAAAGCGATTTTTTTTTCTCAAACCTTTTTTTTTTTTATAAATTTGTTTATAACTTTTAAACCACTCATTTTTTGCAAAATCGAAGGTCAGATTCTGAAAGATCATCAAATTTTACGTCGAAAATGACTACTCCGATATTTCTGAGACTCCGATTATACTAAAAATACAGTGGTTCAAAAGTGCAACCGAAAAACGTCCTGCTAGGCCGTAATGGGTTAAGATTGCTACATTGATTCCAATCCAATCTCCTGCTTTTCGTTTTTACTGTCTTGTAGTCAACATAAGTATTATTTAAATTTTGATTGTTATTGTGTTTTTCCATTGATTATGAGACAAAGAGTGGATAATGATCAGTGAAGCAACTCATAAGTATATATGCTTTGGTTTTTATGTCATTAGTTTTGAAAAAAACATTGTCAATACAACTGCCTAAATTGAAATTATTCGTGCTTGACCTTGTTACGCCAGTGAAAAGCGGCACAAAACCAGATTATAAAAAATTATAATTAAGAAATGATCGGTTTCTATATCATTGCCTTTTAAATTTATATTAAAATCACCAATAACCAAGTGATTTTTTATTTTGTTTTTCTCTTTTATATAGCTGTTAACTGAGTTGACAGAATCGATCTTTTCTATATCATGACACCTATATAGGGAAGTTATGTTCAAGTTTTTACCATCTTTTCTAGTTAGATTCGTATTCAAGAAGGTGACTTTATTTATTCTTTAAATTTTTGCAGTCTCAGTCAGACTGCTATTAATATAAATAAATACACCATCTGCTTTGTTAATGTAGCTGTGATTGTAATATATTTTATAGTTAGGCAAGTGGTAGTATTAAAAAAAATTTAAATACCATGATTCGGAGCAAACTATGATTATTAAAGTTTGTTTTCAAGCCTTTCACATTTATGTATAGTATATTCAAGTCACTATGACTAATCGCACTGTTCAAAGAATGAATGTCTTGTATTTCGAGTTCGCTTTCGATGACACAGCTGTAGTCGGGCTCAACCATCTATCGAGTCTGTTGCCGTTGAGTTGGCTGATTTCGAATTTTTTACTTCATTTGAATTCAGTCTGTTTGTATTCTTTTTTTTCCATTGCATGGTCATCTAATTTTCCATTGTATCCAAAAAATTTTTGGATTGCAGGTTTGATGGGATACTCAGTATTACTTATTTTTTTTCTAATCATTATTTTTAGGTACGTACACCTTTCAGTGTCAGTCGCAATGTGATCAACATTACGATCGTCTTTAAACTTTTCCTTGCCGAAACAACAGTTTGCACATTTGGTAGGTAATTTACCATAACAGTCTTTTATCTGATGATTACCAGGACACCTGAGGCATACAGATGTATTATTGCACTTTTTTCCACTATGTCCAATTCGGCCACAATTGTAGCAAGGCATGATATTTAAATCATCAAACGCACGTAAACATCGGTAATCACAATAGATCTTATAGTTATTTCCTCGTATGATATTGTAAACATCAATTGGAACACGAATAATTGCCGTTTGCTTTTTTGTTCTATGGTTGGTAAATAAATGTTCCACAGTGCAATAAGAATCATTGTCATTGAAATTTCTTTCTCGAAAGTCTTGTTCCAGTTCTTCTGCTGTCATATTATTATCGATTCCAACAATTTTGAGTCTTGGATTTTGCATTATTTCCTGCTTTACCATATAATGTGGCCCAATCTTTTCAAACAGCATAGCTTCTAATTTCACCGCGTCATCTTTGCTTGCACACTTGATATTGACCGAACCATCTTTCTTTTCCTGCACTCTTTTAATTGGAACTATAACATCATTTATCAATTTATTAATAACTGTTTTGCTAGTCTTCCGTTTGTACTCATTTGTTTTAGGTATTACCAGATTGATGGGATATGCTGGATTTGTACTTTTTTTTAATAACTTGTGCATATGTAGGAGTTGTACTTATCACTTTTTGTTTAAGTCCATCAATTGTGTTATTTTTTCATCGATTAGTTGTTTCAATATATTGTTTTTATCTTGTAATTCCCTGACTAAATTGCTTAGTAAATAAATTTCGCTTTTCATTACATCATCGTCATCCTTTTCTTTCCCTGCTATAATTAGGTTATGTCTGTCAACAGTGTCTTTATGCACGTGTACTGAAACATTGTTGAGAATATCTTCCTGTGCTTTTTCTTTTTCGAGTAACTTAACTTGTGCAATGATTATTCTAGATATTTTGGTGGATAGACGACATCTTGGTGGTTTGGACATATTCCTAGAACTTTACTAATTCTCACAGCACCTTTCGATTCTAATTTATTAAAATACGCATCGTGATACGCATTTTCACAAATAACACAAATCACTGTACACACTCTTCTTTTTGAATCGTCAACGTAAAACTTATCAGCAAGATCAGGCGGGGCTCCTCCTTCCCCCGCCATCTTGGAGATGAACGGGATGATTACGCTACTAATATCGCGAGGGACATAATTACTTAAATACGACGCACGTGGTGAGCGTCTCCTATACAATTCATCTTTATGTATATTAACTAACGATGGACGAAAGGCTTCTGAATCATAATCGCTCGCTAAACATCTAAACAATCGACGAATATTGTCTTCTCTTAACCTCCCTATCCTGCAGCCCTCAGAAATCTAACGCTTCCTAACTCATTCACGTTCATCGATCGGACGTGTTCTTGTAATGCCATGTGTGATATCTGCTGAAGTCTGTAAATGAGCCCGTCAACGACATCGTGCTCGTTGTATAATTCGACATTTATTGGCAAAAAAGAGAATAACAGATGGAGATTGGAATCCTAAATAATAACCTCAACTGTAATGAAAGAAAACGACAAAAAAATTCTATTCACCTAATGCATGCAGACATATGCTTTTCGGGTTATCAAATTTCTAAAACAAAACAAATCACTGCGAAATTTATAAAAAAACAATAATAATAGTTGTCTATTTATAACAAGTTTAAACAACTGCCTGGTTGAACAAGTATTTATACTCGCGTGTCTTGTGCTTGAGAAAAAACAAAAACTTTAGTTGAATTTCTTAAAAAAAAAATTTTAATGATCTATGAATAAATAATTTTGCCGAATTTTGCCAAATTTTTCTGTTAATACGGAGAAGAAAAATTAACAATTTTCAATCAATTGTATACAATTCATTGTACAATAATTGTTCGCTAAAAGGATTAATTTAACTGCTTACTCTGCCATGCAACTGTATACTCTAGTGCGAGACTCAAAAAGCATTTATACATCAGCACAGCTGTGTGTGTTAGACTTTAACTATATATACATTTATGTATCGTATGCAATTGTATGTATTTATATTGTATCTATTTATCATAGCTATCCATCACACATATAAAAAAAAAATAATTGCAATCGCACGTAATATGTTAGATTATCTAATCTCTACGTGCCTATTATCATCATAAATAATATTGCAATTTAGTGTTATTGGCAATTATAGGACAAAAAAAAATGTCAATGAACTGTGAAAGTACGACCTTATACATTAAAACAAATGCCAAGTTGAAGCAAGTTGCAAAAAGAATTTTGAAAAACGAACGTTATGTTCAGAAATAATTTCGCGATTATATGAATATTGTCGTCTCACTCGCACTCGCAAATGAAAATTCTCTACGTAAACGTACGACACTGTATAGCCGAACTCGTAACTCGCGGCACACCGATGTCAACAAACGCTCGCTTCGATGTTTGCTAAATCGCTTGGCCGGTTACCGTTTGGTACTTTCCGACGGCTGTTGACTGCTGCTACGATTTATTATTTTAAAAATATTATATAACTCGTCAACTGACGAACAATTACAGCAGTCTATTAGTCTCTCGACTAGCCCCACCAGTGCAACTGTAATACGCACGCACTAGTTGCTGATACGTGTGAATTATATATACATTTGATTTTTGCTAAATTCTTATGACTTTCCCTCGTGCCACATGTTGGGCGCCATTTATAACGGTTGATTTTCCTTGTAGGCTGCTGCAGTCATAACCAGGACCAGAAGGGCCCTGCTTATTATTATTGTTAATATCGAACGTGCAGAGGGCACGGCTCGGTCGACTCAGAATTACTCGTGTAATTCGCACGAGCCCGCGGAGGCGGCAGGGAGGGAGGGAGGGAGGGAGGGAGAGAGGGAGAGAGGGAGAGAGGGAGAGGGAGAGAGGGAGGGAGGGAGAGAGGGAGAGAGGGAGAGAGGGAGAGAGGGAGAGAGGGGGAGAGGGGGAGAGGGGGAGAGGGAGAGAGGGGGAGAGGGAGAGAGGGAGAGAGGGAGAGAGGGAGAGAGAGAGAGAGAGAGGGAGAGAGAGAGAGAGGTGGAACTGGAAACTTACAATTTGACAGTTTCCTAATCGCTACCGGGCACACTCGCACATACGTGGTTCTGTTGCGTCGGTCGGGATGCTCGAACGTTATCCTGGTGCGCTCGCTCGCTTAATTATTTTCTGGTTTCGTAATCGATAGCAGGTGCTACGGGGCTAGCGGCTCACACGAGACGAGAGTAGTATTCTGTAGAATTATCGATCGTTATCGCGGGTGTTACCGAACGCCGCGATAATCGTTAAAAATATAACGTCGTTAAGTTATACATCGCTGCGTCGATAATATCATTGTCACAATCGATAACTACAAATAAGTTTACTATTTAAATAGTAGTGTTGAATGGTGTACAAAAATTGAATACAATTAACACAAGGAAATTATTATTACTATTCAGTAGTATTATCAAAAAAAAACTTTTGTAAAAAAATAACTTAACTCTTGTAAATATCACAAATTTGGAAAACAAGTTTAACTAACATTTGAAAAAATTTTTTTCTTCTTGACTCTTTTTTATATTTAGTTTTGGCGAAAATAAGATCTTTGATACTTCTTAATTCTGCGATAATGCCTCTCAAATTTTTGTCTTGCATTCTGCATGACTTCAATATATTTGGCAAGGTTTGTTGATGAACCTATAACAAAATTCAATCAAAAATAACAAATTAAAAATTAAAAGAATTTTCAATCTATTAAATTTATTGAATAAATAGACGTCTACCTTTATTAGTTTTTCCTTTTTTCGGCGGTGTCTGATAATCGTCGCTATCCTCAGACAACTGAATGACAGGATTTGAAGAGCATTCTCTTTTTCTCTTTTCGCAATCACTTTTCAACCCAAATAAATGCTTCATTGTGTATGCCGATAGAGTGTTGAGAACCGTATTCAGCCCACATCTGATGCTCGTATTGCTCTTCTCATCATCGCTTAAATCTTCGTCTGTATTTAGGTTTGACTTGCGATTTTTCTGAGCTAAAAGCGTACGGGATCGGCTGGGTCCAGGTAAAGGTGAACGGGTACGGCTGGGCTCAGGTAAAGGTGAACGGAAACGTCTTGACCTACGTAATGGTGAACGGGTACGGCTGGGCCCAAGTAACGGTGAACGGGTACGCCTGGGCTCAGGTAAAGGTGAATGATTACGGCTTGAGCTACGTAAAAACGAACGGTCGGGCTTGAGCACAGATAAAAGCGTGTCGCTTGACTCAGATACAGACATGTGGCTTCGCTGAAATGCATGCGAGTGATTTGGATCATCTTCCAACATAATGGGCTTCTCTGCATTATTATCATCGATGACCGCTGTCCTTGGGTTGTTTGCGAGATCTTTACCAATAATTTTTTAAATTTCGGTTTGTTCTTCCGTTAATGGCAAGCAGTCCCCATTAGTAACCAACAAATTTATGCGTTGTTCTGCACGAAGTTTTGCCTCACGCCAAGACTGTAACAAAAACAAACAAACAAAAAATTATCAATACTTGTCACTTGCTGTCACAAATAAAGATTATTCAGTTCGTTGACTTACGCAAGTTTGATACTGAGAGCTCTGCTTACCGGCCGCAGTCCGCGTATTAAGGAACGCCATATAACATATAACCTCGAATGTTTTCACGCGGCGCGCGAACTGCAGCGCTCTCACGTGGGAACGCACCGCTCGAGAATTTCTCCATGTATAGAAGCCTTGGAATGAACCTCAAAACTCGAGTCTCCCGCGGTTTGGATGTTTTGATTGTTTCGACATCATTGATTGGTCCGACACACTTTTCAATACTTTTATCATAATTCCCGCGCGCTCGTTTCTAAAATCTTCGCTTTGCACGAATTGAAAGTTGATATTGTGCGCGCGGGAGAAAGACCTTTTTTCGCGCGCGAGGTTACGGGTGCAAACAAATTTTACCGTTTACATTGTCGCTGTGGATATATCGCTAATTACGGCTAATGTCATTTGGGAGAGTTTTTAGTGAGCGCATACAATCAATAATCGCATAATTTAGCTTCAAAAACACAAAAAAATAGATACATATGAGAAACGTGCCTCGATTGATGGTATATTAATTTAATTAATCGTGAGAGTATCAATACTACTCAATCAATGATTTCGCCTGTGATGTCAGACAGAAACAGAAAGAGTGACAGGCAGAACAGATAAAGAGACAACCGGTACAAACGATATAAATGATTACAAACTAACCTTTTTCCAGTTCTTCATTCTACGTTTTGGGCCGTCTTTGATGCCATTGTTTTCAGTTGTCAGTCGGTTCCAAAGAGGTGTAGATTCCTCTTCTGTTAGTGAATCTCTGGCTAAGCTTCGGTTGTTATTCATAAATGTATGAGATGTTTCGTTTGAGCCGAAGATGGCCGTTGTCTCGATCCTCTGTAAAATAAAATAATATTTTACTGCAACAATTATTCAAAAAATCATCAAGCTAGAATATGATAAAATAAATGTAGCATTATTAATAGATATAAAATAATAATTATTTTAATTAAACGTTGCACATTAGTAGCCTACCTTTGTGCCATAGTAGAAAACACGTACGAAGAACACGCGTGTACTTCTGACGAAATACCGAAGAACAGTGAGAGGAAAGGAAATGAAAAGGTCTACTGCTTGAATAATTTTGTAGAGTGGGGAGTTTTTCGAAAACTAAGCGTTGGCAACAGCGCACATTTTTCACCTTCCGCGCGCATCAAAACAGGCTTTGGTGTGCCCTTCGATATTCTCGAATAAACACATTAACGGAACAATGCTACCTTACCTTAGTTTATTTGTAGAAACTTTTCCATCGTAGCAAAATTTTTGACTGTTTGGTACGCCAACATCTTTTAAAATACTGCCCTCGATTTCAAAATTGCTAAAAAGGCGGCAAATTCGTTCATCAGTATCAGTGAGAAGTATATCGGCTGGAAAGTTTCCTGTCCGACGTAAAGCCGCCGTATACGCAGCTTTGTTTGCTTTGCTCTTCAACCGTAAATTCTTCCACGTCTAATATAATACATGCAGAATTAATAGAAAGTTAATAAACATAACTGCTCTCTATATTAAGTAAACTTATGTTCTTCCAACCATTGACGTTTTTTATCGCTGGTCCCAAATCATTTAATTGGCTCGTCAACTTGGTCCATAATGAATCATATTTTTCTTTACCTCTTCGGCCAAGCTCCATTATTTGAGAGCGAGCGAATAAGTCATGCTTTTCCATATAGGAAATGTTTCTATCTCAGTGTGTGAATAATGTGGACAAGGTAAAAAGAAAATAGACAAAATTCACTTTTATCAAAATGCGTATATTCGATACTCGGTTGATTACAATAAGTACGCAGAACTAATCCGTAGCTACGACGCACTTACACTACCGAGGCCTGACTCGCAACCTACTCTACCGAGGGCTCATTCGCCACTTACTCCACCGAGAGCTCATTCCAGCCTGCCGCCACCGCGGTCGGTCCTCAGCCCATCGATACGGTTATCACCGCCGATCGTTGGGAAAATCCCTACTCTGACTTAATTTTCAAATGCTTACAGATGTCAACAAGCATCATGTGTACGCATCGAGTCTACAAAGACCCTCCACAGCTCTCAACGCTGGGCCCGGCGATAATCCGCGCGCAGTCATAAAAAAAGGCTAACTGGCCCAAGACTACGAGCTCGAATATCGCCGCTTGCTGGTGACTTGCCCTGCGCTTGGCGCAGACCGTAAACTCATAAAAACAATAAACTCCTAACACTGCCTGCCTACTTGAGATCTGCTCTCGCTCGAACAGACCATACACTTAAATAATATGTGTATCGAATATACTTGCCTAAAACAAACGCATAGTTCTTTCCCGCATTCACCCAAGCTAACGCTTGTGACGTGGGAAAAACTCGAGAGAAAACCCACGTCAGTAAAGACTGACACATCTGCTAAACATACTACAGTTACTTATTCTACACGAGCATAGTCGACCAAATTTATTATACTACGATAAAAAAACTATGTGTATTAACTGTCCCCGGAAATGCAATAGAGACTCCTTTCACGAAGGGACTCACCTTCCAGACGACACGCCTCCATATGGCAACTGGACACAGAGGAAATCCCTTGTTTCCCTATCTGTTCCGAACTCGCCGTTTCGTCAACCTTCGTATGTTGGAGACGAGTACAACAGCCCCGATCGATTCCAAAATCGAATCGATCGTGCGAAGCCTACGCAGCGGTTCCAAAACCGCTACGTTGAGACGCTCGCCTTTAGAAGTCGCAATTCCAGTTAACACACGTTAATTCACGTCGGTAACAGGAAATTAGCAAGTCTTGTTGTTCGTTAGTTGACCTATTTGTTTTTATATTAAAAGACATCATTAGGAACGGCACACTTAAAAGCGCACATTTTTTTATGTAATAAAAAAATATGTTAGACAAAAATTAGACTTACCTTCTTCTGGTTTCTAGAAGATTCATTTTTTGAGTATCCGTGTACTAAATTGGCAAGCCGGACTAAAACTATAATTTTCAGCCAGCGCAGGCAACGCGACGATTTTTCTCAGAATGACACGTACGAAACAAAACTGAAATCTAGATAATTCCGCAGCGGTAAAGTGGTTTATATAAAATCATATATAGATGCAACACAAATTCCTGAATCGCACTACGCGTACATCTGACTTATACACAATACGAGAAAGAAACGTCAACAGTTCGAATAAAGTAAGAGATACGTTATATGCGCGCCCTTCTTATTTTTAAATCGTTTTTGTAATAGTGTAAAGAGTTTCTTTGTAAAAGTAAAAATCATTATGTTCGCTGCTGGTGTTGCTGGTGCTACAAGAGCAGCTGAAGCAGTACGTAGAATAAGAAGAGGTTATCTTCAAAAAAAGAACATTGCGAGATATTTCAAATCCCTTTGATATCAACGAAGAATATTTTAGATTATATTATAGGTATGTTGATATTTATATTGTCTGACATTAAATATAAAAATTAAATTCCCCAAGGCCTATTTTGATGGCTGCAAGATATCGCAGAGAGAGGCATTTTATGCTCCCAAACCTATACGCCCGAAATCGAACCTTATACACACTCGTGAGAAAAAACAAAATAACAAAATATTCATTCTCAGATTGACACTATATTTGGCACGGCGACTTATTGCGATGTTAGAGATCCACGTCGATGAACGCCGAAATACAGCGATTCCTTTTCATCTACAAGTTTTAGCCACTCTGCGTTTTTTTGCGGAAGGACCTATGCAAAAAGGAGTTGCCAATGATTACAATCACCCTATGAGTCAGCCATCCGTGAGCCGCTCAGTTGACGGGGTTTTGAACGCGATTCTTATGTTGGAAAATCAATTTATAAGTTTTCCAAGAAATAGTGAAGAACGACAGGCTATTGCTCAAGAGTGAGTATATAAAATAATTTTTATTATTAATACATTTTATATAAGATTGTCGACTGAGTGGTAGAAGAAGTCATTTCGGCCGAGCGGGTAGGCGAGCGGAGAATAATGAGTTATTTCAAACTAATAGTAAATAACAATATTTTTCTACACAGCTCGGTCAAAATCACTCCTTCTACTTCCTCAGTCGACAAAATAACTTATTCAATTTACTAATATGATGACAATTTAAAGATTTCGCAGGCATATAAGAATTCCTGGTGTAATTGGGTTGATGTACTGTTTTTTAGTTTCTTGTAGGCGTATATCTCAACACGACGATGCATATTATAACTTCAAAGATAGACATGCACTTAATGTTCAAATAGTAGTATATTTTTTTATTATACGCATTATTTAAGGAAGTTTGAGTGCTTCAACAGTACAGTGAAGAGCTTACGCGCCCTTCTTTAGCCCCTTCTAGCGCTAGGCGCCCATCTCTTGCAGCCTACGAGCTTAAAATTTTGTTGTACATTTTGATGGCATTAATTAAAAAAGAAATTAATAAATAATTTGAGCAGAGTTCATATATACGAAATTGACTGCACTTTTGCCTAAGCACACAAGGCTCCTTAAAAAAATGAAATTATTTATTTAATTATTGAGTTATTATTGCATTTGTTACGAAGGTTATTTGCGCAAGAGGCATCATTCGAAATGTCTGCATTAGTCCTGGAAGCAATACTGACCAGTTTATATGGCAACATTGCGACTCAAGTCATTATTTAATGACTTTAAATAATAATCCAGATACTGCCGCACGAGAAGGGCGCTATTATTTATTAGGTATGTATATAAACATATAATACTATGATTCTCGTTGCATAATTAAGCAAAAAATATATAAATATGCTTTAATTTT
Organism: Muscidifurax raptorellus; assembly: GCA_020010945.3. NCBI lineage: Eukaryota > Metazoa > Arthropoda > Insecta > Hymenoptera > Pteromalidae > Muscidifurax > Muscidifurax raptorellus. Next base: position 2,103,938 of record JAHUUD020000012.1, read on the forward strand.
TATTTAGCTGATAACGGCTACTCACCATCACCAACGATATTAACTCCAGTGATAAATGCTGCGGAAGAATCACGCAGACATTCGGAATTCTAACTAATATGTGTATGTGCATTAAACGAGCCCGAAAGTTATATTATAAACCGCGAAAAATCGTCCGCATCATCACAGCATGTATTATTCTATACAATTTTAGATTGTTAAATGGGTAGATTGTATGTACTATTGCTGTACTATTTCACATTTTTTAGCTAATTAATTAATTCATTTTTTGTGTAGATTGCCTATAGCGCATGTGCAACATGATATAAATCCAGATTAGGCTGCTCAACATCAAGATGTTAATTTCGTTGCAGGAATCAATACAAACAGAAATTTAATTAATAGATATTATAACTAAAGTAGATTTTATTAATAAGTTAAAAAATACACACATTTAATTATTCATTTATTGTTTTCTCCTAGAGAAAAACTTGTGATATAAACATTGCCTAATTTTCTTTCATTTGTTTCTATTTTATAGTGTAAGCATTATAAACATATTACGCGTTAAGTAACTTGTTTATAACGCGTTAATGGTATTTTAAAGAATGTAGCTAGTACTATCGTTATCCTACGTTGCGTCCTGCCATTGTGCCTGCGTTAAGCGTTACTTTTTTCAGCGTCAAGTGGCTAATTAACGACTCGTTAAGTCTACAGAATAATACCCCTGACCAATCGGCAAATCGTTGTCATATTCCGGCAATGATGTGAGTGTCAACAGCGCGGTCGGGCTAATTGTTCCGACTCTCTAGCGTTAATTGCACTGGCAACTGTTACAATATATATGTATATATATTGTAACATGGCAGTCCGCTGCCAGTTACAAGCGGCCGCGCTGCGCGCGGCAACGACTTGGCACGAGTCAGCGTGTGCGCGTTCGGTCGTCTTCGTGGCGCCTCGGCCGACATCGACTAGGCTCGAGCATACGGGAGCGAGAGTAGGGAAGGTGAGCGACCCAACCTAAAGTCGACTGCGAGCGGGATCGACACGAGCGCTGCTCGATACCTCGCCCCTTCTTGCGTCAGACCATCAGCCGAGTAAGGAGTTCTTCTTTGTTCACCGGCTCACCCACTACCTTTTTTTGCATTCCTGACTGCCGGAGGATTTGGGCGACTTTTTGGAAAGGAGTACTGCTCGTCAGACTACTGCGTTACTGTGAGTACGGTGTAACTTTCTTAATCATTACATTGTTATAAACAATTCAGCTAAAATGCATTTAAAAGATAATAAAATGACCTATTTTTACCCGTTTGGTCCTTGGGATTGACTGTTCCATTCGGCAGATAAAATGAAAAAGGTGATTTTTTTTAAATTCATACCTCTGAAACTAAACATCATAACCTCACGAAATAAAATATGTTGATTGGTTACGTATGAAACTTATATTCCATTAAAATTTCAAGTGATTTGACTACTTATTTTTTTAGTAGTAAATCGAAACCTGATAAAAATGAGTTTTTTCTGAGTCTCGATTACGGGTGTAGAAAGGTCTTATTGAACTTGAAATTTTGGGAAAAGATAGATCTTTTGATTACCACGACTAAGTTTTTTTTCTCACGAGCGTATGTAATTGAAAGCGAAAAAACGTATCGAAAAATATAATATTAAGAAAGAGCAATGTTATGTTAATTTTAAAATCTACGACGAAGTTCTCGTTAATGCAAACAATGTATCTGATTCAGAAAATAAGAATATCTCTAAGTTTGTTTCAATTTACGAAGGTTCTTATGTAATTACCGAGGAAATAGAAACTACGACTTATCGTTCTTTTGATAATATAAATCATAAAGAAGAAGGACAATATCACATTAATAATTTGAAATGTTACTTACAAAAACCGGAATCAAAATAAAACATGTCAAAATGTTTATGTATGAACAATGGCTGCCAATTCATTGCCATGTAGCTTCCTTCAACTTAATTCATAGTTGCAACGAATAAAATACTGTTTTAATAGATAGTATTATGGTAATACTTTTTATAAATGTTTTCTTTATGCAAACTTATAAAAATTCGTAGTTTAATAATTAAATATATGTAACATTCAAATGTTATATTTATTTCAATTATATATTGTCACAAACAAAAATGGTACATTTCATGTTCATTTTCTCGAAAAAGATTGCCTACTAGTCTACATTTTTTCGCATACATTCGAATATAATACAATTTTATATACAAACATAATTATAATTATATTTATATATTTATTTATTGCTTCCTCCTAGAAGAAGCTTAGTAATAGTAAAATTTTCAGTTACGTTAAATTTTTTTTATGAACACCAAATTTTATGATGTCTAATACCACTTGATTCTTTTAGGAGGAAGCAAAACTATATAGTAAAATCGAATTTTAGAGATTAGCTTATAAATCAGGAACCAATTAACAAAATCATTTAAAATTTTAAAAGTAATTCCTTTACGCTATAATAAATCACCAATTTTTTTTTTTAAGCTGTCTACTGCTTAGTTTAGAAGATATAAAGAATAAAAATTTTTTTTTAATTTTATCAACCCACTTTACAAACTATAAGTTTTTAAAAGCTGCGCAAAGAACTTAGCAAAGACACATAAAATATCTACCTTTGCCCATAAACTCAAGTGCATTAAAGCCTTTTTACGTCCGTAATCGAGGGACAAATTTTTTCTGTTATCGATGTATTACTAAATAAATGTGTAGTCAAATAACTTGAAATTTTAATGGGATATATTTCGGCACATGACCCATCAATATGATTTTTTTCGTGAGGTTATGATGTGTAGTTTCAGAGATATTAATTTTTCAAAAAAATCACCCTTTTCATTTTTGCTGCCAAATGGTGCGGTAGACCCCAAGGAACAAACGAAAAAAAGTAAAAGAATAAAACAAAAACTAGTTAGCAAAATAAAAAATTACTGCTTTTCCCAAATTCGGAATCCAAAAATAGATATACATGTCAAATTTTATTGATATTGACTGAGTAGTTCCAGAAATATTATGGTATACATACAAACATTCATATCCACACATCTGTTTTTGACGAAGTCGAAAATTTTAATATATCAAAGCTTCCTCTAGCAGAAAGCAAAAGAAAAAGAACAAGAGAGTGGCCAATAGTTTCAGCGTCATTCTTATTGTTAGAAACAGAGGATGAAAAGCGATGCAAATCAAGGATGATTCATCTCATCTCCAGCTTTGCTAGGAAGCATGAAGCATTTCACTGGAATACAGTGGAGCCCTTTGGACGCTGCGATGCCAGTACTCAAGTTGACGATAAGCTAATAAATATCAAGATGATTTATTCCTAATTGTATAAAGAACAACTAACAGCTATGAGGTACTTAAAAGGCTCTACTTCACGTTAGATCTCTGGTACAAAGCTGTATAATAAAGGTTCCTACTTCTACATCAGGCCAGAGTTGCTACCAATAGAAAAGATATTGCGAACGATTATCTTGACAACTTTGAGAACTGGCTGAACAGCCTAAATTGAATATTGAATAGCTTATTATTGTTCTTATATGTAAATAATAAATAAATCGAGAGTTAATGAAAATTTAAAAGTAGATACATTTTAAAATTTTCAACGGGGGGACCATGTAGCGTTCATGGCTTCTATGCGAGAAAAAATCGAGAGATATTCTAAATGGTAAAAGAAGAGTATGGTTTAAGAATGTCTAACTGGCGCAGGAGTTAACGACACTACTAGTGCAGACGTCGGAGAGCGCTGCGGTAAAAAAAATTATAATCATGGCTACCTTTACGGAACAGAGCTGCGCCTGCGCAGTTAACTGGAAAGGGAAGAGCTGGGGCAGCAATAGCATCGGCGTGTATCCGCCCAAACGTATAGAAGGTGACGCATCCCGCGCTCCAGCTCACTTACTCTTACGAGCTCGAACAGTTTGGAGCCAACCTTAGGGCGTCCCAACTTAGTAGGGCTCCGCAATTAAAGCCTACGCTTAGATTTCAGCCTAAGAACGTAGTGAACAATAAACTATTTTATAATACACACACACCACGAGCTGTACCCCATGTGGCGCGTACTCGAGTGGCGGATAGAGGAACGCTCGCTGTAAGCGCATAGTACTACGTACGTAGTGCTGCATACAGAGGGTTGGAGAGAAATAAAATATCTCCCGCGGACCAAGCAGCTTATGGTCTGTCACTACCGGAAACAAGGTCTGATCTTCGGGTTGTGTCTAAGCAGGCGCTCGCCGATTGCTGCAGTCCGACCCGACTTCGGCTGCTAAAGGGAAAGGATACGAGATAAACTGGGTTCTGACACTCCCAGGCTGCTGGAAAGTACAGGGGCCCGGGGATGTTTCGCCGACACGCCCTAGCTGCCCTATCATCCGGCGAAAATCCCAATGATCTCAATAGTGCCGGGTGGCGCCCGGAACGGGCCCTATTGTGGTCAGAGGGGGGGCCTCGTTACCCTTTCCCGGAGGTTTTCTGAGGAAGGCTTGCGCTGAGGCATGAGGCCAGAATTCACACCTGTGAAGCATAGCATCGCGGAGAGAGCTCACTGGAAGGTAGGTGACTAAAGATGGAAGAGGAGGATAAATAAAAATAAAAATGCTTAGTACAACAAAGAAAGCAAACTTGGGGTCTTCGAATACCCCAAAAAGTGTCTTAACAACTGGGTTCCCTACCCAGAGATCGGACGATAACAGCAGTCTCAGTAGAGAAACGAATGCCATGGAGTGTAGTCCAATAAAGACTATTTCTGAAAGGGCAATACGGACGGAACAAGAGCAGGTAAATCAAGAAAGCAGTAACTCAAACTGGGACTACAACCTTGCAGGAAGAAATGACCAGCTGGAGCGTCTAGAGCTGGAGAAAGAGAGTAAAAGACCTAAAGAGGCAACTTGGCAAAAGGTCGTTACAAGAAAGGCAAAAAAAAAGGAGAAACAGTTAAGTAAGGAGAACAACAAGGCTCCTGGCGTTAACAACCAGAGTAGGACCAGTAGAGACAAAACACAGCGGGCAAGACCGACCAGACCGGACGCTCTTATCATTAAGGCGCCGGAAGGAAGGAGCTACGTGGACATTTTGTCCACATTGAGAACTGCTCCTTCTCTAAATGCCATAGGAGATAGCGTAAACAAAATACGCAAAACGGTGGTGGGAGATCTCCTCATAGAGCTCAAACGCACAAAAGAAGTTAAAACCGCAGACTTCCAAGAAGCGGTTAAAGCAGTATTAGTGGAAGGAACCACAATAAAAACACTGCAGCAAGAGGAGACCTTTGAAATAAGGGATCTCGACATACTTAGTTCAAAAGAGGAGGTACTGGAGGCCTTGCAAAGGGAAATAGGAGAAAGAGATGCGATTGAGATCACTGCCGTAAAATCGCTGAGAAAAGCGTACGGAGACACGCAAATAGCTGTTGTGCAATTGTCGAAAGAAATAGCGACCAAGTTCACAAAGCTAGAGAAAATTAAAATTGGATGGGTCAACTGTAGGATCCGTTCATCAAACCGCAGTAAGGGGCCGCTTAGGTGTTATAAATGCCTTGGTTTTGGCCATGTCGCTATCAAGTGTACTGATCCGCAGGATAGAAGCAAATGCTGCTACAAATGCGGTAAGACGGGGCATAAAGCAAATAGCTGCCGTAATGAACCGTGTTGTTTACTGTGCCGAAAAAAAGGCGACAATATACCGACGAACCATGTCACTGGTAGCTACTTGCCCAGCCTACCAAGCAGCGGTTAAAAGAATCAGGAAAGGGTAATGAGAATAGTCCAGCTAAATCTCAACCATTGCGAGATTGCGCAAGACCTTCTCGGTCAGTTTGTACGAGAGCACAAGTTCGATGTCGCTCTCGTCAGTGAGCAGTACAAAGATTTGAATGAACCATCCTGGGAATCTGACGCCTCAGGTAAAGCCGCAATCTGGGCATGCGAAGACTTTACCTTCCAGGGCAAGATGATAAACAAGGAAAATGGCTAAGTAAGAGCAAAAATAGGCGGCATACATGTATACAGTTGTTATGTCTCGCCTAGCGCATCAATAGAGCAGTTTCAGCAACTACTAGACCGGCTGGTACAAGACGCTAGGAATAAAAAACCAGCTATAATAGCAGGAGATTTTAACGCATGGGCGACTGAGTGGGGTAGTAACAGAACCAATAAACGGGGACGAGTGCTACTGGAGGCATTCACGATACTAGACTTGGTGTTGCTGAATCAAGGCGACACCCCCCCCCCTTCAAAAAAGGAGATGCAGAGTCATTCATAGACTTGACATTTGTCAGCAACTGCCTCGTAAGGCAGGTAAACAAATGGATCGTGATTGATCACTACACAAATAGTGATCACCTAGCTATAATAATGGAGCTAGGCGAACCAAATAGGAAATTCTGTACAAATCCCAGTAGTACAAGAACTGAATGGAAAACCAAAGAGTATGACAAAGAGTTATTCTTGACGATGTTTGACAATATTCAATTGACGGGATCAGCAGACGACAAGTCTGCACAAATGACGGGCCAGCTCATCAAAGCGTGCGACGCGGTAATGCCGAAAAAAGTGTCCAGTCAAAAATGGCTACCAGCATATTGGTGGAATGACAAGATCAAACAAGCGCGCAGCGTTTGCCATCGAGCTAGAAGATCGGAACAACGGGCAAGGAAGAAATTCTACCGAACCGGTAGAGGAATGGATGCGGTGGAGAACTGCAACGAAAAAATGAAAGAAGCTAAGCGCAACCTTAAAAGGTGTATAAGAGAGAGTAAACAAAGATGTCTAAGAGAACTGCAAGATGAGGTCAACGAAGACCCTTGGAGCCGACCTTATAAAATTGTCATGAAGAAGATCAAGGGAAGTTACATACCCCCACCAAAGTGCCCAGAGGTACTAAGCAGGGTGGTAACAGCACTCTTCCCAAACCATCCGGACATTCCATGTGCTATGGTAGAAGAAATAGGTGTAGATAATATACGCTTAATTACGGAGGAGGAGCTACTCCGACTATAGACTTGTACAACACTTGTCTCAAAGAAGGAACGTTTCCATTAAACTGGAAAAAGCAAAGGCTTGTGTTGCTACCAAAGGGTAGCAAACCACCTGGAGAAGGGTCGTCATACAGACCGCTCTGCATGCTCGATACGCAGGGCAAAGTATTAGAGCGCATAATCTTCGTTAGGATGGAAGACAAAATCGAGGGGCCAGAGGGGCTTGCGGAACACCAGTATGGTTTCCATATGTGCCGTTCAACATTAGACGCTATCGGCTTAATGGTGAATACAGCACGGGCAGCCATAAGCGGGAAAAGATGGGAAGGCGGAGCGAAAAAGTACTGCGCGGTGGTTACACTTGACGTTAGAAATGCATTTAACTCTGCAAATTGGTGCAAATTTCCCGAAGCACTGATGAGACTAGGAGTCCGTCGGTATATAAGAAGAATAACGTCTGACTACCTCAAGGACAGAACTCTCTTATACGAGACCGAGGAGGGCACGGTGAATTATAATGTTACCGGGGGAGTTCCACAGGGGTCAGTACTGGGCCCATCGTTGTGGAACATTATGTACGATGGCGTACCTAAGCTAGAATTATCAGAAGGAGCAATGATCGTAGGATTCGCAGACGACATAGCTTTAGTATTGGTAGCAAAAGAAAAAGAAGAGGTAGCTGAAATTGCTAGTGAAGCTATCGTTAAAATACAGAAGTGGCTAAATAATGCGCATCTAGAACTTGCAGGCCATACAACGGGGGCAATCCGAATATCTAGCAGAAAAAAGACGGAGACGATTACCCTGACAATAGGCGGTCATGAAATTACTTCTAAACCAACTATTAAATATTTAGGTATAACGTTAGACGCAAAGCTGACCTTTAAACAGCACTTGGAAGCAGCAGAAGAGATAGCCGGAAAAACTACCGCAGCGCTGGGGCGGCTGATGCCAAATGTAGGTGGTCCCACACAGAATCGCAGAACGCTACTGGCAAGCGTTAGTATATCAATCATGTTGTATGGAGCCCCGGTATGCGCAGACGCTTTGCTGGTGAAGGCATATGAACGAAAGCTCTCCTCAGTGCACAGGCGAAATGCACTTAGGATCGCGTCTGCTTACCGTACGGTATCGGACGAGGCGGTCTGCGTTATTGCAGGTCTCCCGCCAATAAACCTATTAGCAAGGGAGAGAAAATCAATCGACGAAGAAAAAAGACGAGACAGCGGCAAAACCAAGATAGAAATTCGGGATGCCGCTAGGAAAGTAACAATGACGGAGTGGCGAAAGCGATGGGACTCTAGTAGTAAGGGGCGGTGGAAACACCGCCTCATACCAACTGTAGAAGATTGGACAAAAAGAAGACATGGGGAAGTAAATTTCTGCATCGATTTAAATTGGAGGATTGCCCGGATTGCCCGACGTGCTTGAATGCAATCGAGGGCGCTGAGCATGTATTTAGTGAATGTCCACGCTATGAACAGGAACGAGAAGAACTTGAGTGCTACCTGCAGACCAGAGTAACGCCTGAGTCTATTATGGTAGCTATGATGACTTTGGCCGACGGATGGAGCGCAATAAACAATTTTGCTGCAGACATCCTTAAGAAGGTCCGAAAGGACGAAGAGAAAAGAAGAAGAAGACGTGAGATGCTGCAAGAAACAGACGACCGGACGATGCGGTAAGAAGTAGACGGCAGAGGAAAACGTGATGACGATCAAATCAACAGACGAGGTCGGTAGCCCAAAGTTCCCCCGCGAAGCAATACTCAAACGGTGTTACCGCGGAGGGGGGGGGGCTTATTGGAGAAAGAGCCAGGTCCAACTTACTTAGGGTTGGTAAGGAGGACGGAGACGATTCGGTTTCCGTTGGAATTCAAAAGCTAACGGTAAACGAAGGATTTAGTGAGTGAGAGTCCCACACAGGTGGTACCAGTCGGTGCCATATCGTCCATAATGGATTTGCCCTTAACCTCTCACTCTATAAAGGAACACATACACACACACACGCACACGCACACGCACAAGCCCACGCACACGCACACGCACACGCACAAGCACACGCACACGCACACTCACACGCGCACTCACACGCACACGCACATTCACACGCACATTCACACGCACACGCACACTCACACGCACACGCATACGCACAAGCCTACGCACACGCACACGCACACACATACGCACACGCACACGCACGCGCACGCGCACACGTACACGCGCACGCACACGCACACGCTCACGCACACGCACACACATATATATATATATATATATACGTATACCTTTTTCTTGTTTTTTCTTTTTAGCCGGTGTAGTATGTCTGAACAGGCTTTATACAAGCTCTTTGATAGATAAATACACAGCAATTTTTATTTTACATCAAAATGTCCTAGAGACAATAAGTTTTCTTAAAAAATTTTTGATTAAGAATATTATTTCAAACTTCAATATGTTTGATTGAAAGAAATTCTAATCTTAAAAAAAAATGCAATCATAAGTTCTTTACAGGCGTAGAGTAGTATTTAATGCAATATGGCACCAAAAAACGAAACACATATAGTCTTCAACAAAATCAAGTTACAAAAGAAAAATCAAATAGTTTTAATTCAATACCAGGCATCCCAGACAAAAATATATATTTTAGACACAACAAAGAAAAAAAATTTACAAAAAAAGTATCTATATGTTTTTAGCAAAAATGGTTCTCTGAGGAGTTACAAATTAATCAAAATGTATATATATATGTGTTATAAAAAATCCATCGCATCTTATATCCGTCGAGCAACAGTTGGCATTAGTGTTCGATTCACGCGCAGACTCCATCAACTCCGCCGGCGCGCGAATTTTCGAATCGCCTGGAGCGCGAAATTTGAACTGCGGATAAGGGTACTCAATTATTGTTCTGCTGGATTATGTATTTATTGTTCTGCTTGACGACATCTAGAGTGATTTGACTTATTTATTGACTAATTTATTAATTTATTTATTTATTTCAAATGCCTCGGGACTCCTGTGAGAGGTGTAAGAAAGTCACACGTAGGGGTGCTGTAATGCATCCCTTCAAAATTTGTTCTGCAAAATTTCACAATCTTTGCATGAATTGCACGGTTACTCCATGCAAATAATGAAAGAACAACTAACCATAACCGCAAAAAATAAACAAGAACAATTAACTGGACGGAGGAAAGTCGAGAGGAGCGGAGTGTGACGGGCTGAGGGTAGGGTTTTCAAATGCTACGTCACTAAATAGACATATTAAGATGTTTCGCAAATTCCTGGCGACTGCTCGTCCCTTCTACCAACTCGTGGCTAAGTCGCGTTTCGGGCAGAGCGTGGACGTCGTATTCGCTGGGGTAAAGGGCTACTCGGTCCTTCGGCAGGATAGAAATGCCCAGGAAGAAGGTGTTGCTTTATATATCCATAACAGTTACAATGCGATCCTTTTATGTTCATCGCTAACTTTAACGGAGGACGGTAAACCCGGTATCCCCGAGGACCTTATGTGCAAGGAACAAAAGCGCCGCATGCCTTCCATTTTTGTGGCTGTTATTTATAGACTACCGGGTATTACTTTTACGAGTGACTCTGATTTGGTCGATAAATTAAAACTTTACGCGGAAGATTATGATCATCGATTCATCATGGGAGATATGAATGCGAATATGTTGTCGTCGTCTTAAGATGCGACCTTTATTAGAGATCTGGCCTGTGAGCTGAATCTTAAATTAGTAGATCATGTTCCGACGCACCACGTCAGGGAGTCTCATACGTGGATTGCCGTAATCTGTACTGACGACAATGAAGTGGTGCTGAATACGGACAACATGATGACGACCTTTTCGAATAGACATAATATCATTGACATCACGATTCACTACTACTGAGAGTAGGCTGAGAGTGATTCTGACTCCTAAGTCAGAATCACCTACTTTCACTCCTTTCTTATATAGATATTTTAGATCAATCAAGAAGAAAGTGCTTCTTTCTCTTCTTGAAGCCTGTGATTGGTAGTCCATTAGTTGCCCGGGCATAAATATAAACTGTTAAGTAGAAGCACTTAGCTGTAACATTATGACGGTAATTGATAAACTGGTCCCTTTAAAATTATTCAAACCTAAAAATAAGAAAGTTTCACCATGGGTCAATGTCGAACTTCAAGACCTGTATGATAACCGTAATGCTGTCTGGCGAAGAAAGATGGCGAAAGGACTCGTGATGCTAGGTTCTCACTAGAGTTCTAACCTCTTGCGTCTGAGGAAGAAAAACACACAATGGAAGCACGTAAAATTTGTATTCAAAGTAGAATATCAGAAGCTTTGATCAATAACAAATATAAACGCTGTAATAACCGGCGTTGTATGCTGACCTAACGGTGGGTAAGGAACAAATTTATTTTATTTATTAGAAATAAATGATTATTCCATTTTATTCTATTCGATTATAATAACTTTTTTCAAAATAGTTTTGATAAGATTGTGGCCTGGATAAGAAAAAAATTGCAAAACAATTTCTCATAATACATTAAAAGTGCAAGCATATTTTATTAATTTTTCGATACATTTTCTACAATTAAATTTTTTTCACGCACAATTTTAATTTTATACTGATTATGTTGAAAATTTATATCTACTATTGTTATTCTTGATACTGTTAGGAAATGAGGGTTGATCATAGACTTATTAATAATCAAATCTATTTCATCTCCAGTAATTATATTATCGCTTTTTTTTATAATTATAGAACCGTTCTTTTGTATTCTTTTATCATAAAAAGCATTCTCGATTTTACTGAAAAAAAGAAAAAATCTTTAAATATATATAATATATATATAATAAATATAAATCAACATAATATTAATATTCTTCTAAAAACCCTATATCCTTTAAAAATATCTTGTGAAAACTAATTTTATAGCACTGCGTGAACTAACCCACAATTATCACACACTTATCCGTGAACTCAATACTACACCATGAAATAATGAATTTGTTTAAGTTATAAACCCATAGTAAGCTGTAATAAAGACTAAAGGCATTCGTAATAAATGTTTTTAATAATAAGAATAAAAGAAAGAAGTGGAAAATGTCTATTAATATTGTTAAAAAACACTCGAAATTAAAAAAACGTGCTGTAATCATATTGACATTTGGAGGTTAGTTTTAACACTTCCAAGCAGACAATTAAAATGTTACGGTTTGTAAAATTAAATTTTTGACCTTTTTCCATATATTTTTGGGCTTGTCTCTCCCCCTACCACCTTCTCCTCCTTTGGGTGGCGGTTCGATATACGATATTTGGTGATTATACTATTTTAACCTTGATACTGATCTCTGAATATTGACAGATCAATTAATGTCAAAAACGTAATTTATAAAAAAAAATTTCTTTAATTTTTAGCTATATCGTTGACAAAGTAAGATGTGTATATACGTACATACAAACATATATATATTTTAAGTCATATATTTATAAAAGTCATGTTACGATTCAGGGTCGATATTTTTGATTGCTGCGAAAATATCGGGGCTATGAACGAATACAAATGATTATTGGTGAATGTTTGGTTTATTAATCGTAGTGTGTTAAAAGTAGACTCGCAGTAATCACGATTCTAACTACATGATCCTAATTTATGTCGTCTCCAAATCTAAACAACCTGTCGCCCGTTGAAGCGTGGATTAGGTGGTGAATAAGCGAATAAGCACCTGCATCCATTCGTTCTTGGCTGCGTCTTCATCACGACTAGTGGCGTGGTTCCTAATCGTACGATTGTCCGGAATCGTGGAAGGGGTGTCGTACTGAGTCGGAAGAATCGGGCTTCGCGGTGAGTCCGCACTGTGTCTGTGCGCGTATTTCGCGACTCATACCCGATGGCGCTCTAACTAGCAATGCTATAGACGTGTGACTCATCACACGTGATACATCCTTGGGATCGATACCGGGCGCCCTCGCCCGTAAACAATAATACAGTAAAATTGTACGTTATAAAAAATTTGGAACTTTTTTCCATAAGCTATTCCCTTTCCGTTTTATTTTTTTTTCCGATAATTTCTACGATATTTACTAATGTACTTACAAGCTTGATTGAAGATAAAGATAAGAGCATCATTCTAATTGAGTTGTGATTTGGTTGTTAAAATAATCTATCATTACTAAGGTTGGTCGAGCGGTGTACAACAATACAATAACTAAAGTCTAATTGTTATATGTTTTGTGTCGTGTAATGCAGCATAGGCTGTGTTTGTGTAACCCTATCGTACATTATAGCTATCTAGTAAATATAAAATTAAACAGTTACTCTCTTTTATGTTTTAGTTGCGTCTTGAATGATTGCCTTCGTTATCCTTGATTCCCATCCTTTGTAGGTTTATCATGGAATTCCTTGGTAACAGTGGAAGATAGTATGGGATGGCTTAGTTTATTATCTCTGATCGTCTTGCCTCATACATCTGCGAAGGTGCTACACTGGCTTGCACGTGAACCTTTTCGTTTTCTGAAATCAATCTATCGTGGACCTCCATCTTTCTAGCGGGACGCCATTTTTAATCAGAAATAAGTATAATCGTGCCCGTGCCTCTGTAAGTTACCGTAGATTGCAGGGTTGAAAATCTACAAATATCCCGGTATTCGCCCAAGCTTTTTGCTTTATCGATGATATCGCGGAAATCCCGTCCCGTTTTTAGCGATCGCGTTAGCATATCCCTTCTAAGATTCAACGAGTTTGTCATCGTATTCTTGTCTACACTAAAAAAACTGTATGTAGCGAAATACCAACGTCTGGAGGTGTAGAACTCAATAAGAATCGTATAGCGAAAACAAGCAGCAATGGTAGTCCGGTGCTGCGACAGTGGCGCTTTCCTGCTGCGAGTCACGTGTTGGTGAGGGCCTCGCACACCTGGTCGTACAGCATGACCACGCGCAGATGTTACCCGCGTGTTTATCTGTAAGCGTCTTTAGAACATAGATATATAAAATAAAATGAGATTAGTAGCGAAAAATAAGGACAAAGACTGAATTAGAATTAACTATAGTTTATTATTTTTTCACGAATCGAATCTTGTAGCTACATAAAACCAAATTATTAATGTTTACCAACAAGCAAGGATGTTCCTGCGGAACATTATCTAGACTAATAGTACACTCTTTATTATCGTAATGCATATTATCTACAATGGCTCTGGCTACGCCTTAATCGCGGAAACCGTAATTTTTATTGGCGCGGATAAAGTCAGTTGTTATCCTTATTTTTTCATCACTAATGTCATTTTAGTTAGTTCTAAAGGCGCTTGCTGTTTGTTTTCGTTATACGATTCTTATTGAGCTTTGCACCACCAGACGCTGGTATTTCTCTACATCCATTTTTTTGGGTGGAAAGTATCTTTAGAGAGAGCTAATCATGTATCCTCCGTGTTATTTAACGGAAAAAAAAAATTTGTTAAGAGAATTAGCTATGCTTAAAGTATTCGATATTTTTACTCCATTGTCCTCGATGCAATCAATATGATTAGTTTCTACTGTAGTATTTCTATTTAGTTTGTTTTTAACATACTGCCATAGTTTTTTACTGTCATTTTGAATTTTTGTACTTCATTTATTTCATATAAATATTTTGCACGAGCTATTACTTTATTTAACTATTTTACATAATCTTTGGACCTTGTTTGTAACTCTCTGTAATTTGTGTTTTTTTTAGCTTTATTATACAAATATACCTTAGTTAAACATGATTGAATGATGCCACTCGTAATCCAAGGGTTTCTGGGAGATTTATTTTTATTTTCATTTTTTTGTGATTTTGTTGCCATTTTTAATGTGTTCAACTAGTAAATTTATAGCTTGCTCATGTTCCTTAAGATTGCTACATTGATTCCAATCCACTGCTTTTCGTTTTTACTGTCTTGTAGTCAACATAAGTATTATTTACATTTTGATTGTTATTGTGTTTTTCCATTGATAATGAGACAAAGAGTGGATAATGATCAGTGAAGCAACTCATAAGTATATATGCTTTGGTTTTTAAGTCATTAGTTTTGAAAAAAACATTGTCAATACAACTGCCTAAATTGAAATTATTCGTGCTTGGTCTTGTTACGCCAGTTAAAAGCGGCACAAAACCAGATTCTAAAAAATTATTTAAGAACTGATCGGTTTCTATATCATTGCTTTTTAAATCTATATTAAAATCACCAATAACCAAGTGATTTTTTATTTTGTTTTTCTCTTTTATATAGCTGTTAACTAAGTTGATAAAATTGATCTTTTCTATATCATGACACCTATATAGGGAAGTTATGTTCAAGTTTTTACCATCTTTTCTAGTTAGCTTCGTATTCAAGAAGGTGACTTTATTTATTCTTTCAATTTTTGTAGTCTCAGTCAGACTGCTATTAATATAAATAACTACACCATCTGCTTTGTTAATGTAGCTGTGATTGTAATTTTTATAGTTAGGCAAGTGGTAGTATTCAAAAAAATTTAAATACCATGATTCGGAACAAACTATGATTTCGGGTCTAAAACTAAGTCTTTCAATAAACACTTCAAGGTTATTAAAGTTTGTTTTCAAACCTCTCACATTTACGTATAGTATATTCAAGTCACTATGACTAATTACTGATTTTATTCTGTTCTATTGAAAAATATGATCGCATAATTTACGCGTACCTCCGTCTATATCTAGCGCGTTGTCAGTTGATCGTTTACAACTGGAAAATAACTTTTCTTTTGAATTTGTAAAGAAATCGAGGTGTTTGGAGTGCTCATGTGCATCCATGTAAATCCCTTGATTTAATGAGTTTTATCTTACACTCCGAAAGGTTAGCGGAAGTCCTGCCAGTACTGATTTTAATTTCGCAGCTGGTGTCATCATTTACCTCGAGAACTAGTTCGCCTTTCTTACATATCTATAAGTTGCTTAGTGCGTCAAGGGTGATAGCTATGCATGTTCCTAGCCCTTAATCTAATACGAAATACTGGGTCTCTGACTGTATGTAAACGAACGTGTCTGATGCGTTTAGAGACTTCTGTTTAAGTAGTTGCGCAGATGCTTTATATAGGTTGTAATGATTGTAATCTAAAAGCGACATCCTCGTGTAATATGTCAAATACATGTCTTGAAACAGGATTTAAACGTCGGATATTTTACTTACATTTTTGATAGACGTGCCGACCTCCATAAGAGGAAAACATGCATCGGTTACAGTCTCTTTTTCCAGGGTTTCTGATTTTTCTATCTGTTCTGGTGTAACGAATCGAGAATGTACTAGACCTTGAGTTATGAATAGTACGGTATCGGTTAATATTTCTGTTTCTAGTTAGTACTACAGTACGTTGTCCTGCAATAAATTCAGGGCTTCTGCGATGTTCTCTTGCCTTTGCAGGCTTATTTGTTTAGACTGTAGTTTGCTTATTGCTATTGCCTATTGCCTAGAACCACGCTTCTTTACTGCTGCGTTTCTGTGCCGTTTCTTATCAACGTTTTTCATTGTCACTTCGATCTGCTGACGCGTTTGATTTAGCTGTTGTCTATATGTACATGATTTTTTTACTTGAACACAAAAGTCTTCAAAAATCTTCCAACAATGTATTACTGCCCTATCTCGAGAGGAATACCTCGATATATATTCGCTGCATCATTTTCCATGATGTGTCTAGGATTATGGTTTATGGCTTTGATGTCGATCCCTCCGTCAATCTCCTTGGATATGGCACACCTATAAGAGGATGTCCTATAATTTTGTTTTGTCAAATGGTCTGGTAACGCCTTGATGGTAGCTATATTTATTTTTCTTTGAGTTAGATTGTTATTTTAAGGGGCAAAACTTCTTTAAATTTTCAACATATCGATTTTTTAAATTTTTTATTTTGATAGCAATTTTTATAGAATGCAAAGTCTATTTATAGAAAAGAGATATTTTTGTTTTTGATAAAATATATATTTTTATAAATTGTTAGCAATTATATTATTTATTACTAAATATTTAATTAATTATTTTTTATAAGTTGAATGCCTATAATAAATGTTTTAAAATAAATTGAAAATAAAAGTTTTTATTTTGGATTGATATATACATATATAAATGGTCCATTTCATGTCAGCCCGTGGCAAAATTTTTTCAATCTCGGCAAAAATGTTTTTCCTAGTTCACTATATTCCCAAAAGAACGTAAAATAAATTTCAGACCTCAAGGTACCTTGTTGCAAAGTTATAGCCATATCACAATTTGAGATTAAAGATTTTTTTACTTTTCTTGCCAAACTAAATCATTATTTTAGGCATGTTAGAAGCAATTTATCTATACATATGTTACGTCCTGACTATTAGTTTTAATAATAATCAGCACGTAGTGATAGGTGTAGTGGCAGGCTCTAATATTTAAAACACGGGTTAGTCGCGCCTAACACTCTCACTATGTTAGTTAATAAATGTATGAACCTTACCTTGTATAAATGAAAAGCAGCAACTGTAAATGTCCCCAGAGGGTGTTTGAGAATAATTAAATAAACACTGATTTTAACTTAAATAAGTAAATAACCTTTTTATTCAAATGAGATTATAATAACTTGTAAAGACACTTAAATACGAGTAATAATGCTTTAAGAAGATATCTTTTTTTTTAAGATGAAACTGTAATACGACACCAATTGTCGGACTGGCGCGCGGTACGGAGTTACATTAAAAACTGCTGGTAACTGTGAATGCAAGAGTTTATATAACTGTGCATTAACGCAGGATATTTTCAAACATTTCAAACACTGTATACAATATTTTCTTAAAACTAGCAAAGTCAATCAACAACGGAAAGTAGCGCTTGCTCACTACGTCATAATGTGCTGAGTATGAGCTTTGTTGCTCAACGCTTGCCGATCTACATATACATTAAAATTCTTTAGTTTGGATTTCTGATCCTCGTTACCTAAATGCATGATCTCAATTAAAAAAAACTAGAAAGTTTAGGTCACACGACGTAACACCTCGGGGCCCAAAATATTGCAATGAGAAATGAATTGCAATAAATAAACTAATTCAGAAATCCAAACTCTGAAATTAATTTAAAACGAGTAGATGCGGGGATCTAGGCGTATACAGGTCTACACGCACACATACGTCCATACAGACATTTTCTAAAAACACTTGATTTTGATCAAAAACATCTCAAAACATACTTCCACCATGTTTTTATGATAACTCCAAAATTTACTATTACAAGGCTTCCTTAGGAAAGAAGTAATACGTCTTTAGATGTAGTTCCTCGGGGCTCAAATGGAGGCTACCCCTAAAGCCATAGACACCAGAGACTTTTAAGAAAAATCTTATAAGATCAAAAAATTTAATGTAAGTTTAATGAAAAAATTCCACTCTGATTTTTAGAAGTTGAAAGATTTGTTTTTGTTGCAATTACTGGTGGTTTGATTGGAACAGGAGGTGGTTGAATAGGTCTAGATATCATAGCTGTTGTAGGCATTACTTTAATTTCTCTAAGTTCTGTTTCTTCGTACTTATTTTCATGTCTCTTAAATTCTTTCTTCTCATTATCCAACGGTTTTTGAATCGTTGTTAAAAAATGCGTAACAGAACTAAAAATTGCTCCAAGTAGATTTATCGACCATCCATATATTCTATGCAAAGCATATCCTCTTATAATAGTATCTATTATTAATTTTGCAATGTGTAAGATAATTAATATCATAATAATTGTAGATGAAAACGACCCCCATGTCGTTAATTTTTCAATGATTAAATGCCACGTACTGTTAGCAATACTTTTTAACGTATTTTCTGTGAAAATATTTCCAGTTGTGCTATCTCCCGTAATCTCCTTAGCAATGATGTTTAATAAAGATGCCTTTTCCATTGGGAACATCAATTGCTCTTGCAATTTATCTAGATCTTTTTGTGAATAGACTCCACTTGTTGCCAAATTTTCAATTGACTCAAATGTCCAGCCAATCTTAGTATTTGGCTTGATAACATTAGGTGCTGTTGATTTTATAGGTGTTGGTGTAAATTTTATCCACTCGCTGTCTATTTTGTAGTATGGAGGTATTATTAAGTTGCAGTCTATTTGCATTCCTTTTTTTATTAAAATATGTGTTTTCGGTGTCAAAAACCATGTCTCGTTTCCACTAGATACTGGCAAATGATTATAGCACTCCTTTAAATATAAAATCTTTACTACTTTAGGTATACATTTAATAACATGTACTACCTCTCCTGCAATCTTTGCTATGTAGCCTGGTTTTTTCATAATATTGTATGCAAATTCATCAGGTGAAAGTGAAGCAATGGAAAGGGAATTTTGTATAACTTTTCTTTCAATTTCACATTTTTCTGTTATTAAATTAATGTATAAATTATTTATCTGACTTCTTAAATGTCTCTCGATATATACGAACTTAGAGTTTACATATGTAAATAAATCTAAACTTACTGAATGTTCGCTGTTGACCTTATCACTATCATAAAAATATATATTTAAATCACTTTCCTTTTCTGCTATTAATAGTTTGGGATGTTCTGTTCTTATAAACTCTCTATTACAATGTATAACCTTATTTTTAATAGCTAACGCAAACGTTATATCGTTAGTATTTACCGCATAAACGACTTCATTATTATCATTGCTAAAGTATTTAGTTGCTAAACCTTTAAATAAAATATCGTACGCGTTGGTGAAACATTCACCTTGCGGTAAAACATCCCAAAAAGTATGTCCGCTTTCCATGGCCATACAATTTTTTTCCGAAAATTTACAAACTATACCCGAACTTAATCTTAATTTATCGTTATTTAACTTTACTTTAGCAATATTTTGAGTTAACGTAATTTTTATTAAACCATGAACAAACACTTTATTCCACGATCCAAAATTATCTGCATAAGAAGCGCCTGAACAAGATCTACCTTCTGCACTTCCCGCAAAATCAACGCCTTTAGTCGTTGTAGCATTAATCTTTAAATTTGCTATTGTGTGAAAATTATCATATTTAAAAATACCCGTTTCATGAATAGTTTTACATTGTTCATGACTTATCTCTTTAATATATTGTTGTTCTGCATTTTCTGTCGGTATAAGATGTCCAAAAATCCCGCAGTCATACACTGTGCGATGAATTTCGATTTTGCATTGGATGATTGGTACCTCTCGAAAATCTGCTACTTGAATTAATTCTATGGCAACTGTTGAGAAGTTTACTTGCGTATTGTGAAAATTACACTCTCCTGAGTCCAACAGTGAGAATGTAGTTATATTCGGTGTCGTGGATCCACAGTCGTACCCAATAACTGCGTTATTTAATTTAAATAATGTGGTGAGAATTATTAAAATGGTGATTATGATTGATTTTCCTAAAACAGAAAGAATATATTAATTTTTCTTTGTATGAACAAATAATTTATTTGCATGAACTGTGTTTTTCTTCCCATTTTTGCTTATTACAATATTGCTTTTGTCAGTGACATCTAATACTTCGTAAGGTCCTAAATTATGATTTTTTTCTAATTTTCCAGGCTTTGGTTCTTTTATTTGCATTACTAAATCGTCTATTTCAAAATTTTTCTCATTTACAAATCTATCATAGTATTTTTTTGACCTTTCTTTCGATTTTATCAGATTCTCACGTGCCAATTCGGCAATATCTTTCATGTTTTTAATCAAATTTGAAAGATAATTATTAAATGTTGGTAATTGTTCAGATACCTTCAGTGGTTCACTCGAAGGTAATCTTGGGGGATAAGCAAAGACCAGTTCATACGGTGTGAATTTATGGGCACTATGTACACTAGTATTATAATGAAACTGTGCTAGTTCTAATAACTCATCCCATTCAATTTTTTTCGAGGTAAAGTTTTTTAAATATTCACATAATGGGTGATGGGCTCTTTCTAATGAACCATTAGATTGAGGCGAAAATGCTGTAGTTTCTATTTTTGAAAATTTAAATCTTTTTGCTACTGCTTTTAATAATTTACTTGTGAAATTTGTTCCTCTATCTGTTAATACTACTTTTGGAGAGCTAAAAATACATATGAATTTTTTTATAAATGCATCAGCTACTGTTTCAGCTGTTTGATCTGTTAATGGGACTGCTATTAAATATTTTGATAATTGATCTTGAATAGTAAGAATATATTTATTATCATTTTTAGTAATATTCAATGGACCCACAATATCCATTGCAATTTTATCAAATGTTTTGAATGGTGTATCTGTTAAAACCATGGGCTGTCTAGTTTTAACTCTCTTCAATTTATTTCTTTGACAATCCTCACAGTTTTTAATTCTTTTTTTTTTATTTTATTTTATTGACCATATACATATGCTTATCAAAGCATCCTATAGAGACAAACTTAGTTGCCTGTACATAGGTATGGTACAGATAATCTTGGAATCTAAAACTTAATCTAAAAAATAACAAAAAGATGATACAGCATCTTTTTGATAATCTTTTTAATAAATTCCTATGTAAGTTAAGTAACGATGCATACAATTTTCAAATAACGCTATCTATAATTTTCTCTTATAAACTTTTTTAGTCTTTTCTTAATTGCGATTTTGTTACCTCTTAAAGTTTTAAGATCATTCGTTAAAGTGTTGTACACTTTTACAGCTACGAAATAGCTGTTTTTTCTGTTCACAGCTTTCTTATTTTTTGGTAATTGTATACTCTTATTTCTAGTATTGCTAGAACTTATGCTATATTTTTCTCTTAAACTATGGTAATGATATGTAATAGCTTCCAATTGGAAAAGTTGCCTTACAGTAAGAGGAGGGTCTTGTATTTGAAACTGATCCCTGTTTATAATTTTTAATAGTTTCTTCTGTATTCCTTGTATCAAATTTAAACAATTATTGTACGCTCCTCCCCAGGCTATTATGCCGTAGTTAGTTAAACTTTGGAAAAAAGCATAATACATCATCATTAATGTTTTGTTATCCATTCTTTTTTTTATTTTCGCAAAAATAAAAATTAAATATTTTGTTTTTTTTACTATATAATCAACATGTTTATCCCATTTCATGTTATAATCAAAAATTAATCCCAAATATTTATGGCTTTCTACTCTTTCTATTTTAGTATTTCCTATCTCTATATTTAGACTGTCCGGGACACTATCACAGTAGCTGCCATAGGCAATATAAACCGTTTTTTTAACATTTAGAGATAATTTATTTACAGTAAGCCACTTTGCTACATCACTAAGATATTTGTTCATTTTGTCCTGGGCAGAAGACCACGTGCTATCACTAGCAATGATAACAGTGTCATCGGCATAAGACACAATTGTATCATTCTGCATATCCCTCAGTAGGTCGTTAACATAAAGTATGAAAAATAATGGTCCTAATATGGTCCCTTGCGGGACACCAATAGTTATATCTTTATATTCACTTTTACAGTCTTGGATTTTAACACATTGTTTTCTACCTGAGAGATAGCTATTTATTAAGTCAAAAGCACTACCTCTTATTCCATACCTATCTAATTTATCTAAAAGTTTCTTGTGATCTACTGTGTCAAAAGCTTTTGCTAAATCCAAGAATGTAGTTATTATCGGAGTACTTTTGTCTATATTATTATATATAATGTTTGAGATGTAATTTAAAGCATCCGTAGTTCCTCTATTTTTAACAAAGCCAAATTGTTTATCAGATATAATATTACATTCCGTTAGGAAATTAAACAATCTATTATATAATATTTTTTCAAAGATCTTGGCTATATTTGATATCAGCGATATCGGCCTGTAATTTGATACACAGGAACTATCACCAGCCTTGTATATAGGAACTATGTCCGCTTGTTTTAAAGCGTTTGGCCACGTGGCTTGTTGTATACACACATTAAAAATATGTGTCAATGGTTCCGCAATATAATTTGCAATTGTCTTAATTGTTTTAGCATTAATATTATCAACACCTCCAGTTTTATTTTTCAGCGAATTAATAGTTTTCATAATCTCAAAATTGTTAGTAGGGTAGATGAAAATTGATTTATTATTTTTATCTGGGGGTTTTAGTTCTGTATCTAAATTTTGAATCTTATTACTTAAATCAATACCTATTTTACAAAAATAATTATTCATGTGATTAGCTATAGTATATTTGTCTTCAACCTTTTGACCATTTACGATTAGGTAATCAAGTGACTTGTTTTTTTGAGATTTTTTGCCAATCTTTGTGTTGATAATACTCCACAACTGTCTTGGATTGCCAATATTTTTTTTTATTTCACTATTCTCAAATTTGTATTTCGCATCTTTTATAACTTTATAAAAAATTTTTTCGTAATTTTTGTATTCATTTTTTAAAACTAAGTTAGTTGGGTTCTTTTTCCATAGATTATACATATTTTCTTTAGTACCGCATGACACTTGGATAGCTTTAGTTATCCAGTTTTTTCTCGGCAGTGTACCTTTATTTTTTCTATTGTTTTTTTTTGCAACATGTAGCATTTTCAAGACAGTTATGTGACATCTGTATCATAATATCCACTGCTTCATTGGGATCTTGTTTGGTCAGCAATGATTGCCAATCCAGTTTTTCAGCATACTTTTTTAGTTTCCTGTAATTTATGTATTTGTTATCCTTTTCGCCATCTTTCTGTAGTGTGTTCTCATTAACACTTATGACTAATGGATAGTGATCGTTAAACGGATTATTCAATTTAAAAGAATCAATATTGATGGTTTTAGTTTTAGCGAAACAGTTGTCAATGCACGTGCCATTTTCATTATTTACGGAGGGTCGTGTAATTCCTCTAAAGTATGGTATATATTCAAGTTCTAGATAATTCATTAAAAATTCCTGACTAATTATTTTTTCACTCATTTCATTATTTACCATATTATTTTCTAATATATCTATATTAAAATCTCCAAAAATGCAGTGGTTATTAATATTTCTATTTTTTGCTAAAAACTTTTTGACACTATTTACAAATTCAGATTTTGGTATATCATGGCACCTATATATGGCAGATATTCTTATTGCCTCTCCGGACATAAGTTTAATGTCAGTACTTACAACACTCAATCTATCAACAACATCTATTCTAGTATTATAATAAATATTTTTTTTTATATATATCATGACGCCGTCCGCCTTATTTATATAACTTTCATTGTAACAACTTTCATAACCTTGCAGTTGATAGTATTGAGAATGTTGCAATTTCCAAGTTTCCGTACATACAATTATACATGGTTTTCTTACTAAACATTCAATGAACACTTCCAGCTTTTCAAAATTTGCATTCAAACTCCTTATATTCACACACAACATTACGTTCTTTTTTTTCATTATTGCTTTATTAAGTTTTTTGATATCGTCTATTTCCAATTCAAACTTGCTTATCTCTTCAAAATTGATGTCTTGATCCATCACTATTGCTTCTTGCTTCTTAGTCTTGCTGCTATATTCACGTTGATTGATTGGAGTGACGTTGACGATATTCCAGAAGTTTTAGCCACGACACCTTTGTCCGATGTTCTCACTGCATTGCCGATATATCTTGGTAATGCAGGCTGCGTCGTATAATCGGTAAAGTCGATGAACTTTCTGATCTTAGATTGCAGAATTTTGCATTCGTGGCTATCTGTTGCCATATGTTCAACTCTGAAATTTGTTTTATATCGCTCATTGCTATAATCACAATTTGCACATTTTAATTTATTTACTTGACAATCTTTAGTTTTATGATCACCAGCACACCTTAGGCATATAGAATTATTTTTACATTTGCTGCCACTGTGTCCATACCTGCCACAATTAAAGCATGGTTTAATGTTACAGTAATCATACACTCTGCAGCTTTGATAACCTACAAATATTCTATTACTGTTCTCTCTGATGTGTTGGTATGTTTCGGCTGGCATTTCTAGAATCACTGTTTGCAGATTCGTTTTGTTATTCTTGTAGGAAGTCAGAACAACACATTTCTTTTTAAAATTTCCAAAGTTCCTTTCATTGATGTCATTTTCCATATTTTTATCATCCATATTTTCCAAATTGTTTATTCCTACAACTTTTACTTTAGGATTATTAACCTGTTCCTTATTGACATCACATAATTTTGACAGCTTACTTTGTAGTAATTTATGAGCTTTGCCTACACTTTCCTCATTTAAACAGTTTATAATTATTTCATCTTTTTTCTTGACTACTTTTTTAGTTTGAATTGATTTGTCTTTTATCAAGTAGTGCGATACCAATTGATTTATATCGTCAATGGTTTCCTCTTCAGATTTATTATTTATTATAATACTAGGTATACGTTTAGGCTTACTATTATTTTTATTATTTGAGATAACATCAGCATACGTTTTACTTTTAACCATTGGCAGTTCATTTCTTTCTTTGACTAGTAATTGTTTCAATAAGTCATTTTTTTCTTTTAATTCTTTATTCAATTCTCTCAGTAAAGCATTTTCACGTTTGATGTTGTCTCCTATTAGTTCTTGCTCACCTTCGTTAAGTAGATTATTATCGAATTCTTCTAGTATTTGCTTTCTTATTTTTTGTTTTTCAAAGGCCTTGACTCTTGCGATTATGAGCCTCGCATCATTACTTAGCGTTTTTGTATTATCTTTTGAGGTTAGGTCGAGTTCCTCATGTTCAGGACAGATTCCTAGCGCTGCACTTAATCTTATGGCTTTTTCTATTTTTTCAAAATCACTAGTTTGATACACCTTATCACACACTATACACACCACTGACTTAACTTTTTGTTTGTTATTAATTTTAAGCACATTTTCCTTTAGACTACGCTGCAAGCCACTGCTTGCCGCGGCCATCTTGCCGATATGATTTTTCCAATATCGGATTTTAGATTTTCCCAGAAATATTTACTTCTAATTCTATTGAATGTTCTATTTACCCCAGAATGACCACCTATTGCCGTAGAGTGATTTAAATCAAATATTTTATCTCGATCCCATAATTCTACATATTCTATGTAATTTAAGCATACTATTATTTTTATTCTCGAGTTTTTAAATGCTTTTATTATTATTTCTTCGAATTCTTCCCAATTTATATTTCTTAAATTTATATTCTTAGATATACTTACGCTTTGTAATTTGTTACGTTCTAGTAAGTTTCTTAATGTTACAAAATTTTCTAATAAATTATTTCTTACTATTATAGTAGAATTACTAATGTCCATACATACTACAAATAATTTTTTTTTATCTAATTCTATTATTTCAATTTCATTAGCAGTAAGATTTTTATCAATTACAATGTTTTGCTTTTTTAATATCTCATTTGTATTTTCATCTAGCTCTTTATGCTGTCTATTTACAAAGTGCGCTATATTATCTCTTCTTAGTATAATTGGATCTTTTGTATAGGCAATTATATCATTTCTACGTGATTTTTGTTCTTCTACATTCTTTGTTTTTACTTCTAAATCTTCAACTTTTTCCTTACTACTAATAGTCTTTTTATTTCTGTTTTTCCTCTTTTGATTCTCTTTAGTTTTCAATTTTATTCTATTTTCGTTTAATTTTTGAATCTTTGCTTCGTTTGACAGAATTTCCACAATTTTGTCCTTATTTATTAATTCTCTTGCTTTCTGAGCTCTTGTTACTACTGTGATTTGTGTACTTTCTACCGGATTCCTTGACAAAGCGTCAGCGTTTGTGTTCTCTTTCCCAGGTTTATAAATAATTTCATAATCATAATCTAATAATTTTAGTCTCCACCTTTGCACTCTATTATTTTTATCTGCTGATTTGAAAGATAATAATGGTTTATGATCACTGCAAATATAAAATTTATTACCATAAATATAATTTCTAAATGTTTTTACTGCAAACATTATTGCTAGTGCCTCTTTTTCATACGTATGATAGTTTTTCTCTGCTTTATTTAGCACTCTTGATGCGAATGCTACTGGTCTATCTTCTCCGATTTCTCCTTGAGATAAAACTGCTCCTAGTGCAACATTTGATGCATCAACCGATATAACGAATGGTTTGGACATATCTGGAAACTGTAAAACTGGTGCATTACATAATTTATCTTTTAATATATCGAATGCTTTTTGCTGGTTTTCAGTCCATTTAAATACTGTATCTTTTTGCAATAAATTTGAGATTGGTTTCGCTGTATCAGAAAAATTTTCTATAAATCTCCTATAATATCCTGCTAATCCTAAAAATTCTCTGATATTTTTAATATTTCTTGGTGTTGGAAATTTACTAATAGCTTCAACTTTTTTAGGATCTGTCCTTAGTCCTTGTTCACTTATAATATGTCCCAAAAATTCAACTTCTTTTTGGAAAAATTTACACTTAGTTGTTTCCAATTTGAGCCCTGCTTCTCGCAGTTTTTGTGCTACTAGATTAAATCTCTCATTATGCTCTTCTACTGTATTTGCAACAATAATTATATCATCTATATAAACATAACAAAACCCTTTTTCCAACAAATCTCCTAACGCTTTTGTTAATATTCTCTGGAATACTCTTGGGGAATTTATCAGTCCAAATGGTAACACTTTGAATTCAAAACACCCCAATGGATGTATACTAAATGCTGTTTTGTGTATGTCAGCTTCTTTCATTTTTACCTGATGAAAACCAGACACCATATCAATTGTTGTAAAATATTTATTTTTACCTATGGAATCAAATAATTCTGTTATATTAGGTAATAAATATGGATCCGGTATAGTTTTGGCATTTAATTTACGATAGTCGATAACTAATCTCCATTTTTTTTTGCCGTCCTTGGTTAAGCCCTTTTTTGGCACCACCCATGCTGGTGCATTATATGCGCTTGTAGAAGTTCTAACTAATTCGTTTATTATTAATTTTTTTGTTTCGCTTATAGCAATTTGTTTTAACGTGTATTCTAGTGGAAATTGTTTTATGTAAACAGGTTTGTTATCTGTTAGATTTATCTCGTGCTCTTCTATATTACACACTCCGATTTTTTCCCCTTCTAACCAACAAATATCAGCATTCATTAGAATTAAATCTTCAATAAATTTTCTCTTTTTCCTTAATAAATGATTCAAATTAATTGTGTCCATTAGTAATTTTTCTCTTTCTTTTTTACTTAATTTTTCTACTTCTTCATCGCTCCTGCCTCCTGTTGTAGTTAAATAGATCGACCCACAATGGATAGTTTCCTCTTCTTTTGGTAATTCTAGTGCTGATATACTTGTGAATGTATCTGGCATGTCTTCTATATCAAATGTCAAAAAATGTATTTGTCCTGTGTGTTTTAGATACTTTTCATCTCCTGCATATTTAACATTATTTTTGATTGTTTGAATTAATGTAGGATAATCTGCAATCTCATAATCTTCTTTTATAGATGTCTCTTTAGTTTCTATTGCTTGATTAATATTTCCTATGAATTGCTGTATGTGAATTTTAGAATCATTAAGAAATTCTATAAGTTTGATTTCATTTCATCCCTTTGGCATTTCCGGTTTTTCATTTGAGTTATTTCTATCATTATTAATTGATTCATTGACTTCTATGTCATTTACGCCATTATTATCAATATAAATGAACTCTTTGCTTTCTTCCTTATTTATATCACTACTATTACTGTTAGTAGATTTATCATCTTCTAAGAACCCTTTATCTACGTTATCTTGAATTTTTTCTACAATATTTAGCACTGTTTGTATATCCTCATATACTAGATTTTCTGCTATTTCTGTCATATCATCATGCAATAAATCCTCTGATTTTTCACCTGTTAAATTTTTACCTACTAGAGTATCTGATTTTTTCTCTGTTATATTTTCATATATT
This sequence comes from Muscidifurax raptorellus, assembly GCA_020010945.3. Taxonomy (NCBI): domain Eukaryota; kingdom Metazoa; phylum Arthropoda; class Insecta; order Hymenoptera; family Pteromalidae; genus Muscidifurax; species Muscidifurax raptorellus. The sequence goes on from JAHUUD020000012.1 coordinate 2,132,698, forward strand.
AGATTATCTAATTTTCCTTCTATTATATCTGATTTTTCTTCTATTATATTTTTATGTACCATATTATCTGATTTTTCCTCCATTATATTTTTATATATTTGTACCTTATTAGTGTCGGATGTTAATTCCATTTTCCTGCAACTATTTATTAGCTGTTCACTTATTGTTGATTTTAAATAGATTTTTTTATTATTTATTTCTAGATATCCTTTGTCCAATCTTAACCTTTGTTCCCTTAAAACTTTTATTCCAATAATTCCGTCATATGGGATTGACAGTTCATCCGGAGCTACATGAAAATCAAAATAAATACCGTTTATTGGAATTTTCACCGAACCCAATGTTTTTATAGCTTTTTGTGTAATTCCTGATATCAATATTTGTTCATCATTATTTATTTGATTCATGGGAATATTATTTTTCTTAATAATATTTAACTGTGCTCCACTATCAACTATAGTTTATTTTTTCACCCAAAAATGTATTTTCTACCTCTATGAATTGTAACAAGTTTTCCAATTTTAGAGCATAAGTTTGTATAGTTGTATGCTCTTTATTATTTATTATATTATCTTTTTTTATATCCTCTCGTAATGTCACTGATTTCACACTTTCTTCAGCTTTTCTCTGTAGTGGGAACGCAGTATTTTCCCCTTCCCTTCCTAGGCGTTCCCTCCAGGAAGAGTGTTGGAGTTTTCCTGCTTGTTTTTTAGTCTATAACACTTTTCTATAACGTGTCCCTCTTTTTTGCAGTATCTACAGAACTTCCCTTGCTTCGCCTGTAATGTTTTAATTACTTCACAATTTTCGATTTTGTGACCTATTTTGTCACAAAATTGACATATTATTTGTTACTGTTGTTTTTGGAATAGCTCCTAAATTTGTATTTGTATTTTGTGCATTCTCCTCTTTTTTATCTTGTTTTACTGTTGTTCCCCTTGGTGGTGATCTTTCAATTTTACTGCATCTTCTAAATGCTAAATCTTCCAATGGTTCAGTTAATAAGTTTTTTAATTCCGGATTTTGTTGAATTTGTTGCCTTGTAATTCTTGTGTTTTCCGGTGTTCGTTTATCATCTTTTTTCTCGCTCATTTGAAACTCATATTTATCTACAATAGCCTTTTAATATATGTTTGAAAATGCCACTCTTGAACTTTCGTATTTGTAGTAGTCTAGTTTATATCTCAATCTTGCTTATACCGTGTCAATGTTCCCGTACTTCCGCTTAGCTTGCAATTCTCTCACGTTACTTAGCGCTCTACACGCAGCCAGCGTTCCTTACGTAAACCAAATGTCAGTAGGTTATTGTACCTGCTTTTATTCTATTTCACTTTGTAATATTTTTCTTCACACACTTTGTATTTGTAAAAATGATTTATTGTAATAATAAAATATTTGATATATATATATATATATATATATATATATTTTTGATTCAATATTGCACTTTTAAATAGTTTCTTTGCTAAGTATCTATCTATTTCAATAATATTTTATAATATAGGCATCAAAATCGCTTCTCAATTGTCTTTCAAATATGAATTATTTAAATTACTATACTTTTATTCAATATTTATTTTATTTATTCTTTATTTAAGTATCGGAACCAATTGTTACGTCCTGACTATTAGTTTTAATAATAATCAGCACGTAGTGATAGGTGTAATAAATGTATGAACCTTACCTTGTATAAATGAAAAGCAGCAACTGTAAATGTCCCCAGAGGGTGTTTGAGAATAATTAAATAAACACTGATTTTAACTTAAATAAGTAAATAACCTTTTTATTCAAATGAGATTATAATAACTTGTAAAGACACTTAAATACGAGTAATAATGTTTTAAGAAGATATCTTTTTTTTTAAGATGAAACTGTAATACGACACCAATTGTCGGACTGGCGCGCGGTACGGAGTTACATTAAAAACTGCTGGTAACTGCGAATGCAAGAGTTTATATAACTGTGCATTAACGCAGGATATTTTCAAACATTTCAAACACTGTATACAATATTTTCTTAAAACTAGCAAAGTCAATCAACAACGGAAAGTAGCGCTTGCTCACTACGTCATAATGTGCTGAGTATGAGCTTTGTTGCTCAACGCTTGCCGACCTACATATACATTGAAAATTCTTTAGTTTGGATTTCTGATCCTCGTTACCTAAATGCATGATCTCAATTAAAAAAAACTAGAAAGTTTAGGTCACACGACGTAACACATACATATACATTTTTATTTGCAAATTATCTATAGAATACTGTTTTTTTCAAAATCCAATTAAATCGTTTTTTTACGGTTGACATAGTGGCCCATTTCAAAAGTATTGTTACAAAAGAATTTCGCGATTTTTTTCAAAGAAATCGAGACTGCCGAACTTTTTTTATAGCAATTTTTTAGCGCCAGTAGTTTCGCGCCCGGCCGCTAGGCGGCAACACCCTCCCCATAGTAGGAGAGCGTCCTGGAAGGGATATAGAGGTGCCGGGCCGCTAAGGCATCATCAGATCTCTCCCCATCTCCCCCTCTCCGCTCAGATCCCGGATCTAGTGGAGGAGCTCGGTGCTTAGGCAACTTGAGTACCTTAGCAGAACGCGGAATAAATCTGATTTTTGCTTACAGATAATTATTTTGTAGTTATTTCGCTTCCCTCTCCTTCTCGCACTCAATCATATTTGTGAAAACATTTGTTCAAATTGTGGCAAAGGATTTAAACGTATTGACCATTTAAAGCTACATACTAAAACATTCCATCAAAATTAAGAAAAAGTAATTTTGAATATATTAATTGATGTCAAAAATATAAAATATATATAAATTAATAATATAAAAATAAGTAGATAGTATAGGCGGTTTCTGTACCACCCCCCCCCCGCCGCCGCCACTTGACCCATCGACTCACCTGTGCAGGTGAGAGAGCAAAGCTGCGCGTCCCCACCACTCAACCTGTGCAGGCGAGAAATAACTGGGAAAAAGGGCTTACTTTGATGAACTATTTTATTGTTACTGTTCAAAATAATGCCAGATCATTAACTGACCGTTACAAAAGTATAGAAAGTATATGGCGTCGATTATACGTGATATCTATAGGCGAAAATACAAAACAGTGTAAATGAATATAGAATACAATTGTCTTGTCCAACATATATAGCAGGAGCCCACTAAGGGTATATGTAAGTACTGTCATAATTAACTTAATTTAGTGCATTTGCAAAATATCATTTTTTTAATTATTTGATGACAGCATATCCCGGATAAAACAACCATTTCAAAAGAATAACTATAGAGGTTATGAAGGTGAAGAAGAACACTGTTTTCAGATTGTAATGAAAAAGCTGAGTAATCCCATGAAATTTAATTTAATTTAATATTTATTGAAATTTCTAATATATGTGTTTTTTTATTTCAGCTTATTCAAGCGTATATGAGCTTGGTCATCAAATTTAAATAGGTATATAAACTTCAGGAGATGTTTGTCTAGTTAGCTGGAATGAATATAAAAAAGTCTCAATAGGTATGATGAGTATAAGAATTTTTTATGTAATGCTTTAGAAAATTAATTGTTGATTTTCTCACTAATTACTTTTTTTTCAATTTCAGCTAGCTGTCCGTAATATTCCAGATAAACGCATCGATGCAATGGGCTGAAAATGTTTGTACACACACCGTAGTACTAGTTTCAGAATGAACGAAGGGATTTTGATTTAAACGGTAAGAAAGTGTTTAAAAAATGTAAATGTTACATAGTTATTAGAAAATAAGTTAAATGTTTATATTATTGATAGTTACAGTTAATTTTTTTTAACATTTATTGTATAAAAATCATTTTTTATTTTAGATTTTAGAGAGGTTTGGCCCCCACAATGCCCTTTGTTAGCGTTCGTTCAATCCACCATGTTTAAATCTTCGCTGACGTAAGACTTATTTATATTTATTGCTTTCTCCTAGAGGAAGCTTTGTAATAGTAAAATTTTCAGTTTAGCGAAAACTTTATAGAAACGTGTTTTTAGATATTAGAAGCTCGAATTACGTGTTTTTAGGAAATGTCCATATGGATGTGTGTATGTGTGTGTATATGTATACCGTGATATTCTGAAACTACTCAGTCAATATCAATCAAATTTGACATGCATATCTATTTTTAGATTCTGAATTCGGGAAAAACATTTACTTTAATTTTTCAATTACTTTTTTTATGGCGATTTTTCGATTTTCGAAAAACATTATTTTCCTTTTTTTTTCAATCATTGCATTGTTACAAACAATTCAGCTAAAATGCATTTAAAAGATAATAAAATGACCTATTTTCCCCCGATTGGTCCTCGGGATTGACCGCTCCACTCGGCATATAAAATGAAAAAGATGATTTTTTTTTACAATTCATATTTCTAAAACTTAACATCATAACCTCACGAAAAAAAATATATTGATGGATTACGTGTCAAACTTATTCCATTAAAATTTGAAATGATTTGACTACTTATTTTTTTACTAATAAATCGAAAACTGATAAAAATGATTTTTTTTTGAGTCTCTATTACGGGCGTAGAAAGGCCTTATTGCACGGCTAAGTTCTTTTCGCAGCTTATGAAAACGAATTATTAAAAAGATATTAAAATACAAATTCTTTGTCTCTCACCCTGTATACCCTGTATAACTGAAAATTATTATTTTTGTTAAACCTTATAACTCTCTAACGGAAACTCAGAATGTTGTGACAAAATTCATGGTTTTATGAGGTCTATTTGTGATATAAATTGCAATTCATTTTATTAAGATGATCCGGAGAAAAAGAAATACATTATTAAATTAATATACTTGAACGATTCATACGAACAAGGAACAATAGATTTGTTTGGATGAATTTGATTTTCATCGTCGATATGGCCCTTTACAAGGATTAGGCAAGTGATTTTGTTGGGCTAGACCTATAAGTACGATGGCCTCGCTGTGAGAGTCCCATTGTCTGCCTTTGCTGAGATAATATCTTCGTGCGCTAGTTTATAGTGAAATCTTTCGTCGCTTTATTCGACGACTTTTGCGACTTTCGGTGCGCTATCTTCGAAGCACTCAGGTTTCGCGAGAGCAAACTCTGCTCTTTTCGTTCGCCGCCTCCCGGTGTGGTGCGATCTTTTGCAAGACAGCTTTCTGGGTTTGTCAGTTACTCCGTGCAGTTTGTCAGTGTTCATTATGTCCTGCTCCAGGTAGTTATTCACTGTTTCACTACGTTCTTTTTTTGTTAGTTTTTCTTGTCACTCTGATACATCAGCGTTGTGTCATGGATCTGCTGAAATTCGATCTCCAGTTCTTGACCATCTTAGGAGGAGGTGGCTATGTGCCTCATCAGCTGACGGTAAGTACTGTGGTGTTCCGTGTATATTATTACTTGGCCTGCCCTCCCCATGTTTTCATTCTGGGTATGTGTGTGTTCTAGGGCTCTTCGTTATGTGGCCCTTTTGAGAATGACGAGGAGGGCTCCGAGGCTGAGGACGGGAGTGAAGATGAGGAGGTCATGGAACTTCCGGACGGGGTATGGAGGCTGGTGTATTCATTCGGTGTAGTACGTCTGAAGAGACTTTATAAAAATTCTCTGAAAGATAACTACACAACAATTTTTATTTTGCATCAAAATGTCCCAGAGACAATAAGTTTTCTTAAAAAATTTTTGATAAATATTATTTAATATGTTTGTTTGAAAGAAATTCTAATGTTAAAAAAATTTCTTTTTCAGGTGTAGAGTAGTATCTAATGCATTATGACATTAAGGGGACAAAACAGTCCTATTACCTGAAAAATAAAAAAACGTAAAATTAATATATAAATTAGATTTTATGAAAAGATGTTTTCTATAATAATAGTAGGTCAAATTACCTACAATTTGAGCCCTCATAGGCTTCATATTCGCCTACCTGATAGTGGTGACAGTACGTATACGTATCAAAGTATTTTGGCACTGCCCGTAAGATTCCAAGTGAACCGATGGATGAAATAGGCTCAAATTTTTTTACAATTTTTATACACCTGTTATTCTCATATGAATGATGTGATTTTGATTTGAATGCGTAGAAGTTGTTTTACAACCAAAATACTATATTCTTTACTAAATTTTACTACTAATTATTTTATGAAACAACTTCTACACATTCAAATCAAAATCACATCATTCATATAAGAATAACAGGTGTATAAAAATTGTAAAAAAATTTGAGCCTATTTCATCCATCGGTTCACTTGGAATCTTACGGGCAGTGCCAAAATACTTTGATACGTATACGTACTGTCACCACTATCAGGTAGGCGAATATGAAGCCTATGAGGGCTCAAATTGTAGGTAATTTGACCTACTATTGTTATACAAAACATCTCTTCATAAAATCAAAAATATATTAATTTTACTTTTTTTTATTTTTCAGGTAATAGGGCTGTTTTGTCCCGTTAAATAACGAAACACATATAGTCTCCAATAAAGTCAATTTACAAAGGAAAAATTAAATAGTTTCAATTCAATATCAGGCATCTCGAACCAAAAGAAATATTTAAATGAACGAGAGTGTTACAGTGTGAGGGTCGATAGTTTTGTTCTCCGTGAGGTGTTAAGCTCGCGGTTGCTGCGAAAATATTGGGGAGAAAAATAAAAATAGTAGATTATCAATGAATGCTTGATCTATTACTCGTAGGTGACAATAAATGAATAACTTATGAAAGAGAGAAATGCGTGTTCAAGTAGACTTGGAGTAATTATGTCTATAATTTTATGATCCCATAGCCTGTCATCCCCGGAATAAAACTGCCTGTCTAATGTTGGATCGAGGAGTAGAGATGAGTCAGCAGCGAGTAAGCGGCCGAGGCCCGCTTGCATCCCTTTTTATACCCACGCGTCGCTCTTAGTCGCACGATTGTCTGGAATCGTGGAAGGGGTATCGTGCTGAATCCGGCTTCGGTATGAGTCCGCGCTGTTGCTGTGCACGTATTTGGCGTCTCATGCGCGATTACGCTCTAACCAGCAACAGTATAGATATAACTCATCACACGTGACTGTGTTCTAAAATACTAATTGATTATACTAAGATATTGTATCTTAAAAAGAATTGAATTTTATTAATTTTATTGTTCTATAACATGTTAATAAAATAACGTGTTTGGCTAGTAATTAATTAAAATTATATGTACTAGAAGGGAGGGGGGGTAACCCCATGCTCGTTTTGCCTTAGGATTAGTAAAGTAGAATCGTTATCGCTGACCGGAAAACCACGGTGTGTCAGTCCCAACCTCAAATTCCAAATCTGACTTTACCATCAGACTGAAAATTCGATAATGGATAGACCCATGTATGGGGTGGAAATTTCGTTTATTTCTCATGAAAAGCCTCCCTTTACGAGATATCAAGGAAAAGCGGATTTCTATGCACTTCCTAGATCTCGGCATCAGTATCTCCAAATGTACATAACATAATTATTGTCAAATAACATCGTTACTCCTTGCCAGGTTTCTAGCAGGCACGGCATATAAAATATATGTCGCCAGTCATGGATTTCCAGCAAGATCCGTTTGCCTGAATCCAGCGATATTTAGAAATTATACTCGATATATTGCGAGGAACCAGGCAAAGATTTTATTAATCATCTTTCTCTCTATCACGCAGAGTCGAGTAAAACAAATAAATATAATAGCACACACGGTGCTGCGGCTCTATCCCTCTTTATATATTAAATAATCCTCAGAAACCTGGGCGAAATCAGAGGCTAGCTCCGCGCAACAGCTTCGAGATCAAAAAAGACAGAGAGTGTATGCATATTTAATAACATATAGTATGTAGAAGAGCCACGCTCTCGTATTTTATACGCATACATACGTTTATCATAGAGCACGTCGGCTCGAGCTTACAGGGAGAGAAATATCCAAACGCAATACAATCAGAAAAGCACCCGCCTCCATCAATGATTCAGCAATACAACAGTATTTCGCAAATACTGATCTAGCCTTGCAGCTCACGGTTTCGTCTATCATCGACCCTCGTGAGCAATCTCATCGCTGCGTCGAGCATCTTCATAGCCCGAGTCCACTCAAAACATCCACCTTGCCCACAGTTCGGTGCTGCAAGCTAGCAACATCAATCGCCGGTCCAAGGACAACTGTAGCAGCAGCAGAGCTTTGTTCAGCCGGGTGGCGCAACGTGCAGCAGCAGTAGCAGCACCAACAGCCTCCCAAGTAGAGGCATCTGCGCTATAACAGGCACGCGATCACGTTGCTCAAGCTAAATCGTCAAATAGGCCCAACCAGAAGCCGAGGAAAACAATGTTACGATTATGTGAGACCAACAGCACAACATCAAGTAGGAAATAAACTGACTACCGCAGAGGAAGGTAGAAGTGCGTGTGTATAATATTTACAAAAATGACTTATATATTTTATTTACGAATAATTAAGGGGAAATAATTGAGAGACACCAATTTAGGGGCACCAATTTAGGGGCACTAATTAAGGGGCACTAATTGAGGAGTACTAACTGAGGGACAAAATTTCAGAATCGGAGGCGGCGGCCAAAAAAGGTTTTTCTGGAATTATTAATTCTATAGGAGCGGTACATAAACGAGTTGAGACTTTATTTTTGGACTTTGTATCTCATATTTTTTATATAAAAATCTTCTTTTAACCATGATATGTACGGTCATGTGTTTCAAGAATGATTGACTCTATTATTTCATTATGAATCATTATTTTATATTGATTTTCTTGATTTCTTTTGTAGATGCAATCATTCTCCATCAAATATTGTTTTATACCTACCTTGTGATTCTTTGTACTTAAAGGGCTTTTTAGCCCGTTCGAGAAAAATAAATAAATAAATAATTAATTTGCAACGTTGTTTAAATTTTTATTTTGAGAATATTTTGTAATTATTTTATTTAAATATTCATCTGTTCGTTGCAAATTTGATAAACATTTGAATTTATCAATGAGATCTTTAGAAAATTTTGCTTCTTAATGCTAGCAATCATGATTTCTCCCGGTTTATTCTTTTCATCAGGATTATATATCGGGTGTCGACTTAGCATATCAGCTAACACGTTTTCTAAAATCCATCGACGAATACGATTATCGACGAATTTACACTTGAATAAAAAGATTAAAACTTTATGATCTGTTTTAATAAAAATGTTCACGGCTCGTAAATAAGTACTGAGTTTTTGCAGATTCCAAACGATAGCGAGTAATTCTTTTTCCGTAGTAAAATAAGTAAATTCAGCCGCTTTTAACGTACGGCTTATATATATAATAACACGCTCATCTCCTTTGCCGTCGATTTACGAAAGTGCACCGGCGATAGCAAAGTCAGACGCGTCACACCGTAAAAAGTATAGTTTGGAAGGATCACGATACGCGAGGCACACATCTTTTACAAACAGTACTTTTTCAAAGGCTTTCTGCTGACTGTCCCCTTACTCCAAGTTCTTTTGTTTGTCCTTTTTTAAAAATTCTAATAGAGAAATTAACTCATTAGAATGATTATTTAAAAATTTCATATAAAAGTGAATCGTTCCTAGAAATGTCTGTAATTGTTTCAAGTTTTTAGGAATGGGATATTTTTTAACTATGTCAATTTCATTCTCTTGTGACTTTATTCCCGTAGTTGAGAAAACAAACCCCAAAAATCGTGTTTCTTCTTTGAAAAATTCAGAATTTGTAAAGTTTAATGTAAAATTCCATTTTATCAAACTTTAAAATAGTTTGTCTAAATGTTTTAAGTGCTCAGTTCCACTTTTCGAAATGCATAGGAAATCGTCAACAAAATTCAAGATATAATCACCGAGATTTCTTGTTACCTGAAATCAACCTCGTATCAAAGCTGTGCTGCTTATTTTAGTACCGAAAGGAACTACTTCGAATTCGTATAATTTTCCCTCAAACATAAATACCGTGTATTGTTTACTTTCCTCACTAAGAGGTATTTCCCAAAAACTAGACGGTAAATCAAGGCTTGACATAACCTTTACTCCGTAGTAAAGTTGTAATAACTCCTCTATGTTTTGAGGTGATTTGATATCATTCTCAAACATTTCGTTAACTTTACGTGCATCTAAGCATAATCGTATTGAATTATCTTTTTTTATGACTGAGACGATTGGACTTATGAAATTATTACTAGACCGGAGTATAATTTTCCAATCTAATATAATTTTAATTTGTCATCTTATTTTATTTTTCATGTGCATATCAACTGGATATGGAGGTATAAAAAATGGTTCAGGATTCTTTACTTTTATTTTATATTCAAATGACATTAATCTTCCCGGCTTTCTACCGAATACATTACGTTATTATTGAATTAATATGTTCAGTCTATCGATCTGTTAGGTGATTGTGAGTCACCTAGCAATAGTAATTAATTCTTTGCGTGAGTTGATCTCGCGCACGCAACTATACAGCTACGGGAGGGACTCCACTCCTCGAGTCTCTCCTGGCTGTCGGCTAGATCCTTCTCTCTATTTAATACGCGGACTTGTATGTGATTAAGTTTCTTACCTTTTACTATTTCTGTCGTTATCTGATGATTCGTTGCTCTCTTTATTGGTCTTGGACCAAGGAAATTATTCACCCTATTTATGTGGAGAATAAGGATGAACACAAGTGACTTTGGAGATGAACTTGGCCTTATTTGGTCCTTTCTTTTATTATTGATTGGCTCAATCTTTATAATGTATATTTATACCCGTTAATTTCGAGAATAATAAATAATAAAAAATATAATAATTGATTCTTTTAAACAACTTTTAAACAAATATAAAACAAAGCAAAAAGAACTACTGAAAAATAATCGTCCGTTCGGCAGCTCGGCTCGAATCGGAGTGCCTGAGGTCGCGTGGCTTGGGGACGCTTCGGAAGTACATCCGGACCTCCCACGCGTCTCCAAGCTCCACTTCCCCATCTTGACGTCAGTGCGTCTGCACTCGTCGCACTCATTAGGCCTTACGGGACCTGTCGATGGTGCAAAGTTCAAGACTGCAGCGTGGCTTCGCACGTGCGGTCTTGAGCAGTGGAGGGGAAACTGTTTAGGTCAGCGAGATTCTTGGCTACCTGATACTTTTGTGGCCTTGAGTCTCGCTGTACTTTTTATGTGCGGAACTTTCTCGATTTCACATTCGAAATAATTGTTCGAATGTGAATATCGTAAAGTTGTCACATAACATCCTCCCCCCCTTGAAAACGTTTGTCGTCCTCGACAAACTTCGCGGGTCCTAAGGGTAGTGTGGTTCAGTTGGTGCTCCATGGCAAGTAAGGTTCAAAGGTGTGAATGTATCAGTTAAAGAGAAAAACCAAAATCTCAAATCAAGGACAAGGGCGAACGTGTTACATGGATGATGTGTTAGTGTGCATTTTGCTTCTATAGATATGGAGCAAGTTTTTATGACACGTAAGCGTGATGGTTCTACCAATCATTTGTTTAGTTTGGGTGCTGCCGTCATACCCTATACAAGATCTATATGTTTTTTATCTTGTTAGTTTATGCGTTTTCCCTTCTACATGTGCTTTACGTTCATTGGTCCTTTGCTCAGTTCGGCACAGTGTGTCCCGCACATGATCTATGTGATGTTTATCATGTGCGCGGCGTGTGACCTTTCGAATGAATCTCATTCTTTTATTTGCACAATGGGATGGGTTTGTTGGATAGGTTATTTCTTTCAAGTCCTTGATTTGGTGTTGAATAAAAAGAAGGTGAAGAAAGATATTGCACTTAATTCTGGCGGTTGCCACTTACTTGTTGCTGGATTATTTGGTCCCAGGGTCCTTTACAATCTATCTTAGTTTTTGTTTCATTAGTATTGTTAGTTTCCTATGCTTAATGTATTGCTTATTTTCTATTGTACAAATTGTATATGAATTGAAATTTTATTTGAATATTGTCATTTGTTAGTACTTATTTCTAAGGGTGTTATATCTTAGCTTAAAGTTTGACAATGTTTTATTTTGTGATATGGTTGGTGGGGTTTAGAGTTGAATGGTTCGGGTTTTGTTATAAAAGTACAAAAATATGATTTCCTTTATTATATCAATGAATCTTATAAGTAAATTGGTTTCTGTGGACGATGAAGTAGGTGAGATATCCATCAGTAGGTCCAGGATGGACTATTGTGTTGGAGTCCCATAACTGATGAGGCTTAACGTCTCAAAACGATCCAGCAGGTCTTCATCTTCGGCGTCTACCCTGTCTTCTTTGATTGGTACCAATGGTTCGTCGAGCATCAGGTCACCGTCAATGCTTTGGTCCAGTAATGATATTGGGTCGATTGAGCATGCCTCCTGTTCCGTTTTCTCGCTCAAGATGGTTTCGGCTCTGCTTGTCCATGGTGTGTGTTTGGCGGGGTCTCTATTAGTTTCTATTTTGTCCGTGTTGTTGGTAATGCAGCCATTGCATTCTTTTAGATGTTGGTCCCAATTTTTATACAGTATTGTTTGGTCACATGCTCTGTGCAGAAGCTTTGCATTTCCATTTTGGATCTTGCAGACCATTTGATGTTCTCTTTTCATCCTCGTATCAACCAATCGATGACAGACTGGATGTACCCTTCTGTATGGCTGTTGATCTCTCGCAAGATGTTTTGGGGTGGCCCATATCTGTCTGTAGAGATGGTTATGATGGTCCATAGCTTTCTGAGCATCACTGCGGTTGAAGTACTGTACAAAAGCTAGATATTTCTTATGAGGTTTTTCCTCATCTTGATGTTTTTGTACTAAAAATTTGATATGGTCCACTGGTCCAAATGTTGCGAATACTTTTACGAACTCTTCGTGGTCCATGGCTAAGGGTACTTGGGCGCAGAATCTTAGTCCTGCAGTGTCGTCTAAACGTCCGGTTATGATGCTGGGTTTGGGCACTGGCATCTGACTGGGTTTCATTGGCACCCCTGTGTCTGATGTGTCTTCTCCTGCTTCCTCTGGTTCCAGTGTTGATGAAATTCGTTCTTGATTTTCTGTTATAAAACGTGTGGCACTCTCATTATCTTTGGCGTCTTCGTATGTGGCTAATATTTTTGTTTTTCCGTCTTTGTTCGTGTAAACCAGCTCTATCCACACTGGTCCAAATTCTTTTAGATTTGCCAATAGATCGTGCGTGGGTCCTATTATTGTAATTGTCATTGTTTTGTTGTTTAGTTTTTTAAAGTGTGTGATTTGTGGCGTCATGTGTTTTGTGTCATTCTCTTCTGAGTGGGTACACTGTTGTATGAATTGTAGTTGCGTCTCCTGTGTGAACTGAGTTTCGACAGTTAGGCCTAAACCTTGTCTGTTCATGCATGGTGTCAGGACCGGAGCTTCGACCATGCCTTGGAGATTTCGTCCCAGTCCTTTTCCGCGTTGATATCCCATCTTCATCATCATTCTTTGGGACACCGACAAATTGGATTCCTGTGCAAGTTTTCTTTCTACTGTTGGTGGGATGTCATTTTCTTTGTCATGACCATCCATGCATTTCGTCGCATCTTCTCTTACATTCAGGGCTCTATTTTTCTGATGTTCTTTTTCATATACGACCATCAGTAAATATAGGTTTGGTGTTGTCGTAATGGTACATGTGATGTTGCAGGGTCCATAGCTTCTGAAGAGGTGAGTTATGGCCCGTTGGTCGCCTTGAGCTTTTGCCAGTATGCTCACTTTGTCCATCTCAGTGATGTCTAGTATGTTTATGCTGGTGTGGTCCATTTTGCTGGAACAATTCAAGTTGGTTTGAATTAATTTCGGTTCAGGTCCGATTTAAATATGGTACTTAATGTTTATTATTAGTGGTCATGTAACGATTACTAGGGTATGATACATGGTTTTGGGGTCCTTGTGCTTCGTATTAGATACGGTACGCACTTTGGATCTGATGTTGGCGCCTGTCTTTTTCTTTAATATTTTATTTTATGATGTGGGTACTTTTTCCTTTTTTTTTTTTTTTTTTTTTTTTTTATACATAGGTGTGAGGGTCCACATTGGATTTCCATATCTATACTTTAAAATTATTGAAATATTTATGATTGAGTGTGTCCTGTCCTAAAAAAAAAAATCGTGATTAGTTTACATTTATAAACGATATTGTCCCTTTTATTATTCTTTTTATTTATGTGATTTAGTCAGAATTCAGGTCAGAATCCATCTCGACGTCTCTTAGTTTGTCAATGTGCTTTCTGACCCTCTTTCCATTGGGGTATTCTAGAATTACGTTTTTCCGACCTACGAATTCTATAATTTTTAGTGGTTTATTTCTATATGAATCGAACTTATGGACGCGGGGTTCTTTAATTAATCTAGCATATCCGCCGACCTTTCCCTTGAAAGTTCTGACCTTTTTGTCATACCTTTCCTTAGTCCTAATTTTGTTGGTTATTTGAGTTTCTCCTGCTAAAAGTTTCATTTCTTCTAGTCTTAGTACTAGGTCTCGCATATAAACGCTATATGTTTTTAATTTCTCATCGGAGGGTATTCTCAAAGGGAAACGTGCTATCTTCCCATAGACCAATTCAAAGGGTGTAAAGTTCGTGGCTGCGTGTACACTGGTGTTATATGTGAAGGTTGCAAAGGGGGTTAGGTGGTCCCAATCATCGTATCTTTCAGAGTATATTCGGATGAACTCTATGAGTGGAGCGTGACTTCTCTCCAATGACCCATTTGTTTGAGGTCTATAGCCTGAGGTTGTTAGGTGATTTATCTTGAATAGCTTTAGTAGTGATTCCACTATACTTGATAAGAAACTGGTTCCTCGGTCTGAGAGTATGGCTTTCGGAGCTCCAAATTGGCAAATGAGATATTTCGCCAGTGCGTCAGCTATTGTCGTTGCATTGAGGTTTTTGATGGGTATTGCTATTAGGTACTTGGTTAAATTACACTGCATCGTTAAGAGATGACAGTTCCCTCTTGGTGTCATCTTCAATTTTCCCACTGTGTCAATTGATACTTTATCAAAAGCTTCTATTGGTGTGTCTGTGATGATCATTGGTTCTCTCGTCTTGAACCGTTCTATTTTCTGTTCTTGACAGTTTGCACATCTTCTGACGTAATTTTGAACGTCGTTTCTCATTCCTGGCCAATAGTATCGTTCCCTTAGTTTCTGGTACGTTTGGTTGATTCCTTTGTGTCCTCCTGTCAGGCTGTCGTGAAGGTGTCCGATTATTTCTTTCCTGTCCTCTTCGGCTGGTACTTCTGCTTTTCCGTAACACATTGTTACTTTTATTTCACTTTTGTGGAAATGTTCATGGAGTATTTCAATTATGGTTGGGGAGCCCATCTGGTCCAGAATGTCTCCTTTTCGTGCTACTCTGAAGCTCTTGATATTCCTATTGAGTAATATTTCTTTTAGGTTCTTGAGTCCTTGGTGTACATTCTCCAATTTTATTGTGTTGAAGTACTTGTGTTTCACTATTACAGTGAATATTTGATGTTTCTTGAAGGGAGTGACTAACACTTGTCCTGGTTTTGGCTTTTTGTTCTTTATTTTCATTAGATCGATGGCCCCTATTTCTTCTAGTAGTCTTGTAACGGACCACGTATTGTCACAATCCGCTGATAGGAAATGCACAATATTGTCCCGCTTATGTGTGAGGCATTCTCTCACGGTAATCATATTGTTGGGGATTCGCATGGCTTTTTCAGTGGTACGAGTTAAACTGCTTTCGGATTTTTGCTCGCTTTCTCGTGTGTCATGACCTTTATTTAGGGGCTCTAAACCTGGTGGGGTGGGTAGGAGAAAAGGCATTGTGGGTTCTGGTGGTTTCGAAAATCTTATATCTATGATGGAACCTTCTTCGGCTTCTATTTCGCTCAATATCCCTAACTTCTTGTGACTCTTTGACTTATTTCTGGGCGTACTGTTGGCGGTAGGGCTGTCACTTTTTATTGTAGGTGTGACTGATAATGTTTTTCTCACTGGTGGCAGCATTATATCGGTTACGCTTTCGACATCTGACTCATTTCCTGTGTCCTCTTGACCAGATGCTTCTTGTAGTTTCTGTCGTGCTCGTTTTATAAGAGTTTGCACACTTTCTCTCCAGACTTTGTCCACGTCGATTTCTTTCTCAAATCTTGGATCAGAGGTATAGATTGCTTCACGCACATCGTCAGGTACATTGTCATCGTCAGAGAAGTGTGAGGGTATATCCAGTTGTGTGTCTGCTTCAGTTGTTGACTCATTGATATCAACTTGTTTATCCATTTCATATTTTCTCATACTTTCTTCAAACTTTCTGCTAGCTTCTTCTACTTCTTGTTTCGTTAGGGTGGTTCTGGCTGATAGATTTTCTATAGATTCTTCATCTGCATTATCTTCACTTTGAGAAGCTTCTACTGCAGTCATGTCTATTGCGATGTTGCTTATAGTTTTATTCTGACTATCTTCTGAAGAAGATGTGTCGTCCTCGGGTACTTCTTGGGTTTCATCTTCTGTGGTTTCTGAGTCTGGTTGTCGTAACCCGCTGTATCTGGGGTCTGGTAGGGGTGGTTTATCCAGATCGCTGTCTTCATTAGCCGTTGACGATAGCCATGATCTCCTGGATGGGTTGACTGTCATTGAAACATCCGAATCTGTGTCAGACGAACTTCCTGGCACTTCTCGTGGTTTGATAGAAGTGGTCTCTGTTATGGCTATTTCAGGTTTTGTTGGCATCGCTGTATGCGTAGTTTTCTTTGTGCCAATGGGTTTGGACGTTTTGCTTGGTCCTCCTTGTTTGATATATTGTCCTACTGGGCTTTCTACCTGAGCACGTTTTGCTCTTGTCCTCTGCGCTACCACACTATGTTCCAGTTTGGGCGCTTCTTTATTTGTTTTCGCTCCTATGGGTCTACCTCTGCCTCTGGGTACTGTAGTCTTCTCCGATGCTGAGTGTGCTCTGTTGCGAAAACTAGTCTTCTGTGATGTTATTTTGCTCTTAGCCTTTTCTTGTTCTTGTTTCGCCTTTTCTTCTATTATCATCACCTTGATTCTAGGTAAATTTTTGTTTATTTCCTCTTCGGTGGTTTCTGGAGGGTTCCTTGAAAGCGCATCAGCATTTTTGTTTAGTTTTCCTGGTTTGTATTTGAAGGTATATTCATAGCCTGTGAACCTAAACATCCATCTCATTAACCTTTGTCCAGGGTCTTTTCTGCTATGCATCCAATTTAATGGTTCGTGATCAGACACCAAAGTGAACTTGCGACACAATAAGTATGGTCTAAACTGATGTAGAGCATATAGTACCGCTAAACACTCCTTTTCAGTGGTGGAGTAATTCCTTTCAGCTTTATTTAAAGCTCTAGACAAGTATTGGACTGGATGATCAAATCCATCCTTCTCTTGACTCAGGACTGCTCCGATCGCGTAGTCGGATGCATCTGTGGTTAGGGTGAATTCCTTATCAAAATCCGGGAATTGTAAGATGGGTTCTTCCATCAGGCATTGCTTGAGTTTTTGAAAGCTCTCATCGCATTGAGGGGTCCATTCAAACTTCACGTTTTTCTTTAATAGGTCATTCAGTGGTTTTGCTATTTTAGCAAAGTCTTTGATATATTTTCGGTAATATCCAAACATCCCCAGCACTTCTCTTATATTCTTGGCACTCTTGGGTGTGGCTAGTTTGGCTATTGCCGATACCTTTTCCGGGTTGGGTTCAACTCCTTTTGCGCTGATTATGTGTCCTAAAAATCCAACTTCTTTTCTGAAGAATTCAATCTTGTCAGGTTGCAAGACTAACTTTGCTTCTCTTAATCTTTCCATAAGATTTCGTATTCTCCTTTCATGGTCTTTTAAATTTTTACTGTACACTATGATGTCGTCCAAATACACTAACATTTCAATATTTTGTAGTCCTCTGAGAACCTTTTCCATAAGACGCTGAAAAGTCGCCGTAGCATTCTTCAGTCCTTCAGGCATTCTTGTGTACTCATAGTGTCCATTTATCGTTGTAAATGCTGTTTTATAACAATCTTCAGGAGCCATCGGTATTTGTTGGAAACCACTGGCTAAGTCAAATATCGAAAAATAGGTTGCTCCTCCCAGCTGATCCATTATGTCCGCAATATTGGGTAACGGGTATGCATCTCTGATAGTTTTCTTATTTAGCTCTCTGAAGTCAATTACCATGCGCCACCTTGGGTTCCCGTGACTATCTGGTTTCTTGGGTACTATCCAGATGGGTGAATTGCAAGGAGAATTGGACTCTCTTATAATTCTGTCTTTGAGTTTTTTGGCTACGCTTTCTCTTACAACTTGTTTGTGTTGAGGAGGATGTCTGTATTGCTTGGTGTTTATGGGTACATTATTTTCTAAATGTATATGATGTTCTATCATGTCGGTGCACGGGAGTCTGTCTCCTGGCAATAGAAATCGGTCCAGAAAATCTTCTATTATGTGGTTCACAATTTCTAATTCCTCTTTATTCAAATGGTTTCTTCTGATTGATGCTTTCACTCGTTCTAATCTTTTAATTTGGTCGACAATTGCATCTCCGTCAAAATCACTGTCTGTTTCTTGTAGAAAGTCTGGTCCAGTATCGAAAGGTATCAATTCTTTTGGATCTACTTCTATCATTACGTCTTGTTCACTTGTATTTATGGCCATCATTTTGCAGGTATTGTTTGCATTATAGACTACGCCTTCACCTAGAAATACATTGTCATTTCCCACGTCTATCCTAGGAATATAACCTTCCTTCAAGTCATTTTTGATTAGGTTAATTTGAACTACTTGTCTAGTTCTAGCCTTTATTACGTATTTTACTCTTTCCGTGGTGACATTTTCTTGATTCTCCATATTTTGTTCCCTACATTTGCTCTCCTCATCAATTTTGGTTCCCACCTTCAGCACTTCATTTGCTTGTTTGCATATATAACCTCTTCTTAGATTCCTTGGGTTATGTTCTTCTTCATGCCCTATGAATGGTATGGGATGCATCACATCACCACTTACCATGAGAGCATTCTTATGGTAGGAGATTACTGCTTCTTCCTTCTTTAGATAATTCCTTCCTAACATGCCATCTTGTTTAATGGGGAAATCATCCTGGATTATTTGAAATTTCACTGGGGTCCCTCTTATATCCAGGTACACTGATCCTGCCGTCCACACTGTTTGGTCGGTGATGCCTCCTAATTCTCTGGCATCTTCAATGCTTATTGGTAAGTCGTCGTGCAGAGCTCCGATTTTTACTAGATTAACCGTTGCGCCGTTGTCTATCATGAAGTCCAAATACGGTCGCTGTGTCCCTTCGGGTATCCTTATTCTTACAGCTGTTGCCTCTCCATCTTCCCAATTATAGTTTTCAGGTCCTTTACAGTTCGTGGAACACATCCTCGCGATTTCTCGGATTTGGTTAGTATCGCCATTACTGGGGCTTTTGTCTGATTTTCTTGCTGGTTTCTGGGATTCAAATCTCGATTTTGGTTGTATTCCTGCATCTGTCTCCGATAATTTGCTTTGTCCATGTTGCTCGGTGTTTGTTGATCGTTTTGTCTCGGGTACTTCTGACTTTGGCTCGTCATCTTGGGTTCGTGACGAGCCTGTTGGTAGTTTAAATTGTCCCTATCATTTTGGTTGTCATATCTGGGATTTTCATTGCGCCAATTGCTGGTGTTCCGTCTATCGGGTCGATTTTGCATACTTTCATATCTTCCTGTTTGTGGGTTGAATATTCGTTGACTCGCTCTGTAAGATTGATTATTATTTTCTCGCCAACGATTGTTCTCTTGTCGAGTGTCGTTGTAGTTCTGATTCTGGTGAAATCCATTTCCATAATTTGTATTGTTGTAACGATTTGCGTAGTTCGGATTTCTGTAATTATTCTCCTGGCAGCGGTTTTGTTGATAACCATTTGTTTGGCGGCGGTTGTTGGAATATTCATCACGTGGTGCATTCCTCGATCGATCTTGCATGTAAGCAATGTATTCAGGTTCTTCGTACTCGTATCGTTCCTCTATGTAACCGATATATTGAGGTTCCCTATGCTGAGTATTCCTGTATTGATCTTCGTCATTGTATCTTCTGTTATATCTGTGGTTCGTTCCCGTCCGTGGTTCACTATATAATCTGGGACTGTTGTAGCTATAAGTCCTGCCACGGTATGGTCTGGAGTCTGGTATTATTTTGGCCTCCATCCTCGTCTCTAGGCGTACAGCTTCTTCATAGGCTTCACGTAGTGTTCCCGGTTTGCTGTAGTCAACTCTTTCCGCTAAATTGGCAGGTAGGCCTTTTATGAATATATCCACTGCAAGTGATTTCAATGGGTCCATCATTTCTTTCCTATAACTATCGCCTTTTTCTTCTTGGAGTGCTGTCTTTGCACTGCCAAGCAAAACGTTGATTTCATCATAGAAATCACCAACGGTGTCATGTTCTCTCATCCTAATATTCTGAATTTTGTTATTAAAATAGCTAAAATTCCTTCCTGGTCCGAATCTCTGCTTCAGATGTGCTATGAGTTCTTCTACTGAGGTGATTTGTTTATTGATTAAACTCTTCTTCGCTGGTCCGGTGATTTTGTGTAAGGCATTCTGTAAGAACTGTGGTTGTATATCTTCACTCACTAAAGATGCTGCATTTCTTAAGTCTTGTATGTATTCTCTGAGACTTCTCTTGCCGTCAAAAGTTGGTATACCGCTTATGCAATTCATGAGCGCGAAGGTGTTTGCCATGCTATTCATCAGCATGAAATTGGAATCGGATGTATTCGCATTTGTTGTTCTAGCACCTCTGGCATTTGTTTCGTCGCCCAGATTCATCTTGAATGCTGTTTTGTGTATTTTTTTGTGAAAATTCTTCTTCTTCTTCTTTCAAAGGAAAAATAATTTATAATCGATTTAGGTGTTGGAATTGTTTATTCAAGCAGGCTATGGGTCGCTAAGTGTGGGTTTGGGGTCACCAGGAAATACTTCAAACTGGTTCAAGGACGAGTAAATGTGGTTTGGTGTCAAAAAAAAAATTAATTGGCTTTGTCTTTATTCGTTTCTTTCAAAGCAAACTCCATAAGTTCATTAAACTTTTTGCTTACTTCAGATTGAAAGTTTAAATTGTTCTCGAAAACTTTATTATGATTCGTGTTTATTCTATTATTTTCCCGATAATAATTGTGCAATTGATCATTTATTTCATGGAGTCTTTTCTCTAATGCTTTCTTTTCAAGCAATAATTTTTGCAAGAAATATTTTTTTCCTGATCTTTTCTTGTTAAATAATTTTTCTTTACCTGAAAAATTTTCTTCCTTCATGGGTTGTGTCTTATTGGATACAATGACCGCTGTTAAGCTGGTCCAAGGAGAGCCGCTACTCAGCTGACTCAGGATTCACAAGAGTAGTCGCTACTAAGCAGACCAAAGGATCAGGTTGCTACTGAGCAAACCTTAGGATATAGAGTGACCGCTGTTGAGCAGATCCAAGGAAAAGCCGCTGTCAAGCAGACTTATGAGGCTTATGATGAATAGTCGCTTTTGTAAGCAAACTAAAGGGAAAGGTAGAAAATTCGTCAGCCAATGAAGAATTCTTTGTAAAGTATATGAGTCTAAAATTATCTTAACAAATGTAAAAAAACTTCAATGAAAATCACTGCTACTCTTCTGATTTGAAACAAATGAAAATTTTGCACTTTCAAATCGAAATAATTCAATTAAGCAAGAATAGTCAAAAGAGCGAATTTATTATTTAAAACACCGACTTTTATTTCAACAATATGCAATAAACCCTCTTTGTAATAAATTAAAACAATTTAAAATTGTAAAATGCCCCAAGTTAATTTTATTGTCAAAAAAAAATTATTTATTTATTTAAATTGACACTTTGATAATTTATTTATAATAATTTGTTAATTCCTATTGTTAAACATCATTAATATGTGAATTTTACATGAACTGTACTTTGAATTTCGCGCGCGCTTTATACTGTTCCAAAATGGCCGCGATAGAGGTGCCGATTTACCAGTCCTACACCACTATAGTCTCCCTAGTGTCGCGTCTAGTTCCACGCCTGCGCTGGTGTCTGCTCTGAACAAACATGAAGCGTCGGCTGCTACACGCTATGTAATGCGCGTTTAACCTCCGCGCGCGCGTTGCGTGCTTTCTCACCGAAGTATTTGGCGTAAAACGCGTTATTCGTTGCCGAAACCCATAATCTGTGGATGATCTCGGTGGGACCTCCAATTTTTGTTAGGTGATTGTGAGTCACCTAGCAATAGTAATTAATTCTTTGCGTGAGTTGATCTCGCGCACGCAACTATACAGCTACGGGAGGGACTCCACTCCTCGAGTCTCTCCTGGCTGTCGGCTAGATCCTTCTCTCTATTTAATACGCGGACTTGTATGTGATTAAGTTTCTTACCTTTTACTATTTCTGTCGTTATCTGATGATTCGTTGCTCTCTTTATTGGTCTTGGACCAAGGAAATTATTCACCCTATTTATGTGGAGAATAAGGATGAACACAAGTGACTTTGGAGATGAACTTGGCCTTATTTGGTCCTTTCTTTTATTATTGATTGGCTCAATCTTTATAATGTATATTTATACCCGTTAATTTCGAGAATAATAAATAATAAAAAATATAATAATTGATTCTTTTAAACAACTTTTAAACAAATATAAAACAAAGCAAAAAGAACTACTGAAAAATAATCGTCCGTTCGGCAGCTCGGCTCGAATCGGAGTGCCTGAGGTCGCGTGGCTTGGGGACGCTTCGGAAGTACATCCGGACCTCCCACGCGTCTCCAAGCTCCACTTCCCCATCTTGACGTCAGTGCGTCTGCACTCGTCGCACTCATTAGGCCTTACGGGACCTGTCGATGGTGCAAAGTTCAAGACTGCAGCGTGGCTTCGCACGTGCGGTCTTGAGCAGTGGAGGGGAAACTGTTTAGGTCAGCGAGATTCTTGGCTACCTGATACTTTTGTGGCCTTGAGTCTCGCTGTACTTTTTATGTGCGGAACTTTCTCGATTTCACATTCGAAATAATTGTTCGAATGTGAATATCGTAAAGTTGTCACATAACACGATCATTTCAGGATTCTCTACTATACAGGATTTTATTTTGTCGTTGATTTCTGTATCAGTTATATCGTACGGATCAACTGAATTACGATCACTATGACGATAAATTAATTTATTTGAATAAAATGAGTGAGGATCAGCATCATCGGCTGTACCCTCCTCGATTATCTCTATATAGCGATGATCCATCTTTGATTCTAATAAACTTTTATTTTTATAAGATATCTTTTCTGTTTTGTTATCAATATGTATGGTAATTTCATCGTATTTAGTATCTATTAGAACGCCAAGTTCATTGGTCGCATCGATTCGATTCGCACTTTATCTTTTAAGTGTGTATTTTTTGGAACCTCAACTACATTCAATGTTTGAATATTCGGAGATTGTTTTTGAAAATTTGATCTATTTGTAAATTAGATTTATTATAATTCGATTAAAAACTAATAAATCGAAAAATTTTTCTTGAGTACTTGTATCTTGTGATCGAACTGTATACCGTATATCCCAATCAAAATTATTAGAAATTTTTCTGACAAGTTCGGCTTTGGAAAATTGTCCTTCAAGATCTTCCGCGAATCCTTATCATCTTGGATATCTGTGTTCCAAAACGAGCTTTAAACTTTGTTTTGAAATCCTGAAATGATCGTACAGACAACTGCGCGATATTAAACCATTGAGATGCTGCGTTCTCTAATCTATGTCCAATAATTAAAATTACTTCATCAGAGTCTACATTTGAAACGTCGATAAATTTCTTTAATTCCTTAAGGTATCGCATAGGTTTGTCTTTGACATCTGCCTTGTAACGAGACGTCAGTCTCGTGCAGAACAGGCGCAAAGCAGTCACACACATGGGCGAGCGAAGGGCGAACCCGCACGAAAACAAAGCGAGCACAAGCCGAATGTTCATGTATACCAACACGTGCTCGAGCACCGTGAATACAGCCGCGGGTAAAACCGACGACGGGAGCAAATCGCCGCACTCATACTAGCAAAGGGAACACACAAAGCGCTACACGGATACACACACACTACACTACCCACTCACCTCCAGAGGGCGTTGGCGCCAGCGACTGGGCTATATAAGCCCAGCCGCGACAGCACAGCAGGCAGTTCAGTTAGAGCTTCCGATCCAAGCGTTGCCGTAAGCACAAGACACCGTTGGGAGAGCGCTAATAGAACCATCGACATCTGGCCGTTTCGTGCGTACACGTGACGGCGCAGATATCCGAAATCACCGCACCGCTATCTGGATTACCGCTGTGAGCACACAGGGGGGTAATCCAGAGTCACTAAGTACCTGGAGGAGCACCTTCGTGAGCACACGTGGGGCAACTACAGGTACGAAAGCCACCGCCAACTACCGTTTTCTCCGTTTCCTCGTCCATATTGCCGCTGTGAGTACACAGGGTAATAGGAACCAGAAACCGACTGCAGAGACTTGCAGAATCGTGAGCACACGCCTCTGTCAGACTCTGCACGCCACTACACACACCTCCACCGTTCTGCCGTTCCGCTTACCTCTATGCGCACACAGGGCAAGAGAAACCGCGAGAAGCAGCCGCAATATCAGGTTGAGTCGTGCGCACACGTCTTAACCAGATCCTGTGAGACACAGACGAACACACATACAGACACCGTTTTGACGTAACTCCATTCCGCCTACCGCTGTGTGTACACAGGGTAGAAGGAAGCCGAGAACCGGCACAGAGACCGCGCAAGATCGTGCGCACACGTTCTTGTGAGGGCTCTGTGACTACAAACCCACACCCCGGTATTTCGCCGTTCCTACTGTCACTGTGCGTACACAGGACAATAGGGACAAACAAACAACCGCACTCGGGGACTTCAAAGCCGTGCACACACGACGGCGTTATAAATAAATATAAACCACTCAAACCAAATCAGAACGTAGTTGCTTTTAACCTACTTTTACCCTCTCCGAATCCTGGTCCGACTGACAATATCCGGCGCGAAGGAAACGCAACCGTTACACCCTTAAATAAAGGTGGCTTTATTTTAGGAGATTTTGTTGCTAAAGTGATTGTACCATCACCCATACCGATTGGCAAAGTTATGACACGAGAAGATGTGCGAATTTTATCTATATTTTTCGTTAGTTTTTCTAATTCGTCTTTAAGATTCTTCTTTTGTGTAGCTATACTCACTTTAATTGTAATTAAATCTCTGTCTAAATTTAACAAAGCATCTTGAAATTTAACATGATCAGTCTCGAGTTTCTTAATTTTCTTTTGATTCTCTGTTATAAGACCAACTACATTTTTGTTAAATGACGTTTTGTCGCTTATATAAAATGATTTTGTGAGTTCTCGCACGCGCACAGCTATACAGCTATGGGAGAGTTTAGACTCACTTAATCTTTCCTGATTGCCAATGTCATTTGTTTCTCTCTCTTTTTCTCTTTCATATAAAGGATAAAATTTCGCCTTACCTTGCCGTGGCTGGTCAAAAAGGGTGGCTTCTCTTTTTGTTTTGAAGTGTCTTTTAAGACCCTATTTGGTTTATTTTAAAGTTGATTTTGCGGGACCAATTTGAAATAACGTCTAAATATTCTAGATTATGCATTTTATTCAACAAACTATTCGATTCGAAATAATAAATGAAAATAAAATTTACAACTGATATTCAGCCAAACAAAAATTAGAAAAAGCAAAATTAAACTTGATAAAAATAGTAGACCAAACTGGAGCCCGGCTCGAGTCGGAGTACCGTGAGTTAGCGTGGCTTGGAGACTCTCGGAAGTATTTCCTGACCTCCCACGCGTCTCCAAACTCTACTTCCCCACGCTGACGTCACTGCGTCTACACTTGTCGTACTCATTAGGCCTTACGCGACCTGGCAACGGTGCAAGTGTTCAAACTGCAGCGTGGCTTTGCACGTGCGGTCTTGCGCAATGGAGCGGAAATTGTTTAGGTCAGCGAGATTCTTGGCTACCTGACACTTTTGTGGCCTTGACTCTCGCTGTACCTTTTATGTGTAGAACTTTCCCGATTTTATATTGGAAGTAATTCTTCGAATATAATTACAGGAAAGTTGTCACATAACAATTTTCTTTTATATTAGTTAAAGATGATATATTTTCATAAAAAGAATTCTTACTTAATTTAATTTCTTTTTCCAATTTTTCAGTTTCTTTTGAGACTGAGTACCGATTGATCCATAGAAATTTGAACATCTGGTGTTATAAAACCTATTTTTTCATTGATTGAATTTGTCACTTTGTTCTCAAGTGATTTTAAGTCCTCTTTATCTACTTTCTTATCCATAGATATTTCTATTTCATTTAATTTTTTCTTAATCTAAATATAATCTTCATTTAATACTGAATATTTTTTTTCATTTTCATCATGATTTTTCTCTAAATCGGCAAATTTAATTCGGAAATCCGATATCAAATCAATCTTATCGTCGGATCTTTCTAATAAATATTTTATTGAATCATGTACTGCTTGAGCCCATTCTGCACTTTTAGATGGATCGTCAATCATTATTTGATTTACATCATCCGATGTTATGACCGATTGTTCTGTAGAAATTAGTAATTGAGTTTGCCTACGCGTACTGGAAAGGAGAAATTGTGATTCAGCCATTTTTGGTATCAAGAAAATTCGCGTGAGGAAAAAATAGAAACATTAAAATTCTTTATGAATTCGCAATTGATTCGCGTATATCCGAATGCGTGATTTTAATATCAAAATTTGGACTAATTGTTTTATAGAATCAATTCTATTTTGAAACCAAACATCCTAGCAGGATCGCCATTGAAATACTCTCGCTTTTTTTAAATATGGTATTGAATTGAAACTATTGGATTCATTTATATATTTATTTGTTAATGATTATATGTGTTTAATCATTCAATGCCATAATGCATTAGATGCTACTCCACACCGGAAATAGAACTTATGTTTCATTTTTAAAATTTGAATTTCTTTTAAACGAACATAATGTTTGATATAATATTCTTTATCAAAAAATTCTAAGAAGACTTATTGCCTCTTAAACATTTTGTTGTTAAATAAAAATGTTGGTATAGTTATCTTTCAGAGAACTTGTTCAAATATTTCTGAAATAAAACTTCATATTTATTTAACCCGCAAGTCACTAGCGAAGGATGTATTGCCTTTGCTATGACTGGCGTCCAAAAATTTTGGAACTCTACTAACTTGGGAAGCGCATAAGCTCCGAACTTTTCGAGCTTTCGAGAGCAAGTGAAGTTAAGCGTGAGATGCGCCTCCTTATGTACAGTTGAGCGGGTCCGCGCCGAAGCTGTTGCCATCGCTGCTCTTACCCCTCCAGTTCCGCTGCTGAGCGCTGTACGCTGATTGGTTCGGCGCAGCTCCGCTCCGTAGAGGTAGTCTTGATAAAATTTTTGCTTTTTATACGAGCGCTCTCCAATGTCCGTGCTAGTAGTGTCCTTAACTTATACGCCCGTTGTCATTTATAAGACATGCTCTTATAATTTTATTTAGAGAACTTTTTCAATCTTTCTTATTATTTCTTTTTTTCTCGCATCGCATCGCATCGGAATTGTGGACGTTACAGTAGAAATATTAAGGTTTTTTAAACTTATATAAATTCTAGTAAATTATCACCGAGATATTTTACATAAACATCTCGACTATGTATCTCTATTTCAATTCTCTCCAATGTAGCCGCATCCTTCATTAGCAGTGATGACACTCTTCTCGGTAAGAATATATCAAAGCTGCTGTCCAAATCATCGACTATTTTCAATCAGAATCTCGTCTGACTATCATCCATCTATCGAGGTCAGCATAGCCGTCATGACTGACTCAGGGGTTACTCTCGTTTGAAGGTGTCCCTCGAGTTCTTCCTGTTGATACCTTGAGCAGCACCTTCATTGCTTACTGACAGGCGTCTACTATATCCTGGCCTCTTCCAGTTCTATAGTATTTCTTTCCAGTCTCCTAGTCCGATGATACACGCTACGGACGCTTTCCACCTCTTTATCCCACCAGTATGTTGGTGGTCGTATAGACGATCTCCTAAAAGTGTTGGCACAACCCTGATTAAGTAACTCTAACTAACTCTATGGTTAGTTCTTTTGTTACCCCACTCTACGGTCCATACGTTAAAATCGCCCACTATAATTCCTGGCTTTCTTCCTGCACCATCCTGTAAGAGTCGATCTAACAGTTTTTCGAACTGCTCGATTGGCGTGTTAGGTGAAACATAGTAGCTGTATAAGTGTATATCTGATACGTTCGTTCGTACAAAACCTTCCTTTCAGTCGTACTGATCAAGTAGATCCTGTGTTGTTTCTCAGTAGTTTAGTTTTAGCTGTACTATCTTCATTTTGTTTTCTTCTTTAATTCTTTGAATGCTGCTTGGTAGACTGGGCATGTATAACTACCGATTGCATGATCAATTTTCCATTCTGCGCCTCTTTCACAGCAGAGTATGCAGTTCGATTTGCTAGTACAATCTCTTGCTTTATGTTCTCCATTCTCACATTTATAGCAGAGGTTACTACGATCCTGTGCTACGGTGCAATTTTGTAACATCTAAGTGGGCGAGTACTCCTTTCCATCTTCCGTATTCTGCAGACTACCCAGCCTATCTTGATCTTCTGCTTAGCTATTATATGTCGAGTTGCTTCAAGGGGTAAAGCGTGGGTGAAAAACTGATTATATTTTAATTTTTTTAATTTTTTAATTTCATTATAACCAAAATGCTTTTTAATTAAAGTATACCTACTATGCATCAGTTTTACCAATAAAAATAACGTATATACCACTAGTCCTAATACATCTGAAATTACTCATAAATACCTGATTTTCTTTATTTTTAGCCAGTTATTACAGTATATCTCAGCACTCGGATAACTTAAATACCTCAAATTTTGAGAGGAGCTTCTAAATATGTAACTGCGTAGGCTGAGCGGAAGATATTTCTGAAAAATAACAATTTTCAATAATTAGTTGCTCTTTATAATATTAGTATTTATAGTAAATGTTACATATGTATGCATACGTAATATTCACTTTAGACTTATCTTTCTTAATTCTACTCCACTCAGATTGAGGAGTAAACTGTTTTGAAGCTCTCCTCCAAATTTTAAGTTGATTGGACATCCTGATCTTGAGATATCCTGCGGCAAAAGTCCTGAAAGCATAAAAACACAAAAACTGAGAAAAATGCATTTTGAGTTTCACTTAATCTTTGGTTATAGAAAGTATACTTACAATTTTTATATTGACTTTAGATATTTCTCTATTCAAAGATAGTGATGCTTTGATCAGTTGTACAAAGAAAATCAGTTAGCGTGATTAAATCTGATACAGCCTTGCAAGCCAGAAATTCTTAATCGTAATCGTGGAAAAAGCAAAGAAATGTCAAATAAAAATTTAAAAAATAACTAATTGCAGGAGCATATTCTGCGTACAATTTCCTATTAAAAAAGCTAATAAAAAATCAATTTTTTTGAAGTTTAAACCCATGCTTGACCCCGTAACTGGGATTTGGATAACCTCGGTCTGTGTGACTCCGTATGCCTTACGCAATGACTTTACTGTTATCTTCTTCAATGTGGATGCGTCGCTACTTTGGACTCTCGCCTTTCATCATATTCCTCCTCATCGAGGTTTTCCCCCTCCGTTTCCTGTCCTTGCGTTTAAGTCGCCGCACTATAGTACTTCCTCCCCCCCCCCCCAGCCATTTCTACCATTTCCTGTATCTCTTCTTAGCTTTCTCATACCACAAGTATGTTGAACCTATCCACCAATTTTCTCCTCTTATCCTATCATCACCCCCTATAAATTCTCCTCAACTCCCTCTCAATCATTCCATCTTTTCCTCTTTACTATTTTTCCTGACTGTCATCAACATTACTCCCTTCAGTGTACCTCTACTTCCCGCTTTTGCGCCCTTCTTACTTCTATCTCATATCCCTGTAGCCTTTTCCTTATTATCTGCTCTTCTCTGCTCTCTGCCCACATCTCTTGCAGGCAAATAACATCGAATTCCCGTAGAAATCTCCAGCCTTCCTCTTCCACTCCTTCAAGTCCTGCAACATTCCAGCTCAGTACTTTTACGCCCTCTTTTGTCTTTACCTTTCCCAGTTCTCTCTCCTTTTTCTTATTCTTGCCCTTTCCCTTCTCTTCTTTGAAAAAGCTTATTTTCGATATCCTTCCAGACATACTCCGTATCTACCACCATCAACTTGTTTCTCCCTACTTTCACTCGTTTTCCCTCTAGTCTCCACTTTATAGCCACTACGTTCAGCTTCTCTCTATTCCTCCTTTCTGCCCTTGTCATATCGTGTTTAATGAAGAAATCTGTCACTTTCAAATTGCTCCTTGCCTCCATTACTTTCTTCTTCTCTTCTCTGTCATTGCATTCTACTCCAATGACGATGTCAGTTTTGGAATAGATAGGAAGAAGGTCACTCTTCTGCTTCTATTTGATTTTAGCAAGGCGTTTGATACGGTGTGTCGTGTCAGGCTACTCGGAAAGCTATCCTTCTTCGGCTTCTCCACACAGGTTATCCGCTGGCTTGCATCTTACATATCAGGATGAGAACAGGCCGTCATTAGTGACAACAATATGCTTATACATACTCTCTTATGCGCACAAGAATAGATATACATTCTCTCTCTCGTTCTCTCCCTTTTTCCTCACTCTCTCTTTCACTTACAAACACACACTCCCTCTTTATTACAATAATAGAAATCTTCAAAAAAAAGTGTCTGAAACATAACAATTTTTTGTACCAAAAGTAACGTATAATAGCTATGTTATTACATCCTTCAATTTCGCAATGTATCCCGCAGAAATCGCCGAAGCTGTATTAAATTATCTGTTTTTTTATTAAGATCGCCACTTTTGTACCACGAATATTTGAAAAGATTTATATATCTGGGCAAAGATAACTGGTTGTGTACTAACATAATTCATTAAAATAACATTATCTGAAAATTGCCTAACGTAATTTTACCGAATTCGGCTATCTGCCTATGTACCCCGTACAAATGCAAAGTCCTCCTGCACTTTGCTCTTGCGAGATGCTGTACTCGCTCGTGTGGTCGCCTACCTGCGACGATGTCCCGGTGCTCAGTATGCACTACACTCCTGTGTAGTGCCCGCGGAGGCGGCGGTATTCGGCGGTTTAAATAGGACGAGGGATCGGGACGACGACCAAATGAACACACTACCGATTCTAATAAAAAGGCGTTTATTCAGTTAAGCAATCCGGCGTCCATGTTGCGCGTATTCGCATCGCGAGAAGGCCACAAAATATACCGGCTCAACGACTGGGGCCAAATGCCTCGCCAGTCGATCGCGCATAAAACAAAAGGAAATCAGACCCTACTTTTTGTCGCGATGATCCTTGTTGTACGCTGGCCAGGGAGTCCTCTGCTCGACCTTGCCGTATCCCTGGGCCGTGGTAGCTGTGGTTGCTGCGGTTGCTGCGGTTGCTGTCGTTGCTGATGTTGCTGCTCAAGATGCTGTCTTTGCTGCTAGGGCTGCTGTGTTGCGGTTGCTGCTAGGGCTGCTGTCTTTGCTGCTGCTGTATCCATAACTTTTGTCGCGCGTCGTTGCTACTGCTCGCGAGTGCGGTCAAAAGTTAACTGTCTCGAATTTCCCTCGAATTGCGAGATCTCTACCGGCCTTCCCGCACTTTGGCAGCCCGCGCCGACGTGCGCGTCTCGCCGCCCGTTACATACATACATCCCGTTACAATATATATATAATAATATATATATATATATATATATATATATATATTCACTTGTAGTCAGCTATCCCGATTTTGAAGCTTTTACGTGTTTTCTGATTTAAATAATTTCTAACCGAAATATATATACTCTGGTCGGAATTATAGACATTGTGAATGCCAATTGCTTACGCAGGCATTTTAACGTCAGCAATAAAGGAGTTTGTGCTAATATATAGAAAATATAACCAGAGTTATGGTAATATTTAATCTTTTAACACTAAATTTTACAGAGAACAACCCACACACACACATTCGCCACTGACATCAGCAGCGGACGATAAAGTACTTTATACCCGCTGCTGCGTGCCATAGCTCACCAGTCGGTCAACGACTACATTTGTCCTAAATTTTAGGTCAAACCAATTAGAACATCGTGCACGGTTTTCAAAAAAAAATATCATTTTAGACCAGTAATATAACTAATAACAGTAATATGACTTCTGATAACGTAATAATACAATTATTTAATTAATTTGATTTTTTACTTACATTAAAGAAATCGTTTTACTTTAACTAATAGGTATTAATATCAAAGCGGAAATCGTGCATCTGATAACTAATAATAAAAATTAAAAATAAATATAACAGTAATGAACTATTATTGCTATCTAAAATTACAAGCAGTTATAATTTTTAATAATTTAAACAATTGTTTTTACAAATAAAATGATTGAATCTTAATGAAGAAATAAAAAT
Organism: Muscidifurax raptorellus; assembly: GCA_020010945.3. Classification (NCBI taxonomy): domain Eukaryota; kingdom Metazoa; phylum Arthropoda; class Insecta; order Hymenoptera; family Pteromalidae; genus Muscidifurax; species Muscidifurax raptorellus. Next base: position 2,165,123 of record JAHUUD020000012.1, read on the forward strand.
CATGACATTGTTTTATCTCGATAAAATAAAAAGCTGTTAATGTTAAATTTAATAACAACAATAGTAACAACAACACAAATCGTAGCAGTAATAAAATACCACCGACTGCTATTGGTAGTATAACAAAAAATACTACAAGGTCATACAATAATAGTAATAACAGTTGTAATAGTAATAATAATAATAATGAAATTGATAATAACGCTGTTATCAATTGCAACTCTAGTAGTACAAACATTAACAGCACTTATAATAACATCGATAATATGAACAATGATGTTACAAGTGCTGAGGTATCCATTAAGGACAACCTTGCAGCCTCAACGCCACCCGTTGCCTCTAAGAAACCTAACTGCGATAGGAAACAGGTAGCCGGAGATTCGTTGATAGAATTAAGCACGCTACGCTTTTGCAATTTGCCACCGACCATGGTGGATCTGTTTACATCACAATTTGATCTAATTGAGATGGCAATGAGTGATCTTAGATCTCTTGTGGAGAGAAAACTTAGTACTGCTAATCAGTGGCCGGCCCCAGCGGTTGAAAAACCGTGTATTATTGATACTGTAGTAGATAAAGTGTCGTCATTTGAAAAAATAATAATCGAGCAAAATACTAAGGATGATGGTTTGCACAATGATCGCCTGCTCTTGTTTCAGGAAAATAGAGTGCTCAAGGATCAATTGAATAACTTAATGCAAAGCATTGAAAAGATTGTTGATATCGCAGAATCAAAGTGCATTGAGGACAGATCCAGCTCGGGACATGGTGGCAGTACCGAGGACATAGGTGTTCGTTGTACGGATGTCTCCCAAGTATTCGTATCACTCAGAAACTTGGATGCCTCTGCTTGTACTGCGGGAGATACGGTCGGAGATACTATTTAAAAAAATTCTATTAATGGCGTATGTGCCTCTGCGGATAATGAAGTTTCTCTAGGCGACTTTAAAATTTGTAAAAAAAGGACGGTCGCAATCCTTCAAACGGTCCTTCGACGGTTCGGCTGGATGGTGATGAAAACTCTGCTAAAATTATAGTTTCTAGAATATTTGATGGTTCGGAGGAAAAGCGTAGTGATGTGGCCCATGCTGTTCTCTGCACCATCTTGCCATCGGTCGTTAGGACCGATATTGTCTCCATGCGTCTGCTCCGGTCGAAAGGTAAAAGTGTGTGCACAGCAGAGAAGGCTGAACGATTGTCGCCGTGGATAGTTCGCTTATCGGATCGGTTGTTGATGGGAGACATCATGCGTACGAAGCATCATTTCACCGCCGTTTTAGCGGTACAAAACTGTATTTCTGCAAACGATGCAGTATCTTCATGTGACAAAGCGCGAAATACGGCTAATAATATTTGACTAGACGGATAAAAGGCTAAGGGAGCTGAGCTCGAGGGATTGACACCTGGTTTCTTAAATGCAACGTCCTTGAATAAACATATGGAAATGTTTCGTCAATTCATCGTAGGTGCTCGTCCCTTCTATCACTTGTTTGGTGGGGCTGAATCGCGTTTCGGGCAAAATGTTGATGATGTGTTTGCACAGGTTGATGGATACTCGGTCCTTCGACGGGGTAGGAATACTCAGGGAGGTGGAATGGCTCTTTATATCCATAATAGTTACAAGGCTACTCTGTTATGTTCATCCTCAACAATGACAGATGTTGGTAAACCGAGAATTCCTGAATATCTCATGTGTGCAGTAAAGAGAGGCAAATTACCCCCTGTTTATGTTGCTGTAATTTATAGACCACCGGGTATCTCTTTCACAGAGAATTCATGCTTGCTCAATAACTTGAGACTACATGCGGTTGACTTTGATCATCGCATACTAACGGGAGATCTGAACGCGATATGTTGTCGACGCCCCGGGATGCAAATTTCATCAGAGAGCTATCTTGTGAGCTGAATCTTCAGCTTATTGATCATGGCCCCACCCACCATGTTGCGGATTCTCGCACCTGGATTGATGTGATCTTTGTTGATGAGGGTGAGACAGTCTTGGCCAGGAATAACTTGATGGCGACCTTTCCGAGCGGGCACAACATCATTGACCTAACCATCCCTGTTCCTAGGTCCTCACCTACTACTTTGAACTCCTTTTATTTCGTAGATTTTAAATCTGTTGGGCAGGGTGAGCTTCTTTCTCTCCTTGAAACATTTGACTGGTAGACTGTCCTCTGTCCTGCTGAGCCATTAGAGAAAAAACTTGAAGCTCTGAGCCGAAATGTCTCAGAATCTTAAAGCAGTTTAAACCAAAGAGGAAGGGCCTGTCGCCATGGATCAACGTCAAGCTTCAAGAACTGTATAATGGACGTGATGCTGTTAGACGTCGGTTTCGTCGTACGCGTGACAATCGTCTGTGGACTGACTTTCAGTCTTCATTCAGAATAAAATCTCGAAGGCCTTGGATGGCGATCAAAACATCTGGAATGAGCTTCGTAATCTTGAGCTGTTGACTACGACTAGGGAGGAATTACATGGCTTTTCTCCAGATGATTTAAATACTCATTTTTCGGGCAGAGCGTGAGGAGGACTTGCATGCTGTCCTTCAACGGCCAGTGAAGATGGTCTTAAGTTTCGTAATGTAACGTTTTCTGATGTTATTCTGGCTGTTGCGCATTTTACATCACAGGCGAAAGGGGTAGACGGTATTCCTCAGGATATCATTGCAAAGTCTCTTCCGGTTCTGAGTCATCATCTGGTTACAATTTTTAACCTCTCTCTGTCAAATGGAGTTTTTTCTGCAGCATGGAAGAGGGCGTATCTGGTTCCTCTGAAGAAAAGAACAATCCCATCTGTTGCCTCGGACTTCCGTCCAATTGCTCTGCTGTGTTTCCTCGCCAAGGTACTTGAGAAAATCGTTCACGATCAGATATCGGAATACATCGATTCGAAGTAGCTTCTTGATTCCCATCAGACGGGCTTTCGCCCGTTCCATAGCACGCAGACGGCGCTTCTAAGCTTGACGGCTCACTACCAATCTTGGCGTACCACAGGGCTTGGTGTTGGGACCTCTGCTTTTCAGTTTGTACATAAACGATCTTCAGGATGTTTTGGCCAATTTTCAGGGGTCTAAGGGTTCACTATCAGACGGTGTTAGGTACTTGCTGTATGCGGATGACCTCCAAACATATACTCAGGTAGCTAGAGACCATCCTGTGGAGGGTGTGGATCGTGTATCGATGGTGGCGAGAGCTGTGTCGGCGTGGGCGACTGAGAATGCGCTCCGCCTTAACGTTAGCAAGACAAAAGCTGTGATATTTGGTTCGGAGTATAACATTAGTAAAATACAAAGTCTAGAGCTGCCCGGCATTGAGGTTGAAAGTAGCGTTTTCGTTCCAGTTCTTGACGTTGTGACTAACATTGGTGTTGTGATGGACTCGAGAATGACGTGGAAGCCGCAGGTTGATGCAGTTAGTCGTAAAGTAAATAGGGCTTTATAAAGTCTTAGTTCTTTCAGATGCTGCACAACTAAAGCGCTTCGTAAGCGGTTAGCTAGTGCTCTTGCGATCTCTCATCTGGATTATTGCCCTTTTGTTTACATGGATATCTCAGGGGAGCTTGAGTCTCGACTTCAGAGGCTGCAGAATTCTTGTATAAGATATATCTGTGGTGTTAGGAAGGACGAGCATATTTCCCCAAACAGAAAGAAATTGGGATAGATAACGGTTTAAGAGAGGAGAGAATTTTGCCGCGATAATACTGTACAAGGATATAGTTATGAGGCAGCCTCCATATCTTGCTGCCCTTTTTGAGAGAAACCAGTCTAGGACCTCGAGCAGGGACCCCAAAGAACTCATAGTCCCGAATTCGCGTACTGAGGCGAACAGCCACCGCACGAATGCGAAGCACTCCCGTGCTTTGCTTGTGCGGGATATTGAACTCGTTCATGTGGTCGCTTGCCTGCGACGATGCTCCGTTACTCAGAATGCACTACACTCCTGTATAATGTCTGCGGAGGCGGCGTGATATCATGTTTGACACTGATCGACGTACCATTAAAAACGATCCTCTTCTTTAGGTGTTTGGTTATGGTAGAACCGTTCGATCGCTTTACGGGAATACATTCAACGCATCGAGTAAACAGGTCTTCTAACAATCCCAGATCTGGCACCATAAACTCCGTGATTGGTCTCGCTTCTTTCTTGAGCGGTATACGCTGGTGATACGCATTACTGAGATCCAGTGTCGAGATATACTTCGCTTTCTGCAGTTTAGGTAGTATATCATCCATATTCGGCAAAGAATAAGCATCAGCTTTTGATAGCGCATTAACTTTTCGAAAGCCAACGCAGAAACGAAATTTCCCATTCGCTTTGCGTACCAAAATCACTGGGTTAGACCAACCACTCGTAGATGGTTCGATAATACCCGCCTCCAGCATCTCATGTACCTGGCGGTGCTTATCTTACTGCATCACCTTCGACAATGGGTAGTACTGCTTTATGGGCCTAGTAATACCAATGTCGATGTCATGCTAAATCAGCTGAGTGCGACCTAGCGCATTCGGCTTGGCTGGTTTCATCCTAGCCAAAAGTCTGTTCAGTCTAGCGTGTTCTTTATTCGTAATCTCTGCTAAATCTACAGAAGCTATATTGAGCACTCCCGTGACTCCAAGCGTTGCCAGCTGAAGCTGCACTATTTTCTTCTCGCGCTTCAAATATACCACTCCCTCGCTTGGGTCGTGTATTGCATCGAAGAGTCTGCCGAAGTTTGCCCCAACTAGGCAGCTCTCGACAGCATCTCGTATTATTGCTACAGTTACATCTCTCTGGACTCCCTCGACTTCAAACGGTAGGTCTACTGTACCCACAATCGTTGAAGTCTGTCCATTGGCGCATTGTGCTTGTCGACATTGGCACGGGCGTATCTTGCGCCCACAAGTGCTGGCTATTTGTAAACCTAGCGTGCCCATCACCGCTAACGTCGCTCCTAGAGCGCTCGCACTTGGAATTCTCAAATTCCAACTTTTACCCATTACCGTAACTCATCGCCATTCAGATTGGATTGCGTCTCCTTGCTAACCTTGACTAGCTTTTCGATCGTCCTATACAAATCATCAGGCGACGCCTGGTGCGCTAAACTTGCTCCAATCCCATGCCGCGCTCTCCTCAGAGATGTAGGGGCCTCACCTACGCATCCTTCTTGGTGTTTCCCGACTAGTGCTTGCAACCCCTCGCGATGTGCCCTTTTTGACCGCAATTGAAGCACTCCAAGTCGCCTTAGATGGTCGTTCTCTTCTTGCTGGGGCTTTTTGACTTATCCCCAGTCTTGCGACTTTCCCTTCGGGGCGAGCTAGTCTCCTTATCCTTCTTCTTCGGACTTTTTCTTCGCCCTCGGCTGGTACTGCGGTAAGCCCTTCACCGCTGTGACGACTTCGTCAGGGATTTATTTTGAAAAGCATTTCTAAATTGCTCGTCAACAGCCGCTACCTTGGCTTTGGCGCTGGAGGGACAGGGACCTGGCTTGTACGTCAACTCCGGCAACAATGAGGCTGTTGGAAGCGGAGGGGGCCTATATACCGACTCGCTCTCGATGGCGGCTTCTATCTCAGCAGGTGCTTCTAAAATCTGTTCCACAGTGCTGTAGTCCTTCCGCTGTAAAGTTCTGTTTATAGCAGGCAACATGTTGTGGTAGATCACATCAAGCTGCTGTGATACTCTAGGCCTCGGCAACATCCTGCGAATAATCCCCTGTAGGCACCAGATATACACACGTATCGACTCATCTGGTCCTTGTGTGCGTGCCTGTGCCTCTGCTTGAAGCCTCTGATGGTATCCCTGAGCTTTGCCGAACCATGTCTTGGCACACGCGCAAAACTCTTACCAGCTAGTCCATACTCCACTCTCATCAACAAGGTTTGACAACCACTCGTAGGCGTATCCGGTGAATACCTCTTGTAGCGCAGATAACATCTGTTCCTCTGTGAGATCGTTTAACCTCTACACTCCCTCCATCTTCTGAATGAAGTTCGGTTTCTTGAGACGCTATAAAACTATTTCGCGCAACAGCAGCGGCTATTTAATCTAAAAATTTAATAACGCGCTTCTGTGTATTGACAATACATGATAAATCTCTGCTTGCCTGTCTAGATTAAGCTAGCCTCTCAAAAAAAAAAAAATCTAACGCCTATACTCTAATAATTGTGGCGGAATTTTTTTTCGCTGCGTATATACAGGTAGACTCTATCACTAGCCAGCTGTGCTATTCTATACTCGCGCACACTCACACGCGCTCGAATACGCATATTATATCGCTTCTATTGTGATTCGGCGCCTGCACTTGCGCTATGTATTGTAGTGCGCACACACACTAGCAGTGCTCACACGTACTCTCTCGCCGAACGATGTCCGCACAGACGCTCCCACCAAGCGACTTGCATACACACTCTCCACGCGCTCACGTATACTCCCGTTACGCAGCTCGCTCACATACTCTACGCGCGCTCATGTACACTCCAACTACGTTGCGCACTCACACGCGCCGGCAGCTCTCGTACTCGGCGCTCACACACTACTATAGCGCGCACGGGTTCTCCTGCTATCTCACGCTGCTGCTCAGCCGACCAACGAACCGATGTTTGTTTTGATCGGCTCGGGGCTAATACAATGTTATATATCACGCCTAGGCCTTTTCGAACTCGCGGAAACTGAACCGTCTTTCCTCAAAATTCACTTATTTTTCACCGGATCGAGAATTCTCTATATCGAGCTCGTGCGCAATACTTTTTACTTTCCTATCCCGCGTATCCACACGTTTTGCGTGCCAGTTGTAACGAGGCGGTTTCTAGGCGTGAAACTGCCTAACATCCACCGTACAAATGCAAGGCACTCGTGCGCTTTGCTTGTGCGAGATGTTGAACTCGCTCGTGTGGTCGGCTTGCCTGCGACGGTGCTCCGGTGCTCAGAATGTACTAAACTCCTGTGTAATGCCCGCGAAGGCGGCGGTATTCGACAGCTTGTATAGGTAAGGGAATTGGGCGAATGATTAAACAAATGCCAAATGCCTCGCCAGCCGATCGTATGTAATTAAATATAAGTTTGACCCTACTTTTTCGATGCGATGATCCATGTCCTTTCTGCTGGCCAGGGAGTTTCCCTCTCGACCTCGCTATTGATGCTGGATTGCTGTTGCTGCTAATTATCCTTCGGAAGCGCGTGAAAACTTGACTACTCCCTCTCATGAACCAAAGTTAACTGATTTGAATTTTCCTCTAATAACGAGTCCCCTCTATTGGCCTTCCCGCGTTTTGGCTATCCGCGCCGACGTGCACGTCTCACCGCCCGTTATAATGACTCTCCCTGTATATATATATATATATATATACAGGGAGAGTCATTTTAATCTATGGATGGGAATTGTTCCAAAAGTAAGCGAGATACGAATAAATGTTTCGGCCAAAAGTTTTTCAGTATGGAGGGGGACATCGACCTGTCAAGGTCACTTTGACCTTGAAGGTCGTTTTCAAGGTTATTGCTCGAAAAAACCGTTTTTTCAAATGGGACCCCCTATTCTTTATTGTGGATTCGAAAAGAGCGAAAAATTTTAGGTAAAAAATAATTTACACAAAAATTTTATTCTGACCTTCACAAGGTCAAATTAAGGTCAAATGTGTAAAATCGCGAAATTTAGCTCATTTTCGCAGGAAAAAGGCTAGTCTTGTCACCGGATTCACGAGGAGCCGGAAACTGTATGTCAAAATTAATATAATTGAGTATTTTATTCTGACCTTGACAAGGTCGAATCAACGTTAAACATTAAAAACGTTGTCTTAAAAGCTGTTTCTTTTTAGATTCGTTGTTAAACAAATTTCAAACCGTAAAGGAATCAATGTTCATATCTTCTTGACATTGAAATTGAGGTTTCAAGATCATTCGAATGTCAAAGTTGTTAATTTGAATAGAAATAAATTCTCTTTTCTTCCCTTACTTTTAGCATTACCCAGAAACAACGGCGTGGACGTAGTAAGTTCTGTCTCCTTCGGGGTGCTGGATTAGCGTGAGTCCCCTTGCCTCTCACGATGGGATGCTGGATTAGCGTGAGTCCCCTTGCCTCTCACGATTAATGTAACTTACTAATTAACCATGGATTCAATGCTCGAAGTTACCTCCGTTTGCTTCAAGACACATACGTAAACGTCTTTCAAAACTGTCCACAGTACTTAGCAAAGTTGCTCTAGGGATGGCCGCGCAAGCTTGTCTAATTCGGTCAATAATGTCATCTTTATTGGTTGGCCTTTGTGCAAAAACAACATTTTTTAAGAATCCCCACAAGAAAAAGTCTGGCGATGTCATGTCTGGCGAGCTAGCGGGCCATTGAACTGGACCTCCTCGTCCAATCCACCTACCAGCATAGCGTTCATTTAAAAATTGTCGTACAATTCTAGCAAAATGTGGCGCAGCGCCGTCTTGTTGAAACCACATTCTCAATCTAGTTTCTAAATCGACATTTTCCAAAAGACCTGGTAAGTGATCTCTTAGCAATTCTAAATATGTGAATCTATCAACGTTTCTATCAAAAAAGTAGGGTCCAATAAGATAACCGTTAACTATCCCGCACCATACCATCAAACTCCATCGATTTTGATGGTCTACAGCTCTGTGCCAGTGGGGATTTACATCCGACCAGTAATGACAGTTGTGTCGATTTAACTGTCCGTCGCTTTCAAATATAGCTTCATCAGAAAAAAGCACATATCAGAAAAAGTGAGGATCATTATGTACCATCTGTAAAGCCCACTGGCAAAAATTAACACGAGCTATCAAGTGCTGTGCTCATAAAGCTTGCGTTAGAGTGATATGATAGGCATGGTAATGAACCGCTCTCAAAATTTTTGAGAATTGAATTGATATTGACCCACATTTAAGTACTCGTCAGATAGAAAGGGAAATCGGCATACCTCAAAAAACAGTTTCAAAAATTTTGAGTTAGACCTTGTCAAGGTCATAATAAAAAGGTCCAAAATATCAATTTTGACAAACAGTTTCCTGTTTCTTATCAATCCGGTGTCAAAACAAGCTTCTTCCTGCGAAAATGAGCTAAATTTCTCGATTTTACACATTTGACCTTAATTTGACCTTGTGAAGGTCAGAATAAAATTTTTGTGTACACTGTTACTTTTGGAACAATTCCCATCCATAGATTAAAATGACTCTCCCTGTATATATATATATATATATTGTAACGGGGTGGTTTCTAGGCGGCTAACTGCCGCGTACAAATGCAAAGTCCTTCTGCACTTTGCTTTTGCGAGATGCTGTACTCGCTCGTGTCGTCGCCTACCTGCGACGATGCCCCGGTGCTCAGTATGCACTACACTCCTGAAAGCTTACTTTTTATGTCATTTTCTTCCTTTTAGTATTATTGAATGTTTTAACTATATCTATTAAATTAAATGAAATTTTGGTTATCGTAATTAGAAAATTGTAAACAATGTCACAAATATTAATTTGCACAAATACTAATTTTAAATACATTATTTCTGTAGCTTACTGCAACACTGCTGTAAGTATTATTTTGATAAAATGATGTGAAGTTTTGATAAAATGATGAATGAATGAAATTTTTTCATCGCTGCATTTTTCATTGTAGCACGTTAAATGGTATTTTTAAATAGTTAATACAGGCTGTGTGGAGAAATCCATAATTCAAGAGCTTAGGTTAAATGATTTGTTTATAAAATAGTATATCGAGATCTGACGAAGCCATTGGCAGGGTCAGATGCGTAGTAAGGGGGTGTGCATAATACGCAGTTTTTCTTTTTAATAAGAAAGGTAAAAATAGAAAGAGGAATACAAAGTGAAAGAGGAGGGAATGGTGAGTAAAACAGGATAATAGGACAGGAAAGGGCGAGAAAGGGAGAAGGGAGAGAAGGAAGAGAAGGAGAAAGTGCAAGGAGGAGGTTAGGAAAGGTAGAAAAGGTCGAAGATAGGGGAGAGAGCGGCAAAGCCGCTGGCCATGAACTATAAAGAAGAGGAGACAGCAGAGGTGACGATAGGGAAGCAGGAACAGAGGAACGAAGAGGAACAGGAATTTAAGACTCCGAGCGGACTGAAACGGGAGCCGGAGAGAGAGATACAAACGGGCAGGCGAAAGCACGCCGTAGACAGGGAAAGGAAGAAGAAAGGGAAGCGGAGGGAAGAGGGGAGCGCTAAGGCAGCTGGTGCTCCCAGAGAGCTTCAAATTAGACAAAACGGAGAGGGGAAAAAGGAAAGAAAGGTCACCGGAGGAGAAAGAGGACAAGAAGAAAGAGAGAAAAGAAGACAGGAGGGAGAGAGACACGTTAGAAAGGAGGGGATTGACGGGGAGAATCCCGCCAAAGAAGGAGGAGGGAAGGGAAGGTGAGGACGAGGGATAGATGGAGAAATTCCAAGGAACGCTGGAAAGGATCCTGAAGACCTTGGAGGAGGAGAAGGAGGAAAGGAGAAAGGACAGGACAGAATGGGAAAGAAAATGGCTAGAAACGGAAGAAAGGATGAATAAGAAGCTAGAGGAGGTGAGAAGCCTAGTGCCGGAGGAGAAGAGGGAGAGGACAAGGGCGGAGGAGGAAAGGAGGAAAGAGAGAAGAGCGAGAAAGGAAAATGGAGGAGAAGATAAAGAAAATGGAGGAAGAGGCAAAACCTAGGCAGACAGAAAGAGGAGATCAGAGAGGGGGAAAGGGGTCAGAGGAAAGGGAGAAAGAGAAGAAGCAACTGAAGGAGTTAGAGTGGAGAATTAAGGAAGGGGAGAGAGAAAGGAAAAGGAACAATGTGGTGGTATCCGGGTTAAAAGAAGGAAAATGGGACAAAGCTAAGGTGGAAGAATGGGTAGATGAGAAGCTGGGGATTTCGGTAAAGGTGAAAAGGACGTGAGTCATCAGAGGAAAAGCCAAGAGCAAAATAGGAGTGGAATGTGAAAATAGAGAGGAGAAAGAGAAGATTATGGAGGAAAAGAGCAAGCTGAAAGGGACGGACTGCTTCATCGACCATGACTTGACGTGGCAAGAAAGGAGAAACAGAGAAAGGTTGAACAGGCTCGCAAGAGAATGGAGAAGCGAAGGAAAACCAGTGAAAGTAGGAAGAAACAAGTTAACGGTAGGAGACACGACGTACTTCTGGAACGAAAGAGAGGATAGGCTTTTTCGAGAAGGGGAGGCAAGATGGCGGTGAGAAGGAGAAAAGGGAAGAAAGGGGAAAAGGGAAAAGAAAGGAGAATCTGAAGGTGTTGTGCTGGAATGTGGCAGGACTGAAAGGAATAGAAGAGGAAGGATGGAGATACATATTACGATTTGACGTCATATGTCTACAGGAGACGTGGGCAGAGAGCGGTGAGGAGGAAAAAATAAGGAAGAGACTGAAGGGCTTCGAGACAGAGGTAAGAGAGGCGAAAAAGGGGGGGAGTAGAGGGAGATTAAAGGGAGGAATGATAATGGCAGTTAGGAAAGATAGGAAAGAGGACAAAGTTGAATGGTTGAGAGGAAGATCAGGAGAAGTCATAGGTGGCAAATGTAGTATAAAGCGGGAAAAGTGGTGGATAGGTTCAACATATATGAGGGAGGAGAAGGACAAGAACTATGAGGAAATAGAAAAGATGGTAGAAAGAGTGGGAGGGGAAAAGATACTCTGGGGCGGAGACTTAAACGCAAGAACAGGGCAAGAGGGGGGTATTTTAGATGAAAGGAAAGTGGAGGAAAAGAGGGAGTCAAAGGATATAGTAGTGAACAAAGAAGGGGAAGAGCTGCTAAATAGGCTAAAAGAGTGGGGGCTATCAATCCTAAATGGAAGTACAAAAGGGGATGAGGAAGGGGAACTCACGTACGTGGGGGCAACGGGGTGTTCGGTAATAGACTATCGGATAGTAAATGAGGAAGGCAGGAGAAAGGTAAAGTCACTGAAGGTAGAAAATAGAATGGAGTCAAACCATGGAGCATTAGAATTGGAATTAGAGACAGGGAGAAGTTCTGAAGGGTTTGAAGAGGAAATGAAAAGAACGGTGTGGACAGACGAGGCCATCCGGGTGTATAGAGGCTGGCTAGCTAAAGGGGGGGAAGCAAAAACATGGAGGGAATTAAAGATAAAAATAAGAAACGCGATTCAAACAAAGAGGGGGAGAAGAAAAAGGAGAGACGACAGCAGATGGTGGGATGAGGATTGCAGGAAGAAGAGGGCAGAAATGAAAAGGGCAAAAAAAGGGATAAAGAGGTGGGGAAAAGACAGGTTCACGCAGGCGAAAAGAGAGTTAAGGAGCATGTATAGGAAAAAGAAGGAGGAAGGGCTGAAGAAAGAACTAAGGGAGGCAAAGGAGGGCAGTTCAGGAAAAAAATTCTGGAGAATGGTGAAAAGGAGAAGGGAAGGCAAAAGGGAGCAGGCAGATAAAGGGATAGAAGATAAGAGTTGGATAGAGTTTCTTAAAGGGCAACTGGGGGAGAGAGAAACGCAGGAGAGAGGGAGAGATATGCTGGAAGAGTCGGGGAGTGAAGAGGAAGCAGAGGAGGGAGAGATAGAAGTAGAGGAAGTAAGGGAAATAATCAAGAAGCTAAAGGAAAAGAAAGCACCAGGAGAAGATGAAATCCAGAATAAGGCTTTGTTGGAAGATTTTGAGTTTTGCTGTGCGGATGTGTGTGTGTGTGTGTGTGTGTGTGTGTGTGTGTGTGTGTGTGTGATCGGCCAACGGTCGCCGCGTGTGTAAACACTCTATGTTCGTCAATATTTACATTTTGACTTTCCTTATCTACTTCCTTATGCGTAATGATATATAAGGCGAAAAACGATCGTTTAATCGTAGTATTATCCTAGCTCAGCTGACGCGCTAGCTAGATGCCTGCATAGCTGATTATTAAATGTCCAGAGAACGAGAATAAACTGTGTCAGTGGATTGTAGCAGCACGTAGTTGTGTTTTTTTTATTTTCCATATCCTTGACAGGCTTGGAAGCAGGGCGGAGGAAGGATTGCGGAGGAATTAACGGAGATACTGGGAAAGATATGGAAAGGAGAAGGATTGCCAGAAGAGTGGAGGAGAGGGAAGGTCACGTCAATCTACAAAAAAGGAGATAAGGGGGAGTGTAAGAACTATAGAGGAATCGCACTAATGGACACAGGATACAAAATATATGCGGAATTGATAAAGGGAAGATTGGAGAAGAAACTGGAAGAAGAGGGAAAGTGAAGTGACACGCAGATGGGATTTAGAAGAGGGAGAGGTACAACGGATGCTATATATGTGGTGAACAAGGCGGTGGAGCAAGAGCTAAGGAAGAAAGGAGGGAAAGTATACGCGTGCTTCGCGGACATGAAAGCAGCCTTTGACAAAGTAAACAGGGAAGAAGTGTGGAGTATGATGAGGAAGCTGGGTGTGACCAGAAGGATAAGGGAAAGGGTAAAGGAAATTTATGAGAAGACGGAATGTGAAGTAAGGATAGGGGAAAGGAATGTAGGCAGTTTTGAGACGCAGAAGAGAGTGAGACAGGGATGCCCGCTAAGTCCACTGCTGTTCAACGTGGCAATGGTAGACTTGGAAGGAGAAATGGGAAAGGTGCAAGACGGAGGAATAATACTAGGGAGAAGGAAAGTATGGTCAATCTCATATGCAGATGACGTAGTAATGCTCGCAACAAACGCGAGCGGGTTGAAACAAATGTTAAGAAGATACAAAGGATTCATCAAGAGAAAGGGATTGGAGCTGAACACAGAGAAAACGAAGATTATGATTTTCAGAAACGGAGGAAGAAGGAAGAGGGAAGAGAAATTTGAATGAGATGGAAAGGAGATAGAGGTGGTGGAAACATTTGAATACTTGGGATACACGATGAAAGAAAATGGGAAAGAGGAAGAACAGGTGAAGAAGGTGAAAGGAAGGGCAAATGCGCTGATAAGTACTCTGTGGGGCCTAGGAGAGGCAACGTTCAAGGACAGCTGGAAGATGAGGATGAAGCTGTTCGACGCTCTAGTGCAGAGTGCAATAGAATATGGGGCGGAGATATGGGGTTGAAAGGACAGGAGGAATTAGAGAAGATACAGAGAAGGTACATCAAATGGGTGCTGCACATAGATAGGACTACGCCGGCACATGTGATTCACTGGGAGACGAAAAGGTTCAAATTAGAGACAAGGACAAGGAAAAGGGCTGTTAGGTTTGAAAGGAAACTGAGGACGGCAAAAGGAAACACGTTACTAGGAGAATGCTGGAGGCTGCTGAAGAGAAAGGGAGAAAGGGGAGAATGGAAGGGAAGAGGGAAGGACGTGAGGAGAATGGAACTGGAGAAGTGCGGGATATCTGTGGCGGATTATACAAAAAGAATGGAGGAGGAAGAGGGAGTGGAGGAAGAAATAGAAAGGATAAACAAGGACACACAATGGCAGAAGTGGCGAGAGGAAATAACGGAGTCAATGTATGCGGGTGAGATAAGGGAGGTAATGATGGAGCAGGGAGAAATACCAGAGTACCTGATGGAAGTGGGAGAACACAGAAGAGGGGCGCTCAGCGTTACGGCAAGGTTCAGACTAGGGTGTGAGGCAAGAGGGAACAAATACTGGAAGAAGGAAGAAGAAAGGGTATGCAGGCTGTGCGGGAGAGAGGAGGAGACGCTTAAACACGTGTTCGAAGAATGTGTGGAGACGAAGATGGAGGGGAAAAAGTGGCAGGAAGCAGTCGGAGGGAGAAGAATGCAAGTGGGGAAGCTTTATAGCACTATATGGAAGAGGAAAAGTAAAGAAAGGTCGCAAGAATAAAGGAGAGGAAGGCAAGGAAGGAAGGAAAAGAAAGGACAAAGCAGAAAAGAGATTTGAAAAGCGCGCGCAAAGCATGCGGGGAATTCTGGGGAAAGTTCCTAGGAGGAGAGAGAGAAAGAAACTAGGAGGGTCGGTAAGGAAGGTAGGTGGAATCAGACGGAGGGAACAGGAAGAAGAAAGAGGAACGAGAGGAACAGAAAAAAAGCCAATAAAGATAAAAAGAAGATAAAAAGCTAAAGGCGACAAAAAGTAGGAGGGAGAAATGTCGAAGCATGAGAGAAGAGTGGAGAGAGAGATGTGGGACATGAAAGAGGAGATGAAGGAGTGGAGGGTGAAGTTTCAATTAGAGAGAGGGAGAAGAGAAGCGGCGGAGAGGAAAATGACGGATATGGAAGGTGATATGGAAATTTTGAAAGGAAAGCTGAGAGAGGAAAGAAGAGAGAGGGAGAAGATTCAGAGAGCAGTCAAGGAAATGAAGGGACTGGTAGAAAGACTAGAAGGAAAAGCAAGGAGAGAGGAGAGAAAAGGTATAGAAAGGGAAAGGGCTAAAGTGAAAAGTAAGGTTAGGATAGTGAACGCCAACAAAAGAAAGAGGACGGAGGGAGGAAGGAGCAAAGTAGGAGAGAGAGAAGTGACCATCCACAAAGGGACAAACTGGAATGAGAAGGAGGTACTGCAGGACTGGCTGGACGAAATCTTGGAGGGAACGAGCTGGGAGCTGGAGGAGACGGCGAACCAGGATACAAAAAAAATCATTTTTGCGGTAGAAGAGGAAATGGAGGAGATTTGGAAGAGGAGAGAGGAAATTAATGAAGGGGGAAAGGTGAGAATGGAGCAGTGGATGAGTTGGGAAGAGAGAAGGGCAAAGGAGGAAGCCATGGGGATAAGAGAGAGAAGAAGAGAGGAAGCAAAAAAGAATAGGGAGCTGCTGAGAAATGGGGATTTTAAGGTGAGAGTGGATGGGATTTTGTATGAGTGGAAGAAGGAGGAGGGAGGGATTAAAAGGGTAAGAGAGGAAGAGAAGAGTGAAGAAGAGGTGAGAGAGGAAAGGAGGAAGAAGGAAGAGTAGTAAGACAGAAAAGAAAAAAAAAGGAAGAAGCGTATTATGCACATGCACATGTATATATATGTTTAGAAAGTATTGTAAATACGAACGTATAAAACAATAAAGAATTATTATTATTATATAAAATAGTATATCATATTAAATCTGTTTTGATGCTAGATTTTTTAAACCTTAACAGTTTTTAAAGCTTTCTGCTACTATACTCAATATGCAATAAGAACTGAAAGTATACACTCAGTCACAACATTCATCTGCCGGAATAGTTTTTAAGAATCGTTTATGTTCTTAAGGTCTAATTAAAAAATATTTCTCTTACAAACCGACTGAGAAATATTTCTATATAAACGCAGGTATTTTGATTTTCAAGCCATGAAATAGTTTTCATATCGTAATAATTGATAAATATGTGGTGGAAATTTAAAGCAAAAAAGTATATAAAATCGAGAAAATCTGTAAATTTAATAATTATTACATATACAAAGAAAATTCTTAGTTACTTTAAAAAATTTTCAGTGTTTTTCATATTTTCAGTTCTTTTTTGACAATTTCAACGGGTTAGCAATTATTCACTGTAATTATTCGAGGAATTTTTCATCAGTATTATTATTTAATATGTGACTTATTTTAGTTAATTTTGATCTAAAAAGGTTGGGAACCATGCCAAACGATAAGTTATTGGAAACTATGGATTAATTTGAATGTATTTATTTACCTGGGCTAACTCTTTCACCTTTGTTTATATCTATTTATTTTGTGCAATATGGAGAGTGACTAATTTTATTAATATTATTTACTTTTTTACTATTGCATGACTAATCATCTATAGCGTTTTAATAAACTAAATACAAATTTTTTAAAGCGTATAATTTCGCTGCGGTTTTCCGCAATAATGATAAATATTCGTTAAAGCTTGATTAAAAATAAATTATACAATGGAAAACAAAAAG
This sequence comes from Muscidifurax raptorellus, assembly GCA_020010945.3. Taxonomy (NCBI): domain Eukaryota; kingdom Metazoa; phylum Arthropoda; class Insecta; order Hymenoptera; family Pteromalidae; genus Muscidifurax; species Muscidifurax raptorellus. The sequence continues at coordinate 2,181,842 of JAHUUD020000012.1, forward strand.
CATAGTTTAGAAAGTCTGAACATTTTTTTTAGAAAATATACATTTTTATTGCAAATAATAACGTTATTAAAGAACTTTATTGTTTTCAAGGAACCCTCAGAGTTTTCTTTACTTTATCTGCTTTTCTAGACAATTATCAAGTTTGCTTAATCTTTTGGCTTGATTCAATTTTCATTCAAATTTTTTAAAAATAGTTACCTACATAGCATGAAAATTCGTATAGAAATATTTCATAAAATATATCACAGAACCCCAGTGGAAATGAAAAATGTAAAAAACTGTGAAAAATTGTAAGGAAACATGAAAGAATGTAAAAAATAAAATTTTATATCAAAATTTGGAACATCGCTAATAAGAAAATTGTCATATTTTTTATTGTTTGTTTCCAAGATAACTACACAATTCTACTTTAAAATGAGTTTTTTTATGTACCGGTGGTTACTCTAGGATGTGGTTTTGTCAACAAAACCATGTCTAACAAAATATTGCCTTTTAACCCATTTTCAGACAGTATATAAAGTGCTCCTTATAAGAAAGCAATATATCTTAGAAGCGTATAAGATATTAGCTCAGGTGGTTAGACGTTTGACTGGCACGCTTAAGACCTGGGTTTGATCCTACCTTACCTACCATAGGTCACTTTTTTTTATTTTCAATTAATCGAAAAATGTTTTTATAAATGTGCAACAATGTGAAATAAAGTGTAATATATTCTGTAAATTAATTTTTCTTATTGTTCTAAAACTTGATGCTTTTCTTTAGTTTTTCACAATTATACACATTGCGACGGTACGTTGTCCGTCGCAAGGCCGCCTTTCTAAGAGATATCAATAATTGCGTTTTGCAATTATTAATTCGCGAAAATTGTGTTTTTATGTGAGTGGAAACCTCGGCGGAGGCAGTAGAGAAGAATCGAGAATTCCAGCAAAAAAAAAGAAGTAGCACCAAAAACAACGTCGCAGAGGCTTTTCGATGAAAATGGGAGATGGAAAGGATTCCTGGAATGGGTGTCGCGGGCGCGAACTTGTAACGCTGCTGCGACAGCGGATCGTATCTTGTACGAGAGAGAGTGAGAGAGAGAGAAAATATCGCGACATGCGCGGCAATGGCTCAGTCAATCGAGGAATCGAGTACGAAGGGACTCGTGGAGAGAGGGCAGCTCGCGGCAAAATAGACTGTTTTCAGACTACCACCAGACTCGCGGAGCTCGTCGATCTTCGTCGCACCGCGAGAGATTCGCGCTGATTGGCTGGTGAGAGAGAGAGCGGAGGAGAGCGCTCGAGTCGCGACGCGCGACCCGACACTGAGCATCAAGCTTTCGATTGAAACGGACGTGCGTGCAAGTTTTCCTTAAATATCCCTTGTTACCCCAAGAAGTGCGGTAAATTCATCTTGTTGTCCGGTGCATATCTCGCGTAAGCATTCTCGCCTATACGATCACTACGCAGCGATACGACGCGCATCAATCGAGAGATCGTGCGTGCTACAATTTGGGAGAACGATCCGACGGATGCTTGCATTCCGTGGTACACAGAGGACGAGAGTACCGAGAGCAGCCTACACGGGATCGCGAAAGCCTAAGGTATCTACTGTGCAGGAGGAAGATGAAGCGGGAGCCGCGGCGGTCAAAGATGTAGAGGTCGTTAAGAAGGGAGGAAAAAGTAAGGGTAAGAGTAAGGGGGTGAACAAACCTCAAAATAACACGGCACCAAACCATGCACCTGCGAGTGTTTCGAGAGAGGTTAGGCCACCGAACTCCCCGGTGGTGTCGCCGGGTAGAAATCTGCCAAATCGCGATAACCGAGGCGCGTAGCGACCAGGCGTGGCGAGTCTAGGGGGCTACGCGCGCTCGGGTAATTATAGTGGAGTGCGTGGACCAGGCGGAGCGGGAGAGGCGCAGGCAGGTGCACAAATAGGAGAATTCCAGGAGCTTGATATACGTGTCAAGCAGTCGGACACCGTTCGTCAGAATGTCCGGAAGTTATATGCTTCGTGTGTCGCGAGAAGGGACACACCAGTTGAGGGTGCCCAAGTCGCGCGAAGACGTCGCTTCCGGAGGTTTTAACTCACTCGTGTGTGTTTTGTCAAGGCTGCGAGAAGCCTAGAGTGAGTGTGAGGTCGTGTCCAAATTATGCGAAATTCTTCAAGGTGAACTGGGGAAACGGCTTGAGCGGGGGACAGCGATAAATATTGATCCCCACGAAGCAATCACCTCGAGAGGCGGATGTGTTAGTGAAGGGACTGAGAGTAATAAAAAGGAGGGAGTAGGTGAGAATAAGCGGCTAAATAGGAGAAAGTGGGCGGTTGTGTCGAATAAGAGTGAAAATTCGAAAAATCTGGTCGATGCGAGAGAACAGCACCGGTGTGGAGCGGTGTGAAACAAGAGAGAAGGTAGTGCGATTTAGCTTGGGAGTGCGATCAGCTGATTCTCCCCCTGCTTCCGAGACGGAGTCAGGGCAACCAGCGCACGAGGAGAACGAGTCAGCTGATGTACTCCCGAGAACAAAAGATCCGCTAGAACTGCGGCAGCGAGGGATAAAGCAACGTGGTCTTTGGCAACTTGATTCGAATAGCGTGTTCGCGAATTCGGTGCCAGGCGTAGGCGGCTACCCTGCGTGGACGGAAGACGAGTATTCGAAAAGGAGAATAGAGTCGTTGCGAGCACGAGTCTCGGCGCGCGAGGAAGAAATTCAAGCAGCTCCGATGCTATTAGATTCTAGCGACGATGAATAGCAAGCCTACGAGAAACTACCGAATATTGCAAAGGCCGTGAATGCATTAGAGGGAGAGTTTCAGTCAGATTCGGACATCGCGAGAAAGAGTCAACAGGCAAGGGCAACGAGAAAGGCACGTGAAAACGTGGGGATGGGAGAGGAGAACTCACAGCCGAATGAGAGTGTCGCGAACGAAGCGGAGGCTGAGAGTAATATAGAAGAAGGAGACGTTATCGTGGCTGGAGTGACCGCAAATAATAGGAATTATGTAAATTTAAGCGGTAATCGATCTCTAGCGTTGCTAGACCCAGGCGCGACTCTATCAATGATCTCGCCGCGTATAGCTGAGCCATATCAAGCGAGGCTGGAGCCTATCAACATGCGTGTGCGTACGGCAACCGGGAAAATAAGTAAAGTACAGGGAGTCATGCGCGCAACCGTAGAGATAGATACGCATGCGAGAGACATAGATTTTAAGGTTGTGCCCGACCTAGATCACGATGCGATTCTCGGGATGGATTTTTGCGAGAAATTTGATGTTGACATGAGACACGGGAAGAAGCTATGGCGTGTGTGTGAGGGGCCGTGGCATGGTTTTGTGTCGGTGACAAAGAATAAAAATACAGTTATTTTCGTGGAGTGCACAGGAATTTCGGAGGTAGATGATGAGCAGAGAAAAAGAGTACAGTGGGTAGTGGATAGAGTGCTTGCGGATCAGGCTGACGGTCCAGGGTTGACCTGGATGGCCGAGCACCATATTTTCGTAACAGATCCGACCCCGGTGAGACACCCGCGGGGTCGACGATCGCCAAGCGTGATGGAGTGGCATCCGATCCTATACATTAGTCGTCTCTTAAATCCGGCCGAGAAAAATTATACGGTGACGGAGAAGGAGGCCCTAGCGGTAGTCTGGGCTGTTAAAAAGCTACAACCGTACTTAGAGGGATATAAGTTTCACGTGATTACGGACCACGCCGCGCTGAAATGGTTATAGAATTTGCGAGATCCGACAGGGTGACTAGCGAGGTGGGTACTCGAGTCACAGCAGTGGGACTTTGAAATAGTGTTTCGAAAGGGGCGCTCAATCAATTCCCCGACGCGCTATCACGTGCTTATGAGTCAAAGGAGGTAGTTGCAAGTTATGGCGAGATCAAAGATGAGGAATATTTAAAATTATTAGGAGAAGTGGAGAAGTTTCCGAGAAAATACGCAAATTGGCGAGTTGAGGATGGAAGGCTGTATAATTAATAAAATGACCCGATGCTGGACCCAATCGTTGATCAAGATGAGTGTTGGCGATTGGTCGTTCCTGTGGAGCATCGCGAAGGGGTTATGGAGGAAGCGCATTGTACACCATCTACAGGACACTTGGGGGTCGAGAAAACGTATGATAGAGTAGCTCGTGAGTATTATTGGAAAGGATTTTATCATTACATCTATAACTTCGTGAGGGAGTGCGAAACTTGCAAGAGGTATAAGGTGCCACAGACAGGGAAACAGGGATTGTTAGGAAAGCGAATCGTGGAGAGGCTGTAGGTGGTTGTAGCGGCTGATTTGATGGAATTTCCTCCGAGTAAGTCGCAAAATAAATACTTGATCGTTTTTCAAGATTTATTTACGCGCTGGAAAAGCGGACGGAAAATCAGTTGCGCGAGCGTTCGAGGAGTTAATATTGTTTAGATGGGAGACGACCGAGTATTTCTTATCGGATAACGGGAAGGAGTTCGATAATAAATATCTGGAGGAGGTGTTGAAGGAATACGGGGTTAAATACGTGACTACGCCACCGTATCATCCGCAAGCGAATCCGGTAGAGAGAAGTAACCGTACGCTAAAAACGATGATAGCTAGCTTCGTTAAAGAGGATCACCGTAATTGGGACGTGCACGTGCACGAGTTTCGACACGCTGTCAACACGGCAGTGCAGTCGTCTTTTAAGGTCTCACGCGCGTTCTTAAATTACGGGAGACACCCGAAGCTGGTAGCTAGTCTGAGTAGGGGGATCGGGGAGAGAGCGGGAGTGAGTAGGATAGAACCGAAGGGGGACCAGATAGGACGCGTGTAGGAGAGTAGCGAAGGCAGACGTTTCAGAGTTGCGACGTTGGATACTTCGCCGAAACTCCCACAAACCGTGACCTGCGCCTGATTTACTTTTTAGTTTGCAGATCATCTCGATGGCGTGAAAGTTCGGCTTGTGCGGCCAGTCCAAGGCCGAGGAGGACGAGTTGGAGGAACGACTGCTGAACGGCATCGAGGAGGCTGCCAAAGTAGTGGAAATGGCAGGAGCGCCCTGGAGGAGCGGCAGAATGCTGCCACTACGACGCTGACCATCACCCAGCAACCGAGAGCTGGAATGGCACAGACGGCTGGGAGCTAATCTCCGTCACCCCTGGGAATGAACGTCGTGCCACCGTCGGCGGCAGCGGCCTGCGAGACGTCCACAGGCGCAGAATCCAGCAACGTCGTAGCAAATGTGGAGTGTGAGAGAGCGGTAGAGGGGTGGGAGAAGGAGGAACTGTCCGCAGGGGCCGATCCAGAGGAAGAAGACGAGGCTATTGTGGAGTTTGAGAGAGAGGGAGCTGCAGGAGAGGTGAGGATATACTTCCGTTCCTCATCGGGATCCTTGGAAATGATCGGCGGGGCGACGGAAGATCACTCAGACAAGCAGACCATTGCGCCACGATTGGAGACAGAGGTAGGGCATGAAGAAAGGCCACGCCACGAGAACAAACCGGAGATGGTAGGAGCCCCAAGAGAGAAAGAGCTGCCAAAAATCGTCTCCGTGGTTAAGTTGGCGAACCCTCTCGAGCTACCCAAAAACCTAGAGAAGAGCGCATAGTTGAGGCCGTAGGAGCTCCGAGATTGGTTCCAGAAGACAGAGGCGATAGCTTTGGATCACTACCTGGAAGAAGAATCTTCCCAGCCAGATTCAACGGCCGCAAGCAGGAGAGAAAGAAGTCCGGTAAAGCAGCAGCAAGTGGTAAGAATACCGTTTCTCGCTCAGCCCAAGCGCCGGGCTTCAGCTCCACCTGTGCTGCCGATTGATACGGCTGTGGAACCCATGGAGTGTGAGGACGATTGGGACAAGGACTCCGCGCCCACCCCGCAGGCGAGCGCTCCTGTCGTCCGGGGCTCACCGAGGAAGGAAGAGAGCCAGCAGCCGCGTCGGAGCCGGAACCACAGCGGCAGGAAGAATCGAAAGGAGCCAAATCCTCGTCGGCAGCTGACCAAGAAGGACTATTTCCCGAAGTACTTGGACTCTCGGGAGAGCTCGCCCGCCGGTCCGCCGATAAGCAGCTCGGCGCAGGAAAGCGACTTTTGGAGGCGAGACGGCGGTCGGAAGCCCTTCGAATTCCACGGAACATGCTCTCCGGCTAGTGTTAGCGGTGCGCCTGCTAGCACACGGAATTGGAGTCAAGGGAGTGAACGAGAGACGAGATACCCGGTCAAGACGGCGGGGGTGATGTTCGTCAAGCTGGTGCCGATCCCCACGGTGCCAACGCTCGACCCGCCACCGAAGTCTTACTTGAATTGTTGTCAGAAGGATCATCTCCTGCGTCATTGCCCAAGACCAACCCGCAGGACCTTCTGCTACAATTGTGGCAGGCATGGGGTGGATCTTACCTCATGCCCTCGCTGCGCAGAGCCTCACCGTAAATACATGGAGGAAAGGAGGGTATAGACCGACGCATCATAAACAGAAAGGAGTTGATGGCTTCGGAACGGAGCAAGAGGAGACATCCGGGAAATGATACGGCGGGCGAACCTCCCCCTGATGGGGGCAGCAGAAAGGAAGATTCAATGCACCGAGGAGAAAGTCGAGAGAGAAAGATCTGTCGGCGGGGGTCTCCACGACGTGACCGAGATTGGAGTGATCGTGATAGGAGAATCCGGGACGCACATTGGAGAGAAGAGGAAGAGCGAAGGAGACGGGAGGAAGCAATTCAGAGGGACTTGACTGCTCGAACCGCTACGCGCCGAGCAGAGGAGGCTAGAGTCAAAAAGGAGCGGAGAGAGGAGGAAGAGAGAAGACGAGCTGAAGACGCCCGCTTGGAGGCCTAAAAGCAGCGGGCCGAAGCAGCTCGCCATGAAGAAGAGCGTAGAAGAGAGGAAGCGTCAAAGGGGAGAAGTAGAGGGTTCCTGGAATGGGCGTCGCGGGCGCGAACTTGTAACGCTGCTGCGACAGCGGATCGTATCTTGTACGAGCAAGGGAGAGAGAGAAAATATCGCGACGTGCGCGGCAATGACGCAGCCAATCGAGGAATCGCGTACGAAGGGACTCGTGGAGAGAGGGAAGCTCGCGGCGAAATAGCCTGTTTTCAGACTACCAGCAGACTCACGGAGCTCGTCAATCTCCGTCGCACCGCAAGAGATTCGCGCTGATTGGCTGGTGAGAGAGAGAGAGCGGAGGAGAGCGCTCGAGTCGCGACGCGCGACTCAACACTGAGCATCAAGCTTTTGATCGAAACGGATGGGCGTGCGAGTTTTATTTATATTTATATTTATTTTATATATGTGTGTGTCGTACTGGTAAGTAAGGAAGCACTAATTCATCGCTCTGCTTTCTTTGCGCATTACTGATATTCTGTTCACTCCTCGGAGTATTTTCTTACAGCGGAAAGGACCCCCCGATTGGCTCTCATGCTGACGCTAAAAAATCACACTGTTGGTATTTTTTTTTATGAGCCTGGAGGGAATTTTCCGCCATGTACCGACAACATAACCTATAATTTTCGCCGCATCTATCGAGAGTCCAACTACGGAGAGTCCATCACATCGGGGAAGATCAACACTCGTCTTCCAGAGGGGACTTCTGGTCAATGGCACATCGCAGTTAAGGCAACTCCTCGTTCTGCGTTCATGGTTTTTTTTTTGTACTGTAACTTGAGGTCAGGCCTATATCCATATATATAAATATATATATATATATATATATATACCTCGCCGATAAGCGCGCGAAATCCTCGCGCCGCTGGACTCGATGTTTCATGCTTCGCTGCAAGGCGGCAACACCAGCGTCGTTATACGCGCATACGTTGGGCCCGCGCAATACGCGGGTGTTGCGCTGCGCGCGTGTTTTGAATATCGGAGCGCGCGAAATTTAAATTTTAAATTAATTTGGAACTTTAAATTTTAAATTCCAAATTGATCTAGTCACACTCTTAGTAGTGATTTGATTGCGCGTATATTATATTATATTATTCTAGTCTAACCTACAGTATTATTTGCACTTGTTTTTGTATTATTATTTTTATATTTTTATATTATTATTTTTACCAAAGATGTCGCGCACGTCATGCAAAAAGTGCAATAAAATTCTTCGGCTGAATACCAAGATGCGCAGATGTAAGGATTGTGATTTGCCCTATCATGATATTTGTCATGACTGGGTAACTCTGACAAGTGGCAAATTTGCTTGTCAGGAGTGTAGGACAAGAAAACTGCAAAAAAAGAAAAGCGATGCAGTTACTACTAGCATAGCTCCCATGTCGCAAAATAAGTCGTAAATACGATCAAAGCACGCAGTCCGCTCATAAGAGGTACCATAAATAGTAGTAGTAATACTAGTAATAATAGTGCAAATGATACTGCTGGTGTTAGTAACATTGGTACCGTTGACCCGGATATTATGGTTGTGAACACTCCCGATAGAGTACCCGACATGGATACTGCGAGCTTCAATGTTTCCGCGCCGATTATTAATGTACATAGTGATGTATCTGCGAAGCTAACAGCGTCAACGCCATCCTTGAGCGCCATTTCTAGGAGTGGTTCAATTGTGGATTCTGGTGGCATTCGGTATTGCTCACTGCCATCCTCCATGCTAGACCTCTTTGGTAATAGGTTTGACTTGCTAGAGAATGCAATCGACGGTCCGAAAGCTCTTCTCGTGGGGAGGCTCAGGGCCGCTAGCGTAGATTTGGCACCCTCCACAGCATTGGAGGAGTCGATCAACTGTCTGGTCGCCAGGGTTTCTTCGCTGGAAGAAACGATTGCTGAGCAGTCGTCTATGCTGGAGGGACTGCGCGGTGACCGTCTGTTGCTTCTACAGGAAAACTCAATCCTTAAATAGGACATTAAAAGCCTTATGTCCAAAATAACATCTATCGTTGATAGCGCGGATGGTGTTGCGGAAGACTCGCAAATCTTTGTCTCTCTTAGAGATTATGATAGGACCGTATGCCCGAACACGGCAGATATTAGTGTTAATAAAATAGTAGTGTTTGTTTAATTGACGGTAAGAACAATACAGATGCTGAGCAAATCTGCGATATTGCTTCTGACCTTGATGGGTCTCGATTGCGACACGACAAGCGGCGTCGGATTCGGGGTCCTCGTTTACGAAAGTTGCCGCGCCGGAGCTGAGTGGAGGCGTCTCCGTGAAGGAGACACTGGCTTGTGGTGAGGATTCAGCGGAAATAGTTATGACAAATATTAGTGATGGTTCCGATGCAATGTGTGCAGACATAGTATTTGCTGTCCTCACCACGGCCGTCCCTTCAATAGTGAGAGGAGATGTTGTATCCACGCGTCTGCTCAGACCTGGATCGAGGCTGAAGGCCGACGCGAGGGCGCATCGGCGTTCACCATGGGTAGTTTGTCTCTCTCATCGTGAGCTTGTGGATAAGATCATGCGTTCGAACACGAAGCACATCAACGTAACCTCTGAAGAAACGCGTGAAAGCCTTATTCAGAGTAGGATTTTTATTAATGAATATTTAAGCAAAGAGAATTTCAGTCGTTTTAACAATCTAAAACAGATTGCGTGCGGTTTGGAATTCAAATACACTTGGCATAGAGGCGATTCCTTACTAAGAGACAAGACGGTGGAAAAACGCACGAGTTTACTTCGGCAGCAGACCTGCATGCGTTGGGGAGATTGTTAAGACTGACGGGACTGTCGAGTCTGCAGCCAGAGAGGTTGCAAGGGCTACTGATGATGTACCCAAGCGGCCTTCAGTACAAGGTCCGGCGTTGGTCCCAGCTGGTCAGGCGTGACTAGGTCAGGGTAAGAGAGAGACGAACAGGGAGGTGCTTCGAGCGGGGTCCCTCAATGCAACCTCGCTGTATGCGCATATGGGCATGTTTCGACAGTTTCTGGAGGGCGCTTGCCCATCATATCACTTGTTTGGCGTGGCGGAGACGCGATTTGGTTCTGAGGTTGACGACGTGTTTGTCCAGGTTGATGGGTACTCCATTATGAGACAGGATAGGAATAAGCGTGGGGGTGGAGTCGCCCTTTACATCCGTAACGACGACAAAGACACTCTACTGTGTTACTCGCCAACGGAGGCGGAAGAAAAGCCGGGAACTCCGGAGTACTTAATCTGCAATGTGCGACAGGGTACCATGCCATCTGCATTTGTTGCGCTAATTTACCGTCCACCGGGTATCCCAGTCTCGGATGACTCTGATCTTATTAATGATCTACGCAGATACTCAGTGGACTACGAATGCAGTTGAATCTCAAATTTGTAGATAATGGCGCGACGCATATCATGTAGGAGATTCTCATACCTGGATTGATGTGATCCTAACCGACGAAGACAATGTGGTGCTGAATGCGAGCAACTCACTGGCGACCTTTCCAAGTAGGCATGATGTAATTGATGTTGAGATTGACTATCACACGGTTAAACCTCCAACTCTCAACGGGTTTGAATATAGGGATTTCAAGGGTATTGAAACGGAGGAACTTCTGTCCCTATTAGCCGCTTGTGATTGGTCGCCAGTTGGTTGCACTGGAAGTGGAGTTGACACACGACTAGAAAATCTTAGTCACATTATCATGAATGTCATTGACCAAATTGCTCCACTCAAACAATTTAGACCCAGAGGAAAAATGCTTCCTCCGTGGGTAGACTCAGACTTACGAGACTTGTACAATCGACGAGACGCAACACATAGACGGTATAAACGTACGAAACGGACACACCTATGGACGGAATATCAGACGTTAGCACAGGAGGCTGAAGAACGTACTGCGCTCGCGCGTGAGGCTTTTATTCAGAGCAGAATCTTTGATGCGCTTGATAACAATAAAAATGAAACACAATAAAAATGTGTGGAATGAATTGCGTAATCTGGGTTTGGTGTCTAAAGCTAAGAGCGACCTACACGGCTTCACACCATATCGAACTCTGAAGGCGAGGCAGACCTGGATGACATTGTGTCGATGGCTGGCGAGGGAGGATTTACTTTTCGTGACGTCACCCTTGCTGACGTCGTGCTTGCTGTAGCTCATTTCTCGTCTCAAGCAAAGGGGGAAGATGGAATTCCGCAGAACATCAGTGCGAAATCGTTACCCATTATAGGCCAACATTTAGTGACACTGTTTAATATATCGCTATCAACGGAAACTTTTCCGACGGCTTGGAAGAGAGCACACCTTGTGCCGCTTAAGAAGACACCAACTCCATCAGCAGTCTCGGACTTTCGTCCAATAGCCCTGTTGTGCTTTCTCTCCAAGGTTCTGGAAAAGTTGGTACACGACCAGATTGTTGAATTCTTGGAAGCGCAAAAAGTTTTTGACCCTCACCAGACTGGTTTTCGACGCAATAATTCAACGCAAACAGCACTGCTTAAACTCACAGAAGACATTAGGACGGGTATTGACAGTGATAAGCGCCTCCTGACAATTTTGCTACTGCTTGATTTCAGTAAAGCCTTTGACACTATTTCACCATCTAAACTCCTTCGCAAGCTGCTTGGAATGGGTTTCTCTAGGTTGACGGTCATGTGGGTTCGATCATTCATAACCGGACGTAATCAGAGAGTGGTTATCAGAACAGACGGGGAATCTGATTCGTTAACAACCAACCTTGGTATCCCGCAGGGCTCGATACTGGGGCCTCTTCTTTTCAGCTTGTACATCAATGATTTAAAAGATGTTTTGTATAAATTTAAAAGCCCACGGGGGTATTTGGATGAGGGTGTCACGCACCTGCTATACGCGGATGACCTGCAGGTATATACTCGGGTCACGAGGGATGATCTAGTTGGGATGGGGATGGGTCGCATGTCGGCTGTGGCGCGCTCTGTATCGGCATGGGCATCTGAGAAGGCGCTGCACCTCAACACAAAGAAAACGCAGGCAATCGTTTTCGGTTCCGAGCATAACATTAATCAGCTTTAGAGGCTAAAACCTGCAGGGTGTTGAGGTTCAGGAGGGTGTTTTCGTGCCCTTTGTCGATGTAGTAAAGAACCTTGGTGTGATCATAGACTCTAAACTTACATGGAAACCATAGGTGGATGCTGTTAGCCGCAAGGTTAACAGAGCCCTTTATGGGCTGAGATCTTTTAGGTCCTGCACCACTGAGGTTCTGCGCAAGCAGCTGGCCAGCGCCCTTGTCGTTTCTCACCTGGACTATTGCTCGGTGGTTTATCTAGATGTGTCGGAGGAGCTTCAGACGAGACTGCAGAGGTTACAGAATTCATGTGTGAGATATATTAGGGGTATTGGGTGGGGCGAGCGCATCACCCCTCACCGCAGCGAGCTGAACTGGTTGGATGTTAGTGATCGAAGAGCCAATTTCGCGGCGGTACTTGTATACAAGGCTTATTCTATGGGGCAGCCGCCATATCTTTCTGCCCTCTTCGAAAAAAACCAGTGCAGATCCTCGGCGAGGGTATCCAGGGAACTGGCCTTACCGAAGTCGCGCACAGAGATGGGCCTAAAATCGTTTCGAGTTTTTGGGGCGGGGCTGTGGAATTCGCTACCAGACAGCATAAAAACCTTGGCCTCGCTCTCGAGATTCAAAGTGGCTCTGCGTAGCCATCTAATGAATTTAAGCGAAAATCGAGCCTTACGACGAATTTGTATATAAGGCTGCATATTTGCTGCAATAGCTCTGTAAACGTTGTATTAGATGAATTGACTGTGATATTGACTGTGATACTGTAAATCACTGTGATTGACTAGAAAAGAATAAGGGCCTAGCGCGCAACTTGTTCTCTACAGAGCTTCTTACAAGAGCCAAAAAAATTGTACTGAGTGAACTTTGTAATGATTTATATTTTTTGACTTGCTCAAATAAAATTTATTCTATTCTATTCTATTAGTTTTCCTTAAATATCCTTTGTTCCTGAAGAAGTGCGGTAAATTCATCTTGTTGTCCGGTGCATATCTCGCGTAAGTATTCTCGCATATACGATCACTACGCAACGATTCGACGCGCATCAATCGGGAGATCGCGTGCGACATCCACGCGGAGTTAATTTCGTGCGAGAGCTGAAGGCGAGAAATGTGAGAGTCCGTGTGGCCACCGACCGGATCCAGAGGAAGAAGACGCGGCCAACTTCGAACGAGAGCACACGGATCCTGAGGAAGAAGACGGGGGCCAAGCCCGACGAGAGGAAGCTAAGGGTGGAAGAAGAAGACGAGCGGGTGCGTGGAAGGAAGCGAGGCGAGGTACAGCCCAGGAGCAGGATTGTGAGTTATCTTACTCAGGCGTGGATACGGTGAGAGGGTAGAGAGCATACGGAAGGTGAGGTTGTGATTGTGAGAGAGTGTGTGAGCAAGAGAGCGAGAGAAAGGAAAACGTGCGATAAAAACGCGAGTTAACCGTAAAAATTCGGCGAGGCGTGCGAGGATTGACGCGCGGGCCGGTTCCGAGAAAACCCAGGGGCCGCGCTTTGTGTTGACGTGCGAGCGCGAGATGGGAGGGAGATCGGGCGAGAGAGAGAGAGAGTCGCGTGGCGGCGAGGCTTTCCGAGCGCGGCGGTACAGGACGCTATCTTATCGACCACGTCAAGAGAGCGAGCGAGTGAGTAAGAGCGGGAGAGATAGCCCCGAGCCGAGCAGAGTGCGAGTGAAAAAGAGACAGAGAATTGCGAGCGGCGCATTGTGGCGCGTATTCAGAGTGTATAAAGATTGAGCAAATAAAGAAGAGTTTAACTGAAAATCGAGTGTTCATTATTCCAATCACTCCGAGTAACCCGACTTGGGGCGACCTAGCCTCCTCCGAAATCTTGAAAGTAGGGAATCGGAACATGAATAAATTATAGTGTCGCGGATTCGGGACCGAGAAGACGATAGAGAAATTCGTCCCTCGGGTTGGCCACGTCACAACATTTACGTTACAATGTTTCACTTTTGCACATGATTTATCCCAATTTTTCACATTTATCATTTCCGCTAGGATAATATTTGTGAAATATTTCTAAAATATTTCATGATGTGTGGGTATTAGTCTTTTTCGACAGTTCTCCATTTGTTTCAGTTTTTATTTTTGCCAGGAAAAAAACATGAATTGGCGTGTGGTACATGTTTTCGATGTATTTTTTCGCGTAGAATAAGATGGCGCTATTGATTTTATCATAGAACATAACCTTAAAGCAGTAGAACCAAAAATCACTGAAAAACACTAAAAAACACAATTTTTTGCGCCTAGCGCTTTCAACTTATCTTTTATGAAAAAAAGCAACATCACCTTCGTATTCTACGTGAAAAAATACATTGAAAATATATCTTACATATTGGAAATTGACGTTTGACTGTCCTTGAATGCTAAAGCATTAAATACGTAGGAACGAAAATTCATGTTTTTTGAAAAGTGAAACCGATTAAACACTTGCTAAATCAGATTTTATTGCTGAATTCATCGTTTTTGGGTAAAAGCAAGTGATTCCCGACACGGGAACCGGTATTCAAGCACTTTGGGAAATTAGCGCCACCCTAGTATGTATATATATATTGTAACGTGACGTCTGTGCCGCACGATACAAGCCTCGGACGCGGCAACGTCGCGAGAGACGTTTGGCTACCGCCGGAGCGGTTCGGCTCTGGTCGGCTGCCGATCTTGTGGCGCTGTCGGCAAGCACGCGTGCCGATAGAGACGTTCGAGCTTTTGAAGAAAGAGGAGGTTCCAAAAAAGCGCGAGGAAGGACAAAGATTTTCGGCCACGCTGCGTGTTCATTCCCGAGTCGGACTTCGCCACCACGAAGGAGGTCTTCTTCAACGGGTCCAAGCCGAGGAGGTCGACAGCCGAGCCCGACCAGCCACGCCACGAGATGCTACAGCGGCGTATTATAAGGTTGGTCAGTGCGTGCGCTGGAGAGTCGCGAGTTCGTTATCGCGTTTCCTTTGTCTAAACTCGACTCGTATCGCCGCGCTAGAACAGAGGCACGAGGCCAAGCCTCGTGCTCGCGAGGAAGCAGCTACCGCGGGGAAGGCAATGCTCGCTTTTCCCCAGTTTATTCGCTACCCACAGTGACTGAGCGAGATGTTGTCTCGCGCGCGCCGAGAACTGGGGTTCGCAAAAGTGCATCGGGATCCACTCTCGTTGACGATCGCGCGCTCCCGTCGTTCTCACCTCAGGGAATAGCTAGCGGCTCGTGGGGACAGCGATGGAGTCTCCGGGAGAATGATGTCTCCGCTGTTTCCCTGGAGAGTTTCTGCTACCGAAATTGGCTACCGTTTTCCCAAAAACATCTCCCGTACCCGCGCGCTACCGCAATTAGTAGGATAAGTGCTTAGGTTAATTTTAGGATAGTATCTCCCGTTTTCTCTCTTCGGTTAAATAAGGAATTAGGTTAGGTTCAGTTACGATTGGTAGGTCTGGGAGGCGGTGACCCGGCGACCAGAGGGGGAGCCAAGTACGCGTGGAATCGGGCCACATGGTGGCAATTGGGAGGTCGGAGCGTCCAGGCCTCGTTGAGGCGCGCGGCAGCAGGCGTACCGGAGTGCCAGGGTCGACAGACATCGGAGAGGCGGGGTCGGCGTCGGTCCGCACCGAGTGGACCCCCGGCAGTCCGTTGACGAGTGGATCGCGGCAGGGGGCCACGTCGGTGGGCGCGAGGGGGCGATCTGACGGATGGCGGAATGAAGGATAACCTCACGAGAAGGAGCCGACTGCGCTGCTTCCCGTTCACGTCGCCGAGGTCGCCGGGGTCCCGCGCGAAAGTACGGCAGGCGCGCCATTGCGTAGTTTTAAGTCGCAAATGGAATGTTGGGATGATGATTGTGTTTTGCGATGACAGAGTGATGTCAGGTTAATGATTGTAAATTAAGGAAGGAGGCGGTTGGATTGACGCGCGGCATGGCAGTCATTCTGGAAATAGATCGAGGGATCTCCGGCACCTCGGTGCCTGGCGCCCCGGGCTTTGGCAGCCCTGGGCTCATGCCGCATGCACGAAAAATCTACCGTTTCAATATATATATATATATATATATATATATATATATATATATATATATTATAGCGGGGTGAGACTGTCTACGAGAAAAGGAAAAACATAAGAGGAGACGCCGGGACCGAGAATCAATCTGGTGCTCCCGAGATCTCTAGAGATCTCTTATGCTCATTGATGTATGCCCCAGAAGTAATATTACATTCAACGCGTAATGCGTGAACTTTCAATAAGGCTACTGGCAAATCAGATTCGTGATTAATATTTTGCGGTAGTACGCGACTTGTGGAACCTAACAATTTTCCAATAGAATATTCTGGACGGAAATCAATTGATTAGCTACACTTGACCATGCAACGAAGGGTGTTATTGTTCGGCTTGAGTTTAATTGTTATACTTTTTGATGCTAGAGCCTCTTTCAGAGTCTTCTCAATTTCAGAGTCTTCGATTTCGTAGCTGCCTGTAGGCAAAATGATGACTTCATCTCCCACGTAAGACTTGTTATTGCCTCTATCTATGTTGGGTATCGAATTAAATGTGAGCACTTCCACAAGTCCATGAACGTAATTTTTACTTAGCGAGAGTTCAATCGGTGGAAAATATTGAGCTTGCAATACAGAAGATGTTTCAGATAGGTTCAGTATTAGTGAGTCTTCCATGACTATACGAACAATACTGAGTAAACCGGAATCTCAACCAATTCTTATATAGCATTCAAAAGAAATTTTAGACAAAGATTGTCCTTGACTCCGTTCACATTCCAGTATTCCATAAGATCCTGAGGTGGCTGTAAATCTCCAAAACTATCAAAATACACTACATTGTTGCCTCGTTTTCGATATGCGACCCAATGCGTGCCTGGACCACTTTCATTATCGAGATTGTCGATAGCTGATTCACAATAATGTGGTCCACTCGCTAGTAGTACATTTCGCATGTAAACACCTCGAAAATATGGATTTTTCAAGATACGTGCATATTTTATGAATTCAGCGTCAGTTAATGCACGTTGCGGTAATTTGAAGTTTTTTTCCTCAAACCTTGTCCATATGTTTTTAAATACATACTGTAGCCCTCTTTGTAAGGTCGCAGATATAGACCTCTGCCGAGCGCAATAGCTTCCATTGTTTTGTTATGTCTTTGACTTTCCTCAAGCTGTCATTTAGCAGCACTAGCATCGTTCACTGCTTTGGCGATACGTGCAGCGCCACCTGCTAATGCACCTGTTGCAGTCAAACCAGCAAATATCGGTATAAGGAATGGTAGAAATCCTCCAATTTTGGATGGGACTGGTAGCACACGTGGAATACGGACATTCTTCTTGCCTCCAGTTTTGTTTACAGCTTGACGAGCAGCCTACAGAGCGCTACGAATGACTGTGTGAGAGTTGTTGCTTGGAATAGCAGAAGTGGAAGCAGCTTTGATCACTTTGGCTAATGAAATAGATGGCTTCTTTTTCTTCTTCTGCTTCTTTATTTGCCTTTGAAGACTCATTCCAAACTTGGATTTTGCCTTCATGGTGCCTGCTATGGCGAGAGCAGCTGCTTTTTCTCCAACACCGGCGTCTGACGCCCGGACTCTCTTCCAAGCTTTTGCAGCCAAAATCTTATCTGCAGCGTTTCTTGCTTCAACGTTTTCTCGATTTTGTGAGTAGGCAATATCGTGCTCTTTACAAGCTCTATCAAGAGCATTGATTCCAGGATCTCCACGTGCTAGTCGTTTTATAAGTTTAGTACCCCGTCCACAGTACTGATATCCTGGAAGATGCAGCTCTACTGGAAGCTTGTTGATAAGTGTATTCAATACACCACGACCTCTGCGTCGTTTCTGCTTGTGTACGATCATGATGCACGAGAGGACAGCTCTCGACTGATCTTGATACATTATAAACGCGTTTTTTATAGCTGAAGTGACAGTTGCCCTTAGGCTGATGAAGCGTTCACATGGATTTACAGCAACAAAAAAATCAAGCTGCCAGTGTCGAATTTCGATACTCTAATAGAGCAGCAGAAAATGCAGAAAACGTCATGGAGAACTACTGCCTGACAATATTCGAGCAATATTCTGTGGACCATCAAATTGTGGCAAAACTAATACATTGCTCGCTCTCATAACACATCCCAATGGTCTCAAGTTTGAAAACGTGTACATCTATTACAAGTCACTGAAACAGCCCAAGTATAAGTTTCTCGAGCAGCTTTTACAACCTTTTCCCAGCATAGAGTACTTCCCTTTCAGTGAGCATGATGCAGTTGTGACACCTGACGACGTACTCCCTGATTCAATCATGGTTTTCGACGACGTCGCCTGCCAGAGACAGGACAACGCTAGAGCCTTCTTTTGCATGGGGAGACACAAAAACGTAGACTTTTTCTATCTCTGTCAGTTGTACGCTCACATTCCAAAACATGTGGTGCGTGATAACGTAAAGGTAGTTTTTCGCCAAGATGATGTAAATCTTAAACATATATACGATGATCATGTGAATTCTGATGTGACATATACAAACTTCGATGTCTCCGCTGTTTCCCTGGAGAGTTTCTGCTACCGAAATTGGCTACCGTTTTCCCAAAAACATCTCCCGTACCCGCGCGCTACCGCAATTAGTAGGATAAGTGCTTAGGTTAATTTTAGGATAGTATCTCCCGTTTTCTCTCTTCGGTTAAATAAGGAATTAGGTTAGGTTCAGTTACGATTGGTAGGTCTGGGAGGCGGTGACCCGGCGACCAGAGGGGGAGCCAAGTACGCGTGGAATCGGGCCACATGGTGGCAATTGGGAGGTCGGAGCGTCCAGGCCTCGTTGAGGCGCGCGGCAGCAGGCGTACCGGAGTGCCAGGGTCGACAGACATCGGAGAGGCGGGGTCGGCGTCGGTCCGCACCGAGTGGACCCCCGGCAGTCCGTTGACGAGTGGATCGCGGCAGGGGGCCACGTCGGTGGGCGCGAGGGGGCGATCTGACGGATGGCGGAATGAAGGATAACCTCACGAGAAGGAGCCGACTGCGCTGCTTCCCGTTCACGTCGCCGAGGTCGCCGGGGTCCCGCGCGAAAGTACGGCAGGCGCGCCATTGCGTAGTTTTAAGTCGCAAATGGAATGTTGGGATGATGATTGTGTTTTGCGATGACAGAGTGATGTCAGGTTAATGATTGTAAATTAAGGAAGGAGGCGGTTGGATTGACGCGCGGCATGGCAGTCATTCTGGAAATAGATCGAGGGATCTCCGGCACCTCGGTGCCTGGCGCCCCGGGCTTTGGCAGCCCTGGGCTCATGCCGCATGCACGAAAAATCTACCGTTTCAATATATATATATATATATATATATATATATATATATATATATTATAGCGGGGTGAGACTGTCTACGAGAAAAGGAAAAACATAAGAGGAGACGCCGGGACCGAGAATCAATCTGGTGCTCCCGAGATCTCTAGAGATCTCTTATGCTCATTGATGTATGCCCCAGAAGTAATATTACATTCAACGCGTAATGCGTGAACTTTCAATAAGGCTACTGGCAAATCAGATTCGTGATTAATATTTTGCGGTAGTACGCGACTTGTGGAACCTAACAATTTTCCAATAGAATATTCTGGACGGAAATCAATTGATTAGCTACACTTGACCATGCAACGAAGGGTGTTATTGTTCGGCTTGAGTTTAATTGTTATACTTTTTGATGCTAGAGCCTCTTTCAGAGTCTTCTCAATTTCAGAGTCTTCGATTTCGTAGCTGCCTGTAGGCAAAATGATGACTTCATCTCCCACGTAAGACTTGTTATTGCCTCTATCTATGTTGGGTATCGAATTAAATGTGAGCACTTCCACAAGTCCATGAACGTAATTTTTACTTAGCGAGAGTTCAATCGGTGGAAAATATTGAGCTTGCAATACAGAAGATGTTTCAGATAGGTTCAGTATTAGTGAGTCTTCCATGACTATACGAACAATACTGAGTAAACCGGAATCTCAACCAATTCTTATATAGCATTCAAAAGAAATTTTAGACAAAGATTGTCCTTGACTCCGTTCACATTCCAGTATTCCATAAGATCCTGAGGTGGCTGTAAATCTCCAAAACTATCAAAATACACTACATTGTTGCCTCGTTTTCGATATGCGACCCAATGCGTGCCTGGACCACTTTCATTATCGAGATTGTCGATAGCTGATTCACAATAATGTGGTCCACTCGCTAGTAGTACATTTCGCATGTAAACACCTCGAAAATATGGATTTTTCAAGATACGTGCATATTTTATGAATTCAGCGTCAGTTAATGCACGTTGCGGTAATTTGAAGTTTTTTTCCTCAAACCTTGTCCATATGTTTTTAAATACATACTGTAGCCCTCTTTGTAAGGTCGCAGATATAGACCTCTGCCGAGCGCAATAGCTTCCATTGTTTTGTTATGTCTTTGACTTTCCTCAAGCTGTCATTTAGCAGCACTAGCATCGTTCACTGCTTTGGCGATACGTGCAGCGCCACCTGCTAATGCACCTGTTGCAGTCAAACCAGCAAATATCGGTATAAGGAATGGTAGAAATCCTCCAATTTTGGATGGGACTGGTAGCACACGTGGAATACGGACATTCTTCTTGCCTCCAGTTTTGTTTACAGCTTGACGAGCAGCCTACAGAGCGCTACGAATGACTGTGTGAGAGTTGTTGCTTGGAATAGCAGAAGTGGAAGCAGCTTTGATCACTTTGGCTAATGAAATAGATGGCTTCTTTTTCTTCTTCTGCTTCTTTATTTGCCTTTGAAGACTCATTCCAAACTTGGATTTTGCCTTCATGGTGCCTGCTATGGCGAGAGCAGCTGCTTTTTCTCCAACACCGGCGTCTGACGCCCGGACTCTCTTCCAAGCTTTTGCAGCCAAAATCTTATCTGCAGCGTTTCTTGCTTCAACGTTTTCTCGATTTTGTGAGTAGGCAATATCGTGCTCTTTACAAGCTCTATCAAGAGCATTGATTCCAGGATCTCCACGTGCTAGTCGTTTTATAAGTTTAGTACCCCGTCCACAGTACTGATATCCTGGAAGATGCAGCTCTACTGGAAGCTTGTTGATAAGTGTATTCAATACACCACGACCTCTGCGTCGTTTCTGCTTGTGTACGATCATGATGCACGAGAGGACAGCTCTCGACTGATCTTGATACATTATAAACGCGTTTTTTATAGCTGAAGTGACAGTTGCCCTTAGGCTGATGAAGCGTTCACATGGATTTACAGCAACAAAAAAATCAAGCTGCCAGTGTCGAATTTCGATACTCTAATAGAGCAGCAGAAAATGCAGAAAACGTCATGGAGAACTACTGCCTGACAATATTCGAGCAATATTCTGTGGACCATCAAATTGTGGCAAAACTAATACATTGCTCGCTCTCATAACACATCCCAATGGTCTCAAGTTTGAAAACGTGTACATCTATTACAAGTCACTGAAACAGCCCAAGTATAAGTTTCTCGAGCAGCTTTTACAACCTTTTCCCAGCATAGAGTACTTCCCTTTCAGTGAGCATGATGCAGTTGTGACACCTGACGACGTACTCCCTGATTCAATCATGGTTTTCGACGACGTCGCCTGCCAGAGACAGGACAACGCTAGAGCCTTCTTTTGCATGGGGAGACACAAAAACGTAGACTTTTTCTATCTCTGTCAGTTGTACGCTCACATTCCAAAACATGTGGTGCGTGATAACGTAAAGGTAGTTTTTCGCCAAGATGATGTAAATCTTAAACATATATACGATGATCATGTGAATTCTGATGTGACATATACAAACTTCAAATATTTATGCTCAGCATGTTGGAATGATGGTCTGCATGGATTTATTTTTATCGACAAGGAGCGAACACTCAACGATGGACTGAGACGAGTATAGACTGTAAATAGTCGAAGAGTCAATATGGCAGACATTCGACGTGAAAAAGGCATTTTTCAACAAATTACAAAAGCCCGCGAATCAATTAGACATAAACATAGATTGCTAAAGCAAGGTAAAGCTAGCATGGAAAAAGCTCTTGGTGAAACTTTTAAACCTATAATAGATCCGCTGGAAAAGCTAGTGAAAATAAAACAAGAGATCAAGCTAGAACCTCAAAAAGAAGAATTTTTTATGATAAACTTGATGAGGAACATGATGATTTCGATGATACACTACTTAATGAAACAGTTGATGCTTCATTTAGAAGTGCCAAAACTGATAGCGAGGAAGTGGATGAGAAGAATATTGACACAAACGACAACTATATTCAGCTGCTTAAGCAAAATAAGCAACAACGATACTTTGATCATATCTTTGGAATTCGTAAAGATGGTGAAATACTAAAGATCGGTGATTCACCCATAGAAATCCACAAAAAATGTGTTAGCGATTTAGATAAAAAAGGGAGTTTGTTAAATTATGTGAAAACTGAAGGTCTGCAAGAACTGCTTTTTAAACTAAACCCAGATATGTCATTGATTCAGCTTGATGATATGCAAAATTATAAGAAAATTCTCGAAGCTACAAACGCACATCTAAAACATTACAGTTTCGATCAGCCTATACGTCAGCAAAACAGCAATAAATATAATACCATAATTGCCCCTCTATTTAAGTTGCAAAGCCCTATAAAGTATGGTCTTACCTCGATCCTAACGAACTAGTTGATCGTCTACATTTACTCATGCCTGAAAGATTAGCTGGTAATAATAGCCACCTAAATGAGATCCATTCCATTATCGAAGAATTGCGTGAAGCCAAAACCATATATTAATTGCTATAACCAACAAATTCAAGTCAGTAACAAGATGAACGTTAATGTATTTGGATGTCAATTAAATCGCTCCAAAGGTCAGAGTGGTCCTCCTGGTGTTGGCTATAAACTCACAGCCAACAGTCACTTCGACATTGGAAGCAAAAAATTGTGTAATATAGCAGAACCAGAGCAACCAAAAGATGCGGTGAATTTAGCAGTACTTCAACGTTTAATTCAATCAGAGATTCACACTGTTCTCGCAATCACGAGTGATCTGAGAAAAGCAATTGACACTATAGAATTAACTATACAAATCATCAAGGATGAGAATGGGGAAAAACAGAGAAAAATAGATTTGGCTATTAGTGAACTATATGAAATTTTGTTTAAAACTGCTCAGAATAATGACACATCAAAAAGCTAGACTAGTAGAGGAGCTTCATAAACCAGCTCGGCGTTATTATCAGCGGCGAAGGTTTATAATACGTGGTTTTGATGATACCTGGCAAGCTAATTTGGTAGAGATGCTACCTTACACACAAGAAAATAGAGGTTATAAATACCTACTGACAGTCATTGATGTATTTAAAGTACGCCTGGGCCGTACCTTTAAAGCAGGAAATGGGAAATGAAGTTTCAGCAGCAATGAAATCTATTCTGGAGCAAGGTCGAGTGTCAAAAAACTTGCATACCGATCGAGGAAAAGAATTTTACAACTCTTGGTTTGAAGGTCTCGTGAAACGTTATGGCATCAATCTCTACTCAACATATAGCAATTTAAAAGCTTCCATCTGTGAGCGCTTCGAGCGCACACTCAAAAACAAGATGTGGAAGCAATTTAGTTTACGTGGAAACTATAAATGGATCGATATCTTACCTGATTTACTGGCAGAGTACAATTACAGCATACATCGCACCATTGGTATGAAACCGAAAGATGTCAGTAGAGAGAATGAAGATAAGTCTTTAAACATTTCTCTCACGAAAAAAGCAAGAAGAAAGCTAAATTTAAAGTTGGAGATAAGGTGCGAGTGAGTAAAATGAAGCGAGTATATTAAAAGGGTTATACGCCCAACTAGTTGACAGAAATTTTTACCATTATTTATAATTTACCACCGTAAATTTTGTATTATGTTTTTTTAAAATGTAAACTTTGATAGAAATATTATTTTGTTTTTCAAAATGTGGCACTTTTTTGGCATAACTGAGAACTGTGTACCTGTAAAATTTAATTCCTCTTCATATTTAATGTAATTTGATTAGAATGAAGAACTGGATGCAGTGCTGATAGTACAGCCCATTTAAAACAAGCGTCATCAAAATTCTGTACATTGACACACGCTTGTTTACGTTTGATAAAATCAAGTAATCCTATAAAAGAACTTCCACGCATTGGATAATCTTTGTTTATATGCACGTTTAAATTTAAAATATCGCGTAGTGTCCATCCAGAGTCTCGTTCTTGGCATTCTTCTATATCTCGCTGAATCGGCTCTTGAACGTTTGTTTTCCACCATTGCTTCAAATCACTTGTTTGCTGAATTATTTCAGATTTTGTATTAAAATACTTTATTTCAGTTATCTCTTCTTCCGCTTTTTTAATAGTAAATTCAGCAGCCAACACAACGTATATTTTTAATGCATCTAGCTTTTTAAGAATATTATTTAAACAGAACTTCAGCATCTTTCAAAAATATATTTATATCTAAGTTTCTCAAATTTGTAATTACTCCCGTTTTTATTCGTTCATTAAAAGCGCCTTTTAAATCTTGCCACTTTACGCGGTCACTAAGTTTCTCCCGTACTTGCAGCCCTTTACCACTTTTCAGTAAACATTTTAATCTATTTTGAATTCCTTCTATTAAAGAAATTGTGCAGAGAAACTTTTGTTTCTCTGTAATACTTGGATTACTTTGGTATAATATCTTTCTCAAAAGTTTTAATGTCTGACCAGCAAACTTCATCCACTTTCACACTTTATCACAATCAAAATGAGAACGATTTAAAAGCATATAAGCTTTCAAAAAATGTCTACAACTTTCTTGTAATCATATGCAGACATTACAAATGTATATACTCTTTACAGTATTATTTCAAACTAAATCGAAAACTATCAATGTCGGTCCCTTATATACCCTCAAGGAACTATGTTTGTAGAAAAATATTTGTAACTATCTCAATGATTATCTATATGTGTTCATAGTTCGTAGAAATCATCCTTCAAAACAATATGTATGTGTGTATGCATCATACTACAAGAAATAATGTTTGAAAATAATTCGTAGAATATAATTGAATCCACAACTACATTCTTTTATACCCTGAATATCATTTATATTTATATTATTGTTCAAAGCTTAAAATACGTGCGAATCTGCAGGAGAAACATTCAGCCGCATCCAGAATATTCCATGTATTTTTCATCCGGTTTATCTTTATTACTTTTCTTAGAAACGACCACTTGCTAATAAAGCAGTCCTTTGCTTCATGAATGTTCTAGAATCTGATCGTGTCTATAAAAGGGTAGTGCACGTAGTGATCTTTTCACAGTTTTCGAACACTTCTCATTCGCTAAGCATCGTTATCCAAGAAAAATGGATTTCAACGAAGTAAATTGTCTCGGTAAAATGGATTTCCTTCCAACGAAAAAAATATCGAGTCTTGAAATTGGACATAAATATAAAATTACTAATGTGAAACAAGTAAAAACAAGATATGGTGAGAAAATCGTTGTCGATGTGGATGATTCTTTTGCTGTATTTTTACCTCAGAGAATGTGTAAATTTATTTTGGAAAATCAAGAATATATAAACAAGTTATCTGAAGAATGTAAAAACAAGAACATTTACATGGAATATTTTGGTGGGAAGTTTAACAAGATAGAATTTCATCAAGATTTTAGTTTTCAATAGTGTCAATAGGTTGAAATAAATTTAAGCATCATATCTATAAAGTAATGTGCATAAACAAAGTCAAAAGGACTCATCTTTCATCGTATTTTGAACGGAATAAACCGAGAAGAATCGAGAGATACATATTCAAGCTAAGGTGTGAGATTACAGCTTAACTGTACAGTATAAATACGAGCGCGTCATCATTGGTGACATCATACATACAATCGTGATGGCGATTACCACGCGTGAGGAGATAGAAAATGCAGACATAGATTGCATTGTTAACCATATGTACACAAAGGTGTACAAAGTTAAAAACATCTTTTGGTTCAAAAAGCTGACGGAGGATGAGCTGCAGCTAGTAAATAATATTCAATAAATCGTTCAAATTAATATTTTTGTAACAGGTAATGCATATAAAAAATTCTATTAAATCCATCGTATAAAATATTGAAAAAAATAATTGACGCATAATTCTCATAATTCTCATTTAATTCGATATTTTATACGATGGATTTAATAGAATTTTTCTTATAAGTTACCTATTTATATTTTGTAACTGTTTAGTATTGTAAACTTTTTCACTTTAATACTTATCATACATTTTACCCTAATACTTTACTATATCCTTTTGCATGCTGTCATAATAATTAAAAAAAAATAATAATTCAAAAAGCAATTTTTATATAAAAAAAATGTTCCTAAAATATGATTTAGTGATGCATCCAGCCGCTGACGTCAGCGCGCTGCTAAAGCTCACGCAAGGTATAGTATATAATAGAAAGAAAGAGAAAAAAAGAAAAGGTAGAGAAAGTAAAGGAGAAATAGAGAAACAGCTGCCGATAATACATATAGCAGCACCGCATCGTACGCAAGAGATAAACATCAGCTGTAATAGTAAGTATAGGAGGGGAAGAGAGAGAAAGAGAGAAATGAAGAAAGAGGAAGAGAGGACTGTTGATACGCAGTAGCTTCGGATTCTAAACACGTTCGAAAAAAATATCAGATGTAGCCTGATCCGCGCTCTATCTCACTGCGTCATTATTGCATGGAACCTTCTAGAAGATTCCATACGTAGAGACATTGTGATGCTGCAGCTTGACCTTGAGCGGCCTCCTGGACAAGGCTCATGGCCAGGAGTAAGCTGCCCGAAATATACGGCCAGGAGTATACATCTCCCTCTCAGCAGCCGACTCGTAGTGCAAGGAGTATACTACCCGGAGGATACATCTTTCTCCCAGCAGCCGACTCCTGGTGCCAGCCCCTTAAGCACACCTGGTGTTCTGTTTTACCAACAGGTGTGCTAATCTCACCTGCGTAGGTGTGCTCATGACGTCACACATATACACACATAAAAGTTTGCACTGCATGCCCATAAGAACTCGTGTATAACGTATCGTTGTAGTGGTGAGATTGTGTGTATGTATATGGAAAAGGCGAATGGTGGGGGGTCTAGAACCCGTATAGCCTATCTACTCATTTAATAGGTGGCTACGCAGTGCTACTTTTAATCTTGACAGCGAGGCCATATTTTTTATTCTGTCTGGCAGAGAGTTCCATAATCGGGCTCCGAAAACCTGAAATGAACTCTGGCCCACCTCTGTGCGTGATTTCGGTATTGCCAGTTCCCTTGACACTCTTCCCGAGGACCTGCACTGGTTCCTTTTAAACAGGGTAGAAAGATACGGCGGTTGCCCCATGGAATAAGCCTTATATACATGTCCCGCCGCGAAATAGGCTCTTCGATCATTAATGTTTAACCAGTTCAGTTCTTTCCGATGAGGGGTAATGCGCTCGCCCCAGCCAACAGCCCTAATATATCTCACACATGAATTTTGTAACCTCTGCAGTCACGTCTGAAGCTCCTGTGACACATCAAGATAGACTACCGAGCAATAGTCCAGGTGGGAAACAGCCAAGGCAGCGGCTAGCTGCTTGCGCAATACCTCAGCGGTATATGATCTAAATGATCTGAGCTCATAAAGAGCTCTGTTAACTTTACAGCTAACTGCGTCCACCTGTGGCTTCGATGTAAGTTTAGAATCCATGACCACTCCAAGGTTAGTTACCGTATCGACAAAGGGCACTAGAACGTCATTCTGAATCTCGATACCCGGTAGGTTCAGTCCCTGTAGCTGATTAATATTATATTCAGATTCAAATATTATTGCCTGCGTTTTCTTGGTATTGAGACGCAGCGCATTCTCTGATGCCCAGGCCGACACGGCGCGCGCCACAGCCGACATGCGGCCCAGCCCCTCCCCACAAAGATCATCCCTTGCGACCTGAGTGTACATCTGCAGGTCATCCGCGTAAAGCATGTGCGTGACACCGTTCGTCAGACAACCCTCCGATCCCTTAAATTTGGATGGAACGTCTTTCAAATCATTTATGTACAAGCTGAAAAGAAGAGGCCTCAGTATCGAGCCCTGTGGAACACCAAGATTGGTTGTTAGCCAATCCGATTCCCCATTAGTTTTGGTAACCACTCTCTGATTACGACCCATCATAAAAGATTTAATCAGCTTGCGAAGTAACTTGGAGGGTGATATTGTGTCAAACGCCTTGCTGAAGTCGAACATTAGTAAGATGGTCAGCAGTCGCTTCTCATTGTCAATTCCTATCCTAATATCTTCTGTCAGTTTAAGCAGCGCTGTCTGCATTGAGTTATACCGTCGAAAACCAGTCTGAAGAGGGTCAAGAACTCTCTGTGCTTCCAACAACTCGACAATCTGGTTGTATACTATCTTTTCCACGACCTTGGAAGGAAAACACAAGAGGGCTACCGGACGAAAGTTCGAAACAGCTGATGGAATTGCTGTCTCTTTAAACGGTACCAGATGTGTTCTCTTCCAGGCCGTAGGAAAGAACCCGGTTGATAGTGATTTAAATAAGGTTACCAGATATTGACCGATAATTGACAACGATTTTGCAATGATGTTTTGCTGTATACCGTCCTCACCCTTTGCTTGAGACGAGAAGCGAGCAACAGCAAGCACGACGTCAGCGAGGGTAACAGCACGAAAAGTGAAGCCTCCCTCGCCAGCCGCCGCCACGATGCCACCCAAATCCGCCTTGCCCTCAAGGTCCGATATGGATACTCAAGCGAAATGATTATTCAATTCGTTCGGGGTAAAGCTATGCAGGTCATACTTGACTTTAGAAACTAAACCAAGATAGCGTAATTCATCCCATACATTTTTTTTGTTATCGAGCTCCCCGCGGACTATATATTAATGCAACAAATACCGATGGCATGGTACCCTGCTGCAAACTGCAGAACAAATACTCCGGAACGCCAGATTTTCCCTCCACCTGCCTTGGTGAAGAACATAACAGAGTTGCTTTGTAGTCATTTCGAATGTATAGGGCAACTCCACCACCCCGCTTGTTCCTATCCTGCCTCATAACGGAATGCCCCTCGACCTGAGCAAACACGCCATCGACTTCACAACCGAATCGCGTCTCTGCCACGCCAAACAAGTGATATGAGGGGCAAGCACACTCCAGAAACTGACGAAACATTCCTATATGTGCATAGAGCGAGGTTGCATTAAGGAAACCCGCTCTAAGCACTTCCCTGTTTGCCTTTCTTTTACTTCCATGTCCTAGTCACGCCTGGTTTGTTAGGTTCAGTGCTTGACTCTGTTCCACAGGTGGCTCAACAACCATGCTGGAGACTTTTGAAGGCTCACTTACTGCAGTCGCGTCATCAGTCGTATTTTTATTGATATACCAAGCTATCGCAACATTTAGGTCAGCCCCTGAAGTAAATTCATGCGTTTTTTCTCCATTCCCTCTCTTCGTACGGAATCGCCCGCCTCGATGCCAAACATATTTAAAACCTAAACCACGTGCAATCTGTTTAAGATTGTTATATCGGACAAAACCTTCTTTATTTTAATATTCATTAATAAAAATTTTACTCTGAATCAGGTTATTACGCGTTTCTTCACTAAGTGCAGTTATGTCGACTTGCTTCGTGATAAATGCTGTCAATCTCCCTTTCGAACGCATGATCTTATTTACAATGTCCCGACGAGAGAGGCAAACCTCCCACGGTGAACGACGGTACGTCGACACCGACACCCCCGTCCCGCTCGTCGACCTTGCTTCGGGTCTGAGCAGGCGCGTAGACACAAGGTCGTCCCTCGATATCGAAGGGGCAAACGTAGTGAGGACAGCATACACTACGTCTGTGCACATGGCATCAGTTCCATCACATATATTAGATATTACAATTTTTGCTGAATCACCACCACAAGCTAGTACCAGAGACGCACCTGCTCAGCTCCGGAGCAAGAGCCTTCGCTGATCGAGGACCTCGAGGTCGACGTCGCTTGTGTTGCGTTCGAAACCCATCCAGAGCTGACTTAGTGCCACTTTTATTGTTATCCGCATTGTTGTTAACGGCATTAACATTAAAATTTACATTGCCTCTTGGGCATTGAGTAGCGTCATGGTCACCAAGCTAGACAAATATTCACTATTCATCTGCAACACTAGGACCACATTAAGACCCCTCGGTGATGCCGCTACCTCCCGAGCCAGCAGTGAAAGATATTATTTTGGACATGAGATAATTTAATGTCCTGCTTTCGTATGGAATTCTCCCGCAGGAACAGCAGATGGTCGTTTCGCAATCCCTCCAGCATGGTCGACTGTTCAACAATTCTCTCCTCCAGTGAGGAAACTCTGGTAACCAGGCCCATGATCGGCTCCTCCAATGCTGAAGAGGGTGCCGATACTACCCCGGTCGCCTTAAGTTTATCCACTAGAAGATCTCTCAGACCGTCGACCACGTTCTCAAGCAAATCAAACCGATTACCGAAGAGATCCAACGTGGAGGAGGGCAGTGAGCAGTACCGAACTACCCCAGTATTTGTCGAGTGATGAGGAGAGAGAGAGAGAGAGAGAGAGAGAGAGAGAGAGAGAGAGAGAGAGAGAGAGAGAGAGAGAGCGAGCGAGATAGAGAGACGTTTCTCTTATGCACTCGCTGCACTATAGACGCGGCGTATGGGAGGGGGAGAGAAACGTTTCTCTCTCGCACTCATGGCTATATACGCGCTCGCGTATACTGACGCTGCGAGTGAGAGTGTGAGAGAGAGCGACGATGCAATGCGCTGCCGCGCGTATGTATACTGTCTCTCTCGCACTCGCTGCACTATAGACGTTTCTCTCTCGCACTCACGGCTGTATACGCGCGCGCGTATACCGACGCTGCGAGTACGAGAGAGTAAGAGAGCGTTGATGCAAGGCGCTGCCGCGCGTATGTATAGAATAGAATAAAGAATAGAATAAAAATTTTATTTTGCACAAGTCAAAAACATTTTGTACATATCATAGTCACATCGTAGTCAATATACTTTTCGTCGATATAATTTTACAATGCGCAACCTTTATTCATCGGCAACTCGGTATATGTAAGGGCGTATTGCTGTCCTAAAACTACTAAGCGACGGAAGACTTCTCGACTAGCACGGTAGCGAACTCCAAAGTCGTGCACTCTGGGAACTGAATGACTTCATCCCAGTCTCAGTACGCAAATTCGGGACTACGAGTTCTTTGGGGTCCCTGCTCGAGGTCCTAGACTGGTTTCTCTCAAAAAGAGCAGCAACATATGGAGGCTGCCTCATAACTATAGCCTTGAACAGCATGACCGCGGCAAAATACTCTCTCCTCTCTCGAACCGTTATCCATCCCAATTTCTTTCTGATTGGGGAAATAGGCTCGTCCTTCCTAACACCACAGATATATCTTATACAACAGATTGCAAGAGCACTAGCTAACCGCTTACGAAGCGCCTCAGTTGTGCAGGATGTGAAAGATCTGAGACCATATAACGCTGTATTTACTTGAAGATTAACTGCATCAACCTGCGGCTTCCACGTCATTCTCGAGCCCATCACAAACCAAGGTTAGTCACAACGTCAACAAATGGAACGAAAACACTACTTTCAACCTCAATGCCGGGCAGCTCTAGACTTTGTATTTTACTAATGTTATACTTCAAACCAAATATCACAGCTTTTGTCTTACTAACGTTAAGGCGGAGCGCATTCTCGGTCGCCCACGTCGACACAGCTCTCGCCACCATCGACAAACGATCCACACCCTCCACAAGACTGTCTCTAGCTACCTGAGTATATGTTTGGAGGTCATCTGCATAAAGTAAGTGCCTAACACCGTCTGATAGTGAACCCTCAGGCCCCTGAAAATTGGCCAAAACATCCTGAAGATCGTTTATGTACAAACTGAAAAGCAGAGGTCCCAACACCGAGCCCTGTGGTACTCCAAGATTGGTAGTGAGCCAATCTGACTCGCCGTTAGTTTTTGTAACTACTCGATGGTTACGTCCTGTGATATACGATCCAATCCACAGAACCACCGACTTAGAGAACCCTAACCTAATCAGCTTGCTAAGGAGTTTAGAGGGAGAAATGGTGTCAAACGCCTTGCTAAAATCAAACAGCAGAAGAATAGTCAGTAGCTGCTTCTTGCTGTTAATGCCTGCTCTGATATCCTCCGTCAAGCTTAGAAGCGCCGTCTGCGTGCTATAGAACGGGCGAAAGCCCGTCTGACGGGAATCAAGAAGCTTCTTCGATTCGATGTATTCCGAGATCTGATCGTGAACGATCTTCTCAAGTACCTTGGCGAGGAAACACAGCAGAGCAATTGGACGGAAGTCCGAGGCAGTAGATGGAATCGCTCTTTTTTTCAGAGGGACCAGATGCGCCCTCTTCCATGCTGCAAGAAAAACTTCATTTGACAGAGAAAGGTTAAAAATTGTAACCAGATGATGACCCAGAGCCAGAAGAGACTTTGCAATGATATCCTCAGGAATACCGTCTACCCCTTTCGCCTGTGATGTAAAATGTGCAACAGCCAGAACAACATCAAAAAACGTTACATCAGGAAACTTAAAACCATCTTCACTGGCCGTTGCAAGGACAGCATGCAAGTCCTCTTCACACTCTGACTGAGAAATGGAAACGCCTGTAAAATGAGTATTTAATTCATCTGGTGAAAAGCCATGTAATTCCTCTCTAGTCCTACTTAACAGCCCAAGACTGCGGAGCTCATTCCAGATGGTTTTATCGCCATCCAAGGCCTCCGAGATTTTATTCTGAATGAAGACATCCCGCGCCTCTGCCGTGCGTAGCTCAGCCTCCGCAGCGAGCGACTGTAACTCAGTCCACAGGCGATTGTCACGCGTACGACGAAACTGACGTCTAACAGCATCACGTCGATTATACAGTTCTTGAAGCTCGACGTTGATCCATGGCGAGAGACCCTTCCTCTTTGGTTTAAACTGCTTTAAGGGCGCAAGTTCATCAATAGCAGCTGCGACATTTCGGCTTAGAGATTCAAGCTTTTTGTCTAATGTCTCAGTAGGACAGAGGACAGTTGACCAGTCAAGTGTCTCAAGGAGAGAAAGAACCTCACCCTGCCTAACAGATTTTAAATCTCTGAAATAAAAGGAGCTCAAAGTAGGAGGTGAAGACCTAGGAGCAGGGATGTTGTGCCTGTCGCAACATCATTGACAGAACTGTCTCACCCTCATCAACAAAGATCACATCAATCCAGATGTGAGAATCCGCAACATGGTGAGTCGGGCCATGATCAACAAGCTGAAGATTCAGCTCACAAGATAGCTCTCTGATGAAATTTGCATTTTGTTCGCCGACAACATATTTGCGTTCAGATCTTCCATTATTATGCAATGATCAAAGTTAACCGCATGTAGTCTCAAGTTATCGAGTAGGTCTGAATTCTCTGTGAAAGAGATACCCGGTGGTCTCTAAATTACAGCAACAAAAACAGGGGGTAATTGGCCCCTCTGTACTGAACACATAAGATATTCAGGAATTCCCGGTTTACCAACATCTATCATTGTTGAGGATGAACATAGCAGAGTAGCCTTGTAACTATTATGGATACAAAGAGCCACTCCATCCCCCTGGGTATTCCTATCCTGTCGAAGAACTGAGTATCCATCAACCTGCGCAAACACATCATCAACGTTTCGCCCGAAACGCGATTCAGCCACACCAAACAAGTGATAGAAGGGACGAGCACCTACAATGAATTGGCGAAAAATTTCCATGTTTATTCAAGGACGTTGCATTTAAGAAACCAGCTCTCAATCCCTCGAGCTCAGCTCCCTTAGCCTTTTTTCCGTCTAGTCAAACATTATTAGCCGTATCCCGCGCTTTGTCACACGGAGATACTGCATCGTTTGCAGAAATACAGTTTTCTACCGCTGTCACTATATTTACAGGGTTAATGGCCCGAGTTGCGCTGTCATAAGACGCAGCAATTGTGTGCAAGTCAACAGCTGTCTCAAACGCGTGAGCAATATCCCCGTCTCGTCTTTTTACCATATAACGACCGCCTCTATGCCAAACATATTTAAAGCCTAGTCCACGAGCCAAGCTTTTGAAGCTTCTAATTTGAAGAAAAAGTTCCTTCTGTCATAATTCATTTATAAAAATTTTTTTATGAATTAGGCCATTACTAGTTTCCTGGTCCAAAGACGAAACGTTGATATGTCTAGTATTTAGGCCGGTGAAACGATGATTGGCACGCATGATCTCTCCCATCAACAACCGATTCGATAAGCGAACTATCCACGGCGACAATAGTTCAGCCTTCTCTACTGTTCACACACTTTCCGACCGGAGCAGACACGTGGAGACGATATCGGCCCTAGAGACCGATGGCAGGATGGTGCTGAGAACAGCATGGGTCCCATCACCACACTTTTCCTCCGTACCATCGAATATGCTACAAACTATAATTTCAGCAGAGTTCTCATCACCATCCAGCCGAACCGTCGAAGGACCGCTTGAAGGATTGCGACCCCCCTTTTTTCGGTTTCTACCTCGCGATCGACGGCGACGTTTACAAATTTTGAAGTCGCCTAGAGAATTATCCACAGAGGCGCCTGCGACATTACTAGAATTTTTTGAAATGGTATCTCCGACGGTAGCGCACGCACTATAAGCAAATGATCCGAGCTGGATCTGTCCTCACTGCACTTTGATACTGTGATATCAGCAATCTTTTCAATTTTTTGCATTAAGTTATTTAATTGTTCCTTGAGCACTCTATTTTCTTGAAGCAAGAGCAGGCGATCATTGTGCAAACCATCAACCTTAGTATTTTGCTCGATTATTATTTTTTCAAGTGACGACACTTTATCTACTAGAGTGTCAATAATACACGATTTCTGAACCGCTGGGGCCGGCCCCTGATTAGCAGTACTAAGTTTTCTCTCCACAAGAGATCTAAGATCACCCATTGCCGTCTCAAGTAGACCAAATTGTGATGTAAACAGATCCAGCATGATCGGTGGCAAATTGCAAAAACATAGCGCGCTTAATTCTATCAACGAATCTCCGGCTACCTGTTTCCTATCGCAGTTAGGTTTCTTGGAGGCAACAGCTTGCGTTGAGGCTGTAAAGTTGTCCTTAAGGGATACCTCAGCACTTGTAACATCGTTGTTCATATTATCGATGTTATTAAGAGTGCTGTTAATGTTTATACTGCTGGAGTTCCAATTGATAACAGCGTTATTACCATCTTCATTATTATCATTACTATTACAACTGTTATTACTATTATTATTACTTTTAAAAGACATAGCATTATCTTTAACTTTAATTTTAGCATTATTATTATTACTACCACTGTTTCAACCAATAGGAGTATTTTTTTTACTCCCATTAGCAGTCGGTGGTATTTTATTACTGCTACGATTGGTGTTATTGTTACTATTGTTATTATTAATTTTAACATTAACAGTCTTTTTCAACGCCAAGCCCTTACTTCCTGTTTTATTTATTTTATTAATATTATTATTTATACTAATACTGCCATTGCTAACCTTTTTATTAATATTGTTATTGTTATCGCCGTTGTTACTACTATTACTATTATTATTATTGTTCTTATTATTATCACTCTTATTTGCTTTGTCTGCACCAAAAATGTGTTTTTTGCGACCTAAGCTATCAGTAGCAGCACCTGATTTCACCGTCGACCCCATCGCGTTGCATTCCTGGCATATGTAACTAGTATTATTGTCAGTATTATCATCCATGTTATTACCAAGTACCGACCAAACATGGCAGATATCATGATATGGTTTATCGCAGTCATTACATCTGCGAATAACAGCATTAGGACGACTTCTTTTCTTACATTTTGTACATGACAACGTTGCCATAATTATTATTAATAATTCAATGTCTCAAGAAATACACCAGTAATTTGTTGCTATAATTGTTTAATTATTACTTTATTTATCTGCTTAAGTTCGCCCCGAGTTGGATCCGCAAGTAATTGCTAAGGTCCAAGATAAAACTCAAGATCCAAAAACCCGGAATCCAAAATCCAAAATTGAAAATTTCCAATTAAAAATTGAAAATTGAAAATTCGAAATTCAAATTTAACCTCAAGACGATTCCCGCGCTCAGTTCAAAGATGCGCACGCTCGAAGTCGACAGTGCAACCAACCTACGAGAAATTCGGTGCAGATGTACCCGCCCTCTAGTGGCGAAAATTATTCGCACACATACAGCGCCGATGACTAGCGTTTTTGCGCCACTGGAAGAGACCAGCACTCCCCAAAAGATCTAACCTCAACGATTTTTTCTGTCTTGCACCACAAGCGAACGGCCACCCCGATGATCTTCTCCTTGGCTCGACGTTGATGATGACGGCGATGAGAGAGAGACCCGACGACGACAACGGTGCAGATGAGAGACAGACGGCTGGAAAATCCCGGTGACAGCCAGAAGTTGAGATTATGTCGCCCCGCCGAATTTCAAACAGCGAAAAAAGCCAAAGTGCACCGTTCTTCCTTCAATAAATTGTTTCAACAGGACGGCCACAATTTGAGAGAACACAATTTGAAAATTTGAGAGAGAGAATACAGGTCTGTGTATACTCTCTTGCACACACTGCACTATAGACGTTTCTCTCTCGCACTTATGGCTGTATACGCGCACGCGTATACCAACGCTGCGAGCGCGCGAGAGAGAGAGCGCGGATGCAATGCACAACCGCGCTTGCTGATACTGTGAGAGAGTGAGAGAGTGACAGACTTCTCTCACGCGTGGTAGTAGAGCTTATGGCCGACACCTGATATCCCGTAGAATTCAGATTTTAAAAATCTTTCAATTTTCAAGATATTTGAAAAATTCAAACACCAATCGACAAAGCATATTAAAATATGCTTACAGTCGAAAAATCAGCCTTCTAACTTGAAAAATCAATTTTTGAAAAAAATGAATAATTACGATTTTAAAAATCTGTCAATTTTCAAGATAGAAGATATTTTAATATGCTCTGTAGATTAGCGTTTGAATTTTTCAAATCTTGAAAATTGACAGATTTTTAAAAGCCCAATTCTGCGGGATATCAGGTGTCGGCTATAGGCTTTTCACGCTCAGGGCGAATACTTACAGTCCAAACACACACACACACACATACTCACACACACACACAGGGAAGTAGCAAGCGATACGCTGTTGCACCGAAAAATGCGTGGTCAGCTGCACATGCGTCTTCTCTCTCTCTCTCTCTCTCTCTCTCTCTCTCTCTCTCTCTCTCTCCCTCTCTCTCTCTTAGTCTCTCCACTTTATGGAAAATATTTATCGTGACAGTTCGCAATATTTATAATGAAGTTTAGATTTGTAGAAGCGGGTGGACTCAGGTATCAGTTACACTGTATGTCCGTTGCTCGTTGCATATCAACAACTGCTGAAGTCCACGGAAAATCTTCTCCGAGACGTCTCTCACGCTCGGGACGAAAGACGCATGGTAAGCTGAAGTTACACACACACACACAAACTACATGCAACTGTTTTTTACCATGAGGTTTATCTCTTTCTCCTACGCTAAGTGTCAGTCGATACTCAAACCCCCAAGTGCACTATTTCGAGTGATCGAGCATTTTTTATTTCGAGTCGGTTAAAGAAAGGATAGTAAGTCGAAGTTGTCATTACCCTTGATAATTTTCTGAGAAAACGAGCGTTAGAGAAAGAAAGGAAGAAAGAAAGAAAAAAAAGGCAGAAAGGCGGACACAGTAAAAATAAAAATGGGAGTGATTTCGCTGTAGCGTATTAGGTTACATGAAAAATATTTCGTCCTGTAATTGATCGCAAAGACGTAGTTGCATACGCATCGCATTGTCTTGCAAATTTTCTGAGAAGACGGGGTGTGTTAGACAGAGGAAGGAAGAAACGTGGATACAGCAAAAAAGTGTGAGGAATTGCGCTGCAACTAACGCATTGCGTGGAATATAAATCATATATAAGAATCTGTATCTGCAAGAGTCAGTGCAGATACCTACGGGTCATTAAAATATTAGCATGGTTCGAGCAAGTATAGTACATTTGGCCAAAGTTTTATGGCTTACGCACAATATTGCGAAAGTGCGTGAACCACATATTAACACTATGTGTGGCAGAATGTGGATATCGGATATACACAGCCTACCTGCAGAAATTTTATGCAGTAAGTTGCATTTTCTTCTATTACATTGTGGTATAGGGAC
The DNA here is from genome assembly GCA_020010945.3 of Muscidifurax raptorellus. Classification (NCBI taxonomy): domain Eukaryota; kingdom Metazoa; phylum Arthropoda; class Insecta; order Hymenoptera; family Pteromalidae; genus Muscidifurax; species Muscidifurax raptorellus. The sequence goes on from JAHUUD020000012.1 coordinate 2,219,885, forward strand.
GGTATACTATATGTTTACTGTATCTCTATTCCACAATGACGATATTTTATCGATTGCTCTAAACACAATTTGTCAACGTGGTGATCAAGAACACCCACTAGCACAAAGAATGCTACATCGTCATCGTAAGTATACCTGTCTAATAATTTTGCTAAATTTTAAATCTATATATATATTGATATAAGGTGTATTTTTCTGTCTTCCAGTGATCAATAGGATACGTCGAGATGTTGAAGGTGACAATATCATACGCATTTGTGAATACGATCAGGGGCTATCATCAAGTATTTCTGGTGAGCGGTGTATGTGTACTAAAAATTTTGCATGTTTACAATTTGTTTTGTTGCACACATATTTATGACACGTACCACCACTCTAGTTACGGAAGGTAGAGACGTCTGGAACCAACTATATCTAACAATGACGATAGACGACGTAGGCTACCCTCATCATCATCACCCTCATCATCATCATCATCATCATCATCATCATCATCATCATCATCATCATCAAACAACAACAAGTGGGGGACAAATTAAAAGGCGGACATGTTGCGAGCAACTGATACAAGACGACTGTCCTCTCGAGGAACTGGAAGAACGTGTATTGCGAGGAACGTGGGTGTCAGAAGAGGTGAAAACAGCTGTGGAAATAGGTTATATTGTGAAAAAGGTGCACGAAATTTGGCAGTATGACTTGACCGAATATGATCAACAGTCGCAAAAAGGAGGGATTTTCGCCGAATACATTAATGAATTTTTTGCTCAAAAAATCGCCGCATCAAGTTACCCACAAGACTGTCACAGATGAAGATAAGGAGCGTTACGTGAACGAGCTGGAGCACGAAGAGGGTATACGAGTAAACAAGGATGATGTAAACTTAAATGCGGGACTACGATCGGTGGAAAAACTCTGTCTGAATTCATTGTGGGGCAAGTTTGGACAGCGTGAAAACTTGACAAAAACAATGGTGGTAAAAAGTCCAGAGATACTAGTTAATTTACTCACTAGTCCCGAGGTGCCGGTTAAAGGTATTTTACCTGTTAATGATGACACGCTCTATGTCAACTGGTACTTTAGAGAGGAGGTATTGAGCGGTGCAGTAGTAAAGTCGTTGACAAATGTGGTTCTTGCAGCCTTTACTACTGCTCAAGCACGTCTCAAACTGTTTAAATATCAACATCATCTGGGTTCGCGTGTTCTCTATTATGACACCGATTCGGTTTTCTACGTAAGCAAAGGCGAAGAAGGCGAATTTGAATTGCCGATTAGTGCATCATTAGGCAGTCTAACGGATGAGCTGGCTGAAAAGGGTCCCGGAGCATATATTACAAATTTTTTGTCAGGTGGGCCAAAATTTTACGCGTTCTAGTGTCGAAAACCAAATGGTGAAGAGGGCTGTGCGTGCAAAGTGAAAGGAATTCGCCTCAATTATAACAATAGTCAAGCAGTTAATTTCGACTTGATCCGCGAAATAATAACCAGGGCAAATACGGAAATAGTTCTGTCAAATACTCGTATACGTAGAGCGGCATTTCATCACGTAATAACGCAGAATGAGATAAAAACATGCAAACCTGTCTAGGCTAAACGCAAATTTGCTGACTTGTACAAAAGTTTTCCCTATGGTTACCAGATAGACTAATTATAATCGGAGTGGGGATAACAGCATGATGCTGATACATGCTATAATGGCATCACTGTGTTGATTGGCCGCTCATGATGATCTGAACGATGTTGGGGAATGTCAAAAGGGTGGGGAGAATATGTATTTAACTCCGCGTGGATGCGCTTTTGAGGTCAGTATTATCGAGAGAGAGAGAGCGAGAGAGAGAGAGAGAGAGAGAGAGAGGGAGAGAGAGAGAGAGAGAGAGAGGAGAGAGAGAGAGAGGGGGAGAGGGAGAGAGAGAGAGAGAGAGAGAGAGAGAGAGAGAGAGAGAGGAGAGAGAGAGAGGGGAGAGAGAGAGAGGGGGAGAGGGAGAGGGAGAGGAGAGGGAGGGGAGAGAGAGAGAGAGAGAGAGAGAGAGAGAGAGAGAGAGAGAGAGAGAGAGAGAGAGAGAGAGAGAGAGAGAGAGAGAGAGGGAGAGAGAGAGAGAGAGAGAGAGGAGAGGGAGAGGGAGAGGGAGAGGGAGAGGGAGAGGGAGAGGGAGAGGGAGAGGGAGAGGGAGAGGGAGAGGGAGAGGAGAGGGAGAGGGAGAGGGAGAGGGAGAGGGAGAGGGAGAGGGAGAGAGAGAGAGAGAGAGAGAGAGAGAGAGAGAGAGAGAGAGAGAGAGAGAGAGAGAGAGAGAGAGAGAGAGAGAGGGAGAGGGAGAGAGGGAGAGAGAGAGAGAGAGAGAGAGAGAGAGAGAGAGAGAGAGAGAGAGAGAGGAATAATACTAATAATGATGGATTTGGAAGGACTGAATAAGATTGCTCCTGGTGGATTCCTACCAACGAAGAAAATTGACGAGTTGAAAATTGATAGACATTACATCGTAAAGTCACTGAAGCCTGTCAAGACACGTTTCGGTTCGAAAATTGTGGCTGTCCTTGACGAGGAATACTAAGTTATTCTACCGTCTCGAGTATTCGCTGCGCTAGACAAGGATACCAAACTGTTTGACAATTTATGTGAACAAGCCAATAAACTACAATTATTTTTGGATTACAAAGGCAACAACGGTCTAGAGTTCACTACAACGTAAAAAAACGAAAGATGGACAATCAAGGAAGAAGATGAAGAAGAAGAAGATCAAAAAGAAGAGTACATTTTGTCGAGTATCCACCAAGAGTATAACTGATGCATACATGGCTATATGCATATAGATATGCATGACACGGTGAATGGGAACAGGCAGCTCGTGATAGAGAACGTTTTAAACTGAGAATATTTAGAATTAGTAATATCATTGATAATGTACTCGTAGAAAAATTTATGTAAATGTCATTGAATTCATAATAATAAAAAATATTTCATTTCTGGCCAACAGGTTGTGGTAATACTGTGTTTGTCAAAAAGTTTCTACTCTATCTCCGGCGTATGTGTGATACGAAAATAGAACGTATAATTATTTATTACGTCGAGTGGCAACCAGGCTACAAGGAACTTCAACAGCAACAACAACAAGGAGGTGCAAAAGTGGGATTTCCAGAGAGTTTACCGCAGACTAGTGACTGGTCAAGTGACTCGAGGTCTAAACTCGTTATCATTGACGATTTGATGCAAGAATCCTCATCGAGTGGAAGCATAGTGGATATTTTCTCAAAGGTTTCTCATCATCACTCATTGTCGGTGATTTTCATCACACAGAACATCTTTCATCAGGGTAAGGGTCAACGTGATATTGCTCTGACCGCTCAATACATCGTGGTATTTAGAAATCTACGTGACAGATCCCAGATACAACATCTTTCGCGTTAATTGTGCCCCCGAGGAGCCGAAATTTTTGCAAGAGGCTTACTGGGACACCATCTCGAGATCGCACGGTTACCTATATGCTACTGGACTTAAAGCAGAATACACCGGACAACTGTAGATTCCGTACGTGTATCTTCCCGAACTACGAATTAAACTACGTCTACGCGTTGCGAAATAAAAAACTAAAGGGTGGTGATTCTTCAAAATTGGTCCCAATTGCCTCTCTATAATAATAATGGTATCTTCTGGTAAAAAAAGACATCTTTTTGCACACAACGACACTATCATCTTAAAAGCGCTTTTTCATCTAAACAATAAACAACGAAAGGCACTCTTACAAACCGCTCATTCGAAACTGGTGCGTCATATTTGTGAATGTGCCCTGAATGTTTTAATCGGTAACGCACTATTGGAGAAGTCTCAAAAGTCACGCTTACGTAAGCATGCAAAGATTCTGAGAGAACTAGCTCAACCTTGTGTGAGTCTGTCGGGAAAAAGAAAATGACCGTACAACGTGGCGGTTTCTTGCCGGCTTTATTAGCCCCTATTATTGACACTCTTTTGGCCAGTATCATTAGTAAGTAGAGAGATATGGAGCACGCAAGAAAGATGGTACTTGTGCCGCACGCGAACGTTCAGCGGATTCAGAACGTTCTAGCAAACCCCACCGACAAGGAGAGTATCGCTACTTCGGTGTTTAAGTCTGACGAGACATCGGGTAATGTGATAAGTAGATTGGATGCTGAAATGAGTGATATATTAAATTCGACGAATTGCAAAAGTGAACGTGAAAAATGGGCGCAATATAGTTCAGTGTTACAACGTTACCTTCATTTGAAGGAAACCGAGAACAATTCCAAGGTATGAAAACGCGACGATGACTATAATGATTACAGTGGGAGTGGTAATAATGAAAATAATAATAACAAGAATGATGTAGATAATGACGATGATATACAGCAGGTAGAAGAAGAAGAAGATCGAATCGATGCTAGTATCATAGAGACTGTACCTGCAAAATATTGACGAAACGCTGGACAGGTGTTGCGTAAATTACGAGTTAGTGGTAACGTGAATTGGGATGCTAACGGGGTCCTGACAATAGGTGGTGTACGTATACAAGACGCTAACATGATTGATCTGATAAATGATACTATGAGAAAAAGAAATTTACCACCTCCACCTGGTCATGCGCAATTTACCGTTACTCTTCGTGAAGCATTCATACCGCACGAATATGTGGGACAGCACCAAACCGACAGCACAAAAATTATCCGCTAGTGTACCAATTCGAAAATCTACGCTAGGTGGCATTAGTGCAGGTTTTTTACACTATCTCAAAATCTACCTAGCGCCAGTCGGGCTCGCAATTCACAGTAAGACAACACTAACACGTTTACCAGCGAAGAAGACGAAAGCAATACATCAGCAGCAGCAGCAGCAGTGTCGAAGCGAAAATTACGGAGTGATGAATCCGCGGTATTGTTGAGTGTAAAAAAGCAGAAATAGAAAAGAGTTAGTACAGGAAGTTCCGAATTAGTAAGATGGCAACGGATAAGCAGTCGGTTCACTCCAGACAAAAGACATCACCAACGAAACAAAAGAAGAGGAATAAGAACGAATAGAATGTATTGAAAGTGGTAATCATGATGTAAGCGTAAAAAATAGTGCTCTGGATAAATTGATCGATTTGCTAATTTTGAAATACATGTGCCGGGCTACAGATTCTGTGGCTCAGGAACGAAACTAGCAGAACGTATAGCGCGTGGGGAAGTTGGTATCAACCCGTTAGACGAGGCGTGTCCACAACACGATATAGCTTATAGCGCTATGCTCGCTGATGAGATGGCTGTAGATGAGAGAACGCTGGCTATGATGACAGTATGCTGTATGGTGAGCAAGATTACATTTGAGAAATTTTTTTCGCGTATAAAAAAAGGACTAAAGATAAATAAGAAACAGAATAAGAGAAAAAACAACAACAAAGAAGAGAGCAAGAAAAAGGCGAAGAAGCACAGTAAGAAGGAGAAAAAAGAGTAGTCGCAGCAATATACAATGGACAGTACTGTCAGGAGATTTGAAAAAATTCATTTTTCACCTCATCATTCGGCATACGGGTATCGAGAAACTTTTTCAAACTGTACGTAATAAAAAGTTACAGCCCAATAATCGAAATGAAAAAAATTAAAAAAATAAAACAAAAGATGAAAAAAACAACAAAAAAAATTAATCGCGAACTGTTGTAAAATGGCTTGAGACCTAAGATGCTTACAATTTACACAGGCCAATAAGACGTCGATTTTCGAGACGTACTTATAATGTGCGCAACTTAGACGATGTGTGTGAAGCCGATCTAATGGATTTAAAATCGCTGAAGACTTACAACGATGGCTATTCTTATGTTCTAACTGTCATCGATGTTGTGAGTAAATTTGCCTGGTTAGAAACAATTAAGGATGAAACTTCGAAAAATGTTGCTGAGGGTTTATTACGAGTGTTAGCAAGAAGCGGTGGTCGAAAACCCATTTGTCTCCAGACAGATAAGGACAATTGGTCGTGAAATGCAGAAAATTTTACAGCATAACGATATTGTGTACAGAATAGCACGTAGTCCAGATACAAAAGCAGCTATCGCAGAGAGACTGATATGGACGATTGAAGAGCGTGTTTGGCGCTATTTTACTCACAAAAATACACGACGGTATATCGATGTGTTACATAATATAGTAGTTGCATATAATCAGAGTAAATACTCGGCGACAAAAATGACACAGGCCTCGGTCACAGTGTACAATGTTGCCAAAGTCCGAAAAAATAAACAGCATCGCTACAATAACAATAATAAAATTCAACCGAGATTTGAAGTTGGTGAACTGGTACGCGTCAGTCGTGAGAAAACTGTCTTTGCTAGACTTTCAAACAGCTTACTATCTATATTTATGATCTACAGTTACGTGTTGTATCTATAAATATAGCCGATCACTTTGAGTATGGTACTACGCGGATCAAAAATTTCTCCCCGCCGATGTACATACCGTTATTGTTCAATTCGTTTCAAACGATTGAAATAGATATAAGGGATGAATTTGGCCAGCCAATACCATTTGATCACGGGACACTGACCGTGACACTTCATTTTAAGAGAGTCGACTAGAAGATGAACCGCTACGAAGACTACTTTAGTAACCAAGTTGGTGGCGGAGGCGGCAGTAGTGGTGTTAGGATTTTGGAGGTGTTGGACATATCTACATCGGTTCGCGCTACCACAAAGGTCATGGAGGGATCGGCTCTTTTTTGGCTGGTGTATTTCAACGAGTACTTCCACTTCTCAGTCGCAGTGCTCGAACGGTAGGTAGGGAGGCTGTACGCACGGGTTTCAACGTTATATCTGACGTAGCAGCGCATAACACACCGCTTAGACAATCGCTTCGTAATCGTGTGAGAGAGTCAGGAGCAATACTGAAGAGAAAAACCGAAGAAAAATTGGATAAATTTATGGAGGGTTCGGGGTATAAAATATCACGCTACGATCCGGACTCTGTCTGCTCAGTTGCTCGCTGGCCCTGGTCTTGCCACAATGTCACCGCGCAAACGAAAACGGAGAAGTGTTGGCGGGAAAAAACGTAAGACCACTAGTAGTGGTATTCGAAAAACACGAAAATAAGAGGTGGCCGAAAAGCGAACAAGACAGTAGTCAGTCTGGGTAGCAAGAAGAAGAAGAAGAGGAAGAGCAGTACTAGAGGAAGGAAAAGAGGAAGAACAACTAGAGATATTTTTGACAGTTAAATATGGCATTTTTACGTACCCATTCTTGTGAGTGTGTGAGGTCTGAGATACAGCTGTTTGATATACCACCAACCCAGATGACGATTGAGGGGTCGCATTGGGTGCAATATAAGCCTATTTCGTCTTTAGCCGATGATTCACCAATTGAATGTGTGATTCCCGATTGTGATCACACGATGCTCAGTCTACGAGTCAGTTTAAAATGTGCTATTACCGAGGAGGATGTGGTGGAAGTAGATCTAGCAGGTTTTAGAGGTTTAGCCGCTCGGGTGGGACCAGTCAACAATTTGATGAATTCTCTCTTTAATCAGGTAGATGTGCTTTTTAATCAAAAACCCGTCTCGCCGCCAACTAACGCCTACGCCTATAGAGCGTGCATTGAAACATTGTTAAATTATGGACCTAGCGCCAAATATTCTCATCTATCTACTGTTTTGTGGTCTAACGATACAGCTCAAAAAATGGATAATACGGAAACTGAAAACGCTGGTCTTGTGGAGCGGAGAAAATTCTTCGGTGCTGGTAAACCTGTCGACCTCATCGGACATCTTCATGCAGATGCATTTAGCCAGGAGAAGCTATTGCTCAATGGTGTGGAAGTACGAGTGCGTCTAGTGAAATCTCGCGATAATTTTTGTCTCATGGACCCATCAGACTACTATTCTATACATATCGAGGAGGCTAATTTATTGGTTAGACGTGTGAGAATCAGCCCTGGTATATTGCTAGCACATGCTCAATCTCTCTCGAAAACGACATCTAAATATCCATTAACACGTGTGGAGGTGAAAGCCATCACTATGCGTAGTGGCATACATGGTGAGACATTGGACAACATAATATTGGGTCAATTACCGAAAAGAATCATCTTGGAATTTGTGTACTATCTTTCCATTGGAATTTGGTAATACACGGAAGTGTTAGATTAGAAGTGTGTTTTAGTCATGCTCTCACCGAAACAGTCAACTGTATTATCTATGCTGAGCACGATAATATTTTAGAAATTGACGCTGTGCGTCAGATCATTGTAGATTTTGGTATTTAAAAAGCTAATCTCATAGATGGCGCTTTTTCAATCTCATATATATATGGAGAAAGAGAGAGAGAGAGAGAGAGAGAGAGAGAGAGGAAACAATTTCTCAGTTAGTTTGTCAGTAGTCTTCATTTGTGTCTCAATCAGCAACACATTTTTTCACACACTACTTATTAGTCATGGATATTATTATCGACATTCAGTTTCTCAAGGACTCTCGTCGCCGTAATATACCAAAAGAAGTTGCTGTGGTGGCTGTTAATAGTGATTTTAGTGGACACTGGTTGATATCGTCATCAATACGGAGCCTCGGAAGTCTACGTGAAGATGTACGACGACAAAATGATTGGCTGACACAGTATCATCACGGTTTAGACTTTCTGGACGGTGAGGTACCTCTGAAAGTTGTGATACCACGTCCAATTATTAATCTAGAGCGAAATCCAAATTGTCCGTCCTTTGATACATTAACAGACGATCGTTACTGCATACATCACGCTGTAAAATTATTCTATAAAAATTATCGTTGTGCTCTCAATCAAGCTTATACACTACGCTCGTATTTATTGACGCGTGAGGCTGATATTCAAGTCGAAAAGAAACAAAAACAGTTAACGTCCAAGACATTCTGCTCACATGGCCAGTCTACAGATTCTGAAGAGTCTGTCCACGAGAATCCGTTCACATACTGCCGGTATGTTTCCAGCCGATCAGATCCCCAAAATCTAGATGAAGCCAGCAGCATTCGTTGTCAATACGGATAATCACACTAAATCGGGAACGCATTGGGTAGCGAGTTATGCCGGTAAATCCGATAATACTTTCTATTTTGACAGTTTTGGACTACCTCTATTCATACCCGACTATATTAAACGCTTGCGCAAGAATTCTAAACGGTTGCATTGGAACAGTGTTAGATTACAGAGTGAGTCATCCGATGTCTGTGGCCAGTATTGTATTATGTTTTTGTGCTACATGAGTAACGGTCTTGGGTATAATAAATTTCTCAAAAAATTTTTCTCACATTTTTTCTCAGAATGATAACGTGGTAAGACGATATGTACGTTGTAAAAATAGCAAATGTGGTGACGAAAATTTCATTGGATGTGGCGGTTGCATTGTCAGATGTTTATAGAATTGCAGTTCCAAGATGTCATTGCTGTAACCTTGAAATTCTAATTCTCGCGCATGCGTGTTTTCTCATCCCTACTATCACCACTACCACCACCTCTATCTCATATCCCCCTACCTTAATGCCACCATCTCTACGCCCTCTTTCGCTTAGACAATGGTTATACGAGGTTTGCGTCGCGAGAGAGGGAAACAGTCTGTTGTTGTCATTTCTACAGAAAGAAAGAAAGAAAGTAAGAAAGCCTGTACACAATATTATAGAAAATTATGGCACGTGCTACCGATAATTGTATGCGACCTGTTCAACTAGTCAGCGCAATATACAGTTTGGACCACTCATATCGAACGGAGATAATTGTTGGTCTCGAATACGACAATTTTCGAGATAAGTACTACAAGCCTGTGGTGCGGATACTGGGTGACCACTTCAATAGCGTCCTCTTCACCTACGACGAGTTGCAAGACTTTAAAGCACATTTTGAAATGATCAGAAAATATTTCTGTAGCGTTATTAACAGTTTCGATAGCAAGAAATTGGTAAGAAAAAAAATTCACAATACAGATTGGAAGTTAAAATTTGGCTATAACCCGACAGGTACGGATAGAGCAGTTATCATCAAGGGAAATCGAACACCTTCCAGATTGCCCGGCTGTGTAATGAAACGTTATCGCTCAACTGTTTGTATGAAAGAAATGTCGTTTTTATATTATCACAACCGTTTTCTTGTAATCATAGTTATTATTTTAGTTAGCTAATAATATTTATAAATAATCATAATATTATTTCAGAACTATATTTTGTTCTTATTATATTATTAAGTTATAATAAATTTATATGAATATAGTTTTATTAAACTAAATTCAATAGAATAATCATATATATAAATATTACTCACAAATGCACCGATCAAAATATAAGAACAACTTAATTTAACATAGCTAATAATAAACGGACTGAGCGTTAAAATATTATTAATTAAGATAAACTTGTAAAAGCGATAAGGGCTATTTCTAACATAGTGTATGTGGTTTATTTTAAGTGGTTTAACTGACATTTATTTACAAAATCTTAACAATTATTATTGTTTAAATAATGATAAAATCATAAACTATTGAAACTCAATTTACTTATTTTTAGTTTTCCAAATGCTTTTAGTTCAGAAATTTTGTAATTAAATTGTTAGTTAAATTATTTAACATAATTTATTTAAAAAAAAAAAACAATATATTGTATAACGTCACAAAGAAGGGCTAATATAGATTATATATATTATTCAATAAAATATTTATTAACTTCGACATCTCAAGTTTAAAGTCATTATTATTTGGTACCTAAAAATAGGTAAAAATAAAATCTTTTTAGCTAAATTCATTATATTACAGTTTAAATTATATTTTTAAATAAATATTGTAATTTGTATAAAACCTTCAGAAAATGCACGACCCGTGTGTATATAGATATACTTATCTCAACGATTACGTATACCATCATGCCCGCAACTAAACTCCTACCTTTTAGGGTAGAGTAGGGATAGCAGGCCCACGCACGCGACGTCTCGGAAAATCTTAAAGATTTTTATTGGAATATCCTTAAAATTTTCCGCCTATTAGAAAAGGGCCTGGATTAGAGGGTGTGTCCAACTCGAGGCTATAAAACTCTTGAGAGGAGCTCCGGAAAGCACCCTACCTACTGATTGATCCCGGCTCTTAGTTCAGTCCGGATATTTTTCTTGTTCAGTGTACTATACAGACTACATTATTATTACACGCTTAGTCCGCAAGATCTCATTGTTATACATTTTTACTTAAACATTAATAAAGACAAAGTCTAGTTATACGATAAATTCAGTGCCTTCGTAACAATTTATTTACTCCTCCTCATCTCAAGAGAGAGAAAGAGAGAGACATAGGAAGAGAGAACGAGTCCAAAGAAGAAATATATAGATTCATCGAATCATCACTCAAAAAGTAAGTAAAATTTAATTATTGTATTTCTTTTTTCCTTTTGCACTACCACCTGTGTAGTTTAGAGCCAATTCATCCACTTTGAAATAGAGGTCAAGTGCCGGTTAACCTTAAAATTAGAAAATCTAGTTTTCTAATTTCTAAAATTAGAAAAGTCCGTTTCTTTGCGAGTAATGTATTCTCAAAATCCGTATTTTTGTGTCGCGTATATCTGATTGTTTTGTTCCTTCAGGCAAAAGTCGTTTGGTACAGAACAATTGCTAAGTCAAACCTTCGTATAACATACATTCTACATTAATTACATTTTCTACTACAAAATAATACTTAGCATTACAGTATACATAATTGAAGTTCATCGTGATTTATTTTTATACCATTATAAAAATAAAAAGTACGTACACGTGGGGGCTTGGAATTTGTTTAAGCTTAAATTTAAGCTTCATTTTAAGTTTAAGTTTAAATTTAAGCTTCAACAAAAGCTTAAATTTAAACAAAAGAAGAGGTTTCAAAATATTTATCTTTATCCTTATAACTTCTTTCGGTACAAGTAATCGGTTATTTATGTACGGTTTTGTTAAATTAATAATAAAAGGATTGTTTATTTATTATAAAAATTAATGCCTATACGAATTTATCGTGAAAATTTACAAATATATCTTCAATATTGTATTACTTTTTTATTTGAATGTATCAAGTGTAGAACAAACGCACATTCTATGTTTATTTTGTATGAACTTTTTACAATATAATTAATAATTGTATATAATAATTATTTATATAACATTAACAACACGATAAAAAAAGTGGTTTTATGTGGATTTGAACTCCGATATATTTTGTGATCAGGAGTTCGCTGATCAGTGCGATAAGTCGCCGACAGGCGGCTCTCATACTCGCTAGGTCAGGGCTATTTAGTCGAGCAGACCTGGCGATCTTCGCCAGGAAAAGAGGTCTATGTTGGAAGTACGGAGTTTGATCTCCTTCTCTCTTCCTCCATGGATTCAACGAAAAGCGAGTGCTTCAATGAATAGCCCCACTATTCAAATTTTAAACTTGTATTTCTTGGTTTTGAAAAAATAAAACGTATGCGCATGTTAAAAATAGAATTGTAAAGCATCACTTTTATATTATTTATTATTGCACAGAAAGAAAATCCTTTTTTACATTCGTATTTTGCATTTTATTATTTTTGATTCGTGGAACAATAGTGATAGTCATCAAAAAAATGTTTTAAACATAATGATTTTTTACACCATGAACAAAGAATAATAGCAACTTTTTTATAGCCTTCGATCTGGCAATGTGTTTCGCATGTATAACCGAAGCTAAAATCAACTGGATCTTCAAATGATTCCGGGTTTTCATCAATATATCCACTTGCATACCAGGAGTATTTGAAAAATTAATATACTGAGGTGAAGATAATTGATTGTAGACAAGCGATTGCAGTTTTACAATATTATTTCATAGATGTAAATTCAGATCGTGATCCATCAAAATGATATATTATACGAAGCAATATGTCACGGAGAAGCGTTAGGTTCTCCGTGGCATCTCGGATGGCCGCTACCCACGACGCTGGATGCGTCGTCAGCAGGGAACGCCGTTGCCTGTAGTTCTCACGCACATAGGTGCAATGCTTGCACTTCTGCACGTGGAGACGCTCGCCACCGCCTCCTCGCAGCGGCGGCAGAGCGGCAGACGTCCGGCGACCGCGACACAGGGCAGAGCTCTCTTTTCGGCAATAAAGAAGTGCTACACACATCTCCTTGCTTCTCTCTTGTGTTCGGAGGAGCACCCATCCTTCCCCTCCCATCCGTGACATTCTGGCAACCCTTGTAAGGACCTCCGTCACATCTTCATCAAAGCAGTTGGACGACCAACGCGCTGAAATTTTTTTATCGGCAACGAAATCTGTTGTTTGTGCCAACGTAACGTGATCAATCCAGTGCACTTTGGTCGCCGAGGCTCGGGAAAGACCTGAGCTAAAAATAGACGAGATCGAGAGGCTACTGCAACAGAACGAGATTTATTCTGCAACATCAGCGTACGGCTCGCTGGTTTTCGTCCCGCCAAAGAAAACCACTGTACGCCAGAATCATCGCATCATCGTTGACTTCAGGCGCATCGGTGAGCCCGCAATCGCAGTCGCAGCGCAAAAACCAGCTGCAGGATAAATAGATAACAAACGCACGGCTAATCGTACGTGCGCCTCAAGCTGATCTCAGCCAACGAAAGCCGTCAGTGCGGACCAGTCACTGGCGTGCTCCGGAAGCTGTAGAGTGCAGCCAGCAACAACAGCAGCCATCTAGCAGCAACCACAGCAGCCCGCACAAACACAGGATTCAGCTCAGCAGCAGCCAGCTCAACAGCGGCATCGCAGAGCAGCCACAATGCGTCAACTTAGTCTACTACTATAAATTTTCCTCGCCGTTTTTTTTATTATTACGAGCACTTTGGCTTTCGGGAGTGAGTGGACTTTCGCATTACTCGCGGTTCTTTCATTTCTATTAAATTTAACGCGTCTGTAGCCGCCAATTAATATAATGGTTCCCGGCCTGTTCAAAACAAAAAACCGCGGGTTGAAAACGCGATCGAGGATCCGCGGTACCTGCAGCGACCCAGAAAAAATCGACGCGAAGACAGGGTAAATCGGGTAAATAAAATTGCGGACCTGTATTTGAAAAATCCGCGAATCGTGCGTAAAGCTTTTATTCGCACAGCAAATCGCGAATTTTCAGCTTCAGATTCCGTGGACGAAATAAATCATGACAACCGTGCTGAAGGATGTCAAGATTACTTGCCAGCTAACGCGTTGTCCGGTAGTTACAGACAGTCGGGCGCTAACGACTTTACAAGCCAAACCGAAGACGAAAGCATCGGTCACACCCGTCCACCCGCGCCAATCCCCGTAAATTCGGTAGAAGGAGCGTGTGCACTTAATTTTGTAAAACCGAAGCCAGCCAATTTAATAGACCTAAAAAGCCTAGAGGAAAAGCTAAGCGGCTGGAACTTGCATACCAAGTCGCGCGCCAAAGCCACTACCGGTCATGCCGACACAGCACCATGCCCTCCTACGCCAATACCAAGGGATACAAATCCCAGGTCGGCCAAAGCATCTGCCGCAGAAGTTCCGATGAGGGAAATGGCGAAATTTTTTATCAAAACGACCGAAGCGTTTAAAAATGCGGGCAATGAAAATAAAGTTCGCTTAAAGCACACAGAGCGCGTCGCGAGTAACAGCCGTAACACAGCAGCCGAAAATGCGAGGAAAAATCGAGCGCCCAAGGTCACCCACCGAGAGCTTAGTAAGCAACGCGGCCGACGGCTCAAACAGCAGCTGCGTCGGAAGCAGCCTATGCGACGCAAATCTTGCGGCGCTGGAAAAGCGCATAAATGCGGTGGAAGCTGAAAACGTCAGGCTAAAGGCCGAGATGATAAAGCTTTCTATAGAAGTAAGCGATGCATCTAGGGTGGAACACGAGATGTCCCCTAGCGTGCAAAATGATCAAAACGAGAAAATGCGCGCTGCTATCGTGCAACTCGTTCGTGACAACGGTGGAAATCCTGCATGGTACAATCTCGCGACTTCAGGACTACCGGACCAGGTACCTGCGCGCCAAAACTCGCGGTGCCAAGAGCCAGCGCGCCGAGAGCCGCTGTGCCGAGAGCCCGCGAGCCAGCCGCCGCAGCACCAAAGTTCGGTAAATACAAAGCCTCCGCGTCAAAAGTCGAAAAGCGCGAGCAATAACGCGCGCAGAAACACTCTCGCCGACAAAGAAATTGGAGACGTGTCCGCAGCTGAATCCTTCGCGGTCCTATACTCTGAGTCAGAAGAGGAAGCCGTGAAAAGCGCTAAAACTCGTCGCGATACTCGCAAAGAAACCGAGACATCGTCAAATACTCATACTCGGTCCACCACGCCGTTAAATAAATCGGTCGACCGCTCTGTCCGGCAGAACCGTGCTGCATCTCGTGAAAAATTAATACAGCGCCGAATTTCGAACGAAGACGACCTCTCAAACTCGGATCTATCCGACGGCGATAATAATTACAAAAATTTCGATAACTCGGATAGGCGTGTAAAGTCGACCCCGAGTAAAAAGCCGACAAGTCGACAGCAACCAAGAGGCGGCGATCGCTTCCCCTCGGACGATGATCCAGACTCGGATCCGTCCGACCGTGAAAGTAAGCGCAAGCGCACCGATAAATCGGACAATCGCAAACGCCCGGCTCCCGACAAAAAGAACTGTAGCGGACTGCGCGCGAGTAAGTAGACCTGTATTCTCTCTTTCAAATTTCTCAAGAATTATTACTGCCGCCACGCTGTGCGTGGATTTATTTTACAGGTGGCTGCAAATATACTTTGTGACCGTCCTGTTGAAACCATTTATTGTAGGAAGAACGGTGTACTTTGGCTTTTTTCGCTGCTTGAAATTCGGCGGGCCAACATAACCTCAACTTATGGCTGTCACCGAGATTTTCCAGCCGTCTGTCTCTCATCTGCACCGTCGTCGTCGTCGGGTTTCTCTCTCATCGCCGTCATCATCAACGTCGAGCCAAGGAGAAGATCATCGGGGTGGCGATTCGCTTGTGGTGCAAGACAGAAAAATCGTTGAGGTTAGATCTTTTGGGGAGTGCTGGCCGGTTACAGTCCCGCGAAAACGCTGGTCATCGACGCTGTATGTGTGCGAATAATTTTCGCCACTAGAGCGCGGGTACATCTGCACCGAATTTTATCGTAGGTTGGTTGCACTGTCGACTTCGAGCGTGCGCATCTTTGAACTGAGCGCGGGAATCGTCTTGAGTTTAAATTTAAATTTAAATTTAAATTCTCGAATTTTCAATTGTTTAATTGTGAATTTTCAATTTTGGATTTTGGATTCTGGATTTTTTTTTTATTTATTTATTTATTTATTTTTTTTTAATTCTAGCAATTACTTGCGGATTCAACTCGGCGCGAACTTAAGCAGATAAATAAAGTAATAATTAATTAACCAATTATAGCAACAAATTACTGGTGTATTTCTTGAGTCATTTAATTATTAATAATAATTATGGCACCGTTGTCATGTACAAAATGCAAGAAAATAAATCGTCCTACTGCTGTTATTCGCAGATGTAACGACTGCGATAAACCATATCATGATATCTGCCATGTTTGGTCGGTACTTGATAATAACATAGATGATAATACTGACAATAATACTAGTTACATATGCCAGGACTGCAACGCGATGGGGTCGACGGTGAAATCAGGTGCTGCTACTGATAGCTTAGGTCACGAAAAACGCATTTTCGGTGCAGACAAAGCAAATAAGATTCATATTAATAATAACAATAATAATAATAGTAATAGTAGTAACAACGGCGATAACAATAACATTATATAATAAAAAGGTTAGCAATGGCAGTATTAGTATAAATAATAATATTAATAAAATAAATAAAACAGGAAGTAAGGGCTTGGCGTTGAAAAAGACTGTTAATGTTAAAATTAATAATAACAATAGTAACAATAACACCAATCGTAGCAGTAATAAAATACCACCGACTGCTAATGGGAGTAAAAAAAATACTCCTATTGGTTGCAACAGTGGTATTAATAATAATAATGCTAAAATTAAAGTTAAAGATAATGCTACGTCTTTTAAAAGTAATAATAATAATAATAATAACAACAGTTGTAATAGTAATGATAATAATGAAGATGGTAATAACGCTGTTATCAATTGCAACTCCAGCAGTATAAACATTAACAGCACTCTTAATAACATCGATAATATGAACAATGATGTTACAAGTGCTGAGGTATCCCTTAAGGACAACTTTACAGCCTCAACGCCAGCTGTTGCCTCCAAGAAACCTAACTGCGATAGGAAACAGGTAGCCGGAGATTCGTTGATAGAATTAAGCGCGCTACGTTTTTGCAATTTGCCACCGATCATGCTGGATCTGTTTACATCACAATTTGGTCTACTTGAGACGGCGATGAGATCTTAGATCTCTTGTGGAGAGAAAACTTAGTACTGCTAATCAGGGGCCGGCCCCAGCGGTTCAGAAATCGTGTATTATTGACACTCTAGTAGATAAAGTGTCGTCACTTGAAAAAATAATAATCGAGCAAAATACTAAGGTTGATGGTTTGCATAATGATCGCCTGCTCTTGCTTCAGGAAAATAGAGTGCTCAAGGAACAATTAAATAACTTAATGCAAAAAATTGAAAAGATTGTTGATATCACAGCATGGAAGTGCAGTGAGGACAGATCCAGCTTGGATCATGGTGGCACTACAGAGGACATAGGTGTTCGTTGTACTGATGTCTCCCAAGTATTCGTATCACTCAGGAGCTTGGATACCTCTGCTTATAGTGCGGGCGCTGCTACAGGGTCTTTGGACCAGGAAACTAGCAATGGCCTAATTCATAGAAAAATTTTTATAAATGAACTATTACAGAAGGAACTTTTTCTTCAATTTAGAAGCTTCAAAAGCTTGGCTCGTGGACTAGGCTTTAAATATGTTTGGCACGTAGGCGGTCGTTTTATGGTAAAAAGACGAGACGGGGATATTGCTCACGCGTTTAAGACAGCTGCTGACTTGCACGCAATTGCTGCGTCTTATGACAGCGCAACTCGCGCCATTAACCCTGTAAATATAGTGACAGCGGTACACAACTGTATTTCTGTGAACGATGCAGTATCTTCGTGTGACAAAGCGCGGGATACGGCTAATAATGTTTGAATAGACGGAGAAAAGGCTAAGGGAGCTGAGCTCGAGGGATTGAGAGCTGGTTTCTTAAATGCAACGTCCTTGAATAAACATATGGAAATGTTTCGCCAATTCATTGTAGGTGCTCGTCCCTTCTATCACTTGTTTGGTGTGGCTGAATCGCGTTTCGGGCTAAATGTTGATGACGTGTTTGCGCAGGTTGATGGATACTCGGTTCTTCGACAGGATAGGAATACCCAGGGGGGTGGAGTACTCTGTTGTGTTCATCCTCAACAATGACAGATGTTGGTAAACCGGGAATTCCTGAATATCTCATGTGTACAGTACAGAGGGGTCAATTACCCCCTGTTTTTGTTGCTGTAATTTACATACCACCGGGTATCTCTTTCACTGAGAATTCAGACCTTCTCGATAACTTGAGACTACATGCGGTTGACTTTGATCATCGCATAATAATAAGAGATCTGAACGCAAATATGTTGTCGGCGTCCCAGGATGCAACCATCCCTGCTCCTAGGTCGTCACCTCCTACTTTGAGCTCCTTTTATTTCAGAGATTTTAAACGCAAAACCTCGTAGTGAGCCAGTAAAACATAATGATAACAGCTCACGAGCGAGCAGCAAAAAAGAACGCTCGCCGAAATTGCCATTTCATCAAGCCGTCGCATGTATCCCGGAATTTAACGGAGATCCGGATAACCTCGGGCTTTTTCGGAAAGGAGTGCTGGATGTGCTAAAATCACACCCAGCCCACGAACAATTCTTGCTCTTGCACATCGCTAGCAAGTTAAAAACCAAAAAGACCGAAAATTATCGCGCGCGCATTGCCAATTATTTATCCGTGGATAAGCTCCTTCACGACTTGACGCTGCACTACGCGAATGTCGGAATCGCCGGTCAAATTTTTGCCGAACTGTGCGCGATTAAGCAAGGCGCACATGAGTTGATAGGCGACTACGGCCTGCGCGTTGGAAAGCTATTCAACCGCTTCATGACGATCACCGAAACAGCCCCCGGTTTATCTGACTTTGACAATTTTTGTTCGGGTTGAAAGCCCCACTTGATCACCAAGTGCGCTGCAGATTCCCGAGGGATTTGAATGCAGCTATAACCGCAGCCATAGAATTCGAAGGCAAGCAAAGCGGCCGAAATTTTGATAATGCCACGCCGACACCCGGAAAAACCTCGCAAGTGCGCAGAGCAACGACAGAGGAAGCCCAGCCGGGCAATAGCGAGCAGGACGGCGCGAAAAATTCGCAAAGTCCCAAACCAGCTCTTGAAGATAACTCAATAGCACATTGCAGCTACTGCAACCAGCACGGTCATGCTGTCGATGGCTTCAAAGTTTTAGTTCGGCATGCATCTCAGCATATACTTAAAAATCCATTCCCGAATAACAACGGGAATCGAAACAACAAAAACGGTGCGGGCAATAATAATGGTAATAACCGCAATAATGGCAATGGCCAGAATAACGGTAATAGTAACCGTAATGGCGGCGACGACTGTAATTCTGGAAATAATAACGATAATCGCAATAATGGCGATAATCGTAATTACAAAAAAAAGCAACGACGGAATTCCCGAAAATATAATAACTATAAAGGCAAACGTGATAGCTCGAACGAAAGTATCAGCCGTAACTCGAGAAGCAGCGAAGCAGCGGCTGCTTTAAACTAGACGCACGTTCGCCACGTTCCTCAAGCGGCGAGCGTCGAAAAATAAGCAGCTGGAAACAAAGCAACAAATCAATTCAGCAAAAATCAAGTTTATCACTACGGGTAGACAGCCTCCGATTGATTCCGTAGAATGCCCGCAATTGCGTAAGCGCATAGGCAAATTCTATGCTGACTCGGGAGCAGACATTTCGATTGTAAAAATCGGGGAATTGGCCCCCGGTTATGCTATCGACGCACAAAAAATTATTAAAATTCAGGGAGTGACAGAGGGCACAGCCTATACGCTCGGCCAAGCGGAAGTCCAACTGGGTGGACTACGCTGCTATCTCCAAGCCGTATCAAATGATTTCCCGATAGAAAATTCCGGAATCATTGGCTGGGATATTATCGATTCTCACGCTGGCTGCGTCGATTCTTTGAGCAAGAGTCTCAAGCTCGGTAACACGCACCTTCCGTTCGACGCTGGCGAGCAAGTCACTATTCCCCCACGAGTCAAAATGGCTATTAGTGCGCCGTTAATCAACAATGACGTTGAAGTTGGATGGGTCCCACTAAATGACCTGCATTCCGATTTGCTATTCGGCAATTTTATTTCCGACAACGTAAACGGCCGTGTTTACGCGGCGTGCATCAACGTCAGTGACTCAGAAGTCACCATATCTGCCCCGATGGTCGAGCTGCAAGAATGCGAAATTATCGCAAACCCGCTGTTGCAGCGACGAGGACGGCTCTGCTGAAAATGTTGCTAAATTCACTGCTAATTTGCGACGCATGTTCGACGCAGGAAAACAAGAAAAATATCGCGAAGTTTTCAACCTGAATCGCGACTTACAAGCAGGTTCTCAAAAAAGACACGATCGAGTCGAAAAAATTATGAAACTAGCGGATCTTGAAGGGTGCAACGAGGAAGAGAAAAACCTTATTCGCGAAATCGTTGACGAATTCGCTGGTGTGTTTGGGCTCAACGGGGAACCTCTACCCGCGACCCACCTGCTGCAACACAAAATCGTGTTAAAATCAAACAGGCCTATACGGAACCACCGCTTTCGATTCCCACCCGCTATCAAAGAGCACATGCTACGCGAGTTAGCTAAGTTACGAGAGCAAAACATTGTCGTGCCCTCCAACTCAAATTACTCGTCCTCCCTCTGGATTATTCACTGATTTTCGGGGCCTGAACGAAGAAACAGAGGGAAGCTGCCATCCGCTTCCATTTACTAGCGATATCCTCGAGCATCTTGCGTCGGCTAACTATATAACCGTCATGGACCTCAAGTCGGGGTACCATCAAATTGAGATGCATCCCGACTCGGCACACTTAACGGCATTTTATGCCCCTGACGGCAACCATGGCAATCAGCTTCTGCAATTTAACAGAATGGCTATGGGCCTAAAGGAAGCGACAATCACGTTTACACGTGCAATGTCGCTGGCCATGAAGGGTTTGCAAGGCGATGAGGTCGAAATTTATCTCGACGACCTCATGGTGTTCGGCGAGACTCTCGACGAACACAATAAACACCTGCGTCGTGTATTAAAAAGACTCTTAGAGGCCAATATGACTATCGAACCAAGAAAGTGCCAATTCTTGAAAAGAGAGGCACAGGTGCTCGGTCATATAGTTGGCGGCGGTCTAATTAAGACAGACTCGGCGAAAGTTCGTGCCATGGCCAACTATCCGATGCCAATAGACGCAAAGAAGCTGAAACAAGCAGTTGGATTGTTTAGCTATTATCGGCGATTTATCCCCGATTTTTCAAAAATCGCTTATCCATTATTCAGGCTTCTGCAAAAAGGAGTAAAATTTGAATGGGGCGATGCCGAGAAAAATGCGTTTGAAACTCTTCGAAAGCTTATGTCGGAAGAGCCAGTCCTACAGGCTCCGGACCTTTCGCAGCCGTTTATCGTAACAACAGACGCAAGCGACTTTGCACTTGGCGCAATTTTAAGCCAAGGAAAGATAGGCTCAGATCAGTCGTGCGCGTACGCATCGAGGTGTCTGAAGGGCAGCGAATTGCGGTACCCGACATACGACAAAGAGCTCCTCGCGGTCGTGTTTGCAAAAGAACAATTTCAATGTTATTTATTTGGAAGAAAGTTCACAATCGTTACCAACCACGAAGCTCTTAAACATTTTCATACGACAAAAAAGCCGGATTTGCGCTTTAATAGGCTAAACGCCGCGCTAACGGGCTACAAATTCGACATCGTATATCGCCCGGGAATCAAAAACGCAAACGCTGACGCGCTCTCTCGCAATCCAGTGCTAGCGGAGGGCGAGGTAAATCCGGACCTACCGCGCCACGAGTTTTACGAGCTTGCCGATCAGCAGGTGCTAGATTCGCCGGACGAAGAAGCAGGCGCTCCATCAGGAAGAATTTTCCGTGCGCGCGCTACGAAAAAGCGAGGTCAGACCTCCGGAGAGAAGCTTCGAATATCGGCCTTGAGTTCCGAAAACTCATCAAATCGCGCCATAAGTAAAAAGCCCAGGGAAGATAACGCGCTGATTTATAAACGCGACGAGGTTCGCTTGGTGAGCAATGAGTTCGACGGCTACTTTACCTGCCGTGCACTTCACGACGTTTATCACGGAGACGAAATAGTTAAAATTCAGTGGTTTACGGAAAAGAAAAATCGAAAACACGTGTACGCACCGGATTACCGCGATGCGCTCTGGTTCGATTGTATTTTAACAAGCACATTCTTGAAGCGGGGAACGCACACGTATAGAGGCAATTCTGCGCAAATCAATCGAATTTCGAGCCAATCCTCCCGCTCTAGAACCACCTAAGCTGTCTGCCGAGCTCGCAGAATCCTCAGATTCCTATAAATCCATGCCATCAGTAATTTCGGCAGTTTCTTGCTCATCGGGTGATTCAATAATTCCCTCCGAAGTACGGCCGTACATAAAATACGTAGCGCCATCCGATCGCAAAACTCACGGCTCGAAAAATGCTCGAGTTACGGCCCCGCAGAAAAATTCACGAGTCCAGCAACTCGAGTAGCGATCAGGAGAGTATACGGATCCCCCGTTGGGAAAAATCGCCAACGCAATCGACGCTCCGCAGATATTTAGTTTCCCGCGAAATTTATTGCTGCAAAATTCGAGTCTGCCGCTAATTTCGCAACCGCACGACTCCTTGAACCCGTCCTCACCGAGCAAAGTCCTGCGGCCCACGGCCCCCGAATTTCATATGCCGATTATTACGGAAACTGCCTCGCCGCCTGAAAAACAAAATATTCCAGGCGTCGAGAGCTCACCAGCCAAGGCGTCAGAGCCCCAATCGGCAATGATCTGGCCGTGGTCTGGCAACCAGGCCAAGAAAAAGCTAAGGGTGAATATTGAAGGAAAAGATTTCGCGGGGTGCGCATCGATTGTTGGGAGACAAATTCAACCGCCGCGTCGCTAAATAAAAGAGCACCGATGGCCGTCGAAAATATCCCACGACACACGCGCACACATGAGCCGCCCGTGATAAGAGAAGATGCTCTAGAGGCTCCAGAAGCTGCTCAAAGCATGGTCAGCATAAATGAAATGGTTGATGCATGCATCACGAGTGCTTTCAGCGGAAAAAATGGCTCCAATGCGCAAAATCGCAACTTGAACCTCGGAGAAACGGCTTCCAGGCAGAAGCCGACACCCCCAGGTACGTCGCTGCTGGAACCAAGCGTGGAATGAGCGCTTGAGGCGCGAACGCTTTCCCCTCCCGCTATCGATGGCCCTTTCGAAAGTTTCTCCGGTATTCCTTTCAATTACGAACGTAAGCCATTGCCATCGGACGAGAATTCGTCTGCAAGCTCTGGCGATGCCTGTGTTCATACATATATTCGCAAAAAATATTGCGCAGAGCCGCACGAAAAATTACGGCGCTCAGAAAATATTCCCAGTAGCCCACCGGAAAATTGCCTGTTTTATTCCCTCATGAAAATCATGAAGCTCAAAATTTCAGCGACGAAATTGAGACGTCAGCTGTTGGCCTCCCCTTGGCTCAGATCATGCGGTGAACCGGCCGAAACAGAAAAGATTTTAGAATCTTCCTCAGATTATGGCACCATAGACTGCGTGTTTATTTTTGCCCATGAGTTTAAAGTGAACGTTTGCGGACACTACGATCCCCCTGAGGACTCGCGGATCTATTGCCATGTGTTAGTAGCCAATGCTGCTGACACTATACATTTAAACTTGACGGGATAGCATTTTACGCCGTACTTACGCGTAAGCGCCCCAAAGGACACCGCCAAACCGGTCAAACCCGGGCGCGAGCGATCCCCGTCAAGTGAAAGCGAGAATGAGCGAAATAAATCGCCAATATTTGGGCGAAAAAAGCGTCTCAAACATAAAGCTGCTCGTACTGTTACGCATTCGAGCGCCAATAATAAATTCGCAGCTAGCGACATTGGCGATCAGCTGGCCGCAGGCGCGGAACATATCTCTCCGCCTGAACTGCATAAGCCAGCACTGAGCCAGCCGGTAGCGTTTACAGAGTCGCATACTCCAGAAAATTGGCCAATGCAGCCAAACTTAGAAGTAATTTCACAGGCAAATTTGGAATTTTTACCAGAAGCTGAGTAGATTGGAAACGACTCTCCGCTGCATGATCGGGCAGAGACGCACGACAGCGCTCGGCAGAGTCTCGGCGCAGACCAAAGCAGTGAAAAGTCTGGCAACGCCGCTATGCAGCTCGGCTCGTCACAGTCTCGTGCCAGTGCAGCTGCGCCGATAAATAAAGGCAGCGCAAGCACTGATAACGAGGCGTCGTCTGACGGCGAAAGAACTACAGCTGGAATTAAAGCAGCACTCGACAATGACAAGCTAAAACGCTACGTCACAACAAAAGCGAGGCCGCCCCGTGAAAAACCGCCGTGGGCAATTCCGGAAGATCAAGAGCCTCCAGCTTTTAACCACCTGCGGGCATATGACGAGCATCCCTTTCGATTCAAGGAAAATCTTGTGTACTTAATTTCGGCCGATGATTTTATATCGACCGAAGTACAAGAACCCTTGATTGAACGAGGATATTTGAACCCACATGATTTGACTGATAGTCAATTCAAATTGGGCGAAATGAATGTCACGGCTTGTGGTAGATTTAAGCTTTTCAGAGTCTACATTAAGGCTCACTTCGAAGATCGCCCGCTTCGTGTCGATCTTCGAAAATGTCTGAAAACTCTAAAGAAAGTAATAGTCAAAGAGAAGGCGCCGCAGCATCGCTGTAATAAAAGATCTAGCGATGCTCACGCTTGCTGAGTGGGCAAACTTTGTCGACCTTTTCGACAATATTTTTGGCGGAATAGCATTGCACGCAATTCTATACAAGAATAATTTGCCAATCCCTCCAGCCTCTGATCGATGATTTCTACTGGCGGAATATGCGCCCCGATGTAAAACAATTTGTCGCCCGATGCGCGGTGTGCCAAGGCAACAAATTGGTCCGCGTTAAAACCCGGCTTCCAATGCTTATCAGCAATACACCTGCAACACCTTTCGCACATCTCGCTTTGGACTTTTACGGCCCGTTAGAGCAAACCAGACACGGCAATAGGTATATTTTGTCAGCACAAGACATGCTCACAAAATATACAATTTTAACGCCAACAAAGCATGCAAACGCAGATGAAGTAGCGCGTGTGTTGACCGAAAGAATAATCTGCATTTTTGGTCCTCCCGCTGCTATTGTCACCGATCAAGGCTCTCATTTCCAGAATAGGGTACTTGAAGAGCTTGCCAAAATTTTTAATATAAATAAATTCTGCACGACCGCTTATCACCCGCAAGCGAACGGGTCAATCGAGCGAATGCATCACACATTGACTGAGTATCTCAGAAAATATGTAAAGCATATTGACAGGTGGGACAAATGGACCGCCATTTGTCAACATGCATATAATTGTACCGAACATGAAAGTACCCGGCACTCGCCGCACGAGCTACTCTTCGGCTTTTAGCCAAGAACACCGTCAAGTTTTCCCCGAAGCAGCAACGACTTATCATACAACGATTATTTAACAAATATGTCAAATAATCTAACGGTTCTACAGACAGTAACTGCAATGAACCTGGTATAGTCAAAGTATCGGTCCAAGCACTACTATGACCGGAAATTAAATTCAAAACATTTCCGTGAAGGCGAAATCGTCTTTTTAATTAACGAGCCGAAGAAGGGAAAGTTCGCGCGAGAATACCGCGGACCGTATGAAATTATCGCGATTAACCGCGAAACAAATAAATAGTCCGAGCGAGCTAGCAAGAGACGCAGAGGCCTCGGATTTGGACCCAGTGGGTTGAGACGTTTTTTTTTACTGTTTTTTTTCTGCGCGTCTCCGGACGGGCTACGCCGCAAAAGAAAACAAGAACGTCCCATGGCTAGAGCAATCCCAATTACGTCCAAACCTCAGCAAAACCAAGCTGCTCAATAGCTATTTCTGTCTAGCTAAAATAACCGTGTTGTTCTTCTTTAAAATTCTAGACTCTGTACGTTATACGACCTAGGGAGCAGAGAAACGCAGACAGTCAATAATCCGGCCCATTTCATCCAGCAACTACGGGAAAATTTAGGTTTAATAACAGAGAAGATAGCGCGGCTCGCAACCTCCAGTACGAACTGGAAAATCATCGAGAAAATCGATCTGCGCACCTATTTCCAGGCTAGCGATGTCCTGGTAAAGCTCGTAACGACTGCGGTACGCGCGTGCATCCCGCGTTGCGACGCGAAGGGCCTGATAAAGGAGGCTGAATCCACCACCCGCGACGCCGAGCATACGAAATATCTGATTTTAACTCACGGCGAAAGAGCCGATCCTCAACGTATGCGGCGCGCGCTTCTGCCGTTCATAGGCTCGATGCATAAATATCTTTATGGCACGCTAACCGAAGCTGACGAGGCCGAAATCCAGGAGGCAGTCAGGACAATTGCCAAGGACGTGCGCGCGACAGCTGCCCTACTTGCCAACCAAACAAAGATAGTCGAGCACGAACTCGCGCATCTGAACGAAAGGATGCGCAAGTTAGAAGCACTTTCGACCGCATGGGCGAACAGAACCGCTGAAAATGCGAAATACATCAATGATCTTGAGGTAGAAATGAGTATTAGAGTCAGCCTAGTGCAATTCCGTTCTGACACGGATGTGATCGACAATGCAATTCTTTTTGCAATAAAAGGGCTTATCCACCCCAAGGTTATCGCCCCGGAAACTATTGCCCGTTCGGCAAAAACCATCGAGAGTTCGATTAGTCACGCGAAATTTCCTCTTAAGCCGAACGAATTTTCGGCAATTTCGATAATGGAAATCTCTAAAATTTCTATATTGGTCTCGAACGGCCACCTGGTATATCACATCGCTATTCCATTGGTCGACGTTGAAAAGTTTTATTTATTTGAGGCCTCACCGGTTCCCGCAATCCAACAAATATCTAATATATCGTACATGGCCGCTTACATTTGGCCAGTTCACACGTACTTCGCAATAAGTTCGACTAATCGCACTTATCTGCCAATCCCAGCCGAGAAAGTACCAAAGCTTCGAAAGCTTCAAAATACATTTATTGCGGTAGACCCAGAACGGGTGCGAGAAATTCGCGACAGCGCAGTTTGCGAAATAAAGATTGCAGCCGGACGCGAGATTCATAACCCAGAAGAATGCGATATTCGCATTAAGAGGCTGAAAGAGTCATTCTGGTTGCGATTACACAGAGTGAACACCTGGGTTTATTCTGCAAAGCACCCAGAGGATATCTATATCCAGTGCTTAAGGGCAGAGCAAATAACGGCGCAAATCGCTGGACCTGGTATCCTCGAACTACGCGAGGGCTGTACTGCTCACACGTTTAATAGCTTCCTCCACAGTAGCTAAAAAATAGAACGACACGTCATTTGGCGGTCTGCAATTTAACGTATCAAAAATCATGGCACGGCTAAATGAATCAGCCGCTTCCGCCATGGATCTGCACCAGGCTATCTCAAATCTGGCCGAACATTGGGCTGACGTCGCTCATGGCTCCGGAACTGAGAACCTTAAGAGCGGGGCCAATTTGCGCGAAATCACGACTAAAGCTCGCGAGATCGCACAGAGAAGGTCGTCGGCCTTCGAATTAATAGACTTAAGCTACACCACTAGCCTGCTCAGCTGGGTCTCGTAGTCTTCGCTTGGTCTAATCGCAGCAGCGATCCTTGTAATATGGTGATGTATGCGCTACCACGCCAATAAACCAATGCGCGACCTTATGCGACAACAGCGCGAAATGCTGCAGTTCGAATCGATTCGGGAAATTAGCCGCAGCAGAGCGAACTTGGTAAACTAAAAATGCAGCTCAAGTTCGACGCATCCTCGCTGCCACGGCCGTAGAAACATCGCCGCCAGTCATGTTGCATGAACGAGCCGGTTATCAAATTCAATTATTTCAACGGAAATGAATAGGCCGACTCATTCTCGCGCTACGAGTAATTATTCTCGTGGTTCACGGGCCTCACTGCCATAAGCCAGGCTGCTCAACGGCGAGAAAAACATTAACTTTCTAGAAATATTCATAATAATATCAAACAATAATAAATAGGTGCATTATGATCACCTACGTATCAATGGGTTATTGTTTTTTTTTAGTATTTCAGCCTTATTACAATTATATGATAATAATCATTTATATACATACACTAAAGGGTTTAGTATAATTTTGTATATACTTCGCATTTATACATATATTTTTTTTTCTCTCCATTTATATGCATATATCATGCTCACCAGTTGCAGCAAATTGTTCTGAGCTTTACAAACGTATTTTTACGCAATATCCATATATTTTGTAATAATACAGGCTCGGACAGGCCACGGTACACAAAAGAAAAGTACTCGTGTGCAGGAGCATAAATTCAACCATGAATAATTATATATATATTTTTTTCATATAAATTTTGTAGTTAGGTGTAAGGTATTTTGTATTTAAGAGCTCTGCCAGCCCAAAATGTAAGGCAGCAGCGGCTGCCAAGGACAACACCCGCGCCTATATATCAACACCTTCACACACACTTAATATTGCATAAAACAATTTTTTTTTCCTGTACTTAACTCGACATTCACGGAGTCGAGGGCAAAATTGGATCAGAATCCAATGCGCGCACCTCGCGCGTATGTGCACAAAGCACTGGTATCCCGCTAACATATTTTTCTCAAATAAACGTAAACTCATACACACCTTAGCGCGGAGCGCGCTCTTGCGCGCCCCGACGCTTTACACTCTTGCACTGCACGCACGGCTTCGCCGATGACCCTGTTTTTTTGGGCGCCGAGGACGGCACCCGCGCGCCCCGAGGACGTGTAACGGAGAAACGTTAGGTTCTCCGTGGCATCTCGGATAGCCGCTACCGACGACGCTGGATGCGTCGTCAGCAGGGAACGCCGTTGCCTGTAGTTCTCACGCACAGAGATGCAATGCTTGCACTTCTGCACGTGGAGACGCTCGCCACCGCCTCCTCGCAGCGGCGGCAGAGCGGCAGACGTCCGGCGACCGTCCTGACACAGGGCAGAGCTCTCTTTTCGGCAATAAAGAAGTGCTACACACATCTCCTTGCTTCTCTCTTGTGTTCGGAGGAGCACCCATCCTTCCCCTCCCATCCGTGACAAATACCACTTCGAAAACTGATAAATGTATTTGCCACATTTGTGATGACATATATTATTTGACCCATTTATGTTTTTCGGGTTGCTGAATTCGAATAGGAGGTCAGCCTGGTCTTATCACGTCATGGTCAAGGCCAGTTCAAGGTTAAACGGTTTAAATCAATAAATAAAGCTCCAGAAACCTTTAACCGGCATCAAGATATGAGTGTAATGGAAAATCGATATCACGGAAGATGGAATGTCAACATAATGGCAGATTTTTTCTGGACACTAAAGAGAGACATTAAAACAAATAATAAAAAGAGAAAAAGAAACCCATTGCATAGATCCTTTGAAGAGAAAGTTCGATACAAGAGAAAAAAGGAGATAAAAAAGACATCGTCAGTTACTAAGCTAGTGGAAAAAAAATCAAAATAAGAAAAAAATATAAACGAAAGCAACTTTGCTCTGTTACACAAGGAAGATGTTATGTAATTAAATAAGACTTTTAATAATCTTTGGTATCTTCTTTCATTTTTGGAAAGTTTTAATATGAGATTTTTATTGGTTTAAACAATTTCTTCTCAGTTTGACCTTGAAGTGGCCTTTACTATGACGTAATAAGGCCAGACTGACCTTACTATATTCGAATTCAGCGACCCGAAGATAAGGTTAGACAGCTCTGATTTCTTGCGTCGATATATTTTTTTCTTTTGTGGGTCGGTGTAATCAGTAGAAAGTTCAAGTCAAAAAATAGGTAACAATCAATTCATTTATTTATTTTATTTAAAAATTATTTTTAATAAAATAATTTAATAAATTAATAAAATATAATTACAAAAATAGAAAGTTTAAAAATTGCGTAATAATATTATACGTAATAATTTTTTTTATGTGAAATTAAAAAACAATTATGAACTTCTGCAGTTAGTTATTTATGAAAATGAAATAAGTTTAGTACAAGAAAAAGCAGTGGATTTTAACGAAAATTTCTTTTACAGACAATTAAAAATCAACATTTGATAAATACGAGAGAGCCAGTATTTTCTCCAGGTAATGAACGGAGACGCATGCCACTAATAACGTTCGATTTAGTTAAGTGCACTCGACCGCGTGAAACGACAACTATCGCTAGTATAGTCCTCGCATTACGTTATTATAGAATACAACTTAGTAATTATATTAGATTAAGACTCGATGTAAGTTAAGTGTGATATAGGGACAGCGGTCCATTTACGTTAGATGCTAAGTCGCGGAGTGTGTGAGAGAATGCTCCGAAGCTCGGGCGGGGTCACCAACGCGGCATTGGCGGGCATCGTCGGCACTGGTAGACGATCGGAAGGGCGAGGCATCTGTTCCCGTCCGCGTCGGGTAAGCCGTTCGGTGGCGTGCTGACGAGCGCGCCGCGGCTAGGGGGATTACACCGGCGGGCACGAGCGGTTTCTGAGGCGGGGAAGTAGAAAAGGACCTAGAGATGACCGGATACGTGCTCAGGGCACTGAACCTCGGCGCGGTAACATGCGAGTCACAGTGTGAGTATGTGTGAGATCGACGGGGATGTCGTAGTTTGTAATATAGGGCGACTGGAGATCGCCATCGATGTAGATTACTAACGAATAGAGAATTGTGAAGATAAATAAAGAGAAAGTCAACGATAACACTCATGCATTCATTTAGTACTAGTACCCACGACCTTTGTAATTGTCTTATCTTAATGTAAGTTTATCCGAATACTGGCTAGCCGGGCAGGTGGACGGACTAGCGTTTCGACACGGGGCGGCGAGCAGAGGAGACGGAGTATTTCATCGGTAACACCAATGAAAAAAAAACCAGCGTTACAAAATATATATATTGTAACGAGGTTCAAGTCCTCGCTATGCCGGTAATCAGAGCAGGAATCAGAGTAATGGAATACGGCGGCATTGGCTCAATGGCTAGAGCGTGCGCCTAGAGATCTCGGGAGCGCCGGATCGATTCTCGGTCCCGGCGTCTCCTTTTGTATTTTCCTCCTCTCAAAGACAGCCTCGCCCCTTTACATGATAATAATAAAAATAACTAAATCGAGATTTAAATACAATATGTTGCGTGCTAAATGACAAAAAAAGTAGTCACAAATAAAAATTGTAATATAATTAAATAAAATTAAACCTGCTAAAATAAAATTTCTATAGATAGAATAATAGCCCAGGCATCGCAAATACATTTTTAATAGACAATAGCGATTTATTGAATTATAACAATATTAAAATTGATATTTTAGACTTATTGCTTAAAACTGGAAAAACAGTACTAGACTAAGATATTTAGTTTTACAAACTGAATACGATATAAACTGAAATATACGACTAAAATATCGCAAATAAATTTGATTTATTTTTGAAAAGTATTGAGTATTCAATTAATGGAAATATTTATAATAGAATATATGGTAATTCGTAAATTGCAGTTGCACGCAATCCATTTCCATTACAAAATTAAAGCTTTACATTGCCTTTATTCAAAATAAGTATATTTAAATCCACTATATCCACTTACAAGCATAAATATAATATATAATAATTCAACGCAGTATTAGCGACAAGCTGTTAAAACAATAATAATTATAAAGTAATAAAATATCAATAATAATTACAACTTTCTTTACACGTATTCCATGCTATTGTAATAAAATCATAAATATTACAACGGGAAATATTACTATGTTAAGCTGATACTATTTAATCCATGCAAAAAATGTAAAACGGTTAGATTATTATTTTTCTTTTAATTTCAAAAGCTTTTCCTACTGGACGTTACTTTTTTTCTTTAATTTTAAAATCCCTTTGAAAATTCTGCAAATCTCTCAAAGCAAGTTCACGACGTACGAGCTTGCTTTGAGAGCTCTAGCTTCGCGAACGGGGGAGAAAATCAGTTTCAAAGGATTGTATATGTACACATTTGCTCGAAAAAGTCGATACTTTATAATTATATGCGCAGGGGAATAGCTTCAAGTACAAAGTTGAACAGAATAAGTACTATTTACAAAGGACAAATAAATCATCGATGAAATCTGGCTGAATTTGCGCTAATCAATAATATAATACAATGAT
This sequence comes from Muscidifurax raptorellus, assembly GCA_020010945.3. Lineage (NCBI taxonomy): Eukaryota > Metazoa > Arthropoda > Insecta > Hymenoptera > Pteromalidae > Muscidifurax > Muscidifurax raptorellus. The sequence goes on from JAHUUD020000012.1 coordinate 2,252,285, forward strand.
GTGCAGAAAGCTCGAGTCTATACGGGCGTTCACCGCAAGTGCACCGTAGGTTAATCGCAACAAAGTATAAAAAATGCAGTCGAATCACATGTCGCAGATGGACAACCTACCTGACATCGCCGCCTACGCAGGAGAGGTTGTCGGGCATGGGGTTGTTATGCATAGCAGCGGCATTGGCCGCCTGGACCGCGTTCGAGTTTGAGGAGCTCGGCGACACCGGGCTCTGGTAGCTCCCCGACATCTGCTGCTGCTGCTGCTGTTGTTGCTGTTGCAGCTGCTGCTGGTGGTTTGGCATCGCGCTCAGCGGACTTCCGGGTGTCGGTGGAGCTGATCTGCTGCTAGACACCGCGCTCGGGGACAGCGGAGGTGACTTTGTGCTGCGCGGTGAGCTGTTGGACGTCGAGCGGGACGACGCTTGCTGGATCTTCAACATTTTCATCAATCCTTCAAGTTGCACCATGAGCTGCCATCTGGAATCTTGTAACGTTGCCAGATGACTTTCTAGTTCATCTTTTCGCTGCCGTAATGCTCGCAATTCCGACACGAGGGCCGGGTTCTCTAAATCCGCTGCCTCGATTTCCTGTTGTCGCCTTGTAATCTCTCGCATTATCTCTTTATTTTTCGCCTCAAGCTGTGACATGAGCTCTCGCTGCGCTCTCGACGGGTCGATCGACGCCAGGTTCACGTCCAACGGTGCCCCGCTCGCTTGATCGGTCTGCAGCAGTCTCGACGAGCCGCGGGACACGGTCCTCGCCTCCTGGAACAGCCGTTGAGCGTAGATCGCGATCAGCTTGTGCTCGTCGTCGACCCTCGAGCTGTCCATACTCCTCAACGTTGAGCGACTGTCGAAGGAACCGGAATCGAATGGACCCATGAAGCCTGGATCGGGAAATCCATTATGCGACGGTAACGAAGAAGGTGGCATGATGTGCGAAAGGTCCAGAGTCTTCTTTGGCTGTTCCGGAAACCTTGGCAGACTATCTCGTGGTCGTTATTGTGGGTACCGGAAACCTTTCCTCTCTAGAAGCAGTCCTGGCAAAGTTGATGCGAGTGACATTTTTGACAGCGATACCTGAATCCGGTGAAGTTTTCTCTGTGGCAGGCGTCGCACATGATCGAATGCGTAACAGATTCGACGGCAGCCATCCGGTGATAGAGCGGCAGCAAGATTAGACAGTGAGGTCCCGGCTCCGACATGAGCGTGTCTAAAAAGTCATTTACCGTGATCATAGCATTAGACCGCGGCCGGCAGCGCCAGAACTTCTTTCAGATACTCGGCGAATCTCCAATAGATCATGTGGCGATTGCCGTCGGTGATTTGTGAAAAAATGTAACGAAATTTGTCCATGAGCTTTACCGCGCAGAGAGTAGCCAAGGCAACTTTGACGGAGAATACCGACATTTTGTTGTTTTCTCCGCTTGTGTAGGCAGCCAAGAGACAGTTCAGGAGCAACGCAGTCGTGGCGTCAACTTTACCCTGCTGCGAGATTGGCACTCTCTTGTTGAGCGCGTGGAAAAGGGAAGACAGGAGGGTCTCGAGCCTCGAGAAGCTCAGTGTACTCGACGGCTCCAGGGTGTTCAGACTGTTCTCCCAAAACGCCTCGGTCATGTTCCAGATGTCCACGCTGTAAAGGTTGACTTTCTTCTGAATGAATCGCAGCTTGCAGGCGCTGCGATAAGAAGTGAATTGGATGGTGTCAAAATTCTGCTGGCGCAATTCCTGGAGCAATTGCAGTCGGCTCGTCTCGCCGCTGCCACCGCCTGTGCCGGTGCCGCTGCTCCCGCTGCAGAGTCCGGTTGACCCACCGCCGCGCCACCACCCGCTCCGTCCTCGGCCATTTTCACTGGACTCGAGGAGGACGTCGTCCTCGTCGCTAATGCTCAGCTGGCTCGGTCGAGTACGGGCTCAATATTGCTGCTGGCTAGCTTAGCACTTAGTCGCCGCCCACGCACTCGAGTCAGAGTAAACAAGGCTGGGCCGCGGGACAACCGCGCGCGTCACACGTTACAATCCCGAGCACCGCCGCAGCCATCACTGACCGACTACGACAAGACTCTCTCTCGCTCGCTCGCACGCTCGCGCACTCACGCAGTCGCGCGATGACTCATATAACGGGTGGCGAGACGCGCACGTCAGCGCGGATAGCCGGAACGCGGGAAGTCCGAGAGAGAACTCAACGTTTTAGGAAAATTCGAGGCAGTTAGCTTTTGACCGCACTCGCGAAAAGTTGAGATTACGCGCGCCAAAAGTTCAACGTGATCAGCAGCAGCAAGACCGCAGCCCTAGCAGCAACAGCAGCATCGAGAGCAGCAAAAGCAGCAACGGCAGCACAACAGCAACCGCAGCAACCACAGCTAGTACCGCAACAGCAACACGGCAAGGTCGAGAAGGAGACTCCCTTGCCAGGGGACGACGTTGATCAACACGATAAAAGAAAGTAGGATTTTATTTCTATTTATTTATGCGCGATCGACTGGCGATATATATTTTGTGGATGTAACGGGGTGAGACTGTGTTCGAGAGGAGGAAAATACAAAAGGAGACGCCGGGACCGAGAATCGATCCGGCGCTCCCGAGATCTCTAGGCGCACGCTCTAGCCATTGAGCCAATGCCGCCGTATTCCATCACTCTGATTCCTGCTCTGATTACCGGCATAGCGAGGACTTGAACCTCGTTACAACAACGTGCGGGGATGTACGTGGTTAGAGACATCGTCGAAGAGCTAGTCGCTGAAGAAGAGTTCCTGCATTACCAGACTTTCAAAGGTGTAGAGTCAAAATCGGGACGATAATCCGACTCTAGCGGGGGGTTGTAACGAGGTTCAAGTCCTCGCTATGCCGGTAATCAGAACAGGAATCTCAATGGCTAGAGCGTGCGCCTAGAGACTCGGGAATCTCACCCCGTTACGATATATATTTTACGTATATTTTAATAAAAAAATTACACATGTATACGTTTAAATAAATTAATTTCAACGTATATTAAAATCTTGTAGAAACCGCGCGTTTTTTATACAAGACGTACCTAACAAGTTAAATTGAAATTTGAAATAGTCGCGCGCTTCGCACCTCCTCTTGGTAAAGGTTAGAGCGCATTCGCGACAGTGTTGTTGGTGACTCAGTTTGTTTCTGCGCGTTGAACCTAACCCATCCTGTACCAACGCTATTTCTCCAAGTATTTCTAAATGAAATATACTTGATTATTTGCCTCATTGATTTTAGTTTGTTTTATTTATTTATAAATTAAATAGTAGTGACAAAAGTGTAATGAAAAAAGTGCAGTAAAGAAAGTGTTGTGAAAGAAGTGTAATAATAGTGAAAAAAGTGGAGCAGTGAACATTGTGTGGATTTATAAAATAAAGGAAAAGTGTCAAGTGTTAACATGAGTTTAATGTGTAATTGAAAGATAAACAATGGCTTTGGATAAGGGTGCAAAGGCAAGATTTGCATCTACAAGGAAACGACTAAGAAGATTTTTAGGAATTTTCATTGAGGATCAACAAAAATCATTCGCTCCTAACTCCTGAAGAAAATAGATGTGATGTGCAATAAGTGTGGTGAATTTTACGACAATAACAGAAGTCTATGACAATAACAGAAGTATATGCGCATACGACAACAACAGAAGTATACGACTAACAACAGATTAGTAATTGCAATACGTACTCTTGGTCATCTGATAGGTGACTTTACGTATACGCATACACACATGAGTGATACATAATTATAATTTTTTGAGTTACTGAGTTATATATTAAGATTTTCAGATATCTGCTGAATATAATTAAAATGTCTTTTCTGAGTTCCAGGTAAAAATTGTCGTACAGACCTGTTATGGTATGACCAATTGTTTCATAAAATAATTAGCAGCAAAATTTGTCAACAAAGAATAAAAAATATAGTATTTTCGTTGTAAAACAACTTCTACGCATTCAAACCAAAATCACATCATTCATATCAGAATAACAGGTGTATAAAACTTGTAAAAAAATATTGAGCCTATTTGATCCATCGGTTCACTTGGAATCTTACGGACAGTGTGAAAATACTTTGATGGGTACACGTACTGTCACCACTATCAGGTAGGTGAATATGAAGCCTATGATGGCTCAAATTGTAGGTAATTTGAACTACTATTATTATAAAAAATATCCTTTCATAAAATTTGATTTATATATTAAATTTACTTTTTTTATTTTTTCAGGTAATAGGGCTGTTTTGACACCTTAAGTTACAAATTTATGCACAGATAATTAAAAAATATTGCTCGCAACACATGCAAAATCTTTACTACAGCCTTCTGTAATGTCGAATTGGATTGGCCTACCATAGACACACGTAATCGCCAATCAAACGGAAATGTAAAATAAAATTTTGTTCCAAAAGATACTATTAAATTTTAAAAGATATATTATACGTACTTTCGAGATATTCCGAGTCCATTTTTTAACATTAGATCTATCCTTAAAGAATTTACAGTAATGTCCATTATTTTTCTTCCTTTATCTTCTGTCGTGCAAAGTTCATCATCCACACCATCAATAGCAATTTTCGTCAATGTGGTATCAGTGAAATGCTGTTTTACCATATATAAAAGAATCAATACTTTTAATTAGATTATATTTTCTTCATTGTCTTTAAAACAAGAAAAATATGAGCTCTAAATGTTAAACTAAAATATCTAACTAATTTCATAACTGTAATCAACCCTGCTGTCCATTGCACCTGCGCGTGAAATATGAATTTCTTCCCTTATATGTTTGGTATATTGAGTATTGTTATGGAGATTTCCACACCACCCAGGAGGTACTGTCAGAAGCATTTAAAAAAATGTATCAATAATTTCATGTAATTTTATGACATGATAAAATTATATAAAATTATATATGTTGCCAAAAATAGATTTTGTGTTCAAGATAAAAATATATATTCGTAAATAAAATATTAATATTGATCTATTTTTAAGACAAAGAATTTTTTATAAAATAATTTTAAAAAAACGTGGAATCATCACCATGATCCATATAACCACGGAACTCTTAGATACCAGAATATCTCACAAAACACACAGCTGGACGTTCTAAAACTTTAAACAGTCCTGTCCCGTATGAAAAAATACTATAGCAGAATCTGCAGCTTCAGCTGCAAAATATTGCACATTTTGTACATACTTTGTGCATAATTTTGTATGTATATTTTTTTTACATACTGTCTTGCAGACAATTTTGTAGTGTGCAAACAGTCGTGCAGTCAATTGTACAGACTTACAGCATACTATTCAACACTTCTAGAACAACTTAGGATCTATTCTTATACTGTTAAATATTTAGAGATTTTAAAAATAAGGAACCGTATAAGTGTTACCTACCTAATAGTAACATGAAAAATGGGGATTAACGACTAAGAAATGTTTGCATAATGTATTCATATAAAGTGTACAGAAAGTCTACAAAAATGACTGCAAGACAGTATGCAAAGAAATATGCATACGAAGCTATAGAAAGTATACAGAATAGATGCATATGTCCTGCATATGTGAATGCTGCAGACTCTGTTACAGCTTTTCTCATAAAGGATGTAATTTTATGATAAACATGCAGTAAAAATTAAAAAAAATGGTAAGAATTTAATATACTTCTTTTTTATTAACAAAGAGATCACAAATGAGGTAATACCAGAAATACTGAGACATTTTTAAAAGAACTTTTTGGAACGAACTTTTTATAAGATCCAATGACAAAATTGAAAAAAAGTGGGGTACTATAGTGAAATCCAAGAATCTCAGAATTGTATTTGAAGTCTTTCTATTGTAATAAATAATTGTGTTACGTCCAAATGAGCGCAATCCAGCAATATACTTCTGTCTGTAGAGTTCCTCTTTAATTTTTGTAATTGTTGTTATAATTGGGGTGAATGAAGGAAATCCCTTTTGGCTATCGCAGACGTGGTCACTGCCTTCTGGGAAAGGGAACTGGATAGCGAGATCACTTAACTGAACACGGGGTTAGGATCAGAATAACTACTGTTTTATTCTGTTTGAATGAGAAAAGTACCTCGTGTGTATATTGTAGGTGTAGGTGTGTGTAACAGCAGTAGGTTGCAGTTGTGGATCTTCGGTCTTCGTAGCCTTGCGTCGGTGGTTCAGCTCAGGCTGACGATGGACCGTTGGCTCTCAGCTTCCCTTCTTTATGACGTGCAGGTGCAGCCAGATGGGCGCCTTAATGTGTTGATCTTCCTTCAGAGACGAGAAGGCGATGCGTCTCGATGAACGTGGACACTGTTGTATATTCACGAGATGCGACACAATTTTGATTTCTTCTTGATCGTGAGTAACGCTTGTGTCTTGAATGATTTCTGGATCGTTTCTGGTCTGGCAACAGGCGGCGTAACGAACTGAATTGTTACTTTTGAAAAACTGAAGCTTGCAGCCCTTTGCTGCCGGGCTTTATCTACTAGATTTTCGTATTTTTCCTCATTCCATATTAGGAGTGGATAATTTTAAATATTCTTTTAGTATCTAGCTCTAATAGAGCTGTGACAGGTCAACTCACAAACACTTAGTTTTATTACTCCCAGTTTGGGGAATCGAGCTCGTAACTAGATCTTTCGCTGCTCTTCTTTGCCTGTGCTCTTGTTGAGAGTACGCGCGTGAGACTTTCCCGATTTGTTTTGAAGTAGAAAAGTAAATAGGCTATACGGGTTCTGGACCCCCCCCCCCCACCACTCGCCTTTTCCATATACATACACACAATCTCACCACTACAACGATACGTTATACACGGGTTCTTATGGGCAACGCAGTGCAAACCTTTATGTGTGTATGTGTGTGACGTCATTAGCACACCTATGCAGGTGAGATTAGCACACCTGTTGGTAAAACAGAACACCAGGTGTGCTTAAGGGGCTGGCACCAGGAGTCGGCGGCTTTACGGGTTCTAGACCCCCACCGCCACTCTACCCTTCGACTCACCTGTGTAGGTAAGAGAGCAGAGCTGCGCCACCACTCTAGCTGTGCAGGCTAAGGTGTAGAGGGCAGCGACGGAGGTGGTGCAGTGGAGGGAAGTCTACTCCTGACCGTATATTTTGAGCAGCTTACTCCTGGCTATGAGCCTTGTCCAGGAGGCCGCTCAAGGTCAAGCTGGTGCATCACAATGTCTCTACGTATGGAATCTTCTAGAAGGTTCCATGCAATAATGACTGCCATTTGAGTCACAGCTGCAATACCTACGAGCTAGCGTAAGATGTATTAGGTTATATCTTCATTGCTAACTGCATAGAGTATGATTTGCACTGCGTACGACTTTTTGGCTGTCGATGACTAGCCCAGATTGGCTGCAGCGCGATTACGTCAGCGGCTGATGAGCAGCTTATTATATCGCGTAAATATACAGTGTTTGCTGTTATTCGTTAACTTCTACGAATGTATAGTGTATATGACTGCATGCATAGGAATTAGGTAAAAAGGTTAAATAATATTAGTCGCATGTACAATAAGAAAAAGAAAAACATCTTTTATTTGACTATTCATCGAAATAACCAAATTCTATCTTATTCATTCTAGTTCCAAAATACTGCATATACAATTTTTTTGTTATACATTCTGAGCACAATTGCTTAAAACAATCATCCGTTATTATATTACTCATTCTTGAGGGTAAGAAGATGCCAAAAACATTCTCCAGTACAATGAAGACTTTGTTCCCATACTTTCTCTTGACTTCTCTCATACTAGTAACTTGATATTTTTTCTCTAGTTCAAGACTGCGTAGGCTCTCCGTTGGAAGAAAATCCGTGCGTCCAATATTGTTTATCTGAGTTAAATCCATATTCTTGCTCTGTACAAATGATTCAAGCAACGAATGATCTATGAAAACTGACTGAAGTTAAGGCGTTCGCTGCTCTTTCATAGTTGTAAAATTTGGCGTGGTGGGAGTATAAGGGGAGGGTGGCCTCCGTATACTCCTGATTCAATTCAGATATTAAAATTTCTTATACTTATCGCGTACAGGAAAAGATTTTGTATTTGTCGAATATTTCTCGGTAAACGATTTCCAGTGCGATTTCTCTTTTTTCTTCTCCTCGTTCTTACACGGAGGAAGAGGTTTATATTTAATATTACTCGTATTTTGATCCATCTTCGTTGACGTCCAGTGTGAGAATGGTATGAATCGCGCTACTCAAACGATATTTATTTTACTGTATCCATAGGGATAAAGGATTAAAATGCAGTAGTCACAATTAAAATAAATAATACATTTATTCAATATTACTTTATACACAGCTCATTTAGTTTTTTCTCAAGTACTGGTACAATAATTTTGCCTATTCTTTTAATTCTACACCTAAAACGCTCCCGATCTCGGGCTGCTTGCTCCCACTCTCCACATCGTGCACGTTTATGTGCATATGTCCATGTGTACATTGAATGAACAGTAGGCTTTTCTTGGAAACGAACCCGCTTATCCATGCTGCTATTTATTGATAACATTAAATTTACACTGTACGCAATCTCTTCTCAAAGTGGGGTTCCATTCTCGGTGCTACTGTGCTCATAACAGCGTAGACACTCCAAAATTTTAGAGTCCAGCTTCAAATGTTCTGGTAGTTTATTCCAAGCTTCCTCGATACTATTTGCTGCAAATGTTATGAGAAATTCCATCGGTAAGAAAGCAATATCCGTGGGAGTCATAAATGACAGGTGCTCTGTGTGATAAAATTGTTTGATTGATCTCTCGAGAGATGGCGTATTGTCCTGATAAACTTTTTTCAGTAATAATACGTTTCTGTGCGTACAGTTTGCTTTGAATGCTAATTTGTGATGTGGACAGAGTGGCTCAAAAATATCATATTTCCGCCTTTGTAATGAAGGAAAGCCAATCTCATTTATGTCGAGCACATGAAAATTAAATTTCTCGAGCCATTGCTTTTTCTCCTTTTACATACACTGTGCTGGCGTCATGTAAAACAGTTTTCAACACATTTTCAAGCTCCTCATAGGCTAAATCCCCCGAACTCCAGGATAATCCGTGATAATTGCGCTCCAACCAGAGATTTTCACACCTGTACTTGGCGGTGAGTCTGCACCACGGTATAGGCGGTTTGAAAAAAAACACCAAGGGCTTGAGATATGTATTGAGTGGAACTATGGCAAGTTCCTTGACGACAAACTCGTTTACAGGCTTTTTGAAACCTTGTACATCGAGCACGTATTCCATTTTGACTGACTGCCTACCAAGTTGCTGCTTTTATACCATCTTCCCCACCACCCTTTAAACGAATTTTCGTACATTCCCACTCATGGGATTATACTCAACTATACGATCATGTAGGATCAGACAATATGCAGAGGTATTAAGTGGAAAATTTGCTCTAGTCTCAAACTCAAGACGTATATCCACTGAAGCTTGCTTCAGTGACTCATTTTGTTTTGAGCAATCAATCACAACAACAGGAGCATACTCAAGATAGTCGATCTTGTTCAGCATTGGTTCAGCCTCTTTGTTGTAGTAGGCATTTTGAAAATTGGCATACATGTCGTATAGAACAGCATACTGATTATTCGTTATATTGAGATTGAGGTTTCCATAAGGATAGTGTTGAGAATTGAGAAATAGTGTTGCGTTGCTAATGTTGCAATGATCAGAGCGACTGGCATTAACCGTTTTTCGTCCTCTGCGATATGTCTGGAAGCCGAGAATAACAAAGCGAGGCTTCTCCAGTTGGCTAGCAGTCTTTACAGTCCACACATGTTTCGATGTACTGGGCAACAATGGGTACTCATATAGTTCCCAGCTACGAAAACTCATGGTGACAGCTCTATCCTTTTCCAGGTAGTTGAGCAATTTAATTTTATGCTTATCCGAGAGTACTACGTACGGCATCAGCCATTCAATTTTGGTGATTTCAATTTTGAAATCCTCGTAAACTTGTGCACAAGCCACTGCTATTTGCGTCTGTATAACTGAATTTAGATCAGAATTCGATCTTGTGAGAATAAGCTCATGTTTGGCATTCACAACGATTTTGCAATAATCCTCAGCAAAGCCTAGGATCATACTGAGTGGAATTGATACGTCAAAGTTGCCATTGTTGTCTACCAATTGCCGTTGAGTCTCTGCAATATCGAGTCAGCCAGCATTTTCAATCACTGAGCTTTGACTAGGGCTGAACGATACGAATCCTTTCATAAGACTTGTCAAGCCCACATTCTTGCATCGATGAATCTCGATGGCGTTGAGTTCGTAACGAATTTCTTCAAACAGATGACATATGGCGTTGTTTACGAACGTTGTACCTGCGATGGCAGTGCCATCTGCTTTTTGCAATTTTCCACATATATGTAGTGAACTGCGCGAAGGCAGCACACATAGATCTTGATGTTGTATACCTATACGAATTTCATCGCTGTTGTTGAAATTTGACAAAGTATAAGGCTGATGCGCATGAATCTCGTAAAGCGCAACAGATTCGTCAAACATGACAGGTGACTGTATGCTTAGCACCTCCTCCATTTCGTTGAAAACAGCAAAATAGTATACAGCTTAATTTTTTACGACTCTTAGACCCAGACTTTTTAGAAACTGTATGTTTTGACGTGTTAGCGCTTTCGGTACTCGTTGACGACTGATTGCTCGACGGCATTGCAAGTTATTATTATAGCCTTTACCAACTTTGGTGTTGTACACAATTCCCATTATGCTTAGACTGATTGGATGTGTAATCTAATTGTTATGACTTCACCGCGAAAATTAACTAAATGTCCGTCTTGATCGACGAGGTGTAGCTGCAAGTTATCTATAGTCTTGACAGTGACTGGCAGGTAAATAATAGGTGATGGGACTTCGATGATCTTATAGCCTGGTGAAACAGCTGGGAAGAATTCGTGTATGGTGTGCATCTTATGTTCATTGATGTATGCCCAGAAGTAATATTACATTCAACGCGTAATGCGTTAACTTTCAATATGGCTACTGGCAAATCAGATTCGTGATTACAACGAAGGGTGTTATTGTTCGGTTTCAGTTTAATTGTTATGCTTTTTGATGCTAGAGCCTCTTTCAGAGTCTTCTCAATGTCTTCAATTTCGTAGCTGCCTGTAGGCAAAATAATGACTTCCTCACCCACGTAAAACTTGTTATTGCCTCTGTCTATGTTGGGTATCGAATTAACTGTGAGCAGTTCCACAAGTCCAAGAACGTAATTTTTACTTGGCGACAGTTCAAGCGGTGGAAAATATTGATCTTACAGCACAGAAGAGGTTCCAGACAGGCTCAGTGGTAGTGAGTCTTCCATGACTATTCGAACAATACTGAGTAAAATGGAATCCCAACCAATACTTATATAACATTCAAAAGAAATTTTAGATAAAGATGGCCGCAGTTGTAGGTGTTGTAATCTTGGTAATGTTTCTGATTGTACTTGACTCCGTTCACGTTCCAGTATTCCATAAGATCCTGAGGTGGTTGTAAATCTCCAAAACTATCAAAATACACTACATCGTTGCCTCGTTTTCTATATGCGACCCAATGTGTGCGAGGTCCACTTTCATCGTCGAGATTGACGATTGCTGATTCACGATAATGTGGTCCACTCGCTGGTAATGCATTTCGCATGTAAACACCTCGAAAATATGGAATTTTCAAGATGCGTGCATATTTTATCAGATCAGCGTCAGTTAATGCACGTTGCGGTAATTTGAAGTTTTTTTTTTTGTTTTTACTCATGCCTTGTCTGCAATATTCTGTGGACCATCAAATTGTGGCAAAACTAATACATTGCTCGCTCTCATAACACATCCCAATGGTCTCAAGTTTGAAAACGTGTACATCTATTCAAAATCATTGAAAAAGCCCAAGTATAAGTTTCTCGAGCAGCTTTTACAACCTTTGCCCGGCATAGAGTACTTCCCTTTCAGTGAACATGATGCAGTTGTGGCACCTGACGACGTACTCCCTGATTCAATCATGGTTTTCGACGACGTTGCCTGCGAGAGACAGGACAACGTTAGAGCCTTCTTTTGCATGGGGAGACACAAAAACGTAGACTGTTTCTATCTCTGTCAGTCGTACGCTCACATTCCAAAACATTTGGTGCGTGATAACGTAAATTCGCTGGTAGTTTTTCGCCAAGATGATGTAAATCTTAAACATATATACGATGATCATATGAATTCCTATATGACATATACAAACTTCAAAGATTTATGCTCAGCATGTTGGAATGATGGTAAGCATGTATTTCTTTTTATCGACAAGGAGCGAGCACTCAACGATGGACGTTACAGAAAAGGCTTTGATTGCTTTGCCACAAATATATAACCTATAGCAGACCCTGAGTATTTGCAGTAGACTGTAAATAGTCGAAGAGTCAACATGGCAGACATTCGACGTGAAAAAGGCATTCTTCCACAAATTACAAAAGCTCGCGAAGCAATTAGACGCAAACATAGATTGCTAAAGCGAGGTAAAGCTAGCATGGAAAAAGCTCTCGGTGAAACTTTTAAACCTATAGTATATCCGCTGGAAAAGCTAGTGAAAGTAAAACAAGAGATCAAGCTAGAACCACAAAAAGAAGAATTTTTTGATGATAAACTTGATGAGGAACGTGATGATAATAATGATAAACTTGATGAGGAACATGATGATTTCGATGATACACTACTCAATGAAATAGTTGATGCTTCATTTAGAAGTGCCAAAACTGATAGCGAGGAAGAGGATGAGAAGAATATTGATACAAACGACAAGTATATTCAGCTGCTCAAACAAAATAAGCAACAACGATACTTTGATCATATCTGTGGAATACGTAAAGATGGTGAAATACTAAAGATCGGTGATTCACCCATAGAAATCCACAAAAAATATGTTAGCGTTTTAGATCGAAAAGGGAGTTTGTTAAAGTATGCGAAAACTGAAGGTCTGCAAGAACTGCTTTTTAAACTAAACCCAGATATGTCATTGATTCAGCTTGATGATTATCAAAATCATAAGAAAATTCTCGAAGCTGCAAACGCACATCGAAAACGTTACAGTTTCGATCAGCCTATACGTCAGCAAAATAGCAATAAATATAATACCATAATTGCCCCTCTATTTAAGTTGCAAAGCCCTGTAAAGTATGGTCGTGGACTCTTACCTCGATATAAAATTGCAAGAAAGCGTACTCTCATGGACTATGTTTATTGGGACGATCCTAACAAACTAGTTGATCGTCTACGTTTACTCATGGCTGAAAGATTAGCTGGTAATAATAGCCACGTAAATGAGATTCATTCCATTATCGAAGAATTGCGTGAAGCCAAAATCATATATTAATTGCTATAACCAACAAATTCAAGTCAGTAACAAGATGAGCGTTGATGTGTTTGGACTTCAACTAAATCGCTCCAAAGGTCGTCGTGGTCCTCCTGGTGTTGGCTATAAACTCACTGCCGACGGTCACTTCGACATTGGAAGCAAAAAATTGTGTAATATAGCAGAACCAGAGCAACCAAGCGATGCGGTGAATTTAGCAGTGCTTCAACGTTTAATTCAATAAGAGATTCACGCTGTTCACGCAATCACGAGTGATCTGAGAAAAGCAATTGATGCTATAGAATTAGCTATACAAATCAGCAAGGAGGAGAATGCAGAGAACCAGAGAAAAATGGATTTGGCTATTAGTGAACTATATGAAATTTTGTTTAAAACTGCTCAGAATAATGACACATCAAAAGGCTAGACTAGTAGATGAGCTTCATAAACCAGCTCGCCGTAATTATCAGCGGCGAAGGTTTATAATGCGTGGTTTAGATGATACCTGGCAAGCTGATTTGGTAGAGATGCTACCTTACACACAAGAAAATAGAGGTTACAAGTACCTACTGACAGTCATCGATGTATTCTCAAAGTACGCCTGGGCCGTACCTTTAAAGCAGAAAACGGGAAACGAAGTTTCAGCAGCAATGAAATCTATTTTAGAGCAAGGTCGAATGCCAAAAAACTTGCATACCGATCAAGGAAAAGAATTTTACAACTCTTCGTTTGAAGGTCTCGTGAAACGTTATGGCATCAATCTCTACTCAACATATAGCAATTTAAAAGCTTCCATCTGTGAGCGCTTCAATCGCACGTTCAAAAATAAGATGCGGAAGCAATTTAGTTTACGAAGAAACTATAAATGGGTCGATATCTTACCTGATTTACTGGTAGAGTACAAAGAATGAAGCTAAAGTCCTTAAACGTTTCTCTCACCAAGAAAGCAAGAAGAAAGCTAAATTTAAAGTTGGAGATAAGGTGCGAGTGAGCAAAATGAAGCAAGTATTTGAAAAGGGTTATACGCCCAACTGGTCGACAAAAAGTTTTACCATTAGTCAAGTTGTGCCAACGTATCCAGTGCCAACGTACAAGCTGAAGGACTATCAAGATCAACCCATCGCTGGCGGTTTTTATGAATAGGAATTGCTTAAAGCCAAATATCCAGATGTTTATCTTGTAGAGAAAATATTGAAAAAACAAGGAAATAAGCTTTATGTAAAATGGTTAGGGTTTGATAATACGCACAATAGTTGGATAAATAAATCAGATTTGTAAAGGTTATAATAAATAAAAACTTTTTAATTTATAGTGTCCCCAATGAAGAGTATCTGTTTCTCCTGGAATCAAACAGCGTTTGTCGTCATAGGGGCTCAATGCTAATTTTGTTTGTCTAACAGTATGCACTCTATGTGACCTTGATTAGATAATACACTGTTGTCGATACTGAGTAGAATGGTTTTTCAAGCACTCAACGTAATCATCAAAATTAATTGTTCTATCAACTACACAGCTTTTTACACCTTTAATCTTCTTTATACGATCTTCTCCGTTTATGCGTACACTATACATTTTACTGCGTAGTCCCACAAACTCAGTCATAATTTGTCCACAGCACTCGTCTTTCATTAGACCGACAATTTTCTTATTGACACGAGGCATTCCGAAAATATTTTCAGCTGGATAATCTGAAGTATCAAAATTCTGTATATTATATTCTGTATATATCGTTTCATGAATGCGTAAATATCTTCACAGCCAAATTCTTACAAAAAATTATCAGTATCTGTATAGAGCAGTTTACATCTATCGCCAAACTCTTGTTTCATATAATTGTAATGGAATTCATACATTAGAGTTTTCGATAAATGTAAAACACAAAGACCAACATAGATTGGTTTATTCATAAGTACTTCAGTTTTTTCAAGTTCAATTAGTACAAGATTTTCATCAAGGATGGTCCAACTGTGAAATTCTGGTTTGGAAACGAGAACATCTGCCCCATATCTTCCTTCCCATTTATTTACTAATTTAACATTGACCCTCTTTCGAACGTTCTCCATAGTCTTTCCAAATACGGCATTATTCATTAATTTATAAAGATTCTTCTCAAAATCATTTTTTGCTTCTTGTCTCATTTTGCTGTTTAGATCAACGTATTCTTTAAGCCAAGGTCTCTGTTTGAATTCTAAAACTCTATGAATTTTCGTAAGGCGTAATCCATTTTTGATATCTTGTTTTAAATTTCGATAATGAAGCACATATCGCAATTTTGATTCTACGGTAGTCAGCAGTTTTTCCAATTTCGAGCCTGGTGGTTTCTTGTGCTCAGGACAGAACGGTAAGTCTTTGTGTACATCATGCAGGTACTGTGGATACTCCAAGTCAACTTCTAGAATGTAACCAAATTCATAATCATCTGATACATTAAAATCGGTGTTTACATCAACCCATCTGAAGTTAGCGTAAGGTAATGGTTGTTGAAGAGCCCATACATAAAGGTTATTAGCATCAAAGTACATAAGATATTTAGATTCTTCTGCTGGATTATATTCAAACATATACTTATTATTTGCATGAGCATAGCGATTGGAGCACTGACTGATTCCACGTCTTATACCTCGCTCGATAAACATCACCATGTCAATGTCCGTAAGCAGTTCAAGTTGAATTTTTGTACACTTGAGCATAGTATCCAATGTCAATCCACGTGCTGTACAATAATGCGCAGGGTCTAAGCCATACGTTGAAATACAGTTATTGCGGAAATTCTCGAAAACTTCGGTCAACAGCAATACATCTGTTTTCAAATATAAATCAGAATATTCTCCTAAATTTGAAATGTTAAATTTATCCCATATGTTTTTCACATGCTCGTAATCTTTATCAGAAATTTCATTATCAAGCAAGGTACTGTAAAATTTATCTTTTGAGAGAATTTCTGTTATATATAGTTTTTCTTCAGAATCTAAATAATCATATGGAAAAATTCCTTTTCTTTGAAGTAGTTGAAATTTTTCATCAGCAAAAGGGGAATACTGTTGATTTTGATTGAATTCATGCTTGAGAATATTTAATTCTTGAAGATATGAAGATAATTTATCCAAAGATGAAGCTATAAAACGAAAAGAATCGATAAATCTGAGTTTGATATCACAGCCATCAATATTCTTGGTAAAAGAAATAAACCGTTCCTTATTTAGCGGTAAAAGTTCCATTCTTTCATTAAAAATGTTGGCAATATCTCTGATGAGAAAATGTGAATCGTATCCAGTAAAATTATGAAAAATAATTGGGATAATACGTGAATCATGGTAATTTAATTTGCACTCTTCATGCGTTGGACCTCGATATCTGAAATCAATGTTAACATATATTTTTATATGCGTATATTATTTTAACATTAAAATAATATTAATGTATTTTATTACCTACCAGTGAAATGACAGTGATCGTGTACACGCTTTTCACCAAGAAATTTTTCACATATATGACATACGACTACTTCATCGAAAGCTTGCCTTTGATCTGATGTAAGATTATCCATTAGTACAATATTTTTAAAAAACTCTTCAATTTGTTTAGCCAATCTAATATTTCATTAATAAACTATTTAGCAGGTTCACTACCTCTATAGCTGCGATAATAAGATAATGAATCATTATAACTACATTTTATGTAGTAGCCCACGCTAAATGCCTCATGTTTCTGATAAGCAGACGTGTTGTCGTCTATTTGTTTAAGAAGACTCTCGAAATCGGCATAAATAACAAACGGTACTTTTTCTTTGTAACTAAAATTTTTAAATTCGAGAAATCGATTTTTTAAAGTAGGTAGTTTTATATAACATTCATTAATTAAAGCACAATCTTGCTTATGCAAAGCTAATTTCTCTTGATCATGAAAAAAATGTAGGCATCGATTGCAAATATATTTTCTACCTTTGGTTTTGGAAACTTCTTTGGAAACCAAACGAGATAAATCCTTGATCCAAACGTAGTGGTATCTGAGAGGTTCCAAATCTTTATCATTCATCTCATCATTTTCTTCATCAATGTAATGATTTTGTAAAAGAAGAAGATTAATATGAATTTCTTTCTCACACTGAGTAATATAAATTGGCACAACATTAAATTTTTTATCATGTTTTTTTAAAATGTAAACATTGATAGAAATATTATATTGTTTTTCAAAATGAGGCACACACTCAAAAAGAACTTCCACACATTGGATTATATTTGTTTATATGCACGCTTAAATTTAAAATATCGCGTAGTGTCCATCCAGAGTCTCGTTCTTGGAATTCTTCTATATCTCGCTGAATCAGCTCTTGAACGTTTGTTTTCCAACATTGCTTCAAATCACTTGTTTGCTGAATTATTTCAGATTTTGTATTAAAATACTTTATTTCAGTTATCTCTTCTTCCGCTTTTATAATAGTGAATTCAGCAGCCAACACAACGTATATTTTTAGTGCATCTAGCTTTTTAAGAATATTTTTTATTCTAGGTTTAAACAGAACTTCAGCATCTTTCAAAAATATATTTATATCTAAGTTTTTCAAATTTGTAATTACTCCTGTTTTTATTCGTTCATTAAAAGCACCTTTTAAATCTTGCCACTTTACATGGTCACTCAGTTTTTCCCGTCCTTGCAGCCCTTCACCACTTTTCAGTAAACATTTTAATCTATTTTGAATTCCTTTTATTAAAGAAATTGTGGAGAGAAACTTTTGTTTCTCTGTAACACTTGGATTACTTTTATATAATATCTTTCTCAAAAGTTTTAATGTCTGACCAGCAAACTTAATCCACTTTGACACTTTATCACAATCAATATGAGAACGATTTAATTGCGTATAAGCTTTCAAAAAAATGTCTACAACTTTCTTGCAATCATATGCAGACATTACAAATGTATATACTCTTTACAGTATTATTTCAAACTAAATCGAAAACAATCAATGTCGGTCCCAAAAATATTTGTAGTCATCTCAATGATTATCTATATACGTAAATATTTCGTAGAAATCATCCTTCAAAACAATATGTATGTGTATGCATCATGCTCCAAGAAATAATGCTTGAAAATAATTCGTAGAATATAATTGAAAAAACAACTACATTCATTTATACCCTTAAAAGTATCTTGCATACGAATCCTTCTAGAATATCATTTATATTTATATTATTGTCCAAAGCTTAAAATGCGCAGCATGTCATATGACACTTCTTCGAATCATACGCAGATACTGCGTGGATAAGGGTGCCTACGTGCGAATCTGCAGAGAAACAATTAGCTGCATCCAGAATATTCTGTATATTTGTCATCCTGTTTGTCTTTATTAAGCAGTGCCTAGCTTCAAGAATATTCTGGAATCGGATCAGCCTTATAAAAGGACAGTGGCTACGAGAGTTTCACAGTTTTCAATCAGCTCTCATTGTATTAGTATCTTTGGCAAGATTTATGAAAATGGATTTCAACGAAGTAAATCGTCTCGGTCAAATGGATTTTCTACCAACGAAAAAATTATCCAGTCTTCAAATTGGAAATAAATGCAGAATCACTAGTGTAAAACAAGTTAAAACTAGATACGGAGAAAAAATTGTTGTTGAAGTGGACGATTCTTTTGCGGTGTTTTTACCCCAAAGAGTATCTAAATTTATTAGTGATAATCAAGATTATTTTAAGAACTTATCGGAAGAGTGTAAAAACAATAAAATTTATATGGAATATTTTGGTAGACAGCTGAATAAGATTGAATTTGGACACATCACAGAGTAATTTATTTGATCAAGAGAGAGCTAAGCCGAAAAGGAAAAGAAAGAGAGCTGAGACAAAAAAGGGAGGAAAGCTGAGACGAAAAAAGAGAGCAGAAACGAAAAGTGCGATCAATAAAGGTTAGTGACTTATATATAATATTTTTTATTTCGCAAATAATAGTATAAGCAACTCGTGTGGTGTTGCCCATAGTCTGCGCAGACGGCGGGTCGCACTCGTTTTACATGCAACTTTCCACACTAGTTGCACAATGTATAAATTTAGCAGTATCAACTTACAAGAGAAAGAAAGAAAGGGTAGAGAAAGCAAAGGAGAAAGAGAGAAACAGCTGCCGATAATACATATAGCAGCACCGCATCGTACGCAAGATATAAATATCAGCTGTAATAGTAAGTATACGAGGGGAAGAGAGAGAAAGAGAAAAATGAAGAAAGAGGAAGAGCGGACTGTTGACACGCAGCAGCTTCGGATTGTAAGCACGTTGGAAAAAAAACATCAGGTGTAGCCTGATCCGCGCTCTATCTCACTGCGCGTCATTATTGCATGGAACCTTCTAGAAGATTTCATACGTAGAGACATTGTGATGCGGCAGCTTGACCTTGAGCGGCCTCCTGGACAAGGCTCATGGCCAGGAGTAAGTTTTATTTCTCATTCTTTTCATGTGACTTTGATAAAATTTAATGACTAACGCGTCATTTCTTTTATAATCTGATGTAAAAAGATGTAAATATTTTCGAAGAGATAGGCCACGGCACATGCAATGAAGAAACATAATGCAATGTTCGCCACATACTTTAGAGTCGATGCTCTGTACTCGTACTTGCTTTTTGTTCCATGCGAATCGCTTACAGTTTTTTCTGAGTCGATCGAGATGGTGCGGTGATACGGGTGCAAGTCCGTAGCTGTCAAAGTAAATTCCGTGTACATTTTTGTCTATGTAGATGACAACCCAGTGTGAACCTGGTTTATCGGCTGTGTCGAGATTCGTTACAATGACTGCAGGTGTGGATAATAATTTTGGTACGGGTTGGTTGCGTACACGCCAATTGAATCAGCCTTCAATCCTTCGATGGCACAAATTATTTCACGTGTATTCATTCTGTCGGTGCATCTACGTATTGTTCATCGTCCGATTCATCGTTTTTTTTCCTTCTCCGCCTCCGTTTAAATGCCGTCGACCTCGTCTCTTCCGCGAGCTGATAGCTTTGACTGCGAGCGCTGGCGATCGTAATCGAATAAACCTTGATACAAAACTTGGCTATTTATATTGTACGGGTCGCGTCGAAATTCAGCATTAACGAGTGAGTGAATCCATCTTCTTATCTGATAGGTTCGACGCATCGCACAAAAATCTTTTTTATCCTCGAATTTCTTGAGGCCGTGCGAGGCACACACCAATACGTTCGAGAATTTCTTTCCGAGTTCATCCAACGACGGTGCGCTTAAATCTTCTAAATTTATAAATCTGCGGGCGACCACTTTTTCCAGATACCGGGCTTTGTTCTCTCCGCGCACGTACAGTAATCGAGCGTTGTTTACCAAATTACACAAATTGCGATGCAGATGTTTGAGTGAAATTTCCCCGTCGTACCACTCTATGCCATGCACTTCGAGAGAACAATAATTATTCGTTGTTTTGATGTCGTTAGATCAATCAGCAAAACTGCATGATGAACGAACTATCCAGTGACCAATGATGCGACTCTGTAGAGATATAGCGGCTACTTCCTTGGGAATAAATTTTTTATTTATATCTCTGAAGCCTTGAATATCGATCACGTAGTCCGCCATAATGATGCTGATGAGATTTCACGTATGTGCGTTAGTAAGCTGTGTATCGCGAGTGACTGCACACTATTCGTGCATGCCTTATTAAGCTAATCGAGGCGCTGTGATCGAGCGTGTGCGCGCGCATTAAGCGCTAAAATCCGTTACGATTTGTCTGTTAGAGTCGATTTCCAGAACGTTGTCGTATTTGGCGTAAACTATGCAATTGATCGCTGTGAGAAGCGCTGTCTCGAATGTCACCTCTATGCGTATGCTACTCGAGCGCACGAGATTCCAATGAGTGGCACAGTGTGCCGATAAATCGGTGTGAGATCGAAAGCTGTCAAAAAGTTCCCCGTGTAATAGTTGTAGCGATTGATGCCGATACCTTCGTTGAGAAAATGTATGCCTGTACCAGTGTGAAGTGTTTGAAAAGTATCTATGTAGAGTTTATCGTTGCCCGTAAAACGCGGTTGCAAAGGTTTGCTTGAAATTTGTACGCCGTCGACGTAAAGAGAGATATAATTTATCGAGAAATGTTGAAAATTAAACGGATTTAACGAGCGATTTCCATTAAATGATTTATTTTCCACAAAGCCGAGGATTATTCTTTTCGGTAATTGACCGAGTATAACGTTATCGATCGAATCGCCCAATATTCCCGAGTAAAGAGTAAACGACTTCACATCGACTCTGGTAATGGGATATTTAGCCGTGGTTTTCGATACCGCTTGCGCGTGTGCTAGTAAAATTCCAGGACTGATTATTAGACAAAATGCGTCCTTGCTTCTGACTAGTTTAACGCGCATTTCCACTCCGTTTATCAGCATCTTATCCTGATTAAAGAGATCGTGATGAATGTGGCCAATCATGTCAAAGTATCGTCGACTTGGCGTAAAGTATCTACGATTTTCCAGGCCTTTGTTTACGGGAATGGGTAACTGAGCGGAGCTCACCGCGTTTGCCGCTGCATCGAAAGCACCCAGTGTATCGTCGTACCATAAACTCGCCGTAAGATGAGATTCTTTAGCAGCCGGTGAATAGTTGAGAAGCGTCTCGATATACGCTCTGTAAGGATATGCGTTATTAGGCGGTGAAACAATTTTCTGATTGAAAAAAACATCGATCTCATTGAACATGGAATGCAGAAAATTGTTGATCGGTCCGACTTTAACGTCTTCGCTCTCCTCGGTAGACTCGTTCACGGGTACGATTTTTGCTTGAATATGGAGCATCGTGTGAGCCAGATCCAAATAATGTTCGCTCCCGCTCGGTACGACAAACTCCAAGAGTGCGTCGACGTCATCGCTGAAAGACGAGACGGGTTTATAATGTAGAAAGCTACTGCTCTCGATAGACGTTTGGGTGGCTGGTAAAGTGAAAAGATCCAGTTCACTGGACATGCACTCGGACGAGTGAGAGTGTAAAAAAGCCATTTTACGCGTACGCAACTATGTGCGTGGTCCAAAAATATCCAAAGTTTGAGCAGTCCTCTTTTTAGGTCTCTTCTTCTTTCTCGCTACTGAATTAGTGCTGACTCTCTTTTTTCTTCCTGATTGTTTACGTTTTTTGCTAGCGATATTACTCGATCCGCGTGTCTTTCTCGACTGACGTTTTCGTCGTATTACGCGTGATTTATAACCCGAGCCGTTCATCATGTCGGCTATTTTTTCACCGGCTTTTCTTTTCAAATTTTTTCTAGATTCTTTTACGCGATATTTGAACGCCTCCTTAAAATTCGAGCCGTTGTTTACAACGTCGTCCAAGACGTTGATTCGAGCGCGCACAGTCTCCTTGCTTACAGCTTTGGCGCCGGACGCAATGTACGGAAGGATTTTGCGAAATAAGCCTCCGAGCCAAGCACCTACACCTCGACCTCGCTGATACGTTGAACCGGAGAATACGTGTCTCACACCGCTACCACCTATTTGTTCGTCGTAGTAGCGTATGTAGTGACTCATTATTTATTTATTTATTTATTTATTTAATCCAGAGTACAAAACACGCAGGCTTACATCACATTATACAAATATATAACTGATAAAACCAGCACCCTATAGAGATAATCACAGTTACCTGTACATAGGTCTGGAATAAAAACTAAAGCTAACTTACAAACTAAAATTTACAACTAACCCTATATAGCTAATTTTAATATTGCACTTAGTAATCTTTTCATAAAACTGAAATAATCTAACGTGATTATTTCCGCAACCATTGATTGATTCTCTTTTTAATTGTTTTTTTTACTTAATTTTAGAGCTTTTAGCTCATTTGGCAACGAATTGAATACTTTTATTGCAATCAGTTCACAATTTTTAAAACTAATGGTTTTATTTACTTTAGGCAAAATAATATTTTTGTTTCTCGTAATACTTTTAGAGTTTTCATACTTCGAATACATCTTTTATATTAAGTGGTCTAGACAGTTCTTTATCGTTATTTAGGATTATTTTCAATAATATACTTTGTAGAGATTCTACTATCTTTATCACATTATTATAAGCACCACCCAAAGCGATTATTCCATAGCTAGCAATGCTGTGGAAAAAAGCGTAGTAAACAGCTAGTAGCGACTTCTTATTCATAACTTTTGCTAATTTATTAAAAATAAACAGTAAATATTTCGTTTTTTTAACGATGTATGCTATATGATTTTTCCAATTCATTTGATAATCAAAAATTACACCTAGATATTTAGTATGGTTAACTCTTTCAATTTCAGTATCGTTAATAAAAATTCGCATACAAGCCGGAACGCTGTTGCTATAAATACCATAAGTCATGTATACGGTTTTAGCTGCATTAAAAGATAGTTGATTTAGTGCGAGCCAGGTATTTACATCGAGTAGGTACCTGTTCATTGTTTCTTCTGCTTTTTGCCAATTTTCATCAGAACTTAGAATTACTGTATCATCATCATATGATACAATACATTTTTCAGGCAACATACTTAGTAAATCATTTATGTATACAATGAATAATAATGGTCCTAGTATTGTTCCTTGTGGGACGCCAGTACCAATTAACATATTCTCACTTTTACAATTTGAAATTTTAACTAATTGTTCTCTTTCGTTAAGATAATCATGCAGTAGACTATGCGTTATGCCTCTAATACCATATTTTTCTAATTTGTCAAGAAGAATGCTACGATTAACCGTATCGAAAGCCTTGGCCAAATCAAGAAAGGTTGTAACAGTAGGTAATCCATTGTTAAGGTTATTATATATAACATTTGAAATAAGTGCCAATGCATCTTTGGTATCTCGATTTTTTCTAAAACCAAATTGATATTTCGATAGAATTTTGCATTCATCCAAAAAGTTTATCAATCTGATATGAATAATTTTTTCCAGTACTTTGGCTATGTTAGATATCAAAGAAATAGGTCTATAATTGGTTGCAAGGTGTTTGCTACCTGATTTAAACAACGGTACCACTTCAGCCACCTTTAAACACTTTGGCCAACTTCCCTTTTCAATGCATAGATTAAAAATATGTTCCAATGGGTACTTAACATACTCAATAATAGTTTTAAGCACTTTTTTGCTAATTCCGTCTACTCCGCCTGCTTTATTACTCATTCCCATAACAATTTTTTCTATCTCATTTGCATTTGTTGGTTTTAAAAATATAGTACGTTCATTTGGTTTTATGTTTTTGGGATTCAATATTTTTGGTTTTCTGATTTTGTCAGCTAGTTCGGTACCTATATTAATAAAAAATTTGTTAAAAGAATTAGCTATGCTTAAAGTATTCGATATTTTTACTCGATTGTCCTCGATGCAATCAATATGATTAGTTTTTACTATAGTATTTTTATTAAGTTTATTTTTAACATACTGCCATAGTTTTTTACTGTCATTTTGAATTTTTTGTACTTCATTTATTTCATATAAATATTTTGCACGAGCTATTACTTTATTTAGCTGTTTTACATAATCTTTGTACCTTGTTTGTAACTCTCTGTCATTTGTATTTTTTTTAGCTTTATTATACAAATATTCCTTATTTAAACATGATTGAATGAAGCCACTCGTAATCCAAAGGTTTCTGGGAGATTTCTTTTTATTTTTATTTTTTTGTAATTTTGTTGCCATTGATATAATTTTTTTAATGTTTTCAACTAGTAAATTTATAGCTTGCTCAGGTTCCTTAAGATTGGTACACTGATACCAATCCAATCTACTGCTTTTGGTTTTTACTGTCTTGTAGTCAACATATGTATTATTTAAATTTTGATTGTTATTGTGTTTTTCCATTGATAATGAGACAAAGAGTGGATAATGATCAGTGAAGCAACTCATAAGTTTAAATGCTTTGGCTTTTATGTCATTAGTTTTGAAAAAAACATTGTCAATACAACTGCCTAAATTGAAATTATTCGTGCTTGGTCTTGTTACGCCAGTGAATAGCGGCACAAAACCAGATTCTAAAAAATTATTTAAGAACTGATCGGTTTCTATATCATTGCTTTTTAAATCTATATTAAAATCACCAATAACCAAGTGATTTTTTATTTTGTTTTTCTCTTTTATATAGCTGTTAACTGAGTTGACAAAATTGATCTTTTCTATATCATGACACCTATATAGGGAAGTTATGTTTAAGTTTTTACCATCTTTTCTAGTTAGCTTCGTATTCAAGAAGGTGACTTTATTTATTCTTTCAATTTTTGTAGTCTCAGTCAGACTGCTATTAATATAAATAACTACACCATCTGCTTTGTTAATGTAGCTGTGATTGTAATATATTTTATAGTTAGGCAAGTGGTAGTATTCAAAAAAATTTAAATACCATGATTCGGAGCAAACTATGATTTCGGGTCTAAAACTAAGCCTGTCAATAAACACTTCAAGGTTATTAAAGTTTGTTATCAAATTTCTCACATTTACGTATAGTATATTCAAGTCACTATGACTAATCGCACTGTTCAAAGAAAGAATGTCTTGTATTTCGAGTTCGCTTTCGATGACACAGCTGTGGTCAGGTTCAATCATCTTCCGAGTCTGTTGCCGCTGAGTTTGCTGATTTCGCATTTCTTACTTCGTTTGAATTTAGTCTGTATTCTTTTTTTCCATTGCATGGTCATCTGATTTTCCATTGTATCCAAAAAATTTTTGGATTGCAGGTTTGATGGGATAATCAGTATTACTTTTCTTTTTTTGATGATTTGTTGATAAACTTTTCTTTGCCGAAACAACAGTATGCACATTTGGTCGGTAATTTACCATCAGTCTTTTGTCTGATGATTGCCAGCACACCTGAGGCATACAGATGTATTATTGCACTTTTTTCTACTATGTTCAATTCGGCCACAATTGTAGCAAGGCATGATATTTAAATCATCAAACGCACGTAAACATCGGTAACTACAATAGATCTTATAGTTAATTCCTCGTATGATATTGTAAACATAAATTGAAACACGAATAATTGCCGTTTGCTTTTTTGTTCTATGGTTGGTAAATAAATGTTCCACACTGCAATAAGAATCATTGTCATTGAAATTTCTTTCACGTAAGTCTTGTTCTAGTTCTTCTGCTGTCATATTATTATCTATTCCAACAATTTTGAGTCTTGGAATTTGCATTATTTCCTGCTTTACCATATAATGTGGCTCAATCTTTTCAGACAGCATAGCTTCTAATTTCACCACGTCATCTTTGCTTGCACATTTGATATTGACCGAACCATCTTTCTTTTCCTGGACTCTCTTAATTGGAACTATAACATCATTTATTAATTTATTAATAACAGTTTTGCTAGTATTCCGTTTGTACTCATTTGTTTTAGGTTTTACCATGATTGATGGGATATGCTGGATTTGTTCTTTTTTTTTTAATAACTTGTGCATATGTAGGAGTTGTACTTATCACTTTTTGTTTAAGTCCATCAATTGTGTTATTTTTTTCATTGATTAGTTGTTTCAATATTTTGTTTTTATCTTGTAATTCCCTGACTAAATTGCTTAGTAGATAAATTTCGCTTTTCATTACAGCATAGTCATCCTCTTCTACCCCTGCTATAGTTAGGTTATGTCTGTAAACAAAGTCTTTATGCACGTGTACTGAAACATTGTTGAGAATCTCTTCCTGTGCTTTTTCTTTTTCGAGTAACTTAACTTGTGCAATGATTATTCTAGCTGGAACACTTAATGCAATATCACTGCTTTTTGAGGTTAGGTCGACATCTTGGTGGTTTGGACATATTCCAAGAACTTTACTAATTCTCACAGTACCTTTCGATTCTAATTTATTAAAATACGCATCGTGATACGCATTTTCACAAATAATACAAATCACTGTACACACTCTTCTTCTTGAATCATCAACGTAAAACTTATCAGACATATCCGGCGGAGCTCCTCCGTCCCCCGCCATCTTGGAATGAATATGAATTACGTTATTTTGTTTCTCTAACGATTACGTTTAAAGTGAGGCGTAATCGTCGACGTTCCGTATTCGAATGGTATTCGCACTCCGTGTTGATCCCTTATATCTATGACGATCGAGCGAAAACTGTGATGCAAGAGTGTAATGTAATGAGCTGGTGCAAAATTTCTCACAACGTTGCTGCCAAGTTTATATTTCGCAGTGTCTATGGAAAATTTTCGCAACAGAGCAGCTTGAATGTCGGTTCACCTACTGTGTACGGTTCGCATACATCTGTTTACACGTATAGTTGATCGGGTATAGCTTGAGAGAGGGATGCAGGTCTGTTTGCCAAAGCGACAACACTGCCAAGGTTTGACGCGACAAAAGTGCCGTTTTGTCGTCGTATCTCCGAATCTTCGAAGCCAAAATACGTCTTATTTTTTCGTTGAACGTTACAGTGTGTGACTCCGTGCATCCGTATTTACGGCGTAACATGTAATAGCCCCTTTGAAAAGGTGCCTCCTCGAGACGCAGATGATCTTGAAATGCACTCGATTTATTTATTTCGTTGGCTAGCTGATCTATCTTTTCGTAAACTCCGTGCGCGAAAAAATACATTTCGGGGTTATCATTATCCTTTGCTTTGAACGTGTAAAACGTGTCCCGTACTTGAATATGAGTGACGGTAGGGTAGAGGTGGGTTGTAAAACAGCTGGTAGCGTTGTCACTGTAGTACATCGTGCTACTGTTGCTCGGCAAAACTAGGTAAAAATCGTTGGTGTACATTTTTTTTTTTAAATTTTTTCGACTTCGGACGCGTTGATTTTGTCAGGATCACCAACCTACTTGACAAACAGCTGTTTCTTAATGCCGCGTCCCTTTGTACGAATTACGCGCTCTATTTCCAGCTCATCGAGATAAAAAAAGCCGTCTATCTCTTTACCGTTCAAATCTTCCAAAATAACCGTGGGTAAATTCTGTCTATTGGATATACGTTTGATCTTGAAAACTTCCTCGCTAAAGTTTTTCTCATATCCCTTCTCGAAAGTATTTTTCGTCCGACTGATGCGCACGTAAGAGCCGGGAGTGTATTTATTCATCGCAGCTAACGCCATCGTTTCGCGATATTTGTAAGTTGATTGCAAACGAGCCCTTTTTTATAAATTTTCTCGGGCTTTTACGGCATTGTACATATTCACGTCGCAAGATCGCATCTTTGTACCGCTGTGTCGCGTGTGATTGTAAGCCTCGATGATCTTTTGCACAACGTCGTTGTAACGTTTTGTATTTTTGTGAGAAAAATATCGCCACATTCTCTCGCGTATAGTGCGATTCAATCTTTCGACTACTGCCGCCTTGATATCGGGATTTCGAGCTGTACGAAACTTGATGTTTCGTTTTTTCAAAAAATTCTGAAATGTCGAGTTGACAAATTCTTTGCCCTTATCGGATTGCAAGAGTACTGGCAGTCGTCCCTCGCTGCGTTTGAGTATACGCCTAAAGGCCGTGGTAACGTTGTTGGTTGTGTTGTCGCGCAAAGCTTCAACCCAGGCCTGTTTACTCAGTACATCCACCACTACTAGCAGGTAGCAGTATCCGTCGTTGTGCTCTTTTATCGTGGTCAATTGAAGCAAATCACACTCTCATACATCGTCGATGTTGGTCACGTTGTAGCTCAATCGTGGAAATTTACGCTTAACGGGTCTGTGAAGAGTGTAGGCATCTTGATTGCTAAGCCACTCGTATATGCGCTCTTTTTTCCTCGGGTCGGTCTCGCTAAACAGTTTTCCTTTTCGATTTACGCGTACGAGGTTGCGCGCACCAGCGTAACCCGCCTCGTGCGACACATCGTAGTACTATTTTTCGTATGACATGCTTCTAGTCTGTATAGCTTAAATATCGAGACGTAGCCACTTTTTCTTTGCCTGATTTCTCGTCAAAGCAGGCGATGCTACTGATTTGCCACTGTTGCTGCTGCTGCTGTTAATCTCCATCAACGTGTCAATGCTCGCTTTGTACGTTAGTCGACGTTTAGCGGTATTCCGGGGTGAAGTCATAAATTTGCCGATTTTTAATATTTCGGGGTTTCCAATTAGTTCGCTCAGAGTCTCGACTGTTTTGATGAATTTCGCAAAAGGCAGTCGTCCAACAGGCACTTTCGCGGGATCCACTGGTTTTTTCTTACGTACGACAATGTCGCTTATCAGTTCTACAATGTTGGAATCTCGTATTGGTTGTCCGTCTATACTAACTCTGCCCGTACTATCCCACTTGAGGCGATCACCGGCAACCGTTCTCCAGTGTTTCAGCAGAAGACGGACTTTTTGAGAGTAACTTTTCGGCACGCTGCCGAGTATGATTTCATCGGACATAGGAGCCGAGGTGGCCTCTATCTCGTCGATTTCATGCTCTAAATCGCGCTCGGCTACACGTTCAGAATCTTTGAAAAACAGATAACGACGTAATATTTGTAAATAATTTTTATATTTTTCACGCTCGTCGGTAAATTTATTCGAGTGTAGAATAGCGTACATCTCCGAATCGAGTCTCGTGAGATTGTCACCGCACGTTTGAACAGAGTTTTGACACGAGCTGTTTGTCGTTGCCTGTACGTTTTCCATACGCGTCAACATATCTTCTGGGACGATAATCATTTTTCTCGCACGATCCATGTCGTCTTCGCCTAGTTGGACTTTGTATTAAATAACTTTGATACGAGAGCTCCAATGATCGGAGCAAGTAGGATCGGTAAAAATGCACCACCGTGCTGCAGTAGAGCTCGTTTCTTTTTCTGTCAATCCCCTGCTGCTGTTTTCGTTGTCGTCGTCGTCAATCGACGCAGTACCGTTTTGTGTTTTTTGAGACGTTGTTTATGGCTATCTTTGATTTTTATCACACCTTGCAAAACGTTCAAAGCACACTCGCATATGCAACGCACAAGTTTTTTATCAGCGGTACGTGAAAGAGCTGTACGCTGTTGGCCGTCCATGTGATAAAGAGCGTTTAGAACAGCTACGCGTTTTTTATTAAAATGCTTACCAACGGGTTTGCAACATTCGCGTCGTCCTCGCGATGTTGTCCTCGCCATAGTTGTTCGTCTACTGTTCAATCGCACTGGTTGACGTCTGCTTTTTGTATCCATGTTTTACTTTTTTTTAGCGAGATTTGCCGTATTTCGGCAAGTACGCGTACTGCACTTTATCGCTCGGAAATATACACGTGCGAACGCGATAATCATCCGGAGCTTCCTGTGTCATATCGAGAAACATATAAGAATGAGGTCGACGCGTAGCGTCGATGTACGCTTCTTGCAAAAACTTGACGTCTTCCGGATAGATTTGTCTCGCAAGGTGTTGGATTTACGCTTTGTCGCGTGGATTTTTGAATATCACGAGATATTTGGTATTCAAACTGATGTCGCGCTGTGACTTTCCCTGATGAAATATATTTTGCGTTACGAGAAAGACCGATAAGTTTAAATGATGCGAAGAACGCGAAAACAAATCGAGAACTATATCGTTGGACGATTCGCCCATCAAATCATCCAGAATGAGCAACTTTTTTTTGTGTATCCGTCGAGTAATCGCTCCGCTGGGGAAGCCCTTCTCGGAACTCGATCGGTACAGTAGAACCGCCTACCTTGAATTCCGAACGGTAACTTTCTTGCCACTCGATATAGTAGAGCAGCACCCTGTCAAAGCGAACATCGCACATCTGTGGCAAATGTTGGAGAAATTTTTTCAAAAAATAACTTTTACCTGCCCCTGTGGGTCCTGCTATGTAAGCCGTAAAAGGGTGTTTCCAACGCGTATCCATATTTTCAACTGAGCCAGAAATCTACCTAGAAGCATTTTTTATATTTTTTTTAACCGCGGGGCGGCGGTGGCGGCGGGCGCGCGAGTTATGTGTACGTATCGCAGAGCGTACGTATATCCACAGGTAAGTAAAGGAATTGAGTATTGATTTTATAACGTTTATTGATACGTCTTTACAGCTTGTAAACCCGACAGAGACTGGCTCGTTGCCGATGCACGAGCCTTTTTAATAGGTCTGTAATTTTGTTTGTTTAATCTTTCTTCCATTGTTCTCCATCCGTGCTCGATGCGTACTCCGCTGTACGTGTCAACGTCCGAAAGCATAAACACCTTATTGTTGCAGGTCTCGGAATCTGAGGCGATCGATACGGCATATGGAAAGTGGTCGACAACAAGACTAATTTGGCTAATATAACTGGTTCATTCGAATCTCCGTTGATGACCCTCGATGATTAATGGTTGAACTTCCGGTATCTTAAATTTTCCCAGATTATCGTCCACTCTGTGTCCTTGTATCAGCAAATTATTTCCTCCAAAGATTTTTGTTCCGAAAAACGTGACCCTGTTTATGTTGCTCTCAACCTTAATTTGATAATTACTAGATACTAGTGTCAAATTGTTTTGGAGTGGATATGCCAACGCTAGAGGTGAATTTGTTGAAATTTTTATTGCCTTTGCGTTTTCTGCGAGGACTTGATAACATATGTAGTCGCCCTGATAAATCAATTGACATCTTCTTGAAAATAATTTTATTATTGAGCCATCTAACTTCCATGGTATAGTTATAATTTCTGTTTGATTATAATGGTTAATTATAGCAAGTCTTTGAAAAAGGGAGAATTCGATGGAATTAAGGATGGGAATCATGGATAGTTACGACTGATCCCTGGGCAAATCGAAAATCTAATAAATTATGGTAATGTGATATTAACTCTTTTTGGGAATAAAGTTCCAATAGATGTGTTTTTATGCTTAGTATTTGTTCGTGAGTTAATATTTCCAAGTTAAATTTTTCATCGTTGAAAACAAATGACCTTTTTATCTTTCCCAGTGAATTTAAGAAATGTTGCTCTTGTACAATAAGAGTTACAACTGTTTCGATTAATTCAAATCGCGTAATTTGATCGTTAACGGTTTTCATAAGATTTTGTAAATTTTTATTAATTATTTCAGTATTGCTATTTATTGTCCTACTAATTTGATTCATACAACTTATTGATTTATTTAGAACTGAAATATCTTCATTTTGTTGTTTTTCAAAATTTTCCAAATAATTATTTATTTTTTCTAAGTCATCTGAATCTGGATTTCCAAATATATATATTTGATCACTTTTCCTACTCCATTTATTAATCCTCTCTTTCTTCTTCCGCTGAATGGTGCTATTTCTTGCAAGTTTTGATAGATTTTCTGACATAATAATTTTGCTTCCATTAATAGACTCGAATTCTTGAGTTCTTCTCTTGAAGACAATATGGTGTAGTCGGTCAGACTTCTGCCATAAGTGCGTTTAAGTGATGATGTGTTTATGAAGAAATGTATATAATGATAATTCTCTATAATTCTTCCAACTCCTTGCTGATAATCAAAGCGCGTCGCATCAGGGTAAATTTCCTCGTTTTTTACGAGTATCATCGAAATGGCTATGATCACTGTCATTCCCAGGGTCCTCATCATTTTCCTGCAAAGAAGAAGTTTTTCTTAATCTCTTAGCACTCCTTAGATTGTAACGACGTGGTTGTCCGTGTATATAACATTCCAATGAAGGGCCTTGTTGTTTCTTTATTAATGATTTTTGATAGCGGGGTGCGATTTTATTTCGTTGTTGCTGATGGATCTTAACGTATACTTCCTTATTTTTCAACTCATTATTAGATTCATTAGGTAATTTTTGTTTTTCTTTCTGCCTTTTATATAATTCATCGTAGAACGGTAAAATTTCATTTTTTCGTATTTCATTATATTCTTCGATTATATCAGCTCCGGGTTCGATGACATGTTTATGCAGTTCTTCATACGGTCCATACAGTAAAGTAAACGGTGCGAAATTCGTTGACGAATGAATGCTCTGATTATATATTAGGATTGCTGTTGTCATATGATCCCTTATTGTTTCTCGAGGATTTTTATCGATTAAAATACTTAATTTCTCCCTTAAAGTTGAATGTAGTCTCTCTATTGGCCCATTTGACGTGTGTCTATTGATTGTAGTTTGACGATATTCAATTTTGTGTATTCGACAAAATTCTTTAAATACAGTTGAGTTAAATTCACTTCCATTATCTGTAGTAATTTTATCTGGGAAATTATGATGTGATGCAAAATGCTTCAATTTGTTAAATACGCATTCCCATCTGATAGATGATAGGCTTGACCATATTTCGAAAATATATCGATAATTGTTAAAAACTTTTCTTTTCCAACATGAAAAATGTCCATGTAGTGTGTGCTGTAGGGTCTATTAGCGATAATAGGTCCATATTTTCCTGTTTCATAAGGTTTCCTCTCATATTTGTGTTCCAAGCATAACTCGCATTGATTAATATAATTTTGTACGAGTCTATCCATAGTGTATACAATTCTTTCTTAAAATGGGCTATTGTTTCTTGAATTCCATTATGAGTTCTATTATGATCTTCTTCAAATTTCTTTAAAAAATTATTTTTGTCTATTACGGGTGTATAAGTGTTGGTTTTAATTAATTTTAGTTTTTCATTAAAATGTTTTAGCAATACTTTGTAAGCGATCATTTCCAAATCATCGTTTGTAAAATAAACTCCGTATTGTTTGTCCGGCTTTATGTTCTCGTTTAGGAATTTTAATAATTGTGTCTCGGCTTCATCCTTGTTAATCTTTATCATATACTGAACCTTGAGCTTATCTTTAGTTATTTTTACATTGTAGTCTCTTCCTGATTTTATTATGATACTATAATTAAATGCATGAATATTTTTGACTGTTATAGGTAATGCAAATACTGGATCTTCTACAGCAGTGTGAGCTGTTTCTAGGTCATTCGGCTTGCTGTTATATCTGAGGTTTGAGGAACCATTGAAAGTGAGTCATCATTTTCTTCTTGATTATTAATTTCTATTCTGCTTAAGGCGTCAGCTACATAATTTTCGTTTCCCTTCTTGTATGTAATCTCATAATCATATTCATCTAATTTTATTTTCCATCTAATCAAACGTGAGTTTGGTGTTTTCACAGACCAAAGACAGGTTAGTGGTTTATGATACATTTCAATTGTAAATTTTCTCCCGTATATATATGGTCTGAAATGTCGACACGCCTCGACTATGGCCAGTAGTTCTTTTTCGATAGTCGAATAGTTTTGCTCAGCTGAATTCAGAGTTCGTGAAAAACATGATATGAGGTGTTTATCTTTTGATAAAACAGCTCCTATAGTGACATTTGACGCATCAGTTGTGACAGTAAACATTTTTGTAAAATCTGGATAAGCTAGGATTGGTGCATTGACGATCAATTCCCTAAGTCTATTGAATGCTTCTATATATTGTCTATCTTCTATATTTATTTTTTCGTCCTTTTTAAGTGCTTTCGTCAGTGGTTTTGATATTTTAGCGTAGTTTTTTATGAATTTCCTATAAAATCCTGTTAATCCTAGAAATGCCTTAATTTCTTATTGTGTCTTTGGGATGGGATATTTTACAATGGCTTTGATTTTATCCGGGTTTGGCTTAATTCTTCCTAGTGTTATTATAGGTCCCAAAAAAGTACTTCTTTCCTTAAAAACTCACTTTTATCTAATTGCACTTTCAAACCGTATTCTCGAAGTTCTTCAAATACTAATTTTAGATGTTGTAGATGCTCCCCAAGAGATTTTGAAAGTATGACTATATCATCCATATATACAAAACAAAATTTGTGTAAATATTTTCTTAGAATTTTTCCATCAATCGCTGAAATGTAGCTGGTGCGTTTTTCAAACCAAATAGCATACGACAGTATTCATAGTGTCCATTTTCTACTGTGTAGGCTATCTTCTCCACTGAGTGTCGATCGACTGGTATCTGATGAAGTCCCTGTGCTAAATCCAAAGTTGTAAAATATGTGCATCTTCCTAAATTCTCTAAAATATCATCCATTCTTGGTAATGGATATTTATCCTCAATTGTTTTATCATTTAATTTTCGATAGTCAATAACCATTCTCCATTTCTTCTTTCCACTTGCATCTTGCTTTTTAGGTACTATCCAGACAGGTGACGAATAAGGTGAATTGCTTGATTAAATAATTTCATCATTTAATAATTTTCTCACTTGATCTTGAATAACTTCTTTCAGATGATATGGATATTTATAACTTTTGACATAAATCGGATTTTCATCTTTTGTCCTTATTTTATGTGCAATTGCATTTGTGGCTGTTAATTTTTCACACTCATTATAGAAACAGTCTCTACATTTCTGTCATAAAGCTATAATTTTCCCTTTTTCTTCCTCATTCATGTGTTCCGTTCGAATTTGCACTTTTGCTTCCTCATGGTTGCTCAGTATAACTATTTTACATTTATCTGGCATGTTGTTTAAATAATTGATTTCGAACTTCGGTGTGCTAAATATTTGAGTTCTACAATTAATATTTGCTTTTAAATTTTGTAGATCTCCATGACCTATTAGACAATCATATGTAGAATGCCAAGGAGCGATTAAAAATGTAACTGGTGTACTGTCACCTAACTCTTGCAAAATCGGAAAAGTAAGTGCATGTATTCCCTGGGTTGCTTTATGCACAGATTTAATTTCGAATTTATATGGAATAATATAATTCGAAAATGAATCGTAGGCTACTTTAGGGTTAATAATCGATGACGATGCTCCCGAATCTATTAATATTTTAAGCGATGGATTCGTAGTTATTATGTGTGATAGTTCAGGCGAACTGCCTATGTTATTTAAATGTACTATGTTTCTCTGGTTCGGTCGGAATCCTGCTAAAAATTTTCATTTTCCGAATTCTCTTGATTTTCGTAATTGCCATCATTCACATTAATATCGTCTTGCTCTTCGTTATAAACGTTTTCCTTCGGTTGCTGCTCCTCTTGATAATGCAACTCCTCGGAAATAAAATTCAGTGGTCCAGTACTCCTAAAGAATTTATTTTGAGGGGCAAAGTTATTTGACCGATTATTTTGATTATTATTTGACCAATTTGTGTTTCTGGTATTAATCGACATCGGTGTCGGTTGATTCTGCTGAGTAGGTCGCCCGAAATTATTTGCGAATGTCGGTACGAAATTATTTTGTGCTGTTGTGGGTCTAGGGGCAAATGGGGGCGAATTATTATTTGAATTATTGGGTTTTGGCTTATTTTCGCGTTGTCTCGCGAAATTTAAACATGCAGCTTGTTGCTCGTAATTGTCAAGCTTCCTTCATTTTATCAGACAGGCTTCTATATCTTCTAACTCGAAATGTGTACGATGTGTGTGATACGGCTCTTTTATTCCGTTTATGAATGTATTCTTCGCAACATTTGCATAAAATTCAATTTTCATATTTATTAAGTTACGATCTTGGTTATTTAAGTGAATATGCTCTTTTAGTTTATTTAAACGCTGTTTTATTTCATCCGCGTACTTTTCATAATTTTGATTCGATAATTGAAAACAAGAGCTAAGTTTACTAAATAGTAGGTCCTCTGAGTTGGGATCACTATATCTATTTATTAAGAGATTTTTACAATCAATCCATGTCGCTGGATTATTCGCGACTATTAAATTTAAAGCTTCTCCGCGAATTCTTGATTTAATCAACGCATATAGCGCTGTATTTAGTGCTTCTTCTGCAGTGACTAAATTTTCAACAAATTTATCACATGTTTGGAGAAAGTGAGTGAGGAGTTTTGTTCCTCCTTCATAAATTGGTATCGCGTCGAGCCATATAGCTAACCTCAATTTAAATTGCTCCACTGATATGTGATTTGCGGCTTGTGCCATTTTGCTTTTAAATCAGTCGTATTTAGGGATAGGGTAAAAATAGGAGAATAAGGAATTTCAAAGACTTACTCTCTTCTTTGATGATTTCAGGCGAATCCCTGCTTAAAGGTGGGCTTCAAACTTGACATCTCAAGAGTAAAGGTACTGCGACGAAGGGGTTAAAACACCAGCCGCCTCTTCTCTGATGATTTCCGTCACGGTATTGGAGGAGAATCTCGATTCAGTAGCCTCGCAGTATTCTGTCCGCAGCGCCAGTTATGTGTACGTATCGCAGAGCGTACGTATATCCACAGGTAAGTAAAGGAATTGAGTATTGATTTTATAACGTTTATTGATACGTCTTTACAGCTTGGAAACCCGACAGAGACTGTCTCGTTGCCGATGCACGAGCCTTTTTAAAAGGTCTGTAATTTTGTTTGTTTAATCTTTCTTCCATTGTTCTCCATGCGTGCTCGGTACGTACTCCGGTGTACGTGTCAACGTCCGAAAGCACAAACACCTATTGTTGCAGGTCTCGGAATCTGAGGCGATCGATACGGCATATGGAAAGTGGTCGACAATAAGACTAATATGGCTCATATAACTGGTTCATATAACCCGCGCGCGCGCGGACGGATACGCGTATAGTCACGCGGGCCGCATATACGCGTATACTTACTGCACTAAGTTTCATTTAAAAGTAACTTAGACTATCTATAAACTTTGTTCGAGAATATTGCAAAGATACAATATTCTGACCATTCAACATTACTCTTGTGGAAACAAGCGACTTTCGTTCTGCCAGCTTTTTTAAAATGGATTGCGCGTCGAATGCGCGAGCATTATGCGCAATGCAAATGATCTCCTCGAATATAGATTTTTCCCGGATACTCAATTGCAGCAGCTGTTCGACCGGATTTAACGACAAGATGTGCTCGCGAACGCCACAAGAATTGCAGCGTTGTGAGATGTCGTCGCACTCTATGCAATCGGTGCATACATTCTGTGCGACGCATAAGGTCGGCACGTGTTCTTTTACCGAATCGTTACCTCGAAACACCGTATCTTGTCGCGTTTCGAAGTCATAAAAAATAAAAAGATATTTTTTAGCCACTTCTTTGACTACAATAGGTTTAATATAGCAATACTCGTTGTAACCGTGTCGAGTCTTGCAGTGCTTGCACCAATTAACACCGCACTCGTGTACACCACGTCCAGTGTTAATCTGCTTACAGCATACTCGACATACTTGTACTAAACCACAAAGTTTTTGGTTGTTAGCTTTGTAACGACCAGCCTTCTTGTGATTTTGGAAACAAGTATTGTTATAAAAATTCCTATTGCAGTCGTTACAATAGTTTACCGGTTCATTTTTTTTCGCAGGGCGGTGCGACAAAACACCGATCACAAATTTTCGAGCACTTGTGATCCTATACAGTTTTTAAACCTTTTATTGCAATAAGTGCAAAAAAATCTCGACATTGCAGCCCCGAAAATATTTAAAATGACATCAAAATGTCCTTCAGAGTACAATAAAAATATCGTGCCCGAAATTGGCCGGGTCACCGTTACCGAACGTGCTGGCTTCGAAACCCACAAGAGCGATATTCTGCCTTGCGTAATATTCTTGAAAAAGCTGGAATTCTCGTACACCACAACTGTTTACCGCTATGCAAACTCCAGCTTCCCTAGTCAGAATTTCTGCTCTTTGCTGCTGCAATTGACGACGACCGTCGCGTACTATATTCCACTCGGCGCCCATTTCTTTCGTATCGAGTGATTTTAATTTTAAAAAGGCTTCGCCGACCACGAGGGCACGCGGCAAACAAAGATTATCACCGTTGTTTATGGTGACAATCGACCTTTGTCCAAAAGTGTCGACGGTCAAATTTTGTTTACGACGTCCGCTCGATCCTATTGGAATTTCGATTAAAACCACATTAATGCAGAAGCTTTCATCGGCATGAAAAGCAGCGTTGCTCTGACATAAGCCGATTGTTAGAGCCAATAGGTCGTCGTAAAAAAAAGTTTTGACCGGTCGAAATGAAAGTCCCGCAGAGCCGTGCTCGAAATAATCGCTCGAAATTGTTACGCCGATCCTATCATTTTCCCGTGCCAATCGTGTGAGATGTGTATGTATGTCTCGTACGGCTAATTCGAGCCAAAATAACGGATTCATGGTTTCATACAGAATACGATTAATACTATTTCCCGAGCGCGCGTTACTGGTCCATATTTTCCGGAGCAGGTAAGAAAATTATGGAGCAGGTCTTCCTAGTAGCACTGTAGTGGTGAGGGATAAACCTTACCCTGAGGGGCTAAAATTTGTGTATACAGACGCAGAGTACAACTAACAGTCAAATCTTCACCATGAATCCTTCTCTCTTAGCCGTGCGGGACATTGAACCGTTAATTGATACAGTTCGAGACGTTAGATTAGTGTTTTTCAGTACGCCGTCATGTTTTTACATACATCTTCCCGAAGAAGATGCAACATATATAAAGATGGAGTCTGATTTATTTGATTTTTATAGTTTTGGATCGGTTTTGTATTTATACAAAGAAAATTTTACCGTTTATTCACAACAACAAGCGTCTTCACCAATATTGGAAAAGCAAAATATTCATCAGTTGAAGGTAACACATTATTTCTAAACTGTCACATACACACATATGTGTATATTTTTTTATTAACTTTCATAATAAAATCTTTAGGGCAACACGTTGATTGCAGTCAAAATAATGGGGAAATGGTTGCGGGGTGTTACTGAAGAAGACAATCCACAATACTGTCGTTTGATTGATAACGGGACTTCTATACGTCTGCTGGAATCAAACAATATATATATATATATTGGACGAAAAATTTTGCGTTCTACCACCACGTGCAATTTTCTCAGGGCTCGGCTTCATCACATCGATTTCTCCAAGATGAGCCTAATGGACGTATCGAGCTGCTGAAATTTTTCATATGGTTACCGGAAACCGAAATTTAAAATGCATTTTTCTTCAAAAAGCTTTATTTGATAATTCGGTATATTTATTTTTAACTAGTATTGGAAAAGAATCTGCCGGGATGATTCATGTCAACACAATGTTGGTCGCTTTTGATACAGCTATACCTGATCATACAGGTACACATCATCCAATCTGGCCGACTGATAGACTATGCTAAATATATTTAGTGTATACATGTAAATTATTATTATTATTTAATAAAAACATATGTTTCATAAAAAAAAACTCTTTTTATCTGAATAACCGTAATAATAATAATAATTATCAAAACTTATTTTAACTTGCTGGTAAAGGCTGTTTAGGTAAAGGATTTTGTTATTTTGAAAAAATTAAACTCCATTTTTGTATATATTTTTTACATTTATTAAAAAGTCGAGAATTATAAAATATTACAATTTAGATACTCGTACATACATACGTAATTATACATTTTGAATACAAATATGATGGTTACTATGTGAAAATGTCACAAGATTCTTATAGTAATGAGAGTGAATAATTAGAAAATTACATTGGTGATGGTAGTCGTGGTTCAAACAGTGGAATCTCAGACTTGACCAAGTCCAACACTCCACTGTTTGAGCCACCCCCACCACCACCGATGTACTTTCCCAATCGCTCTCTCATTGCTATGAGACACCTGTGAGCTGCTGACATTATAACTATTTTTATTTTATTTTATAATATTTTTGATTTACATGATTGCATACAATAAACACAAGAATTGGTAACACTTTGAAAATTTTTAGTGCTAGTTTTAAGTTTTTTCATAATTTTTCTGTAAATTACCAAGCATAACCTGTCGTTGCGCCGCCGGTCGTTTGTGAACAATTTAGAGAATTTAACAAAAGAATTATAACGACACATGTAATACAAAAAATTGATACAATAATTCCCACACACATCGGAATCGAAACTTTGCAGTTTAGCTGTACTCCACGTGAAAAGGTTACAATTTCTTCGGAGTCCATCGACGTGATGTTGTACGGTTGGTTGTAAACCATAGGAGTCAAAGTATACCCCATGACCGTTTTTGTCCACAAAGATTGCCACCCAGTGTGACCCAGGTAAATTATGATCGTCGCTATTAACAATAATAGCGACCGGCCTCGTCCACACCTTTGGTAGTCTGTCTGCTGGAAAGACACCCACCGTCTGTGCAGGTATTCCTCTTAATGCCTTCTGCAGTTGTAGAGTGTTCATCATCGTATGGTTTCGAGTACAAGGGTTCTAAAATATTACATACACCCTTACCACCACCACCACCACCAGCAACAGCAACAGCAACAGTAGCGGCAGCACCCCCTTCTTTGATCACACTGGTGGGGGGGGGGGGGGTGGAGAACTGAGGCTGGTCGTGGTTGTGACGTCACTGGAGCAGGAATCGGCAACAACAGCTCTGTTCGGTTTCTTTGGAATATTTTTCTTTTTTTTATAATCATCTCGTGCTATATCGTTGTAACTGTAGAGCGTTTTTCTCAACCATATACGTAACTTGTATGCATACGTTAACGCACAAGAATAATGATCTGCTTTTCTGCCATGATATATACAAAAATGGTCGTCCACTTGCGGTAAGTTTTTAAACGACGGACAATTGTACTCTTCAAGATTAACAATGTTTCGCCCCAAAATACGTTCTAATAAATTCACTTTTTGGTAACCACGTACATAAATGTTTTGTGCATCTCGGGCAGCAAGGCGCAAAGATAAATACACGTCTTCCAATGTAGATTCACCATCGTACCACTCCAGACCATGTTGATAGCAAGTGAGGTATGAATTTGTTGAAATTATACCTTTGGGA
The DNA here is from genome assembly GCA_020010945.3 of Muscidifurax raptorellus. Lineage (NCBI taxonomy): Eukaryota > Metazoa > Arthropoda > Insecta > Hymenoptera > Pteromalidae > Muscidifurax > Muscidifurax raptorellus. Next base: position 2,294,087 of record JAHUUD020000012.1, read on the forward strand.
AGCTCGTCGTAACTGCACGGAGGTTTAACAATCCAATGTGAAATAAAATTGAAGTCTAATGCAACGATAGCAATTTCTTTCGGAAGGTACACTCCCTCCTTGTCGTGGAAAGCTTGAATGTCTATAATGTAGTCGAACCTCTCCATTATTGCTTCGTCGAGTTACTGACTGCTATCCAAAATCTGGAAGGCTATATATATACTCGTGTGTCCCCTCTCCTCAAATTCGATACACACACACACACCACTAAGAAAATACAGCCCCTACCCCTATTACCGCTAATGCATTGCACCAGCTAGAGCGTCTTCAGGCACAGACGTGCCTAAATTCTTATGAATTATAATCTAAAATAACTTGTCGCGAAGAGTCGATTTCTAAGATGTTGTCAAATTCTGCATAAACGATACAGTTTACAGTGTTTTTCAATGGTTTTTCAAAGCGAACTTCGATACGTACATTACCGTTACGTACTAATGACCAATGAGTACCACAATGTGCGGACATATCAGGCGTTAGATCAAACACGAATAAGCAAAAACCATTGGGATACTCCGATCTATCAATATCGTTACCCTCATTCAAAAAATGAATCCCCGTACCGGAATAAAGTGTACGATAACAGTCAACGTAGAGCGGTGAAGTTGCAGCACATCTCGGTTGTAACGGTTTGCCAGGTACTTGTGTACCGTCGATATAAAGCGATAAATAATTAATATCGAAATGTTGGAAATTGAAAGGATCCAATGTTCTATCGCCATTAAATGCTTTATTATTAACAAAACCTATTATCAGTCTTTTCGGTAATTGTCCAAGAATAACATTGTCTAAACAATCACCAAGTATACCACTGTGTATAACAAACGATTTCACTTCAACACGCGTAAGAGGGTACTTTGCCGTTGTTGTCGATAAAGTTTTAGCATGCGCAACTAAAACACCAGGATTTATTTTTGCACGTCGGACAAGTAAGCTAGCTTCCGTAATATGTACACTATAATTGTTGTCTGATGCATCCATTAAACAAAAAGCATCTTTTGAGCGTACTAAACGAACTCTTATTTCAATGCCATTTAAAAGAAATCTATCCTGATTACAAACATGGATGTGCAGGTGCCTTAGTAGATCTATCACTTTTCCTTCACTTGTAAAGTTTTGACGGTTTAAAAGACCTTTATTTACACAATCTTTAACAGGCTTCTCATCAAATTTCCCAGCTGTATCCGTTGACCATAGCGATGTTGAAAGATGCGAGGTTTTTGCATCCGGTCCATAATTCAGTAAAGTCTCAATATATGCTCGGTAAGGGTATAATGTATTAGACGGCGTAACAAGTTTTTGGTTGAAGAAAACGTCCACTTGACTAAATATAGAGTGTAGAAAATTGTTTACAGGCGCCACACTCACATCCTTCTCTGCGTTGTGCGGCGTTAATTGAACATTCACTTTTAACATAGTATGAGCCAAATCTATATACTCTTCCCCTGCGCCGGCGACTAAAAATTCTATCGGTGCTTGATCGGAAAGCGACGAAACAGGCTTGTACTCCACACATGATGATGACTCTTTGGTGGTTTGGGTCATAGGTAGTGAGAATAAATCAAGCTCTGATTTTAGACACTCACAACTTGAATGATGTAAGAAAGACATTGCGTTAATCAAAAATATCTAACTTAACTCTTTTTGATTTTTGAGATTTTTTTTTTATTCACTTGTTTTCTCCTGGTCACTTTACTTTTCTTCTTCTTTTTCTTACTCTTGCTATTTAATCGCTTCACGGATTTTTTCCCACCTTTCTTGGCTTTCTTATTAGTACGCTTTCTCCTTCTATTACTAGAGCTCTTGCGTGTACGAGCGACGGAACGCAAATGTGCCGCACGCTTACCGAGCAAACCTTTATATCCTGAACCCTCCATTAGATCTTTTATTTTCTCAGTAGCCTTACGTTTTAAATTTATACCTGATTCAGCTAGTCGACTGTTTAATGAATCCTTAAACGACATATTATTTTCAGTCACATCGTCCATTACGTTCATACCAGCTCTTAGAGCTTCTCGTCCGACAGCTCTGGCACCTTTTGCCAAAAATGGCAATGCTCGTCGGAATAGCCCAGCTAAAAAGGATCCAACACCGTGTCCTCGTTGCCCTCTCGAACCAGCGTATACAGTGGGTATGCCACGCCCACCCCCACTGCCTTGTGCGCTATAGTAAACATCGTAGTAACTCATTTTAAAATTCTCTTCTAAAGTGAAGTGTAACAGCATGGAGGAAGAGAGAAGGAGACCAAACTCTTATGGGCTCGCGTTGCCAAAATGGACCTCTTTTACCGACGAAGATCGCCAGGTTCGCTCGACTAAAAAGCCCTGACCTAGCGAGTATCAGAGCCGCCTGTCGGCGACTTATTGCACTGATCAGCGAACTCCTGATTACAAAATATATCGGAGTTCAAATCCACATAAAACCACTTTTTTTATCGTGTTGTTAATGTTATATAAATAATTATTATATACAATTATTAATTATATTGTAAAAAGTTCATACAAAATAAACATAGAATGTGCGTTTGTTCTACACTTGATACATTCAAATGAAAAAGTAATACAATATTGAAGATATATTTGTAAATTTTCATGATAAATTCGTATAGGCATTAATTTTTATAATAAATAAACAATCCTTTTATTATTAATTTAACAAAACCATACATAAATAACCGATTACTTGTACCGAAAGAAGTTATAAGGATAAAGATAAATATTTTGAAACCCCTTCTTTTGTTTAAATTTAAGCTTTTGTTGAAACTTAAATTTAAACTTAAACTTAAACTGAAGCTTAAATTTAATCTTAAACAAATTCCAAGCCCCCACGTGAGTTCGATGATCATATGTAACTTTCAATTATATATTCTCAACGATCTTGATGGCTGAGGGGTTAGCGTGTTGTCCTATTGACTTATTGATCCGGGTTCGATTCTCGATGTGGTCAAATTTTTTTTTCATGTCATAATTCAGAGGTACTTTTTATTTTTATTATAAATAAATCATGATGAATTTCAATTATGTATACTGTAATGGTTAGTATTATTTTAAATTATATACAATTGTTATAAATTCCAGAAGAGCGTATAATAAAGAAACAATAAAACACAATGAACATATTAAGTGCTTTTATTACATAATTTAATTTGTTTTAATTGGTGAGAGGCAGTCTTAGATAAATTTCGCTTTCTCTTGGAATTTGTATGTAAAGTAATTTATACTTATATTACATATACTTACCATCTTTTTCTATAGAACGCAGATTTTATAAATTCAATCATAATTATTTAAAGATTATACTACTTTACAACAGAAAATCAAACTTACTATATAAATAATCTAAATAAATAACCAAGTAGCACAATCACCCAGCTACTGAGCGCTATGATTGCAAAAATGAAGGTAAAATTGATCAAAGACTGTCTTTCATGCTCTTCTGTATTATATAATTTAAAATAATACTTACCATTACAGTATACATAATTGAAGTTCATCGTGATTTATTTATAATAAAAATAAAAAGTACCTCTTAATTATGACATAAAAAAAATTTACAAACAATTCAACAAAAGCTTATAAATTTAAACAAAAGAAGGGGTTTCAAAATATTTATCTTTATCCTTATAACTTCTTTCGGTACAAGTAATCGGTTATTTATGTACGGTTTTGTTAAATTAATAATAAAAGGATTGTTTATTTATTATAAAAATTAATGCCTATACGAATTTATCGTGAAAATTTACAAATATTTCTTCAATATTGTATTACTTTTTTATTTGAATGTATTAAGTGTAGAACAAACGCACATTCTATGTTTATTTCGTATGAACTTTTTACAATATAATTAATAATTGTATATAATAATTATTTATATAACATTAACAACACGATAAAAAAAGTGGTTTTGTGTGAATTTGAACTCCAATATATTTTGTAATCAGGAGTTCGCTGATCAGTGCGATAAGTCGCCGACAGGCGGCTCTCATACTCGCTAGGTCAGGGCTTTTTAGTCGAGCAGACCTGGCGATCTTCGCCAGGAAAAGAGGTCCATGTTGGAAGTACGGAGTTTGATCTCCTTCTCTCTTCCTCCATGTGTAACAGTCAACGTTCCAAACTCGAATGGTATCGGACTACCAAACTGATCTCTTATATCGATGTCTATAATTTGAAAGCGATTGTTCATAATCGGCATATAATTAACCGGTGAGTATCTTTTTACTATAGTACTACCATATTTAAAATGTTTTGCTTCGAGATTGACAATTCTTAATAAAGAAGCGAGTGTATCACCCACAATAGACGGTTCACACACATTCGAATAAACAAAAAGTTGGTCAGGTATAGCATGAGCAAGAGTAGCAGGTTGATTGGCTAGAAAAGCCCAACGTCCGATATCTTTAGATTTTGGCAAAATTTTAAAACCAGTATCAAAACCGAGAATACGTTTTACAGGTAGTGTAAGAACACTTTCCTTTTTTGTAAGATGTGGATACTCTATTAGTGTGACATAGCCTCCTTTTTCATCGTAACTCAGTTTTTTGGCTGCTTTATTGTCGTGATATTCCATAAAACCTTGATTTATTCCATCAATCAAACTTTGTATCGAATTATATACACCATGCTGGAAATGAAAACCATTTCCCTCTTCTTCTGGCAATGTTATTAATGTATCTTTGCGACGTAAATGTAGAGTAGTACAAGGTATATGAATTTCCGACAGTCCAACTTGCCACTTTTCCTGTAATTCTATCGTACGTGGTAATTGTACAGAAAAACTAGTTGTAGTATTATCAGGAAAAATTTTCATACTGCTATTACTAGGCAGCACAACCGAGAATTCCGACTGGTACATTTTTATAGCTTCTTTAACTCACTTGCGAGAATCCAAGAGTTAAATTTATCAGGATATCCGACCCAGCTTACAAAATACTCTTTACGAGATCCTTTGCCACGTGTTTTTAAAATTTAATTAATTTTATACTCTTCGCCGCTTACTCGTTCACTATGTACCCGACTCAGTTCTTCGGGATAAAAAAATCCTTCAATTTTTTCACCCACCAAATCACATAGTTCGTAAATAAACAACTTTTGACGTCTTTTCACTTTAACAATTTTAAAAATTTCCTCGCTCCATCCTTTCTCGTAACCCTTTTCAAAGACATGACGTTCTCTACTGATTCGTACACACTGATCCACTTTATATTTAGGCTTTTTTCGTTCAATCTGCCTTCCCAGAGATTTTTTTAATAGATTTTTTCTTGCTTTTTCGACATTCTCTAACGTCACAGCAGCAGGTTTCATTTTTATAGTCGAATGTATACTATTATTATAACTCTCAACTAACCTTTGTAATACATCGATATAATGTTTCGTATTCTTATATGTGAAATAACGAAACATTCGTTCCTTTAACGTTCTGTTAAATCTTTCCACGACTGCAGCTTTTACATCGGGATTACTAGCCACACGAAATTTAATACCTTGCTCCTTTAAGTATTGTTAAAATTCCTTACCAAAAAATTCTTTACCGTTATCCGTCTGTAGCATGTCTGGGCAACGGTTTTTATTTCTCTCTAAAATTGTTTTAAACCCTTTGGTCACTTCTAAAACAGTTTTATCACGCAGAGCTTCGACAAATGCATATTTACTCAAAACATCAATAACTACTAATAAATATGAATAATTATTATTATATCTCTTTAGAAAAATCAAAACAATTAAATCAGCCTCCCAAAGCTGGTCAAAACCATAAACATTATAGTATAAACGTGGAAATTTTTTTCTAACAGGTTTATGTAAAGTATAAGTATCTTGCTTTATCAACCACTCATTAATCGCGGATGACGATAACTTTCCTTTATTTGCAGTTATTAATTTTCTTGCCCCAGAAAATGCTGATTCGTGGCTAGGATCGTAATATTGTTTCTCAAGCTCTTCCATCATGTATTCAAACGTAATTCTTGCCACTTTTTACCAATAGGCGTAGACGTTGGTATACTTGTACGCTTACTTTTTTTATTCGGTACAAGAGTATCACCTAGCAATGATGAATCGTTGAAATCCTTCTCGCCAAGACTCTTTCCACCACTCTTGTCACGAGTATTGTCAAGACCTTTTTCAAAAATAGATCGCGTCAAGGAATCATTTAAATATTTTTCATTGCCAATAAACTCGTGAGGCACCCCAGTCGAACGAAGAAGTTCAGCAAACTGAGCTCTTCCTACAGCTGTTACTTTTTTACGCTCTCTAGCTACATCATTAACCAGATCAATTATATTTGAACTTTTTATTTTTTCACCGTCGATCGTTACAGCACCATTTTCATTCCAACTTATTCGGTTTTTGTTATTTTTTAAGTGATTTAACAAGAGTTTTGTTTTATTTTGAAATAATTTTGGTATACTTAAAAGAATATCATCATCACTCAACTTATTTATTTTATCGTTACTATCATTTTTCTTTTCAGCAGTTTTTCGCTTCTCGTCGATAAGAAATAAGTACCTTTGTAAAACTTGTAAAAAATTTTTATATTTATCACCTTCCGTAACGTACGTTTGAGAATCCAATGTCTCTTTCATCTCATTATCAAGACGTGTAAATTTATCGCCAACTGTTTGAATACTGCTCGAGCCATCTTGATCAGCTTTAAGTTTAACATTTGTCTGCATTTTTTGTAAACTTTCTTGCGGAATCAAAACCATTTTTCGTACTCTTTCCATTTTTATCTCACATTAAAAGATCCAAGATTGGCGGCAATAATGAAACTAAAAAATTTCCTCCTTTCTGAACAATCATTCGCTTTTTATTTTTCTATACTACCACTCAAATTTCAATCCTATATTCATTTAACAACCTCACACTAACTTCTATCAAACACAGTATTGACAATACCCACGCAACAACAAATGAACACTGGTATACCCTCTTAAAACGCTCTATCACCTTATCGAATCTTCATCACGTCTTAAAGATAAAGATCTCGACAAGCATGAGACCCCATTGTCACAGCGACCCTACCTCACCCCCGCCATCAGACCCATACATGCACCTGTGACGTCACAGGCGCCAGTAGGCCACGCCCCTCTGTCTGCCTGGCGATGGTCTATTCTACTTACGTATATTTAAATGTTTAAACTTTTAATACAACGCACTATTATACAAAAAAGGACTTAGTAGCTCCCTCTTTTGAGGGTTTGAGAAACTATAAGGATATAGCTCTTATGGTAATAGTTTCTCTATCTTCAAAACTTGGATAAACTGTATACTAAAAATAACTACATAAAAAATATTTTACATACATTTTTTTATACATGCACATGAAGATTGAACGTAGAAAATGTGTATAAAGATTACTTTTTTCGTGTATATGTATAAAGTTTAATTTTTTTCTCTTTAATCTCTTTCTCTCGCGCTCTTCTATTCTATTCTATTCATTTTTATAATTTATATAATATAAAATGCATATTTAAATAGTATCTAGTAAACTTATGATTCATGAGCATAAAATTGCATTAATTTATCACTAAGATTTAAACATATTATTAGGAAATTTTTATTTTTATTCGATTTAAAAAAATATTTGTATTCGATTTTAGAAAATAGTATGTAAGTTTCATGCTGCAGTGAAACAAAGCGCTCGAGAACAGAGTCCCATTGCACACTTAAGATTCGTGTTTACGTTTTTTTATGTATCGCATAAAAATTCCTCGGCCGACCCGGCCGATTTTTAGTTAGTCTGAAATACTTTTCTTAGAGAGTAACACCAAGCAGTTGTAAAAATGAGTTCGATAATCTGCATTGAGACTACGATTTTAGAAAAAAAGTATGTAAGGATTTCAACTACGCGAAGCCCTACATGCTCTAGAAAGTGTAAAATGTTTTGTGTGCATAAAAATGATCCGCGATATTGCGATATGTGCAGGAGATTAAAAGAATACGCTACGAGCCATCACCACCATCGGTACCGGTGGTATAAAATTCTGATAATCAATGCTTTAAATGGGCAATTCTATCTGCTTTAAATCCTTTTCCATCAAAAAAGCATCCAAATAGAGTGACAAATTATTTTCCATACAAAGATAAACTTAATATAAATTTTATTTATTTATTATTACCATTACATATACCTAACAGAAAAAGGCATCCTATAGAGGCAAACAGAGTTGCCTGTACATAGGGATGGTACAAAACTTACAACTAACTTAAAACTAAACAATGTCTAAAATAAAATTTTCTTAACAACCTTTAAGGAGGTCCATCCAAAGATTAAGTAACAGTGTGATAACAACGTTTCTTCTTTATAATACATATTTTTCTCTTATATAATTTTTTAGTCTTTTCTTTATTGCAGATTTGCTGTATACTAACTTTTTGAGATCATTTGTCAAATTATTGTATATATTAACGGCTACGAAATAGCTGTTTTTTTTTACTTACAGTCTTACCTATTCTTGGCAATTGTATACTCTTATTTCTAGTATTGCTAGTGCTTGATGTATATATTTTTCTTAATGTATCATAATGGAAAGAAATAGCTTCTAATTGGAATAATTGCCTGACTGTAAGAGGTAGGTCTAGTGTTGAAAAGTGTTTATTATTTATAATTTTTAGTACTTTCTTTTGAATTCTTTGAATTGAACTTAAACAGTTATTGTATGCTCCTCCCCAGGCAATTATACCATAGTTAACTAAACTCTGAAAAAATGCATAATATACCATCAATAATGTTTTGCGATCCATTCCATTTTTAATTTTATCAAAAATGAAAATTAAATACCTAGTTTTTTTTACAATATAATCAGTATGTTTATCCCATTTCATATTAAAGTCGAAAATTAATCCTAGATATTTGTGGCTTTCTACTCTTTTTATTGTATTATTGACTATTTCAATTTGTAAATTATCCGGAACGCTGCCGCAGTAGCTGCCATAAGCTATGTAAACTGTTTTGCTAACATTTAATGACAATTTGTTCAAAGTAAGCCACTTCGCGACTTTACTTAGATACTTATTCATCTTGTCCTGTGCAGATGACCACGTGTTATCGCTAGCTACTATAACAGTGTCATCAGCATAAGACATAATAGTGTCGTTTTGCATATCTCTCAGTAGATCGTTCACATAAAGAATGAAAAATAAAGGTCCTAAAATGGTCCCTTGTGGTACACCAATGGATATTTCTTTGTATTCGCTTTTACACTCTTGTATTTTAACACATTGTTTTCAACCTGAGAGATAGCTAGTTACTAAATTTAGGGCGCTGCCTCTTATTCCGTATCTTTCCAATTTATCTAATAGTATTTTATGGTTCACAGTGTCGAAAGCTTTTGCTAAGTCCAGGAAGGTAGTGATAATAGGTTTACTTTTGCCTAAATTTTTATAAATAACGTTCGAAATATAGTTTAACGCGTCCATAGTTCCTATATTCCTTACAAACCCATATTGTTTATCAGATATAATTTCACACTCCGTCAAAAACATGTACAATCTATTGTACATGATTTTCTCAAAAATTTTTGCTATGTTTGATATAAGCGAGATTGGTCTGTAATTTGCCATACAGGACCTATCACCTGCTTTATGCATTGGAACTATGTCAGCATTTTTTAGTGCATTAGGCCAGGTGGATTGCTGGATACATAGATTAAAAATGTGTTCTAACGGTTTCGCTATAAAAGTTGCTATTATTTTGATCGTTTTTGCATTGATATTATCAACACCTCCATTTTTTTTTTCAATGGATCTATGATTTTTAGAATTTCAAAACTATTAGATGGGTAGATAAAAATAGATTTATTATTTCTTTCTGGAAGTTTTAATTGATCATTATCCAAATTTGGAATTTGGTTACTTAGATCAATGCCTACTTTACAAAAATAATCATTCATTGTGTTCGCTATAGTTAGTTTGTCATCAATTTTTTGGTTGTTTACAACTAGATAATCAAGTAAGATGATATTCCAAAGCTGTCTTGGATTGTCAATATTTCGTTTTATTTCATTATTTTCAAATTTGTATTTCGCGTTTTTTATGACTCAATTTAAAATTTTTTCGTAATTTTTGTATTCGTTTTTCAGTGCTGAATTAGTTGGATTATCTTTCCACAGTTTATACAAATTTTCTTTAGTACTACAAGACACTTGTATTGCTCTAGTTATTCAATTTTTTCTTAGCAATGAATTATTATTCTTTCTATTTAATTTTTTATCACACGTGGCTCTCTCGACACAGTTTTGTATCATTTTTACTAGTTTGTTTAAAGCTTCATTGGAGTCTTGTACTGCCATTCAAGCTTTTTAGCTATATTTATTAATTTACTATAGTTTAAGTATGCTATAACATTTTCATTAACTTTCTGCAATCTAAGCTGGTCCATGTTTATGAACAATGGATAATGGTCATTAAAAGGAATATTTAATTTAAATGACTCGATTTGAATATTTCTAGTTTTCGCAAAACAATTATCAACACATATACCCTTCTCCAAGTCTAAGGAGGAGCGTGTAATTCCTCTAAAGTATGGTACATATTCATGTTCAAGATAATTATTTATAAATTCTTGACTAATTGTTTTTTCACTAATTTCATTTTTCACTACATTTTTTTCTAATATGTCAATATTAAAATCTCCAAAAATACAGTGGTTTTTATTATTTCTATGCTTAGACAAAAACTTTCTTACGCTATTTACAAATTCCGACTTTGGTATATCATGGCACCTGTACGTCGCAGAGATTCTTATTGACTCTCCACTCATAAGTTTAATAACTGCACTTACAATACTCAGTCTATCAACCACTTCTATTCTAGTATCATCATATAAGTTATTTTTTATATACATTATGACACCATCAGCCTTATTGATTGTACTTTCATTATAATAACTTTTATAACCCTGTAGTTGATAGAATTGAGGATGTTGCAAGTTCCATGTTTCCGTACATACTATAATATATGGCTTTTTTGCTAAACGCTCAATAAAAGTTTCTAGTTTTATAAAATTTGCATTTAGACTTCTTATATTTACGGACAAAATTAAATTCTTTTTCTTCATTATAGTCTTGTTGAGCTTCTTGATATCCTCTACTTGACATTCAATCTTGCTTACCTCATCAAAATTAAGGTCTTGATCCATTTCTGCTTATTTCTTACTTCTTAATCTATCTGCTATACGTGTGTTGATGGAGTTCAGTGAACCTGCAGACAATCCAGATGCTTTCTTTAGTAATCCTTTGTCTGATGTTTTTTCTACTGTACCGACATATCTTGGTAATATTGGTTGTACGGTATAATCGGTAAGGTCGATATACTTCCTTATCTTGGCCTTGAGAATTTCGCATTCGTGGCTATCTCTCGCCACGTGTTCTATGTTAAACTTTGTTTTATATCTGCTATTACTAAAGGCACAATTAGTGCAATTCATTTTATTAACTTGATATTCCCTTGTTTTATGTTCTCCGGCACATTTTAGACAGATAGAGTTATTTTTACAATTAGTATCATTGTGGCCAAACCTGCCACAATTGAAACATGGTCTGACATTACAGTAATCATACACCTTACAATTTTGATATCCCACGAAGATTCTGTTATTATTCTCTCTGACGTGTTCGTATGCTTCAGCAGGCATCTCTAATATCACCGTCTGCAGTTGAGTCTTGCTATTCTTGTAGGAGTACAACAAGACGCATTTATTTTTAAAACTGCTGAAATTCCTCTCATTAAAGTCCTTTTCAATATTTCTGTCATCCATATTTTCAAAATTATCTATTCCCACTATTTTTACTTTCGGATTCACTACTTGCTCTCTGTTTACCTCACATGTATCTGCTAGTTTTAACTTTAACACGTTATGCACTTTACCGACACTTTCCTCGTTTAAACAGTTTATAATTATTTCATTTTTCTTTTTGATAACTCTTTTTGTTTGAATTGTTTTGTCTTTGATCAAATAGTGCGACACCATTTGATTCACTTTTTCAATGGTTTGATCTTCAGCAGTTTTATTTATTATAATTTTAGGTACACGTTTTGGTTTATTATAATTTTTTGTACTAGAGATAACTTCAGAAAAAGTTTTAATGTTAACAGCTGGTGTGTCGTTTTTTTGTTTCTCCAATAGATCCTTTAAAAGCTTATTTTTTTCTTTAAGTTCTTTATTTAATTCTCTTAGTATCGTATTTTCACGTAGCAAGCTGTTATCTAGAATTTCATCTTCAGTCTCGTTGAGTTGTTTGTCAAATTCTTTTAATATTTGGCGTCTTATATCTTTTCTCTCAGTAGACTTGACTTGGGCAATTATAAGCTTTGCTTCATTACTCAGCATTCTACTGTTCACTTTTGTGGTTAGGTCTAGATCATCGTGTTCCCCACAGATTCCAAGAACTTCACTTAATTTTACACCTTTGTTGTTTTCGAATTCGCTAGTATGATATACACTTTCACATATTAGACACACTATAGACTTAACTTTTTGCTCTGGATGGCATTTGTAACCGATATGCTTTGGACGATGGAACGAGCCTCCGCTCTCGCTAGCCATGACACTTGACTGAAATCGGAATCGAATTTCCAGTTTCGCTAAAAAAAATTCGAAAGTTTGAGAAACAAAACAATGGAATTTCAGTGAATGTTTTCGGACTTGATGAGAACAGTATTGTACCTCTATATTTGACATCGGAGAAAAAAGAAAACCATGTAAATCTTCTTTTACCCACTCAGTTTGACCTCGAACTGACCTTGAACCTGACGTGATCGGGTAGAACTGACCCCGGATTCGGTTTCAGCGACCGAAAAAACATAAATGTATGGCATTTTAATTTTTTAAACCTTTTCTTCTTAATTTGACCTCCAACTGACCTTGAACCTGACGTGACGGGGCCTAACTAACCTTATATTCGAATTCAGCGACTCGAAAAACATAAAGATAGATAGGTCGGATTTCTCGCGCAGACAACTTTTTTTATTTTGTGTGCCGGTTGCCATTTACAATTTATGCTGATTGTGAATGTCTATTGAAACCACTTAAAAGGAAAGATTGCAGTGAGAGCAATCAAACACCTATGCAAAAGCATGAAATTTATAGCATTGTTTATTATTTTAAGTGTGCTTATGATGATTCACTATCTGTATACAGTTATTACAGAGGTGTTGAAGCCGCTCGCTGGTTTGCTGAAGATTCTTTTGCCTCCGATATTCTGTAACCCATGTTTCTTATTGAATAAAACAAGCTGAATACACTTGAAGATAATAATTTGTTCACCACGTTCTCTTAATATCACAACAGATGTTTTTAAAAACTTTCGAGAACATAGTATAAAGGCATATGCCTTAGATCCTGTACATTATTATACTACACCACGATTTTCTTGGGATGAACTATTGACAGACATTGATATCGTTTTATTCATAGAGCGAGGTATTCGAGGAGGTTTAAGTCAATGCTCACATTGATATGCGGCTGCTAACAGTAAATACATGCTGCAGGATTATAAGGCTGACGAAGAAACCAGTTTTTTAATTTACTTAGATGCTAACAATCTTTACGGTTATGGAGAATCGCAGTATCTTACATACGAGGACTTTGAGTGGATAACTGATTGCGAGAATTTCGATTTTTTCTCAGTCGAAGATAATGCTCTGAATGGCTATATTTTAGAAGTGGATTTAGAGTATCCTTCTGAATTGCACGATGAGCAGAATTATTTACCCTTCTGTCCAGAGCACATGACACCTCCAGCATCTAAGCAAAAAAAAAACTGTTGGCTACACTTCAGCATAAGAAAAATTATGTAATTGATTACAGAGCTTTGAAACAAGTCATTGCTCATGGCCTCCATCTGAGTAAAATACATCGTGTTTTAAACTTTAAGCATTCTCCATGGTTAAAGTCTTACATAGACTTAAATAGCTCAATGAGAGCACAAGCTAAAAATGAATTTGAAAAAAATTTGTTCAAATTAATGTATAATGCAGTATATGGAAAGACGATGGAAAATATGCGGGAACGAGTGAATGTAAAGCTTCTGACAAAATGGGATGGAAGATATGGAGCACAGGCATATATATCAGTAGAGAGGGGTACCCTATAGCGAGACAGACGTAGGTGGTGCCACGTGGTCTGCACATGTGTTCTCGCTGGCAGCTTATAGCCAGTCCCCTCCCCCCTAGACCGTTGGCGACCGTAGTTGGTGCCTCTCTCTCTCTCTCCCTCTCTCTCTCTCTCTCTCTCTCTCTCTCTCTCTCTCTCTCTCGCGCGCGCATGCTATGGCGAGTGGGTGTAAGGCTCTCGGATATGGCTGATACTTATTAAAACATATTAAAATTGTATTACTTCATGCTAAATACTAATAGAAATATATGGTACTTTCTATAAATAAGTGCCAAAACGGAAAGGAAAATATTTTTTGAGAAAATCTTTAAAATGTAAAACTTTATAGTTGTATTCCATTAAGAACTGTATAAGAATGAACATACTACCTTTGGCTAAGCTTAAATTAGTTTTTTTTTCATTTTTTAATACATAAAAAACGAATTGTCGACGGAGTTACATTTTTTTTCGAAAAATAGCACAAACTATCTATTGGTACTAATGCACATAATAATGTTATTAGAAATGAAACAGAAATACATTTAAAATAATAAAACAAGACAAAAAATAAAATAATAATAAAAAATTATATAAATAAATAAAAATTTTTATTTTTTTTAAATAATAGTACACAAAAGAATAATTACATAATTTATTTGCCGTGGTTACATACGATAAATTTATAGAATTTTTATTACAAACAACAGAATATAATAATAAAAAACAAGTATAATATAACTATTAATTATAATATACGCGAGAGAATGGTTGATGTTATTGTGCGGTATACAGGTGTTAGTGGAGAGTATACAAATTTTAATTTAGTAGGGCCGATCGAAACTGAGCATTTCTGTCGACGGAGTTACAAAATTTATAATAAATTAATAAAATTTACGTTGAAAAAAAAAAAAAGTATTATCTCGTAGTTTTACAGTAATAAACATAACTTCCCACATATTTTTTAACCATTTTAGTAAGCTTATACGTTATTGCTTCCGTAAAAAGTACGTGTCGACGGAGTCACATGTAATTGAAATACGCATTTTTTTTTTAATATTTGATATTAATTTTACTATACGCGCTTTATAATATTAAAACATTAGACTTTCAATTGAAAGTACTGAACAAACAAAAACTTTTGATCCACCCAAGAACCTTTTTTTATATTATTAAACGCTTTTTTTATTAGAAAAATGAAAGTTTTTCATAACTCCGTCGACAAAATTGTTACTAGGCGGAACGAAGCTTATAGTTACGCAACGGCGGCATAGGTTTGAATTCGATTAAATTTCATGGACAATTGATTTATTTAGACCAAAATCAAAGTTATTTCAGCTATAAAGTTTAAAATAAATTGTAAAGTAGTGTATAAAGGTAGACTTTAATTTTTCATTTTTAACTAAAAGTAGTCGACGGAGTTACACTTTGAGCTGTTTTAACGCGGTTTTTTAGTGTACAATAATTAATATTTTTCAATATTGCTTCAAATTCTATTCGAACTATGTTATAACAAATATATGACGCTTTAGTTTTTGTTTTTTACCATATTTTCAAGCGTTAAATTAGCTAAAGAACGAATTTGGCACTTATTTATAGAAAGTACCATATAAAAATAGAAATATATAAAAGAAAATTTAAAAAAAATTTAATTAACCATATCTAACAAACTATAAGGTTTTAAGAGCTGCGCAAAGAACTTAGCCAAGATACATAAAATATCTACCTTTCCCCAAAATCTCAAGAGCATTAAAGCCTTTTTACGTCCATAATCGTGGAACAAAAAACTTATTTTTTTCAGTTTTCAATGTATTACTAAATAAATATGTAGTCAAATAACTTGAAATTTTAATGGGATATAGTTCTACACGTGACCCATCAACATAATTTTTTTCTTGAGGTTGTGATCTGTTGTTTCAGAGATATGAATTTTCCAAAACAAAAATCACCTTTTTTATTTTTGCTGCCAAACGGTACGGTCGATGCCGAGGACCTAACGGGAAAAAGTAGATAATTTTATTCTCTTTCAAATGCATTATAGCTGAATTTTTTGTAATAATAGAATGATTAAAATAAACGCAAAATAGTGTTTTTCAAAAATCAAAAAATAGTCATAAAACGAAAACTAGTTGACAAAATAAAAAATGACTACTCTTCCCGAATTCAGAATCCAAAAATAGATGTACATGTCAAATTTTATTGATATTGACTGTGTAGTTCCAGAAAGATTACGGTATACATACACACACATCCATACGGACATTTTTTAAAAAAATATGATTCGAACTCCAAACATTTCAAAATGGATTTTGAACCTGTTTTTGACAAAGTCGAAAATTTTACTATTACAAAGCTTCCTCTAGGAGGAAGCAAAAATTAACTGTACGCCACGTATAGTTTGTTGCTACAATCTTTTTTAGAATCTAAATTTGGTCCTTTGAACTGTGCAGAATTGAATACCATACCTAACTCAGTGCAAAAGTAGTTTATCCCCCTGAATTGATTTACTGCCCTCGTAGGACAATTTTCTACTTTTTCCCCATGTTATATTATGGTAGTATGAAATCATTGCTTCCAAACTTTCTTTGCACAGTTCTTTAAAATGTTATATACAATAATATTGCCTGTTCTAATTGAATTGATAACTTTTATACACAAAATTTATTAATATTAATAATGTTCATATTATACGTTACTTTAATTCATTAAAATGAATATAATTTACGTATTATTTTCTTTTTATTTATAAATTTGGTACTTTTTGATACGAGTGTGGAAAGTAATTTTTTCATATTCTGTGTTATTTTGAATTTCGTTAATGATAATTCTTTAAGGTATAGGATTAGACTATATATATAGTTTCAAAAAGGCAAAAAAAGTGATAAAGGCGAAAAAAAAAAATTGTTCTGCACTTCGATTATGTGGATGTATTAATGTGAGTATTTAGATAAAATATTGTTCTGGTACTTATATCTGAACATTAAACTTTTCTTGTTCTTTTTGTTGTAATGTTCTTTGGTGAAAAATTAATCGCCAACTATTGAAAAATTCACCTTTGCTTTATGGAAAAAAGTAGTTATTATATTTTACCTACGCTCTAAAAAACATTTGCTAACGACTTTTCTGTTTGTACTTTTAATTATACGAATGCGCGCGAAATCGTAAAAGCAAATATCTCTATTCTTTTGGCTTAATTAAGGAAATGCCGTAGCCAATGCTAAATCGTATTTTAAATTTCATAAACTTAAAACCGTTTATTATTTTTCTATCTTAAATACGAAAATTGTACAAATATCGAATGAAAAAATACTGTGGTTACGGGTTCTAGCCAAAATAATTTTTTTTATAAATGTTAAATCGTCATCATTAATTCTTAATTACTATCAAACAAAGAAATGTACGATGCAAGAT
Source organism: Muscidifurax raptorellus (assembly GCA_020010945.3). Classification (NCBI taxonomy): domain Eukaryota; kingdom Metazoa; phylum Arthropoda; class Insecta; order Hymenoptera; family Pteromalidae; genus Muscidifurax; species Muscidifurax raptorellus. The sequence continues at coordinate 2,311,619 of JAHUUD020000012.1, forward strand.
TAGGCGGTTTGGCTACGACATCCCCTTAACTACTTGCAATGCTATTTCATTCGATATTTAATAGAAATTAAAACTACAATATATATTTGGTTAGATAATGCTAGAACTATAATTAAACGTAATAATAAAATTTTAATTATTAATAGAAGCCATAATGCTGTTATAATCAAAATCTTAATATTTTTACAGAACTTCGAAAAAGCCAACATTTGCTTCAATTAATTTTGAAGACTCAGAGGACGAACAGCCGTAATAGTTAATTAATAAACTATTTTTTTAATTCATACTTTTTGTACGAGTTTTCAAATTTATTTAGATTTTACTCCCCTTGATTTTGCAGACGCTAACGACGAGCAATAATCATCATTACAAAAAAAACTAGTGTTACCACCTATTAAGATTATATCATGCGATTATTTATATCATTATAAAATAAATACTTTTATAATTTTTTTAAATACCTATACCACCGATTTATTATAACTTTTATTTATAATTATAATTATTCTATTTTATTATTAAATAAATACTTTTCTATAGAATACCTGTTTTATTATTTTAATCGATCTAGACATATTTATTACAGTAAATAAAAATTTTAAGTATGAGCTCATAATATACAAATATTAAATGTTTTTAAAATCTTGCAGGAATATTTGTGTCAGGTATCTTATAAGATTTTATTGATATTTACAACTATGCTTTTTTAAATAATTATTTTCAATTTAATGTAGTACAGGACTTTTAAAATTCTTACAGAAGATTAAATATAAAAATTAAGTTGTGTTTACCTTCTAAAATCGTATTTTTTTACTTCGAAAGAACAGATAAAGTATTCTACGGTATTACATTTTACAGACTTCTACGATATCATTTCGAAACCATATCTACACATATCAGATAAAATCTTGTAAGAAACCTAAAGAAAAATCTTTCTGTAAGGTTTTGGAAATATTTTAGATTAGTTAATAGTAATATGTCTGACGAAATTTTAAAAATATTGCAAGAAATCTTTTCTGGAAGATTTAGAAAAATTTAACAAATTTATAATCAAAAACATCAGGACAACTTTATACAAAACTTTATGGAAAATGTTTTTGTAAGATTTAAAAGAATATTTTAAATCTATTGATTAAGATTGTAAATTTTATTTTGTTAAAAACATCACTGAATCACTTATGGCAAAATTGTGAAAACATTAAAAAAAATGATTGATCTTAACTTAAAACATTTCTATTAGGATTTAGCATGAAATAATACAATTTTAATATGTTTTAATAAACATACCAAAATGTTATTTAAAAATTTAGTAAACCTTGTAAAAATCCTAATACAATAGGTTTTTACAAGATTTTGTAAACGATTTCGATTTATTAAATATATTTGTATATTATTCGTTTAAACATCGTTGCGATAATAATGGATAGCTTTTTCAAACATTGCAAAAAACCTTATTTTCCCCTAACTGAAAATATTCAAGTGAGGATTATGTGCGGACATAAATATATTCTTGAAATATTTTAATTAATATAGCAGAATGATATTTAAAAATGTAACTGAAACTTTATATAAAACCAAACAGAAAAAGGTTTATGCGAGATTTTGTTAATATTTCCGATTTTTTATTATGATTTTTATATTTTTTGTTTAAACATCAATGCAGTATTAATGAAAAGTATTTATAATCATTTAAAAAAAACAAATACATTACTGCCATAATTTAATAAACATTATAACTAAATTATATTTAAAAATTTCACCATATCCTTGTACAATACTTAATAAAAAATGCAAGAATATATAAAATTTTCATATTTGTAAATTATGATTGATATATTTTTGTTTAAAACATCGTTAAAATTTTAATGGTAAGCCTTTTTAAAACTATTAAAAAATCATTTTCTTACTTAACTGATCATGTTCAGATTAGGATTTTGCGCAGACATAGAAACGTCATAAAAATATTTTCTGCAATATTTTTGTTAGGTTTAGAACCTTTCATGATATCTTGCAAAAATCCTGCAAAAACTATCTTGCTATGTGGGCAGTACAGAAAAATTGAAAATTTTGAATTATTTATTAATATATTTTATTTGATCAACATTTTGAAATTTTTTCGTTTACCCGCTACTTTTGAAAATCCTACTCCTTCCTATCCACTATATATATATATATATATATATATATATATATATATATATATATATATATACACATATATATATATATATAATTCATATGTGCGTGCGTGTGTGTGTGTTAAGTGGGCGGACATCCTATAGCGAGGTTTTGACACCCTCCATAGTACACACGTTCGAGAGAGCATGTGTGTGTATACATGATGGGTGGTGGATGGTGGGTGATGGGCCCCTATAGCGATGGGGTGGTGGATGACGCTAGTATCAGCCATATCCGAGAGCCTTACACCCACTCGCCATAACAAGCGAGAGAGAGAGAGAGAGAGAGAGAGAGAGAGAGAGAGAGAGAGAGAGAGAGAGAGAGAGAGAGAGAGAGAGAGAGAGAGAGAGAGAGAGTGAGAGAGAGAGAGAAAGATAACGAGGCCGACTACCTGCTCCAAGGGTCTAGGGGGCAGGGGGCTCGCTATACGCAGCCAGTGAGAATCCTCCAACACATGTGCAGACCACGTGGCACCACCCACCGTCTGTCTCGCTATAGGGTACCCCTCTCTACTTATATCATCCGAATTTTCATAGAAGTTGTATATTTAATGAAAATTTTGTTGCTATTCAGCTTCGTAAAACCGAAGTCGTAATTAATAAACCTATTTCTGTAGGGCTTGTAGTGTTAGATCTTTCTAAAAGACTTATTTACGATTTTCATTATAATTATATGCTAAAAATGTATAAAGACAACTGTAAACTTCTGTACACTGACACCGACAGTTTTATATACGCTATAAAGTGTAATGATTTTTATGAAGACATGAAATCAAACATACATAGGTTTGATACATCAGATTATCCAGCTAATAATATATTTAACATGCCTCGTGTCAATAAAAAAATTGTTGGTTTTATGAAGGATGAGTGCAATGGCAAGATGTTTACTGAGTTTGTTGGTTTGAGAAGCAAAATGTGTGCTACTCGGATATCAATAGTCAAGATTCTATGAAAAAAATCAAGGGAATCAAGGGTTTCGTTGTAAAAAAGAGCATTACATTCGATAACTATCTAGATTATCTTAGAAATACATGTATTAAACGTCGAAAACATCACGTTATACGTTTACGACTGCACATTGTGGAAACCATAAGTTATCGAAAAATCGCTTGAAGTCCGTACGACGATAAGAGACGCATTCAAGACGATAATATACAGACTTTAGCATGAGGACATTATACAATGAAGGGTACGGATCAGTATAATTATTTTTTTATGTCATAGTTTCTTAAATATACATAATCTTTAATTTCAGAAGCATGAGTTAAAAGGAGAAAAAGCGTGTACATTTTTCGGTTGATGTCACAGTTCATCTGATGCATGCATGAAAATTCGCCTATCATAAGGCTCGTTGTGGAGAGTGGGGCAAGCTGCTCGTGATCGAGAATGAGGATTGAAAAAATACATGCAATTATTATTCTAGTACTCTTGAGAAAATGTAAGGAAATTGGTATAAAAATAAATAAATAAGTAAGAACATTTTTATTGATGTTGTTTTTTATTTCACTTACATCCATGGTTAAACATCATTTTTGTTTATCCAACTATTATGAGAGTTATCAAAACCAAGCCATTTAACATATAACTTATTTCCACGTTTCTTTAACACTTTTTTAACTAAATAAATATCTGGATATTTAGTCTTGAGAAGTTCTTCTTCATAGAATCCACCTGCTATTGGTTTATCTCGATAATCCTTTAAATGATAAGTCCATGGAACAGTATTTGATACTTTATATATAATAAAGATTTCAATTGACCAGTTAGGCGTATATCCCTTTTCAAACATTTGCTTACTTTTACTAACTCTAACTTTATCATTTACTTTGAACTTAGCTACTTTACGCTAACATAATTTTTGAGCAGCTAATCGAGTAAGAATTTCGTTACATGTGTAGAATTTACATGTATAAGTTTCAAACCAATCGTTCGATGCTTAGATTTATTGTACTGCAAGGTTATATCTTGCAGTATACCTATCCACTAATAATTACCACGCAAACTAAAACGCTTCCACATTTTACTTTTAAGAGTACGATTAAAGCGTTCACATATCGAAGCTTTCATATCGCTGTAAGTCGAATACAAGTTTATTTTATAATTTTTCATCAATTATTGAAATTCTTTGTTATAAAATTCCTTATGACGATCTGTATGCAAATTTTGTGGTACTCTATTTTTTTTAGAATCGACTCATAGCTTTAGTTACATCTTTTCCACTTTTTTGCTTTATTGGAACAGCCCATACAAATTTGGAAAAAGTATCTATAACAGTGAGCATATACACTAGTGGAAAAAATTAAAGGATCAAAAAAAAATTCTGAATTTTCAGGGGTTTTTTAAATGGCTGTATTTCCCTTAAAAATGGTCATATCATGATTTTAAAAAAAGCATTTTAAAGCTTGATGTATCTAGTTTTAAGATCTTAGAATGATACAATTTTTCAAGCATCACGTACCGCGCAATCCTAAAAAATTCTAAAAAAAATTTTTTTCTCAAAATTTTTTCGATTCTTTTTTATGGTCCACCAACTTGGTAAAAATTTTTCGAATTTAACCACCACATGTGTCGAATAACTTGTTTATTCAGCTTCAATTTGTTTTTTTTTTTAAACTTCGATTCGACCACTTCTCGCTGAGATATCGAGCTTTGAATGGAAAGATCTTTTTTCTCTTTAATCATCAATATCTCAGCAACCGCTTATTGTACAAGAAAATGAAGGAGGGTTTTGAAATCTTGAATAAATTTACCACAAAAATCTGCGATAGTTTTTTCAAAAAAAAATTTTCTTTAGCCTTTACATTAATTTGAAAAAGCAAGAAAAAAATGGCCTTTGGTGGCTTTTCGGATAATCAGGCGTTTAGTTGGAAATATCGCGTAAACCTGTAATGTTAAGTGTGCCTTTTACAGTTCAATATGCCCACAAAAATCTCATAAAGTTTCAATTTGATCCATCAAACCGTTTTTTTGTTTCATTAGATCGAATTTCAAAAAAATTAAAGGATCACGACTTTGACGGTAAATGATTATAATCTTTACCAAAATGAAAAAAAAAGTTTTTTTCGGTCTTTGACTGCTGCTTTATGGATAGAAGTGTTTAAATTTATTGGAAAAAAAACATTTAAAAAAAAAAATTTTTTTTTCTTAAATGCACAAAATTTTAATCAAAAACAACCGCCGGCATTCGCATTACCCAAAGCGTACCACGTGGAGATTGCCCGGTTGGATTTACGCTTCTTGCGTGTTTTTTTTTTTTTTTTTTTTTAATTGGAGAAAGAGGTTGGAGGGAAAAACCTTAATAGACCATGACATGGCCTGAGCCACCGTGTGTTGGATTCTCACCAACTAAAACCCTTCGTTTTGCGACCGAATATAGAATCCAATTGCAACCCGAATCCTCTTCGCTCTCCTTACCGATTTGTCGGTGAGGAGGGCCAAGCTCCGTCTTCAGTGCCTTTTTTCCCCCGCGGTACCACGGTCAAGTAATACTTCGCGGGGGGGCATAGGGACATTGCCCTTGTCTCCTTGATGTGATTGTCATTCCTTATGACCTTCATTATAGGCTACCGTCTACTTCTTACCGCATCGTCCGGTCGTCAGCTTCTTGCAGCATCTCTCGTCTTCTTCTCTCTTCGTCACCCCTCACTTTCTTGAGGATGACCGCGGCGTAGTTACTAACCAGGTGCCAGCCCTCAGCGGTGGCGAACATAGCTACCATAATAGACTCAGGAGTTGCTCTGGTCTGGAGATAGCGTTCAAACTCTTAACGCTCCTGCTGGTAACGCGGGCAGTAGCAGAAAACGTGCTCAGCGTCCTCGCACATGTCCAGACATGCTGGGCAGTCTGGACAGTCTTCTAAATTAAATCTACACAGGTATGCTCGATAGCATCCATGTCCCGTCAAAAATTGCGTGAGGTAGTAGTTTACTTCCCCGTGTCTTCTTTTGATCCAGTCTTCAATCTTTGGTATAAGTCGGTGCGTCCAGCGCCCTTTCAGGCTACTGTCCCATCTTCTCTGCCACTCAGCTACTGTTTGTTCTCTGGCAGCGTTCCAGATTTCTGCCTTCGTTCTATCGCTGTTCTCCTGTTTTGCCATGTATATGGCCTTCCTCTCTAGTGCTAAGAGGTCGATGGGTGGCATGCTTGCCACGACGCTTATTGCATCGTTCGATACCGTGCGGTAAGCAGACGCTACTCTTAGCGCACTCCGTCTATACACGGATGACAGGTTTCGCGCATAGGCTTTTATTGCCATTGCATCTGCCCAAATTGGTGCCCCGTACAGCATAATCGATGTACTGACACTTGTTAACAGCTTCTTTTTCTTCTCAGTAGCTTCTTGCGTGTGTGTCTGCGTATGTGTGTCTGTATGTGTGTTAGTGTGTTTCTTTAGGAGAAATGAGACCCAGAGGCTCGTCAGTTCCTTTGTATTTAATGACTCCAAACTCATTCTCCAAAGAGTGTGTGGGTGACTATGTATGTTGACGTCTGTTCGTCTGTCCGTTCGTCCGTATTGTTAATAACGGGTATTAGCACCCCTGTTCTCAATTACGGCTGCCAAGCGTTCAGCCATATTGATGCAGCGGGCAATCTGAGATTGCGGGATAGTGTTCCAAATGCACAGAAGTGCACGCTCTAATGCGGCCAAGTTCTGCAAATTTGGATACTCTCTGCGCAAACGACGACCCATTATGTCCCAAACATGCTCGATGGGGTTAAGATCTGGGCTCATTGGTGGGTGCCGAAGCAGAGAGATGTCATGCCGTTCAAAAAAGCTGGTGATGTTGGCCGTATGTGGACGTGCGTTATCTTGCATTAGAATAAATGTCCTCTGTCGTAGCCGTCTGCGCAGTACAACTGGCCTTAAAATTTGGTCGATATAGCGTCTAGCTGTTAAGTTTTCACGCACAATCAGCAGAGGTGTTCTCCAATTTCGCGAAACGCCGCCCCAGACCATGACTGATCCACCGCCGTAGGCAACAATTGGACGGACAAAGTTCTGGCGAAAACGTTCTCCACGACGACGCCAAAAAAGGGGACGTCGGTCGCTCCCGTGAAGGTTGAACCGGGATTCGTCGGTGAATAAAACGTTTCCCCATTGTCTTAATGTCCAGGCTCGATGTGCGTTTGCATACGCTAAACAAGCTCGGCGATGTCTTGCTGTCAACAGTGGTACAGGATTAGGATGGCGTGCATTTAACCCAGTTTCACAAAGACGGTTAATGACTGTCCGGGAAGAAATAATACGTAATCGGTGTCGCTGTCTTTGTCGCTGTCGCTGTTGCTGCTGTTGTACCCGATTTGGAAAATTTCTTGCCACGATGTTCGCATTGATGAAAGGCTCACGTCGAACTTGTCGGACAATTGCCCAATCATCACGAACAGTCGTGACACGATGACGACCTTGTCCAGGACGACGAGTGTATTGGTTCATCTCCTGGTATCGAGCATTCATTCGGGATACGACAGATTGACTAACACCCATCCGATTGGCAACATCACGTTGACTGTAAAGCTCTTCAAGCAGAATGATTAAGCGAGCAACCTCCGGCTCTGTTAAATGCCGTCTTACCATGATAAGAAATCAAAATAAAGTTTTGATTTACGGAAATTTATTACATTTTTTTTTTATGGAAAAGGAGTAGTTTTGAAAAAAACTGTTTTTTAGCGTTGTAAGAACTCACGAAAATTAACAATAAGCAATTTCTGAAAAATGTGTAGATCGAGTTCGAAATACGATTGGGTATATAAACTTCATTTTAAATTGAAATAAATGTTTGAGTCAATTCAGTTTACAAATCAGAAAAATCATGGAATGCAACAACAGAATTATGTTGAGAATGATAAAATATTGTTCTTTTAAATTTTGTAAAGTTAAAAAAAAAAATTTCAAAAAAAAATTTTTTTTTTATTTTTATTTTTGAAAAAAAAATTTTTTTTAATGATTTTTTTTTATTTTTATTTTTGAAAAAAAAATTTTTTTTAATGATTTTTTTCCAATAAATTTGAACACCTCTATCCATAAAACTGCAGTCAAAGACCGAAAAAAACATTTTTTTTCATTTTGGTAAAGATTATGATCATTTACCGTCAAAGTCGTGATCCTTTAATTTTTTTTGAAATTTGATCGAAAGAAACAAAAAAACGGTTTGATGGATGAAATTGAAACTTTATGAGAGTTTTGTGGGCATATTGAACTGTAAAAGGCACACTTAACATTATAGGTTTACGCGATATTTCCAACTAAACGCCTGATTATCCGAAAAGCCACCAAAGGCCATTTTTTTTCTTGCTTTTTCAAATTAATGTAAAGACTAAAGAAAATTTTTTTTTGAAAAAACTATCGCAGATTTTTGTGGTAAATTTATTCAAGATTTCAAAACCCTCCTTCATTTTCTTGTACAATAAGCGGCTGCTGAGATATTGATGATTAAAGAGAAAAAAGATCTTTCCATTCAAAGCTCGATATCTCAGCGAGAAGTGGTCCAATCGAAGTTTCAAAAAAAGCAAATTGAAGCTGAATAAACAAGTTATTCAACACATGTGGTGGTTAAATTCGAAAAATTTTTCCCAAGTTGGTGGACCATAAAAAAGAATCGAAAAAATTTTGAGAAAAAAATTTTTTTTAGTATTTCTTAGGATTGCGCGGTACATGATGCTTGAAAAATTGTATTATTGTAAGATCTTAAAACTAGATACATCAAGCTTTAAAAGGCTTTTTTTAAAATCATGATACGACCATTTTTAAGGAAAATACAGCCATTTAAAAAAACCCTAAAAATTCAGAATTTTTTTTGATCCTTTAATTTTTTTCCACTAGTGTATTTGAAGCCTTTATTTTCATATTTCCTTTATACTGTATCTAAAGTTTGCTTTTGATCATTTATCAATAAGTCTATGTACACGTCTTCTATCGCATTTTTTTTTCTTTTTAATAGTCTCTTCAAGATCTTCTTCAGACTCATTTAAAGCTGATTCAAACTTAGTATCGTCTTCAATATCACCATTGCCTTCACTATCTTCTGCTATATCTTCTTTTTTCTCTATTTTTTCTATTTTTAATTTTTCCTTTTTCTCAGATTCTACTTTAGGTACATTATCTTTCTTATAATTAGTTGTCTCAGTCACACGTATCAACTTTCCCAGCGGTTCAACAATGGGCTTCACAGAATCATGTACTGCTTTCTCAAAATCTTTTTTCTGACTTTTCAATAAGTAGTGTTTTCATTTTATAGCATTACGAGTCTTCTCTATTTCTTGCAGCACAGCAATCTGTTGATTAAAATCAGTCATCTTGTCACCTCCAAGTTTCACAATAGAATACTAAATTTATTCCGTGCCTCGTATATTTATTATAAATTTATCGAAGCCATTTCTGTAACTACCATTATTAATTTTTGAATCTTTGTAAATTACAAGAAAGCCGTGATTAGTATTCCAACATGATGAACATATATCTTTAAATTTATGATATGCTATGACTGTATTCACATGATCACTATATACATGTTTCAAATTCATATCATCTTTTCGAAAAAGTATTAATAAATTAACGTTATTGCGAACTAAATGTTTTGGTACTTGTGCATACGATTGGCATAAGTAGAAACAGTCAACATTTTTATGTCTACCCTTGCAGTAGAACGCTTTGACATTATCTTGTTTTTCATATGCTATATCGTCAAAGATAAATATTGAATCAAATTCGAGCTTCATCTGGTGATAAAACAAGCTCATACTCGCTAAAAGGTAAATATTGTATACCTTCTAGTGGTTCAATAAGCTTTTCGAGAAATTTATATTTTAACTGATTTAGAGACTTTGAATCTACGTATATATTATCAAATTTGAGACCATTCGGATGTATTATGAAAGATAATAAAGCATTTGTTTTTCCACAATTAGATGGTCCACAGATGAAAGCTCGAATACTATCCAGAAGTAAGTTTCCATGTCGTTTATAATGTTTAGAATTTGATTCAGTGACTGTATCAAAATTGATTACAGGTAATTTTAGTGATTGTTGTTGCAGATCCATCTTGTTTTAAAGATCAATTCCAACTGACTGAATAGAAGTATAAAAGCATGCATTTATAGTTTTTACGTCAGTTTACAGAAAACTTTCCGAGAGTGATGATCATTCATAACGGATCAGGTCTTGTAAATAAGGTAATAAATAAGCTACCTATAGAATCGCATTTGTCTGGTTATCAATACTGTGATCCAGGCACGAAACTGTCTAAAAGGTTAGCTCGTGGAGATCGTGGAATAAATCCTCTAGACGTTGCATGTAAAGAACACGATATAGTTTATTCAGAGAATCCTAACAGTATGCAGGCAAGAAACGCTGCTGATAGAGATTTAGCGGAAAGAGCGTGGCAACGAGTGACCTCTAGTGACGCTAGTTTTGGTGAAAAAGCAGCTGCTTTTGCTGTTTCAAACGTCATGAAAGTAAAATCAAAGTTAGGTATGGGGCTCGGTGGAAAGAGAAGAAAGATGCCAAAGAAAAGAAAATTGTTAGCATTGAAAAACGTGATAAAATCTACTGTAAACTCATTCATTCCCACCAATGATTCACGCAGTTCAATCAAATCAGCTTTAATGGTAGCTCATAAACATATAAAAAATGCAGGCGGAAAAACAAAGGTCAACATTCCACGTGTACTACCTGTACCTAAGGTAGGTGGTTTTCTTCCAGCTCTAATTCCTATTTTTGCTGGCTTGAGTGTTGTAGGTTCACTTGCTGGAGGAGCTATAGGTATCACTCAAGCTATTAATAAGGCGAATGCTGCTAAGCAGCAAATTGAAGAACAAAAACGACATAATAAAAAAATTCAAATGCTAGCAGTGGAAAAGGGCCTTTACTTACAATCTTATAAAACAGGTTATGGCATTTGTTTGAAAAAATGCTAAGCGGAAACGTATGCAACAAAAACGTTCACAACGAAAAAAAAACTTGGTTAACGTAATAAGTTTACCACATCGTCCATTGATTGACTATGATTTACTGAAATACTCAACCTTATTGAAAATTCCAAATTTTCGAGCTGTCTTCGTGAGAAATGATTTACCTGCAAATAAAAGTCATTATCGAGAATCTGCAATTATAAATCTGGATGATAAAAAAGGATGTGGTACACACTGGGTAGCTTATCGTAAAAATGGTAATAATGTTTTCTACTTCGACAATTTTGGTGATTTAAAACCACCTGAAGATCTTATGAAATACTTAAAAATTGATAAAGTTGAATATAATTATAAAAGATATCAAGAATTTGATACGTTTGTATGTGGTCACCTCTACCTAAAATTTTTATGCAATCAACTCAGTGACTCACACAAATTTCGTCTATATAAGAAGTGATTAGATCGATAAACTATCAGTATCTTACTTCCATTCAAAATGATTGAATCGCTAACTTTGAGCCTTACAGGCACTTCGTCTGTTCTGGAAACTCAATACTTTCCACCGATTGAACTCGATTCAGATAAAATGTACGTTCTCAGATTGGTTGAATTACTAACTTTCAACTCCATACCTAATGTGGACTTCAAAACAATAAATTTCATGTTGGACAAGAAATCATTGAACTACCATCTGGTAGCTATGAAATAGAAGATACTGAACGTGCTCTGCAGGAAATTCTCATTCTAAAAGATATCACACTAAATATTAAACCTAACAATAATACATTGAGACGTGTCATTACATGCAGTCATGAAATAGACTTTCGTCCCAAGACTCGATAGCTCGATTACTAGGTTTTACTCCACGACTGCTAAAACCCTATATAACACACAACTCTGATTTGCCGGTAGCCATTGTAAAAGTGAATACCCCACGAGTAGAGTGTAATACCATATCTGGAGCATACATTAATCAAAATCAAGTTATACCATTCATGAGTTTTTCCCTGCAGTTCCACCAGGCTATAAAATAATCGAAGTTCCAAAACAAATTATATATTTACCAATAACAGTTAAAATTATTGATAACTTAGAATTACGGATCGTAGATCAAGACGGTGATTTGGTAAATCTACGAGGAGAAGTTCCGTCTACATTTGAAGAAGGTCTAATAATGGGAATTGTTCTTAATACCAAGCCTGAAAAAGATTATATTAATAATCCATTATGTCGTCGGAAAGCCAGTCGACAACGAGTCGTCAAACAGTTAACACGTCAGAACATTCAGTTTCTACGGAGTCTAGGTCTCAAGATAAAAAGAGGAAAAGGTTTAAGAAAAATAACAATAAAGAACAAAAAATAAATTGCGTTCTCGTTTGCTGCTGTCACTGGATACTAGAAAAAAATGGAGGGAGTCCTTGATATACAGTCACCAATCATTTTTTATGAATCTATTGCTTACTATGAGATTCATACACATCAACCATATACATCAGAATCGTTCAATAATAGTGATGAAATTCGTATTTTTATTCAACCTCAAGATTTATGTTTGCTACCTTCCAAAAATTTAATACATGTTTGTAATGAATTAATAGAACCAGATGGTACTGTGCTGCAACATACTAAGTTTGTAAACAATGCTATATGTCATCTATTTGAGGAAATGCAATATGAAATGAATGCGATTGAAATTGATCGAAGTAAAAATGTCGTTCTAGCTAGTACAATGAAAGGTTATGTTTCTTTAACACCAAGTCAAAGTAAATATAATGAGAATTCTGGATGGACTAATATTTCAGAAGTGGGAGTAATAACTGATAGTAATGGAAATGTTGACATCACTATACCTCTATCAATGATTTTTTGTTTTGCTGAAGATTATCGAAAAATTATTGTGAATGCTAAATATGAACTTATTCTCACTAGATCGAGGAGTGATGTGAATGCTATTATACAGGAGGCAATAATGGTTGATAACAGACCTACTTATGATACTTATAAATTAACGATTTCTCGTATAGAGTGGCTTATGCCTTATATAGTTTTGTCAGACAAGAGGAAAATACAACTTTATAACTACATTCAAAAAGATGGACCCATTGCTATGAGTTTTCGGTCTTGGGAATTGTATGAATATCCCGTACTTCCACGTAATACTCAGCATGTATGGACCGTCAAAATATCAAACCAGTTGGAAAAACCACGCTTTGTTATTCTAGCCTTTCAAAGTACTAGAAAACGACATAATAGTAAAAATTGTAGCCATTTTGATCATTGCAAGATTAGTAATGTTAAACTTTTTCTCAACTCGCAGAAATATCCATATAATAATCTTAATCTTGATATTGATAATAATCAATTCGCAATGTTATATGATATGTATGCACAATTTCAAAGTGCTTATTATCATAAAAATATAAATCCTCTTCTAAGCAAGGAAGAATTCATCACACATGCACCGCTTATAGTTATTGATTGTTCCAAGCAGAATGAATCATTGAAACAAGCAGCTGTGGATGTACATCTCGAGTTTGAAACGACAGAGAATATACTTGCTGATACAACAGCATATTGTTTAATTATACATGATCGCATTGTCAAGTATAATCCTATAAGTGGAGACGTTAATAAAATTGTTTAATTTTAAGAAAATTCCTCACCTCTTTTTTCTCTATATAAAGATATGAAATTAACCATTATATCTTAGTATGCTTACGACTTTCTCCAAAATGAGTCGATATAATGCTACACCTCTGGTTGAAGACAAGAATGCTAGAAAAGTGCAAGATGACAAACAGTGTAATACATATCGAGGAAAACTTTGCTCTAAGCCTGCTGATAAAAGCAAAGAGTGGAAAAATTTTTTCAACAAATATTCCAGCAACACGAATTCTATGCCAAAATACCAAGGTTACAAGAGGTTCTGAGACAATATAATACATATCGTTTGTAAATAATGTTTGTATTAGGTTATAATTTTTAATAAACAAAAAATATTTTGTCCTTGTGTACATTTATTTATTATTCCGTTCCTTTATCTCTATAAGTCTTACTTCTACATTGATTTAGAAAAAGAAATAAAAAATTAGTATATTTATTTGAACTCACTATACGTATACTTAAGCAAAAATCATTATTCATAAAGTGATAAATTATAATATCAAGAAACAATTATTCTCTTACCTTTATATGGCAACAACAACAAAAATATTCCAAGTATCTCTACATACAAAAGTAAAAATATATATATATCATACAGATCTACATTAGGTTCTGACACGGGGTTGTGACCAAGATATATATATATATATATATATATATATATATATATAGTAATGCAAGTTTGATGGACGGTCAGCCATATTGAATTTTCAGCCAATCACGTTCAAGAATTTGACATTCAAATTCAGGCTGCCGGCGGCGGCGGCGGCGGCATGTAGTATCAAAGGTGGAGGAGCGGCGTAAGAGTGGGATATTGCGCCGCCGTAGTTCTAGAGATCGATAATTTTACTACGCACACACTCACACACACACACACAGTGACCAGAATTCACACCTGTGAAGCATAGCTTCACAGAGAGAGCTCAGTGGAAGGTGACTAAAGTTGGAAGAGGAGGATAAATAAAAATGCATAGTACATCAAAGAAACCAAACTTGGGGACTTCGGATACCCCAAAAAGTGTCTTAGAAACAGTAGAGAAACGATTGCCATGGAGTGTAGTCCAATAAAGACTATTTCTGAAACGGCAATACGGACGGAACAAGAGCAGGTAAATCAAGGAGGCAGTAACTCAAACTGGGACTACAAACTTGAAAGAAGAAATGACCAGCTGGAGCGTCTAGGCGAAAAGATCCAGGAACTAAGAGAGTTTGTAAGGGATAAAAATAACGTCAGTAGATAGGCTATAGGCATTCTGGAACATAGGCATTCTGGAACCATGGGTATGGGGGAGGGGGTGTTCCAGAATGCCTACATGTGTATAAGGATAGGGATTCTCCCTCCAGAGTTGAAAAAGAGGTGCAAGAGGGGATGAAAAATGGGGGAGAGTCCCTTCCCATGAGTGTTCCAGAATGCCTACATGTGTATAAGGATAGGAGCCCTCTCTCCCTTTCCCCTTCCCTTGAGTGTTCCAGAATGCCTACATGTGTATAAGGATAGGGAGCCCTCTCCCTTCCCTCAAGAGATGCGTATGCGTGGGAGGAGCCTTTAAGGAGAGAGGGAGACGTTCATAGCGCGCATGTGCGCGCATATTTTTTAGAAGAGAGGGAAAATTCTTTTTCGGCGCTTGAGCAGAAAGCGGCGTGTGAGATGGTCTTGCCGCCGCCCGTGAGAGAGGGAAAAGTATCTAGCACGCATGCGCCTGTAAATATATATATATATATTTTTCCAAGAGAGGGAAAAGTCTGCCGTCGAGAGATGGGATGTGAGGGAGTAGTTTGAAATGATTAAGGAATTTTCGAAAGAAGTAATACAGAAGTTTATTTTATTTTCATGTATATTTATTCATTTTTTGTTTTTTACAATTTTTTTTTTAACATATTGACTTGAATGCTTAAATTAGTTTTTTGACATCGCCACTAATAGGATTGTATTGAACAACGCGATCGTGTAAGATCATGCAGTAAGCTGAAGTATTATCTGGAAAGTCTGTTCTTGTTTCGAATTCTAGACGTACATCAACAGGAGCGTTTTTAAGTGACTCGTTTTGACGTGAACAGTCAATGACTATGAGTGGTTGCTTTGTTATAAAATCATACTTTGTCAGCATTGGGTGTGGTTCTTTTCCATAATATGATTTTTGAAAATTTGTATACATATCATATAGAATTGCATACTGGCCCCTGCTTACATGAAGATTCAAGTTGTTGTATGGATAATATTGTGAATTTAAGAATAATCGTACGTTATTAATGTCACAATGATCGAAACGACTAGCATTGGCAGTTCTTGAATTTTTCTTCTTGGTTTGTAACCCAATAATTACAAAACGAGGTTTTTCTAGTTGATTCGATGTTTTTACTGTCCAGATATGTTTATTTGTCTTGGGTAGTAGCGGATATTCGAACATTTCCCATGAACGAAAGCACATAGAGATAGGATTATCTTTTCCAATACAACAGCTGAATTTTTTGTTTGTCAGATGCGATGACATTTGTCATGAGCCACTCTATCTTTGCTATTTTTATACGAAAATCTTCATACTTAGTAACATTATTTTCTACAATGCCTTCCTGAATTATTGCGTTCAAGTCATTTCTCGATCTTGTTAAAATAAGTTCATGCTTTACATTAACTACAATTTTTTTATAGTCTTCTGCAAAGCCAAATATGTGACTAAGAGGGATAGAAACGTCAAAATATCCATTTTCCGCTTCAGTTTCATAATCCTCTTTGTTACCAATCCAGCCTGCATTTTCCAACATGCATCCTTGATTCAAATCATATGAAATCCATCCTTTCATGAGACTGTTTAAACCAACATTTTTACTCTTATCTATTTCTATTCCATTAATTTCATAGCGAATTTCATCAAACAGATGACAAATAGAATTATTAACGAAACTTGTTTTAGTTAATTGTGATCCATCTGATTGTAGTAAAGTTCCGCATATATGAATTGAACTACGTGATGGTAAAAGACAAAGATCTTGATGTTGGATAGAAATACGAATTTCATCACTGTTATCAAAGCTGGCTGATGAGTATGGTTGATGTGCGTGTACTTCGTAATGAGCAATCGTCTCATCGAATACGACACCTGACTGAATACTTAGAATCTCGTCCATTTTGGAGGAAGCAGCAGAGAATTATGCAAGTGAATTTTTTTAACGCACTTTTAGACCTATGCTTTTGAGGAATTGAATGCTCTTCCGTGTTAACTGTTTGACCTTCTTCGCTCGACTGTTTAATTTTTGACATGGTGGCGTATTTTTATACACTCCTTTAGAATTATAAACTATACCCATTATACTGATTTAATATGAAGTCTAATAGTAATTTCTTCTCCTCGAAAATTTACTAAATTTCCGTCTTGATCAACGATGCGAATTTGGAGATTATCTATGCACTTGACACTGAGTGGAAGATAAATAACGTGAGACGGAACTTCCACAATTTTATATCCTGGAGGAACTCTAGGGAAGAACTCGTGAATTGTATGAACTTTTCTGCTGTTAATGTAAGCACCTGCGGTGATACTCCACTCTACTCTTAGAGCGTTGATTCTCAATATTTTTACAGGCAAATCAGAGTTGTGATGAATATTGGCTTCGAGAATTCTAGGTGTAAATCCAAGAAGACGACCTATTGAATCGTGAGGTCTAAGATCGAATGGATGACTGCAATAAATTTCACTCCTAAGAGTATTATTATTAGCTTTTAGAGAGAATTCAATCCCTTTTGACTTTAATAATCCTTGTAAGAAACTATTTATAGCGTCAATCTCATAACTGCCAGTAGGTATAGTAACAATATCTCCTTTTATATGAAGTTTATTATTTGAAAAGTCAACATTTGGAATTGAGTTAAATGTTAAAAGTTCTATTAATCCAAGAACAAAATTTTTATGATGAGGTAATTCAATCGAAGGAAAATATTGTGCTTCTAACACTGAAGATTTCCCCGATAAAGTTAGAGTGAAACTATCTTCCATGACTGATTGTTCACAAATGATGAATATTCACAAGTGGACTCTGCTTTTATAGGTTTCCAGTTAAAAATTGGAGACAAAGATGACCACAAATGAATGTGTCAAAAGTTTGATATCTCTTATAATTATATTTTACTTCTTTTACATTGAAATATCTCATGAGATCAATGGGAGGTTTTAGGTCTCCAAAACTGTCAAAGTAAATCACTTCAGTGTCTCGTTTTTGGTAGCACACCCAGTGAGTACCTTTATTTTCATAATCATCCAAGTTGACGACAACAGATCCATTTTTCCATGGACCATCGGAAGGCAAATTATTTCTCATGAAAACACCCCGAAAGTGTGGGATTTTTAACAAACGAGCATATTTTACGAGATCGTAGTCAGTCAATGGACGATTGGGCAAAGTTAAATCGAAGTTTTTTTTTTTAGCTAGACCTCTACCACTGTATGGTTTCATAAATAATCCCATACCATCTTTATATGGTTTAAGATAGAGTCCCTTGCCCAAAGTAATAGCTTCCATTGTTTTATTATGCCTTTTACTTTCTTGATAATTTTGTTCTGCAGCTTTAGCATCATTTACTGCTTTAGCTATTCCAGCTGCTCCTCCTGCCAAAGCACCGGTTGCACTTAATCCCGCGAATAGCGGTATGAGGAAAGGAAGAACACCATTTTTTGTGGGAAGTGGAAGAACGCGAGGAATTATAAGTTTCTTCTTTCCGCCAGCTTTCTTAACAGCTTGACGCGCACCTTTCAAAGCAGATCGAATAACCTTGCGAGAACATTTGCTTGGTTTCATTGATTTTTTGGCCGCCGTCACTAATTTGTTAAATTTTAATCCCATTCCAGTTTTTGCCTTTAATTTCATAGCATTTGCAACCATGAAAGCAGTTGCTTTTTCAGCAAGACCAGCATCTTTTGCATTAACGCGTTGCCAAGCCTTATTAGCAAGCTTTAAATCGGCAGCTTTACGATCGGCATTTTCGTCAGCATATTCTATGTCATGCTGCTTACACGCCTGATCAAGTTGGTTAATCCCAGGATCTCCTCTTTTCAACCGCTTATTCAACTTAGTTCCAGGACCACAGTACTGATATCCAGGTACGTGCATTTCAAACGGTAAGCTATTGATTACTTTATCAAGCAATCCATAGCCTTCCGCCCGTTTTTTCGCCTTTTTGCTCCTGTACTCAATCATCTCTCTTTGAGTGCTGATTCACAACTGAAGAACAATATATAAAGCAAGAGTTTATATTCTAAAAACTCAATACGGAACCTCAAACTCCCTGTTGCAAATTTTGATTTTGGAAATGAAAAGAAAAAGAAGCGCCATGGAGACTTATTACCTGATAGCATACGAGCAGTATTCTGTGGACCATCTAACTGTGGAAAAACAAACAGTTTATTAGCACTTATTACACATCCCAACGGTCTTAGATTTGAAAATGTGTATGTATACTCTAAATCTTTGAATCAGCCCAAATATCAGTTCCTTGAAAAATTATTGAACTCCATTGACGGAGTGTCGTATCGACCATTCAGCGAGCATGCATCTGTAGTATCTTCAGATGAAGTCTTGCCAAATTCAATTATGATTTTCGATGACGTAGCATGCGAGAAGCAGGATAATATAAAAGCATATTTCTGCATGGGTAGACATAAAAGTGTAGATAGCTTTTATCTTTGTCAATCGTACGCTCGTATACCGAAACATCTTATAAGGGATAATATTAATTTATTAGTAATTTATAGACAAGATGATGTGAACCTTAAGCACATCTATGACGATCATGTAAATACTGACTTAACTTTCAAAGAGTTTCGCGAACTTTGTTCAAATTGTTGGAAGGAAGATAAATATGGATTTGTCGTTATTGACAAAGATAGGGAGATAAATGATGGTCGATATAGAAAAGGATTCGACAGCTTTGCAATAAAAAAGGAGACGTAAATTATAATCTCCACAGTTGGATTGCAGCTAGCATCTCGTCATCATGACGGACTTCAAAATAGAAAAGAACGTTCTTAGTGAGCTTATAAGAGCACGGGATGCAATTAAAAAAAAATGCTCTCTCCTCAAGCAAGAAAGAGAAAATGTGGAAAAAGTTGTTGCTGATACTTTGAAACCAGTCATTTCTCCACTTGAAAAACTCGTTGACGCAAAACTGGACAACGTGCAGCAGCCTTCAAATTTCATATTCAATACAAGTCAAAGTAATAAGAAAAAATCGAGGAACCGATTACGATTCGATCAATCAAGTCGTCTATTTAAAGATTTAAATAGTACATTTGCAGATGATGATGATAATTATGATGATGATGATGATGATGAATTTGATGATGCTTCTGCAATGAATTCAACAATCGTAAATTCAACATTCAAATCAGCAATCGATAAACATGAATCAACTAAAGATTTTTTGTCATTTTTCAATGAAAGTCCTAGACAAATTGACAATATATATGGTGTACGAAAAGTGAATGGATTGTTAATGATTGGCAATTCAGAAATCAAATTTGATGAGAACACAATTAAAGTGGGAAACGAAACTTTTCCCAAAAGTAGTGGATTAATGGAATTACTCTTCAAGAAACATCCTGATGATAATCTAATAAGTACGTCAGATCGTAGAAATTATCGCACTATATTGGAAACAACGAGTGCTCACAGGAAGAGACATTGCAAAAATTCAAGTTTACGCACTTCGAAGAGTAAAAAATACAAGTATGTCATAGAGCCAATGTTCCGCAGCTGTCGCAAAAATAAAAGCAAGACTACTACTGGAGCAGGACTCTTACCTAAATATAAAATAGCAAAAAAAGATTCCACCATAGATTTAGTCTACTGGGATGATCCGAATGAGCTTGTCGAACGACTACGATTATTAATTGCTGAACAATCAGCAGGAAATAACAATCACAGCAATGAAATTCATTCGATTATTGAAGAATCACGTGAAGCTGGACATATATATTAACAGTCAAACTTTTCTTTTGAATCAGTTCTATCATGAGTCTCGATGTGTTTGGAAGAATACTAGAGGGCCCGCAAGTGAGTCGTGGTCCTCCAGGCGTTGGTTACAACTTTATATTAGATGGAAATTTTGATTTAGAAAATAAGCAGCTTTGTAATGTAGGAGCACCTACGCATCCAAACGATGCAGTCACTTTGCATTCGCTGAAAGTTATATTACAAACTGAAGTAGACTATTTATCTTCAAAACTTGCTGGAATTAATGAAGTTATAGAAGAATATCAGAATCAAATTGAAAAGTTTGAATCAGAAGTGGATAAAAAACTAAAGTATCTTCATCACATATCACAGACTAATCGCTCAACTATTGATTATATTATCAAAGAGTTGAATAATAAGTTAAGCATCACTTTAGCCGAAGATGGAGCGTCAAAAAGTAGCTGAAGAATTACACAAACCAGCGCGTCGTAGGTATAGACGAAGAAAATACGATATACGTGGCATAGACGAGTCTTGGCAAGCTGATCTAGTAGAAATGATACCTTACTCTAACGAAAATAAAAATTTTCGATACTTACTCACCGTCATAGATACATTTTCAAAGTACGCATGGGCCGTCCCAGTCAAGTCAAAAAGTGGCAACGATGTCACTTTAGCAATGAAATCGATTTTGTCACAAGGTCGAGTACCAACGAATCTACAAACTGCCCAGGGAAAAGAATTTTACAACTCAAATTTTCAAAATCTTATGAAAAAGTACAATATAAATCTGTACTCATCACATAGTAATCTTCATGCAAGTATATGTGAACGATTTAATAGAACATTAAAAAATGTAATGTGGATAGAGTTCAGCAAACAAGGAAATTATAAATGGTTGGATATTCTGCCCAAGTTGATCAAAGTTTATAATTCAAGAAAACATCGGACAATAGGTATCGAGCCAAAAAATGTTACACAAGCCAACGAAAGCAAAATTCTAGAGCGATTTGAAAATGAGAGAAAAAAATTGTCAGTAAAAAAAAGAAAACCAAAATTCAAAGTAGGAGATAAAGTGCGAATAAGTAAAATAAAACAAGTTTTTGAAAAAGGTTATACACCAAACTGGTCTACTGAAATATTCACAATATCACGCGTTGTAAAAACCAATCCTGTAACTTATCGCCTCAAAGATTATCGCGATGAACCTATCTCGGGTGATTTTTATGAAACAGAGATTCAGAAAACTAAATATCCAGAAATTTATTTAGTAGAAAAAGTTTTGAAGAAAAGTGGTGAACGCGTATATGTTAAGTGGTTAGGATTTAGTAACGAACATAATAGTTGGATAAATAAAAATGAGATTCTTTAAATTAATATTATTATTATTATTATTATTACTATGGAAAAGGATGTAAAGTGAGGATTATGGTTTGTAGTTTATAAGAAAAAACAAATTGTATTTTTGTAAGAAAATAAATTTATTTTAAAATAATACTGTCTGTATGTACATGTGTCTTATTTTCTCTATGAAGTCTCAAACTTAAAACAACTTCCACCCAAATATATTACAAATAATGATAGCTTATTTGCAGCGTCACAGAGCTTATAAAAGAATTCTTGATCTTTCAAGATTGCTGATGAAATCTTCTCTGGCATGAAGATTTGAAAACTCTCATCAATTTCGGCAATAACCTTTTGGCCGTATCTCGTCTTCACCTCCTTTAGTGCAGTCACCATATATTGACCATTTTTGTCCAAGTCTGTCACTTTCTTCTTTGGTAAAAATGCTTCACGCTCAGCAACTTTGTTAAGTGCAGATAGATCCATTCTAGAAAACAAAAAAGAAGTAGAAAATTAAAAATTTTGTTCAAGTTTTTTTTTTCTTTTTTTTTTTCAATCACATATAAATTTATGAAAGAACTTACTTTGATGTTTAGGCGAGTCTTGGTCTTTTTCCACAAGGTTGGTAGTTTTCTGGCTCTTCGATTGCTCGAATGTGGTTCTTAGCTTCCATCGGCTCTTCATATAGCTCGTTTCCCACCTCGATTCCAGCCCCTTCCATTGCCTCTTGCAGTATATCGCTTCTCATTGGACTTGCCCTCTCTACCAATGGGTCCCAGTCCTCCATGTACTCTTCCATGAGATCATGATCAAGTTGATACTCCCTCTCAGTGATCATCCCCTCTTGAACAATATTCGTTCTATTGGCTGTTCCATTCTCCCTCTCTGCCTCAATTTCCCCCTCTACTTCATCTACAGCTTGCGCCATCTGTTCTTCTATGACTCTGTAGTGACCCCAAGGCAAAGTATCGGTACTATGTGGCAATATGTATCTTTTATCATCGTGAGGACTAAGTGCAATTTTGTTTTGTTTTTCCGTATGCACTACATGCAACTTAGAACGAATATTGCACTGCTCACGATGTATAATTGCAAGGTCCTGAAGGCAAGTGCGATAATCCTCGAAAGTAATGGATTTTTTTACTACGTTGGATTTTATGCCTTTCGCCTTTTTAATATTTCCTCCACCTTCGATTAATATGCTGTACATTTTGCTGCGTAATCCTATAAACTCAGTCATAATCTTACCACAGCATTCATCTTTCATCAATCCAAGGACTTTTTTATTCACTCGTGGAATGCCGAATGGATTGTTCTCCTCGTAATCAGATGTATCAAATTTATGAATGTCTTCTTTCATTACGTTATAGATATCGATGTCTTGAATCTCATAAATTAAACTATCTGTATCTGTGTATAAGAGTTTGCATTTTTCTCCAACGCGCTGCTTCATATAAGAATAGTGGAAATCATAAACTAACGTTTTGGACAAATCAAGAATGCTGAGACCTACGTATATGGGTTTCTTGATCGTAATGCTCGTCCTCTTCATTTGGATAGCAACCAAATTTTCGTCGAATATTGCACAACTATGAAAATTTGGTTGAGCGATGCGTGCTTCTGCTCCATACCTGCCGGTGAATTTGTTAACTAAGCGCACGTCCACTCGAGATCGCTCTCGCTCAATACACTTTCCATAGACTGCGTTAATAAGTAATTTATAGAAGAGTTTTTCGAACTCGTTCTTAGATTGCTTTCTTTTCTCAGTATTCAACTCAACATAAGGTTTGAGCCAAGCCTTTTGCTCAAATTTTAAAAGTCTATGAACCTTTTTCAAGCGAAGTCCATTGTCCAATGCTTGCTTGAGAGCTCGATAATGTATCACATACCTTTTTTTATCGTTCAAAGTTGTGAGGAGTTTCTTCTGTTTTGAGCCAGGTGGTGCAAGATGTTCAGCACAGAATGGCAAATCTTGATGTTCATCATGAATCTCTTCGGGATATTCCAAATCTACTTCTGCAATGTAACCTACATCTGAATCTGGTGCTGTATTATAGAAGGTTGGATTCGTCTCGAAATCGTCCCATTCGAATTTTCCAACTGGTAAATGCTGCACCATTGCCCATCCATACAGATTATTTATATCGAAATACATCAGAGTTTTCGTCTTCTCCCGTTCGTTGTATGAAGATCCCATATATGGATTATTCGACTTGGCATAGCGGTTGCAACATTGGCTTATTCCTCCTCGAATCCCAGATTCAATAAACAATAACATATCAATATCAGTTAGAAGCTCCAATTCAACCTTTGTCATTTTAAGAGCTGCTGAAAATGTTAGTCCTGGAGTAGTGTAAAAATGTGCAGGACATAAATCGTAAGCTTTGAGAGATGTCTCACGAAAACTTTCGAATATGTCAGCCAGTAGTAACACATCTGTTTTCAAGTAAAGATCTGAATACTCTCCGAGTGTCTGCACATTGAATTTATTCTAAACTTGAACCGCATGCTTGTAGTCTTCATCAGAGATGTGGGAATCGGTGAGTTTATTGTAAAATTCAATTTTTTCCGGTAGACTTCTACATGACAGCTTATTTAATCCATCGACAAAATCATATGGAAATACACCTTTCCGTCTGAGAAGATCAATCTTTTCATTGGTAAATCCATCCAGTTTAAACACTTTCACTGCTATTGGCACGTTTTCCAAATATGATGCAAGTTTATCTAATGACGATGGTAAAAAGCGCCAAGAATCTATAAATCTGAAACTTATTTCACAATCGTCGATGTACTTTGTAAAGGAAATGTATTTTTCCTTATTGTGGGGTATCAGAGTCACTCGTCCTGGCATCAATGTAGAAGTGGCAATTTCTTTTAAAATGAAGTGTGTGTCATAGTTGAGATTGTGGAAGACAACCGGAACAAATCTTGAATCTTGGTAATTTAAATTACACGAATTATGCGCTGCACCTCTGAAACGTCCTGTGAGATGACAATGATCGCGTACTGCAAGTTCCTCACGACGTATCGGTTTTTTACATATATGGCAGACAGTTGCCCTCCGGAACGATAACTCTTCAAGATCTGTTAGTTTCATTGGCTTCGGATTTTTGTAAAGATTATCTATGTTTTCACTCATTTTTTTCAATTCTTTGACAAACCATTCTGCAGGTGATTCTTCATTTTCATTCATTTTTCTGTATGATTTGTAGACGCACAATGTTTTATCAAAACTGCATTGCAAATAATATCCTATGCTGAATGCTTCATGAATTTGAAACGCTTTCTCACTTTCTGTAGGCTTTAGTAAACATTCAAAGTCTGCATAAATTACAAAAGGAACCTTTTCATTCTTCTTGTAATCTTCAAATTTAAGAATGTTATTTTTAGGATCTGGCAGATTAATTCGACAATCGTTTACATTTTTACAATCAACTTCATGGATGTTTAGTCTCTCTTCAGTATAAAAGCTTTGTAAACACCTTTCACAGTGATGTGATTTCACATGTGTCTTAGACATTTGAGAGCCCAACAGTCGAGACAAGTTTTTAATCCAAACATAATGGTAAAGTTGTAAACTGTCATCGTCCTTACAATTATTTTTTTCATACTCATCAATGTATAAATCTTGAATGATGAGTAAATTCACATGTTTTTCCTTCTTTTCTGATGAGATATGACAAGGCGACACTTCATACTTTGCACCATATTTTTTTAAAATGTACGCGTTCACTGAAATATTATTTAATTTTTCAAATTTTACAATATCTTTTAATTTTACTGGAAATTCTATATTGTTAAATTTCAATTCATCCTTATATTGACGATATTGACACACTCGATGTGCATTTACTTCACTTGGATATAAAGCTGAGAGAATGGCATATTTGAAGCACTGATTGTCATTATTTTGAACATTCACACACGCTTTTTTAATTTGGATAAATTTTGGCAGTGGAATATACGAACTGCCTCTAACTGGTGAATATTTTTTCATATTTATACACAAACTAATGATACTTTTGAGAGACCAGCCAGAATCCTTTTCTTGAAATTCTTCTAATTGAGTCATGATTGGATCTCTAATACTTGCTTTAAACCATTCAATTATATTCGTTGACAAATATATTGTATCACTTTCACTGGTAAAATATTTTATATCACTAGTTTCTTCACCACTTTTTTGCATCGAAAATTCTGCAATAAAATCAGAATTCACTTTTAAAGCACTATATTCTTCTAAGCATGCTTTAACTTTTTCGATAAACAGCTTTTGAGCATCTTTCAAAAAACTGGAAATGTCCACATGTTTTATATTTATAACTACACCGGTCCTGATCCGATTTTGAAAAGCCGACTCCACATCTCGCCACTCAACTCTAGCTTCTTCTTCGGTTTGCAAGCTTCCTCCACGTTGCAGATGTTGTTCGAACTCAACTTGCATGCATGTCAGATGTGTCATGCAAGTTTGAAATTTCTGTTTTTCTCCTCTAGTGAGATCAGTTTTCTCAATTTTATCACTTAACTCCTTTATTGTATTATTACACATTTCTATCCAATAATGAATATCATTATTGGATAGTTCTCCAACCCTGTGTAAAGTTTCACGGAGTAATTGGACAAGCCTTTCAAACAAATCTAATGGAGCCATCTTAACTCTATCTTGTTTTACAAAGTGGCGAAAATAAAAAATTTTTTCAAGTCACCGAGTTGCTGCGCTTGAGAAAACTGTGCTCATCCTGAAAAATCTATTCCTTTTATAGAAAATGCTTAAGGAAGAAGAGGTGGAAAATTTAAGCAGATGACCAATGGCAAGAAGGAAAATCTTGGGTCTTAGAAGAGAGGAAAGATTTTTCAGGAGGGCGTAAATTTTATCGTTTTTTTTTAGCCAATAAGGAATAGCTTTTCCACTCCATCCAATGAGGGCTAGTTCTCGCATTCCTTCCCTTAAAAAGAAAAACAGCTGGAGGCGGAGTTTTCGCTTTAAAACTCTTGTGAGTGTAAGATTCGCTCACATTCTCCAAGTTTAGTTTACTTGAAGATACATCCTCAGAAAGATAGCTAGAACTATTGACTATGATATATTATTCAAAAATAATATATTGCAATGTGCAGAAGAGAATGCATATATTTGCGATATTCAAGGCTTCCAACGAATTGCCGAAGATGCTTTTATCTTCAAAGAAATCAGTTTCCTGAATTTAAAGAAAACTGCTTTACCAACCGCATACCTTTTTAAACCTCCCTTTCCATGGGAGCTACTTACCGCTGAAGAAAAATGCATGACCCAATGGCTGGAACGACAACATCATGGAATTCCGTGGGATGATGGAGATATTCCATATCATCGTCTTCAACATATTTTGAAAATATGTACACAAGGCGTGCAGAAACTATTCGTGAACGGAGAGCAGAAAGTTCAATGGATCGCAAGTATTTTGCCTGACATGTAAGTTATTTCATTTTTGTATACTTTTTTTAAATACTTTTCATACATTTTCATACTTTTTTCATACTTTGAGTATACTGCCTCATAGTTTCTTATACTTTGAGTATACTTCTTCATACTTTTTTATACTTTGAGTATATTTTTCTATACTTTTTTCATACTTTTGTTCATACTTTTGTGTTATTTTTCTTTTTCAGTTCCATTGTCAACATTAGGAACTTTGGATGTCCTCTACTAGAGAATTTACAACATAATTCAGATTTTTTCTGTTTTAATCATGAATTATGTATAACAAGGAAACCTATGTGCGCAGTTCAAAATGTTTTAAAAATACGTAATAGGCTACTAAATTATTTGGAAGGGATGAGTTGTAAGGATGTATACAATTTGGAAAAATAAAACAGAAAGTCGATAAATAAATTATAAATTATATCATTTATTTTATTTAAAAAACACAACCTTCAATTATCCTTATTTTTAAAAAATTCCAAAAAAAAAACTTAAAATTAATTACATTTAATATAATGTAATATAAAATTATTAGCTTCAATCAGTCGATGATTCGCGGCTTTTCCCGCTGAGGATTAAGTAATAGGCTACTAAATTATATGGAAGGGATGAGATGTAAGGATGTATACAATTTGGAAAAATAAAACAGAAAGTCGATAAATAAATTATAAATTATATCATTTATTTTATTTAAAAAACAAAACCTTCAATTATCCTTATTTTTAAAAAATTCCAAAAAAAAAACTTAAAATTAATTACATTTAATATAATGTAATATAAAATTATTAGCTTCAATCAGTCGATGATTCGCGGCTTTTCCCGCTGAGGATTAAGTAATAGGCTACTAAATTATATGGAAGGGATGAGATGTAAGGATGTATACAATTTGGAAAAATAAAAACAGAAAGTCGATAAATAAATTATAAATTATATCATTTATTTTATTTTAAAAAACAAAACCTTCAATTATCTTTATTTTTTAAAAAATTTCCAAAAAAACTTAAAATTAATTACATTTAATATAATATAATATAAAATTATTGGCTTTAATCAATCGATGATATAGACATCTTCGATGATTCGCGGCTTTTCCCGCTGAGGATGGAGCGATAAAGAAAATTTCCTTTCTTTATACGCTTGCAGGGTTAGCTTCCTCTTGGGCGTCTCAATCTTCTTCTTCAGCTCGTCAATTTTATTAGTCAGATCTTCATCTGGCGTGACTAAAACGAAAAATAAATTAGTTAATTAATAAATATAAGTATTAATATGTAGGAGAAACGGGTATTTTGAATGCATTTGCTATAATTTGTTTATGTAAATTTGATATAGTGCATTCAAAATTATCGTTAAAAAAAAAATATATATATATATATATATATATATATATATATATATATATATATATATATATATATATATATATATGTGTGTGTGTGTGTGTGTGTGTGTGCGTGTGTGCGTGCGTGTGTGTGTGTGTGTATGCGTGCGTGCGTGTATTTTAGTTATTTTAGTTATTTTAAAAATACTTACATAAATCATGAGGTGATTGCTGATGTTGCTGCTGTTGTTGCTGTTGTTGCTGTTGTTGTTGCTGTTGTTGCTGTTGTTGTTGATGCTGCTGCTGTTGCTGATGATCTTGATGTGGCTGCTGTTGTTGCTGCTGTTGTTGCTGATGTTGCTGCTGTTGTTGCTGTTGTTGCTGTTGTTGTTGATGCTGCTGCTGTTGCTGATGATCTTGATGTGGCTGCTGTTGTTGCTGCTGTTGTTGCTGTTGTTGCTGCTGTTGTTGCTGTTGTTCATGCTGCTGTTGCTGAGGCAATAACGGCGAAGGAGATTTCTCTCCAACAGCCAATTTTTTGACTGCCCCATTTATTTGATCTGAAAAACAAAAAAAAAACAAAGTTGAAATATATCTTAGAATTTCAAAATAATATTAAATAAAAAGAATAATTACCCTTTCGCCTTTTTGGCGTTATTTTTGGAATACGGCCAAGATCTTTTATAGATCTTGGAGATACAGCCTTGCAACTGGCGCAGCTTGGCGATGTTGCATTCGATCTCGAGCTGCTTGAGCTGCTGCTCGAGCTTTTGCTCGAGCTTTTGCTCGAACGCCTACTGCGGTCCACTCTCCGTCTCAACTGCCTTCCAGCAGGTTAATTGTCTCGTCCATATAAATGCTGCAAAGCAGCAATAGGAGGTAGCGGCGGCACTGAAAAAAAAGGAAAAAAATAATAAATAAATGTTTAGCAAAATTTTTCAAAAAATGTAATGAATTTCACTTACATGCTTCAACAGCTCGCATTGCCCATTGCGCATGATCCAACATCATGAGCAATGTTGGACCGTTGGCAATCAGCCAACTTATTCTTTCCCGTACATGGGCTATCGACGACTTCCTGGGCGTTGCCATTTCTTCTATTTTAAATTATCGAGAAAAGCACTAGTCACTTTGAACTGACTTGCCATAGGGACGCCAGGAGTATTTATATCCAAAAGGTGATTTACCCTCTCTTCAAAATTTCTCCCAAAATTTCAGGAAAACACCACATTCAAAAAATTTAGCCAATAAGAAATTTGCTTGGTTATCATTGGTGGAAAAATTTTTTCCCTGAGATGGTTAAAACACCTCCCCATCGTAAAAACCAAAAATGCAAGTCTCACACCCGCGTCGGGGACTGTGGTAATAAAAAAAATCTGGAAAGCGAAGAAAATGTGGCTAATAAAGCAATATTTTAAAAGTATATACTTTTCCTAGACCTGCACGCTTACCCTCGTATATACTTGAGCAAACGGTTACTCGCTTCGAGTCTCACACCCGCGTCGTTGGACAAAAGTATATACTTTTCCGAGGCCCCCCCACGCCATGAACCTCGTTGACCATCCGGTTATTACTCTTCATATACCTGCTCGCAAACCCTCGTATATACTGGTGGAAAGGGCGCTGTACACTTGCTTGGCCAATAATGACACCGTTAGGGACAGTCCAGAACTCGGGTGCCAACAGGTAAAAAATCCTTTCTCTAATAAAAAGCATGCGCTGTGCACAGTCCAGAACTTGGGTGCCAACAGGTAAAAAATCCTTTCCCTAATAAATAACATGCGCTGTGCTCTTGCTTGGTATTTCTTAACATAAGCCAAGAGCTAGTCCCTCACGCGCCTAGGAGGGTGATTTATTACTCTTCATATACCTGCTCGCATACCCTCGTATATACTGGTGGAAAGGGCGCTGTACACTTGCTTGGCCAATAATGACACCGTCAGGGACAGTCCAGAACTCGGATGCCAACAGGTAAAAAATCCTTTCTCTAATAAAAAGCATGCGCTGTGCACAGTCCAGAACTCGGGTACCAACAGGTAAAAAATCCTTTCCCTAATAAATAACATGCGCTGTGCACTTGCTTGGTATTTCTTAACATAAGCCAAGAGCTAGTCCCTCACGCGCCTAGAAGGGTGATTTATTACTCTTCATATACCTGCTCGCAAGACCATCTCACACGCCGCTTTCTGCTCAAGCGCCGAAAAAGAATTTTCCCTCTCTTCTAAAAAATATGCGCGCACATGCGCGCTATGAACGTCTCCCTCTCTCCTTAAAGGCTCCTCCCACGCATACGCATCTCTTGAGGGAAGGGAGAGGGTTCCCTATCCTTATACACATGTAGGCATTCTGGAACACTCAAGGGAAGGGGAAAGGGAGAGAGGGCTCCTATCCTTATACACATGTAGGCATTCTGGAACACTCATGGGAAGGGACTCTCCCCCATTTTTCATCCCCTCTTGCACCTCTTTTTCAACTCTGGAGGGAGAATCCCTATCCTTATACACATGTAGGCATTCTGGAACACCCCCTCCCCCATACCCATTGTTCCAGAATGCCTATGTTCCAGAATGCCTATAGCCTATCTACTAACGTCCATAAAACTATCAAGGACATGGCACGAAGCATTAGTGTCATGTATAAAAGTTTGTGCAGCGCGGAGGATGACCTGCTACAGTGCCAACGTCCAGGAACGGAAGGCAAGGAAACTCAGACAACACCAAGTCTGAAACCGAAAAAGGCGGGTAAACCAAGGGAGGCCTTAAATACTCCGCAGGATAGGAGTAACAAAGAGGAGGAAGAGAGTAAAAGACCTAAAGACGCAACTTGGCAAAAGGTCGTTACAAGAAAGGCAAAAAAAAGGAGAAACAGTTAAGTAAGGAGAACAACAAGGCTCCTGGCGTTAACAACCAGAGTAGGACCAGTAGAGACAAAACACAGCGGGAAAGACCGACCAGACCGGACGCTCTTATCATTAAGGCGCCGGAAGGAAGGAGCTACGTGGACATTTTGTCAACATTGAGAACTGCTCCTTCACTAAATGCCATAGGAGATAGCGTAAACAAAATACGCAAAACGGTGGTGGGAGATCTCCTCATAAAGCTCAAACGCACAAAAGAAGTTAAAACCGCAGACTTCCAAGAAGCGGTTAAAGCAGTACTAGTGGAAGGAACCACAATAAAAACACTGCAGCAAGAGGAGACCTTTGAAATAAGGGACCTCGACATACTTACTTCAAAAGAGGAGGTACTGGAGGCCTTGCAAAGGGAAATAGGAGAAAGAGATGTGATTGAGAACACTGCCGTAAAATCGCTGAGAAAAGTGTACGGAGATACGCAAATAGCTGTTGTGCAAGTTTCGAAAGAAATAGAGACCAAGTTCACAAAGCTAGAAAAAATTAAAATTGGATGGGTCAACTGTAGGATCCGTACATCGAACCGCAGTAAGGGGCCGCTTAGGTGTTATAAATGCCTTGGTTTCGGCCACGTCGCTATCAAGTGTACTGATCCGCAGGATAGCAGCAAATGCTGCTACAAATGCGGTAAGACGGGGCATAAAGCAAATATCTGCCGTAATGAACCGTGTTGTTTACTGAGCCGTAAAAAAGGCGACAACATACCGACAAACCATGTCACTGGTAGCTACTTGTGCCCATCCTACCAAGCAGCGGTTAAAAAAATCAGGAAAGGGTAATGAGAATAGTCCAGCTAAATCTCAACCATTGTGAGACTGCGCAAGACCTTCTCTGTCAGTTTGTACGAGAACACAAGTTCGATGTCGCTCTCGTCAGTGAGCAGTACAAAGATTTGAATGAACCATCCTGGGAATCTGACGCCTCAGGTAAAGCCGCAATCTGGGCTTGCGAAGACTTTACCTTCCAGGGCAAGATGGTAAACAAGGAAAATGGCTTCGTAAGAGCGAAAATAGGCGGCATACATGTATACAGTTGTTACGTCTCGCCTAGCGCATCAATAGAGCAGTTTCAACAACTACTGGACCGGCTGGTGCAAGACGCTACGAATAGAAAACCAGCTATAATAGCAGGAGATTTTAACGCATGGGCGATCGAGTGGGGTAGTAGCAGAACCAATAAACGGGGACAAGTGCTACTGGAGGCATTCACACTACTAGACTTGGTGTTGCTGAATCAAGGCGACACCCCCACGTTCAAAAAACGAGATGCAGAGTCATTCATAGACTTGACATTTGTCAGTAACTGCCTCGTAAGGCAGGTAAGCAAATGGATCGTGAGTGATCACTACACAAATAGTGATCACCTAGCTATAATAATGGAGCTAGGCGGACCAAATAGGAAATTCTGTACAAATCCCAGTAGTACAAGAACTGAATGGAAAACCAAAGAGTATGACAAAGAGTTATTCTTGACGATGTTTGACAATATTTAATTGAATGACAAGATCAAACAAGCGCGCAGCGTTTGCCATCGAGCTAGAAGATTGAAACAACGGGCAAGGAAGAAATTCTACCGAACCGGTAGAGGAATGGATACGGTGGAGAACTGCAACGAAAAAATGAAAGAAGCAAAGCGCAACCATAAAAGGTGTATAAGACAGAGTAAACAAAGATGTTTAAGAGAGCTGCAAGATGAGGTCAATGAAGACCCTTGGAGCCGACCTTATAAAATTGTCATGAAAAAGATCAAGGGAAGTTACATACACCCACCAAAGTGCCCAGAGGTACTAAGCAGGGTGGTAACAACACTCTTCCCAAATCAGTCGGACATTCCATGTGCTATGGTAGAAGAAATAGATGTAGATAATATACCCTTAATTACGGAGGCGGAGCTACTGTCAGCCTGCAGGAGGGTTGGAAACAATAAGGCCTTGATGGCATACCCAATATTGCATTGAAACATGCCATCCAGGCTCACCCAGCAGAGTTTATAGACTTGTACAACACTTGTCTCACAGAAGGAACGTTTCCACGAAACTGGAAAAAGCAAAGGCTTGTGTTGCTACCAAAGGGTAGCAAACCACCTGGAGAAGGGTCGTCATACAGACCGCTCTGCATGCTCGATACGCAGGGCAAAGTATTAGAGCGCATAATCTTCGTTAGGATGGAAGACAAAACCGAGGGGCCAGAGGGGCTTGCGGAACACCAGTATGGTTTCCGTAAGTGCCGCTCAACATTAGACGCTATCGGCTTAGTGGTGAATACAGCACGGACAGCCATAAGCGGGAAAAGATGGAAAGGCGGGGCGAAAAAGTACTGCGCGGTGGTTACACTTGACGTTAAAAATGCATTTAACTCTGCAAATTGGTGCGAAATTCATGAAGCACTAGTGAGACTAGGAATCCCTCCGTATATAAGAAGAATAATGTCTGACTACCTCAAGGATAGAACTCTCTTATACGAGACCGAGGAGGGCACGGTGAATTATAAGGTTACCGGGGGAGTTCCACAGGGGTCAGTACTGGGCCCATCGTTGTGGAACATTATGTATGATGACGTACTCAAGCTAGAATTACCAGAAGAAGCAATGATCGTAGGATTCGCAGACGACATAGCTTTGGTATTGGTAGCAAAAGAGAATGAAGATGTAGCTGAAATTGCTAGTGAAGCTATCATTAAAATCTAGAGCTTGAAGGCTATAAAACGGAGGCAATGCTAATATCTAGCAGAAAGAAGTCGGAGACAATTACCTTGAGAATAGGCGGTCATGAAATTACTTCTAAACCGACTATTAAATATTTAGGTTGGGCGGACCTCCCGGACGCTAAGGACAACTCTCCATTGCGTTCGGAAGGAGGCGTAATGGGTACTAA
Organism: Muscidifurax raptorellus; assembly: GCA_020010945.3. Taxonomy (NCBI): domain Eukaryota; kingdom Metazoa; phylum Arthropoda; class Insecta; order Hymenoptera; family Pteromalidae; genus Muscidifurax; species Muscidifurax raptorellus. Next base: position 2,346,221 of record JAHUUD020000012.1, read on the forward strand.
ATCCAACCCCCAATCCCATTGTGTGAGAAACCGTGCATAGGGGACTGGTTGGCCACGTGGTCCAGTGGTCGCAAACGGTGCCCTCGGGATACCAAGCATCCTCCCGAGGTAAGAAAGCCTTCCCGCTGCAAGCGGGGCTCTGCAGCGAGTGACCTCTATTTCCCCCTGCTATAGTGAACTTCCCCGGCTTCACTATAGCAGGGGATATATGCGAGACGGCGGAGGACCAGGTGGAAACCGGTGGCGAAGGATCGTGCCACATTAGTGGCTGCAGGGAACTTGCTAATCTGATTGTCTCACCGGCAAAACTGAGGTGGGCCATCATTCCTACAAATCACCGGGAGAGGATGGAATCCTCCCGATTCTACTCAAAGAAGGAGTCGACATAATCGTCGGACCTTTGGTACGACTTACAAGGGCCAGCATTGCAGCCGCATACACGCCAAAATGCTGGAGGACAGCTAAGGTGGTTTTCATCCCGAAAGCGGGCAAAGAAAGCTACAACACCGCTAAGGATTTCAGGCCTATCTGTTTGACGTCATTCATGCTCAAAACTCTTAAGCGGCTGGTGGATAGGTATATAAAGGACTATATCTTGAAGAACAACCCATTGTGCAATGAGCAACATGCAGAGAGGGAAGATCAACAGAATCAGCCCTGCATGTAGCTGTCTCGCTCATCGAAGAACAGATTGAAAGCGGAGGATATGCCGTGGGAGCCTTTCTCGATGCAGACGGGGCTTTTAACAACACGACCACAGATAGTATCTGCAAAGCAGCCAAAGATAAGGGAATACCTGCTCTGTTAATTAAATGGGTCATGAATATGCTAAGCAACCGGAAACTGACAGTTACAAGAGGTAGCACCACCGTCAAAGGCTCCGTCAGCAACGGATGCCCACAAGGAGGGGTTCTTTCCCCAACTTTGTGGGGCATGGTGATAGATGGAGCACTAACGATGCTGACCAACCTGGGAGTATCAGCAGTCGGCTACGCAGACGATATACTTATAATCACCAGAGACAAACATCTAAATCCCCACTGGACATCACCGAGTCGACAATGAGGCACCTAAATAAATGGTACGAGGATAATGGCCTCTCTATCAATCCCCGGAAAACGGAGGTTGTTGTCTTCACCAGAAAGTACAAGATAGGACCATTACGAACGCTAATGATGCGATGACAGGAAATACAAATCAAGGAACAAGCAAAATACCTAGGCGTAATTTTAGATAAAAAACTGTACTGGAGGCCTCAAATAGATCAACAGTGCAAGAAATTCACATCAGATTTCTGGATGTATAGAAGAGCCATTGGGCAGAGCTAAGGCTTGAGCTACAAAACAGTCCTATGGATATACAATTGTATCCTGAAACCAAGACTGACCTACGCGGCAACAGTGTAGTGGAAAAGGACAGATCTGAAGACAGTACAAAAGAAACTGGAAGCGCTCAGGGGGAGGATCCTAAGGGCAGCAACAGGGGCAATGAAAACCACCCCAACGGCAGCCCTTGGAGCCATCACTGACGTTGAGCCCTTCCACAGAACAATCCAGGCGGCAGCCTTTATAGCAGCACACCGTCTGAAAAATCGCGGACTGTGGAGAGAAAAAGGGGAACACACAAAAGAGCAGATCAAAGGAAAAGACTATGCCGTATTGTCAATGGGACTTGACAAGACAGTACGTAGATACAACTTCGAGAAAGGATATCCCATCCAAATCCCATCAAGGGAAGATTGGAGGGAACGCGACCCTGGTCCATCCGCAGGTGAAATCTGGTACACAGATGGAGCCAGAAAGAAAGGCAGGACGGGAGCTGGAGTCTTCCGGAGAAGGCCCGGAAAAAGGCTTATAGCACCGCTCGGAATGCACGCCACCATCTTCCAGGCGGAAATAACAGCTATCCTGCTCTGCGCACAACTCGCGCTCGAGGAAAAAAGACAGGACTGCATCAATATCTGTACGGACAGCAGAGCCGTCCTAGCAGCGCTAGGTGGCTCTAGCACTTCCTCCAGACTGGTGTGGGACTGCATAACGGCCTCAAACAGACTTGGCGGGAAAGTACGCAGACTCACCCTCTACTGGGTTCCCGGACACCATGGAATCACGGGAAACGAGATTGCGGACGAACTCGCCGGAATAGCATCGGGACAAGTCTTACTTGGACCGGAACCCGCTCTTGGCATTCAGGTGTGCACCGTCAAAGAGGCGGTAGACGACTGGCTGAGAGAGCGACACCTAAAAGAATGGTGCGACAGCAACGGGTGTAGACAAGCCAAAGCACTGATAGGGCAGAGGCAAAGATCTTCGCTCAACTAATTACCGGACACGGGACGCTGGGATACCACCAGCACACAATAGGTCGAGTGAACTCACCAGTATGCAGGTGGTGTAACCAAAATGAGGAAAGCAGTATACACGTATTATGCCACTGCTTAGCCTTAGCCGAAAAGAGACATAGGGCGTTGGGGACGACGACTTCTGAATCAATAGCGATCCAATTACTGACCGTTAGGACGGTGATACACCTGTACAAGTCACTAACGGGATAAGATACACAGGAATGGGGCATACCACCTGACACCTTTCACCCTGATGGATAAGTAATACAGGAATGGTGCATACCACCTGATACGCTGATCCTCAAAGGATAGCTAGATTGGTACAACCACTAGTTAACTACCGGGGATGCTAAGGGCGTAAGCCTAGGCATCAGGACCTAATGGTCCACCGAGACCAATAATAATAATAATAATATATAGACGCAAAGCTGACCTTTAAACAGCACTTGGAAGCAGCAGGAGAGAAAGCCGCAAAAACTACCGCAGTGCTGGCGTGGCTGATGCCAAATGTGGGTGGCCCCACACAGAATCGCAGACGTTACTGGCAAGCGTTAGTACATCAATCATGTTGTATGGAGCCCCGATATGGGCAGACGCTGTGCTGGTAAAGGCATATGGACGAAAACTCTCCTCAGTGCACAGGCGAAATGCACTTAGGGTCGCGTCTGCTTACCGTACTGTATCGGACGAGGCGGTCTGCGTTATTGCAGGTCTCCCGCCAATAGACCTATTAGCAAGAGAGAGAAAATCAATCGACCAAGAAAAAAGACGAGACAGCGGCAAAACCAAGATAGAAATTTGGGATACCGCTAGGAAAGTAACAATGACGGAGTGGCAAAAGCGATGGGACTCTAGTAGTAAGGGACGGTGGACACACCGCCTCATACCAAGTGTAGAAGACTGGACATAAAAAAGACATGGGGAAGTACATTTCTACCTAACGCAGTTTCTGAGTGGACATGGATGCTAGCGGGTGTATCTGCACCGATTGAAATTGGAGGATTGCCCGGATTGCCCGACGTGCTTGAATGCAATCGAGGACGCTGAGCATATATTCAGTGAATGTCCACGCTATGAACAGGAACGAGAAGAACTTGAGTGCTACCTGCAGACCAAAGTAATGCCTGAGTATATTATGGTAGCTATGATGACTTCAGCCAACGGATGGAGCGCAATAAACAATTTTGCTGCAGACATCCTTAAGAAGGTCCGAAAGGACGAAGAAAAAAGAAGAAGAAGACGTGAGATGCTGCAAAAAACAGACGGCCGGACGATGCGGTAAGAAGTAGACGGAAGAGGAAAACGTGATGACGACCACATCAACAGACGAAGGCGGTAGCCCAAAGTTCCCCCGCGAAGCAATACTCAAACGGTGTTACCGCGGGGGGACTTATTGGAGAAAGAGCCAGGTCCAACTTACTTAGGGTTGGTAAGGAGGACGGAGAGGATTCGGTTGCCGTTGGAATTCAAAAGCTAACGGTAAACGAAAGGTTTAGTGGGTGGAGGTAGACGCAGATGGCGACAAGCGAGCAGAAAGCGCGACCTCCAAAAACGTGCACTTAGATCGCCTTGGCAGCAAAATCGATGAGCTGATCGATTATGTCAGGGACAGACACAATGTGCACAAACAAATTAAGGATCTCGCCCGGAGCATAAGGGCCAGCTACAGGGCTCTCTGCTCTGCAGACGATAACCTTATGCAGTGCCAACGGCCAGGGACTAAGGGCAAGGTGACCCAAACAACCCCTGGCCTTCTGGAAAGGGCAATTAGCCTAGCAGAGGCGAATGAAGTGACCCCTAAGCCGGTCGGCAAGGGGAAACCACAGCAGGCTAGCCGCGTTAGTGGGGCGAGCACTGCAAGAAGAGTAGCCGACGACAATGTCCACCAGAGGGAGAAAGACTCGTGGCAAGAGGTGGTGACAAGGAAGGCAAAGAAGAAAAAAGAAAAAAGCGTGAACAGGAAGGACAACACTGGTGCTCGTGGCCAAGACCAAAAAGGCACCAGAAAAAGTAGGACGGCAAGAGCAAGACCTCCTAGACCTGACGCCTTAGTCATCAAGGCCGAGGGTGGAAAAAGCTACGCCGAAATCCTAAAGAAAATGAAGGCAGAGCCTAGCCTAGAAAAGTTAGGAAACAGCGTACATAGAATACGCAAAACAACAGCAGGAGATCTGCTACTCGAGCTACGACGTTCCAAGGAGGTGGAAACAGCTGAGCTCCAGGAAGCGGTGAAAGCAGTACTAGTGGAAACTGCTACAATCAGGGCGCTGCATCATGAAGAGGCCTTCGAGATTAAGGATCTTGACATGCTGACCACTAAGGAGGATATAGTGGACGCACTACGCAAAAATGACGAGGAAGGACATAATTTCGAACCTACGGCGGTTAAGTCGCTTCGTAAAGCTTATGGAGATACGCAGAAAGCAATAGTACAGTTACCTGCCCAGATAGCCCAGAAGTTTATCAAGGGTGAGAAGATAAAGATAGGGTGGGTTATCTGCCGAATAAGGGCAATAAAGCGAGACACCCGCCCGCTCAGGTGCTATAAATGCTTGGGCTTCGGCCATACTGCTGCAAGCTGCATTGAGCAGCACGATAGAAGCCGCTGCTGCTACAAATGTGGCTCAGCGGGACATGTAGCGAAAGACTGCACAAACCAGCCCAGCTGCATTCTCTGCAGAGGAAAGAACGACGTAGAGAGAAGCGATCATGCCGCAGGTAGCTATAATTGCCCAGCGTACCAAGCAGCAGTGAAAGCCACAAAACAAAGAAGATGAGAATAGTACAGTTAAACCTGAACCACTGTGAGGTAGCACAGGACCTTCTCTGTCAGTACGTCCGTGAGCAGAAGATTGATGTTGCTATAATCAGTGAGCAGTACAGAGATCTTGAACAGCCAAGGTGGGAATCCGATGGCTCCGGTAAAGCAGCTATTTGGGCGTGCAGAGACCTTACCTTTCAAAGTAGGATGAAAGTCAAAGAAGCAGGTTTTGCCAGCGCAAAGATTGAGGGTATACAGGTATACAGCTGTTATGCCCCACCCAGTGCGCCAATAGATCAGTTTCAGCAGTTCTTGGACCGGCTAGTACGAGATGTCAGGGCTAAAAAACCAGCTATTATAGCTGGGGACTTTAACTCATGGGCGGTTGAATGGGGCAGCCGAAAAACTAATAGAAGAGGACAGGCCCTACTAGAGGCATTCACACTTCTGGACATGGTGCTGGTGAACGAAGGCAACGTACCAACGTATAAAAAGGTGGACGCTGAATCAGTGATCGACTTAACATTTGTTAGTAGATCTCTGGTAAAAGAGGTGAGTAAATGGACCGTAAGCGATCACTTCACTAATAGTGATCACCACGCCATTATAATGGAGCTGGGCACACAAAACATGGTGCACTGTACTACTAACCCTATAAGTACGAAAATGGAATGGAAAGCCAAGGAGTACGACAAGGAACTATTTCTGATGATGTTAGGAAATATCCAATTGACGGGATCAGCAGAACATAAGGCTGAACAAATGACAAAATGGCTCACCCGAGCCTGTGACGCAGTTATGCCAAGAAAAGTGCCCAATCAAAGATGGGCACCAGTATATTGGTGGAACGAGAAGATTAGATCAGCGCGCTCCGCTTGCCACCGAGCACGAAGGCTTGAGCAACGGGCAAGGAAAAAGTTTTACCGAACCGGTATTGGAAGCGAAGCTGTAGAAGAATGCAGCAGAAGAATGAAAGAAGCCAAGTGCACCCTCAAGAAGTGCATCAGTGAAAGCAAGCAGAGATGTCATAAGGAGCTGCTAGAAGAGGTCAATAAAGATCCATGGGGCAGGCCCTACAAAACAGTTATGAAGACACTCAAAGGAAGCTATATACCCCCACCAAAGTGCCCAGAGGTACTAAAGAGGGTAGTGACAACACTTTTTCCAAGTCAGCCGGACGCACCATATGCTATAGCAGAGGAAGTGCGGGAAGAAAATATACCTCCAATTACAGTTGAGGAGCTACTTGTAGCAAGCAAGAGGGTAGGAAACAATAAGGCTCCCGGTCCTGACGGCACACCAAATGTAGCGCTGAAGCATGCCATCGAGGCTAAACCTGAAGAATTTGTTGGCCTCTACAATGCATGCCTGGCCGAAGGGAGATTTTCGACCAACTGGAAAAAGCAGCGACTTGTGTTGTTACCTAAGGGTAACAAAGCGCCCGGAGGGGTGACATCGTACAGACCATTATGTATGATGGACACTCAAGGAAAAATACTGGAGCGCATTATCAGCAACAGGATGGAGTGCATAATCGAAGAGACCAAGGGGCTTGCCGAGCACCAATATGGCTTTCGGAAGTGCCGATCTACTTTGGACGCGATCGGCCTAGTGGTAAACACAGCCCGAGCAGCCATCAGTGGAAAACGGTGGAAGGGCGGAACAAAGAAGTACTGTGCAGTTATTACTTTGGATGTCAAAAACGCATTCAACTCTGCAAATTGGACGAAGATACATGAAGCGCTTGAAAAGCTTGAGGTGCCCACATACATCAGGAGGATGATGGCCGACTATCTGAAGGACAGAACTTTACTGTACGAAACGGATTGCGGCACTGAAACCTACAAGGTCACGGCAGGTGTTCCACAGGGATCAGTACTGGGCCCGCCATTGTGGAACATTATGTATGACGGAGTGCTGAGACTACAACTCCCGCGGGAGGCTATGATAGTAGGATTCGCAGACGACATAGCTCTTGTAGTAGTAGGGAAGGAAAAAGAAGACGTCGCTGAAATCACCAATGAAGCGATCACCACCATCCAGAGGTGGCTGAGAGAAACGGGACTTGAACTCGCTGGACACAAGACCGAGGCGATCCTGATATCTAGCAGGAAGAAAATGGAGACAATCGCCCTAATGGTAGACGGCCATGAGATAACCTCTAAATCGACTATCAAGTATTTGGGCGTTACTATAGACGAAAAGTTGACGTTTAAACAGCACCTTGAATTAGCAGGTAAAAAAGCGTCAAGAACGACTGCTGCTCTTTCTCGGCTCATACCGAATGTCGGTGGAGCTACTCAGAAGAAAAAGAAGCTGTTAGCAAGTGTCAGTACATCGATTATGCTGTACGGGGCACCAATTTGGGCAGATGCAATGGCAATAAAAGCCTATGCGCGGAACCTGTCATCCGTGTATAGACGGAGTGCGCTAAGAGTAGCGTCTGCTTACCGCACGGTATCGGACGATGCAATAAGCGTCGTGGCAAGCATGCCACCCATCGACCTCTTAGCACTAGAGAGGAAGGCCATATACATGGCAAAACAGGAGAACAGCGATAGAACGAAGGCAGAAATCTGGAACGCTGCCAGAGAACAAACAGTAGCTGAGTGGCAGAGAAGATGGGACAGTAGCCTGAAAGGGCGCTGGACGCACCGACTTATACCAAAGATTGAAGACTGGATCACAAGAAGACACGGGGAAGTAAACTACTACCTCACGCAATTTTTGACGGGACATGGATGCTATCGAGCATACCTGTGTAGATTTAATTTAGAAGACTGTCCAGACTGCCCAGCATGTTTGCTGAGCACGTTTTTTGCTACTGCTCGCGTTACCAGCAGGAGCGTGAAGAGTTTGAACGCTACCTCCAGACCAGAGCAACTCCTGAGTCTATTATGGTAGCTATGTTCGCCACCGCTGAGGGCTGGCACGTGGTTAGTAACTACGCCGCGGTCATCCTCAAGAAAGTGAGGGGCGACGAAGAGAGAAGAAGACGAGAGATGCTGCAAGAAGCTGACGACCGGACGATGCGGTAAGAAGTAGACGGCAGCCTATAATGAAGAAGGTACGATAGTAGATCTACTAGATATGGACGCATAAGGAATGACAATCACATCAAGGAGACAAGGGCAATGTCCCTATGCCCCCCCGCGAAGTAATACTTGACCGTGGTACCGCGGGGGAAAAAGGCACTGAAGACGGAGCTTGGCCCTCCTCACCGACAAGTCGGTAAGGAGAGCGAGGAGGATTCGGGTTGCAATTGGATTTTATATTCGGTCGCAAAACGAAGGGTTTTAGTTGGTGAGAATCCAACACACGGTGGCTTAGGCCATGTCATGGTCTATTAAGATTTTTCCCTCCAACCTCTTTCTCCAATAAAAAAAAAAAAACACACACACACACACACACACATATATATATATATATATATATTGTAACGGGCGGCGAGACGCGCACGTCGGCGCGGGGAGCCAAAGCGCGGGAAGGTCGGTAGAGATCTCGCAATTCGAGGGAAATTCGAGACAGTTAACTTGAGCTCGGATCCGCGGTATCTACGCATAATAATCTATCATTGGTAATTTTTTGAGACCCGAATATCATTTCCTCGCCGAGATTTAATGGAGCAACGGGACCGTAGTTTTTCCTCGTTTACTATATATATCAGTAGTACTATATCGAGTGTGTAGAGGGACCTTAACATATAAATATTATAAAATTTGATGCCAAAAACATTAAACACAAATGAAATTTGTTCTCCCTAAATTCTAATGTAAATATTATAATTAAAAACATTAAAAATGGTGAAATCGGTCGCAAAGTGATTATTTTTTACTTAAGGTCAAACTATACTGATTTTAACCCAAAAATCGAATAATGTTGTTTCACACGAAGATTAATCGTAGTTTAACATTAAAACACAATCGGTTGTAAATAAAAAAAAATGTATTTACTGTCTTACTTATTTGTGTATGTTTTAGATCAATTTCAGCTTAAATAACAGCATTATATTTAAATCAATTAATTATTTGTATTTAAATTTTAATGACCATAGAGATATATCCAAGAGTTCAAAGAAGTTATGTCTATTTTAAAGGAACAAACAAAGCAAAAAGTCGGAATTTATTTTACTTAAATAAATGTTTTAAAAAAAAACGATTTTTGATAATTTATGTTTTGAATCCTTTAAAGTGTTGCTTGCGCGAGGCTTTGTCAATAATCCTTTCGAAAATGTTATATGTATTTTATGGAACATTTTAAAAAGAAGTTAATTTTTCTTCCTAAAGTAAGTATTTTTGAAAAATTTGGTTAACTACAAATATTATTAAATTATAACGTTTTTTAAATGTTTCTATTGTTGTGTGATACATTCTTGATTTATTTCAGATGAATTCTAAGAGTATTTGAAAGACGATAGAAAATATAAACTTTAGTTCAGTATGAATCAAAATGTATGTCTAAATGTCTCAGATTAATTTAGTCATAGCCCGAGGTCCACGCAACGTTTTCAGTAACCTTGATTTTTAATGAGGTTAATTAATTTGTAGAAAGTAGTATTAATAAATATCGACGCAAGTAGCTCAGATTTGGTATGTAAGTATCTTTTATCATTATAATCAAGCTCCCCACATTTGTTTTTAGCGCCCACAAAAACCCTGTGCAATATTTTTCGTCGATTTTTTTATTTTTCGTCCACTTACCTCCTATCCCCCCCCTCCCCAGGGGGAAGATAATGGCATTCTAATAAATATTTTCTTAATTCTTAATCTATATTGTTTTGGTCAAAGTTAAGATATGTAGAGCGAGCGCTTTCGCTACTACTTTAATGCAGACGGACTAAATAGGATAGGCACAGTAGCTGACGGCGAGGATGGTATTCGGGCGAAGTCGAAGTAATTAGGCTCGGCGTGTAAATGTAACAAAGCTATTTATTGATATAGAACAATTCGCAACTAGATAGTGCGGTAGCTCGAGCAGATCTGATTTCTCAGAACTCGAACGCGCCGGGCCTGCGGCCGTAGCTGTGGCGGTACAGTAGTGGCATCTCGAGGGTTAGTGTGGAGCTAACAGGAGTGGCTAAGCGAAGTCGCGCCTCGGGCGAAGGAGCTGCTTCCGCCTCGATCCGCGTGGTGATGACGGGCCAGGAGCCGCCACAGATATACCATAAAGAAGAGAAAAAAAAAATCATTTTCGAAAGGTGTATACTTTAACCCTTTTACTGCGGCTAATGCATAAACTATTTTTTGAAGTTTTTTTGTTAATCAAATTAATATAGATCAATGAAATATAATATTTTTGCATTCGCTGACTTTAGATAATAACCAATGGAAAAGACATTTGCTGAAAGTTTTTTTTTAATTTTAATTTGATCTATATTTAAAAATGCAACAGGATTTTTGTTAATTTATAAGTCATATATTATCAATAATTTTTGGGTCGCTATCTCTTTTAGTTCTCGAGATATTAGATTTCCGTTACAGAAAATGCCATTTGAATCATAGTGCGCCGTTGCCGCTACTATGCAATGGCTATCGATCGCACGAACAGAAGTGCATACGCTACACTTCTAATCGTGAGAAACGCAGGTGACGCGTATTCTTTGCTGACGATGCAGGAGCATCGTCGGTTACCGTCACCGGAGAAACCTAATGCTTCTCCGTTACAGTATGTACTTGATACAAGGAGTACAGAAGAAGCTATTAATAATGATTAACAGAAATCATTTTAAACGCAAAATTCCCCCTAACAGTTAGGTAATTGTTCCAAATTGAAGCAGTAACATATTACGATAGGTAATTAAGAGATACTTACAGTAAAAATACGAAAACTACTAGGAATAAGAGCATATCATTGCCAAAAATTAATAAATCTATAAGGAAGAAAAGTAAATAGTTACTACATGGCTTTGAAAATCTTCAACTTATTATTTAATGATCTCAAAAAACTAATAGTTAATTTAGACACAATTAAAAATAAATTAAAGGATTTCATAAGAAATCTAATAGTATGAAATGAATTAGGGATACAATTTTAACTTCTGCTAACAGTACAATAATAAATAGTATGAAAATATTAATTTTAGTATTTAGTTATTAAGTTTATTTCATTAATTACTGTATCATACCTATGTACACACAACTTGTTTCCCTCTATAGGAAACCTTAATAAGGCTTATATTTAGGTCTTAATTATGTACCTTTATCATATACTTTTGTATGCAACTGCAGTCCCAAATAAGTACATGCAGAGGTACATAATCTTATTAAATACAAAAATCACATAAAAAATACGTAATAAAAATTCGTACTTCTTTTTAACAGCGTAAACAACTGTGGAAAGATGAGTCTAGTAACTTAGGTATAATTCTTGATCAGAATTATTCTTAACTAAGTATCTAGGCGGAGCCTGGATCGGGTAAAGTCAGAGTCAGGGTAGCCTTGGACTGAGTTGCTTCTGATCATGTACTTTAGTTGACCAAGACTCCAGGAAAGACTGGTGATCTATATTTTTTTTTATATATGTACATTGTTTTATATTATTTTATATATGTAGCTACATATAGGTTTTAAGCACTAAGGTACTCAGGTGTTCTTAACCCTATTGCAAAATCTCAGGTGAGATCTCAGATGAGATCTCATCTGAAATTTCACTTGATATCCATGCCAAAATTTCATCTGCCATTATGGTCCAGAAGCTGCTAGATGTTCTTATTTGATAAAAAGTGAGATTTTGTATATTGATATTTTGTATAAAGATGTGTCAACCCCCATATAAGCTCAAAAGACTAGGTTTCGAAGCAATTTAGACATTTCAGATTTTTTATAAAACTATCTCACCTGAGAGCTCAGGTAAGATCTCAGATGAGAAATTTTTAAATATCAAAAAAATGTCTAAATTGTTTCGAGACCTCGTTTTTTTGAGCTGATCTAGGGGTTGGCACATCCTTATAGGTGACTGTAAATGGTGATTTTGTAATAAGGAAGAAATTGATGACTTCTTTCCACCTAGAAAACAGAAGTTTTTGTATGTGTTTATGCACGTTATTATTTTGTGAAATTTGTTTTTGTGTTATAGTAGAAATTAATTGGGTAGCTTAATCCATCAATATTTAAAAATTTAAGGATCAGCCTCGAATTGATGGGATATGATGAATGATGAAAATTATAAAGAGGATTACTGGTTTGTACTGTTTTTGCTTAAATAGTCAGTCGACACAAGCTAATTGAGGATAATCAGTGCATCAGGATAGACAAACGAGGAGAGTATCTTACTTGGAAGACCAAAACTATTCTTGGTGTTATCGTTTGTATTATTTACATCGAAATATTTAATATGAAGAGAATATTTGCAATATGGAAATGTCGACAGAACAAAGAATGGAGAGATGTTTATAAAATACTATAAACATCTGATTAGGCTGGTACTGGTCTTTATGGGAGAGTACAAGAGGGGGTGCCCGTCAGCTCCTGATGGAGTTGCTAAGTAGTCACACTGAGTGCGAGTAACTTACATGTATATTAGCTGAATAAATAATGTATTTAAAATATTATAATAGGAGGTTTTATTATTTATTTAAAATAGATTCCTATAATTGAATCCATGGCTTAAAGGTTTGGCATGAATGGGTGCATATTTATGAGGATGGAGTGTGTCCATAAGATTACATCTACAGCAGTGGTATGCCACCCGGGTGAAAATTGAAATTAGTAATGAGACATCAATGAGATCTAATTGAGATCTCATATATCTGAAATTCATAGTGAGATCTCATATGAATCTCATGTAGATCTCACATTATATTTTCACACGGGTAAAGTTGTACTGCTATATTATCCCATTGATGAAATCCATCAGTCAACCCTGAACTACTCTCCAGTAGACCTTGCAAACTAACCCATTGATTTCTAACTACAGCACAGTTTGTGCATACATTATTTGTACATTGATTATAGATTATTATTATTTTCTTTTTAAGAAATAAATAGTAGAATAATAATTTGTCCTATTATTATACTGTCATTAGCATTTAAATTACAGTTATATTGCTAAATTATAATATTTACGCTGCTTCAGACATTTGGAAAGTATTCCACCAATTCAAAAACATTTCTGACACATATATTTTCTATAAGGAACAAGTACTTAAACAAATGAAAGCTAGTTAACCAATAAAATCAGCATTATTTTCTTCAACATGTCAACCATTTTCATGTACTCTATACTAGCCAAAAATGACAGTGACATCAAATAAAACTTAAATATGATTTTAAATTTAAATTATATAAAATAAAAGTATTATATTAAAAATTATAAAATATATTATACAGTATATCATTAAATTATATAGAGAATGTTTTAATACATGAATATCATTGAATTAGTTGGTCTATATAACAAATGATGAATAAAATTTGTGTAATATAAATATATATATATATATATTTTTTTCTTGTGTTCTAAAATAAATTGCATTAACAAAATAAATATATTATTTTATTTTTTAAATAAATTCAATGCAAAAAACAAAATACCTTTTGAATTTTTTTTATATTGCTATTCTTATACCTTTTGTTGATATAAAAAATCGTATTAGCAATATGTGTAGGAATATTTAACGCTAAAGGGAAATTTTGTTGCTTAACAAATAGTAAACGTTTTATATTAATTTTACATTTATTTATTGGAATACAACATATCAATACAGGTATTAATTTAATTTGCATCTTAAATAGATTTGAGGTACTTAACGGTGATGTCCGTGATACAAATCTATAAAGATTTTATAATCTATAATCTTAATATATCTATGATCTATAATAAAAAAAATTCGGAAAAATTTGGAATACGGAAAGGAAGAAAAGGCAAAGAACAGGAACTTTCTACAATAGGCTCCAACGGCTAATATCTGATACGCTAACGAATAATCAACCAGGAAATAAGGTAACTTAAATAACGACATCTTACCCCCTCTCCCTTCCCCAGCCTATAAAAGAATGATTTTTGCAATAAAAAAAAAATACTACCGATGTATTTTAATTAGCTCTATCCAAAAACATTACCATATAAACTGCTCTACTTTATATTTCTAATAAAAAATCAATAAACATTTCGGGCAAAAAAAAGTTTATCTTGATTTTAATGTTGCTATATCTTTTTAAATAAACAATATTTCAAACTGCTCAAAGCGTTAGAAAACTGCTCTAGATGCATATAAAACTTCTCCATAGTAATTTTTATCGGCTTCGCTATAATTAGCTGCAAAAAAGGTCAAATTCATTTTGTCAGAAATGAGCTGACTAAAGTGCGCAGCTCCTTTATTGGTTTATTTAATTAATGAATGATAAATAATTTAAAAACATTTGAAAACAATTTTTAAGTTTCTAACTAAATCAATTTTTTTATTATTATTTATTGCAAATGGTGTTTAATGACATATTACTCAACGTTTCTAAAAGTACAATTACAAAAATAAACTTTTAAATTGCTGGTTAATACAGATTCATTTTTTATTTTTGTTTGTAATATGCAATTGTTTTAGACATTTCTTTATAATATCCAAAACAAAGTATATAACTATAACCGGAGCTAGCAGGGACCCCACGTGCAATAATCCGAGGGCATGTATTTTTGTTAAGGGGGTCTGAAAGCCAATTAAAAATTGAAATTTCGCGTCTCAAATTAGCAGACGAAAAAATAATTAATATACTTATAACAATTAATAAAAGCAAAATTACGAAAATCCAAGAGTTGGTTGCCCTCCGTTATGTAATTATCTATCAATATTCAAAGTTTCAAATTATTATAATAATATGTCGTCGAGAAAACCTTAAAAGATGAGATTCTTAAATATTTTTCAAGGTTTTCTTAGAAACATATTGTTATAATAGCTTGAAAGTTTAGATATTGATAGATAATTACATAAAGGAGGTCAACAAAGTCTTGGATTTCCGTAATTTTGCTTTTATTAAATTAATTATTTTTTCGTCTGCTGTTTTGAGGCGCGAAATTTTAATTTTTAATTGGCTTTCAGGCCCCCTTAAAGGACTGGAGGCCTCACTACTGCCGGCCCGGTGCAGCGAGGAGTTGATGATAATCAAGATAAGGTTTTTTGTGAAGGGGGACTCTAAAAGGGAGGTGGTGGTAGATTCAGGCTACTTCCCTTATAACTCCTTGGAAGAGCTCCAATCTCGGGAAGTTCAAGAACTTGTCGAGCACTGTCGAATACAGCACATCATATCATCTGGGGAAGCTCAGATATTAACAGTAGGGATGATGGTGATGCACTGTTGCAATATCTTGTTACTACAAATCTCTGTATATTGAACAGAGGCAGGAAACCCACCTTCTAAAATTCTGTTAGAAGTGAGGTAATCGACCTGACCCTTTACACTACAGGGATCGAAAAGTGGCTCGGCAACTGGAGGGTCTCCAACGAACCTTCATTATCGGACCACAGATACATCTTTTTTGAATGGAAGAAAGGAGGTACGGGTACTAAGGCCTTTAGGAACCCGAAGAAAACTGACTGGGACTCTTATAGAGACAACCTTAGGAACGAACTCCAATCTTTCAAGCCAAACTTTGGAACGATGGACAGATTAGACTTCTGGACGGAGGAACTGGAAAGAACAATTGATACCGCGTTCCAGCGGGAATCGCTCCTGGTCAGCATCCAAGAAAACCAAGAGGTTTCTCTGGTGGAATCGGGAGTCGGAGGAACTTCGCGTTGAAACGAGGAAAGTCTTTAATAGAGCCAAGAACACTCGTAAAAAGAGTAACTGGGATATACATAAAGACGCCCAACGGCGGTACAAAACCCATATCAATGCTGATAGAGTCAAAGGGTGGAGAGACGTACTACTGCGAGGGAATCGAAAGATACCCCGATGCAGCTAGGCTAATCCGGATACTGGTAAAGAATCCGGAGGTATGGTTGGAACAAATCAAATTACCAACGGGAGAATACGCGGCCACGGAAGAGGAATGCCTTCATCTTATTCTGGAAGCCAATTTCCCGGACTTTCAGCCGGTGAATAAAATGTCGTCTGTTACCTCTCAGGAAATAGATCGCAAAATACAGCCTAGGAGCTTGCGGCTAAGGTCATCACCCCGGAAAAAGTAAGGTGGGCCATCGGGAACTTTCATCCGGGAACAATTGCACCTTGACTGTAACGGTTACAGAAGAGGCAAACAAGTAGGGTGTGCGCAAGCCACTGATCAAATGGCTCGAGGACATGCTAAACTGCGGGACTATGGTCTCAAAATTGAGAACCACCACTGTTTTGGGAGTGATCAGTAAGGGATTCGCGCAGGAGGCGTCCCCCACCATCTGGTATTTGGTAGCAAACGGTTTGCTGGAGGCGCTGAATATTAGGGAGTGCTACGCCCAGGCTTACGCTGACGATTTTCTAATACCGATTAAAGGAAGTGAGGCTGACGCTGTCATGGAAGCCATGCAACTCACACTCAGGAAGGTGGAAAAATTGTGCGGCTTAACGGGGCTCTCGGCCGACCCGGACAAAATTGAGTTTGTCATCTTTACACGAAAATATAAGATTGGAACCTATAGGGCTCCTAGACTTGCAGTCTTACAGGCATAACCCTAGATATAAAGGATTCAACTAAATACCCCGGTGTGTTCCTTGACAGGCAGCTAATCTGGGAAAAACATCTCACCGCCCAGTGTAATAAGTTCTTAGTGGTATTCTGGACATACCGAAACGCCTTTAGCAGCACATGCGGACTCAGTCCCAAAATTCTTCTATGGCTCTATAGGGCGGTACTTCTGCCCAGGCTTGCACACGCCGCGGGAACGAAGAGGGCCCTGGAGAGGCTTAGTGTTACTTTTTCGGAAGAAACTACGAGATTATGATTCCGACGCGATAGGACTGAGAAACTAAAAGAGACACCTGCCGGGGGAAGGAAACATCTGGTACACAGATGGATTCAGAACCGATGATGGCATTGGCTCTGGTTACTATTGTCACAGAGACGGGAAAGATACCTTCTTCTCCCTGGAGCGATTTGTCACAGTCTTTCAATCAGAGATTCATGCCATATTGAGCTGCGCACAAAGGATAACAACGGAAATTGGTGCGCACAGGAAGCGAATTAGTATGTGCTCAGACAGCCAGGCAGCGCTTAGGGCACTTATGGCCCAAAAGACAACCTCTAAGCTAGTTTAGTATTGCAAAGCGATGCTTCATCAACTGAATGATCTGGGTTCTGATCAGGGATCTAGTCCCAAGCATATCTAAGAGTGCCTCTCTATGTGATGCCATTAACACAATATCGTCAGCATACGCCAACGACCAAATTCTAACTTCACCTACTTTAACACCTCCGATGTTTCTTTTCTCAAATTCTTTTTCTAATACTGCAATATAAATACAAAATAGAATCGGACTTAAGGCAGAACCTTGCCTCAATCCTTTCGTTGTCCAAAAATCTTCAGTATAATCAGAGAATATAGAATACTAGTGTACATATAGAAGGCTGGATCCCGGAGTTTCGCTGAAGCTAAAGCTCGGGGGGCCGACTGTTTAGTTCGGCCCCCCGTAAGGTAGATGGCGCGCTCAACGGAGCTGAAATGAATCGCGCGGGAATTAACATATTTCGAATGTATAATATACTTACAGCTGAATATTCCACGTAGAAAAGTATTGTAAAAAATTATTATAAATATATACTAAATACCCTAAACTTTTAAAGCGAAATACCCCACGTATTTTAGTTTAATAAACAAATAGCTTTTACTTAAACTGTAGCACTTAAAGCTAAATAACCCATGTATAAATTTGTTCTTATAAAATAATATGCGTTTATAACAAACTTCGATTGTTAAAACAAAATACCCCACCAATGCCACTTTTAATAAACAAATTGGTTTAACTATAAATGCTAATTCAGGACTTTAACTGAAATATACAGGTGTATATAATGCAAAGTACCCTTCGAAAAATTGCAATACGTATAAATATCTAAAATTATTGAATAGATTAAGACAAATATTTTAATTAATTAAGTATACAAATTACAATTAATTAATAAATTTTACAAATTAAAAAACATTAATGTTTCCTGCTCTTGGCTAATGTTAATAATATTGTCGTAAATAAATAGAGTGCAACTTTTTTTAGTATTGAAATACAAATATTTAATAATATATTAAAAACTTGTATGATGCTATGTATTGACAATTTATTGACACTACTCAATGGAAACCAACGAGAAGGTGGCAGGTTTTCTTCCATCGGGAGAGGATGAAGAAAAGGAGTATGTACAAATTAGTAAAGTAGGAATATAGACAGTTAGTTACAACTATTTACATGCGATGATAGACTGGTCACTCGCTGCCTTGGTCTGCATACTGCATCTGAAAAAGACCTAAACTAACTATGCGCCTTATTGCGCGCGTAACATCGTCCGCCGATCATCCTGATATGATGACATATGCCTGATAAACTTTATTGTTATCAGACTTATAGTCAACAAAGAATGAGAGAGGCCTTCCCTGTGGCTACCTAGACCCACATCGGCGTTCGATGAATACCATGACCTCGTTCTAGGTAGGTATCTGCATCTGCTCTTGAACAAAATCTATAGGGGATCAAGAAAAAGGCCCTTCACCAGAAGTAATTGCGTTTAAAATTACATACAAACAAATATTACAGATTAAAGGTCAAAAAATATTTACAATAAAAACTACAATTATTTTTTAAAAAGTCCCATCACCATAAGTAATTATTTACACAATGTACATTATACATATACAAGTTAATATACTACTGACTCAAAGTAAAAAATAATTGAAAAACAATTTTATATTGAAATACATCGCAGGACTTTAAACTATAATACTGTCTTAACATATTGCATAAAAAAGAATTTACCTCATCAATTTTTGTAACTTGGCACAAGATTTGTTCGTTAATGGATCTATAGGGACATTGCGCTTTTTATTAGTAGAATCACGATAATCTACAGATAACCATTTCAAAAAATAAAAAATGTGAACTCTAACAAATTGCTTGATGATATATTTTCTATGTTGTACACATTCATTTTTAAGCCAAAAATCTGTAAACTTAGTCATAATAACTTTTTCAATACATTCAATTAATTTCATGGCAATATTGTTTTCTGTGTAATGTAAATAAAATTCTTTTTCAAAAACTTGATAAGCTTTTAAAATAATTAAATAAAATTGTTCTGATGGAACTTTTAAATTGCCAAGATCAAGATCGTAAACTCGATAAGCTTTCCAAAAAATCAACGAATCACTTTTGTACTCTAAATTTTGATTTTCTCTAGTCAAAGTTTCTTTGCAATGTTCGCAGCCAAATTTATTTAAACATTTATAAACTAAGTAACCTGCAACATATTTCATTGCACACTTATCTAGTGTTACAACTGCATCAGTTTCATCAAAATCATCATCTGCGTTACCTGCTTCAATATTCATCTGCTCTGCAGCTTCGTCATCTTCAAAAAATTCATTCAAATTTAGTGCCCATGATTGTATGCTCAAACGAATTTGGTTTTGCATTTCCTCCTGCTTTTTTAACGTTTAATTTTTATCGGGTTTAACGCCGGAATAAGTAGATAATAAATTTATACATTCGTCCGGTTTACAATTACTTTCGACAGAAGGAAATAGCAATGTTGTTACAGTTCCGTGTTAAAGTTTTTCCTAAATTGAATAGCAGTTGGATTAGTATTAAAGCCCGATAACGCCCTCATTAATGAAAAGAAATTCTCAATCAGATCTTGATTGACTTTACCAGTTAAAAAATACGATCGACCTTCATTTTTCAAAACATCCCAAAACATTAGAATACTTTTAATAGTCAAAACTAAGTTTGTAAAGCAGTCCGGATATTTAAACGTTTTACCATTAAACATTTTAAGCTTTTCAAGCCATTCTATTGAGTCGCGTAAAGTTTGTTCGACCTGCGGATGATTTTTAGATAAACCACGTCTTAACGGAGTTGAATCATTGGGATGTCTTGCATTTAAACAATCAAAAATATTATTCATTCCAAAAAGAAAGTTAGCCGTTGACACGCACGCGGGATGTTTTAAATCGTGAGTATCCCAGCCTGCCATCATCGCACGCGCAACCGATCCACTTAAAACTTGTACAGCTAATTTAACGTTCATTTTTTGAAAATTATTTGGATCTAAATGTTGACTAGTTAGTTTTAGGGCGGCCCTACTTGATTTATACTGTTCAAATTCTCTTAATTCCTGAATTGCTTCCCAAGTAATAGTTTCGTCATCGTGATCAAAATCATTATTAAGTAGATTATTTCTATAGCATTTAAAAAGATGTGGTGTATCAAAGTTAAAGAAGATTTGACGACCATGACGTTCAATAAATGGTTGATCATGTGTGATTCCCAATTGTGCTACTGCTTTCTGATTTGAAGCGCCTTGATTGCAAACCATCATTCTTATTTTAAGCCCTGTTTCCTCAACGTTATCGATTACATCGGTAATGATAGATTTTAAAGTCATTCCTGGCACAGGTCCGGTTGAGAACACAAAAAAAAATACTTGTTTCCAGTTATACGATAACCCTGACAACATCGCGACTAAAGCTATATTAGCAAATGTTGGAGCGTGACCGTATTCTCCCAAATCAGAAAATCCTTCGATATAATCATCTCTTTCATTATATTGCAAAAAAGGTCTAATTGACATCTCGTCCTACATTAATACGCATTCCTTTTCTAAATCATCCATTGAAGCTGCTTTTATTTTAATTAATTTTAATAAATTTGCGTTAATTCCTATCCGTAAAGTTAATTCGTTAACCCACTCTTTCATTAATGTTATACAAGGCAAAGCGAATTTTTTTTCTACTCTTAAATATTTGAAAGCTTTAGGCGACTTATAATACAAACCCAAAGAAAAATATTTTTCATCTTCATCCCACTTCTTTTTTTTATCGTGAAAAAGTTGCATCTGTAAAAAAACCATTGCATTTTCATTTAAATACTGACTAGCAGCTTTGAGAATATCAATTTTTGTCAAGGGTTTATCTTTTTTTAACGATATTCTCTTTACTTTTTGATTTAGAATTTTATTTTTATGTACTAGCAATTTATTTTTTTTTAACAGCGCAATGTTACGTTGTATTAATCTATCGACATTTGATTTTACTTTTATTGGTCTCGATTTTCTTTCTCTTCTAGCCGTTTTGACTGTAGGTACAGATGTATGTAAAGCAGGCGTCGCATCAGAATGAATTTGATTAACTAAACTACTTTGTGTACAACTATCCTCAACGCGTTCTACACTAACATTAAGGGGGAAACAGTTACTACTACTACAACGTTCATTGTCATCTGTGCTAATATTCAAACGATCATTATTATGTGCTAAACTATTGTTGGAAATATGAGATGTACTAGATTCGTTTGCAATATTATCACGGATGTCAATAGGATAGCTACCTTTTTTAACTACTCGTCTATTAATACCATGCATTAAAAAATCTGTTGGTCAGAAATGATCACTACATAGACGCTTACATTCCACGAGACTCCGATGTTTATTAATGAAATCATCGTTTCCAGAGCGCCGAAACCATTCTTGTTCGCTATATAAATACATATTTTATGTAAATCTTATTTTATTAAACACTGATTATTAAACTATATTTACATTGAAATTTCGAAAAAAATATAGCTATAACGATAATTTTTCATTTTTATATCAGAAGCTTATTTATTTAATAAAATATCTATTTATGTTAATGACGTATTAATACAAATAATATAAAAAATTTATTAAATTGTTGAATTACAAAACAATTGTTTACAACATTGTTTCATTAAATAAATAAGTACAATTCCTTTTCATCTAAACATAAAAGTGATATTTCATATTCCACGTTAATTTTACGTCTATTTAAAACCATATTTCTTATATACATATTTCGCGTAAAATACGGAATGCATTATTAACAATGTACACAAATCGTTTTAGAAATATAGAAATAAATTCGGTTATGGAATATAAAAAACACGGTTCGAAATTTCATTGTACTTATCACTTATTTAATCATAAAAAAGAGAGTTTAGTATATCAATTAATTTACAAAATAAAATGAAGAAGAAAAGAAAGTGCCCCACTCTCCTTTATACTGTGACAAAGCTGCATTTATATGCTCGAAAATTGTACCAAAACAGGCAATAACGTAAAATCAAACTGGTAAGAGTATCTAAGTAATACATATAAATGAAATGTGCCTTTATTATTAATCAACAATTTTAGCGCGTGCACCGCAAGAATACATATGTGCAAATAAACTGTATTCAATATGCAGATAATAAATAAAAGAGCTGCGAGCTAAGAGAGCTGCTGCAAATAACGACTGCGCATTTCTATAATCAAAAAAGACGTCGCAGATTCGAAAACAAAAAGGTAAACAAACACAACACGCTCGCGCCGCTGCACTGTTATTCGCAGACGCTACAAATACTTACATACCGTATGTAAACAAACTTGTATGCTGCTGATTCGCTCTTTAAAAAACGACTTTTATTGTACAATCTAAAATCAGTATAATTATAAACGTTTTGTACTTACACGTCAATATTATGCGAAGGAAATCTATGGAAAGTCAAGGTCCCCATATTTGGCTTTTGTGTTCCTACAATTTTTGTAGGCACAGACGTCTTTCGGCATATTGAAAAGGCAGTAGCATCAACAAACAGTTTATCAGAGCTACTATCTAATGGTGATTGTTACAAACTAACATTTGAAACACATACAGTTCTCTGCATGCAGAAAAGAATTGTCCAACAAGCGTAGATTATTAGCTACAAAAATTGTTTTTTTTTGCCAGCAATCCTACTAATATTCACACTAATATTAACCAACACCAGCTAATGCTTTTAATAAAGTAATAAAACACTCAATACAATAACTAATTAAAAACTCAATACAATCAGTTACTAAGTTACAGTATATGCAAACGGTTTTCCATGTGCTTAATGAAAAAAGTGACAGGCGAAGACCGGTAGCTCTTCGCGTCTTCTGCTTTGAGCGCGCGCATATACATGCACGCGGAAAACCGCGTTTTTTAATATTTAAAAACTTATATTCAATTAATATTAATATACTAAGACTACAACTTTAAATGTATGATGTATCTTAATTTACAATTGAGTAAATTGCATTATAGACAACAGAATAGTTTCCATATTTTCGTAATATGACTTAAATTCATATTAGAAAGTAAAACGTAAAACATGCAATATATATATATATATACTTACCTTTGATAATAATAAAATATTCACTTCATATAATAAAATGTAACAATGAATATTTTGCTTTAACAGATCTTAAATTTCAATTGAAGAAAATTTTTTATTTAGTTATATAGATAGAGCAGTTTTTTAATTAAGACTGTTCGGATTTTGGTTTAACCAATTTGTTTATTAAAAGTGGCATTGGTGGGGTATTTTGTTTTAACAATCGAAGTTTGTTATAAACGCATATTATTTTATAAGAACAAATTTATACATGGGTTATTTAGCTTTAAGTGCTACAGTTTAAGTAAAAGCTATTTGTTTATTAAACTAAAATACGTGGGGTATTTCGCTTTAAAAGTTTAGGGTATTTAGTATATATTTATAATAATTTTTTACAATACTTTTCTACGTGGAATAATCAGCTGTAAGTATATTTTATATTCGAAATACGTTAATTCCCGCGCGATTCATTTCAGCTCCGTTAAGCGCGCCATCTACCTTATGGGGGCCGAACTAAACAGTCGGCTCCCCGAGCTTTAGCTTCAGCGAAACTCCGGGATCCGGCCTTCTATATGTACACTAGTATTCTATATTCTCTGGTATAATCAATTAATCACAATTAAGTATTTACTAATACCTAGCTGTTCCATCTAAACCCAAAGGTTGTCCCTACTAACAGTATCAAATGCTGCCTTTAAATCCAGAAATGCAGAATACACTTTCCTATTGTTACTTTTCGTTATCTGGACTATATGATTCAGGATGTATACATTATCCATTGTAGACCTCCCTTTCTTAAACCCTGCCAGACCCCCTGGTAATATGCCTTGTTCTTCAACTTCCTTGACCAACCTCTTCCTTATAATTGTAACGGTTGCGTCCCCCTGCCCCGGATTTTGTCAGTTGCGATTCAGGATTCGGAAAGGGGGGTGAGGTTAGAAGCAACTCCGTTTGGTTAAGTTTAGATATTTGGTATATTTAATATTTCTTAAGGCGCGTCATCACTCGCCACCTGTAACCAAACAAAAGTACGCTTTTAAAAGACTTATCTCTTACAACTATTTCTTATTATCTACACGGTGATTACGGTACTTATAAACTATCGGCGCGACCCTTAATATCTAAACGGTATGACGCTTAACATTAGTCGTCGCTTAACATTTGTTTCTGGTATGTATCGCTTATCTGGTACGGTCGCCGGTACGCTTCGCTTACACCTACTTATACATATTGCGCCTAGAGCACGGCGGTGAAATACCAGGCGTGTAATTCGCTATCGCGGAGTCCTCGCGGGAACATGTGCGCACGATTTTAGTGTATAGGTGGGAGTTCCACAGGACCTGATTGAAACGTGTGCGCACGACTCAATCCAGTACAGTGGCTGTCTCTCGCGGCTTCCTTTGCCATGTGTGCGCACAGCGGCAAGTGAAGCGGCGGAACGGTGGGGCTGTGCGTGTGCGTGCAGAGTCTGACAGAGACGTGTGCGCACGACTCTGCAAGTCTCTGCGGTCAGTTTCGTGTTCCGGTTACCCTGTGTGCGCACAGTGGTAATTCAGATGTTAGTGCGGTATTTCGGTATCTGTGCCGTTACGTGTGCGCAAGAAAACGGTCAGATATCGGCAGTTCCTCTAGGGCCCTCCTAGCGGTGTCGTGTGCTCACGGCAACGCTCGGATCGGGAGCTCTGATCGAACTGCCGCCGTGCTGTCGCGGCTGGGCTTATATAGCCCCAATCGCTGGCGCCAACGCCCTCTGGTGATGATTGGGTCGAGAGTTGTTTGTGTATCTGTGTGGTGCTTACCGTGCTCTTTTCAATGGTCTGTGTTATTTTGTTTGCGCCCGTCGTCGGTTTCGTTCGCTGCTGTGTTTACATTGTACGAGCACGTGTTGCTATCCATGAGCACTCGGCTTGTGCTCATGTTGTTGTCGTGCGGGTCTGCCTTTCGCTCGCTTTGTTTGTGTGCCCGCTTGTACGTATTCTGCACGAGACTGATGTCTCGTTGCATAATCTCAGCATATACTTTGTAAGCTGATGCCAGCAAAGATATCCCTCTGTAATTCTTCGTATTCTCCCTGTCACCCTTCTTGTACAGAGGTACTATAATAGCTGATTTCCAATCTTCAATAAAATCCTGCCCATCCCATACTTTACCTATTACGCAAACTAACATATTAATCAATTCCTCACTGCCGTATAACCACGCTTCATTTAGAATTTTATCTGTACCAGCCGCCTTCTTCTTTTTTAATTCTTCTATTGCGGTTCTAATTTCCCTCGTCGTAAGATTCTCCTGTTCCCCCTCTAAATCTGCAATCAATCTTTTTGGCCCTACCTTCTTAGTGTCAGTACCGTCCAGTAAACTTCTAAAATACCGTTTCCATTCCTCTAACTCCACCGAACATTTAAAGCTCTCTCTCCTTTTTCTTGATCTATTTAAAAATGTCCATACATCGTTTTCATTTTTTAGGCTTCTAAGTTCCGCTTCTTCCATTTCTTTATACATAGTTTGTTTTTGTTTGCAGAGTTCCCTCCAGAATCTTCTTTCATATAGATAGATACCTTTTTCTGCCTGACCTTTCCTCCATTACACATAAGCCTTTATCGCCTGCCTCTTTGCTTTGGAACAGCTGCTGTCCCACCATTTTTTAGTTCCTAATTTCTTGGATCTAAACTTAATATTCTTCTTAATTACTGCCTTATCCACGATTTCCTTCACTCTTTCCCATCTCACTTGTGTGCTATCTGACTCTACATCTATAAATTCGTTGGCTAGCATTTCTGTCTTCTCTTTATATACTACAATGTCTTCTTTCGACCAGAAGTAAATACTTCTAGAAACCCCTCCATCATCTTTTCCAACCTCTAAATTATTCACTTTATCCTTTATCTCAATTTCAACTATCAAGGGTAGATGATCCGAATCTATTCTTGTACCTATGTCAAAAGGCCTAACCTCATTCCAGAACTTTTCGTTGACAATAACATAATCTATCACTGTATGTCCTCTAGCACCTATATATGTAAATTCTCCTTGATCATCACCCTCAGCTACCCCATTAAGCATGATCCATCCCTTACCTTCAATTGTTTCTATTAGATACCGCCCTTCATTATCTATTACTCTATCTTTACTTTGCCTATTTGTAATAATATTACTCTCGTCATTTTTATCGATACCTATACATTTTCCTAATTTTCCTGTCCTAATATTAAAATCTCCTCCAATGACTAACTTTCCTTCCTCTGTAAACTCGAGATCCTGAATGTTATCTATTACCTTTTTTAAATCCCCAGAGTTATAGATTGACCACACATTAATTATTGCTCCATACCTAACTATTTTAGACTTTACAATCCCTTCTTTCACCTCCGCAATCACTTTGCTGCCTACCTCTAACCCATTCTTTTTTATTCCTATTAAAAACCCTCCCTTCGCCCTGACTACCTAATCGCCGGAATATAGTCCCATACAAAATTATTATTCAATTGCTTACTATACCATTCCCAACCCTTTTCCTCTAACCATGTTTCGGTTAAACTGAGGAAATCAAACTCATCAACAAACTCCCAGAAATTCCTATCCTTATTCGTCGCACCCGCAACATTCCAAAATATAAATTTAAATTGCCCGCCTTGTGATTCTACTTCACCTGTCCTCCGTCCCCCGACCTCACTAATGCCACACCGTTAATGTTGTTTTAAAAATGGCCCGCGGCCGCGCCCGAGTGCTCACCATCGACGTTCGAGCTGCGCTTATCGTCTTCTGCTACATGCCTACGGTCGCTTTCCTGCTTCGCTTCGTCCCTTTAACCGATTTTCCTTCAATCCACACTCTACCGAATCCCGCTTTTACATTCCTTCCTAACTCTCTTTGTCCCATTACCCATCTGTTAATATCTTCCTGTAATTTCCTTTCCTCGTACGACAGATCATTCTTGATAAAAATCTTACTCCCCCTAGCTTAGACTTGTTTTGCATTACTAGATTTTAACCTCTACGCTACCTAAACGCACGTCAATCTCCTTGCCCGCTGGCCGCACACTCGTAACCTCTACTTGTACCTTTAACATATTCAGCAAAAAATTGAACGTCTAGTCTTTCAAATCACTTACTAAAATGTCCCCTGCTCCCTTGATTACGATATTCTGCTTTCCTTCGCACCTATCCTTTCCTTTAATCAGACCTTTCATTTGCCATACCTCTCTATCGGTCAAGCAGCTCCTAGCGCTGCCGACTGTTCCGACGCTGCGTAGACTCCACGCCGATGTTGCTCTACTCCCCATTCCTAACGCGCTCGCGCCAGCCGATCCCCCCTCTTCCGAGAACACCGCGATCGATGCCGTGGCCGCTGTTTCGGCCTCCTCCCTTTGTTTTTCCTTCACCTCTATTACTTTCAACCTTCTTCCAACTCTTCGATTTTCTTAACTAAATTTATCCCCGATTCTTTCAAACCCAGCCTAACCTTCTCAATCGCCAATCTTTCTTCCTTAATTTTATCAAGCTCGCGTAGAAACATCTCTAAGTGCGCCTCATCTTTTTTCTTATCGTTAAACGCATTACTACTCTTAGAGTCTTTACACTTTTCTTTCACCGGTTTCGCGAAGTCAACTTTCTTTACCTTCCCGTCCAACGTTGTCTGACCCTTGGATACTTCGGTGTTCCTGCCTCTCGTCTTCGGGATCGCGCCAGTGCCCCGGGGGGTCCTGCTTGTCTCCTTTGTTCCATCCTTCCCACGCTCAGGCCGGCCATCTTTATCAGCCTCTCTAACCTCCAAACGCTAGCGCACACTTATCCACCAAAATCTCGTCAAGTACGCCGAACCGCAACAAATCAATTATCACCACTGTTACCCTATGCACTATTCTATCGCCAAACTACCGATTATACAATTTACATTACTAAATTACCACTAATATTCGCGAATTAATCCGAAGAGACGCCGCAACGCAACCACTCACTCTCGCGCTATCTAACAAAGTCCCGTATGAGCTGTAAATATTTTTGTAAATGAGCGATATACACGTTTTTTATGTATTTTGACGCGCTGAATCCGAATTCAAGGTTCATTTTACACGTACGCCTTTTAATATTTGGAAAAATCGTGATAAATCGTGAAAAATCGCTAAAAAATCGTGAAATTTTGTATTTAAGTGCGTAGGTTAGGAGTAAAACATTTGTTATGACGGCATTATACGTGATTTTTGTCTGTTTTTTACTCGCTTTGTTTAAATCTAGGGTTTTCTTTCACTCCTACGCCCTTTAATGTTTGAAGAAATGGTGGAAACCCGTCAAAAATTGAGAAAAACTACGTAAAATCGTGAAAATTTGAATTCAAATGCATAACTTAGTTGCCATTTTTTTGGGCGTGTCATATGTATGATTTATAAAAAAATTAAAATATTGTCAGAAAGGGAAAAACGTATATGGTTGAAACGGACCAGGTTGATCCGCAGATGAATCGTGAAATCGCGTTCGTGTCTAGACTCGAAGCATGGTAGGGGAAGGGTAGGATGCACTTGACGTGCCTGTTTAGATCAGTAGTCACCCGCACTGAGGGAAGGTGAGCGCTGATCGGTTGTGTGAAGGGACGGGTATCTTAGCGTGGTGCAGAGGCCTGATAGCTGTTGACCACGTAGGATGCCCTTGGAAAGTGACTCAGTAAATTAATAGAATTATGTATATAGAATTATGGCTTTTATTACAATATAAAAAACAATCGTGATGTACAAAGGTTTGGGGGAATCTCGTCATATATATGACTAATATATGCGAGAGCCCCTAAATGATGATAGTCCGTCTATTCCGGAGAGCTGAACGGATTAGCAATCACAAAAATCTGAGTGCTCGCTGGGTGCGCGCTGGTCTTATATTCTCCTCGCAGTCCCATATATATACTGTGTGTATAAGCGCTTTGTTTACGTAGCTCTTCCTTGTTGTAGCCGCTAGTCGTACATATCCTTGTTGTCTATGTTGCTAACTTAATTGGTCTCTTCTGCCGTGCTGCCGTTTCAGTGCCCCCCAAAATAAAATTTGAAGCTTATTGGAAATTTTATTATTCCTTAAAACTAAGGACAAGGGAGAGATTAGAGCGCGTTACAATGTTTTCTCAAAAACCCTGTATTTTCCAGAATATATATATATATATATACAGGGTGTCCCATTTTAATTTACCACCCCCTAAAACTGGTTAATAATTTGCTCTGAGAAAAAAATGTTTCAAAAAAAATTTGTTGGGTTAGAAGGGGGGCATCTTTTGGCTATTCCAGCTGTGACCTTGAACATGACCTTCAAGGTCATTTGAATAAGATTTATCACAGATTCGGGTTCTACTAAAAAAGTAACACTTTTTGTCTTAACCATTTTTTGATCATCAATAGGTAGCTGTCCCTTTAACTGAAAAGAGAATTTGTCCTAGAAATAAGCTGTTTTAGATGAATGTTACTAGCTTCAAACAAAGACAGAGGTATCCTTTGGATCACTTAAAGCAAGACCTTCACGTCCAGCCACTTAAGGCAAGACCCCGTCCAGCCACTTAAGGCAAGACCCCGTCCAACCACTTAAGGCAAGAGACCCTATCCAGCCACTTAAGTCAAGACCTTTACGTCCAGCCAAGGCAAGACCCCTTCGTTCAGCTAGTCATGGAAATTTCAACGTCTCAAGTGCTCTATCAATTGCCCATTTTGTTGAATGCACATTTGTATTCTCTGCCGAAAACTTCTTTGGACATCTATTAATGTTTGTGGGGTGACCGCCTGGAATGCTGCAACAATTCTCTCCATCATATTTTGTGCCGTCGTCGGGGCTTCCGCATAAACTCCCTGCTTCACGGCCCCCCACAGAAAGAAGTCCAATGGGGTTAAATCTGGCGATCGCGCAGGGAATTCACAGATTGGACTGCCAATTCCAATCCAACTATTTGGGTATGTCGCGTTCAGAAATCTCCTGACAAGTAGTCTACTATGAGCGGGAGCAGCATGGTGGTTCCAGCACCATCTTGCTGGAACCACATGTCTCGCCTTATTTCTAGCGGAATGTTTTCTAGAAGAGGTGGAATTTGGTTCTCGAGAATATCTAAATAGAGCTCGCCGTTTAAATTACGGTCATAAAAAATTGGACCCACAACGCATTCCCCAACTATGCCCGCCCAAACATTAATTGACCACCGTCTTTGTGTACGGTGATCTCGCTGCCAATGTGGATTTTCTTCTGCATAATAATGCGCGTTATGAAGATTAACTCCTCCAATATTTTCGAACTTTGCCTCGTCTGTAAAGAGAGTCCGATCAAAGAAAAATGGATCTATGCGCATTCGTGTTTCCGCCCATTGACAGAATCTAAGTCGCCTGGCAGGATCACCAGGCTCAATGGCATGTGTAAGGTGCAAATGATATGGATGAAATCTAAAATGACGCAATACACGGGAAACTGTTGATCTGGGTACTCCATGCATTCGCTGAATTTGTCGCGTCGAAATATGAGGATCCTCGGCAATTACAGCACGAACCCCAAGCGCAATATGCTCTCTTGGGCCCGTCCGTCGCCTCTTCCTTCTTAAGTTACCTCCTTGAGCTCTTATCGTTAGAAGTTTAATATTCCTCTTACTAGGATGACGAGCGTCCGGATACCTTTCAGCGTACAGACTCGCTGCAGCCTTGTAATTGTCGTGACATTCTCCCAGAATCTTGCTCATGTTGACTATCTCTACTGGCGTGTAGTCAGCCATTATCTGTTGTAGGTAGATTTTTTAGGGAATATTTAATCTTACTAGAAATAATTTATTATAAGTATTTTTCTGCTCTGAAATTCAGAAAGTCAATGAAAACCTAATGATGAGAAGCTTTGAGGAGCTGTAAGAATTTACAAGCTTTATCAATAGAACGATAACGAAGCAAAAAAATGTCTTTTAGCGAGAAATAAAGCATTTACGAGAAAAATATTTCTTAAAAAGATGCGTACTTTATCAGAGAATCCGAATATGATTTAAAATATGTACAATTTTACTTTATAAGAGAATCTGAATATGATTTAAAATATGTACAATTTTCATTAAAAAAACTAAGCTTGATTTTGATTCTCATTTGAAAACATGCCCCTTACTGCTCAAACTTGCCCCAGATGATGTCAAACTTGTCCCAGTTGTGACCGTAAACTTGCCCCAGATGATGTCAAATTTTCCGCAGATGACGTAAAACTTGCCCCAGATGATGTCAAATTTTCCGCAGATGACGTAAAACTTGCCCCAGAGAATGTCAAACATACCCCGAAGATTGCAAACTTGCCCCAGAGAATGTCAAACATACCCCGAAAATTGCAAACTTCCCCCATGTGATAAAAAATGAATCAGATTAGCGTTCTAATGAACTTTGGTTCTGTTGATAAATTTTTTGGTAATTTCATTTCTTTGAAAAAGAGAGTATTTTCCATTAAAGTGATGGTTCTTTCTTAAAATGAATTTAAGGTTCGAGGTCAAGGTCATAGCCAAGCTTCAATCGCCGGAATAAAAATCGAGGATTACCGTTAAATAAATTGACTGACCTTCGAATGACCTTGTTGGTTAAGGACAAGTTCATGGCTAAGGTCATACTTGGACTTAAATTTGTAAAATTGTGTACGTTTCTAATTTCTCGGATAAAATGTAAAATTTTTAACTTCTTTTAAAGGGTAGGGCAATAAGAGATATCTAGTGATTTTTTCAACTTTTTTAAAGCCTTTTACAACAAAAATTTGGGATTTTTTCAAAAAATGATTCGAACAAAAAGTGTTTCTCTTTTTTAGTAGAATCCGAATCCGCCATAAAAATATGCACATTTCATATGAAAATTTGGTTTTGACTTTCAAATGACCTTGAGGGTCATGTTCAAGGTCGCAGCTAAAATAGCCAAAAGATGCCCCCCTTCGAACCCAACAAATTTTATTTGAAACATTTTTTTCTCAGAGCAAATTATTAACCAGTTTTAGGGGGTGGTAAATTAAAATGGGACACCCTGTATATATATATATATATATAGATGAAATAATTAATTTAATAAACTTAATTTAAATTTTGTTTAAATGCGCACACAGGGTAACCAGAACCCGAAACTGACTGCAGAGACTTGCAGAGTCGTGCGCACACGTCTCTGTCAGACTCTGCACGCTCACACATAGCCCCACCGTTCCGCCGTTTCACTTGCCGCTGTGCGCACACAGGGTAAGAGAAACCGCGGAAGGCGATTCCAGTATCAGGTTGAGTCGTGCGCACACGTCTCAGTCGGATCCTGTGGTCAACAACACTTCACACACACATTTACTCACCACTCTGCCGCTTCACTTGCCGCTGTGCGCACACAGCCACTGTACCGGATTGAGTCGTGCGCACACGTCTCAATCAGGTCCTGTGGGACTCCACCTGTACACTAAACATCACGCCGATGTTCCTCCGTTCCGCCTACCGCTCTGCGCACACAGGGTAGGAGGAAATCGGGAACCGGTGCGGAGTCCACACAAGATCGTGCGCACACGCTCTCGCGAGGACTCCGCAATAGCGAATTACACGCCTGATATTTCACCAGGGAACAGCCAAACCGCCGTGCTCGAGGCGTAGTCGGTATAAGTAATTGTAAGCGAGGCATACCGGCGACCGAATAAGCGTTACGTACCCGAAACAAATGTTACGCGACGACTAATGTTAAGCATCATACCGTAGAATTAAGGATCGTACCGATAGTTTATAAGTACCGTGATTACCGTTTAGATAATAAGAAATAGATGTAAGAGATAAGTCTTTTAAAAGCGTACTTTTGTTTGGTTACAGGTGGCGACTGATGACGCGCCTTAAGAAATATTAAATATAACAAATATTTAAACTTAACCAAACGGAGTTGCTTCTAACCTCACCTCCCTTTCCGAATCCTGAATCCCAACTGACAAAATCCGGAGCAGGGGGGACGCAACCGTTACAACGGTACATCCAGCTTTGTCGCCAGTTAAAATTATACATTTCAATAAATGATTAGAAAAATCTATTATTCTTGATCGTGTACCGTTACACAGACCTTCATTAATACTTATATTTCTAATAAGCATTACAATACAATGTTTTCTTAAGCGCAACTCATAGGGAGGTAGACTGATTGGATTTAGAGAATTCAAGTATTCTGGCAAAAGTACTTCATCTAATTCACCGTTATTACAATTTTCTGTACTGTCGATAGCAGTATATACGTGTTCACTCGTTATATCTAATAGATTTGTGACTTGTTTGTTAATTTCATCAACATCAATATTTCGGGCTGATAATATAGCACATAGACTCAAATCTTCATATCGTTTTTCTTCGATCAATTTACCGAATGAATAGTAAGCAATGTCAGTATTCCCATCAAGAATGCAGTATTCAGGCAGATCAATATTGTCATTTACGTCGTTTACTATTCCATTACCAACTTCTAATAAATATTTAGCGAAATTTATTTCATTTGACCGTACTCTCATATTTGTGGTAAGTGTAAACTTTTTAAAATACTTCCACAATTCGCTGTATTTGATGGAAAGATTAAGTGTTTCACATCTAGTTCCTCTAATTTTAATTGGAAGAAGTTGTCGAAAATCTCCTCCTAGTATAAAAATTTTTCCTCCGAATGGCAAATTATTGTTCATAATATGTTGCAACGTTCGATTTGCAATTTCTAAAGGATATCTTGGAGCCATTGGAGCTTGATCCCAGATAAACACATCAGAATTTTTCAAAAAGAGCCCATCTTTTGATTGTGCTTTAATATTTGATGATGAATCATGATACATAGAAACTGGTAAGCCAAACGTTTTGTGTACTGTTTTTCCACGCGGAAATAATGTGGCAGCAATACCAGCAAATGCCATAGTACATACTTTAATATTTTTTGATGATAATAAATTGTACAGAGTAGTGTAAATATATGTTTTTCCAG
Organism: Muscidifurax raptorellus; assembly: GCA_020010945.3. Classification (NCBI taxonomy): domain Eukaryota; kingdom Metazoa; phylum Arthropoda; class Insecta; order Hymenoptera; family Pteromalidae; genus Muscidifurax; species Muscidifurax raptorellus. The sequence continues at coordinate 2,380,522 of JAHUUD020000012.1, forward strand.
ATCCACCTGGACCATCAATATATATGCAATTATTTCTATCATGATCATCAACATTACCTGCACAAAGAACTGTATCTACGATTTCCTTTTGTTCATTATTTAAGTTCTCATACTGTTGTTGACCAAGTTCTGCCATTTGTGTCAAATTCGCTTCATCAATTTCATCATATGCTGTATTTACCTCGACTGTTTGCTCCATCGTAGGAAAGTCACTTAAAGCTCTACCTTCCATATTTAATAAATTGTTAATATGTGCATAAGCTTTCTGATAACTTATAGTTAATTCATTCGTTCGTGAAAAATCTTCAGACATTGAGTCCTTAAATTTGTTCCATAATTCTTCAGGGTTAATAGGTTGGCAATGGATCAAAATACGAACAAACAATCGGCGAAGTTGTACAGGCATCATCCACACGATTGCTTCCTCCATGGCTCTAATCCATTCTTCATCATCTTCTATAAGTCCCAAAGCTAAACATGCCGCGGTAAATGTAGGGTACATGATGCCATCAACAGTTTTCAAGAAATCAAAACTTGTAGCACCTTTAACATGCAGTAACAATAGTCACAAATGAAATAGTTCTACTTGAGTTGGACTAACTGAATACATACGTCCAATGCAATTAAAACTTTGTTTACGGACTTGCCAACCTGAAACCAATAAACCATCAATCTTACATTTTTTATAAACAAATTTGCTTGGAATATCTGCATAATAATACTGTCTTGCTTCTGGATTTTCTAAATTTAATTTAAAATAATCTAGTAACATGCTACTTATAGAACTTAAAGTTTCTTGTGTAATATTTCCGACATTTATCATAACAGTATGTTGATGCGGTAAATGTAATGGCAATCTTATTATAGCATGACTTTTATCTTGTAATATTTTACTTAATATTCGGTAACATGCTTCAACAGGTCTAACGTACCGAGCGTCGAGGAAATCTCCGATTTCATTATGATTAACTAAGGTACCTTCAGTAGATTCACCAATTGTTACAGTGGCAGCATCATGGCCTTTGTAAATATATTTATATAGATATTTAACGGATTTAATACTTGTAACTACTTCGACATTAATATGGCAGTCAAATTTTTCTAATAAAATAGGACAGTATGGTACGACCCATCTGTTATCGACTTCGTTACCATTAGTCTGCTTATGTAAAATCCCAGTATCTTTTCTGCGATAATTAGGATAACCATTTTCATCCATATTTGATTCGTTTACAAAATGTTTAGGACATTTTTTGGAACACTTTCCATTTACCTGACACCAACTACCGCATGGACCATGTATCATATTTTTCAAAACAATTTCTTGCAATGTAGAATTTTGCGCATCAGGAATTTCAGCCGAAATATATTTATCAACAATCTCTGAAGTGGTTATCTTAGAACCATAAGCTAAAGTTATCAATAAGTGCATGTGGGGTAGACCTCGCTTTTGAAATTCAATTACATATACATATGCTGCGACATCGCCAAAAAATTTATTTTTGATAACAAAATCTAATAAGCGTTCTTTTTTTAAATGAAATACCGGAGCTACAATATCAGGTCTATCAGAAGCATGTTGATGAGGTAAGAGATTTTCTACTATCTCTGGCCATCTGGGATTACATGTCATTGTAAGGAAGATATCAGGTTTACCTTTCCGATTAATTAAAGCCATTGCATCTTGATAACATTGTTGCATGTGGCGAGGTAAACCAATGAATGTTGATGGAAGAATTATTGTTTCACCAACTTGTCCACCAATATCATTAGCTGAATTTTGCAAGTAATCGTGTACCCTTGATATGTATCTGCCTTAATTTCTTTTTGATGATTTTTGACATATGTAATTCTATCTTTTTCAATTTTGACATAAGCATCTACAACATACTGTTGAAGTAATCGGCGTCCCAAAAGAAAAGGATTAAATTCATTTGGTTTAATAGCCAATTTATATGTTGTATAAGCTAAACGTGTGATACGTCGATTATTACCACCATTGTTATTTCTATTTATGCACTGTAAATTTTGATGCCATCCTTGATTACCGTAAGGATAAAATAACGGATAAATCCATGGTTCTACATTTGGGTCCATTGTACTTACATATTGTAAAATTTTTGTGTTTTTGTTCCGAATAGTTACGTAAGATTCTGGAATGTCACCATCAGCTGTTGTAGAAAAAATAGCAGCTACTTCATTGGTTCGCTGAAAATTGTATCTTCGTGCATATCAGTTCCTGGTTTTAATTTGTGTGTCCAGGAGAGCCAGAGATAAGCTCTGAAAGTATCCTTTAGAGATATTTCCATCGTAGCAATAGATCCAGTCATAGTCAATATTTGAGCATAAATGGTATTACACCGACTGTATTAAATTTATACGTCTGGCTTTTTGTTTAGAAACTTGTAAAATTGTGTAGAATTAGGCTACGATGGCATTTTTCATTTAATTGTCTTGGTTCGCACTGACACATTAAACTCAATGGCTTTAACGTCAAAATTGTCATACAGGTACTGATACACCAAAAAATGATATCACTTACAATAATAACAACTTGATTTATTGATGAAGCAAGTAGAAACAAATTACCATGCAAAATTCTAACCCTCTAGCAATTGTAGTTTTTAAATGAGAGTCAAAACTGTTTAAACTCCTATAGTTTTACGCTGCATTCATTAGGGCGAGCGTGTCCAAATTTAGCTCTCAAGGATTGGAAAACCCCGCCGCCGGCGCGGACCAATAAATATAAAAGAACTGGAAAATCCCGCCGTCGTCTCAGACCAATAACTGTAAAAGAATGGGGAAACCCGGAGCCGGCTCGGCACAATAAAGAATCATTATCCTCCGGTCGTATCCTCGCGCAGGTAAAAAACATTAGGTGCCGATTGAGCATAGGAGGCTCCGCCTTGACCGACGGGAGGGGGTTTCAACCAATAGAATATCTCCTTACAAAAATTGGCCACGCCAATTTTTTGGTAGAAGGAGAGAAAAATACCCTCCACCAGAGGGAGGTGCTGTTCTCCCAAGTTAACTTGATTCCTGAGAGACACAGCAGAAATCAGAACTACTCGTGCAACCAAGCGAGAAAGATCCAAACGAGTACCGAGCCGATAATTGTACTGGCGCGTTTCGGGTCTGTTAGTCTCACGTAATTTTTATTCGCGTCACCGACATCTCTGTATTAACAAAGTTAAAATAGTTGTTCACTAGCTCTTATTCATCCTCATTTATAATCTGTTACATTCAATAAACAACATCAGTACTAACAACACGGCGTTTAGTTGAATTTATTTAACGACACGCAAAAACAAAAACAATATTTTGAATCTAATACGATTACTTGTTTTGCAATATTTGTGTGTTTTGGCCCTTATTTAAAAACTATCATAGTTAGAGGGCTGAGAATTTGCATGACAATTTGTTTTCACTTGTTAATACAATAAATTAAGTTGTTATTATTGTAAGTGATATAATTTATATTTTTGTAGTAGCATCTGTATGAAAATTTTAATGATAAAGCCATTTAGATCAGTCTGTCAGTACAAACAAAGACAATGAAGTAAAAACTGCCTTCATAGCCTAATTGTACATAATTCTATAAATTTTCTAACAAAAAAATACACGTCTAATTTTGATATATCTTATGTAACACAGTATTGTCAAATATCTCTGAAGGACACTTCCAGAGCTCATCTCTGACTATTTTAAACATATAAACATGATCACTGAGTCTGTACATGGTTATTAATATATACACTTGTAGGGAGAGATTGCTACTTTAAACACACACTTTTCATAACTGCACTGTAATTAGTATTTAATCGTCAAACTCTTAGAGGCATAGCGGTTGGAATTAGCTAAGCAGGGTAACGATACAACAAAACAGAACATTAAATTAATACGAACCAAAGTGATTTCTATTTTGGTTTGGAATGGCAATTGTAGACCCTGACAGCAACTGTAGTTGTTGTAGTGAATGTCAAACACTGCTTTGACAGTGGTCTATTCCTAAATATAAAAAAAGAAACAATAAATAAAACGTCGCCAATGAAAGCAGCATCAGAAAGTACATAATAGGTTAGATTTGATGAAGATAAAGTAGATGAAACTGTAACTTAAAAAATACTTACACAATCAATTTTTGCAAATAAAATCAATACCGGAATATCATTGGCGGGCACAGTAATAGAATGCGGTTTATTTTTTTCCTTAATTTATTTAACACGGATAACACGGATTAGAAAAGGGCTTGCCTTTTGTTTGAATGGAATATGCGGCTCCGCTATACCATGACAGAGAATATAGAATACTAGTGTACATATAGAAGGCAGGATCCCGGAGTTTCGCTGAAGCCATGGAGGAAGAGAGAAGGAGATCAAACTCCGTACTTCCAACATGGACCTCTTTTCCTGGCAAAGATCGCCAGGTCCGCTCGACTAAAAAGCCCTGACCTAGCGAGTATGAGAGCCGCCTGTCGGCGACTTATCACACTGATCAGCGAACTCCTGATTACAAAATATATCGGAGTTCAAATCCACATAAAACCACTTTTTTTATCGTGTTGTTAATGTTATATAAATAATTATTATATACAATTATTAATTATATTGTAAAAAGTTCATACAAAATAAACATAGTATGTGCGTTTGTTCTACACTTGATACATTCAAATAAAAAAGTAATACAATATTGAAGATATATTTGTAAATTTTCACGATAAATTCGTATAGGCATTAATTTTTATAATAAATAAACAATCCTTTTATTATTAATTTAACAAAACCGTACATAAATAACCGATTACTTGTACCGAAAGAAGTTATAAGGATAAAGATAAATATTTTGAAACCCCTTCTTTTGTTTAAATTTAAGCTTTTGTTGAAGCTTAAATTTAAACTTAAACTTAAACTGAAGCTTAAATTTAAGCTTGAACAAATTCCAAGCCCCCACGTGAGTTCGATGATCATATGTAACTTTCAATTATATATTCTCAACGATTTTGATTCTTCTGTATTATATAATTTAAAATAATACTTACCATTACAGTATACATAATTGAAGTTCATCGTGATTTATTTATAATAAAAATAAAAAGTACCTCTGAATTATGACATGAAAAAAAATTTGACCACACCGAGAATCGAACCCGAATCAATAAGTCAATAGGATAACACGCAAACCCCTCAGCCATCAAAATCGTTGAGAATATATAATTGAAAGTTACATATGATCATCGAACTCACGTGGGGGCTTGGAATTTGTTCAAGCTTAAATTTAAGCTTCAGTTTAAGTTTAAGTTTAAATTTAAGCTTCAACAAAAGCTTAAATTTAAACAAAAGAAGGGGTTTCAAAATATTTATCTTTATCCTTATAACTTCTTTCGGTACAAGTAATCGGTTATTTATGTACGGTTTTGTTAAATTAATAATAAAAGGATTGTTTATTTATTATAAAAATTAATGCCTATACGAATTTATCGTGAAAATTTACAAATATATCTTCAATATTGTATTACTTTTTTATTTGAATGTATCAAGTGTAGAACAAACGCACATACTATGTTTATTTTGTATGAACTTTTTACAATATAATTAATAATTGTATATAATAATTATTTATATAACATTAACAACACGATAAAAAAAGTGGTTTTATGTGGATTTGAACTCCGATATATTTTGTAATCAGGAGTTCGCTGATCAGTGTGATAAGTCGCCGACAGGCGGCTCTCATACTCGCTAGGTCAGGGCTTTTTAGTCGAGCGGACCTGGCGATCTTCGTCGGTAAAAGAGGTCCATTTCGGCAACGCGAGCCCATAAGAGTTTGGTCTCCTTCTCTCTTTCTCCAAGGTCTAAGAAGTTAGCACCCATGCATAAAATTATTCATTATGACCAACCTTAATCGATTGCGCATTAAAAATTATAAATAAAATGATGTACAAGATTTTTTTACGCGAGCCCTTATTTTTAAGATAAATAATAAAACCAAATGGGCGCTGCTCATCCAGCACCCATTTTTTAAATGGCTTATTTAAATATTAAAACAAAAGTGATAAATAATCTAATTAGCATATATCGTTTGCGCATAACGTGCGCCTATAGCACCCGAAAGAATTTTATAATAATTTTATTATATTCGCGAATAAATAATAATATCTTTATTCACGAGGTTAGCAGCGCCCGAGTCAGTGTATCGCATATGGGCGCTGCGCGTTGCGCGTAGCACCCATTTTTTAATAATATTAAGTTAATAAATAATCTAACAAGTATATATCGTTTACGCAGAACGTGCGCGTGCAGCACCCGAGTTTATTTTTTAATAAGTAGTTTTTAATAAGCTAATAATGATTCACCTTGCTGTACGAGTAACATATAGATATAGCAGACGTGCGTGCGTGACGTAATTAAAGAGCCAGAACGTAGTTTATAACCTCGAAATTTCATTTCGGAGTATAGCTTCCGGGCTTCCCTCCGCGTGCATTAGGAGCTGAATCAGCAAAGGTATTGCATTGTTTCATTTAAAAAAATGATTGTATTTGTAAGTCTCATGGCTATATTTTTTAAATTAACAATGTTTTTTGTATTGTAGTGATTTTGGTTGTACAGCAGTAATCAGATGATGAAATTGCTGTATGCATGAAGATTTGGCTGCTAATATTTTGCACATCAATAAGGACCAAGTATCTCTAGAAGTACTCCGCAACCCACATCTGCTCACCCAAAACAGATATAGCTCTTTATCGATTAACCAGGCAGATCTGGCTGGACGGCAAAGGATCCGACTCCGGATCTGGATCCGGCAAAGCAATCACCAGTGCCTATGAAAAGTCAACACTCGCTTATGTCATCCAAACAGTCCAGCAAAGGAAGTTTCCCATGGAAGACTGGAATGCTTGAAGACTGAATAATCAAAAACAGGGCACAAAATTGTGGATAACTTAAAGCAACAGACACTGTAACCAAGGTTGAAGAATAAATTATCGGAAGTAACTGGTATACGAATTGATACTTTGCATGTGCTTAGAGGTTTTCCGCCAAATCCATTTGATCTCAGCAATGGTAAAACCATACTACAAGAAAGTGACATCATGTCAAGAGAAACTTTGATCGTAGAAGAGAAACAAGTCGTGTGTAATGGTGAGCAAAGGATGCAAGAAACTTTTCAAACTCTTGTCACGGATCAAGAGGATTTTGCCAACTTCCCTGGTGTTGTTATGAAAATGGTTGTTCCTGCGGATGATTCCTGTCTTTTTAGTAGTGTTGGATTTGTTCTTAATGGTAATGTATTACATAATTCAGCATAAGCAGACGGAGTATAAACTAAATTTTAATGAATCTTCTGTTCATGAATTAGGCAAAGTGGATCCGAGTTGCGCACATATGATGTAAGAAATCATAAATAATGCACTGGATATTGAAATCAATTCTTGGGGTGGAGCAATCGAACTATCCATTCTTTCCCAATTCTACGGCACGGAAATTGCTGTTTTGGATAGTAGTAATATCATCAATAGATTTAGCGAAGACCAACAGTATACTACCAGGGTGTTTCTCATGTTTGATGGACTATTATATATTATATATTATATATTATCCTTCGTACTTGGAACCTCTTGATGTAAGTTACATTTGTCACAGATGCATTGACCTAATTCAACAAATTTAAGCACTTTGATGAGATCTTTTAATAAATTCATCAATTTTTTCAGGGTGGCAGCATACAGTCCATGTTTTTAACTGAGAATGAAGTAATTTTACATCAAGCAGCTAATGATGAGCCTAGTTGGATGTCGCAAAGCAGCAGAAAAGTGATACGAGCCATGCTGCAAATCGATCCGCGAAAAAGAATCACCATAAAAGGATTATGTAGTCATCCTTGGATAACAGCAGGATTTTTTAATTCTATTACCTTCATGAAGAACACAGCTTTCGAAAAAGATCAAGAATAATATTGCAAGTTGAAATATTTTCTCTTTTATACGCTGCACAAGATCTGTCAGCTATTTCGACACCATCGTATCACACATTTTGCTGCCTTCAGGGCAAGAGTAAGTCTTATTATCAATAATAATTCTGTAATATTCTGCATACTATTTCAAGTTTGTATTTGAAAATGTAAAAAACAACATCAATATGTAAAATTATATTTTTTAGGTATGGAGTCTCGGAGGGTCGCATTGGTTAAAATAATTAGAAGTTGCAGCACTACAAGAAAAAAAAACAACCTTGGTTATTTAAGAAGAGACATCAGATTAGACTTTTCCAAATATCAGATATTTTTCATACGGAACTTGGCTATCGATTGCATCTAATATTCTTGTTACCACATGGAAACCATTAATTCATCAGTCATAAGTAGATGAAATAGTTTAATATTTTTTAAAAATATTTAAAATCGCTTAATACATGGTTTATAAAACTTATTGGGATTTTTCTTCAAGAGATTCAAATTGTAGAACCTTTCTTATTTACCTGCAGAGCTGCCTTGGTAAAGCAGTCTCTAGTGTCAAATTGTTAGTCTTTTGTTTTTCTTTTTCTGACACCTCATTGTTTTCATTAGATCTCAGATAGGTTAACTTCGTTTAGACGTCGAACATAATTTATGTTTTTATTTAATAATAATAATGGCATCTAAACCAAAAGTTACATTTTTTGAAATTTTTGAAGTAGTTAAAAGATTACCGATTTTTGATGAAAAAGCAAAATTAAAAAAAGAGAAAGATGAAGTGTGGATTGAAGCACACCGGCAGCTAAATAAAAGAATAAATATTCATAATTTGTATATTTATATTTTGCAGAAAAGTCCATGATGATTCAGGCACTGCAGATGATAGTGACATTTTACAAGCAACTAGCCAAAAAACTGATTTAGAAATTGAAGATCAGTATGATTTGCTACATAGTGTGGCATTTTCAACGGATTACCATGGTCTCATTCAAAGCATAAGCCTGCGAAAGTTTAGTATTATATACTGACTACCAGAGCAGCTAGATCTTTGGAAGGATTTGATCAATAAAGCTGAATTATCTGCAACATTAATTATTCTCAACAAACTTGTTCATGATGTGAGGATAAAAAATTACATCAGTAGCAATGTTTTTTTAGTTATACTTGCAATCAAGGTCAGGGATGTAACGATAAACTTAGCTCAAGCACTAAGTGAAAAGATAGATGCGCATTTTATAGTAAATTTCTGTCATCTTTTTTTGAAAAATACAGTATTACCATCAAGACTTGTGGTTGGTTATTCTAAAATTTTGCTGAATGGAGTATCATTTGCATTTAATACGTGCTACTTTAACGAGTATATTGTGCAATGTTATAGGCATTTGTTTGTTAAAAACTCAGCGTTACCATCAACTTTTATAGAAGTTGATATTTTAAGTATAATCAAAGTCATAGAAGAGTTAGATTGTTTTAAAAATAAATCACAGGTTATAAAAAAATTCTTCGTACAAAGTATTACTTACTTAAGTACTGTTAAAGATGTCCGAGAATTTGAAGATACATGTCTAAGCCTTTTTATTGTAATATTCAGTCCTTTTGAAACCGATTTTACCAAGCAGCACAGAAGTGATATATTATCGAAAATAGATGTAATAAATGTGCAGAAAAAAGATTGTTTGTATGAAAATCTTATAGCACCACAGTTTCCAGACAATATATTTTCTTATTTGACTGTTACGGAAAAAAACTTACCTGATTATGCAGTTGATGTTTTTGAGTTTGTGGAAGGATTGAAAAAAAGGCAATGCGTATGTGTAAATCATCTGAAAACAATGCAAACACGGAAGTAAATCCATATTTTAATATATCTTGGTATGACGAAAATCTAAAACAACTGATAGCTGATTTTCCCGCATGGACTAACATAATTTTAAAATCAGAAGATAATTTGTCTTCCATGGCAACAAATTGTTCAATGAATCATTTGTCAGAATTGTTGAAGGTCTTGAAACCCTTGAACAGTGCTTCAGAATTTATCAAAATTCATGCTACTGTATCTAGTGATTTATCGTCATTAGGCCGTCAGTTCATATATAAGTTGAAATATGGGAATAAAACTTGCTTTAAAAAAATTAACAAAAGTAATCACTCATATTTAAATCTACAAGAAAATTGGATGGACAGAAATAAGTTGGCTAAAATATCTGAACAGCATCATGACTCTGAAGAAATATTTGAAGATGAAAATTGTGATAGTCAGGTGATCAATAATAAAGAACAAATTTGTGAAAAGAAATCTTGTGAAGATGTAGTTAACGATATTATTCAGAGTAATAAGGATCTTATATCTGAGGTGAATGAGCTACTATTCTCGGAAGAGAATGAGGTCGGACTTGACGATAGTTTTACCCAAAAACTTGCATCTTCAAATAAAGAACAAATTTATGAAAAAGTATCTGACGATATTTTCAATCGTAATAAGGATCTTATGTCTAAGGAGTTATTACCCTGTCAAGTAATCGAACAAATTGACGATAGTTTAAAGAAACTTGCATCTTCAGAAGAAATTATTCAGGCTAATCTAGAAACAACTTCTGATGGAAATTCTCCAATGCAATATGAAATAATTCATGTTGACAATGAATTTTTACTACCAACAGGAAATGAACCTTTTTATTTTTCATCAACAAGCGAATCAATACTTAATCAAGACACCAGCTTTGAAGATAAGATGGAGGAAGAAAGTTGTAAAAATAATACAGTAGAAACAAAAAATTCAAATTTAAATGAAGATAATAATTATCAAGATACGATAGAGCAAGAAAGTTATGAAAATACTATAGTAAAAATAAGCGAGCCAAGGCCTAATCATAAATCTAATAGTCAGTGTAAGATAAAACAAGAAAATTTTGAATACAACGTAGTTGAAAAAAAGGTGGATGTTCCTGTGCTTGTAGATAATGCTAATAATGCACCAAATCCGAGAAAAAGAAAAACAATGTATATCTCTCCATGCCCAGAAATGAAGATTCACCACGAGCAAGCTAGTACCAAAAACCAAAAAGGACCAAGGGATCCTTTCATTCGAAATGGTAAAGGTTTAGCTCCGAAATCTATTGGTAGAAAGAAATATATCTTGGAAGATACTTCAGTTTTTGACAGCATTTCTGAACGTATGTCGTTTGCTTACAAAAATATACATTTTCAATATAATTGTGACAATGAAGATTGTACGTGTGAAAATGAAAAACTTTGTTTTATTAAGTTCATTATCAATTATACAAAAACTAAAAAACTCGATTCGTTTTATAGATTGAGACCATAATTTTTAATGGAATACGCTGATGTAGTAAACGATCATATTATTTGTTCGCAAAATGCTGGATATTTTTTTATAAAATTGTTACAAAATCATTGTTCCATTGAAAAAAAATTAGAGTGTAAAAATTGTAGTGTGACTGTTAGCTATTCAAAAGCAACTATTGATCTCTTTGAGAATAATTCTTTTGATATAAATAACTTATATTTAGAAATAAGGAACTACTTTATGACTTCAGAAATCCCGTGTGGTAGCTGTCAAAACACTGCGACTACTTCTTTTGAAATTGGTTCATATCTCGCTATTGACCTTGAACGTAATCAAGTAGCATTATTCTTAAATTCGATACCAAAAGAACATATGATAAACGGCAAAATATTTCTCTCAGTTGGGTGCATAGCTTGGGAAAAAATATTCGGCGCCAAAGATTCTAAACCAACGTATATATCATATACGAGAACTATTAAAGATATTTGGACCAAACATCAAAGTTCTCTAAGCGCGCGCACTGTAATAACAAAAATTCCTAAAGTCTGCGTAGCACTTCTCTTATATGTAAAAGAAAAATGACTCAAAATACAACATAAAGCTATATCTATACGTAATTTGTTAACATGATAACTTCTGTTTTTCGAGAGTAAGACGCAGACGAAAGAAGGGATGATTTTAACTTTGTAAAGACCGTGTTCGGATTAGGTATCGTTGTTAGGAAGATTTGAATTTCGCGCCGTAGCGCGTCGTTCGCTGTCTGTGGCGAGAGCGAGCGAGTTCATGCGCGCGCCGCGAGGGGGTCTTTTTTTCCTTTTTTTTGCGCGGGATTGAGGCTCGCGAGCACGTGCGAGTTAGTTCTGAAAGCTCCTCTCGAGAGTTCAGTTGAATTTGCGGATTTTTAGCGTCTTGCGATTCCTATTGTATTATTGCGTGCTTAAGGAGTCATTGTAAACGTCCTTTTCAGGGCGATCGACTCCTCCTTGTGTATCTCGGTGCGTTGCGGAGTGAATATCTTGTTTGCGACCGGCGTGCTGTTTTTTTTTTTGGTGTGAGTGTGTTCTTCGAGTGTTGGGAGGTAGGCCACGAGCGAGCTTCCTCGACGTGCCAATCTCCACCCGGCGATCGAAACCTACGCGGCAGGGCTGAAAGGGTCTGCCCGTGGTCCAGGGTAGCTTCCCTCGAGACGTCGAGGCGCCCTGCGACCGAGGAAGGTTCATCCCAACTTCGTGCGGCCAGGGCTTTACGTCGTGCCGTCCACGTGCGTTCTGCGACAAGGTAGGAGAGCTCTCAGCATGCGAAAAGGTACCTCGCGGCGTATGCAGAAATTGTATTTACGTTTCTTTCTCTCCGTTGTTCAATCTTTCTTAGAGTCTCTTTTTTCTTTGTATAATTTTTCATTGAAATAATTACATTCGCTTGCCCCGGCTTTTCTCTCTACTCCGTGAGAGTTGTGCCGAGGCAAGTAGTCTTTTTCTTTCGCGAAATAAATTGTGTTTGTGTCTGATTTATTAACCCGACCTTCCCTCACTCATTTCACCATTTAATTAACAGAAATATATATCGAACTCATTAGTAACATTTTCAGACCGTCAAGCCTTCTGCATAGTAGTTCTTCGTAGCGCTACTACGTTAAATGTATATATAGGTACATACTTTGTTTACAAAACATTTATTTTTACAAAAAGTACAATTCCAAGTATTGATTAAACATTTTAATCGTTTGTATGCCAAATGCGCTAATTTTTAAGTAGTGTCAACAGTTAATGAAAATACTATGTAAGTTAAGTTTTTATTTGCATTCATTTGATCTGATATAATAACGATTATCTATAAAATAGAAACAAGAAACTTAAAAGGTTTCATTTTATACTATCTGTATCTTAAAACTTGATTTTTGATACAAACATTCTTGTTCAGCTTGTAATTACGTAAATAAATATAATTATTCAACGAAATCTATACATATTATTGTAAGCGATAAATATTAGGGTCAATGTAATATTTTATGTATCATTGCAACAAATCTATGTCAGTTCAAATTGTAAATAAACGTATGCTTTACATTTTCATATAGATGTGGAAGAAATAGTAGGCTAAGTAAACATAATAAACATACCAGCACATTGTACCTTGAGAAGTTAAAGTGTAAGAGAAATAAAGTATACGCAGTTAAAAAAGACAATAAAAACTTTCAAATGTACATAAAATGCAAATTTTTGTATATTATTTTATAAACCTTTTATAGTGTAGTATAAATTACAAAGTTAGGAACTCAAACCAGATTTATTGTTTTGACATTTATTTTTATTAAAAAAAAGAAACAGTACGAATTGACCTTTTCTACTGGGTACAATAGTTAATAGTAGTATTACCATTCATGTATTTGTAATCATTACAGAAATTATTAAAATACAAAATTCGAAAACATTCGATGCATTAAGTTATTAGGTAAACAACATAATAAAAAGTAATGTATTTTGTGGGATGGGTTCGGTGATATAAAAAGCAAACACGTAAATTTATATTTTTGAAAAAAGTCCATTATATATAACACAATAGGACGTATGTACAATGTTATCTTAACAATCTACGCAATATTAGTCAGTCATGCTTTTACCTGTGTCCTAAAGTCTACTATAACTATTCATCTGTGTTACATAATATACATGTGTTACTAAATAATAACGAGTCATTTACTTCATAATTCTGAGATCTTCTTACAATGCAAAAAATATGAGCCCATCTATTACATATTTTACATGTTTTATAATTTGTATTACAGTCGGTTCCTTTTTTTTCATACAGTACAAATAGATTTCTTTTATAGGATCTGAGCTTCGCAAAAGCACCATGGCGATATTCATGAGGATCAAAGTCGGGATTTAGTAAGGTTTCTCTTTTAGCTAAACAATTCATATAAAACATAATAAACACACCGCAACTTGTCCCATCACTCTGTAATGAATGACCACTTGACATAACTTGGCGCCAGTTAATCTTACATAAAGTGTTTTTTACGCTTGAATTGCATTGGTTTAAGTATGAAAAGAAAGCATTAATCGCACGGTTTCGTTCCGTTGAATCATTATCTCCTAAGGGATTTAAATGCATCATTGTTTTTTCTTCTACATTGAGAACCAACAAATACCAATGACTTTCATAGCAATAAGGTAATAATACTATTCCTGTAAATGAAAACTCAATATTATACATTATCCATTTTTTGGTTGCACACAGGTACAAGAGTATCCAAGTATATAATTAGTTTGTTCAGTTGGAATAAACGAAACATTTTCCCAATTGCGCATGCAATTAACGAGCATAAAACTATCTATGATTGATCCTGCAATCTGACTACCTGGTCGTAGTGATCTGAATTCTTCTCCCCAAACAATGTGACAACCTTTATAAATTCTTATACCGAAACATTGTTCGGGAACTTTGAAGCAATTATAAATGGCAACTGTAAAATCACCCTTTACAATTTTTTTATTCTGTTGAATTAAATTAACAATGTATACTGATTCCATATTTTCTTTATTATTAACACTCATATCGTTTGGTTTATTATTTCTTGAATGGTGATCATTTTTCATGAGGTGATTGTTGCCTTGATCAACTTTTTCGGATAATATTCTGCTTGCTCCAAATTTAAAATCAGGCTGCATCGATTCTGTAACATCATTATTCACAAACGTACTTTTTTTTTAAGTAAAATTATCTTCTTTCTTACAGGTTTCTACTAATGGTTTTTCTGTCTCTTGATCTACATTATCGGAAAGAGTTTGCTGTTTTAATGATTTAATGCCCGATCGTCCTAACTTGGTAGCACCGTTGATTTCTTCCAGAAACTTCAATAAGAATCGATTGCACGTTATAGGACATTCTAAACCCCAATCGCGTCGAAGAATGCGATAGAAACATTCTGAGCGGGCTGATGTCCATTTCTCATTTGACGATGAATAATATTTATTCATTACATTCGTCCAAGCAGGAAATTGTGAGAATAGCGTGATCAGATTTGATGAAATTTTCGGTAGATAATAACCATTAGGTTCCTTCAACGTACCGTTCTCTAGAGAACATTTTGGTAAAGAGTTATTATAAATATTTTGTACATAGCTACAAACTTCTGTAATTGATTCAGAATTATCTAATTCGTTATTAAGATAATCATAATTTCTTTCAAGATTATCTGCTTCATCAGAACTGTTATCTGAATTATAAAGAGCTTCATAATCGAATGTAGCTATTTTGTGAGTCAATCAAGATTTACGTTTGTAACACTCGGTTTCAGCATCAGCGTGTTCACTTTCACAAAGTATAAAAATAGACTCCATGACTTCTTTTAATAGATCCATATTGTCTACTTCTAATGTATATGCAATACACCGAATGTAAAAGTCTTTTTTTGTCCAATGATCCCCGTCGAAGCATTTCCACTTAGTTACAGCTTTAATCAAATGTGATCGATCTCTTTTTATCAAACAAGGTGGCACTTTATCACTTTTTCCATTTAATAGGTCCACGCAAAGCCTGAGATATTCATCGAAGTAACATCCGTTGAAAGCCAAAGCTACTGAAATTAAAAGAGCACTTGAGCAATCCACTACTGCTATTTTAGGGAGTGGAGCTCCACTTCGTAACCAAAAAGAGAGCCAAGAGAATATAGAATTGGCATCATGAGTACTGGATAGAGACTGACAAATAGAATAGATTTTGTCTGATACATGTGTAACAATATTGTACAAAAAGTTATCAGAACTAGTGTGGACATTGTACAATTTAACGTTTCTGACAAAACAACCAGAAGCATCTATTGAAATATGGGTATTGTTTTTTCTGGCTTCCTTCCATAGTGCCAATTGATTATCTGTCCAGAAGTACACGTAAAATGGTATTGTCGATA
Source organism: Muscidifurax raptorellus (assembly GCA_020010945.3). Taxonomy (NCBI): domain Eukaryota; kingdom Metazoa; phylum Arthropoda; class Insecta; order Hymenoptera; family Pteromalidae; genus Muscidifurax; species Muscidifurax raptorellus. Next base: position 2,396,688 of record JAHUUD020000012.1, read on the forward strand.
ACTCACGTATACTAGGAATATCGTCCATCATAGACATGAGAGATGTGATTGGATCACCAGGATATTTTTTTATACCTATCAGTTTATCCTTACCATCTTGACAAATTTTAGTTAACACTGGCGTATTAGGTATTAATGGACAATGCCCACCCGAATCATTCAACAGATTATCTGCTTTGCGCTGCTTATACTGTCCTGGTTTCATAACTAATAATTTTTGCTCAGCCTTTATCCTAGCCCTTCTTGCAACAGGTCTTGATGCTTCGTGGGGTATGTTATATGTGTCGAAACATTTTACAGTTATTGTAATGCCATTCGAATCAGCAGTTTCACATTCTCCGCTAATTTTTTTCAGACATTTTTTGTCACTAAATACGGATATCCAGCTCTTTTATAAATCTTTTGTTTCTTGAATGAGAATGCACACGGCAACTGGGTTTCATCCCAAATCTTGTCGCTAATAATAAGCCATGGATCATTCAATCTTTCACAGATTCTATCCTTTTCTTCTATTTTGATTGGTTTTATCTCGTTCCATTCATGTCCATCAATAGTCACTTTAAAAGTAATTGGTTTTAATGAACCACACAATTTGTACTTTGTATGGGTTTTTACTGTTTCTTCCATGATGATAGAGATCTACACAAGAAAGAGCAAAAATTATAACATTAAATTTGTAGTAATAAAACAGTATTAAATATATAAGTTAAATTATAAATGAACTCACTGTGCACTACGTCAAGTTTATTGATTCAAGAACCCAAACAGGAAGATTTGACTAAACTAAGTCCTATTTCTCTCGCCATCCATGTGCATACCTTTGATTGATACATTTTTCTGGTGGCCGATAGAATTCTGGAATTCTTGCTGTAAAAAATAGTAGTAAAAATAGATATGTGATACATTGATTATTTTAGTGTTCACTACAATCCTAGCTTAGAGATTACCATTTCTATCATCATAATTTTTGGGAACAGTTGAGAAAAATCTAATGTGATGTATTATATGAAGAATCAGTAACGTTGTTTCAGTTTTGTAGTCAATTTCTAATGTTAGACAAGCTTTTCTAAAGTTAGCAATTCTGCGTACATGATGTGATCAAACTGATCCTTAGAGACTCTATCCCTAGAAAAAAATGTCATGAATATATATTTATTATCATTAAATGTAATTAATATAATTTTTGTGCACACATTCATATACCAACATGAGAAAATAACTCAAAATGTAGGATATGTAATCGATTGGTTGTTTCGCTGTACACTACAGCTTGGAAACAGATGAGTGTCCACTACGCCAGCTTAGATCGATTAGAAAAAATCTAATGTTGTCTTTTTTGGAAAAACTAATTCGACGAGCATAATTTCACTTATATGATCCTTTGAGACTCCATTCCTGCAAAATACAATGTTATGTATAATTATGTTTCATACATTTCCAAATACAAAATAACATTTACAAAGTATTTAAATTTTGTAAAAGATTTTTTTCAGAATCATCAAACACTGATAGATCGCACTAAATTCCTTAGTTTCAATAATTCTTTCTATTTGTGTGAGAAACACAATAAAAAAGAAAGAAGTACCTCATTTATTGATTCATAATTTTTGAGGAACTGCAAGAAAAAACCCCAAAAGCTTTGCAACACTTATATGATAAATTTCTGAGTTGATACCCATGCCACACTCTTCAATGTCCTTTTGGATGAAATGGCATTATTATTAAATAAAAACATAAATTATCTTCGACGTCTAAACGAAGTTAACCTATCTGAGATCTAATGAAAACAATGAGGTGTCAGAAAAAGAAAAACAAAAAACTAACAATTTGACACTAGAGACTGCTTTACCAACGCAGCTCTGCAGGTAAATAAGAGAGGTTCTGCAATTTGAATCTCTTGAAGAAAAATCCCAATAAGTTTTATAAACCATGTATTAAGCGATTTTAAATATTTTTAAAAAACATTAAACTATTTCATCTACCTGTGACTGATTAATGGTTTCCATGTGGTAACAAGAGTATTATATGCAATCGATAGCCAAGTTCCGTATGAAAAATATCTGATGTTTGGAAAAGTCTAATCTGATGTCTCTTCTTAAATAACCAAGGGTGTTTTTTTTTCTTGTAGTTCTGCAACTTCTAATTATTTTAACCAATGCGACCCTCCGAGACTCCATACCTACCTCCATACCTTTGCTGATTCCGCTCCTAATGCACGCGGAGGGAAGCCCGGAAGCTATACTCCGAAATGAAATTTCGAGGTTATAAACTACGTTCTGGCTCTTTGATTACGTCACGCACGCACGTCTGCTATATCTATATGTTACTCGTACAGCAAGGTGAATCATTATTAGCTTATTAAAAAATACTTATTAAAAAATAAACTCGGGTGCGCACGCGCACGTTCTGCGCAAACGATATATACTTGTTAGATTATTTATTAACTTAATATTATTAAAAAATACATCAGTTGAAAAATGGGTGCAACGCGCAGCGCCCATATGCGATACACTGACTCGGGCGCTGCTAACCTCGTGAATAAAGATATTATTATTTATTCGCGAATATAATAAAATTATTATAAAATTCTTTCGGGTGCTATAGTCGCAAACAATATATGCTAATTAGATTATTTATCACGTTTGTTTTAATATTTAAATAAGCCATTTAAAAAATGGGTGCTGGATGAGCAGCACCCATTTGGTTTTATTATTTATCTTAAAAATAGGGCTCGGGCAAAAAAATCTTGTACATCATTTTATTTATAATTTTTAATGCGCAAACGATTAAGGTTGGTCATAATTAATAATTTTATGCATGGGTGCTAACTTCTTAGACCTCTTCCTCCATGGCTGAAGCTAAAGGTCGGGGGGCCGACTGTTTAGTTCGGCCCCCCCTAAGGTAGATGGCGCGCTCAACGGAGCTGAAATGAGTCGCGCGGGAATTAACGTATTTCGAATGTAAAATATACTTACAGGTGAATATTCCACGTAGAAAAGTATTGTAAAAAATTATTATATATATATACTAAATACCCTAAACTTTTAAAGCGAAATACCCCATGTATTTGAGTTTAATAAACAAATAGCTTTTAGTTCTTATAAAATAATATGCGTTTATAACAAACTTTGGTTGTTAAAACAAAATACCCCACCAATGCCACTTTTAATAAATAAATTGGTTAAACCAAAATCCGAACAGTCTTAATTAAAAAACTGCTCTATCCTGTAACGGGGTGGTTTTATACCGATGCGACGGCTCCAACGCTGCGCCGGAGGCTCGACTCCGGCGAGAAGATTCTCTTCTTCCCGTTCAACGGAGAGATACTCTCCTTGATGCGACGGCGATAGCCTGCGCCGTCGCTTGTGCAGCCTACCGCTGCCGTGTCGCTGCGACACGCTGCTCGGCTAGTCAGTTATTCTGCAAATCGCGAAACACGCGATTTACCCGCGGAGGCTGTCGGGGTACTCGGGAATATGAGGACGTTAGGAGCAAACGAAATATCAACACTTAGATACAAGCGAATGTTTGTTTATTCAGGTTCGAATTACACGAGCTAACAACCGTTATATACGTTGTGTACGCGCGACGCGAGAAGGCAGATTACGCACGCCGATAATAACTCGCTCGCGGCGAGTTCGATCGCAATTATAATTGAAGCGCGACAAAAGATGATTGTACTTACAATCTCGCAAAGCGCCGCTCCTGCGTGGTGCGGCGCGCGCAAAATGGCAGGAGCGTCCTCCCTCAGGTACACTGAGTGATCGGCGAGTCGGTGGCGTACCGACTGGTTCGTTGGTACCCGCTGGATGACTCCGCTCGCTCATCCGCCCTCGCTCGCTGCTCCACGGATACACACACGCACGGTGGAGGTACTGTAGGTCGCGTTCGCGCGGTATCAAAAGGTCCTTGAACCCAAGCACGTGTTGCTACTCTCGTGGCCGGAAGCTATCTCCCGATCTTGCCGATCGCGCTCGGACGCGAGGTGTCCGAGCGCCGCGCGCAGTGCCTGCGCGCCGAATCGCGGCGACCATGCGCCTGACATGCGCGCGCGATCCAAATCGCTGGATCGCTTACAATCCATATAACTAAATAAAAAATTTTCTGCAATTGAAATTTAAGATCTGTTAAAGCAAAATATTCATTGTTATATTTTATTATATGAAGTGAATATTTTATTATTGTTAAAGGTAAGTATATATATATATATTGCATGTTTTAAGTTTCACTTTCTAATATGAATTTAAGTCATATTATGAAAATATGGAAACTATTCTGTTGTCTATAATGCAATTTACTCAATTGTAAATTAAGATACGTCATACATTTAAAGTTGTAGTCTTAGTAGATTAATATTAATTGAATATACGTTTTTAAATATTAAAAAACGCGGTTTTCCGCGTGCATGTATATGCGCGCGCTCAAAGCAGAAGACGCGAAGAGTACCGGTCTTCGCCTGTCACTTTTTTCATTAAGCACATGGAAAACCATTTGCATATACTGTAACTTAGTAACTGATTGTATTGAGTATTTAATTACTTATTGTATTGAGTGTTTTATTACTTTATTAAAAGCATTAGCTGGTGTTGGTTAATATTAGTGTGAATATTAGTAGGATTGCTGGCAAAAAAAACAATTTCTGTAGCTAATAATCTACGCTTGTTGGACAATTCTTTTGTGCATGCAGAGAACTGTATGTGTTTCAAATGTTAGTTTGTAACAATCAATATTAGATAGTAGCTCTTATAAACTGTTTGTTGATGCTACTGCGTTTTCAATATGTCGAAAGACGTCTGTGCCTACAAAAATTGTAGGAACACAAAAGCCAAAAATGGGGACTTGACTTTCCATAGATTTCCTTCGCATAATATTGACGTGTAAGTACAAAACGTTTATAATTATACTGATTTTAGATTGTACAATAAAAGTCGTTTTTTTAAAGAGCGAATCACCAGCATACAAGCTTGTTTACATACTCTTACCAGTTTGATTTTACGTTATTGCCTGTTTTGGTACAATTTTCGAGCATGCAAATGGGTAACATAAATGCAGCTTTGTCACAGTATAAAGGAGAGTGGGGCACTTTCTTTTCTTCTTCATTTTATTTTGTAAATTAATTGATATACCAAACTCTCTTTTTTATGATTAAATAAGTGATAAGTACAATGAAATTTCGAACCATGTTTTTTATATTCCATAACCGAATTTATTTCTATATTTCTAAAACGATTTATGTACATTGTTAAAAATGCATTCCGTATTTTACGCGAAATATGTATATAAGAAATATGGTTTTAAATAGACGTAAAATTAACGTGGAATATGAAATATCACTTTTATGTTTAGATGAAAAGGAATTGTACTTATTTATTTAATGAAACAATGTTGTAAACAATTGTTTTGTAATTCAACAATTTAATAAATTTTTTATATTATTTGCATTAATACGTCATTAACATAAATAAATATTTTATTAAATAAATAAGCTTCTGATATAAAAATGAAAAATTATCGTTATAGCTATATTTTTTTCGAAATTTCAATGTAAATATAGTTTAATAATGAGTGTTTAATAAAATAAGATTTACATAAAATATGTATTTATATAGCGAACAAGAATGGTTTCGGCGCTCTGGAAACGATGATTTCATTAATAAACATCGGAGTCTGGTGGAATGTAAGCGTCTATGTAGTGATCATTTCTTACCAACAGATTTTTTAATGCATGGTACTAATAGACTAGTAGTTAAAAAAGGTAGCCATCCTATTGACATCCGTGATAATATTGCAAACGAATCTAGTACATCTCATATTGTCAACAATAGTTTAGCACATAATAATGATCGTTTGAATATTAGCACAGATGACAATGAACGTTGTAGTAGTAGTAACTGTTTCCCCCTTAGTGTTAGTGTAGAACACGTTGAGGATAGTTGTACACAAAGTAGTTTAGTTAATCAAATTCATTCTGATGCGACGCCTGCTTTACATACATCTGTACCTACAGTCAAAACGGCTAGAAGAAAAAGAAAATCGAGACCAATAAAAGTAAAATCAAATGTCGATAGATTAACACAACGTAACATTGCGCTATTAAAAAAAATAAATTGCTACTACATAAAAATAAAATTCTAAATCAAAAAGTAAAGAGAATATCGTTAAAAAAAGATAAACCCTTGACAAAAATTGATATTCTCAAAGCTGCTAGTCAGTATTTAAATGAAAATGCAATGGTTTTTTTACAGATGCAACTTTTTCTCGATAAAAAAAAGAAGTGGGATGAAGATGAAAAATATTTTTCTTTGGGGTTGTATTATAAGTCACCTAAAGCTTTCAAATATTTAAGACTAGAAAAATAATTCGCTTTGCCTTGTATGACATTAATGAAAGAGTGGGTTAACGAATTAACTTTACGGACAGGAATTAACGCAAATTTATTAAAATTAATTAAAATAAAAGCAGCTTCAATGGATGATTTAGAAAAGGAATGCGTATTAATGTGGGACGAGATGTCAATTAGACCTTTTTTGCAATATAATGAAAGAGATGATTATATCGAAGGATTTTCTGATTTGGGAGAATACGGTCGCGCCCCAACATTTGCTAATATAGCTTTAGTCGCGATGTTGTCAGGGTTATCGTATAACTGGAAACAAGTAGTTTATTTTGTGTTCTCAACCGGACCTGTGCCAGGAATGACTTTAAAATCTATCATTACCGATGTAATTGATAACGTTGAGGAAACAGGGCTTAAAATAAGAATGATGGTTTGCGATCAAGGCACTTCAAATCAGAAAGCAGTAGCACAATTGGGAATCACACATGATCAACCATTTATTGAACGTCATGGTCGTCAAATCTTCTTTAACTTTGATACACCACATCTTTTTAAATGCTATAGAAATAATCTACTTAACAATGATTTTGATCACGATGACGAAACTATTACTTGGGAAGCAATTCAGGAATTAAGAGAATTTGAACAGTATAAATCAAGTAGGGCCGCCCCAAAACTAACTAGTCAACATTTAGATCCGAATAATTTTCAAAAAATGAACGTTAAATTAACTGTACAAGTTTTAAGCGGATCGGTTGCGCGTGCGATGATGGCAGGCTGGGATACTCACGATTTAAAACATCCCGCGTGCGTGTCAACGGCTAACTTTCTTTTTGGAATGAATAATATTTTTGATTGTATAAATGCAAGACATCCCAATGATTCAACTCCGTTAAGACGTGGTTTATCTAAAAATTATCCGCAGGTCGAACAAACTTTATGCGACTCAATAGAATGGCTTGAAAAGCTTAAAATGTTTAATGGTAAAACGTTTAAATATCCGGACTGCTTTACAAACTTAGTTTTGACTATTAAATGTATTCTAATGTTTTGGGATGTTTTGAAAAATGAAGGTCGATCGTATTTTTTAACTGGCAAAGTCAATCAAGATCCGATTGAGAATTTCTTTTCATTAATGAGGGCGTTATCGAGCTTTAATATTAATCCAACTGCTATTCAATTTAGGAAAAACTTTCAACACGGAACTGTAACAACATTGCTATTTCCTTCTGTCGGAAGTAATTGTAAACCGGACGAATGTATAAATTTATTATCTACTTATTCCGGCGTTAAACCCGATAAAAATGAAACGTTAAAAAAGCAGGAGGAAATGCAAAACCAAATTCGTTTGAGCGTACAATCATGGGCACTAAATGAATTTTTTGAAGATGACGAAGCTGCAGAGCAGATGAATATTGAAGCAGGTAACACAGATGATGATTTTGATGAAACTGATGCAGTTGTAACACTAGATAAGTGTGCAATGAAATATGTTGCAGGTTACTTAGTTTATAAATGTTTAAATAAATTTGGCTGCGAACATTGCAAAGAAACTTTGACTAGAGAAAATCAAAATTTAGAGTACAAAAGTGATTCGTTGATTTTTTGGAAAGCTTATCGAGTTTCCGATCTTGAACTTGGCAATTTAAAAGTTCCATCAGAACAATTTTATTTAATTATTTTAAAAGCTTATCAAGTTTTTGAGAAAGAATTTTATTTACATTACACAGAAAACAATATTGCGATGAAATTAATTGAATGTATTGAAAAAGTTATTATGACTAAGTTTACAGATTTTTGGCTTGAAAATGAATGTGTACAACATAGAAAATATATCATCAAGCAATTAGTTAGAGTTCACATTTTTTGAAATGGTTATCTGTAGATTATCGTGATTCTACTAATAAAAAGCGCAATGTCCCTATAGATCCATTAACGAACAAACCTTGTGCCAAGTTACAAAAATTGATGAGGTAAATTCTTTTTTATGCAATATGTTCCGACAGTATTATAGTTTAAAGTCCTGCGATGTATTTCAATATAAAATTGTTTTTCAATTATTTTTTACTTTGAGTCAGTAGTATATTAACTTGTATATGTATAATGTACATTGTGTAAATAATTACTTTTGGTGATGGGACTTTTTAAAAAATAATTGTAGTTTTTATTGTAAATATTTTTTGACATTTAATCTGTAATATTTGTTTGTATGTAATTTTAAACGCAATTACTTCTGGTGAAGGGCCTTTTTCTTGATCCCCTATAGGTTTTGTTCCAGAGCAGATGCAGATACCTACCTAGAATGAGGTCATGGTATTCATCGAACGCCGATGTAGCCACAGGGAAGGCCTCTCTCATTCTTTGTTGACTATAAGTCTGATAACAATAAAGTTTATCAGGCATATGTCATCATATCAGGATGATCGGCGGACGATGTTACGCACGCAATAAGGCGCATAGTTAGTTTAGGTCTTTTTCAGATGCAGTATGCAGACCAAGGCAGCGAGTGACCAGTCTATCATCGCATGTAAATAGTTGTAACTAACTGTCTATATGCATACTTTACTAATTTGTACATACTCCTTTTCTTCATCCTCTCCCGATGGAAGAAAACCTGCCACCTTTCCGTTGGTTTCCATTGAGTAGTGTCAATAAATTGTCAATACATAACATCATACAAGTTTTTAATATATTATTAAATATTTGTATTTCAATACTAAAAAAAATTAATCATAAGTTACACTCTATGTATTTACGACAATATTATTAACATTTTTCCGAAGGGTACTTTGCTTTACACCTGTATATTTCAGTTAAAGTCCTGAATTAGCATTTATAGTTAAACCAATTTGTTTATTAAAAGTGGCATTGGTGGGGTATTTTGTGTTAACAATCGAAGTTTGTTATAAACGCATATTATTTTATAAGAACAAATTTATACATGGGTTATTTAGCTTTAAGTGCTACAGTTTAAGTAAAAGCTATTTGTTTACTAAACTAAAATACGTGGGATATTTCGCTTTAAAAGTTTAGGGTATTTAGTATATATTTATAATAATTTTTTACAATACTTTTCTACGTGGAGTATTCACCTGTAAGTATATTTTACATTCGAAATACGTTAATTCCCGCGCGATTCATTTCAGCTCCGTTGAGCGCGCCGTCTACCTTATGGGGGGCCGAACTAAACAGTCGGCCCCCCGAGCTTTAGCTTCAGCGAAACTCCGGGATCCGGCCTTCTATATGTACACTAGTATTCTATATTCTCTGCCCATGAGTAAGGTTATGGTTTTATTGATTTTTTCCTCACGCATGCGCATATAGCTTCGTTGCAATGACAGTGAATATTGCGTTTGCGCGCACACGGAAAAATCTTTCAAACTGAAATAAATAATAAAAATTTGGTTTAAAAATAGAAATATAAATAAATGAGATCGTAAAGTCTGCGAACAAAATTTATTTGAACATTCTTTTTACAAAATTAGTGTTCAAAACTTAATTTAATAATCATCATCAAGTATTTTGTTATTGTAATTCTAATTTAAACAAAAATATATTATTTTTTACGTAACAATCGTACATATACGTTTACAATATATTTTATTATTTTATTCTCATACTTTTGTGCAATATTTAACTTTATCTAGTCATTTTTTCATACAATATATTCGACTTAGTGTGGTCATTCTTTTCAACAATATATTACGTAGTCTAGTCTAGTCATTATTTTCCAATGTGGTACTGACTAATCGAACTTTTTGCAATAATTTTACGTAATCAAGTCGATTTTTTACACAATAACAATTCTGTAATTATTCTTTTACATATATAGTATACTTTAAGCAGTCTTGTCATTCTTTACAATGTTTAGTGACTTAACTCGTGCTTTACACAACTTTTTACTTACTCTAGTCATTCTTTTAGTAGATTTAGTCATGATTTTGCATCAAATTTTATAAAACTTTATAACGCCTAAATAAAAGAGTATTAAAAATTTTTTTAAAAACGAACATACTTTCACAAACGCAGGGACTAAATTATTAAAATATTACTTATTTTCAGCTGCTTGCTCGTTATTCTTCTGAACAATATTTAACGTAGTATAGTCATTATTTTCCACAATGTGGTACTGACTAATCGCAAACTTTTCGCAATATTTTACTTAATCTAGTCGCTCCTTTACACAATACTGCATCTGTTATAAACAATACTCTAATTATTCTTCTACATAATATATTTTAAGCAGTCTTCATTGTTTTGTTTAAACAATCTTTAGTGATTCTAGTCATGCTTTACACAACTTTTTACTTATTATAGTCATTCATTTAGTAAATCTAGTCATGCTTTTGCATTATGTTAAAACTTTATGACGTCTGAATAAAAAAAAATTAAAATTTTTTTTTAAAAACGAACATACTTTTATTTTTTTATTTGTTATTACTTTTATTATTTAAACGCAGGCACTAAATTATTAAAATATTACTTATTTTCAGCTATTTGCTCGTGATTCTTTTGAACAATATTTAACGTACTCTAGTCATTATTTTCCACCATGCGATACTGACTAATCGAACTTTTCGCAATATTTTACTTAATCTAGTCGCTCTTTTACACAATACTGCATCTGTTACAAACAATACTATGATTACTCTTACAATAATATATTTTAAGCAGTCTTCATTGTTTTGTTTAAACAATCTTTAGTGCTTCTAGTCATGCTTTTGCACAATTGTTTACCTACTCTAGTCATTTTTTTAGTGAATCTAGTCATGCTTTTGCATTAAATTTTATAAAACTTATAACGTTTAAATAAAAAAGTATAAAAAATTTTTAAAACGAACAATCTTATAAACGCAGATACTAAATTATGAGAATATTAGTCTTTTCCGTTTTATCCCGGAGGAACTCTTCTCTTCAGTGTTCTATTGGCTCACATTACTTCTAGTTCAGGCAGTGGATCTGCTGCACGTGATAATATTGAAGTGTAGTCGGCGCAGGAAATAGTTAAAGGTGCACCTAAAAATATGAAATAATTAATTAAATTGAACAATATTAAAATAAAATCAACGAAAAATAAAATAGACGTATAATATGAAAACATACTTGTGTCATTGGCAACATTTCCAATGATAGTAACTGCCTGTCCTCTCAGTGATTCTACTGGCACGGTATAGTTAGAGATATTGACGATAATCTTATGCACGCCATCGGTTATTGAACCACAAGCGTACATAGCATTCTGGAATCGACTGGGAGTAGCCTGAACTGTGTCTTTATAAATCCATCGATTGCTGTAAAAATGTCTAAAATTAGTAATCTATTCATCCACTATCTACTCATATTAATAAAAGATTATTATAGTTTAGTACTTACATATCTTTCCCTCTACATCCCTGATAGTATCGAAGTTGACCTCCCTTGGGGGTACAATTGGTGGTCCATCCATCAGTGTATGATCCCCCAATGAAGTCAGAACTGTGTGGGCTTGAATGATGAGTTCTTGAGGTAGGAAATCTTGAGTCTCGAGCAACTTTGGATACTTCGATAGCTTGCATACACCACCATTAATGTGAATCTTCTATAAAACAAATAAAATATAATTTGATGTATAGTATTAGTATGAATTATAATAATTTATTATAAAAGTTGTAATTCAACAGAAAGAGCGAAGGATACGATACCTTGTTGAGTAATAGTTGAGATTGATGCTTCTCGATTAACTCCTTACCCCATATTAAGCACATAACTTTTTTTGATCCATTACTCAAGCCGAACTTGAGTAACTCAAAGGTTTTTTGCTGCACTGGAGCCTCAACGGAACAAATGTATCCCACTAATTCACTAAAAAAATCATTAAAAAATTCATTAAAAAATAAATATATACGCTAAAATAATATGAGTATAAGTAATTATGTAGAAAAAAATAAAAAATTCGCATTTATAAAATCAAATCTAGGTTCAAAAAACAATTTTCTAATTTAAAAAGAAAGACATTTAACTTACACAATTCTATCCTTATCCTGCAAACCTTCAAAATCTTCATCAAGTGAAAAGGGTATGTCTGCCATTTTGAGGTTAAAACGTCGTCTTATCGTCTCTGCAAAAATCATACAAAATTATCATAACAAATCATAAAATTTAATAATAATGTGTGTACTCAACGACGGATTAACTTTGCGTCATGATAGCCACAAACATGATATAAATAGCAAGTGCGTAGATATCTCAAGCGAGAATTGAATGTCGCGTCCCAAAAAACGAAGCACGTGCACTTATCGAAAAAAACGTTCGAAGCGATTCGACAAATAATAGTAATTACCGATCAATACGTGTATTTTCCGTCCTATAAGTATCCGATAAGCACGTGCATAAAATAAGTATGTCGAGCGCACGTGGCGAGATTTCGCGTACGAAGCATTATATACAAAAAACAAAAATTACAAACGTGGCGAGCAATAGTTTTCGCATATGAACCATTAGATACAAATTAGAATACTTACCTTGTTCGGATTAAAGTGATTAATCTTGATTCTCTCGGATTCCCAAGCACACGGAAGGATGGACTGCTGGTTTTCAGTAGTTGCAGATGCGGAAGCCGCGCGTGCCGGACATGTCACATGTGAAGCACTCTAACTTGTGTGGTGTCTCAGCCGCGGAAGCCGAAACTACACATGCTCTCGATAGAGCGCGCCACGCTACGCATAGCGGACTACGGATATATGGTTCGCGGAACAAAATTTACTGAATCAAAACAAATCACAATTCAAAGTAGCTGAAATTAACAACTAAAAAATTGCATATTGTGTAATATTTATTAATAACTAAATACCCAATTCCTACAGATAATATAAAAATCGAATAATATATTTCAAATTATATTTTATAATCAAAATCCACGGTCCTCAATGCAACGACCAATCAGGTTTCCTTAGCAACCAATCAGAGTCACGTTAAAAAGGCTTCACAACCATTCCATCATTTTTTTAAGAGAAGATATGTTCATAATGTGTTCTTTCCATTTCATGTTACTGTTAAAGATTACACCCAGATATCTGGTGGAGTCGACTCTCTCAATCTGCTTACGGTTTATGCTGATTATCATATTTTTTGGCGTACTGTTGCAGTTGTTACCAAATTCTAGATAGATTGTTTTATCCGTATTAAGTGACAGTTTATTTAAAGCAAGCCAATTTGACATTTTAAAAAGGTAAGAATTCATTTTTTTTCCACATCTGGCCAGTCACTGCCTCGAACAATAACTGCCGTGTCATCAACGTACGATATGATTGATTCGTCAGGAAGTTTATCAAGCATGTCATTGATGTAAATTATGAATAGCAGAGGTGCTAGGATTGTCCCTTGTAGAACTCCAGTACTAACCACTATATAGTTACTTGATTTGTTGTTAACTTTTACCCTTTGTGTTCTGTCAGTAGGTAGCTTGATATAAGTGAATAGCAATTTCCTCTAATTCCCAGATTAAACAATTTGTTTAATAGGATGTGATGGTCTACGGTGTCGAAGGCTTTCGCTAAGTCTAGAAAAGCCACTGCAATCGGTTTGCTATTATCAAGTTGACTGAAAATCTGATTCGTTATCAAGTTTAATGCATCTTTAGTGCTGTAAACCTTTCTGAAGCCATACTATTTATCTGAAATGATTTTATATTTGTTGATGAAATTGAGTATTCTGTTGTGGATTAATTTTTCAAAAATCTTCGCAATATTTGATATCAAAGAGATCGGTCTATAATTATTTAGTTAATATTTCTCTTTAGCTTTGTTTATCGGAATAATTTCCGCCTTTTTTAGTTCATCTGGCCAGATTCCTTTTTCTATACTTAAGTTAATTATGTGTACTAGCGCTTCATTGATATTTTCTGCTAAAGTTTTAATACATGCTGCGTTTATGCCATCTATTCCACCATTCTTGTTTTTTAAACTAAGTATTATTCTTCTAATTTCATTATTTGTTGTTAGGAATAAGAGGATGTTTTTCTCGTTCATTGGGGGCAGTACAATCTTTTCATTTAGAGGTGATGTAATCTTGGAACTTAGTTTTTCACCCACAGTAGTGAAAAATTCATTCATGTGTTCTGCTATTGAGCTGTGATCGGTTATATTTTCATTATTGGCCTTAATGTACTTGATTTCATCTGTTTTGCCATTTAGTTTGTCTAGTCTTTCATTGATTAATATCAATAGTCTTTTCTGATTGCATTGATTACTCTCAATTTGTTTTTTGTCATAGTCCTCTTTGGCTTTATTTATAATTTGGTTAAGTGACTTTACGTAGTTTTGATATACTATTTTTTTAGAGGGGTTATTCGGATCCTTTTTCATACTGTTGTAGAGCTTTTCTTTTGTAGCACATGATGACATTATTGCACTAGTAGTTTTTTATCTTCTGTATTAGAGTGTTTACCGCGCTATTCGGGTTACTTATTTCAAGGATTTCAGACCAGTTCTTTGTACTTGCAGCTTTCTTAAGTTTAAAATGATTTACGTATAAATCTGTGGATTTCATATCGTTTGCCTTGTAAGTATTTGTTTGTTAAAATTGTTTTCTACTTTACCAAAAAATCTTTGGTAGGTAGGTTGGAAAGGATAATCAGTTGCTTTGATGAATTTCTTTTTTTTACTTTGTAGAATTGCACATAGTTGGCTGTCAATTGCAGAGTGACTCGTATCACAATTAGTCTTGTAGTGTTTGTTATGATAGTCACAGTTCAGACATTGCACTCGGCCACTTGTGCTAATAGTTTGTGTTAATTCTTCAATCTCTTGTAGCATTTTTTGTTTAATTTCTTCTCTATCGACACTTTTTAATTGTGCGATAAACTCAGCTGTTTCCTTTGAAAGCGCTCCATATGGTAACTTGGCTGTCAAAGCGAGGTTAGGATGATCTTGGCATATAACAAATGAGTTGTTGAGGAATTTAACTAGCACTCCAGCATTGTATTTTGCTACGAATTCACTAGTATGATAAAATTCACCACACACTATACACACTAAAGCTCCAACTTTAGAGCTGGGATGACATTTGTAGTATTTTTCTAGAGGAGCATCTGGAGGCCTGCCTGCCCCCGACGCCATCTTGGACGACGATTATGATTGATAAATATTGTAATAATAATATAAATAAATATTGTAATCGATATTGTAATTGATAAATTATTGAAAAATATTCAAGCTCCATATCAGTTAGCACGTTTAACTAAACCTATACGCGAGAGAAAGGACTGGGAAGTTAAAAAATGGGAAAACTTCATTTTACATTATAGTGCTCCTATTTTTAGATATTAGTTAGATGAAAATTGGTTTCAATATTGGACATAATTAGCTGATAGTTGGCATATTTTATTACAAGATAAAATCACAAATGACGAACTTGATAATGCTGATAGAATGTTACATGAATTCAATGTCATAACTCAAGAAAATGTCTTAGGGTCAGTGTGTTTACTTATTAGCGAAATACTAATAGCAACTTCAGTTTTTGAATATATAACAATGTCACGTTTAGCAGGAGGTAAACTATCTTTTCCTACAAATACCATCTCAACTTTATTACAAGAAGTTATATTATATATATTTTTACCTAATTTATCGTTTTATTTAATGGACAAGGTCACTGCTTTTGGTATGAGTTATGTGACAACTTTCTCGTGGGCATATTCGGAATAATCATATCGAATATGACTTCGAGAAAATTCCACACACAAAAGCATTAGCGAAGCTCAAGATCAACGCCACAATAGTATCAGGTAGCCAAAAATCTCGGTAAGCTCAACAACTTTCCTACCGATGGCAAGAACTGCACGTGTGAAGCAACGCCGCAGTTCCCGTGCTCGCACAGATGCTGGGTCCCTTTAGACCTAATGAGTGCAACGAGCACCGACTCTATGACGTAGCAGAGGAGGATTTTTATGTGTTGCTTAGACAGGAATTGCTTCAAATTTATTACGCAATGGAAAAATAGAGCACACAACATTTAAATTATCCCTTAATATAGCAGCAAGTAATACATGTGATATAAAATTTAATTCAAAGGATAAATAAATGTTAAAAGAGGTACGAATTGTAATATGAAATTAAATGTTTATGACACCAAAATTTGCTTACGAAACCGACGACCGTCTTCGGCAAGATTTATGTGATGTAAAAATATTAGTTTATGTATTATTATTATTATTATTATTGTTGGTCTGGGTGGACCATTGGGTCCTGATGCCTAGGCTTACGCCCTTTGCATCCCCGGTAGTTAACTAGTGGTTGAACCAGACTAGTTTTGTCGTTTGAGGATCAGCATATCAGGTGGTATAATACCATTTCTGTATTACTTATTCCTCAGGGTAAGAGGTGTCAGGTGGTATGCCCCATTCCTGTGTATCTTGTTCCGTTAGTGACTTGTACAGGTGTATCACCGTCCTAACGGTCAGTGCCTGGATCGCTATTGGTTCGCACGTCGTTGTCCCCAACGCCCTATGTCTCTTTTCGGCTAAGGCTAAGCAGTGGCATAATACATGTATACTGCTTTCCTCGTTTTGGTTACACCACCTGCATACTGGTGAGTTCTCTCGACCTATAGTGTGCTGATGGTATCCCAGCGTCCCGTGTCCGGTAATTAGCTGAGTGAAGATCTTTGCCTCTGCTCTGGTCAGATCTCGCATCTCTGACGCCCAGTCCTCTCTGATGCGTGATCCTATCAGTGCTTTGGCTTGTCTACACCCGTTGCTTTCGCACCATTCTTTTAGGTGTCGCTCTCTCAGCCAGTCGTGCACCGCCTCTTTGACGGTGCACGCCTGAATGCCAAGGGCGGGTTCCGGTCCAAGTAAGTCTTGTCCCGCTGCTATTCCAGCTAGTTCGTCCGCAATCTCGTTTCCCCTGATTCCATGGTGTCCGGGAACCCAGTAGAGGGTGAGTCTGCGTACTTTCCCACCGAGTCTGTTTAAAGCCGTTATGCAGTCCCACACCAGTCTGGAGGAGGTGCTAGAGCCACCTAGCGCTGCTAGGGCGGCTCTGCTGTCCGTACAGATATTGATGCAGTCCTGCCTTTTTTCCTCGAGCGCGAGTTGTGCACAGAGTAGGATGGCTGTTACTTCCGCCTGGAAGACGGTGGCGTGCCTTCCGAGCGGTGTTATAAGCCTTTTTCCGGGCCTTCTCCGGAAGACTCCAGCTCCCGCCCTGCCTTTCTTTCTGGCTCCATCTGTGTACCAGGTTTCACCTGCGGATGGACCAGGGTCGTGTTCGCTCCAGCCTTCCCTTGATGGGATTTGGATGTGATATCCTTTCTCAAAGTTGAATCTACGTACTGTCTTGTCCAGTCTCATTGACAATACAGCATAGTCTTTTCCTTTGATCTGTTCTTTTGTGTGTCCTCCTTTTTCTCTCCACAGTCCATGATTTTTCAGACGGTGTGCTGCTATAAAGGCTGCCGCCTGGATTGTTCTGTGGAAGGGCTCAACACCAGTGATGGCTCCAAGGGCTGCCGTTGGGGTGGTTCTCATAGCCCCTGTTGCAGCCCTTAGGATCCACCCCCTGAGCGTTTCGAGTTTCTTTTGTACTGTCTTCAGATCTGTCCTTTTCCACCACACTGTAGCCGCGTAGGTCAGTCTTGGTTTCAGGATACAATTGTATATCCATAGGACTGTTTTGTAGCTCAAGCCCCAGCTCTGCCCAATGGCTCTTCTACACATCCAGAAGGCTGATGTGAATTTCTTGTACTGTTGGTCTATTTGAGGCTTCCAGTACAGTTTTTTGTCTAAAATTACGCCTAGGTATTTTGCTTGCTCCTTAATTTGTATTTCCTGTCCTCGCATCATTAGCGTTCGTGCCGGTCCTATCTTGTACTTTCTGGTGAAGACGACAACCTCCGTTTTCCGGGGATTGATAGATAGGCCTTTATCCTCGCACCATTTGCTTAGGTGCCTCATTGTCGACTCGGTGATATCCAGTAGGGTGTTCAGATGTTTGCCTCTGGTGATTATAAGTATATCGTCTGCGTAGCCGACCGCTGATACTCCCAGGTTGGTCAGCATCCTTAGTGCTCCATCTATCACCATGCCCCACAGAGTTGGGGAAAGAACCCCTCCTTGTGGGCATCCGTTGCCGACGGAGCCTTTGACGGTGGTGTTACCTCTTGTGACTGTCAGTTTCCGGTTGCTTAGTATGTTCGTGATCCACTTAATTAGCGAATCAGGTATTCCCTTATCCTTGGTTGCTTTGCAGATACTATCTGTGGTCGTGTTGTTAAAAGCCCCTTCCGCATCGAGAAAGGCTCCCACGGCGTATCCTCCGCTTTCGATCTGTTCTTCGATGAGCGAGACAGCTACGTGCAGGGCTGATTCTGTTGATCTTCCTTCTCTATATGCATGTTGTTCGTTGCACAATGGGTTGTTCTTCAAGATATGGTCTTTTATATACCTATCCACCAGCCGCTCAAGCGTTTTGAGCATGAATGACGTCAGACAGATAGGTCTGAAATCCTTAGCGGTGTTATAGCTTCCTTTGCCGGCTTTCGGGATGAAAACCACCTTAGCAGTCCTCCAGCATTTTGGCGTGTATCCGGCTGCAATGCTGGCCCGTGTAAGTCGTACCAAAGGTCCGATGATTATCTCAACTCCTTCTTTGAGCAGAATCGGGAGGATTCCATCCTCTCCCGGTGACTTGTAGGAATCAAAGGAGCTGATGGCCCACCTCAGTTTTGCCGGCGAGACAATCAGATTAGCGAGTTCCCTGCAGCCACTGATGTGACGCGAACCCTCGCCACCGGTTTCCACCTGGTCCTCCGCCGTCTCGCATGTATCCCCCGCTATCGTGAAGCCGGGGAAGTTCGACTCCATGAGGTGCGCCAGCGTCTCCTCGTCCGATTCCGTATACTTGCCTGTTGGGAGTTTGACCGCTCCCAGCCAGGCTTCGGGATTGCGGGCTAGGATCTTGTTAAGCCTAGCCGCCTCTTTACCAGATTCCACGTTACTGCAGTACTCTCTCCAGCTTTCAGTCTGGGCTTTCCTTACTGCGTGGCGATATTCCTTCTGTTTACTTCTCCAGGTTATCCATTGCTGGTTATCGTTGCTCCTAACTGCTTTCTTGAGTAGAGCTTTGGTCTCTTTCTTCAACTTTTCCAACCGGTTATTCCACCAGGGTACCTCATATTTGCCTCTGCCTCTCACCAGTTTGCAGTTGGCTTCATATGCTTCTATGATGGCTCTCTGCAGCGATTCCGCCGCGGTGTTGAGCTCTCCTATCGTGTGGATCTCCTTTGGGAACCCTCTTTTTAGTTTCCTTTCCAGATCTTTCCTATATTCTTCCCAGTTCGTGCGTCTGGGATTCCTGATCCACGTTTCCTGTTGTCGCGTTTCTCCTGTAATCATAAAACAGATTTGTGCATGGTCGGAGAGTGAGGGTTCGTCCGACACTCTCCAGTCCCTAATATATCTCACTAGCTGCCTTGAGCAGAGTGTGATGTCAATTACCTCTCTCCTCCTTACGTTCATGAAGGTTGGTTCGTTACCTCTGTTGATGATCTCCAGGTTAGTGGTGGTCAAGTACTCGAGTAGGGTCGTCCCCCGGTCGTTAGTGTTTGTGCTTCCCCACACCAGATGATGTGCGTTAGCGTCACATCCGACAACCAGGGGGAGTCCCCTTTCCTCACAGTATTCCACCAGCCTGGATACTTCCTCTGTTGGTGATTCCTTTTCAAATGGGAGATATGCCGAGGCGATAATCACCCGCTGCCTGCCCACTCCTCTTGCTACCTCTATGGCTAGAACAGCAAGGTCAGCTGTGCATAGGTCCAGTAGTGGTGTTGTCTCCAGACCCTTCGTCACGATGCACGCCCTTGTTCTTTCGTTGCCTGGGCCCCTGATGACCTTGCCTGCCCCTCCTAGCCCTCTTATCGTTCCTCTGTAACACCAAGGCTCTTGTATTAGTGCTATGGCTGTGTGCACCGCTGCCAAACGCCTGGTTAATACCGCCGAGGCGTCCTTGCTGCGGTGCAAGTTGATCTGCGTTACTGGGATGTCTGTCGAAGCCATGATTGACAGCAACAGCTCCCCCAACGCTTGGTTTTCCTTACTACGACTCGGTCAGGGAGTATTTAAAACTCACCTTCCCAATGTCGTAGTAGGCTTTGTTGTCCATCCCCGAAAGGGTTCTAATACCACTTTCGGGGATGCCCAGTACCAATAAGGTGCCTTCGGCCTCTTCGCTCGATTTCTTTTCGGCGTTGAGGATCCTCCACGCCCCTGTTTTTAGGGTGGGGTTGTACCTCTGCAGCCTCGCCAGCACCGTTACTGCCTCCTCTGGTTTCCCAGGGACCCAGACCACGGTCCTGACTACCTTCTGCAGGAGCTCAACCCCTCCCACCTTAATTTTGGCTCCCTCCCAGATGTCCAGCCTGGGGATGCAGGATGCTGCCCAGGTTCTGGCACTCTGGTCGGTCGCCACCATCACAATGGCCCCCCCCTTGCAGAAGGACTCCTCGAAGCGGGGTAGCGGCAGTTCGGAGGGGATTTTATCCACCTCTTCCCTCATCGCGTTCCTGGAGCGCTTGAACCTTTCATAGGTTATAAGCGCCTCAGGGTACCCCTCTTCGACGATGACCATCGTCAAGGGGTTGGTCCTCTGCGCCAGTGATAGCGTCTGCACCACAGCTTCCCTCTCCCTCGGTTTCTTGGGGGCTTTTTGCCCCTCCGGGGGGGTGTCCGCTGCGGTCTTTGGTCTTTTCTTATTCTCGACCGGGGTGTTCCCGCTCGTGCCTTCTATCGCCTTTTGGGCGTTCCAGGCCTTGCGTTCACGAGCTTCCGGTCGACGTTTCTTCTGCCGAGTGGCAGTTTTGGGGGGATCTTTGGAGCCCCCTGCCGCTGGTTCCTCCGTTGCCGGATTCACCATTGCGGTTGCCTCTACCTCCATCCGGTCCAGTGGGTCAGGAACCCCTGGGTTCACCTGTTTCTGAGAAACGGTTCTGCCCAGTTCGTCGTCCCCAGTCTGTGTCCGTTGGGTGTCGGCGCTCTTCCCTTCGTCTTCTTTTTGTGTGTTTTGTACTTCCATTTTGTTCCCACGAGTAGCTAGGGAACTAGAGGTCACCCGCTGCAGAGCCCCGCTTGCAGCGGGAAGGCTTTCGTACCTCGGGAGGGCGCCTGGTATCCCGAGGGCACCGTTTGCGACCACTGGACCCCGTGGCCAACCAGTCCCCTATGCACGGTTTCTCACACAATGGGATTGGGGGTTGGATGTAATACCCATTGCGCCTCCTTCCGAACACAATGGAGAGTTGTCCTTAGCGTCCGGAAGGTCCGACCGACCGTTCTCGAGAACCCCGAGGTCCGGACCCGACCCGGGAAGAGCCCGACGGGAAGAGCCCATTTTACCGAGATTCCGCGCCTCGGGCGCGTACTACTAATAGCTCGAAGAGGCGGCGAGCTGACGTCGTCGTATCGACCGACGACCCCCCCCCCCCCCCCCCCCGCCGCCACAACTCTCCACTTTCGTTGCACCATTACTTCCCGGTCCGGGAACCGGGACGGTCGCATAGACCCACGGACGAGCCCCCACACCGGCTCCTCTCAGAGCACGCGACAAGGTAACAACTCCTAGTGGGGGTAGTTTATGTAACAAGTACGTGAAGTGACAGTTCACGCACGAGTGGCCGGCGCAGCCGGGCACGAGTGCTTCTGCATTCCCACGTGTGTGAGAAGGGCACGCACAAGTTGCATACAATATTTTATGCAATGTGTTTTATGCACTAACTTCACGCACAGAATTGCATACAAAATATTTGGTGGTAAAATCTTACTTGGCTCAGGAGATTTTACGCAAACTTTATATTATACAATACCAGTGCTAACTGGCTCGCGTGTGTAACTCTTGTATTATGCGTTGCAGCTTTTTGTTGCAATGCCCGCGGAGGCGAAGGTATTCGCGGTAAGAAGTAAAAGTCGGGAGAGAATTCACGGAAAATAACCAACACTCAGGACTAATGGTTATTATTGACTAAATCAAAGCGAGTTTATAGAAGAATAATGGCGAGTTACGCCAAGATCATGACTCGCCGCGCGATAACTAGAGTGGTTTACTCTACGCGCACTAGACGGCATGCGCTCAATGCCGCTGCACGGAGTCGCTCAGCTGTGGCCGTTGCCTCGCAAGCTGCGTATATCAAACGACGCAAAAACTTACAACAATCGTAGTTGTACCGATCGGTGCTAAGCACTCTCTCGCTGCGGTGCTGGATACCTCGTCCTTCCTCCCTGTAACTTGGCCACCCCCCGGGAAGATGCAGTTGGTGGCTGGACGACGGGCGCGTTTCTCGTTTAATCACACTGTCTCTCTCTCTCACTGAAGCTTACAAAGCCTCCTAAT
Source organism: Muscidifurax raptorellus (assembly GCA_020010945.3). Lineage (NCBI taxonomy): Eukaryota > Metazoa > Arthropoda > Insecta > Hymenoptera > Pteromalidae > Muscidifurax > Muscidifurax raptorellus. The sequence continues at coordinate 2,419,389 of JAHUUD020000012.1, forward strand.
ATCGCTCGCATGGGTTTTGTCGCTACTCGATGCGTTCGAGTCGAAGGCCGGAAGCAAACTCTCATAATCCAAAATCTATCTGTCGCGAAAATCTCTTCGACTGTTCGGCTATGCGTAGTCGAATATTCGCGCGGGCGGACTTATATGAGTCACGTCACACTTTTCAGGAGCTATAGTTCTCGCACTTACTGGCACTTATTGGCTTTCAAATAGTGACGTTAAATTTTCACATAAAATTGTATATTCTGCTTTGCTTTTGCTGTTCCTATCTATATGAACTTTGTTATTTACACGAATTATTTTCGGGACTCCTGTCTATAATTAGGTAAAAGTCGGCAACATTCCCTGAATTTTTAACTGTCTCGTACCGTCATTGTATGGATCTCCTTTTGTTATAATAATAATACATAGAATTATTATAAATAAAATACATAGAATTATCTTTTCTCATAAATAACTATTCTCTATACGTAATAATTGTTGCGTTTCCATGTATACATAGACGGTTTCCATTTTTACTCCCAATTTCAAATTCCGCCCCTTCTTCTGACCCGTTTTCTTCGGCCGCATCTGCTTCTTATTCTATTGTATTGATTTCTAAAGGTGTCGCCCCTTTGGTTACGTCATACCCCTCCTCCATTGTTCTTTTCTTGATCGGTTCTGCTCTGGCACCAATTCTTTTGCGTTTTTACTCTCGTGGGATTTATTATTGTTTTCCCTAGAAGTTCCCTGTTCGTCTCATTTTGTCTGCAGGCTTTCTATGATCTGGCGTTTTTTTGACAATAGCACTGCTGTAGCTTCTTTGTATTTGCCCCCTTTGTAGTTGTTCGCATTCATCGTCCTCTTTATGTTTTTTCTGAAGAGTTTTTGTTTGTAGTACTTTATTCCTGCGTAACGATATTTATTGCCTTCTCTATTGGGCTCTTTAAGAGCACGTCTACTATGATAGTTTTTTCAGGATTGTAAATTATGTTGAATTTGAATTCTACTAGCAGCAATCACCATCTATTCACGGACTAGTTTGGATTTTTGTATGTACGGAGCTACTGTTACGTGATGTTATTAACATTTTTTAAATTGTAACATCTCCCCAATAAATACAGTCTAAAATACTTAATTGCCAAAACCAAGGCATTTGGTTCTTTATTGTACGTGTGGCGTTTTCGATCTGCGCCTGTAAGTGTTCGCGACATATGTGTTTGTTTCCCGGTTCGCTGTTTAAAAGCACCGTTCTTAGCGCGTATCCTGATTAATCCACCTCATTTTTCAGCATTTCTGTAAGCGATCGCAAACTTATCTATAAATCGCCTATAATACTCTACGACCTCTAAAAATCGTTTTATATTTTTATTATTGCACGGAGTCAGGTAGCATTTTACAGGCACTATCTTCCTACGGTCAGGTCTCACGTGTCCGGTGAAATTATGTCTCCAAATTCGTCACTTCTTTTTTTAAAAAATTTGCATTTATCGGCCTATCATTTTAACACGTATTTTTTCCATTACAAAATTTTCATCTCAAAATTTTCATATTGAATGAGCACCGTTAGTTTAACGGTAGTATCGTGCCATAAGGAAACCTAAATGGAATAGTGCCCAAAATCAATGGAAAACTCCGTGCTAATAAATAAACGGTATTTTTACTCAAAAGCAAATATCTGAGTGGTTTGTGGCAACAACTGACAATTACCATATCAATTATATCCCAGTTTTTCTGATCCGAGATGGATATTTTTTATTCCATAGTTGGATTTGGCACGTTTGGCACGAAATTCAAATTTGAAAAAATTGATTTTGATATAACTAATGAATTCTTAAGAATAATGTATAAATATAATTTTTGTATATCGACGCTTGAGTAGAAGAACAGGCTACCTGGGCTGCTGCTTCGAAAACGGCCTGTCCCGTTTGGCGCTTTAAGAACGGGCTGTCTGAGATCCTGCTTTGAAAACGGACTATCTCTGCTCGGGCTTATATTTAAGAATTTTCCATGTCATAACTTGTCCTATAACTGAACAAGATATTTTCAGAAATTTCTATCACTTTTGGCGAAAATAAAACCTTTAATTTTACTTTGAGTTCCGGATATTGAGGTTTTCTTGGACTTACACCGTTCAAAAAATCACACAGGCTATCAAAAGCTTCATCTCCCAAATGAAATAGCAAACATGTCTCTTTTCTTGAATCATCTATGGCGTGGTACATAAATCCAATTTCCAATTTTCGTATTCATCTATCCCACTTCATTTCTCCGTGTACGTAGTTATGTATCCGTAAAGCTACTGTAGTTTTATCTATTGTAGTAGTAGCGGTACTTATGTACCTCCAGGTGTTGTAGTTGTAGTTTCTCCTATGGTGCGATATATTGCGTTTTGTACGTTTTTATGTAGGAAGACTCGTGGAGCTGCATCCTTGTCGCCAGTTTGTCAAGTTTGTGCGTTGCACTTGAGAGTTAGAAAAGGACAAGAAAAGGTTGACGCAGATAAATAAGCTGTGATGGCTCTTTATTCATACGATGCTCTAGGTACACTTTTTAAGGCGTTCAGTCCTGCGTAACGGCCATGCAAAAGCTCTTTGCAGGTTAGGCTAGGTGTGAATTCGCGGCTTCGTTCTCGTCGCTCGCTACTTCTGTGCGCGCGCAGGCGCACTTCTACGCTTTGTATATCCATGCACACATGTGCTCAACACACACGTACATGGGAAAAACATAATTTAGAGAAAATCCGCATTAAAGATTTCACTTGTAATAATTATACATAATTAAAATAATATTTATCCTGTAGATTTTGTATTAAGCCAATCCTTTCATCTATCAAAAAATAACTTTTTTCAGCTGACTATCGCAGCCGGATACTGATAAATACTTCTATTGGAGTATAGATGCATTTCCCTGTGCTGGAATACAAAACGTTTAAATTAATAAATTTTTTATAAAATCATGTCTATTCATAACAACTTTCTCAAAACTCTTATCTTTTTTTCAATGTAGTCACAAAGCATTTTGTGTCTCCTAGCCATCATAACCTTAATTGTCATATTTATGGGGCAGCTACGGCCACCTACTTAGTCCAAAATTGGCTGAAAAATAAAAACTAAAAACTTATGTAACAAAAAATTATAAAATGAATCTATCAATAATATAAGGTGTACGCACTAAGCGTTCATGGAGATTGCGACTCTCCTGCTATTATCCTTTCTGTGCGGAATATTTTGCTATCATTGCTGCTTTTTACCCATTCATAAGCAACTTTTCTAGGCTTGACTTTAAACTGGTCCATGATCTTGAGAAAGTCTGCACAAGCATCATTGAAGCATGCTACATCCGTATACTACTCCAATGTTTAGGACTGACTAACCACTGAATGCACTCATAGTAAAAGTACTTCTCCGGTTTACTTCACACGCATTGCCTTTTGATCTTCTCTTTTGACAGAGTTTATCACACTTATTTCTGTACACTATTCACAGACATCACTCGATTCACTGAATTATGCAATCAATCTATTTTTTGTACAAGCAGAAATATCTGGAACTGTTGAACTGCTGAGTTTTTTTCCAGATATTAATTCTTGGTCTCTTCTCCACATGAGGATTGCTGCTTCTGAATCCATAAAATTCTCTTGGCCTCTTCTTATTCTTACCCCAAGAGAACTTTGTCCCGATGAGTACCGAGGTACCTCCCTCTGCTATCTCTGTCCTTATCGGACATTATACTACACTTATACTATTTAATTTATTTAATTTACACTTATATAATTAATTAATATTAATTTGCATTTTCTTTAACTAAAATTTTCAGTTTCGCCGAAATTTCATAGTAACATATTTTGAGGTATTTGTTGTTCAACTAAATGTTTTACGGAAGGAACATTTTTTCAATTACCGGCCTCGCGTTTTAAAGCCTTATATTGGAGTTTCAAGGTACTTGAGGGAGGGGTGTACATGTGCATAAAAAAAGCAGGGTTTAAGGTAAGAGGGTTGAGAATAAGTAAAAAGCTAGGTTTGGCTACCGGTTTGGCGCGGGTGTCCCCTATGGGCTCTCCTGTTCGTGAGGAACAGGGGGCGAAATATGCTCGTTGATGCATTCGAATGCATCAATCGCAGGCACCAGCAGCAGCTGATGGCATGCGCTGCGAAGAGTGCGGGGGCCCGCCTAAACCTCGGATAAGGTTCGAGGCCCAGTAAAATGTATGCATTTATTTCAGCCAATAAAAATGTATCTAAATAATAAAGATACCATAAAAAAAAATTAGCCACACACAAACAAGTCACAACAATAGATAGGCGCACGAGGCGAGTATGACAACCGGCCCGGGCGCACACATACACACACACAAAAAAACCGACAAAAAAAATTCAAATCAAGAAAGTCTGATAGGTCACAAGTTCTAATCAGATGAATAAAGTTGAACGGAATCCTCACGTCTGGTCGGTCGATTGCAGGGAAGGACCAGGAAAACATCAAGGGCAAGCAGGTACGGTTGGAATCAGCCGAGCAACAAAGCTTCGTCAAGCAAATCGTCTAGCCGATCTACAAAGGGAAACAGGAGACCATAGCAGATCAATAGATCGCCACAGCACTTACGCCGCACCGGCGGCGCTTCTCTTCAGGGGCCGGCGTGTAACGTCCTGCCACCTACCGCCACCACAGCACAACAGTCCAGATAAAGAAGAGCTCTACGCTGTATTACCACGCAACAACTACCTTACCATCCGCACCTAATTCCCGCCGTTTCCGTTGACCTGGTTACTAGAAGCCATCAAACGCGCCCACTCAAATTTTCCTTTACTACCATTTCCCTAATTAATTCCACCCTCGTTACTAGGATAATTTATACATTTATACTTGTAACGCACGCGACCCCTAGGGATATAAAGACATGGCCCACGCCGGGTCTGCTCTCTTGTCCGGAAGCCAGCTTAAGTGTAAACTCGTTCTCGTTAGTCTGTATCGGAATTACTTCTTATTGACACTTGTAATTATCTTGAATAAACTGTGTAAGAGTAAAAGCTACTTAAATATATTGTTCATTTAAACTCGTGCCTATTCTAAGTTCCTTGTCCGACTGCCGGATCCATCGCTCTCTACACATCGCCAATGACATCATTCTACAAGGTAACCTCGCTGCATCTATCTATATTTGCTTAATTCTACTAACATTCGCGTTTGCCTTTCTTCTCGTCACGATTACTTACGGTCTATACTTGTTAACGCCTTAGAGTCGCGATCCCGCTTAGGTGATTATTCGCACATCGAAACCGCGACGACGAGAATCGCTTCCTTACCGACTTCTCGCTTACATTGTAATTCGTGACGTTACAGTATCAACGAGTATTTTCATGCGTAAACTACTGTGCTTATAGTTCTTATTTAAATCTTTCCACAACATCTGCTTTTCTATCAGGACTACGCGCCACTCTGTACATTATTCCACGCTCCTTAAAAAATTTTTGCATATTGTGTCTAACAAATTCATTACCTTTGTCCGTTTGGAGGCACACTGTTTTGCGAATTTTGTACCCGGAACACAAAATCTATAATCAGGTACAAACATTTCAAACGGATATAAATCAATCAACGCATCCAGAGCACTATTTTTGTCTTCAGGATTCACAACTAAGTCTTGATGTTTGTTTGACTTGATGAGGGGTTGTTAAAATTCGGGTAATCTGGAAGCTAGGAGAGCTACAATCGCGTGGTTTGTGGACGTATTGTGAACTTCTGCGCAAGTCTGTGAACGCTGTAGAGAGGATTCACCTATACCAACCAGCTTGACTATTGTTACGTCCAGATTATAAATTTAAATTACAAAATCTAACACATTAATACAATTATATGAATTCCTACCTGAATTGATAACCGAACTTCACGATATGTGAAAGTTATAATAATTTCAATGATTAAATGAGTGAATGATAGGAAATCCCTTTTGGCTACCGCCGACGCGGTCATTGCCTACCGGGGAAGGGAGCCGGATACGAAGTCACTTAAACTATACATTATTTCTTTTTAAATCGACACACGTTTATTTCTAAAAAGAGAAAAGTACCTTAATGTGTGAGTGTGCGTGGCTGTTTGTGTATGTGTGTAAAGATGTTCCTGAGTGGCTGCAGCTGTCAATCCTCGGCGCCTTCCAGCCTAGGCTCGGTGGTTCAGGTTACAGCGGTGGCTAGATGCACTTGGAGGTGACGGCTCGTCCTTTCGATGTGCGTAGAGTAGATCGCAGAGAGTCCACTGCCTCTGTTTTTTCTTCTTTTCAGCAGGGGGTGATATTCGGAAAAGATGCCGATGGATACAATTGCTCGACCGTGCGACTAAGTCCGATATGCTCTTTATTTCTAAACGTACAAGTAGCGTATACTGTGTGATGCTAGTTTCTTTATGTATGGTCTGGCGACGAGCAGAGTAACGTTCCGCGAGAGATTTCGGATATTACTGACTGATGATGGTCTGGCGACGAGCAGAGTAACGTTCTGCGAGAGATTACTGACTGACTCTTGCCCTTTGCTCCCGGGCTTTATATACTCGCATATCCCCTTGTTTTTCTCGGGCTAGTGATTTCCATATTGGGTCACCTCACTATTTTGTATTTTCCTCTCTCAATTTTAAGGGAATCGTAGCAGGTCAAGTCATAAACATCATAGTTTATGACTACCACTTAAGAATTTGTCTCTTTTAGAACTCTCCAGCGGTCACTTTTTTTTTTACTGGAGATCGCACACGTGTTTCCAATGGATTTCCAGATCGTCGAATATTGCGCCTCGGTTTCTTTCTCTCCTCGCTAGTTTTTTTCTCATAGTTGTGCTCATTTTTCCGCGGTGGTTTGTCGTCGCATTGCGTGGAAACAGCTCCCCTGTTCTCGTGCTTCGTAGTTCATGGCTCTCCGTTTAAAAATACGAATACGCGGTTCTTATGAAGCTATCATTGAATCTAAAATATCCCTTAGCATTTTTATGACATTTTGAATTTATTGCGTGGTTCGTTGGAATATAGCCTATTTTCGTGAAGGTGCCGCTCGCACGTATGAGCGAATCTCTCTTTCTCTCCCGTTTTTTTCTTCTTGGGTGCCGCTTGTACGTATGAGTAAATTTTTCTCTCTCCTGGTTTTTCAGATCCACTTCTTATGTGCCGCTTGCACTTATAAGTGAATCTCTCTCTCTCTCTCTCTCTCCTGGTTTTTTTTGTCAGCTCCACTTCTTGAGTGCTGCGATGACGTGCTAGTAAGTAAGTGTGTGCTTGTGTGTGTGTGTGTGTGTGTAGATATGATATGTATAGCAATAGTAGTGTTTTGGATGCGTAATGGAATCGGTGATTACATTACACTATGCTGTTTACCAACGAGCTCAGTCAATCATCTTTATTTTTAAAGAGTATGTCAAGAGACCATAATTTATATCATTTAGTTGATCTTAGATTTAGGGTCAGCTGATACTCGTGAAGGAAGAAACATTTGAAATTCATTGTCCAGGGAGGCCACAATTTTTTACCCATACCGCGTCTTGACTTGATTAAGTACTGTTACCCTATAGCTGTGTTCAACATCCAACTTAGACACCTTCTTCGAGATAGGGATACCTCCATTGATGATTTTGCTGAGAGCTATAAGATCCATCTAAAAATATAGCATTTCCATTATTATTGTCTAAATTTGTTATTACTTATAATAAATCATGATTATTTTGATTCTGAATATAGTCCTCTTGTTTGTACTGATTGTGTCAAGTGCGTGAATTATAAAGGCGGCAATGGACCCACGTAGTTTTGTTTTTGATAAGTCTTTGGCAAACTGCTTAATGGCATAGGAAAGTAATTCAGACTATTAGTAAGTTTAACATTCATAATTTCTATAAGAATTATATTCGAAGTATTCATGCTTACAGTTGGTGTTGCACGTTTATCCGCGTATTGTTCAACAATGTATTTATATATAAATTGTGCATCAAAATCTTGTACATTGTAAGCGATACAGACAACTTTTGCAAATTAAAGTACCATATCAATCAATTTTTTTACAGGATTTTCTGTGAAAACGTGCACCACCATTTCGAAACATCGGGTGCATACTTGCTGTATGGTGCACAAGGTTGGAATGTGGAACTTTTTCTTTTCGTCTCCTAAAACTGATGATGATTGTTACCTTTCAAAATCGTAAAATAGGTCCCTACTGAAAAAGCTCATGCGATAAAACGTTATATTATAACTATTAATTTGGTATAGCTATAATTTATTTAGAATTCAAACAAATTAAACCTTTAAAAAAGAAATAAAATGGAAAAAATATTTCCTTGCCCATGGATTGAACTCAGATGCTCAGCGTAACAATCCATTAGACTACTACCTGAGCTATTCACCAAGTTAGAAAGAACTTAAAGTTCTATTTGTCTTATAATTCACAATGGAAAGAAAAAGTTTTATTTATTGTTTACACTTTAAGTTTAAAATCAATAAAATTTAAAATATTCACGAATTATGTATAATTATGAATTATATGTATAAATAAAAAAATTAGTGATATTATACGCGAATGATAAACAAATTTTTCTTATGAAAATTTGTCTTATTTTCAAAAACCCCTTTTTTTCCTACTTAACTCGAGAGTCAAATAGAAGAAAGAATTTTTTAGATGCAACTTTTTTAATTTCGGCATATTTTAATTCACTTGATATCTTATATATATATTTTTCTTGGTATGCAACTGCTATTAATTTATTATTTTTATCTATGATTTTAGCAATGTTAATTGTAATAACCCACCCATAGGCTCTCTCGCGACAAGCCCCGAACACCGCGCCGCTAGTACCGTGCGCCGACGCTAGGTGGCCACGCTCCTCCGGCGCGCTGCCTACTAGCAAAGCAGCACCGTGAGGGGCATATAAAGAGGCCGGCCGAGATGGCCCAAGCATCTTCTCCCCTAACGGTCCTTAGACCAAGAAAGCCGAGCCTAGGCGAGTGCAAGTACTGGTCAATCAAGGAATAAACCATTTTTTGTTCCGAACAATTACTGTTGTAGTTATTTCACCTCTTTTTTCTTTCCACCTCCATCTCCTCTACTCCCACGCCCATGAACGAGAGAGAGAGGGAGGCTTATCGAGCCGAATTGGAACTTCTTCATGGCTACCTGGCCACAGCCAACCGGCGCATCAACATCCTGGAGCGACTACAACACAGAGCCAATCTAGCCGACGCCGCCACCCAGACTGAGCGATCTCACCGAGACAGCGGCACCCAGACCGACCACCAGCGAGCTTCACCGCTCGCTCTCACCGACGCTGCGGATTCGCCTTCGCTGGATGACGGAGCGCTTTGCGCAGAGTGGCCAGAACACCTGAAGTTGATCGACCTCCCGAGCCGCCAGCCCTCGCCGGATCTCCGGGATTTCCTGAAGCCGTCCACACCCCGGCTCGAGATCATCTTGCGGAAGATCGGAGCCAAGAGAGTGGCGAAGCCAATCCCTCCGCTCAAGCGCAAGTCCACCGCTCCTCTACCACGAGGCAAACCTAAGCTGGTTCGCATCGCTCCCGTGGTATCTCCCCTCCTCCTAGCGGTACGGAAGACGGCTCTGAAGCCAGTGGCTGAGGAGCAAGTCGACCTGACGCTCGACGACTAAGGCGCTTCGCGTCCTCTAGTCATTTTTGTGTGGTCGGTTCCTTCATTGGGGCTGGCCCGTAATCAAAGAAAGACAAATTTCTCTTTTCCCTTTGCCCCATTAGCTGTGGTGAGTTCTCACCGGGTTGGGCGGCCCTCCCTCGTCCAGGCTCTCCCACAGAGCCGACCTAGAGAGGTCCGAGCCATGTCCGCTCTCTAGGCAACTGGAAGCACCGTCGAGGGATTCAGTCCAGCAGCGACTGCACCGAGGGCGCCTCAGCGGGTGCTTACTGCCCAACCAGAAACGAGTACAGCAGCAGCCGACAAAGAACTCATCAAGGGCGCCTCAACGGGCGCTCCCTGATCAGCGAACCGGCACGAAGGGATCACTTCGCTTCGCCTACCCCTTTCCCTGCCAAGGAGCAGGAAGGATTAAGCGGGTCCAACCGGCCTCAGCCGGCTTCCCCGCGCCATCGAGCGCCTTCTCCTCCTCCCATCAGGTCCGCTTATATCATATTTTTCGAGATAATTGTATTGTTTTTGGTTAATTTCCATTCTATGTATGTAACCTGGTGTATTTTCCCTTAAGCCCATTGCCATTTTCGCGTACCAGTTTGGCACTCTCTCTATTTCCTCCCTTCTACTCCACCCCCATATTTCAACCCCAACATACAGCTAGATCTTACTATCATTTCTATCAAATATAGCCTTTTTCTTAATTTTCCCATTCTTTCTCTTTTCCACACTCTTCTCCACATGTGTACGCCATGTGAGTTTGACGATGTTAGCCAGAAACCTAAATATTTATATTCCCTAACAATTTCTAAATCCTTTCCCTCATATTTCCATTTTTCTCCCCTGCTATTTTTCCCCCTGTTTTTAAATACCATAATTTTAGTTTTATTTGTGTTTACCTTTAGTTTATTTTTCCTACTGTACTATTCCAAATCCTTGAGCATACTTTGAAATCCCTCTTTTGTATCTGCTAGTGCTACTACATCGTCTGCGAACTTCATACAGAAAATTTTTATTCTTCCTATTACTGTCCCCCCTTCGTTCCTTTTTCTCCATTGCTCTTTTAAATCCTCTATATACATATTAAACAACGATGGGCTCAAGAGACATCCTTGCCTCACCCCTCTACTAGTGTTAAAACTTTCCGATATTTATGCCTATTTTTCCATTTTTTTAAATAATAGTTTCCTACTCACTGAGTTAACTGCTGTTTTAAAGTGTATCAACGCTGCGTATAATTTCCCCCCTTTACTCTTTATCTTATTTATTATAATACTGTTCAAAACAAAAACATGATCTCTCGTGCCCCTTTTCCCTCTGAAACCCGCTTGGCTTTCTTTTATTAGTTTATTCTTTTCCAACCAAGTCCTTATTCTATTTACCAATATATTAGTTAAAAGTTTATAACCCACATTCAATAGCGATACCCCCCTGTAATTTCCTGTTTCATCCTCTTTTCCTGCTTTGTATATTAGAAAAATCCTTGCCACTTCCCATCCCTTGAGCATGATCCCTTTCTCCAGCATCTCATTCAATATGTCCCTTATTTCCCATTTCCATTGCATTCATAATCCTTTCAAAAATTCTATAGTAATTCCGTCCTCCCCAGTGACTTATTATTTTTATCCTGCTCATTGCTATATTGATTTCCCCTACCCCCCCGTCATTCTTTCCTGTGCATTTTTCCCTCTTTTACTAACCCTTCCTCTTCCTTTTCTAACTCCTCTCTGTATTCACTAGCTTTTTTTTCCTTCCACCTTAGTCTTACCCTCTTTTCCTACTTATCCCTTTCCTCCTTTCGCCTATCTCTAGATACTCTTTCGCTCCCCTTTATTGTTAAGTTGATAGGCAAGTGATCTGGTTGTATTCTTGTTAATACCTCTATTTCTTCGATTATATTGCCTTCTTGTTGTTCTATCTCCATAAAAAGGTTCAAAACCGAGCCTTCTCCTGCTCCGACATAGGTTATGTTCCCCTTATCATCCCCTTTTGTATCTCTATTTCTTATTCTAATCACCATCTCTTAATAAAATTTAATTAACTTTTTCCCTTCCACATTTAATAGTGTATCCCTCGATTTTCTTTTTGTTATATCCCCTTCCTTCCCCACCTGTTCTTTTCCAATTCTAGCATTCAAATTTCCTATTAAAATAATTTTCTCCTCTTTTTCAATTCCAGTCTGTATATCTTTTTCAATATCTCCTATAATTTCACTTATTCCTGTGTTATTGTAACATGTTATCAGTCTAGCCCTCTCTTCTTTATTTATTTTTAAATTACTAATACTTAATCTATTTTTCCCCTCTATTTTCACGTTTTTTAACCCTCCTTCTTTTATGCCCACTAATAACCCCCCTTTTACTCTTCCTTTTACATTCTCCCTCTCCGCTGATTTGGCTTTCCAACTGTATTTTCTATCTAATCTATTTACAAAATCACTTTCCCTACTCTTTTCGAGCCATGTTTCCTGCAGTACTACTATATCGTATTCTTTTGATAACTCTCACACCTCCGATATTTTACCTATCCCCACAATATTCAATAATATTACCTTAATGCTACTTTTTTATTTCTTCTCCTCTGCCTTCTTTTTCCCGAAAGAGCTCCATTTTTTCTTGACAGCCTCTTCATTCGTTCCACTTGTACCAAACTCCTTCTACGTTTGCCTTCATGTATCCTGTTCGTACCCTTAGTCCATTTCTTCTTTCTGCTTCTTCCAGTTTTTGCAGCCAGTTCTTTATTGCTGCTTCCCTGCATGTAAAGTCATTTTCCACTCTTATTTTTGTTCCAGCTAGTCTTGATTTCTTCTTCATTATTTTTATTTTATTTTCAAGCGAGTCCAGCTGTAATACTAGTCCTCCCCCTATTGGTCTTATATTATTGATATAAATATCCAGTCCCAACTATTCTTTGAATATTTCTTTTATTTCCGTTCTTCTATCTTTTTCAATTGTCCTAATCCCTCTGATCATTATATTTCTCTTTCTTTTCTTCCTCTCTTTCATCTCCCATTCATACTCTCCTTTGCTGAGCCCTTTTGGTATATCGTGTAAATACTCCCTATTTCTTCAATCAATGTCTGCTGCTCCATTTAACTTCTCTTCTACCTCCTCCCTTCCCCTTTGATCCGCCACTTCTTTCTCTTGCTGTCCCTCATCACTTTCTACCTCTTCTCTTCTTTTATTGTTATTCACTTCTGTATCATTTTTCTTATTGCCCCAATCTACCCTTAGTAAATGCACTTGTTCTTTCAGCTCTCTTGTCTCTTCCTTGTACTCACTCTTTTTGTCCATATATTTTCCAGCCTTAACTCGTTTACTGCCTTTTCTAGATCTCCCACTCTTTTAAATAGGCTTTTTACCACTCCTCTCTCCTTATCTTTCTTCTTATCCTTTTCTGCTTCCTCCCCTTCATTTTCACTGATTTCTCATAACTTATCTTCTTCCCCTTGCAGACCCGTCTCTAATACTTCCATGCTGTTATCTGCTTCCAACACTTTAGCATTTGTTGATTGTTTTGACTGAATTTGAATACCTTCGATTAAAGGAAGATGTAATAAAATAAATCTATTTACAGATATTGGATAATTAAAACCATGTTCCCTTCTCATAATTCTATAGTAGCATTCTGATGCAGTGGAAGTAGATACCTTTTTTGGTTCAAACTCATAAAAGCTGTGCATTACATTGGTCCATGCCGGGAACTGATTATACAAACTAATTAAATTGTCCAGCACTTTAGGTAAGTAATATTTATTTAATAACAATGATTTTTCATCGTTAGACACTATAAAGATTCACTACCTGTGTTAACTTGTTTAATAAAATCCTTGATATCAACATCATTATTATTATAATCATTTGTTTCATTAATCATATTACACGTTTTATATTCACATTTTAAGTCCTTCAATATATTTTCATATTTGCTGTTGTAATCAAATGTTGCAATTGACAGACTACAAATATAGATGTAATGGTTTCCTTGAGAAGGGCTAGATTGTCAATTTCTAAAGAGTATGCTATACATCTAGTATAAAAGTCTTTCTTAATCCAATTGTCATTATTAAATGTATTCCACTTGAATATAGCCTTGATTAAGTGAGCACAATCTCTCTTAATTAAACAATAAGGTAAACAGTCATTTTCGTTTGTTATACATTTATAACACTGATTCAGATATTCGTTATAATAACGCTTATTAAATGCCAAACATATGACATTTAAAAGTGCCAATGAGCAATCGACTACAACTTTTTTGGGTATCGATGCACCACTTTTTATCCATCCATAAAGCCAAGCAAATATATTTGCTACGTCGTGACGACTAGATAACATTTGACAAATGCTATATATTTTTGACTAAATGCTGATAGTAATATTGTAAAAAAACACAGATGCACTGTTGTTATCATCAAAAGTATTTAGATTTTTAACAATCCGTCCTGAAGCATCAATTGAGATGGAAATATCTATGTTCGCTTCATTATTCCAAAGTATCAACTGATTTTGGCTCCAGTACCATACATACATTGGTATGATAGATAGGAAATGAATACTTGGTATTGCATTTATCATCAACAGTGAAGATGTTACGATATTTCCTGGATATTCTTGTATTCCCATATCTTCATCTCTGCTTTCTTGGCGAGCTTTACTATATACCAAGGTAGAATTCAGAAATGGTGGCTCAGAAAAACTGTCGTTTATTAATCTATTTGCTGCCTTATGTCTATAACGACTAGCTTTCTCATGTTTCAAACTTTTTTTAGCTTCTTGTCGGCACTGGTTTGCTAAGTGTCTTTTTGTTTTATGCAGAATTCCTGTTGCATAAAATGTATTAATAATAATTTTGACAGGTTTTATAATTCAAGATTTTTTTTCACATTTTCCATGTTTATTTGCTCCACATTCATTACATTTACCAAAAAAAGTAAAGCAAGGCAAAGCTTGTTTCTTAAAAAACTGATGCTTTTTAAAATTAAATGGACACGGCAATCTGCGTTTCTCCCAAATTTTACGAACTATAACGTCAGTCCAACCACATTGAAGTTTTTGAGTAATTCTATTTTTTTGTTGAACATCGATTGGTTTTATTTTTGATCACTTGTCTTCTTCAATTTCTATAACAAAATTTATTTCCTTCATTTTGATATTTTCAATACTTAACCAAGTAATTTTTGTGTTCTCTTGTGGAAGCTTTTAACTTTTCTGCATCACGACAAAAAAACTGGTAGATTTCATATTTCGCAGAAATTATCTGACGTTTTACCGAAACTTTAAATCATAACAAAGAATAATACGCATCTATAAACCATGTTGGTAACTAAATTTTATTTGATTGTTTTCATTTTGAGCAAAATGTAATATATATTTTAGAAGATATTAGAATATGTAATAATCAAATTATGAGAAGATTACAAATTAAATTAAAAAAACAAGATACTCAGCTCTTGACAAGATATTCAGCGATAGTACCATTTAAAAAATCAATTAAATGACAAACTACAAATAAAGTAACTAATTTGTACGTTTAAAAGATAGATGTTTTATATAATTAAATATAAATTGTTTTATTTTCATATTATGAAAAAATGTTTCATGTATAATAAATTCTTTTTCAGCAACTATCTTTATATTATTGTCAATGTCTATATTATTGAAATTCTTTCCATCAAATATATTATTCTTTTTTAATGAGAAATGTAGTATCTAAATTTTTTCATTACTATGATAAATTACAAGAATTTGAGTAACTTTATAAATAATTTATAATGTATTGTTCAAAAATTTGACTTTAAGTTTAACATAAAGATAGCTTTATATAAACGTATCCATTAATTCTTCTTAGAAGTAGTTATGAGTTTAAACTTACCTAGAAATACCTTGAATATTACAAAAAAGTTTACAGAATCCACAATCAAATATCATCTCTCTCTCTCATTTCGTTTCCCTTGCCAGTAAATCCATTGTCATTTTCAAATCCAAAGAACAAGTTCCTAAGAACTTATACTTTAGTCATATTTATTGAAAAAAAAGGTTTGCTCATCTCCATTATCAACCTGATCTACTAAAAAATTAATCTTATCAAAATGTCCACTTCTTTTCTGGGATATGATACAGTACCGGCTTTTTTAACGCCCATAATGGGTTTAAGAGCAATCTGATAAAAGTATGATTTCTTGGAGTTTTAGCAACTTATACTATACTATAGGGTATACTTATACTATAGGGTCTCACAATAAAATTTATCTCCCCTGGCTTTATGTCCTGTAGCTCACATCTGCCAAACATGCTGAATCTTCCTCTCTTGCAGCCAAAACATTTATCTAAAACCAACAAAACTTATCTAAAATGAATCAAAGAACTAATTGATAAACTTAAATTATAACTCGGTTGTGAAGTTTAAATTAACACCATTCTATTTATCAAATACATATACAACAAAAATGTACACCATTCTATTTATCAAATACAAATATAACAGATACCAAAAATGTAATTGGCTACAGTTAGATAGATCCTCTGTAACAATCTGTATAAGGAAGGTCACCCGGCTGTTCGAAATTTTCATACAGGTTTCAAAGTTGAAATTATAAGTGCATTACTTTAGGTTAATTTAACTTAAAATATTGTTTTAGAATCTCAAAAAAAGCTGCATACAAAAAGCAGCTCTCTGGGTATGTTGGTTTTCAAATGAGATCGAAAATAAAAATTGATAAACACTGCAGTATCTCATTTGAAAACCATGACACCTAGAGAGCTGATTTTTTGCATGCAGCTCTCTTTTGGGCTTTCTTTTGTTAAGAGGATCTAAGTGCCAACTACAACCCAAATTGGGTTTCTGAATACTTGCCTGGATCAATCATCAAGATAAGAGACTTGAAGTTTTCTTTGATGGCAGGTAGGAGATAGACGTCTATCTCATTTTTCTCGTACATATAGATACACAACTGTAAAGCTGCTATTCTGTTTGCCAAAGCTTTATTTGGCATTACGTAAGATGACATAGGAGTAGTACTTCAATAGAGAGTTGATTGGCAGATGCAGGGAGCAGATAAACATTTGCTTCTTTTCTACTGAGATATAGTTTTGCACAATATCTGAAAAAAAATCTTGATAAAATCAAATCATTTTATAATAATTAATTAGACATGTTACCATAGCAAAATAAATACCTATTCAGTTAACATATGGCAGAGTCTAGAGTGACTTTTGGAGCTTCCTTATCAAGAGGCTTATACTCCGGTTAAAGAAAATCATAAGCATCTGCTTTTCTTTCTTCGCACTCATCAGCTTCTTTATTTGACAATTTTGATAGTAAAATTTGTTCTATATAGTGATAATCTCATCACAAAATTACATTTTTGAATGTCAATTCCTTCCTCCAAGATAGCTTTTGAGATTAACAAGTTGCATTGATGAATGCAGAATTTCTTTAGCAAGTACCTCTTCTTGTTTTCAGTTCTATAATTGTAAGTCGTTCATTGAGTTCATCATTCTTCTTTTCACTGGTATAAAGTGAAATTTTTCACTGACTTGTCATGATTTTGAGTTTAATTAATTGAAGAATCGCTTTTTTTTACTTGATACAAAACTAAACTAAAATAAAAAAAATAAAGAAACGAATAGGGTTTTATCCAAATAAAAGCATATTTTGATCATCATATTCAACAATACCTTTTCAAAAGATCAATTCATCGCCAAAATTTGGTAGATAACCTGGCTTGTATGTATACACTACTCTTAAAAGAACGAGACCAGGATAACAGCAGACCACTTGAGATCAACCAAGCAGTCGAGAATACTCAACACGAATCCATGGGTTTCAGAAGGTGTAACTAATTTAAATGAGTTTACAATCTGCTTTGTACAATATTAGGCATAAATGCCTGTAGTTTTCCTATAAGGTTCAGTACTAACTTTTACAATCAGCTTCTTCTCCGTTCTCTCATATTTTTGGATAACTTTAATGCGGGCTTGAGAACCCTTTACATGATTGAACTATATTTTTCTTTGGTATCATGCTGATGACCTTTCATTTTGCACACAGCTAAGGAAGTAATCTACAGAATATCTCTCGTTAATAAGTATCGATTGAAAGATGAATAATGACTTTGGTTTGACACATTTCATTGTAGGTTGGACCCTCTTTGCTTGACTGTCTTCTTCTAATATTATGACTGAAAAGAGACAATATATTACAATATGAACTTATACTCTTTTAAATAATGTAATTTGAATTTGAGTACTTAGAAATGCAACTAATATCTCTGTAATCGACCCAGATGATCGACTCTTTTCTCACTGATATTGTTTATGATTTGACGAAATAAGAGTATTAATCAGTATATTCTTTTAGTCCTGTAAAATTATAGAAGGCCGCCTTTAATTTTGTGAAGTATCAGTTTTCCGATGGATGGAACATTGAACATTCTGAGCCCATCTGGCCGTTTGCCGACTCTATCAGCAGTCGGCCAGAATGATACTAACCTGTTTGTCATTTTCAGTTCAGGTTCAGATTTCAGAATCTCCCTAGTTGAAACGGTCCAAATAGGGATAATTAGAATTGCGGAATATAGAACAGGAACGATATTTTTACTACCCACTAGACAGAAAATGAAAAAATATTAATTATTAATTATTGCGTTATTATAGCTCATTAATTCTTTCGGGTGTCATCTGTGCGTGTCTTGTGCAGTTGATATGTATAAATAAAAATATTAAATACTGCTATTTTTAAGCCAAAAGCAGATTTTATTTTTGGGTGCTGGCTTTGTAGCACCCAATTTTGATTTTGATTTTTCTCAAAAATGAAAACTGGTGCAAACAGAAGTTATTAAGGTTTTTTTCTTATTTTTTAATACGCAGACCATATAACTAAAGTAAATTATCATAAATTATAAATTTATAATTCTGGGTGCTAACTTCCTGAACCTGACCGGGCACGTTTCGAACTGCAAAGTTTGGAATTTCGAAATAAAAAAAATCATATCTGATAAATCTTAATTAGCCCTTTCGATCTACGTTAATTGATTTATAAGCCCGTTTTTCGTTTTCCCAGGAAAAATCAAAATACGATTTTCCATTCTTATGCATTTCAAATACCCATATCTCTTAAAAAATGGGTTTATTATACTCTACTAAGCTTAGAAAAATTGCCCTTCAGCTAATTTAATTTACCCGCGTGTCAATTATTATAAATATTCGGTAATTTATATATAAAAAATAAAAAACCGTAATAGTATTTCTAAGCCAATTATTTGCAAATGGCGCATGCGCGGCAGAATTAAGGTGGTACTTACAACAATAGCGTGCTGCACATGGTGCTGCATATAAGTTTGGAGATGAGGGTAGAGGATTCCAAGGTGGATTCCAAGGAACGGCGGTTCGACGATGTCGAGTCCGGGCGTTCCTGTCTCCTTTTATTACAGACGGATTAATTGACGCCTCGGGTAATTTGAAGGAAGATATTTATTCAAAAGGCACAACCGGCCAGGTCAAGGGCCAAGCCAAATCTGATTACAGAGTATTCGTTTACATACAATTCAAACCCAAGCGCTATCCCGTTCGCCACCCATCGTAGGGATTTATGGCTCGCGAGGAGAGGGGCTTTAGCTTGCGATGCGCGTTAATTCAGAAGTATGGGCGCGGGTTCAGAACTTGCTTTCTACGGCCCTGGCGCTGTTGTTGGCTGCCTTGTGTCTCCACATAAGTACCTATTGCAAGGTATTTAAAATATAAAGTTATTTATCGTAACAAAAAAATGAAACTGATTAAAATAATATTTCAACCTAAGTTAAAGTGTTTTTATAATTGTTCCATTTTCGGTATATTGTGGTGTACAGTATTGAGTTGAATGTTACTCGATAATGAAAAGTGAAACATTATTTTGTTTACGTCGAATATAACCTCACTTTTTCACTTAACAGAGAAGAACTGCATGACTGCATCAGTATTTAATTGGAATAATAGGAAAATCAGTATCAGAAGATATGTGGAAAGTGTTGGAATTAATGTACGAGCTTTTCCAAAAATATGGTTCCGATTACTTTACAGACATGATGCCAGCTCTACATAATTATATCACTATATATACGTCAGTATTTTTACCAAACGAAAATCATATCTTAGCAATGTTCAACAGGTGCAAGGTTTTGCTAGTTGGTGACGCAAGGGAAGATCCCAAATGTCATGCAGCAAAATTTCTTGAAGTAATAATTTTACAGTGTTAGAACTCGTTACAATTCATGTTAGAATGATTAACACGCGAGGTAAAAACTTCAGAATTAAGGACAATGTGTCTTTAAGTTGTTATCACTGTATTGTATTACAATCAGACTTGTGCCTCGAAACCATGGATATAGACTGCAAGTTACTTTAGACAGTCATCAGAGCCGATTGTATCACACTTTATTAAAAAATCGATTCACGACACAGATTGCTTCCTCGGGTAAATGATCTTTTACGATTGCAAAAATTTGTTTACTGTAAGGGTCAATTTGCGATAAATTTTTGTATTTATTATTTTTAGTCTTGACGACAGGAAACATTCTGTTCAACAAATCATTCCATCTTTGATACTTCTTGGAAATCGAGGATAACGAGGGATTTTTTTCAGACATTGAGAGGACTGATAAAACGTGGTATAGTGCTTTAACTAATCATCTAATACCAGAGCAAAAGAAATCATTATTGGAAATTATAGTGTTAGCAGATCAACATAGAACAGTTTTAAAGAGCAATCGAATTGAGCAAAGTGTAGGATATTTTTTTTTTAATTTCATGTCTGTTACTGGAATATATCATATTCATAGAAAGTTTAATCTTTAATTCTGAATATTCATGAATCTAATATTTTTTTCGCAGGTTATGCTTTTACATTACAGACTGTACTCACTTCGTTTAATTTTGGTGGCACGCCCTTAGGCCGATAAAAATATAAACGTTTTTTACTTATGTAAATAGAAAAAACTGTATAATGAGCAAATTGAACATTCGTAGCGTGCGAATGCAATATGACCACCTCCAAAACAATTATGCATTTCCTACACCATAATATACCGAAAACGAAACAATTATAAAAACACTTTAACTTAGCTTGAAATATTATTTTAATCAGTTTCATTTTTTTGTTAAGATAAATAACTTTATGTTTAAATGCCTTGCATTAGGTACTTATATGCAGCACCATGTGCAGCACGCTTTTGTTATAAGTACCACCTTAATTCTGCCGCGCATGCGCAATGCGCAAATAATTGGCTTAGAAATACTATTACGGTTTTTTATTTTTTATATATAAATTACCGAATATTTATAATAATTGACACGCGGGTAAATTAAATTAGCTGAAGGGCAATTTTTTAAGCTTAGTAGAATATAATAAACCCATTTTTTTAAGAGATATGGGTATTTGTATTGCATAAAAATGGAAAATCGTATTTTGATTTTTCTTGGGAAAATGAAAAATGGGCTTATAAATTAATTAATGTAGATCGAAAGGGCTAATTAAGATTTATCAGATATGATTTTTTTGATTTCGAAATTACCCGGTCTGAACCTGAGAGGCCTGGGCCCTCAATATCACCATGCTGTTTATATATGTCTAGCAGAAGATCAATGAATGTCTCTCGCGCAACAGTCTATAGATTTCTACTTTTAACTCGCGCTCTGAAGTTGGTTGTTAGGTGCGTTTTTCGCACTAACAGCCGCCAACCCGGCCTAGGTTCTGCATTTAAGAGTTATTGCTTATTACTTTTGGATGAAACAAGTTTTTTCACTTTAATGTAAGTTACTGATCTTAATTTTTCATGCCAAATAATTAATGCTTACAGAGCTTACAAATAAGCAGTATATATTTATACAAACACACACAGACACACACATGCACACACACACACACACACACATATACGCAATGTCATAAGAAAGTGTTTACGTTTCTTGACTGGTCTGACTACAGACGTGAACCCAAGCAAATATTACGGCTAATGCTTGCTACCGAAATAGTAAATAATCAATGGTTCTGTGCTACATAATAGAAATAATAATATTTGCGTACATAACCGATGACTTCAAGGAAGAAAATAAATTGCATTTAAACATAGTTATGGTGTTAAAGAGGAAAGGTTTTATAAAGCATTTTAAGTGTGCGTATACATATATAATACAATGCTGATTATCTTAAATTCTAACTTAACATTCGTATTGCATAGCACGAAAATAAACATTTACTAGCCTAGTAAATGTTTTTAATCATTTATTTCTTACTACAAAATTCTTTTAAGAATACGAGTTCAATTTTTTTATAAATTATAGTATAGTTTATAAAATTCTGTAAATAAGAGTGCCCTAATGCTGTTTGTTATAAATAAAACTATCATTCGAAGTTCTGTTAAATTATTTGTTTAAATTATAAAGGAAGAAAAAAAGAATTTGTCTGTATCTGTTTTATAGTATTTTTAAAATAGAAATGAGCAACGTTATTTTATAAACATGGTTTTTTTATATTTAATTGAACAATCATAAACATAATGAAGTATATAAGGTGACATTATATTTAAAAAACTAAAAGAATATACAACAATGTATTCAGTGGAGTGGTGATATTATTACAAGTTATTTATTTAAAAAATGACATCCAGAGGTTGTACAAAATCTTACAATCGTAAGGTAAATAGCAATGCTGCCAGTATCCAGTTTGATAAACTTTTTCGTGAAAATAGTAATCGACCATCTGCGTCAAAGTCAGCTGGTACAGTTGGTAAATGGGGAATAACATCATTTACATCTATAAGAAGTACGAATATTAATGGTAAATATAATTGTAAATATTACTAAAGTAAAATGACAATATAATTTGTATTATCTTATTTATAAATAATATTTTATTATCTTTTCGAACAAAAATTCAAGTATTTTCACATATTTACATGGTGTTTGAAATCACTTTTTCAAGCATAAAGCTCATGCAGATTTGTTTTCCAGGTTTTTTAGATACGTAAATTTTCTGTTGCACATTAAAGCTGTAAAAACTAAAAATTTAATTTAAATAAAATTTTAGACAATTAAATTTTTTAATTTATTTGTAAAATTTGGTACACTTAAAAGCTTTGAACTATTAAAAAAAGTATTTTTACCTAAATGTCTTGGTTCAATTAAAAAGTATGTTTTCAAAAGTAAAAACTTAATTAGGTGAAATCAGGATGGGTTAGTTTACTTTTTCCATTATCTTTTCTTTCTCTTCTAATGTGTCAAAAGCTCTTCTTTGTGTATGTGAAAATATATATATATAACTCAAAATAATGCGCTCATGCCAATATTGGACTAGGCCCATTTTGAAGGTATTGTTACAAAAGAATTTTGTCATTTTTGTTCAAAGAAATTGAGACTGCCGAACTTTTGTTATAGCAATATAAAGAAAATCTCTATGTATTTTGTATATCTATAGATATTATAGCTTTTCTCTGATTTTTCTAGAAATATCTATAGATATACAAAATACAGAGATCTTTATATTGCTATAACAAAAGTTTGGCAGTTTCGATTTATATATATATATATATATATTTATTTACTTATTTATTTAACAATTAATACAGAAATACTACAGGAATATCTTATAGTCTATAGATAACCGTAGTAATCCTATAAAGGCAAAACTTGTTTGCCTGTACATAGGGTCGGTTATATAAAAAGTCTTAAATTTAAAATTATACCTAATACTTAAAACTAAATAAAGTGAATCTTTGTTCTTATGAAAAAATTACTTTGTTAAATTTTTTGCGCTGTATAGCCATCACAAAACTAAATTTAACACTTAAAAATATAAACCAACTGAACATGTCTTAAATGGCATAGTTTTTTTTAGCCCATTTTTTAATTTCCATTTTGACTGTTTTTTTATTAGTTGTAATTACTTTGTATTCATTAGGTAGTTCATTAAATAGTTTAATTGCAACTACGTAACTATCTTTGTTGCTTATTGTTTTTGTTTTTCTAGGTGTGGGAATACTCTTATTTCTTGTGTTAGATTTAATTGATTGGTACATTGCACTAAGTTTGGTGTATTGGTAAGATAACGCTTCAGCAAAAAATGATTGTTCTAAGTTGGATGGGTATTTACTGGTTAAGAAAGTGTTTTTATTAACAATTTTGATCAGTCTAGTTTATAACCTTTGTAAAAGGCTTCGATAATTTTTATATGCGCCACCCTAGGCAATAATACCAGAAGTTGCTACACTAGAATATTAGTACTCATGAAATTTGAAAATTTTGCGAAGACATAAGTTAGATATTTCCTTTTGTTAACCTTTAGAGGGCCGGAATACGCCTCTAGGCATAAGGGGTCTGACTCACCAACATCCCAACTTAGTTTGGCTCTAACTTGGGGACCTTAGACCAGATTCCTATAGAAAAATGCGGTTTTCAAATTTTTCAAAACCCCGGCCCTCTAAAGGTTAATGACATACTCTATGTGACTATCCCACTTCATATTGAAATCAAATAATAGGCCTAGATGTTAACAGCTCTCTACCCTTTTTATTGTAGTGTTAATTATTTTTAAACAAACATCTTTAAATACACTATCACAATAATTACCAAATGTTACATAAAATGTTATATTTAGCGACAATTTGTTGATAGCTAGCCATGCTGCTACATGTTCTAAATATTTGTTCATTTTTGGTTCTGTCAAGTTCCATGTATTTTCAGTTGATATAACCACTGTATCGTCTGCATAGGCTATTAAAGTATCAGGGTTAAGACTGTAAAGTAAGTCGTTAATGTATAAAAAAAAGAGTAAGGGGCCAAGTATTGTGCCCTGTGGTATACCAGTTGTTATGATTTTGTAGTCACTTTTAACATTGTTTGTTTTAACTGATTGCTTTCTATTTGCTAGATAGCTTTTTATCAAATCTAGTGCACATCCTTGAATCCCGTAACAATATAATTTGTGTAGTAATATTTTATGGTCAACGATATCAAAAACCTGTGCTAAATCTAGAAAAGTAACAATTAGTGGTTTGCTTTTATCTAAGTTGTTGTATATAATGTTACTTAAATAAGTTAACGCATTTTTGGTACCTTTATTTTTCATGAATCCAAATTGGTTGACTGATAGAATGTTGTGTTTAGATATAAAATCATATACGCGTTTATGTATTATTTGTTTAAAGATTTTTGAAACATTTGAAATTAACGAAATTGGTCTACAATTATTTGCTTCATACTTGGGGCCATTTTTATGAATTGGTGTAATCTCAGCAGTTTTTAATGCATCCAGACAAATTCATTTTTCAACACAGAAATTGAAGATTTGAGTTATAATGGTTTCGTTATATATTTTAATATTATTTTCAGTGTTTTTATACTAATACCATCAACTTTACCCACTTTTTCTTTCATTTCATTAATTATATTCATAATTTTCAAGTTGTTTGTTTGATTTATAAAAATCGACATATCATTAAATGGAATCTTCGGAGTTTCGGATCCCTTTTGCACCTTGATTTTATCACTTAATTTCGGTCCTATTTTCAGAAAGAAATCGTTCATCTTATTAGCAATTTGTTCTGGATTATCTACTTTGTCATTAATTATGTATTCAATTCCATTGCTTTTCTTTACTTTTTTACCTAATTGTTAAAAATATTTACTTATCGGTTAGATAAATAAATGGTAAAACAGAGTTGATGCTTCCAGGGTTTGTTTATTAAATGAGGTTAAAATAAACATGTGATACAGTAAGTATAGAGACAGTTGTAAGTGAAGTGTTCAGCTTAGCAACTGCTCTCTCTTGAAGGGCTTGTTCTCAACTGACGTTTTGTCCTCCGCTGAGGACAGTACAGAGGTGCTTTTCCTGAAACAGCTGATTGACAGGGGGAGAGAGAGGGACGTTGCCACGCCGATACTTAGATGTGCGTCTCTGGTGTCAGGGAAAACTGACCATTTTTTATTGCACCCCTACGCGTCTCTCTCTCTCGCTCTCTAATCTCTAATTACCGTGTTTTTTGCACGGACCTTCATTAGTCTTGAATAATAAAACTTTATAGTCGGCAGCTGCTGGGTTTTTTCCGCTATTAAAACTGGAAATCTAGATGCTTATGTATTTCAAAATACACTCTTAGATTTTAGCATAAAATCCAACACTAATTTATTATTTATTAATTTCCATAGTTTACACGGATTGTTCTTATTCATCAGGAACTTGTTTTGATCATAATTACTCTTAGCCTTTTTAATTATTTTGCCTAGAATCTTATTGTACATAATGTATTCAAGTTTGCGCTGTTCATTGTCTGGATCATTTTTCCATTCATTATATAATTTGTCTTTTTTCCTACAGGATACCAAGATGGCATTAGTTCAATTTTTTCTTGCTTCTAGTTCTTTGGTAATATTATTATTTTTACCTGTTGAGTTCGTAATGCATGAATGTATATTATGGATTAGATTGTTTACAGCTATATTGGGATCATTAGTTTCTGTGACATTTAACCAGTTAATTCTAGATGCATAGGTGAATAATTTTTTATAATTAATTCTCTCATTGACCTCATTTTTATCAAGTTTATCTAGTCCTTCTTGAAAAATTATAAATAGTGGATAATGATCTGTAAAAGCACTAGTGATTTTTAAGACTGAATTTGTATTGTACTTAATTTGGCAAAAACATTATCTATGCCGTTCCAATGGTTGGATCGTGTTCAGTTGGCCAAGTTATACCTACAAAGCTTGGTCTCTAGGTTCTTTCTAAGAAGTTTCTAATAATTCCTGATTCAAGGTATTATTCTCCAATATATCTATGTTGAAAACCCCCATTATTAATTGATTTTTTCTAAAGATATAGGTATTTAGAAATTTCTTAATATTTAATACAAATTCGGTCTTAGACATATCATGAGATCTGTAAATTGCAAATAATACAATGTTTTTCTTGTGCAGTTTGATTGTGGTACTGAGCACCCTCAGGTCTCCAAACTCCAGGGTTTCTGTTGTTTCATTTAAATTTTCTAGTGTGTAAGTTACAACTCTGTCCGATCTATTTATTTTACTGTTATTGTAGTACAATTTATAACATACAGTTACACACAGTTTCACAGCCATACTCTCAATCAAGCATTCTAGGTTTGCAAAATTTGTGTTTAAGCTCCTTACGTTGACACTTAATATTCTATTATCATTGTTCTTTAGTTTGTTATTTAGTGATGGAATATCATTTAAACTTGCTTCGTTCAGATTTAGATCTTGATCCATTAAAATGCTAATGTTCCGTTTGTTCCTTCTAGTCTTGTCCTCGTTTCTAATAAAATAGAATCTGTACTGCCACCTATAGTTGTTGATCTAAAGTTATTTAAGCCACTGTTTATTCGTTGTTCTTTTGTAGGGAAATCTACCTTACCGAAGTATCTCGGTAAGGTAGATTTCGCTAGGAAAGTATGATTTGACATTATGATCGATTGAGCTTGTACAGCATAAGGGATTAGTTCCATCACAATTTCATGTTAGATGTCTTTCTGAACATTTAAGGCATACAGGCCAATTCAAGCATTTATGTGGAGGTACGCGCCGAGAAGCACCGTCGCCGGCGGAAGCAGAGTCTGCAGCCCAGACGCAACTTTGACTAGCGGAGCCTTTCCGCCTTCTTCTCCAAAGGGCCTTCCGGCCGACGCCACGTTGTGGTGAAC
The DNA here is from genome assembly GCA_020010945.3 of Muscidifurax raptorellus. Classification (NCBI taxonomy): domain Eukaryota; kingdom Metazoa; phylum Arthropoda; class Insecta; order Hymenoptera; family Pteromalidae; genus Muscidifurax; species Muscidifurax raptorellus. The sequence goes on from JAHUUD020000012.1 coordinate 2,446,678, forward strand.
GGGATGCGCGCTCCCGATCGCCATTCTTGGCTCGGCCGCCGAACCGAACAGACGTAGTCTGAATAGTGATTTGTACATAATAAAGTCGTCGATTATTCTTAATGAATAAAGCGATACTTTCTCAACCCTCTCTGATGTCTCATTCCAGCGTGATTAAGTTGTAAAGGAGTAACTTTCAATCTCCAAATTTATATCCAGTGTGACCATATCTTGCACACTTATAGCAGGGTTTAGCATTGAAAGCATCCAGCACTCCGCAGTTCTGACAGCTAACAAAGAGTATATCTGTTTTCTTTGATATTTTTATGTATTTCAGCCGAAACTTCCATTATAACTGTTGCATTTTTATTGTATTGATCATATGCTGTATGTAATATTTTACCTTTTGTAGCTAGGTTAGGAAAGTTTCTAGTGTTTATATCATTTTCAAGTACACTATTACTCAACTTGCTGAAATTATCTATTCCAATTATTTTGATTATAGGCTTTTTCAATTAATCTTTCTCTATTTCACAAGTACTGGATAATTGAGGAACGGCGTTGGCTCAGTGGTTAGCGTGCTAGGCACAGAAACAACGCCGTTTCAGGGGTCGAGGGTTCGATTCCCGGTGGAGTCACTCGGATTTTTTCTGAAGGGTTTTCAGCGGGAAAAGTACCCTGGATACCGGCTGTTTCAAGGGGAGTTTTTCCCCGAGATTTCCTTTCAGTGGATTTTCGGGTTTTCCCTTGTCTTACAGGTGCAAACCTGGGCGAATGCGAAGCAGTAGTAGGGACTATAAGTAGGGTCGATAAACACTAGGCAGGGAACGGCGGGGAGCTGGTTCCTGAAATATGGACCTTTTCCGGAGAGATTTACACTGGAAGCCGGACCCGATGCCCTCTCAAGGGCAGAGAGGGTTGGCTTAACCAATTCGGTGCAAGCCTGCAATATGTCCTCGCCGGAAATGTCTTCCAGGAAGGTAATAAGACAGGATGGAGTTTAAAATGGAGATATAGGATAGGATTCTTGTGCAGAGCCAAAGTTGAGAAATAAAAAAGGTATAGGATTGGGAACTACTTCCACACAGAGGTGGTAGAAGGCCCCCGCCAACCTTGGCAAAAGGCTGCGACGGTAATAGATGTATAAAAAAATATAAGTACTGGATAATTTAGCCGATAACAGTCTTTCTGCTGCTTTCAAGCTTTCCTTATTCAAGCAGTTTATTCTAACTGCATTTTCGTTGAATTTATTTTCTTGGTTTGTATAGATTTTTCTTTTATTAAATATTTTAATACTTTTTCTTTCAGATTTGTCTTATCATCCTTATTCTTTCTTCTGACTACTATTTTAGGTATAATTTTTGTTAATGTAATAGGTTGTTTAGCTGCTATTGTAATACCTGCATAGGATTTTCTAGTTGTTATCTGACGTTCCTTCTCTTTCTCTAACAGTTCTTATAATAATTCATTTTTGTCTTTGAGTTCTTTATTCATCTCTTTCAGCAACGTATTTTGCTCTTTGTAAGATTGCAGTAATGCCTCGATTGTATTAGCATTATCTTGCTCCATAGCTTCTTCGTCGCTAGAGATTACCATTGCATTTTTCTCTGCCAGTAGTCCTTCATACTTCTGCTGTAGTTTCTTGTGTTCTTTTTGCAGTATTAAGTAGTTCTTATTACATTTTTCAGCTTCTGCTTTGTATTTGGTACACGCTCCCTTTAGATTACAAAGTATGGCATGTGGATCTTGGCTACTAATTGAGGTCATGTCAAAGTCAGGATTTTCATCATACCCTACGAGCACACTTTGATACGTATTTGTACGTAACACCTTTTTTTTTGTTAAAATCGCTGTTATGGAAATATTTTTACACAGTACACAGAAAATCGTTATGTTTACTTGTTTCGGATGACATTTAAAGTTTATATAAGGAAGAATCGCCTCCGGAGGCGACACGTCATCCACTATCATTGCTACAAGTACTATGAATCGCCTCCGGAGGCGACACGTCATCCACTATCATTGCTACAAGTACTATGAATATTTAAATAATCCTAGAGTCTGTCCAGGGGGCCTCTGAAGCGTGCGCGAAGGTAAAATTAGCGTACGCGAAGGTAAAGTTAGTGTACGCGAAGGTAAAATTAGCGTACGCGAAGGTAAAATAAGCGTACGCGAAATTTTCCGGGAAATGCTTTTATAAACGCAATTAATTTTTTGTTGAGCGAACGCAACTACCTATGCTCCCCTATCTTCTTTTATACCTTATCTTATTCACTAACAATTTATTTATTTACATTTACCTTAAAAAATTAAACCCTACCTTAACTTAGCCTTATTATTTACCAGTCATACCAGACATACAATCTGCATACCGTATCTGCATAAAATCTTTACTTAACTACATGTGTTACGACCTGACTATCCTAAATTAATAGAAAGTGATTAGTTGTCATTTTGCGAACTGAACTCATAAGCGACACTGGTGCATTGGAGAATTGAGATTCAGTAGTTTTTATTTGATTTAGGCCATATCGAATTATTCAATTATAAAGAAGTATTACTAATAGTGGGCATACGTCGTACGACGTAACACCTCGGAGGCCAAGTTATTGCAATAGGATAATTGCAAAAAATTGCAATAAAAAAAAAGGTTAAAGCGGCTAATTTATAAAAAGGATTTCATAAATTAGCAGCTTTAACCTTTGCTTTTTCTTTTTATACTTTACATTACTTATCACTTTGAAATCTAGTATATAGGTTACAGATAAAAAAAAAATTGACAATGTAGCGATTATTTCGCTTTCCTTCCCGCCTAAATATATCCTACTTTTTAAAAACATTCAAGGCTTTGTTCTTGTTGTTATCTATTATTGTAAAAAAAATCTATTCACAGCTGAGACAAAATTGTTGGTAATTTTGAAATTGAAAGGTTAACTTTAATAATAGTTGGTGGTCGATCTGAAATAGGCGGGGGTAATATTTTTGGGGAAGATATGGAAGGGAGAATTTTAATTTATTGAAGTGCTGCTTCTTCATAAAATTTATTCCTTTTTTCGTAGGATTCTGTTCTTGGATGTTGTTCGTATTTCCGAGTGCAGTCAGTAAATGTGTTATTGAATTGAAAATTGCTCCAAATAGGTGTATCGATCAACCATAAATCGTATGTAAAGTATATCCTCTAATAATCGCGTTAGTAATCAATTTTTCGATATGTAAAATAATCGGAATCATGATGAATACAGATGAAAAAGAACCACATGCAATCAGTTTTCCAAAGAGTTCGTACCATGTACTTTCGGCTAGGCGTGTTAGAGTATTGTCTGTGAAAATATCTTCAGATGTTTTTTCCCCTACCATCTCTCTAGGAATCACATTTAAAAGTAATGCTTTTTCCATGGGAAACATTAGTTGCTGTTGTAGTTGATCCAATTTTTCTTGAGAATACACTCCGCTCGTTGCTAAGGTCTCGACAGATTCAAAGGTCCAACTGATCTTTGGTTTCAGACTACGAGGCGGGATTGTTTTAATTGGAGTTGGAGTAAATTTTATCCATTCTTCTGCTATTTTGTAGTATGTGGATACTATTGAGTTGCAATTTATTTGAACTCTTTTTTTTATCAAAATACATGTTCTCGGCGTAAGGAACCATGTTTCATTTCCTGAAGAAACTAGTAGTTGCTTGTAGCATTCTTTCAAAATGTAGTATTCTGGCTGTTTTCGGTACACATTTTATTAAATGTATAACCTGTCCTGCAATCTTTGCTATATATCCAGGTTTCTAGCTCCGTGAACTGGGCGGTTTATTTTCAAAAATTAATAATTAAAAAATGTCCATAATTGCGGATTCGCTAGCAGGGTTTGCAAATGCAATGCAAAAAACTGCGGAAATTTTAGTTTTTTTATAATATATAAAAAACTTTTTCCGCTATGTTAAAATAAAAATGTATAGTTTGCTTACGTATTAAGCATTTGTTATGACTAAAACTTTTTAAATCGTTTGCAAATTAATTGCGGATTATGTAAACGGGCTTGTTGATACGAAATTTGCGATAATTATTTAATAATCAATTAATATATTTTTCCATAAGCGAAGCATCAATTTCGGTCAGTCCGTGTTCCGCATTCCAGCTGTCTCAACAGTCCATCCCTCTGTATAGTAAGGATCGTCAGAGTTCCGGCCACAAATTTCGAATCAACGAGCCCGTTTACATAATCCGCAATTAATTTGCAATCGATTCATACAAGTTTTAGTCATAACAGATGCTTAATACGTAAGCAAACTATAAATTTTTATTTTATCATAGCGGAAACAGTTTTTTATTTATTATAAAAAAACTAAAACTTCCGCAGTTTTTTGCATTGCATTTGCAAACTCTGCTAGCGAATCCGCAATTATGGACATTTTTTAATTATTAATTTTTGAAAATCAACCGCCCAGTTCACGGAGCTCCCTGTGGCTTGCCTTCTGCGTCGCGTAATACGCAGATGAGGGATGGAGTGGATCAGCGAATTACGACATGCGTTGGAAAAAGCGTGCAGAAGTGCGGGTATGTACGAGGTTGGAGACATCGTCAAAGAACTGGTTGGCGAAAAAGAGTTTCTGCATTATCGGATTTTCTAAAGTGTAGAGTCGAAATCGATACAATAATATGTCTCTAGCGGGGGGTTGTAACGAGGTTTAAGTCCTCGCTATGACGGTAATTGGAGCAGGAATGAGAGTGATGGAATAAGACGGCATGGGTTCAATGGATAGAGCGTGCGCCTAGAGATCTCAGGAGTGCCGGATCGATTCTCGGCCCCGGCGTCTCCTATTGTGTTTTTCTCCTCTCGAAGATAGTTTCACCTCGTTACACTATATATACAAATTTTGAATTAACATACGTAAATAAATCTAAGTTTACGGTATTTCTATTAGTAACTACATCATTATCAAATTGATACGTATCTATATAACTACTCTTTTCAGAAATTAATAATTTTGGATGTTCTGTACGTATGAATTCTCTATTACAACGCATGATTTTATCTTTGATAGCCAAAGCAAATGTTATTTCGTTAAAATTTAGTGTATATACAATTTCGTTAAATATTTTGCTATTTTGCTATTTCGCTAATTTTCGCTAAAATATTTTGTATTTATTCCCTTAAATAAAATATCGTAAGAGTTTCTAAAACACTCCCCCTGCGGTAAAACCTTTCAAAATGTGTGTCCTCCTTCCATATCGATACAATATTTTTCCGAACATGTGTATGCTGTTCCCGAACTTAATTTTAACTTATCGTTACTTAAACTAACCTTAGCACTATTTTGAATTAACGTTATTTTGATTAACCATGGCCAAATACTTTATTCCATAGTAGATAGGCTATAGACATACTGGTTCACACGGATTCCGGAACACCCCCCTCCTCTCTCAAAGTGTGCCAGAATCCGTACGAGTTCTGCTTCACCCTTTTGAAGTGAGGCAGAATCCGAAAAGAGAACCAGGATGCCTATAGTGTTCTCTACTTTTTTCTTTTTTTCTTTTTTTCGTTTTTAATATTTTTTTTGCAATTGTCGGAATAATTTTATGAGTTTGACAGTATGAAGTGCACATGTGGGCTTATAGATAGGATTATGGTTTGTACATACTGTAACGCACTTAAAAGATGGTTTTGATGGATAGCCATATTGTTGAATATTGTAAACAGGAAATTGGAATCTTTGCAACCATTTGTTTTAATTCACCCAAGACAAAAATTTGGCTAGCATCATGTAAAGCATCACAAAGTATGTTTCCAATCTGTGAGTAGTCAAACCCATCCGTTTTCCAAGGTATCCCATGATAATTATGTTTGAGCTATTTATTTTCGCTTTTCATTTTATCAGACAGTCTTGTTCATGAAAAGGGGTTTTTGAATAGAAGAATAATAGGATCACTGGTTTCGTTGAGAGGAATGATTCCTAATTCCTTTAGAACATAATCTCCTCCCGGTTGCTTGAAACCAGTCATGTCTACTGCATACTCCATCTTGCACTGAACAATTTTTTTTTATACTGATTAGACAATTTTCTTGATATGACCACTAATAGGATTGTACTGAACGATGCGATCGTGTAAGATCAAGCAGTAAGCTGAAGTGTTAGCTGGAAAATCTTTTTTAGCCTCAAACTCTAGACGTACATCGTCAGGAGCGCTCTTGAGAGATTCGTTTTGTCGTGAACAGTAAATAACTACAAGTGGTGCGAAGCTGAGAAACGAGGAATTTGTTATCAGCGGTTGCGGATTTGTCCCATAGTAGGATTTTTGAAAATTAGCGCACATATCATAGAAAGTAGCAAACGGATTCTTAGATATGTCGAGATTTATATTGTTGTATGGATAATATTCTGAATTTAAGAAAAGTTTCACATTACTAATGTCACAATAATCAAATAGACTGGCGTTTGCAGGTCTCGTTGATTTTCTCTTTGTTTGTAATCCAAGAATCACAAAACGAGGTTTTTCCAATTGGTTAGATGTTTTTACTGTCCAGACGTGTTTATTCGTGCTCGGAAGAAGAGGATATTCAAATAACTCCCATGAACGAAAACACATAGAGATGGGGTTATCTTTGCCAATGAAATTCAATAACTGGATTTTTTTTTATCAGATGCAATGACATATGGCATTAACCATTCAATCTTTGATATTGACACATTATAACCTTCATAAAAAGATGTATTCTCTCTTGTAATAGCTTCTTGAAGTATTGCATTCTTGCATGAGTATTCCTATCTTCTGAGAATGAGTTCATGCTTCATATTAACTACAATTTTTTTATAATCTTCTGCAAAGCCTAAGATCACACTAAGAGGAATGGAAACGTCAAAGTTGCCCTGAGCATCAACAAAAGTTTCGAATTAAATGAAATCCATCCTTTCATAAGACTGCTCAGACCGACATTTTTACTTTCATCAATCTCCACACCATTAATCTCATAACGAATTTCATCAAACATATGACAAATGCCATTGTTGACAAATTTAGTTTTTCTAATGGTCCTCCTGTATTCTCTTTTTGTAATTTTCCACATATATGGATAGAACTACGTGATGGCAAGAGACATAGATCTTGATGTTGGATAGAAATACGAATTTCATCATTATTATCAAAGCTTAATGACGAGTACGGTCGATGTACGTTCGTAATGAGCAATAGACTAATCGAAAACGGCACCTGATTAAATGCTTAGAATTTCGTCCATTTTTCTGGAAGCAGCAGAGAATTATACACGTGAATTTTTTCCACGAACTTTTAGTCCTAGGCTTTTCAGAAACTGAATGCTCTTGCGTGTTAACCGTTTGAGTTTCTTTGCTCGACTGATGCCTGCTTGCCATGATGGCTGACTTATATATACTGTAGAATTGTAAACGATACCCATTATATAGATTTGATGTGAAGTCTAATAGTAATTTCCTCTCCTCGAAAATTCACTAAATTTCCATCCTGATCTACGATTTGGATTTGAAGATGATCTATACACTTGACACTGACTGGTAGATATATGACATGATACGGAACTTCTATGATTTTATATCCTGGAAGCACTCTGGGAAAGAACTAATGGATTCTGTGAACTTTTTTGTTATTAATATAAGCACTTTTTTGTTATTAATATAAGCCAGATGTAATGTTGCACTCTACTTTGAGTGCGTTGATTCTCAAATTTTCAAATGAGAGTTGTGTTGAATGTTTTCTTCGAGAATACGAGGAGTAAAGCTAAGTAGACAGCCGATTGAATTTTAAGATGTAAGATCTATTGGATGACTGTAGATAATTTCACTTCTGAGAGTATTATTGTTAGCTTTTAAAGAAAATTGAATTCCTTTGGATTTTAAAATTTCTTCTAAATATTGATTAATAGCATCAATCTCGTAACTGCCTTAGGTATAGTAATAATATCACCGTTCAAATGAAGTTTATTATTTGAATAGTTAACATTGGGAATAGAGTTGAATGTTAAAAATTCAACTGAACCCAAGACAAAACTCTTATGCTGTGGTAGTTCAATTGAAGGTCAATATTGCGCTTCTAAGACATATGAGTTTCCCAAGAGACTCTGAGTGAAGCTCTCTTCCATGACTGATCGGGAGGAAATAATTTCATTCGTCTGTGAGCACATATTTTATAGTCTTCCAGCTAAGAAATAAAGACAAAGATGATTACATATGAATGAGTCAAAATTTTATACCGTTTATAGTTGTATCTCACTTCTTCCATGTTAAAATATATCATGAGATCTTTGGGAGGTTTGAGATCACCAAAACTATCAAAATAAAGTACATCAGAACCATGCTTGCGATAACAAACCCAGTGAGTGCCTCTGTTTTGAAAGTCATCCAAGTTGACTCATTATACCATGGGCCATCGACGGGTAGATTATTTCTCATAAAAACGCCTCGAAAATCTGAGATTTTCATCATACGAGCATATTTTTTTAGATCGTAGTCAGTCAGTAGACGATTCGGCAAAGTTAAATCGAAGTTTTTTTTTTCTATTTACATGATGACCGCCACCACCACCGACATGAGGTTTCATAAATAAACCCATCCCAGTTTTATATGGTTTGAGATGGAGACGTTTGCCTAAAGCAATGGCTTCCATGGTCTTGTTATGTCTTTTACTTTCTTTAAGATCTTTTTGCGCAGCTTTAGCATTATTGACTACTTTAACTATTCCAGTAGCACCTCCCGCTAGAGCACCAGTTGCACTAAGTCCTGCGAACAATGGGATGAGAAAAGGAAGAACTCCACCGATTTTTTATGGAAGCAATAGAACACGTGGAATGGTAACTTTTTTCTTTCCGCCTACACTCTTAACAGCTTGACGTGCACCCTTCAAGGCCGATTGAATAACCTTGCAAGAACATTTACTGGCTATCATTGATTTTTTAGCTGCATTCACTAACTTACTGAATTTTAGTCCCATTCCAGTTTTTCCTTTTAATTTTATAGCATTGGTAATAGGAAAAGCTTAAGCTTTTTCAGCAAGACTGGCATCCTTGGCTCTAACGCGTTGCTAAGCTCTATCAGCAAGGCTCTTATCAGCTACTTTACGATCTCCGTTTTTGTCAGAGTAAGCAATGTCATGTTCTTTGCATGCCTGATCAAGCTGATTGATTCCAGGATCACCTCTTTTCAAACGCTTATTTAATTTGGTTCCGGGTCCACAGTATTGATATCCAGAAAGATGCATTTCAACAGGCAAGTTATTGATTACTTTATCAAGCAATCTATAACCTTTCTGCTGTTTCTTGGATTTTTGAACGATCATCTCTTTTCGAGTGTTGAACCACAACTGATGATCAAAGTATAAAACGAGTGATTTTATTTCTAAAGCTCAATGTCGAATCTGACTCTGACACGTGAACATGGATTTTACTGAGCAGAACGTCAAACTTCCCGTAGCGAATTTCGATTTTGGAAAAGAAAAGCGAAAGAAGTGACACGGGGAATCACTGCCAGATAGTATACGACCAGTATTCTGTGGACCATCTAACTGTCGGAAAACAAATAGTTTACTGGCTCTAATTACACATCCAAATGGTCTTAGAATTGAAAGTTTGTATGTATAGTCTAAATCCTTGAATCAGCCAAAGTATCAATTTCTCAAAAATGTCTTGATGAAGCTCTACCGAATTCAATTATGATTTTTGATGATGTGGCATGTGAAAAGCAAGATAACGTCAGAGCATTTTTCTGTATGGGAAGACATAAAAGTGTAGATAGTTTCTATCTGTGTCAATCGTATGCTCATATAGGAAAACATCTCATTACGGACAATGTTAATTTGTTAGTAATTTATCGTCAAGACGATGTGAATCTTAAACATATCTATGAAGATCATGCGAATACCGATTTAATTTTTAATGAATTTCTAAATCTTTGTTCTGAATGTTGAAAAAATGATAAGTATGGATTTATTGTTATTGACAAAGATAGAGCGATGAATGAGGCCGGATCCAGAAAAGGTTTTGACTGTTTTACAATAAAAAAGGAATTATGAGTCTCAAACTTACAGTACAGTTATAGTCATCATCTTGTAAGCATGTCCGACTTCAAGAAAGAGAAGAATATTCTCAGCGAACTCTTGCGGGCTCGTGAGGCCATTAAAAAAAATATACTTTATTAAAACAGGAGAAGGATGCTTTTAAAAAAGTCGTCGATGATACATTAAGACAAGTCATCACACCACTCGAGAAACTCGTTGTTTTGAACAGTGAAAGCTTGCATCCTTCTAAGAAAATTTTGGATACAAGCATGAACAAAACATTGAAAGAAAAAAAACGATTAAGGTTTAATCAATCGAGTATACTAAACGATCTTAATAATAATGCAAGTGCCATATATAATGATGATTTTGATGATGATGACGAATTTGATACAATAAAAGATACATTAACCAATTCATCATTTAAATCTGCCCATGAAAGAAGTGATTCATCTCAAGACTTCTTGTCACTATTAGATAAGAGCCGCAGCAAAATTGATAATATATACGGCGTGAGGAAAGTTAATGGAGTTTATATGATTGGCGATTCAGAAATTGTATTTATTGATAAAGAACTAAAAGTTGGAAATAAAATTTATCCTAAAACAGATGGATTAATGGAATTACTCTTCAAAAAATATCCGGATGAGCTTCTTTTAAGTTCAGCAGATCGTGAAAATCATCGTATGATCCTGGAAGCAACAAATGCTCATAAGAAAAAACATAGCAAAGATGAATCCATACGCATATCAAGGAGTAATAAATATAAAAATGTTTTAGCTCCAATGTTCCGTAGCACTCCTCGTAAAAAAAAACAAATAAAACCATCGGAGGAGCACTATTGCCAAACTATAAAATAGCTAAGAAAAATTCTTCTATAGATCTCGTCTACTGGAATGATCCAAACGAGCTTGTCGAGCGACTCCGATTATTGATTGCGTAACGTACTGCTGGAAATAATAATCATACCAACGAAATCCAATCGATTATTGAGGAATTACGTCAAGCAGAGCATATATATTAACACACGCACATTCTTTATTGTAGCAGTAGTAACATGAGTCTCGATGTATTCGGAAGAAAGCTTGAGGGCTCGCAAGTGAGTCAATATCACATCGGAAGGCGATTTTGACTTAGAAAATAAACGACTGTGCAATATAGGACAGCCTCTTAATCCAAACGATGCAATCACCTTGCATTCACTAAAAATTATCCTGCAAACTGAAGTGATTATTTACTTCTAAACTTGATGGCATTAGTGAAGTTATAGAAGCATATAAGGAGCAAGTTGAAAAAGTTCAATCAGAAGAGGAGAAAAAATTAAAATATCTTTATGATGTATCTCAACGTAATGTATCTAGTATAGAATACATGGTTAAAGAATTAAAAAGACATATAGAAATCAAAGATGGAACGTCAAAGAGTAGCTGAAGAACTTCACAAACCTGCACGCCGCAGGTATAAGCGAAGAAAATATGACATTCGTGGCATAGATGAGACTTGGCAAGCAGATCTTGTAGAAATGATTCCTTACTCTAAAGAGAATAAAGGTTTTCACTACTTACCCACTGTCATAGATATATTTTCAAAGTATACATGGGCTGTCCCAGTCAAATCAAAGAGTGGCAATGATGTTACTGCAGCTATAAAATCGATATTAAAACAAGGCAGAGTACCGTCGAATCTACAAACTGACTAAGGAAAAGAGTTTTACAATTCAAAGTTTCAGAAACTCATGAACAAGTGCAAGATAAACCTATACTCTTTACATAAATCTTCATGCAAGTATATGCGAACGATCTAATAGAACATTAAAAAATGCAATGTGAATAGAGTTCAGCACACAGGGAAGCTATAAGTGGTTGGATATCTTGCCTGAATTGGTCAAAGCTTACAATTCAAGAAAACATCGGACTATAGGGATTGAGCCTAAAAATGTCACGCAGGGAATTGAGAGAGAGAGAGATCAAGAGACGTTTTCCAAATGAAAAGTTAACTGTGAAAAAACCAAAATTCAAAGTCGGAGACAAAGTGCGTATAAGTAAAATAAAAAACGTGTTTTATAAAGGTTATACACCGAACTGGTCTACTTAAATTTTTACAATAACTCGAGCTGCAAAAACTAATCCAGTAACTTATCACCTTAAAGATTATTATTATAAACCCGTCTCTGGCGGCTTTTATGAAACGAAAATTAAAAAAACTAAGCATCCAGAAATTTATTTAGTAGAATAAAGTTTTAAAGAAAAGTGGTAAACGCGTGTATGTTTAATGGTTAGGTTTCAGTAATGAGCATAATTGTTGGATTGATAAAAATGAGATTCTTTAAATAAACTAAATCTATATAGTTTAATATTTATATATATATCAAAATTTAATAGCTCATATATTTTTCTCGACCTACTAACACACTTGTTTACACTTGTTTTATTATTTGTTTATATAAATAAATAATTAAATTGTTGACAGATATTTTTCTAACTGGGTCACCTACATTCCTTTGAGAGGCTATTTACATAAACAGTAGCTATTTACATAATTATATAGGTCATCGATCATTGTTTATTTATAAAAACAGTAGCTAATTACCCCATTATAGGGATCATAAATCATGTTAATTGACCTATTTAGCTACTGTTTACATAACAACTGCTACTGTTGACGTACTACTACTGTGGCGCATACCCCCCCCCCCCCAACTATGGCCATATACTACGTGGAGAAAAATTTCGAAGGTTCAGCCTTCCTATTTTATTGCGGTCGTACAGATGTCTATCAATCGAATGTTTTGAAGTCTATTTTCGTCATTCCCGAATCCGAATGTTTCGGCATTCTGACAAACACAGCCGCGTGGAACATCCGACAGTCGGCACGCTAGCATTCAAGTTTCGAAGTCTGCGACTGCGAAGCGTCGAGACCCTGCGGTACGGAGAGTTTTGGAGTCCCCACTCTCCCATTTTCGCGTCCATATTTGCACCAAAATCGTTCAACATTTACACTTCGAAAGTATCGAATGCTGACCCTTCGAAATTTTTCTCCGTGCACTTTCGGCGATTTTAGATAATATACATCCACGTGTATACCTGCTCTGTACATATTTCGGCAAAGGTATATATCCACGTGGCAGACCGTTCGGCAAGATGTATATGAGTATGTGTATATACTCGAATCATTAATGAATAGTCGATAGTCTATGCATTTCGGCGATTAGAAAATATGTATATTCACTCCCAGATTGTGCCTATCTTAGTTAAGAGAAATTAACTAATACAGATAAAGAATCTTTGTTTGCGTCCTCCGAAAAAAGCAGCCCAAAGATAAGCTATCAGTCAAGATTACATGCACATGCATATGGCTTCCCTCTCTTTACGAGAAAATCTAGAAAACGTCGTAGGCCTTTCCTTCATCACCATACGGAGGAGAAAAATTGCTGCCACAGGCTTTCTAGCAGTTCCACTCTTTTTTCAAAAAGTAGAGAACGCTACTGGTTTCCCTCTCTTTTCGAAAAATCACTAGAGAACGTCATAGGCTTTTCCTTTATTATAAAAGATAGGAGGGGAATATGCCCTTGCGAAAAACTATCTACGGATTCTGTATAACTTGGAGGAGGGGGCTGATACATGAGCATGGGAGCGGTCCAACATACTGCAATTTGGCAATAGGAAGGGGGTCCTTATGGGCTTATACACACTTCGGATTCTGGATCACCTCAAGACAAGAGGGGGTGATTCTGTATCATTTGGAGAAGGGGCTCATGCATGGGCGTGGGGGCCCAACATACTGCAAACTTGGCAATAGGAAGGGGAGATCCTTATGGGCTTATACACACTTCGGATTCTGGCACACTTTGAAAGAGGAGGGGGGTGTTCCATAATCCGTGTAAAGCCTACAGCCTATCTACTTTCCATGATCCCAAACTATCGGCATAACACGCACCGGAACACGATTTACCCTCACCGCTTCCTGCAAAATCTATACCTTTTGTTGTTGTCGAATTTATTTTTAAAATGGCTATTGTGTGAATATTAACTTATTTAAAAATTCCCGTTTCATGAATTAATTTGCATTGTTCATGGTTTATCTCATAAATATATTCTTGTTCTCTATTTTCCGTACATATAAGATGACCAAAATTCAGCAACTTGATACTGTTCGCTGAATTTCTATTCTGGATTGTTATCGTGACTTTTCGAAATTCTGCGACTTGTATTAGCTCGATTTTGACGCTTGTTGAATTCATGGGTGTATTTTGAAAATCACATTCCTCCGAGTCCATCAAGGAGAATGTTGTTATATTTGGTGTTGTTGTACCGCAGTCATAACCAATGATTATTTCGTCAATTTTAAAACTTGTCATTAATAAAATTATTTTGAAGATCATGGTTCAGAATTTCCTAAAACAGAAAAGAACGTTAGTTTTCTTTATTTTGGTACATGATTAATTTATTTGCATGAACTGTATTTGGCTTTCCATTTTTATTTATTATGACATTGCTATTCTCTGTGACATATTAAATTTCAAAAGGTTTCAGGTTTTGATTTTTCTCTAATTTTCCTGGTTTTGGTTCTTTTAAGAGCCAGACTTGATAACCTATGTTAAATTTAACTGGATTTGTAAACGATCATAATATATTTTAGATTTTTCTCTTGCTAATATTAGATTCTCACGTGCAAGACTAGCAATAGCTTTCATATTTGTAATTAAATTCGATAAATAATTATTGAAAATTGGAAGTAGTTCTGATGATTTTAAAGGTTCGCTTGAAGGTAATCCTTGGTGTAAATCTATCAGCGATATGTACACTCGTATTATAATTAAAATGTGCCAATTCTAACAAACTATCCCATTCAATGTTTTTCAGATGCGTTTTTCAGATATTCGCACAATGAGTGATAAGTTCTTTCTAATGAGCCATTCGATTGAGGCGAGAAAGCTGTTGTTTCTATTTTTGAAAATTTAAATCTTCGTGCTACAGCTTTTAGTATTTTATTTGTAAAATTTGCACCTTTGTCTGTAAGAACTACTTTTGGTGAACTGAAGATGCATATGAATTTTTTTATAAATGCATCTGCAATTGTTTATGCCGTTTGGTTTTGTAAAGGTACTGCAATTAAAAATGTTGATAATTGATCTTGTATAGTAAGAATATACTTATTTTGGTTTTTGTTATATTTATTGGCCCTACTATATCCATGGCTATTTTTTCAAAAGATTTAAACGGCGTGTCTATTATTACCATCGGTTGTCTTGTTTTACTCTTTTTAGTTGATTTCTTTGACAATGTTCACAATTTTTAATTCTACGTTCCATATCTGATTTTAAATTTTCCTAAAAATATTTACTTCCTTTACGATTAAATGTTCTGTACACTTCTGAGTGAACAGAACATTTAATCGTATAAGGATCCTACCTATCACGCTTGAATGATTTAGTTCAAATATCTTGTCTCTGTCTTTTTAGTCCAGTCGGATTAGTTGTTATTACTAGCGTAAAATAAAAAATACAGGCTTATTGGAATTAAAAATACCTACCAAAAAAAAATAAGTTCGTTAAAATCCATCAATTTGTTTATTTGCAAAAAATAAAAAACAATAATTTTTAGCCTTTTTTAAAAATGCGTGTAACTAATGAACTATTGCTTTTAAAAAATAGTATTATAGCTTGATTTGAAGGTCTCGGCATTCTTTATAAGAGCTATAAATTTCAGCTTGAAATATTAATTAGTTTTTGTTTAAAGCCATTTGTAGTTAAAAAAGGTCTCTTCGAAAATTCTAATTTCCTCAACTTACAGGCATCGTAGAGACTTCTCCGAGATCTCATTTTACTCTTTAGGAGTTGTACTATATCCTTGGAATCTATTAAGAAATTATTATAAATATAACATAAGAATATTATTTTTTTACTGTAAGTATAACAAGAATATATTATCAACAAATAGTCACTTGAATAATGTTTTGTTTGAAAATGTAACTACACAGTTGTTATTATTTTTGCATGCTACCCCAGATTAAAAAAAAAATGATCACGATTCGATCATTAGTTCTCGAGATATCCCGAAATTTTCGAGCTTGATCAAACATAAGACGCGCGATCAGTTTCTAGCGCGCGACAGCACCGCGCAGTGCGCCTGCGCGCCCCACTTTCTCGGTCGCGCGTCGGGCCTTGCGCTAAAGCGCGCTTACGTTCCTCTCGGTTGTATAATTGATATAATGATATTAATTGTTGTTTGAATATTAGACAATCGAGTACAACTATTGATCTAGACTATCTGTAAATTTGAGCTCTTAATATCAATAAATAGAGCCACAGTGATTTTTTGAAAAAAAAAAATTATCTCAGCTCTAGAGCATCGTAGAATAACTTTTGACCCCTGGAAATTAGTAGAAGAATCGTAGAAATTAAATGGGCGAGGTTTCAATTTGATTTGAAAAAAATTTACCACTTAAAAATCAATGTTTAAACAATTAATTTTTTAAACTCGTTAATAAACAATTTAGACTTATGAAATCGACTTTCTGGTTATTATTAACTATAGTACAACTCCTAAAGAGTAAAATGAGACCTCGGAGAAGTCTCTACGATGCCTGTAAGTTGAGGAAATTAGAATTTTCGAAGAGACCTTTTTTAACTACAAATGGCTTTAAACAAAAACTAATTAATATTTCAAGCTGAAATTTATAGCTCTTGTAAAGAATGCCGAGACCTTCAAATCAAGCTATAATACTATTTTTTAAAAGCAATAGTTCATTAGTTACACGCATTTTTAAAAAAGGCTAAAAATTATTGTTTTTTATTTTTTGCAAATAAACAAATTGATGGATTTTAACGAACTTATTTTTTTTTGGTAGGTATTTTTAATTCCAATAAGCCTGTATTTTTTATTTTACGCTAGTAATAACAGTTGAATAGTTACACGCAAAAAGCCGGTTTTCCGTCTATTCTTTCATTGTTTAAACAATGACGCGCAAAAAATTTTTGGCCCCAAACATTTTTCCTACTATTTAGCTACCCATCCCAAGCTCTTTCACTAATAAAACACCCTCTTAACGTTTTTTTTTGAAACAGCACTTTTTGAGTCTAATCCGACTGGACTATTTAATTCTACGTATTCTATATAGTTTAAACACATTACTACTTTAATATCAGAATTTTGAAAAACTTTAACTAAGATTTCTTCTACCTCCAGGCAGTTAATATTATTTATTTTAAAATGATTAGAAATGCTAAAAGTTTTTAATTTTTAACGTATTATATAATTTTTAGAAATTCAAAGCTCTGTAATATATTTTCTTTAACCTTGATTACAGATTGACCTGTTTCAATGCATAGTATAAATAATTTTTTTGAATTTAAATTAATAAATGGTATAGATTTTTTTGTATAAACGATGTTTTTATCTGTTTTCGTATTTATTATTTTTTCCTCACATTTTTTTGCTTTTTTGGATTCTTCAATCTTAGTTTTATTTTTTCTATCTTAGTTTTGCTTCTCTTTTTCTTGTTAAACATCTTCTCTTTTAATTTGATTCTATCTTCATTTAATTTTTGAATCTTCATATCGTTAGTAGGTATTTCGTTAGTATTCAGTGCTTTTAATTCTTTCGCTTTTTGAGCTCTCGTACTTACATTTATTTGCATATATGCTACTGGATTTCTCGATAGTACATCAGCGTTTGTATTAATTTTACTCGGTTTTTAATTGATTTCCTAATCGTAGTCTAATAATTTTCACCTCCATTTTTGAACGATATTATTTTAATCCGCTGATTTAAATTACAATAACGGTTTATGATCAGAAAATATTTTAAACTTATTACCAGAAATATAATTTCGGAATGTTTTTAGTGTAAACATGATTGCAAGTCCCTCATGTTAATAAGTATAATAATTTTTTTCAGCTGCTTTTAATACTCTTGACGTAAATGTACATTGGTCTGTCTTCGCCGATCTGCCGTTGCGATAATATGCAGCCAAGTGCATAATTAGATGCATCTGCAGTTATTATAAAAGGTTTAGTCATATAAGGAAATTGTAATATTGGTACTGAACAGAAAGCTTCTTTTAATTCTCGAATGCTTGTTGTTGCTCTTAATTCCAAGCAAATTTTGTTTGTTTTTGTAGTATTTGTATAATTGGTTAGCTATCTCCTAAAAATTGTCTATAAGTCGTCTATAATAGCCTGATAATCCTAGAAATTGTCGAACATTTTTAACATTTCGCGGAGTTGGAAATTTTGCTATAGCTTCAATTTTCTTTGCATGTGTTTTTACTCCTTGTTCACTAATAATATGACCTAAAAAATTCCACCTTTTTCTGGAAAAATTCAATTTACTCGTTTCCAATTTAAGTCCAGCTTCTCTTAATTTTTGCGCTATTAGATTAAATCTTTCGTTATGCTCTTGTACTGCAACTATAATTATATTATATATATAAACTGTAACGTGGTGAAATTTCACCGCGTGACAAGTCCGTCCGAGGAGGTTAGGGTAGAGCGTCCCAGGGTGTGTATGGATTTGAATGTGTAGTATTAATCGCGCCTGAAGCAGCTAGATCGGCGCTGCCGTTCATCCGCAGAGCGTTGGGGACATAAACGGCTGCGTATCGCGCTCGAGAGCAGCAAATGCACACTTGGATCAAGGGCCCTGATGCTGGTGGCATTCTGTTGCCTCGGGTCCCATAATACGGAGTATAATCTCTGTATTATTTACGCGTATTGGCTGTGGGAGTATTTACAAGAGTTTGAATTTCACGCACGATTACTTTAACAGTCGAACACGAAGAGAGAGCGACGGCGTATGCGCTGCCGACTGACGACCGAGAACGACGCGGGCGAGCCTACAGGAAGCGAGAGCGAGCGAGACAGTAGTCCCGCATAGCGGCAACCAATAGGCGAGCGCGTAGCATCGGCGGCACGCGAGAGATCGGGCCTCGACGGCGATCGCCGAGCGCTCGACCGGCACTCTCGTGTCCCGGCCGATCTGGATCGGACGCATATGCAAGGAGCTCCCGCTAGTTGTTGAAACTGAAAATTTTCCTGTGGCTATCTGATTTTCTCCGAAAAGAAGGAAACGTAAGGTTGGTATCACTTCTGATTTTCCTCCGAATAAGCTTTTCTCGCGGGCGCGTAGCTCCACACTCCAGGTCATGAATTGTAATATTATTTGTTTGGCTGGGCTCTCTTGTGCGCGGCTATCTTTTCTGTGGCTGGCTTTGTTAGGTGTAAGTTCGGGTTATCCTTGGTTTCGATCATAGTATTAAAAAGTGCAGTTTTACGTTAAAGGAAAATTCGTGAATAATCGTGAGTCTCGCTGTAAGTCGCCGGACGCAAGTGAGGGCTGCAGGTCGGGATTCTGAATTGCGTCTGCAGTATTCGCATTCAGTTAGAATAAGGTTTGAGTGAAGAATTGGCCAAGATGGGCAAGAGCGTCAATGTGTGATTTGCGGGAAAGCGTGCGTGAGTTGGTTACAATCCGACACCTTGGGACGCGCGAGAGTCATAGCTCGTTGTTTCGTTTAAATTCGGCTATCTGGGTATCTTGCGTTCCTCTTATTTAGCATAATGTACACAGCGGGCTATTTGGCTACCTCGCTTTTGTTGATCGTAAAGTGTGTAACTGGTTATCTGGCTATCTTGCCTTTGTTAACTGGTTATCTGGCTACCTGGCTTTTGTTAACTGGTTAACTGGCCACCTTACTTTTGTTAACTGGTTATCTGGCTACCTTGCTTTTATTAATTGGTTATCTGGCTACCTTGCTTTTGTTAATCGTAAGTGTTTAACTGGGTATCTGGCTATCTATCAGACGTCTGTACGTTCGGCTGGTTAGTAATAGTTAACCCGGACTCTAAGTTGCGTATTTGTAGAATAAGTTGCAAAAGTTGTTGTTAAGTAGAGTTGCTTGAATAAAGCGAAGTGTCATCCAACGTGAGAAGGTTAAATCTATCCCGAACCACCCTCTCTCCTATAGCGCCTTGCGGGACTGAGTCGGCCGAGCAAAACTGGAGTCTCGTTGAATTTGTCAGACAAAGAGTAGCAAGACTCTGGCGCTCATCGGCGAGCGCCTGGCACCAGGGCATTTAGTTGGAAAACGAGGAGACGCGGGTTTTGCAACGTTACTCTAGTCAATACGTGTATATAAAGAAAACCACTCGTTACAAAACGTAACAAAATTCTTTTTCTAATAATTCTCGTAGTACTTTTGTTAATAGTCTTTGAAAAACTCTAGGGGAATTAATTAATTCGAACTGTAGTATTTTAAATTCAAAACCTCCTAGTGACTGTATGCTAAATGCTGTTTTATGTATATATTTGCCTTTTCCCATAGAATCGAATATCTCTGTTATATTCGGCAATAAATATGGGTTTGGTATTGTTTTAGCATTTAACTTTCGGCAATTACTAGTCTCCATTTCTTTTTTCCGTCTTTTGTTAAACCTTTCTTCGGTACAACCCATGCTGGAGCGTGAAATGCACTCGTTGAGGATCTAATTAATTAATTTATTATTAATTTTATTGTTTCACAGATAGCTATTTGTCTTAACATATATGGTAATGGGAATTATTTCACATAAACTGGAGTTTCATCCATTAAATTTATCTCATGCTGTTCGACGTTACATGTCCCTAATTTATCTCCATCAAGCCAGCATATATCTTCCTTACATAATATTAGATCTTTAATAAATTTCCTTTTTTTTCTAGATAAATGATTTAAATTTATTGTGCTTAATAATACATTTTTCCTCTCATCTTTTCTTAATTTTTCCACTTCCTCAAAACTTCTTCCACTTTGTGACATTAAAAAAACCGCTGCCAATTCATTGGCACGTAGTTTCCTCCAACTAAATTTATAGTTCCAATTAATAAAATATTTTTTGAAATTGTGAAAAAATGCACAAAATTTTTTTTTCGGAAATTTTTACGTTTCTTACGTTTAAATCGGCCATGTTTTTTTTGTCGGTGTCTAATCGAAATTTTGAGCTCAGATTCTGAAAGAGCATCAAATTTCGCGAAGGAGTAGAATTATTACATAATTTTTTTTATCTGATAACATAGAAAATAAACACGTTGAAAAGTTAGTAAAAATTCTGATCACCTCGGCGTAAATGGGTTAAGACCCATAGGGTTTTGAAAGTTGTGCAAAAAACTCTTACACGATGTACAGAAGGTCTACCTTTTTCTAAAGTACATTTCAATTAGTTTACATTCGTACTCGTATTTTAAAGAAAAGATTCAAGTTTTAACAAAAGATTTAATGAAATATAATATCTAACGATTATACAGGGTATAGAGGGTATACTACACATTGTTCTTTTAATCTTATCAGCTCCTGATACTATTTAATTAAACTTGACTATTTAGGTATTCAAAAAAATATTAAATGCCCGTGAACATCACAGATATATATTTTTTCTATTCGACTAAATTTTTAGCTGTATTTATCGATTTTTAAAAACTAGAAATGTTATAAAATTATTACTGTGACATTATGTTAAATAACCACACTTTATTCTCTAATTTTGTTGCAACTTCGTTGCACTTTGTTTCTTTTATATTTATTTATTTCATTTTGAGCAAAATTAAATAACACGTCGAATTTTTCCGATTTCGAGTTGGCATTCAGAGATTTTCCTCTCGTTATTTTTATGCACTACTTCCTTCTTTTCTGAAATTGTATTAAAGTTATATGTTTGCAGATTTACATTTTAATTTGTTCTATCAGTCTTTACCTTTCGCTTAGTAATTTTTGTAAAAATAATTTTTTTCTGCTTCTCTTCTTTTTATATAGCGTTGTCTTTGTTTGATACTTCTCACTATGCATTTTTTTTTAATGCGTGTTCAATGGGTTAAGTGACCGCTCTGTAAACAGATCTAAGCAAAAAATCGCTTTTCAGCAGACCGTAGGAATGAATAAGATGGCCGCTTTTTGAAGCTGATCTAAGGATAAGTCGCTACTAAGCAGACTAAGGGATAGGATACACACACAACCACTGCACTTGTTCTATATTTTGTAATTTGTATTATATTAATTATTTCGGAGAATTGATTTATTCATTTTGCTTCACTATCGCTTCAAACTTGTTATTAGATTTATTTTGAAAATTGAATTTTTTTTGCTTCCGCAGTAAATTATATTTATTGTTAGTAACGGAACCAATTGTTAATTGGTTCAACAAATTAATGGTTAGGCTTTTTCCTAATCTTTGCTGGATTTTACTCAGTATCGGAACTAATTGGTTCTGTTATGTATTTTATTAAACGTTTTTGTTTTAATTAATTTTTTTAATTGATTTTATTTAAATTTCACTGATAAGCTTCATTTAACTTTTTAGTATCGGAACCATTTGTTACGTCCTCGCTATTCTAAATTAATTGATAGGAACGTAATGATATGTGTAGTGGCGAGGTTATAAGAAATTGTTAATTTGCGCCTAACACTCTCACTGATAGTAGAATAAATGTGAAACTTACCTTTACGCTGAACCTAGTACTAGTTGAGTAGATTGCATCTATTGACTCGTACTGGATAATTTGGATTTTCTTGTAAATGAATATAACTCACAAGATCCCTTTTTCGGTAAACCTATCGTTTAATAATTTTAGAAGTGTTTGCAACCTTCCAAAATTCGGTAATTTGTTTCGCAATGTAAATCAAAATTATATTACAAAAGTGATTAGTTGATATTTTGCGAACTCAACTCATAAGGGACACTGGCGCATTGGGAAATTGAGATTCAGCAGTTTTTATTTAATTTAGGCCATATCGAATTATTCAATTATAAAGAAGTATTACTAATAGTGGGCATACGTCGTACGACGTAACAACATGTTTATTTGTATTTTTGGATCCATTACTATTTTGTACTTTATTTTCGTTTCCTCACGCATTAACATTTCGTCGATATTCTTTAACGCTTGTAACATATCAAAATTACTAATTCTACCACTTAGTTTCCTATAAATATTTACATTATCTAATGGTATATCTTTTACAAAGTCTTTGGTTTTCTCGCAACTTTTTCTTCCTTTGCTGATCAAAACTTATTTGTCCTTGTTAGGTTTCCGCGCCTGATTCTAGCTATATTCTGTATACCTACAAGCCCGCTTCTTTGTCTAAGATACCTTGGTACCCCTTTTTCTTCATAAAGAAATTTATATTTCTTATTGTACCTCGCGTCCCAGACTTTACTAATAAGCCATTGCCTTTCGATGTCTGCAAGACGCTGCTTTATTTCTTTTTTTACATTCTGCCCTATCTCTCTCATAGTGTTCCACCTCTTCAGTACTAAGTCCTACCGAATTTAAAAATTTGTCTGTAAGGCCTTTCTCTTTTCTTTTAGATTCTTTCTCTATGTTTTCTATTCAACATTGTTTGATTACCCTTTTTTCGTTCCATTTTATAATTTTTTCTTCGAATTTTAAAACTTTGTTGCTCCATTCAATCAACAACTTTGAGTATCCTGTTTCTTTTATACTATATACCTCGGCGTACAGAAGTTCAATCCTAGTTTCCATTTAAAATAATCCATCTTTATTTTTTCTAAAACTCTGAATTCTTCAAACCCCCAGATTTCCACTCCGTACTCTATTACACTCCGGACTCGGTATTCAAACAGCATTTTTCTTCTTTTAAAATCATTTTTACATTTCCTTTCTCCTAGACTCTAAACTTCTTTAGCTGTGTAGATTCCTTTCCTCTTCAGTTCTCTTATATGAGCGTAAAGATGAATCCCAAATATTTCAATTCATCTACTAGTTCTATTGTTTTTCCCATCCATGTCCATGTTTCTTTGTTTGCTTTTTTACCTTTATTAAAAATTATTATCTTTGTCTTTTCCACATTTAATATTAGATCCCTTTCCTTCAAGAAACTTTTTAGAACGTCCATTGAGTCTCTTATAGCATCTGCGTTTTCGTTTAGTATCAGTAAAGCACCAGTATATACTAACGACCATATCCTGAATTTTCTTACCTTTATTCCTCCAACGTTTCTTTTCTTAAATTAATTTTCTAGTCCTGCTATGTACAAACAAAATAGTAACGGGCTCAAAACGCATCCCTGTCTGAGGCCTTTTGTTGTCCAAAATTCTTTCAACACTCCTTCTTTGGTTCTTATCCTTACTTTTGTTTCTTCATATATTCCTTTCAGCCTTTCGATTAAGTATTAGGTTTCGATTAAGATTAAGTTTATTCCTACTTGATCAACAAAAAGAGCATACAGTTTGCTTTTCTTTCTTTTAGATCTCTTTGATATTTGATCCAAAATGTAGATATTGTCCATAGTGGATCTTCCTTTTCTAAATTCTGCTTGTCACCCTGATAATAGTTTTTCCTTCTCTACTTTTGCTTCCAGTATTCTCCTTATCACCACTGTGTAAATTTTATATGCCGTAGATAGTAATGAGATTCCTCTGTAGTTTTTTGGGTCCTCATTGTTTCCTTTTTTGAACAGTGGAACGAATGACCGCTGCTTTTCGATCTTCTGGAATTTGCTCTCTATCTCATATCTTTCCTGTCAGTCCTTCTCCTGCCTGTAACCAAACTTCGTTTGACATTCCATCGAGTCCTGCTGCTTTTTTCTTTTTGATATTTTTCCACGCTGCCACTATCTCCATTACGCCTATCTTTTCACTTTTTCTTTTTCGTTTTCTTTATCTTCTGTTATCTACCTTTTTTCTCTCTGCCTCTTGGTTGTAGATCCCTCTAATAGTCTTCTAAAATGATCTTCTTTTTTCAATCTTTTCTTCTCCTCACATACGTTTTTCCATTCTCTTCTTGCTTCTGTATATCTTCCCTTTTGAACTTTACCATACTTTCATAGATTATATTGAAGATTTACTCTATTTTGTTTTTATAAATTCAGCATCCCACCACTTTCTTATACCTAATTTCAATTTTTTTATCTTTATCTCCTTTTTGGGAAGCCTCTTGTGTACTTCTTCGCATGTATTCTTCCATCTTTTTTCTACAGTATCCGTTATCTTCTCTTCTTTTCCTAAGCTTTTCGTTTCTTCTTTAAAAACTGCGATAGTTTCCTCATTCCATACTTCTATTATTCTGGTAATATTTCTTCCTTGCTCTTCTTTGTTATCTTTTAGTTTTAAGTCATTGTTCTCTTCTATATGCGAAGATATAGTGGTCGGTAGATAATCCGAATCCACTCTTTCTTTTACTTCAAATCTTTTTACCTTTTTCCAAGCCGCCTCATTTGTAATAGCGTAGTCAATCACTGTGTTTCCTCTATCCCCTAGAAACGGGAACTCTCCTTGTTCATCTCCCGGAGTCGTCCCATTTAGGATAGTCCATCCTTTATCTTCAACTTTGCTTTTAACTTTTTACCGTCTATTCCTACCTTTTTTGCCTTACTATGTCTGTATAATATTTCTCCTAAGTCATCATATACCATGCTTTTCTTCTTCTCCAATTCTTATGTTGGAATCTCCTATAACAATCGTTGCTTCCGTGTCTGTGTCTATTCTCTTCAATATGTTTCCATATATCTTAGTTTGCAGTTGTTATACACCAACCATATATTTACTAGTCTATTATCTTTTCCTACCTTAATTCTAGATTTTATCAATCCTTCCATGACTTCTGCGGCATCCTCTACTATTTGACACCATCTTTTTCTTATTCCTATGAGGAATCCCCCACTTGCTCTTCCTTTCTTGTGAAATCTTCTTACCTTTATCATTTTCCACTCAAAGTTTTTCGATAAATGGTTTTTCAGTAATTCCTCTTCTTTGTTTTCATACCAAGTTTCAGTCAAACTTGTAAAATCCACTTCTTGAATAAAATTCCAAAAATCCATATCTTTATCCATCAGTCCTGCAACATTCCAAAACAATATCTTTTTACCTTCCTTTTTACAATGGTTCCTTCATTTTTGTGTGTTTCATAACTTCTTTTTTCACACCACTCCTGATTTATGCTGAATTCTGCTTGCCGTCCCTTTTGCTTTCATCCTCTGTTCCTCTATCCGCCTGGCTACCTCTCTTCCTTTCCAAATCCTTTACGATTCTTACCAATCTCTCTTTGTCGCTCCATGGCACCCATACGTTGTTGATAAATACTCTAATGGGCCCTAATTGCGCCCTCAATCCTTTTTCTCTTATCTTTTTTATCCATTTATTAATCTCTTCTTGTAATTTTCGGTCTTCGTAGCTGAGGTCATACTCTATATAATAATTGGAACCTGCTAACTTACTCTTATTTTTCATTATTAGTTCAAGAAATAAAGCATTTTGGCTCGCAATTTTTTCGTCCACCATGGATTTACTTGAAATTTTCACAGAAGGTAGGGAATAGCTCAAGGATCATTTTCTATATCATGCCGCTGTATGCTAGAGCCCTGGGGGTGGTTGCCACCCCATCTCGGTGGAAATTTTTTATTACATTTTAACTATAGGAATCGAGAAAAAAAGTAATTCTAAGAAAAAAATGTTGTATACGTTTATTTCGTAAAACTAATATTTTTTGAGTTATTCAAAGTTGAAAGTAACAGTTTTTTGACGAATCACTCGACGTTTTAAATGGTTTTTTGCAAATAACTCTAAAAATATGCATTTTATCAAAAAAAGTGTAGAGAGCCAAATTGTAGCTTTTAAAAAACAAAAACAATGCTTTTTAAATAATTTTTCTACGACAAATACGAACTGAGATACCGCAAATTAATGCTTAGCTTTTTTCGTCAACTGCATAAACTGGAAGATTTAAAGCGAAATAAGGAGAAAAATTTGCATTATTCGAAGAAAGCTCATAGAATCTTTTTTAAGGTATTTAATTAGAGCTTTCAAACAAAAAAAATGTTTCTAGCATGAAAATTGACCGACTTATGATCAAAATAAGATCGGTACCCGCTTTTTTCTACAAAAAAAATCTGTGGCAACAACCCACAAAGTACCCCCTAATTAAAATTGATATCCTCCATTCTATGATGCTCTTTATAAATGTACTATTAATATGCCGACGAAGTTCGACCAATTTAAAATGCCTTTTTTTAGAAAAATTGGAGTTTAAAGAGAAAACGATTTTTTTTTCAATTTCGTGTTTTTACCTTTTTCTTAAAAATATCTCCCAAAATACTAAAGATATGAAAAAAAAACGATATAGTACTAAATTGTAGCTTTTTTAATGACAAAAATTTCCCTGTGTGCAGATTTTTTGTACAGTGAATATTCGGCGAGATATAGGCGTTTAACACCTACATTTACGATCGAACATCATCTTATTCAAGCGCCTTAAACTCTCCCCATTTAAAAATTAAGGAATCTTGAGTAATTTAATTCACATAGTTTTATAGCTCCTAAAAAGTCCTACAAAATCGTTTCTGAAAAAAATTTTCTATCACCTTAAATGAAGGAGCTATGTTTAAAAAACCGATCACTTTTTTTTTCTCGAAAAAGTCGAATTACTCTCTTTGGACATAACCGGTATATTCAGCCGTTATACGTTATATGCTCTCATGCGTTCATTGGTTTTGATATCGTATCATCTTTTTTTAATAGAGGTAAAAAAAATTGTTTGATATTGTAGAAAATAGCCGACGTGTGAAAATGCGCCGAGATTGTGTCAGGTAGTACAACCAAAACGGAAGATATTTTAAAAGCCGGCAGATACTGCACAATAATATTATACGGAGTTGCTAAAGATACACAGTTTAAATAGTTACAAAATATAAAAGATTTGTAAGCTTTTCTCGAGCAAATGGGGTATGAATACTTCATCAAAGCCACAACAAAAAACAGTGAAATTAAACTTTCTTCTCTTCTACCTACTATTGATGCCTTAGACGAGCACACAAAAAGATGTTGCTATCAAATTCAACTATGGTTTGGAAATGAAAACATTCGAGCAATAGATTGGGAATGGTGCTTAAGGAGGTTCGGTGGTTTTATTTTTGGAATGGGGGGAGAGAGTGTATATTTTTAAAATATACCAGCAGATTTCTTAATTCTTTTTCTACAATTCTCAATACATGTTTTTTTATTCTCATATTGTTATATTTACTATTTCATGAAATAAAATGAGTTTATTCCCTCTCCCATAAGAATCAATGTTTGTGAAAAAAGGTCTGTAATAAATGTTAAAAAAAATGTTGGTTGTCCAAAATATTAAGAAGAATCAGTATTCTAAGTTTTACTTAAATCCAGTATTGCAAGTAGAAGCCACCGAACATCCTTAAAAGAAGGTTTATTACAGCCCGTGCGCATGAACAAACAGCCTGCACTCGATGGACTTTTAAAAATGATTTTTTGCCAATGCAAAAAAGGGTGCGGTGTTTCATGAGGGTGCAGAAAAGTTGGGTTGTACTGTAATTTTACTTGTTTTGGGTGCTCAGGTGAAGACTATAATAATAGTCCACCATTAATTGAAGAAGACGAAGATGAAATCTTACAGAGAAGATCCAGTCAGTGAGACAGACTTTTAAAAAACATACATATATTTAAACCTGTATTATTTTTGTAATAATACATTTTTTTATGAAATTTTACTTTTTCTATTGAATTACATTATAAAAATTTCAATGTTTTCAAGGGTAGTATTTAACTAGGAAAGGTTGAAAGATTATGAAATTGTATCCTAAAGCATGAAACAATCATTATTCAAGTATTTTTACCCATATTTAGTTTTTTTTTTATAATTTTTGACAATAAGGGGTAGTTTTTACACCTAAAAATAAAAAGCGTATAACGGCACAATATAGAAAATGAACTAGAGGGTAAAATAAGCCTAATCCCAAATTTTTGTACAAATCGGTGCTGAACGAAAAAATTTCGAGGTTTTACCATTTTTTTAGCTTTATTTCCTGGATTATATCTTCATTTTCTGTTCAATATTTTCGGTGCTAGACGCAATAACCCTCCCACTCATCCATGCTTGTACTACCTTAACTTCAATACCAAGCCTTATTTCTACGAAGTTTTGTACCTAGTCTCTAATGTTTTCCGGATTTACTTCTCCTAGCCTCATACCTTTGATTATAAAATTCTCCTGCCTGCTCTTTTTGTCTTGTTCATATAGTAAACGCTTCATGCTCGCAACATCGTTTTCTGAGAGTGCGAGGCTACTCGTTACGCTCCAAGCAGACCTAGCACTATCTCTACTACAGCCCGACGCGCCGCTCACAACACCGTTTGCGTCTGCTTCTGAACCCGTGTCGCCCTCTTTCGTCTCCCCAAAGACATACTCTTTGAGTGCGTCAACTCTTGCTTCCCGCGTCTTGCTCCTCTCATCTAATTCGCGGAATCGCGCTTCAATGTTGTCTATTCTTTCTACTACATGAATTTCCCACTTCTTTATTTCTAGCTTTATCTTTTTAATTTCTACCTTTCCTTGCTTAAGCTTAGCTATATCTTTTAAGATTTTCGCTTTAAACTCATGATATTTTTCTTCGTCTTCTAATTTTACCTTCCGAAAGTTTTCCAGCATCGTCCGTTATCTGGCCTCCGTCTTCTTGTCCTTGGATTTATCCGACGTCTCCGGGCTTTTCCGCCCGCTTCCGCTGCTCGTCGCCTTCTAACTGCAATCCTTGTCGCTCGCTTTGTCTCCTCCTTCGCCGCTGCCACTCGTTGCACCGCGTCGCGTGTTCATCCTAACATCCAACAAATTCTACCTTTCTACGCAAGTTTTCCCTACTATTACGCCTAAACCTACCGAACTATTTTATTCCACAGCTTCTTAAACCTTTCTTTGTCGAAAACTATGTTTGGCTCCATTAGATTACTCAATTCCTCACTAAAAATACTGATTTTATCCGGAGACGTTCGTTCACACATTCGTTCGCACTCACGACATCTAACCGAGTCCCGCAAGAAATTTGATATGTATTATAACATATAAAATAAAAATAGGTTATTTAACATTTAAAATGCATACATAAATATGTATGTGTAAAATGCATACATAACCTTTATAATTTTTCTTATATAGGTACATACCTCCTGAATCACATATGGGGTATGTCAAATCGACCGAATGTCAATATTTCTGCCTTCTGTTATCGCGGGTACAGCGAATAATATATGGCGTCTTCATATTCAATTTTCGTCCCACCTATACACTCGAGGGCAGTACAATTTTTAGAGGTTAGCGTATACGCTATTTTTTGTTAGCCAAAAAGTAAAGTTGTGTCTAACGTACACTAAGGTTGTTGCGTACGCTAAACAAAAAATTAATCGCGTTTGTAAAAGCATTTTCAGAAAAATCTCGCGTACGCATAGAAGGGTCTGTAGGAAGACTTACGAGATAATGGAAAATTGTTTTCACATTTTAGTTGCCATTTGCATGATTTTTTTATACTGACATTTGCTGATTCGACTAGGAAGTCGCGATTTGAGGTTAGAATTTTGCCTACTTTTGATGTTTTATAGTAGATATCTTTTTAAAATGTCCAGCTTCATATACTTTTTTTGGGTCATTAAAATGTAAAAAACAGGTACGATTATGTCCTTGTTTTCTAATTTTACATTGACAGTTATAAAGAGTAATCTTAATAATGTATTAATGCTCGGAATCATGAAATTCCTATACAAACCTATATTAAATATATAATTTTTAAGTAACCTAAAGGATAATTAATATTTTTTCATAATTTTCTGGACATTTTGCTCAAGTAATAAAACATTCTGAAAAAGCTGTCAATATATAACATAATATAGGTAATGTTATAGATGATCAAAACTGCATAATCTTTGATCACATCAGTGTAAAACAAAGTGAAGAAATGAAGTTGTATGCCTAAAATATCCTGGAACAAAAATACAAGTGAGTGCATCAAAGTAAACTGTAAGTGCCCTATCTGTTCACATAGTAACAACTGTTCATGGATATAAAGTGCTGAAATAAATAAGCAAGATGATTGATGCAATGTACTATAGCGTTTTCTATGTTGCACTGAGATCAATCTGCAAATTAATGCTCAGGACAATCGTGAAAAATCTACATGAGATTATGCATGTTGATTTACATAAAACTGCTAAAGAAAATTTTATTGCAATATTATACTGACAAACCCATGTGGATGTTTATTTTGCTTTTCAGCATGCCAACCTGCATGCATATTTGTACAAACATTGGTAACAAATCAAGTTTTTGGATGTTTTTTTTACCAATTTCATCTAGAATATTACAATTGTTTTTGGCTTGCTTATCGTAGTCTTCATTTCAACACATTCTATCCATCTCACAATAGCACCAAATGCCTTCAGTATCATATCTCCTGTCAGCTCAACAATATCAGAGCTGATAATAAATCCTTCTCTGGATAATTTATTTTAGTTAATTGGACAAACACAACTTTTACTCAATGAAAAATATAGCCTTTATTATTATAACGTAAGTTTTTTAAAATCAACATATAACGTAAGTTTTTAAAAATCAAGTTCCTGTATAACAGTGAGCTTTTATAAATATTTTATCAATAAATTTTAGTGGCCTTGAAGAGGGAGGATAAAGCCTCCGAAACGTCGGCCGAACAAACAAAGAGACTACTCGTAGTGATTATTTCTCCACCGCATTTAATACAATTAATGTTGATAGAAATTGTTGGTTGATATCAACTATCGACTTTAATTGACATTTTCTGGATATAATTTTATTGATTTCCATGGATTATATTGAATTTAATCAAGTTCTAATACAAAATGGGTGATACAGATACTGCATTTATTTAAATATGAAGTTTTATTGATCCCTATAGACTGTTTTAACAGGGATTTAAAAATGCTGCTGGAACAGCTTCTAAAATAGTCTGTAGAGTATCTTGCCAAATAGTCCTAGAATATGAAGAGTTTGTTTAACCTCTATGACTCCTCCGTTTCCGCGTTTTGTTGGTTCGAGATCATTCGTGCCACTAACTGAAAAGAAAGAACTATTAATACTATTAATCAAAAAGGGGGGAGGGTGAAAATAAAGTGACCAAAGGACATTCTTTCATCCCTTTGTTTTTAGAAATTATCAATTTGCAAGATTTATACACCAAGCTATGTGCCTAAAGGAGGTTTATGCGGAGATCATTTTTCAACTGATGCCTTAACTAATTCGCATAAACAAAGATTATGAATTGACGTCAATCCTATACCATAGAACATCTCGGAGCAATATCAAAATCTACTGGAGATTCAGAGACTAAGTGGAAACTTATCTAAAACTTCAATCCTGAATGACAACAACACTACTTGGTCATAATTTAGATATCGCGCGTGAATCTTATCTAAAAACATATGCGTCTGGAAAAGAAATATTTTGTGACTTATTATGAAGATAGTGATATATATTATTTAAACAAGGAATCGAACATTTTAAATTATAAGATTATTAATACTGAAATGTCAAAGGTAGATGCGAATGAGACTATTAATCAAAAACATCCCTTTGAATCAAGCAAAAACTCAAATCTTAATATAATACCTGCAAAATCTAGATCATTCAAGGAAGTAAGCAAGCGTAATTTCAAACTTCACAAAACAATTCTTTAGTTGCAAAATTAGATGTAAATAGTGGCTTAGATTATCAAAAAAGAACATTATTTCGCACAATGGTAAAATTACAGCTGCACAGAAAAAATACTCCTTAATCAGACAATGGAAAAAGATTTGCAAAATTAATATTATTCCATTCAGCGTCATGTTACTCACGCTTAAGAAAAGCTGGAGTTAATTATCCTTGCAAATCTACAGTTCGATACTACATATTACAAATTTCAATACAGCCGGGATTTGCAAATTATTTGCTTAATTGAGTAATGAGGCATTCTGATTTTCCAAAAAAGAAAGGCTTTTAAATGTGATGAACTTTGTATCAAAGGATAGCAATAATATAATGAATAATTCGATTTGTTGCTTTGTTCAGGCAGCATAAATGTACAAATACCATGGAGGCAGATATTTGCGTACTTTATTTTACAGGAAGTCGTGTTTTTGGCCAAGAGTTAAACAATAATAACTGTAAAAGGGCTTAATTGTGAATCAAGGCACAGAAAATAAAACTGCATATAAATTGTTAAATTGCATTTATTTAAGAAAATATAAAAGAATTTATTGTAGTGGAAAAATAATCTATTTTCAAGATTTTTTATAAGATGTGGTCAATTAATAGTTATAATAGCATATTTCTTAAACCATTTATCTGAAAAACATTTCGATCCAAATATTTTTGAAGCAATGAATGTAAAAAGAGCATTTCAGTATCTTAGTTTTTAAAAATGGCTGCGGCTATTAAACTGGCTAGTACGCGAGCTCTGTAATAGACACTTGTAATTCAAGTATTGAAGAGCGCGAAAATCCTCTAATACAGGTTATTTCAGACAACAAGAATTCAGAAATGCTCGAGCGCTTAATTCATTAGTAGTATATGGGCCCGGATAGCGAGACGGGGCGTGGCCAAAGTGGGGGAGGTTGACGTCACAATAGCAGTATGTCAACAGTGGCACTTGTTTATGTAAACAGTAGCTAAATAGGTCAATTAACATGATTTATGACCCCTAAGTATGTCAACAAGTGGTTAATTATTGTAAACAGTAGTTAAGTGTGTAAATAGTTAATTAACATGTTTAATGGTTTTCAAATAGATAAACAAGCGATAAAAAAGTGTGTCATAGCTGTATTTCAGTAGCAGTATGTCAACAGTAGCACTTGTTTATGTAAACAGTAGCTAATTAGGTTAATTAACATGATTTATGACCTTTATAATGGGGTAATTAGCTACTGTTATTATAAATAAACAATGATAGATGCCCGATATAATTATGTAAATAACTACTGTTTATGTAAATAGCCTCTCAAAGGAATGTAGGTGACCGAGTTAAAAAAATATATGTCAACAATTTAATTATTTATTTACATAAACAAATAATAAAACAAGTGTAAACAAGTGTGTTAGTAGGTCGAGAAAAATATATGAGCTATTAAATTTTGATATATATATAAATATTAAACTATATAGGTTTCGACAACTGTGCGTCCCTCCCCCTTTTACGCCATACGGGCCGCTTGAGCTCTTCAAGACTCTTTCCCCTGCCTCCCTTTTACATCATAGTAGTCTTGGACTCTTTTTCCGCTTCTTTACGCTATACCAGCCCCGAGTGCTGACGTCAGAGAGCCAGACTTCCCCCTCTCCTTTTACTCCATAGCTGTCCCGGGCTCTCTCTCGCTGCTGTGACTCTTCTTCGGCCGCTGTACGCTATACCAGCCCCGAGTGCTGACGTCAGAGAGCCAGACATCCTCTCTCCTTTTACTCCATAGCAGTCCCGGGCTCTCTCTCGCTGCTGTGGCTCTTCTCCCGCCGCTGTACGCTATATCAGCCTCGAGTATTAGAGGCGCGAGCCGTTTCTCCCCACCACTTCAGACCCTCTCGCAGCTGCACTACAGCGATCCGACAAGCAGCTACCTGTCGCTCGTATACCTGTACCGTTAATTGCCCTAAAGTCAGCTCTGCTCCCTTCTCGCAGTGTAAAGAGTTCATTATTACGTTTAAAATGTATGGGGTGGCCCTGAAAAGGGCCGATTGTTCTTTTTTGATGATAAAATTATCTTTTTAATTTATTATATCCCTCTTTTTGAGGATATGAAAAAGTGTTTGTGGAAAAAGATTGATGTGACGAGGATTTTTTTTTCGACAGTCTGTTGTAGCCATCTTTCTCCGGATATGAGAAAGTGTTGGTAGAGAACGACGACTGTTTGTTCTGCGTCTTTGGCTGCGAAGACTTTATGAGAGCTTGTCTTTCCTCCCATGTAGAACCGCTGCTTTGTGACTTGCTCTGTTCCTAACCCATTTTTTTTTATTTTGTCTCGTTGGCGGTTGTTCGTAGACTGACTCATATTTGAGGTATTGCATACTTTTATACACTATCCCTACTACACGGTGCCGCAAAGCTTACTCTAAATTTCAGCTTTGGGGTTTTGAAGGTATAAGATTATTTACACAGAAATAAAAAAGAGTTATTTTTTTATGTACACACAATGAATAATATATTTTAAAACCTTACAAATTATTACAAATATATTTACAACTTAAAACTAATACAATGAAAAAATCTTATAGTGGAAACATTACGTCGTACAAATCTTTAGTAATTTGGGTTAGTCCGAAAGAATAAATTTCTATTAAAATTACATCTAATACATCGACACTTACCGTAGCAAAATTTAAAGTCGTCTTAACTAATTCGTTTATTGTATATTTATGAAGCGCGTAATACTGTTTAAAAGAATTTACATTTTTTAATATATCTTTATATTTTTCCGAGTCTTATCTCTTCATTTTATCTTTCATATAGTCCAAGTCGCGATCTATAGCACGATTAACAAAACCCGAAAGCTCCTCGAGCTGTTTTAATCTTAAATCTATACACTCGCTCACCTGTTTTATGCCTATAAACGTTTGTTGATGCATTACAATGCTCTGTGGACTATCGTATTTTTATGTTTTTTTGCATGTTGGTTCCGTTGCTTGCTGCTGTGTTTCCTCGTCGCCCTGGGCGTTTTTGTCGTCGTCGATTCGGGTGGTGATGGAGGTGGCTGTGGTCTCTCGTCTATGCCAATCGCCCTTGCTCCAAAGCAGTTGGTAAATGTGACATCGTGGTTAGGCAGTAGGATCTTGGTAGGATGTCCAAAATCTTGGTAGAATGTGAAACAGTTGAGATGCGCATACATTGCTTCCATCTGGTGGAGGACACTATTGTGACACTTTCTGCCAAGTCTGGCACGACGTCTTAACGAGAAGTGGTGAGTTGCCACTGATATGGGGGACTCTGGGAGACTCTGTTCCAAACGTTTTATATAGTTCACTCAACAAAGAGCGTCAATTGATCTAGTAATATTTACGCTTCATAGAGAAAGGAGGGATCGAGTGTTGTTTATAGTTTGATAAATTAAAAAAAGGCACGTTTCATTCTTTATCGATGAGAATTTAATAGAGTTTTTGTTTTGTTTACATAGAATTAAATTTTCCCGGTCACGTCCGAGTTTAACGGCCACTTGTTTGTATAAACTTCTTGACTAACTTAAATATCCGCTCTTAGATGTACATATCTGATTAGAAAAGCCTCGGCCTGTTGAGCTCGCACGTGGGAATGCGTTGATTCGACGACGCCGATGACGCAATGTTTTATTTCTCATTCCTTACATGAGACTTTGGTGAAATTTAATGACTGACGCGTCATTTTTGTTATAATCTGATGTAAAAAGATGTAAATATTTTCGAAGAGATAGGCCACGGCACATGCGATGAAGAAACATAATGCAATGTTCGCCACATACTTTAGAGTCGATGCTCTGTACTCGTACTTGCTTTTTGTTCCATGCGAATCGCTTGCAGTTTTTTCTGAGTCGATCGAGATGGTGCGGTGATACGGGTGCAAGTCCGTAGCTGTCAAAGTAAATTCCGTATACATTTTTGTCCATGTAGATGGCAACCCAGTGTAAACCTGGTTTATCGGCTGTGTCGAGATTCGTTACAATGACTGCAGGTGTGAATAATAATTTTGGTATGTGGTTGGCTGCGTACACGCCAATTGAATCAGCCTTCAATCCTTCGATGGCACGAATTATTTCACGCGTATTCGTTCTGTTGGTGCATCTACGTATTGTTCATCGTCCGATTCATCGTTTTTTTCCTTCTCCGCCTCCGTTTTAACGCTGTCGACCTCGTCTCTTCCGCGAGCTGATAGCTTTGACTGCGAGCGCTGGCGATCGTAATCTAATAAACCTTGATACAAAACTTAGCTATTTATATTGTACGGGTCGCGTCGAAATTCAGCATTAACGAGTGAGTGAATCCATCTTCTTATCTGATAGGCTCGACGCATCGCACAAAAATCTTTTTTACCCTCGAATTTCTTGAGGCCGTGCATGGCACACACCAATACGTTCAGGAATTTCTTTCCGAGTTCGTCAAACGACGGTGCGCTTAAATCTTCTAAATTTATAACTCTGCGGGCGACCACTTTTTCCAGATACTGGGCTTTGTTCTCTCCGCGCACGTACAGTAATCGAGCGTTCTTTACCAAGTTACACAAATTGCGATGCAGATGTTTGAGTGAAATGTCCCCGTCGTACCACTCTATGCCGTGCACTTCGAGAGAACAATAATTATTCGTTGTTTTGATGTCGTTAGGTAAATCAGCAAAACTGCATGGTGAACGAACTATCCAGTGACCAATGATGCGACTCTGAAGAGATACAGCGGCTACTTCCTTGGGAATACATTTTTTATTTATATCTCTGAAGCCTTGAATATCTATCACGTAGTCCACCATAATGATGCTGATGAGATTTCACGTATGTGCGTTAGCAAGCTGTGTATCGCGAGTGACTGCACACTATTCGTACGTGTCTTATTAAACTAATCGAGGCGCTGTGATCGAACGTGTGTGTGCGCATCAAGCGCTAAAATCCGTTACGATTTGTCTGTTAGAGTCGATTTCCAGAACGTTGTCGTACTCGGCGTAAACTATGCAATTAATCGCTGTGAGAAGCGCTGTCTCGAATCTCACCTCTATGCGTATGCTACCCGAGCGCACGAGATTCCAATGGGTGGCACAGTGTGCCGATAAATCGGATGTGAGATCGAAAGCTGTCAAAAAGTTCCCCTTGTAATAGTTGTAGCGATTGATGCCGATACCTTCGTTGAGAAAATCTATGCCTGTAACGATGCCTGTTTTCAAGTGTTTGAAAAGTATCTATGTAGAGTTTATCGTTGCCCGTAAAAAGTGGTTGCAAAGGTTTGCTTGGAATTTGTACGCCGTCGACATAAAGAGAGATATAATTTATCGAGAAATGTTGAAAATTAAACGGATTTGACGAGCAATTTCCATTAAATGCTTTATTTTCCACAAAGCCGAGGATTATTCTTTTCGGTAATTGACCGAGTATAACGTTATCGATCGAATCGCCCAATATTCCCGAGTGAAGAGTAAACGACTTCACTTCGACTCTGGTAATGGGATATTTAGCCGTGGTTTTTGATAACGCTTGCGCGTGTGCTAGTAAAACTCCAGGACTGATTTTCACTCTGCGAACTATGAGCGTGGCTTCTCTGATGCTGACTTTAAAATTTCCATCGGTGGTCGAGTCCATTAGACAAAATGCGTCCTTGCTTCTGACTAGTCTAACGCGTATTTCCACTCCGTTTATCAGCATCTTATCCTGATTAAAGAGATCGTGATGAATGTGACCAATCATATCAAAGTATCGTCGACATTGCGTAAAGTATCTACGATTTTCCAGGCCTTTGTTTACGGGAATCGGTAACTGAGCGGAGCTCACCGCGTTTGCCGCTGCATCGAAAGTACCCAGTGTATCGTCGTACCATAAACTCGCCGTAAGATGAGATTCTTTAGCAGCCGGTGAATAGTTGAGAAGCGTCTCGATATACGCTCTGTAAGGATATGCGTTATTAGGCGACGAAACAATTTTCTGATTGAAAAAAACGTCGATCTGATTGAACATGAAATGCAGAAAATTGTTGATCGGTCCGACTTTAACGTCTTCGCTCTCTTCGGCAGACTCGTCCACGGGTACGATTTTTGCTTGAATATGGAGCATCGTGTGAGTCAGATCCAAATAATGTTCGCTCCTGCTCGGCACGACAAACTCCAAGGATGCGTCGACGTCATCGCTGAGAGACGAGATGGGTTTATAATGTAGAAAGCTACTGTTCTCGATAGACGTTTGGGTGGCTG
This sequence comes from Muscidifurax raptorellus, assembly GCA_020010945.3. Classification (NCBI taxonomy): domain Eukaryota; kingdom Metazoa; phylum Arthropoda; class Insecta; order Hymenoptera; family Pteromalidae; genus Muscidifurax; species Muscidifurax raptorellus. The sequence goes on from JAHUUD020000012.1 coordinate 2,485,350, forward strand.
GTAAAGTGAAAAGATCCAGTTCACTGGACATGCACTCGGACGAGTGAGAGTGTAAAAAAGCCATTTTACGCGTACACAACTATGTGCGTGGTCCAAAAATATCTGTAACGCTTCTCAAAGTTTGAGCAGTCTTCTTTTTAGGTCTCTTCTTCTTTCTCGCTGCTACGCCAGTGCTGACTCTCTTCTTTCTTCCTGACTGTTTACGTTTCTTGCTAGCGATTTATAACCCGATTTATAACCCGAGCCTTTCATCATGTCGGCTATTTTTTCATCGGCTTTTCTTTTCAATTTTTTTCCAGATTCTTTTACGCGATATTTGAATGCCTCCTTAAAATTCTAGCCGTTGTTCGCAACGTCGTCCAAGACGTTGATTCCTGCGTGCCCAGCGTCCTTGCCCACAGCTTTGGCGCCGGACGTAATGTACGGAAGGATTTTGCGAAATAAGCCTCCCAGTCAAGCACCTACCCCTCGACCTCGCTGATACGTTGAACCGGAGAATACGTGTCTCACACCGCCACCGCCTATTTGTTCGTTGTAGTAGCGTATGTAGTGACTCATTATGTCATTTTGTTTCTCTAACGATTACGTTTAAAGTGAAGCGTAATTGTCGACGCTCCGTATTCGAATGGTATTCGCACTCCGTGTTGATCCCTTACGAGATCTATGACGATCGAGCTAAAACTGTGATGCAAGAGTGTAATGTAATGAGCTGGTACAAAATTTCTCACAACGTTGCTGCCAACTTTATATTTCGCAGTGTCTATGGAAACTATTCGCAACAGAGCAGCTTGAGTGTCGCCTACTGTGTACGGTTCGCATACATCTGTATACACGTATAGTTGATCGGGTATAGCTCGAGAGAGAGATACAGGTCTGTTTGCTAAAGCGACAACACTGCCAAGGTTTGACGCGACAAAAGTACCATTTTGTCGTTGTATCTCCGAATCTTCGAAGCCAAAAATACGTCTAATTTTTTCGTTGAACGCTACAGTGTGTGGTTCCGTGCATCCGCATTTACGGCGTAACATTTAATAGCCCCTTTGAAAAGGTGCCTCCTCGAGACGCAGATGATCTTGAAATGCACTCGATTTATTTATTTCGTTGGCTAGCTGATCAATCTTTCCGTAAACTCCGTGCGCGAAAAAATACATTTCAGGGTTATCATTTTCCTTTGCTTTGAACGTGTAAAACGCGTCCCGTTCTTGAATACGAGTGACGGTACAGGGTACGTGAATCTCAACGAGTGCAACGAACCAATTAGCGCTCAGTCTAACCTCGCGCGAGAGGTGGGTTGTAAAACAGCTGGTAGCGTTGTCACTGTAGTACATCGTGTTACTGTTGCTCGGCAAAACTAGGTAAAAATCGTTGGTGTCCATTTTTTTTTTAAATTTTTTCGACTTAGAACGCGTTGATCCACGAGTTGAATTTGTCAGAATAACCAGCCCACTTGACAAACAGCTGTTTCTTAACGCCGCGCCCCTTTGTACGAATTACGCGCTCTATTTTGATTTGTTCAGTACTGCTCGTTATGCGCTGCGTACCAACGTGTGCCAGCTCATCGAGATAAAAAAAGCCGTCTATCTCTTCACCGTTCAAATCTTCCAAAATAAACGTGGGTAAATTCTGTCTATTGGATATACGTTTGATCTTGAAAACTTCCTCGCTAAAGTTTTTCTCGTATCCCTTCTCGAAAGTATTTTTCGTCCGATTATGCGCACGTAAGAGCCGCAGGTGTATTCGTCGTAGCTGACGCCATCTTTTCGCGATATTTGTAAGTTGATTGCAAACGAGCCTTTTTTTCTAAATTTTCTCGCGCTTTTACGGCATTGTACATATTTATGTCGCAAGGTCCCATCTTTGTACCGCTGTGTCGCGTGTGATTGTAAGCCTCGATGATCTTTTGCACAACGTCGATGTAACGTTTTGTATTTTTGTGAGAAAAATATCGCCACATTCTCTCGCGTATAGTGCGATTCAATCTTTCGACTACTGCCGCCTTGATATCGGGATTATTACAGGATTGCAAGAGCACCAACAGTCGTCCCTCGCTGCGTTTGAGTAATGCCCAAAAGCCGCGGTAACGTTGTTGGCTGTCTTGTCGCGCAAAGCTTCAACCCAGGCCTGTTTACTCAGTACATCCACCACTACTAGCAGGTAGCAGTATCCGTCGTTGTACTCTTTTATCGTGGTCATTTAAAGCAAATCACACTCCCATACATTGTCGATGTTGGTCACGTTGTACCTCAATCGTGGAAATTTACGCTTAACGGGTCTGTGAAGAGTGTAGGTATCTTGATTGCTGAGCCACTCGTATATACGCTCTTTTTCCCTCTGGTTGCACGCACCAGCGTAACCCACCTCGTGCGACAGATCGTAGTACTGTTTTTCGTACGATATGCTTCTAGTATGCATAGCATAAATATCGAGACGTAGCCACTTTTTCTTTGCCTAATTTCTCGTCAAAGCAGGCGATGCTACTGATTTGCCACTGTTGTTGCTGCTGCTGCTGCTGCTGTTAATCTCCATCAACGTGTCAATGCTCGCTTTGTTCGTCGGTCGACATTTAGCGGTATTCCGGGTTGAAGTAAAAAATTTGCCGATTTTTAATATTTCAGGGTTTCCAATTAGTTTGCTCGGAGTCTCGACTGTTTTGATGAATTTCGCAAAAGGCAGTCGTTCAACAGGCACTTCCGCGGGATTCACTAGTTTTTTCTTACGTGCGACAATGTCGCTAATCAGTTCTACAATGTTGGAATCTCGTATTGCTTGTCCGTCTATACTAACTCTGCCCGTACTATCCCATTTGAGGCGATCACCGGCAACCGTTCTCCAGTGTTTCAGCAGAAGACGGACTTTTTGAGAGTAACTTTTCGGCACGCTGTCGAGTATGATTTCATCGGACATAGGAGCCGAGGTGGCCTCTATCTCGTCGATTTCATGCTCTAAATCGCGCTCGGCTACACGTTCAGAATCTTTGAAAAACAGATACCGACGTAATATTTGTAAATAATTTTTACATTTTTCACGCTCGTCGGTAAATGTATTCGAGTATAGAATAGCGTGCATCTCCGAATCGAGTCTCGTGAGATTGTCACCGCACGTTTGAACAGAGTTTTCACACGAGCTGTTTGTCGTTGCCTGTACGTTTTCCATACGCGCCAACATATCTTCTGGGACGATAATCATTTTTCTCGCGCGATCCATGTCGTCTTCGACTAGTTGGACTTTGTATTAAATAATTTTGATACAAGAGCACCACCGTGTAAAAATGCACCACCGTGCTGCCTTCTTTTTCTGCCAGTCCCCTGCTACTGCTGTTTTTTTCTTATTATTCCTAACGGATGAGGTCGACGTCGTTGTCGTCAATCGACGCAGTACCGTTTTGTGTTTTTTGAGACGTTGTTTATGGCTATCTTTGATTTTTATCACACCTTGCAAAACGTTCGAAGCGCACTCGCATATGCAACGCACGACTTTTTTATCAGCGGTACGTAAAAGAGCTGTACGCTTTTAGCCGTACGTGTGGCAAAGAGCGTTTAGAACAGTTACGCGTTTTTTATTAAAATGCTTACCAACGGGTATGCAACATTCGCGTCGTCCTCGCGATGTTGTTCTCGCCATAGTTGTTCGTCTACTATCCAATCGCACTGGTTGACGTCTGCTTTTTGTATCCATGTTTTACTTTTTTTTTAGCGAGATTTGCCGTATTTCGGCAAGTGCGCGTATTGCACTTTATCGCTCGGAAATATACACGTGCGAACGCGATAATCATCCAGAGCGTCCTGTGTCATATCGAGAAACTGATAAGAATGAGGTCGTAATCACGCGTAGCGTCGATATACGCTTCTTGCAAAAACTTGACGTCTTCCGGATAGATTTGTCTCGCAAGGTGTTGGATTTGCGCTTTGTCGCGTGGATTTTTAAATATCACGAGATATTTGGTATTCAAACTCATGTCGCGCTGTGACTTTCCCTGATGAAATATATTTTGCGTCACGAGAAAGACCGATAAAACCGATCGCCTTGATTCAGCAACACCAAGTTTAGTAGCGTGAATGCCTCCAGTAGCACTCGTCCCCGTTTATTGGTTCTGCTACTACCCCACTCAATCGCCCATGCGTTAAAATCTCCTGCTATTATAGCTGGTTTTTTATTTCTAGCGTCTTGTACCAGCAGGTCTAGTAGTAGGGACATAACAACTGTATACACGTATACCGCCTATTTTCGCTCTTACGAAGCCATTTTCCTTGTTTACCATCTTGCCCTGGAAGGTAAAGTCTTTGCATGCCCAGATTGCGGCTTTACCTGAGGCGTCTGATTCCGAGGATGGTTCATTCAAATCTTTGTACTGCTCACTGACGAGAGCGACATCGTACTTGTGTTCTCGTACAAACTGACAGAGAAGGTCTTGCGCAGTCTCACAATGGTTGAGATTTAGCTGGATTATTCTCACTACCCTTTCCTGATTTTTTTAACTGATGCTTGGTAGGCTGGGCACAAGTAGCTACCAGTGATATGGTTCGTCGGTATATTGTCGCCTTTTTTTCGGCACAGTAAACAACACGATTCATTACGGCAGCTATTTGCTGTATACCCCGTCTTACCGCATTTGTAGCAGCATTTGCTTATATCCTGCGGATCAGTACACTTGATGGCGACGTGGCCAAAACCAAGACATTTATAACACCTAAGCGGCCCCTTACTGCGGTTTGACGAACGGATCCTACAATTGACCCATCCAATTTTAATTTTCTCTAGCTTTGTGAACTTGGTCGCTATTTCTTTCGACAATTGCATAGCAGCTATTTGCGTGTCTCCGTACGCTTTTCTTAGCGATTTTACGGCAGTGATCTCAATCGCATCTCTTTCTCCTATTTCCCTTTGCAAGGCCTCCAGAACCTCCTCTTATGAAGAGAGTATGTCGAGATCCCTTATCTCAAAGGTCTTCTCTTGCTGCAGTGTTTTTATTGTGGTTCCTTCCAGTAGTACTGCTTTAACCGCTTCTTCGAACTCTGTGGTTTTAACTTCTTTTGTGCCTTTGAGCTCTATGAGGAGATCTCCCGCCACCGTTTTGCGTATTTTATTTACGCTATCTTCTATGGCATTCAGTGAAGGAGCAGTTCTCAATGCTGACAAAATGTCCACGTAGCTCTTTCCTTCCGGAGCCTTAATGATAAGAGCGTCCGGTCTGGTCGGTTTTGCCGGCTTTGTTTTGTCTTTACTGGTCCTATTCTGGTTGTTAACGCCAGGAACCTTATTGTTCTCCTTACTTGATTGCTTCTCCTTTTTTTGCCTTTCTTGTAACGACTCTTGCCACATTGCCTTTTTAGGTCGTTTACTCTCTTTCTCCTCTTTGTTACTCATATCCTGCGGAGTATGTAAGGCCTCCCTTGGTTTACCCGAGGACCCTTTACGGTTTCAGACTTGGTGTTGTCTGAGTTTCCTTGCCTTTTGTTCCTGGACGTTGGCACTGTAGCAGGTCATCCTCCGCCCTGCACAAACTTTTATACATGACACTAATGCTTCGTGCCATGTCCTTGATAGTTTTATGGACGTTATTTTTGTCCTTTACAAACTCTCTTAGTTACTGCCTCCTTGATTTACCTGCTCTTGTTCCGTCCGTATTGCCATTTCAGAAATAGTCTTTATTGGACTACACTCTATGGCATTCGTTTCTCTACTGAGACTGCTGTTATCGTCCGATCTCTGGGTAGGGAACCCAGTTGCTAAGACACTTTTTGGGGTGTCCAAAGTCCCCAAGTATGCTTTGTTTGTTGTTCTAAGGATTTTTATTTTCTTTTATCCTTCTCTTCCATCTTTAGTCACCTACCTTCCACTGAGCTCTCTCCGCAAAGCTACGCTTCACAGGTGTGAATTCTGGCCTCATGCCCCAGCGCAAGTCTTCCTCAAAAAGCCTACGGGAAAGGGTAACGAGCCCCCCCCCCCTCTGACCACAATAGGGCCCGTTCCGGGTGCCACCCAGCACTATTGAGATCATTGGGATTTTCGTCGGATGACAGGGCAGCTAGGGCGTATCGGTGAAACATCCCCGGGCCCCTGTACTTTCCGGCAGCCTGGGAGTGTCAGAACCCAGTTTATCTCGTATCCTTTCCCTTCAGCAGTCGAAGTCGGATCGGGTAACCCGTAGATCAAATCTTGTTTTCGGTAGTGACAGGTCTCCAATAAGCTGCTTGGTCCGCGAAGGATATTTTATTTCTCTTCAACCCTCTGTTTGCAGCACTACGTACGTAGTACTATGCGCTTACAGCGAGCGTTCCTCTATCCGCCACCCGAGGACGCGCCACATGGGGTACAGTTCCCCCTCGTGGTGTGTGTCTGTGTGTGTATGTGTGTGCGCGCACATAACTGCGTTTTTCATGTATTCATAAACGACGATTTTAAATATCATTATCTTATAGTGTCTATTACATATTAACGCTAATAAATATAGTTGTTACAAATAAGATACTAAAATTAATAACTGTGTTCTTCATTTTATTCCCGAAGCCGAAATTTAGAGTAGGCTTGGCGACACCGTGTAGTAGGCCACCTTTTATTTCCTTTTAGAGTAAGCGAACATTATTTCAATATAGCACAGTTTCAACCTGCAACGACAATCATCCTACAAGACGCCAGGTACAAAAAGAGGGAGAAAGGATCAGAGTTGACTTTAGGGCAGTAAAAGTAGAGGGGCAACGTTCAGTTTCGGTACGGTATAGTATATACGCGAGAGTCAGAAAGGGAGAGAAAGAGAGAGAGAGAGAGAGAGAGAGAGAGAGAGAGAGAGAGAGACAGAGAGAGAGAGAGAGAGAGGGAGAGCGGGACTTATAGCGCACGAGGCACGAAGCTGCTGTCAGAGCCCCGGGCTGGTATGGCGTAAGGGGGAGAGGGAACCTCACAGCGTGGGCTAGTATAGTGTAAAGTGGTGGGCAAATAGTCGCATGCGAAAGAGGGAGAGAGAGATTTACATTTAGATTTAATTTATTTTTTTCTATACATTATATTGTACAATATATACATAAGTTATATATCTTGAGATGGAATTAATGGGTGTGAGATGAGATGGTATGAATGAAGTGACTGTAGTGGAATGTAATAAGTGTGAGAGAGTTAGGTGTGAGTGTGATGAGTTGATTGCATGAGATTATGCCAGCGCTATTGATTTTCTTCTTGCTCCAGGAAATGTTTCTTTGCTAGCAGTTTGAAAAGTGATATTGATGTGATGTTTCTGATGTGAGATGGTAGAGAATTCTATAGATATAAGGCGCTGATGTGAAATGATTTCCTCAGTGTCTCGGTGGCGAAGGGGGGTATGTCTAAGGGGATCACCTCCCTCCTCACAGGCCTGAGTGCGACCTTGAAGTCAAAGTACTCCAGGATGTAAGATGGTGCCGCGTTATTGAAGAGCTTTCTTAAGAAGCAGGCCATGAAGTACTTCCTACGCCCGGTGGTGGTGAGCCATTGCAGCTCGCGCCTGTAAGGGGAGATGTGCTCGTCCCTTCTTACACCATAGATGTAACGAATTCCCATGTTTACCAGTCGCTGTAGTTTAATGTCTAGTTCCTGAGTCAAGTCGCAGTACACCAGTGAATAGTAGTCTATGATAGGAAACAGGAGTGCTTGCACGAGATGTTTGCGCAGCTTCAGATCAGTGCTTTTCCTAAAGAAATTGAGTCGATACATTAGCGAGTGTGCACGTTTACACAGTTGTGTAATGTGTTCCTTCCAAGAGAGCTTAGAGTCAAGCACCAACCCTAGACTACGCACATGTGATTGGTAATCAACCGGGGCTCCCTCTATGTTAATGTAGGTGTTAGCAAGCGACGGTAAAGCGTTTATGTAATAGGGGGAACCTAGGACGATCGCCTGTGTTTTGCGGACATTGATGGTTTTGTGCAGCCCAGCCTGAAATCCTATCGGCGTTAGCACTCATCCTCGCGGACAGGGAATCGAGCTCCTCAAGTCGGCATTGGCTGTAAACCTGCAGGTCATCCGCGTATATGAGATAAAAGATATCAGAGTCAAGGCAGTAGCTGATGTTATTGATGTATAGTTAGAAAAGCAGGGGACCCAAGACTGATCCCTGCGGCACTCCGGTGTTGAGTGAGCGAAAGGTGGATAGTTCACCGTTGTCACCAATGACAGCCTGCTCTCTGCCTGTGAGGTATGATGCGAGCCTAGTGTGGAAAACTATCATAAAAAATGTAATCCTATTGTTTGCACACTCTACGATGTATTTCAAGCATAAGACGTTAAAAAATGTGCTAATTGGTATCAACTAATATTAACTTTCTCGACTTATGAGAACAAACCTTCAATTTAACTTTAATCATATCATTAACCTCAATCAATGAACCTAGATCACTGTATCATCTCTTACTTATCAAACATTAATATATTTATATATAAATATATATATAAATATATTCTCATTAAGTGCTTTATTCGGCTGAACATATCAACTATCTAATTTAATCTATCCAAATTATTGATTTTTCACGAAACTTAATAAACGTAGTTCTTAAACATTAGGCCATAATAAAGTAAAGAAAATAATTAACTTGTAGTGATGAATTAATTCTATTAATTCTTAGAAACTTAATAAATATACAGGGCTCCCGTCATGTCATTTTTCCGTTGCACTGATTGCATACTAAAATGTTCTGATGTGGAGGGAATAGAATATTGATGTCAATAATTCTATTTCTTGTGTCACTAATAGAATCTTTGACCAGTTTTTTTACACTGGTAGAGGGTCTTGGTCTTTTTGATTAATTTTCCTTCTTCGTCAAAAATTCTCTTGGTCTCTTCTAAGGTCTCCCTCGAGAAAACTTATTGTCAGGATAAGTACTTTGAAGTCTTCCCTTCTTATCTCTTGAAGACATTTTGCACAGCTTTCGCTGCACTCCACACACAAATTGTCACAAAAAAACACAAATAATTGGAAAATCGAATTTGTTTAAACTTGTCTCTCTTAAAACAAACAAATATCGTGTAATTTCAAATTTTTTTCAGCAATTTCAGCGTGTAAATATCAGCTGTGTTTAACAACACGTACCAATAAGCTGTATGAACAAAGTCGAATTTGAGCTAAGTGAAGGTAGTTCGAAAATTTGTTTGATCTCATCTGCATGCGAGTTCCATTATCCGCCAATAAAGTGGTGGCGCGTCGAGTATCAACTTTCGAATCAATTCCTATTTCATTCAGAAGTATCATGATCGTCATAACACTTTTACATAAAATTCTAAGTATTTGAACATACATAATATGTTTTAAAATAGAATAAAATTATATATAAACAACTGTTTTATAAATCATTATAAACAATAACATATCTATATTATGGTAAAAAGGCTACTTTTTATATTATTTAACAAAATTTATTTCACATTTGGTCTTAAAACAGAAAAAATATAATAAAAATATAAAATAGGAAAAAAAAACAAATTTTATTGAAATTTAGTAAAAAGGTGGTATACAAATTTTGCTTAAAACTTTACCAAAAATTTGTTCTTTAAATTTGAGTTAAGAATTGTATTCTATGAAAAATTTTTTATAAAAATAAGAAATAAAAAAAAATTGATATTTTTGAAGATTCAACGGTTGTTTGTCCCCTTAATTTTGTACGATAATTCTATACACCCTCGTCAGGATCGATAAATCTATAAAACTTTCAATTATCTGTCTCGTTTGAAGGAATTGTTATTTTGATAATAATATTTTAATTTTTGAAAGCCCCTCAATGACGATAATCCCACAGTTTTTTAAAAATTATTGTGTGAAACATTTTGAGTTTTCAAAGTAGATAATTGATTATTGGTTTTCTCGATGTATATTACAGAATTTCAAAATATATTATATTTTTAAATGCGCCTGAAAGTCATTATATAAATATAATATAATTGGATTCCTACAGTACTTCCTGATAAAAAACTGTTTATGTTAATATTTTATATATAAAGAGATAATGAATAGCACAGCTGAATAAAATATTAATATTAGCAGAGAACCTCTTAGGTTGCATAAGTGCACGTTTGCGCTTGCGCGTGCGTATATGTCCTAAACTTTCGAGTTAATGTATTTAAGTGACAACTATTTTCTAAACTATTAAACATCTTTTTTTTGTTATAAGCTATTGTGTATAATGTTTTAATAATTTTTTCATTTTGCAGGTAAAAAAAGTAATGAGCCAAAAACAAATCATGGAACAAAACGGCCAAAGCTTGATTATGGAAATCAAAATAGACATGAAAAAGAGCCCTTTACGTACAATAAAAATGAAGAACTCATTCCAGATATTAACAAACCTAAAAAGTTTTTTAAAAGTAGAACCATAATTACTTCATTTGGAAAATCTTCAGATAAACTTTGTCAATCGGTTTCACCTATGCTTGACTTGAATATTGAAAAACCATCTTGTAAAGATTCTTTAACAAGCTCTAAGGAAACAGATAACACTGACTCAGTTGTAGATACAGCTTTAAGGGAGGAAGGCAAGCCTCCAATCGTGTTAAGAATATGCAAGGGTACAGCTAGACTGCTCTGTTCTGAAGATGCAGATACTGAATCTTACAGAATTTCAACATCTTTGCCGATACAGAAAATAAATATCGATCAAAAGCTACCGATTCAAGCTACGAACATAGACGTAAAAGAAATACAAGGCTTACAAGAATCATCTACTTCAACATCTGGATCAAATTTCCAAGACAAATCAGCCACAAGAACAACTCGAAGTAGAACTAAATGTTCAAAAATAGATAGTTCATCAACGACATCAACATCCTTAGTTAGTTCACAAACTGTTGGCATATCATTGACCTTAAGAAAGTCTGCACTTGATGCTACCAGTACACATACATCGCATTATGATATTGTAAAGACTGAAAGTTCTCTAAATACTATTGCCGATCGAGATAAGATTGACAGAAAAGTTGAACGAATTTTGCCAACTACAACACAAGAATTAATTGATATTTTATCTAACAATGATTCAGAACTATCACATAATAAATTGGTAATTGAAAATAGTCACCGTGCTGCAAAAGCTATAGAGTTAGATTGTAATGTAAAAACTATCGATTGTAATTATTTAGACCCAGAGATTACCGACAAGAGCTTTGTTAACGTTGATACAGATGTAGCAAATATTTACACAGACACTGGACAGATTATAAAACATACATCATCTTGCGAAACCGAATCTAATTTAATAAATATTAGAAATACAAAAGATATAACTACAAAATCTATGGATCAAGATTGGTATTCAAGCAGTGATGATAGTGAATGTGCAAGTAGTAGTCTGCACAGTGAGTTCCACATTGATTCTCATTGTTTATTATCTGATTCGAAATTAGAACCCTTAGCAACCACTAAAATAATAAATAAACCTATTGCAAATAAAAAGGGTAGCATCTTTAAAACTCGATCAACTGGAACTACAAATGGAAATAAGAGACGAGCACTGTATAAACATAAGTGGTGCGATAGTGATAAAGAATTAAAATCTAATAATACAAACACAAAAAGTACAAATTCTCCGGAAATTTCTTGTGCGAGATTATCGTCTAATGATGATTCTAATCTGATTGCTTATGACGAAGAATTCGAAGATACAACACTCACAAGAATTGTAATATACCCAGAATCTGAAACAAACTTACAAAATGATTCGGAAAATATTGTTACTAGTATACGTTGCGACAAAAAAGTGAAAGGGGTACGTTATCCGTTATAAAATTACTTTAAATTTATTTTATCAAATACTTATATTGATATTTCACTAATGTAATTTAATTAAATTATTAATTTTCTCTGTTGCTAATGTTATACTTCTGATACTATAATTATACTTTCCACTGGTGACTTTCTTTTCATTCGTCAGGCGGTTTCTGCATTGAAATCAAGTAGACTTCACAAGGTTAATTTCCTTATGATATTACATGAGCATCGCATACGAACCATTTGATACCCATGTTTCGATATAAATATAATATATGTAAGAATAAAGACCTTTTAGTATTAAGAAAAGAAAATGAATTATATAAATAATTTGATTATTATATAACCATGAATTTGTTATCAACGTTTGTTAAGTTATTATATTTATTTTTCCAAGATAATCGAAAGATCAATCTTTTTCCAAAATTTAAACTTAATATAATTTTTTTTTTCTTTGAAGTTTTAGCCAAACTGAAAATTTTACTGTTACAATGTTCCTCTAGGAGAAGCAATAGTACAAACAGATATCAAAATGTTAATTCGTCATTATTAAAAGCATTGTAAAATTTAGTTTAATACACTTATTGTTAGTATATTCATAATGCTCGTATTTTTTCTTAACATCTATCTTAACACAATCGTTAAATTACACGCGATATTCTGAAATACTATATGAAAATACTTAACGGACCTGACGGCGGATAGTTTTCTGATTGGGTTCAAATAAATTTTATGTTAAATTGATTTTAAAATGCATATTAATTTTTTAACCCTTAATCGATTATGTATGCCGGGAACTGTAAACCGACGGGTTTATGAAGTATGTTCATAATAGTTGAGAAAACGGCAAAATGAACGCTGAAGTTAAGAAAACTTTTAGATAACAGTAAATAATTGAAAGTTTTTGTTTGAGATTTTAAATTGCGAATTTCTAAAATACAAACCAATTAAAAAATAATACAAATTGTGGTATGGCAAAACCCCACTGTGAAAAATGATCTCACTAGGTTCTCCGTGCATGTCGCACAAGTTTGTCTACCGATATTTATATGTATTATACTTGAGCACCAGATAGACACTCTGCTACTCAGCCGAAAACATGAATATCCCAGAGAGGGGACCGTCAAATACAATTGTGCGGAGACGCGATTGGGTATTAAATAATCTACTAATGATTTAAATAAATTAAGTTACCTGCAAATAATAATTAGGAAGGGATGTCGATCGGGAGGATAGCATACAAAACGATATACACAAGGCTTAAATAATACAAATACGGAGAACTGCTTTATTATCAGAAAGCCTAAAACTAGTTACACATTACTTAAATGGTCGAATTTAATATCTGCAGCTTCGCTTGCTGCTAAAAAATATCTTAGTAACTCAGACTTTGAAATTCTTACAAACTTACGTCTACTTCAGACTAACTCTCGCTGAAAACGCGACGCACAATACGCTGTCGCTGCCAATATGGTCGCCATCTACCGATTGCATCGTGGCTACGAACACGCGAAATGCCGAGTCTAGTATTCGTTTCACCGAGGCGTCCGGGCGACTTCACTAATCACCGATCCGCCCCTAATTTTTCACATATAAATTTGCTTTATTTTTATTACGCTCAAATCGCGTATATTCATACAAAGCTACGAATCGCATCGAGTCGTGAACACTCCTGTGCAGAAAAAGATCACTTGCGCGCACACACGCGAAGAATACTATTCTAATCGTGCTTGGTGTCGAGAATCATTGAACCCGTAAACAGGCCACTCACCGTAGTCCCGCTGTAGCGTAATTTCCCCCAGGTCTCTCGCGGTCTCTAGATTTACCATCACCGAGAGAGCAAGCTGGTTGCCTCCTGTTTCTTCCCTCCACATTGCTCTCAATGGAAATGCCGAAACTCTCTAGCACTCGATACGCGAGGAAAAAGATTGTCACAATTGCCAAAATAAAGTACTGGTGGTAACATGATGTAATATAGTGGCTTCGTTGCTACACAACACCACGTCTTTTCTTTCTCTCTACTTAAAATTTTAATCTTTTCGCTCGCACGTCTGTAAATGCCCGAGGTCAGTCCAGAGCTGCCTAATGGCGTCGCCTTTGCCTTTCTTCCTGTCACCGATAACGCACGCACACAGGCGTATAGCTTTCTCGCTGACAACTGTTGATTAGCTAGATTTTTGGAAAGAACCAAAAAATCTAGCCTTATCTCGAGCAACGTTAGTGGTGCAACGTTATAATTGGTCACCGTAGGTATGTAGCGCCAGCTTTTGCCTACGTGTGAGAGGATTTAAAATATATTAGATTACTAGTCGAGTCGGTCGCACGCGGGCAAGAGAGAGAGAGAGAGAGAGACACGTAAGTCGAGTGGTTCTTCTTTCTTGCTTGCATGTGATATACATCGTTCTCTCATACTTGTCGATGGTTGATGGGATCTCTCCTCCTCGTGCGGTCGGTCTTCTCTCTTGCTCGCTCTCGTAGTGTGCGAATCGTCTACTATTCTTCGATCACAGCCGATGCATTGCACCGCATTTTTCTGTCCTTTGCCCACTCGTTATAAACAACAAAATAATTTCCTTAAGTTAATTTGAATTCTTAATTCCAAAACACGAATTCATCCTTGATGACGCGGGCCATTTGAGACTCGCTCTCTATATCGATAAACAAAACTAGAAATTTCTCGATTTATGCGCACACAATTGTTGAACATGTATATTAATGAGCATATTAATTTTTTACTTCAAATCGAAAATGTTACCTTAATAAAAAAGAAATACGATTGGCACAACTAGGATATCGTGCACTGTTACCCTATGGCCACCAAGACACAGTTCCCGTATATGAAATATATCTAGATGCAAAAAATAATGGAGCAATGGACCTAAAGCTTGTTAGTAGCTAAAATAGGCCGATTCTGCCTCTCCCACCAGTCAATCTATCAACTCACTTGTGTAGGTAAGAATAGGCCCCACCTACATGGAATGTTCTAGAATCTTTCAGGCAGGTGAGTCGTGACGTCATCAGCTTATCTGTAAGACTCAGTCGGTAAGTAGAAGCACTGCAGCCAGGTGTGCATCATGTAATCATGACGTTAAGCTTTAACCAGGAGTTCGCTCAAGATCAAAGACAACAGCAGCATTTCTATACGTATCATTCTAGAATGAAGGCTGCATAGTAGTGAAGTCAGCTGCCAGCGAGCATACAGTGCAGACGCGATGAGTCGCGCGTTGAGATAGTGCGTATCAGCTTACACCTGCTTCTTTTTTATTTCGATGGTTTTTATAGGTTTCATCGAGCACAACAGCATCTTCTCACTATGTAGCAGGTGTGCGTACGACTTTTCGGCAAGCGCGATGACGTCAGCGGCTGCGGCGGGCAGCTTATCGAATCGCTTAACATATATTGTTTTGCTGTTATACGTTCGCTTGAATGCATAGTCTATATGCCATCATGTATGGGAGAAACAAAAGTTAAATAATAATAGGCGTATGTTAAAACGACTTTGTTTATTGTCCGATCTAACCAAATTCTATCTTATTCATTACACCTCCGAAATATTGTAGGTATATTTGTTCCATTGCACATTCTGAGCACAAAATATATCAATCGAATCCTCCATTTCGGCGAAGACTTTGCTTCTATACTTTGTCTTAATTTCTTTAATACTAGTGATTTGATATTTTCTCTGAAGCTCAAGACCCGATAGCTTCTTGAAAGGAAGGAGTAGCTCCTTGCATCCAAGACGATTAAACTCATTGAAATCCATACTTACGATGTCAAGCAATGAACGATCTGTGAAAAATTGACTAAAGTTAATGGCTAACCAACTTCTTCTTTGAGAGCAAAGTTGTTATACTTGTCTTGTGAGTGAGATCTGAGGTTTATGCGCTGCAACCTCTTCAGGTTATTTACAAAAATCAACAAATTTAGTGTGAAGTGAGACCAATGAGGATTAGTCTCTGCGAAGGTTAGATACCAATAAAATCACTCATTCTGAAGTGACGATTCATTAGAAATCTGCAGTACTGGCACTTTGAAAGAACCACGCAGGCTGAAATATCTTGTTACTCCGGCGTTTCACATTTACATTTTTCCAATATCGCATTACAACTTATCAACGAATTTTTCTGCTATCTCATCATTTCTTCGTAAGTCTGATAAGAAATTTTTGAGGAATCGTCGCATACCAAAACCAGTCATCATACAATATAGAAACATGATACAATATTTGCCATATGCATCAGAAAAATTGCTTTGTAATTGAATATTACATTATATATAATAATGATAATAACATTACTATTATTATACTATTATTATATATATATATAATAATAATAACATTACTATACCTTATTCTCTTACAATATCGCCAAATTCGACTTTCGTGATCCGAAATATATGGTGGTGTGCCAAAAATATCAAAATACCATCCAACACCGCTATGACTCAAATATATCGCTACCCAGTGCATATCGCGTCTCCTGTGATTCACGGTATTAAGCCCAAAGTTACATGGTTTTGCCCTCGTTATCGAAATTTGATATTCCGGATAAACTTCGACCGCGTGGAATCTAATTTTTCGCAATTTCTAAAGAATATCCAGAATATTCATTTTTTCAGATGGCACGAAACCACCCTTGTTATCCTTGAAAAAGTGCAAATCAATAACAGGCTCCATTTTAGTTTGTTTTTTAAGCGTATGAAACACACACGGCTCGAGTGTTGAACTAGTGTGGTGTTTTATTAGGTTTGAAGAGCGCTATATTTCTTTCACCCGCAATAATCAACCAAAATTTGTCGAGACGAGTAAATTTCCAATTTTTGCCCCCATTCCATTCCCATTTTGCCCCAATTTTGGAACCCCATATTCCATGGGTTATAAAATTCACAACAGTAGCTAATGGTGGATACGTCGGATGTCAAATTAAATGCAAGAAGACCGTAATCATTTGGGAACGCATCGCAGGTTATCGAATTGTCGGTATTTGAAAAATGCACGCGTTTACCAGAGAAGAGTGTGTGATACGCACCCACATAAATTTCGGTATTTTTGAAGTCAGGCTGTACTGGTTTAGAGGGGACTTGTACATTGTCCACAAACAAACACATGAAATTAACATTGTAATTTTTGAAATTTAACGGATCGTCAAACCTATCTAGTCTCCATGCACACCACTGTTTATTGTTACGTTTTTCACTTCCATACGTGTAAGTGGCTAAAATGCTGTAGTTTTAAACAGCGTTTTCTCATGAGCAAGCGAAATACTTGGATTAACCTTTACACGACGTTCAAACAGTGTTGCCTCGGTTATATTTACCGTATCGGAAGCATCGCGATCCATTCAGCAAAAACTATCGGGAGAGCGCACAAGTCGCACGCGCACCTCAACACCATTAAGCAATAATCTATTCATACTAAGCAAATCTACATGTAGGTATCCCAATAAATCAATTTTATTATAGGTCCTAGCATTTTGTCGCTTAGCAAAACCCACAATACCTGCATCTGTGTTGACCATTTCACCGGCTGTGTCATCATACCACAAGACACTGCTTAGGTGTGAATATTTTGCCGTTAGTCCATAATTTAACAACGCCTCAACGTACTTATTTGGTGGTAACACAAGCTTCTGATTAAAGAATACATCTACTTGATTGGATAGCGAATGCATAAAGTTGTTTTCTGGTCCGACGACAGGGGGTTTAACCCCATCTTTTACTGGTTTAATCGGTGTTATACCTACACGTAGATTCAGCATAGTGTGGACTAAATCTAGATCGTGGATTCTATTGATGCTTGGTCAGTAAGCGAACAGATTGGTTTATACTGTACCTAATGAAAATTCTCAATTACTGTCTGCATTGGCGGCAGTTCAAAAAGCGACAACTTCAACGTCAACGAGTCACAAGAGTCTGTCTGTAGGTAAGCTATGTTTCTTGGGAGTGGTGAGTGAGTATGTTGTTTGGGAAGACGCCTTTAATCACCAAATTGATTCATTTAAAATGGAGTGTCACCGATAACGTACCGTAATCAAATGGAATAGATGCATCTTGTTCACTCCTTATATCTATTTCGATTGACTGAAAAGATGAGGGTAGCAGAGGTAGATATATTGGTGCTTTTAATGTAAGCGCAGTTGTGGAATAGATGCATCTTGTTCACTCCTTATATCTATTTCGATTGACTGAAAAGATGAGGGTAGCAGAGGTAGATATATTGGTGCTTTTAATGTAAGTGCAGTTGTCTAACTAAAGAGGTTCAGCACGTAGCAGTCGTGAACAAACATCACTCTTCACGTAAGGCTAACAAATACTATAAATCATAAATAATCTTGGTAAATCATTTGCAGGATTTGCCGGTCTATTACCGATAATGTAGCTTCCTTGTTTGCCGTCAGAAGACAATAATTCACCACTTTTAAGGCCCAATATCCCAAACAACTTTTCGGATAAAGATGGTCTTTGACATTTTAGAGGCTATTTATTTCACGCAAAAGAGTATCAGTGTTACGATAAACGCCGCATTTTATCTTGCTAAAAGTTTTCTCCTCATCCTCCTTCTTCTCTACCTTTTTCTCATAATAATAATAATAATAATAATAATAATCATCATCACCATCATCATCATCATTTTCAGGGGCTAAAGTATTGTCAGTGTAAGCAGTACGTTTAAATGTTTCGAGAAACACGACCTCCTTTCCTTTCTTTTGAGTAGATATGTGTTGAAAGGTAAGAGGTATTTGGATTTCAGGCAGAACTTTTAGAGTAGTTGTGTGGTAATGCGTTTCGTAGTGTTCTCTGGGAAAACATCTACTGCTACTGGTGGATAAAACCATGTGAAATTCATCCATCATAATTGATGTTGGCGTCTATATTTACAAGATTTTTAACAGCTACCCAAGAATTAAATTTTTCGACATACCTCTTCCAACTTACCAAATATTCTTAAATTTTGCGCACCCAGCTCAGCTGTTCGTAAAATTGACCGTCAACGTTTTACGTGTAACACGCACGAGCCTATCTCCACCAGTATACGTTGATAGAGCCGGCAACCCATAATACAGATTTTCAAGCTTGATCTCCATTCTACGACTATTTCCTGCCGACTAACCCCATCCTCTTTCTCTTTGCTCGTTTTATAGCTTACTTGGATCGTCGATAAAGTTGGGCAAAAGTGTTTTTACCGACTATACATAAAAAAGTTAATAGAGCAACAATTTTCTCCTTACTATCCGATATCTCGGATGGCATACGTGAAAAAGCACGTTGAGTCAGTCGGCGATCCGCTGCGGTACAGCTCAAATAATCTCTACGGACCTCTGACTATTTCCGTTTTGGTTATATTTTAGCGTTGTCCAAACTTGAGTTTACACCCATCAGCAGACCGCCAATCTGGCCGATGTCGTTGGCTGGACCAACTATACAGGGTGTCTGAAAAGTTCCGGAACGGCATGATAACATTTGAACTAACAATGGTAAAGAAAAATAAAAACATATGGTTGGTAGGATTTTTACCCGGCTTTCCGATGGGGATCTTGAATTTTACCTTGACCATGTTCATCAAGGTCATTTGAAGGTCAAATCGATTTTTTTAAATAGGACCCCCATTTTCGACCTTGGAAATGAAAAGAGCGGAAAATTTTACGTTCTAATATGGTCTAAAATATTTAAAAATTTGACCATGGAAGATATGGACAAGGACAATTGAGGTTTGGTACGATAATATGAAAATCAGAATTCGTAGAGAACAACATTTAAAACGTAATATTCATAATATTTCTCCAACTATCTGATTAGGACCTCGAATTGGACCTTGACCATGACCTTCCTGATGATTTGAAGGTTAATTTTTTTAAATAGATTGACCTCCAACTGACCTTGAACCTGACGTGATGGGGCCTAACTGACCTTATGTTCGAATTCAGCGACCCGAAAAACATAAAGATAGATAGGTCTGATTTCTCGCGCAGACAACTTTTTTTATTTTGTGTGCCGGTGTAATCCATCCTTATAAGCCATTGTGCTACTTTCAGCAATTGTTTATTGACTTGACAGTAACCACCTGATAGTATAATGCCAATTATAGTATGCCGTAACTTGTCTCAGATACAACTTCAGTACTACTAACGACTTTTGTAGCCATCTCTTTTTGCCATTTGACATTACATTGTCTAATTCGGTCCTACATTTTCTACAGATACCCCGTGCGAACATCACCACGGATAGCATACATATGCGTGCAAACAAATGATCGAACTAGACAGAGGTTATCCATATTTTGAATGGTTAAAATAGATCGTTTAAAAGTGGCCACAGAAGTAAGCGAAACACCCGCCCCTTGAGGCACTCACACAGTATTAACATTAATTATCAATCTCAAAGTCCGCATTACTCTGTATTACGCTCTGTAGTATTTCTAACATTTCAGCTGCGCTCAGTTCTCACCCTAATCTATACAAAATCCACACTACACCGTATCTAAATTGCTTCGAGTTTATAGTTATATCGATAATCTCGTTGGGTGTTATGTTTTCGCACACATACCTGTACAGATCATCCATAGCGTGTCCTAACCACTCTACGACGTCTGCAGTATGCGGTGGCTGTCTGATAGTAATCAGTGCTTCACGACTATTCAGACGAGAAAAAGGATTATATCTCTTAAACTCCCGATGTATCACGATATGCTGTCTCGGCGGGTGTTCAACACCAGCGGTCTCCTGTAACCACAATGCTAATTTATATCATTACTTTACACAATTTACATTTAATGCTTGTAGTAATGTGTATGTAAGAGGAATCTTACATTCATCATCAGCACCACCAGTTACATGCTTTGTGCTACTGTGTACCGATGTTTTGTCAACTGCTGATTCGATGGCTGTGGATGAACCATGGAGGATAATAATCTTCGTTAATTCCCTTGTCATCGTATTTCTCTAACATTGTTATCGTGTGCACCTCAGATGGCGTTGGTTCGAGTTGCAATATATTGATTTACATAGCAGACTTAGTAGTATTCGTGGCGGTTAATTCTGTTAGTGTCTTAGTAGTCGTAGCAATAACAGCAGAAGCAGTAGCAGCAGCAGTAACAGCAGTGTCATTAAAACGACCTGTATCTACTGAGGCTGCGTCGGCTGATATCTCGTCAGCTTCCATCTTGACAACTGTGGCATTAACACTGGTTGTGTCTGCTGCTCCTCTAAGGTCAATGGCATCACGTTGACCGACGGTTCGACGACTAAGAATTTCTGCTCCCTGTCCACGCTAACATAATCATCGTCATCTAGTTGAACGAGCTCAATAAGCACATCTCCTTGAAAGTTGGTCATCATTTTATCAAGATCTATACATATATACAGACTTCAAGATTATATATGTGTTCACAAAGAACTATTACATATACTTTAAGAAACTTAATTATCTTTCCCAGAATGAGCTGATATTGCTATATAATAGCTTGAACTTGCCGGTCATTTTACATTCCGCGACTCACGATAGATTCACCGAGAGCCCGTATAATATCTACCTTGCTCTCCAACAAACCAGGATTAAATAAGTACATAATAGTACAAAAACTGCAGAAATCCAAAATATATTTAAACCGTTTTAGTAATCAGCTGACCGAGCAGTGTTTTAAAGAGCCACGCCAAGCTTTATTACAAAGTATGCGGGCCGTCGGTTCACGTACAAGAACTGCACTCAAGACAGTTAGCGCGATTCTTATATTAGATGATAAGTTAAATTTACATACTTCATTATGGCACTATGTATAATAAATAGATTAAGTACATACTGTCACTACCGTAGCAAGAGAAAATCTGATAACTTCTAAAAATTTACATCATAAAAAAGTAATATTGTACAGGAAAAATTCATTGAATAAAAAATAAAACATTTATCCTAAAAATAGAGTTAAATCAGTATCAGTATGGAACTGTTTAAAATTTTTTACTGATTTTTTGACTTTTTGTCAAATGTGAACTCATTTTTCAAGAACGGTATAATTAATTTTTGAACGTGTATACTGAAATAGCCTTGTGATGCAAACGATCTCTCACTGTAATAGATATCTTATTATTTACTGCATTGTACAGTGTTGTCTAGTCATTATTCCAATGATATCCAGGAATAGTCTCCTGGACTGTAAAAGCGTAATTTCCTGCGTATTCAACTATAGCTGGAAATTATCCGTGTAATGATTGATCTTTTATTTCCCTTAAAAACTGGGATTGTTGCTGAGCTATGTAAGCATGTGAAAACAATTCCTAAACCTTTGCACCAAGATAATCAATAAACTCAGAAGTAGATTTCATGAGAGTTTGCAAAATTGTTTTTGTACTTGTGATCCATTGGTTGTAGGTTATAACATCAGTATTATTGTATATGTTAACTTGAAATAATAGTTGACTTTAAGTTATCTTTTTACATTGCAAAGTCCTTTTAAAGACAGTATTCTTTATTTTACCTTTCTTAGATTGCCTATTAGCTAATATACCATCGCTATCTAAAATGTGTCTTGCCTTTGTAATGATCTGGAAAAACCATTTTGCACGAAATTCCAATACTAAAATTAGGTCTTTATCATCAGATTTTTCCAGTCCTACAAACTATGAATTTTGATTATTGAAAAGCTTGTCAAAAAATTTTAGTCCAAAATCTTTTCATCAATAAACTAAACACTTCAGTAGTATTATGTAGATGGTTTGGATACTTTAGCATAGTTGTAGAACAAAATTGCATATTTTTCATTTCCACTGGGGCAAATTTTAAGAACTGACCATTTATTTTATTCACCTATCATTTATAACTGTAAATGTTGTGAAAATAATCGAAATGATAATTCAGTAAGAATGTCAACTCGTATAATATCCGAAAGACAAAATCTGTCAAAACTTAACAGCTTATAACCATAAATATAATCAATCGCTTAAATCAATTTTTTACTAAAATTATAAAGTTAACAGTATACATGATCGGTTATTATAGTATACATGATTATTTATATTTAGGTTATTACATATATATACTATACACATTATATGCATTAAATACTATATACTATAAATATATATATATATATATATATATATATATATAGACGGCCGCTATTCATACGATGCTATTTCAAAAAATCTGATGGATAAAGTTGCGAAGCACAGGCTATGCATCGGAGCCTCGCCGTCTTCTTCCGGCGGTGGTTTGCTGTTGATACTCGGTGGCGTCATTAGCAGCCTTCCTCCCGAGTCTCCTCTGCCCAGTCCCTCCTCAGTGGGTGATCCTCCTCGGACATGTGGTCGTGGTCCATGAGGTCCTCATCTGCGACCGAATCCTCCGGTAAGCGGGTCTCCTCAAAGATCCTGCTGAGGACACCGTCCCAGTCAACGGAATCCATCCTGAAACGAAAATGCAGATTGTTCTGCCTACCTCGCACGGTTGCGTGAGCCCTTAGGCCGACCTGGTTTTCTCTTAACCATGCCTGTCGCACAAGCCTCTGTCGACGGTTGTGCGGGCACCGGTAGAGTCGCGTATTGGGCCTTCCGAGGCCTACCGCGCGGTTTGGTCTCTGGCCGCCCTGAGACTGACTCGTCTGTCCGCTGCGTAGTGTTGCATTGCCCCCGCAACCTGCGAGGGGACGGGGTCGATAAACACTTACTTTGTTGCTATAGGTTTTTAGTCAATTACAATAAATAATATTTTTAAGCTATTTTATTTGTTAACTTACCAAAAACATAATAGGGCAGAATGGGACTACATTAGTACGAGGCAATACTGTAAACAAAAGCTTAAGCTAAGCTAAAGTGACTCCAGAACTACTAACTCACGCGTCCTCTGTTTGTAAAAATTTTGATCTTATAAATCTAGTGACATTCTTATCTCGATTCTCGTTCGTAGGACAGTTTCTGCTATTGACTGCAAGGTGGGAAAATCAATACTCGATCGCTACTGGATCGTTCAAATACACGTCTATTACACATACTTATATCCGCCTGCGTGTACTAACTGAACTTTTGTAAATACACGTTCATACATAGCCTCAAGTACAACGTAGAAAAACTAGTAATGGTGGAAATGATTTTAAGCGTCAGATATTGAGTAATGACTTTCATTTAATCCCAAATGTACCAGTTTTAAGTTCAATATTGTCATTCAATATTTTAATGTTATTATTAAAGTCTCCCAACTATAGAGAAAAAATATGTTGGAAAAGGTCTATTTAGTTATACATATATTGTCATATAAATTACTTAGCGTTTCAAAAGTGGTAAATAGCTGTAATCATGAATAATGGGCTTTAAATATTAAAAAGGGTGTTATTCATTGTAGAAAGTTTGATCTATCTTCCACTAGGTCCAGATTTTAAACTTTTATGAGCACAAATGCAAACACATTTTTTTGTAATTCTTAACACAGGTTGCGCATATCCAGAATGTGTTAAATCATATGGACAACAATCGAAAACATGCTATATAGGTAATACAAATAACTTTTTCAATTGCTACAGGAAATTTACAAAAAAATGTATTTATATATTTGTACCTAATCATTAAAGTTAGCTATTTCAGCAAAAATGAAGAAAATCTTAAATATTGATATGGCCATAACTTTGCAATGATGAGACTTAAACTTGTTTGTTTTCTATATTTTAATTTTTCAATAATAGAGAAATTGTATTGCCATGCAAGAATTTGAATGAAAATTTGTTGATGACGTTTGACAGATCCCGGAGAGACCCCAGTATTTGTTACCTATTAATTGTCGGGATTTTGTTGTTTTGGTGGAATTAATTTAAATCTTACCTTTTACGACGAACACAAAATCCTTCGTTAATCCAGAAATTGATTTAGCTGCAACGGTGGTGGGTTGATAGGCAAATTGTGTGAAATCAAATTAGTGAGAATCCATTTATTTTATTCTTCTCTCAAAATTTATACTAAACACTACCGCAAACAAAACTTGGAATCCTTCAGAGTTTATCTCCTTAACAAAAACTTTATATCTGAGCTTCTTTTGAATCTAAAATTGACCACTCGCAGGTTGGTCGAATCTCAGAGTGACGTGTCGCTGCGCTTGAGGGTAGAGAGAGAGAGCGTCGCACCTTTCTCCCGTACTTGTGGTTTTCTTGTATCCCCTTTCCGACTTTGCAGTTTCTAAGTCCGGCTTAAAGCTAAGGTCTTATGGGCCTTGTGTATCTTGACAAAGCTGCAAGCTTAGAAACTGCGACGTCGACATCTAGGCGCATTGATTAAGAAGGAGGAGAGGTTTTACGATTGAACTTTTGTTTTAGAATCCCTCGGGATACTTGATATATTCTCCCGAGGCGCAACTGCTAAATGTCAAAGTTTCTCAATTTTTAAGCTACGTGTGATTTATATCATTGCATTTTACAAGCGAGCAACTTCGTACTTACCACTGTTTATAATTTAAACGTTCTACAACTGCATCATATTTTTTTTTTATTATAATTAAGAGGTGTAACTTTCTTTTGTAGTTTATCTAGCATATTAGTTGCTTTATACAATACTAGTATATTAGTTTCTTTATACAAAAATCTTGCATTATCAAATTCATTCAATGTACATTGCTATATTAGGCAAATTAAAATCACTTAACGTTAAACCATTTGCTTCCATTACTTTTCCAATTGCATTTAATGCTATATTTTCACCTGCATTCTTTATATTAAGGATGATTAAAACGACTCTTATATTTCTCATATAATTCTTGTACATCGATAGGGTTCTGAAAAATACAAATGACAGCAAACAATTCGAATGGTACTGTTGGCAACTGTATTTGTACAGCTTCTTTTAACATTTGTCCCACTCTTCATTTTCATTGACAATCTGTTTTGCTATAGCAGCTTCATAAAATGTACGATATCAAACTCCGTTAAGGGGACAAAACAGTCCTATGACCTGAAAAATAAAAAAAAGTAAAATTAATATATAAATTAAATTATATGAAGAGATGTTTTCTATAATAATAGCAGGTCAAATAACCTATAATTTCAGCCCTCATAGGCTTCATATTCACCCATCTGATACTGGTGAATGCACGTATACCCATTAAAGTATTTTGGCACTGTTAGTAAGGTTCCAAATGAAATGATGGATGAAATGAGCTCAAATTGTTTTACAAGTTTTATACACCTGTTATTTACATATGAATGATGTGATTTTGATTTGAATGCGTAGAAGTTGTTTTAAAACCAAAATACTATATTTTTTATTATTTGTCGACAAATTTTAATACTAATTATTTTATGAAACAACTACTACACATTCAAATTAAACTCACAACATTCATATGAGAATGACAGATGTATAGAACTTGTAAAAAAAATTTGAGCTCATTTCATCCATTCGTTCTTCTGGAATCCTACGGACAGTGAGCTAAAATCCAGAAAAATCAATAATAGTAAAAATCAAGATTAAAGTTTGGAGTCACTACTATAATTATAACTTTACTTACCAAACAGTAAATTAAGTGGGCCAAATTATGTCTTCTTCCAGTTGTCGAGACGAAAGATTTTCACTATTGATATGATATATTTGATCATACCATACCAGGTCTGTACGACAATTTTTACCTGGAACTCAGAAAAAACATTTTAATTATATTTATCAGATATCTTAAAATCTTAATATATATAACTCAATAACTCAAAAAATTATACTTACGTATCTTACGTAAAATTGTATCCCACTCATGTGTGTATGCGTATATGTAAACTCACCTGTCAGATAACCAAGAGTACGTACTGTAATCACTAATCTGTTGTTAGTCGTATACTTCTGTCGTTGTCGTATACTTCTGTCGTTGTCGTATACTTCTGCAGTTGTCTTATACTTCTGCAGTTGTCTTATACTTCTGTTGTGGTCATAGACTTCTGTTATGGTCAAAGACTTCTATTGTTGTCCTACAATTCACCACACTTATTGCACATCACATAAATTGTGAAATAGTTTTTTTCGAGATCTATTTTCTTCAAGAGTTGGAAGCGAGTGAGTTTTGTTGATTTTCGTTGAAACTTCCTAAAAATCTTTTTGATTGATTCCTTGTCCTGCCAAAGGAGTACTTGGCATCCGGATGAGTAGATGCAAATCTTGCCTTTGCATCCTTACCGAAGCCATTGCTTATCTTTAATTACACATTAAACTCACATTAATACTTTACATTGTTTCTTAATTTTATATATTCACACAATTTTCACTGCTCTGCTTTTTTCACTATGATTACACTTATTTTACTACTATTTAATTTTTAAATAAATAAAACACACTAAAATCAATGAGGCAAATAATCACAAGTATATTTCATATTCATTTAAAAATACGTGTAGAAATAGCACCTGTACAGGATGGGTTAGGTTCAACGCGCAGAAACAAACTGAGTCACCAACAACATTGTCGCGCATGCGCTTTAACCATTATCAAGAGGAAGTGCGCAGCGCTCGGCTATTTCAAATTTTAATTTAACTTGTTAGATGCGTCTTGTATCGATTTTTCAAGATTTTAATATACGCTTAAATTAATTTATTTAAACGTATACACGTGTAATTTTTTATTAAAATATATGTAAATATATATATATATATATATATATATACATATATATATATATATATATATATATATATATATATATATATATATGACTTACATATTATACTTTTTAAAAAAATATTGCAAGTCACAATTTTTATTCATTAATTAAGAGAAAATTAAAAATACGCGATTTTGCGAAAAAAACGTTAAAAAGATTGGTTCAGTACTGAGCTTATAACTTTGTAATAAAATTTTTTTTTTTAAAAACGGGTTTCGGTAACTTATTCTGCGTGAATTTTGCTATAGAAATATCATACAAAAAAAACCGCTGCCAATTCATTAGCACGTAGCTTCCTCAAATCTATTATTGTTCGTATGTATGGTTCAAGTATATTAATTTAATAATGCATTTCTTTTACTCCGGATCTTCTTAATAAAATGAAATTGCAATTTATATCACAAACAGACCTTCTAACCTCATAAAACCATAAATTTTGTCAAAACATTCTGAGTTTTTGTTAACGAGTTATAAGGTTTAATAAAAATAATAATTTTTAGTTATACAGGGTATACAGGGTGAGAGGTATAGAATTTGTATTTTAATATCTTTTCAACTAATAGTTTTCATAAGCTGCGTAAAGAACTTAGCCGAGGTAATCAAAAGATCTATCTTTTCATCAGTCATTTTTATCAGTCTTCGATTTATTACTAAAAAAATAAGTAGTAGAATCACTTGAAATTTTAATAGAATATAGTTTGACACGAAACCCATCAATATATTTGTTTTTCGTGAGGTTGTGATATTTAGTTTCAGAGATATGAATTTTAAAAAAAAATCACCTTTATTATTTTATCTGCCGAACGGAGCGGTCAATCCCGATGACCAAACTAGGATAAATAGGTCATTTTATTCGCGATGACCAAACGAGGATAAATAGGTCATTTTATTATCTTTTTAATGCATTTTAGCTAAATAGTTTATAACAATGGAATGATTGAAAATAAGGAAAATAACGTTTTTTGACAATCAAAAAAGGGCAATAAAAGAAAAGTAATTGAAAAAATTAAAAAATAAATATTTTTCCCGAATTCAGAATCCAAAAATAGATATTTGATTGTCAAATTTGATTAATATTGACTGAGTAGTTTCAGAAATATCACGGTACACGCACACACACATCCATACGGACATTTCCTAAAAACACGTAATTCGAACTTCTAATATCTAAAAACATGTTTCTATGAAGTTTTAGCAAAACTGAAAATTTTACTATTACAAAGCTTCCTCTAGGAGGAAGCAATTGAATTTTTAATGAAATAAGACTGTGTGGTCCCCTTAACATGTAAAAGTAATAATCTGATAAAGTATTGTTATTGGTCTTTCGTGGGTGTGTGTGTATGCAAAATTTTCAAATCTTGGAACCTTTGAAATTTTTCAAAATTAGGAAATTTGTCCAAGTTGTCACTTGTAATATGTGTGTGTGTGTATATACACGTCTACTCGTACAGTTTGCTTAATATTGCTACTGTCTCCTAGTCATACGGATTATCACTTATGCTTCGCCTCTCTGGTATAATCAGATCGCGTCCGCTATGGAAAAAATTCGAGCATTTGAAAGATCGTGTCTCCGAGCGTGTGCAAAGCAGTACCGATCGGACGAGTCAAAGTACCAAAAGTACGTAAGCAATAATAAGCTGTACCGTAAAGCGAATATTCCCAGAATTGACAATTTCATGACAAAAGTCGATCGCGACTACTTCGCAAATGTAAAAAATATTACCAACAACCCACTGATTGTAAACATTGCTAACATTAACAATGACTACATAGGAAAATAAATAAAATAAATGTTAAAGGTCAGGGTTTTTATCCCCCGAATCTTTTACCCGATTATTTATCACTGGTAGCGCTATACCGTAAACAAAAGAATACCCAAGGACCACGACTCCACTCCTGTTATTAAATATTCCACCGAAATTCCTGACTGCGATCTGTACGAAAAACAGCGCCTTAATCTAAATTCTTGGATAAGGTGCAGAAAAGATCTCGCAGAAAAAATGCGCCCCTCAATGTAAACCCAAATAATCCTGCTAGACCATCATAGTACTCAGCCACTTGGAGTGGCACTCAGCTGCGGACTTCCACGCACAAGCATAACCCGCTATAGTGGAGCGCATGTAGATGTATATACGATCTCTTTGTCTTAGAATAACTTATTTTATTTTATTTTAATTTCAAATATTTATCATATATGGTTAGGTGACCAAATAAGATATGATGTGCAGTTTTTTATCAAACTTTTTTTTCTCCCGATTCACAAATCACCATCTCCGTAGTAAACATTTACCTTGTAAATCTGCAACTTTTCATTTCCAAAGCAACTGTTTTAGCTCAGAAGCTGTAATTCTCGCTCTGAGACATTTGCGTAGTATAACTCATTATTATGTTGTATCTTTTGTTTATTCTTTTTTTGAATGTACATAAATTTCACCTGATTGTAATAAGTCATAAAATAAACGACTTAATATATTACTTTATAAAAGTGTTGTATTCAAGTGTTATGATACATGTAGTGTATTAGAGTTATACATATCATTTTTGGGATGGAAACTTATGAAAGTATGTGGAAGCAGACTACGATAACAGTTCTTACTTAACTGTTGTTAGTAGGTCTCTTGCATCACACCCTATGTTATGTGTATCCAGTTTTGCAAATAGATTTCTGATATGAAAATCAGAATTATGTATGTTAATGTAACAAGTTGATATATTGTTTGAACATGCCAAAACAAATTTACATATATAATTTCAGCTCTCTGGTTTTGTTAGGTTTTAAATGAGAGCCACAACAAGACTTTCAGTGATTACTTTTTTTACAATTTTGTTTTGGCATTTTCAAACAATATATCAACTTATTGTTATTTTAACTGATATAATTTTGATTTTTATATCAGATGCCCATATGCAAAACTGGACACTCATGACATTGGGTGTGATGCAAGAGAACTAACAACAACAGTAAAGTAAACAACTGTCATCGTAGTCTGTTTCCACACAATTTCTCTAATACACTGCATGTAATATCATAATAAGTATTAATTAAAATGCAAGATATTGCTTCTTTTATTAGATATCTTAATAACATCTTTGATGATGTTTTACTTTCAAGAGAACACCCTCAGCTGATAAGTGCCAATAGGCACTTTAATAGGTAGAAAATGTTGGTTACAGTTCCCATAACAAAGATTGACCCATCCTAACCCCTACCTTTTCGATATTTTTGGATGCCGCTTCTCCAAAGTTATCCATTTTTATAATTTTCAAGCGGTATTTTTAAGAGTTGTTGTAAGTAGGTTTTTTAGATCTCCAAATTAATTAGCATTGCATCGAGTAGACATTTTTTTATTATTTTGGGGGCATTCAACACATACTTGACTGATTTATTTTATATTATTTATATATTATTTATATTATTTATATTTTTTATATTACCTTATATAAATTGAAGTGCTTACATTTATCAATTGATGAATTTCAAAATTTATTGGTCAATTGTATAGAGTAAATAAATTAAACGAGTGAGAATACTTCCCGCAGTGATGCTGAACCACATATACGAGTACATAACGCTGGTTAATACTTTAAAAAAAATTACTCACTAATATTAGGTAGTAAGCAATATAGAGTCAGAAAAAAATGAAAAAAGAAAAATCCGCCTAGCCCTTTTTTAATAATAGTGTGTAATTTTTATAAGGTAATAATATAAAAAAAATCAGTCAGGTATGTGTGGAGTGATCCCAAAATAATCAAAAAATGACTACTCGATGCAATGCTAATTAATTTGGAGATCTAAAAAATCTACTTACAACAACTCTTAAAAATATCCCTTGAAAATTATAGAAATGGTTAACTTTGGATAAGCGGCATCAAAAAATATCGAAAAGGTAGGGGTTAGGATGGGTCAATCTTTGTTATGGGGACCATAACCAACATTTTCCACCTATTAAAGTGCCTATTGGCGCTTATCACCTGAGGACGTTCCCTTGTTAGAGCGTTCATCGTCGTTGTCGCTGGCTATCTTGGACACATACCACTGCTCATCAATATTTAGCATAATAAAAGGTTAGGTTGCCACTCTTAGAATAAACATTTTAAAACGCACTGTAATTAATCATTGATTCAGTATGTAGTTAATTCAACTTATTTAAATTTATTTAAATTTAAATTTATAGATATTAGGTTAGAGACGCATTGGTGAAGTCAAGTACTCAACATATGGGAATATTATGTTGTAAATTATCATGACATATTATGCTAAGAAAATATGAGCACTAGTTAGTTGACAAGCTATACATTATGGCGTATTTTCTACCAGGATATTTTATTCTTAATTTTTTCTTCCTTCCCTTTTACTTAATATAAATATTGTTAATCTTTGTCGCGTATAGCTAATCTTTTTATAGCATGCAAAATTTCGTGTAAACAATATTCTAATTATCTATGCATAGCCTCCGGAGAACTTAAATATCTTGTATTAAGATATTGATTGACTTCATTGTATTTATCTTTTGCCTTACTTTAGTTTGATTTATATTGTTATTATCATCTTCAAAATTAATACCTGCATTACGAATTTCAACAAAAACACAATCATGATCTTTATAGCTGTTCGGGTAAGGAGTGTGGATGGGGAAACTGCTCTCTTCTGCTGTTGATGATCTGTTTTTGTTTATTTATTTTTATACACATATATAAATACGTCTCACAAACACCATTGCTAGTACATGCAATAATCGTAGAGACTACGCGTAGTGCTGCCGTCGGATTACTAGCTTACAACTGACCCTGTTTTTCTTCTCCCGTCACTCGATTCCCGTTCTCTTCGAAGGCTCTCGCCAAAGTGAATTGTGTACGCTCCGTCGACCAGGCCACCCGTCAACCCCCTCCCGCCGCAAGGATGACCAGTCCCGGACAGGGGTGAGGGCGCCTTTTCAATCTTGGGTTTCTCTGCTTTTCGCGCCCAATATCTGAAACATTTTTTACAGTGTACTGCACATTTTTTCAACCGTGATCTGCTAAGCTCAAATTGTTCATGAGAATGCACTCGTTGCTAAGCTCATCAGAGAGAAATTCTATGCGCAAGCGCGATTTCCGATGAAGTAACCTAACTTACGCAAAGGTCGTATTACACTTTAAGTCAGTTTTGTAGATAACCCATTCCTATACAGTATATTCCATTAATATCCTCCAAAGGAGAATTATTTTCACCTCTATTATTAGTTTTAAAAGAACCAACTGGAAAATGTGTACCAATAGTAGTACAAAATGTATTACAACCAAACAACATAATATATATTTAGTAGCATCGAAATCCGGAAAAATTATTTGATGTACCCATAAGCATACTTTAATTTTAACAAAACATTGAAAAACCGCTGCCAAGTCCTTGGGACATAGCTTCCTCCTATGGCGTTATTTGTTATTTTTCTAAATGTGTAGCTTGTGCTAACACCACACGAATTGCACATACTACCTTTTTATAACCCTATTGAAATTATTATTTGGTTCTCGTAAATACGCTCGGCATAACACATTTACAGAGTATGTTTATGTATAGGTATAAAAAGAAGGTATTTATAATTTTTTATTACGCTTGAATTCGAAATTAATTTGGTTTGATTCGAAGACGTACACAAGTGTATCCCTTTGGCGTTTAAATTTGTTTTAAATATCATATATAATAGTACATTACGATATATGTGACCTAAGTAGCACTTTTTTGCACAGCGTGATGTCACAACTGTCGCTACTCTCGGGCCTAAACCTCACGCCGTGCAGAAGAAGTGTTCCTTAGATCACGAGTATCGTATAGAATTTCATAGCACAGTCTACTTAAGCACGCTGTCGCGCCTATTCGTGTTACAAGCAGTCCTATTTTGCACCGTGTGGGCAGCGCATGAACATAGCAAATGTGATAAAGACGGTGAAAAAAAGGACTACTTACGGATAGGCGTGACTTGAGTGTGGGTTTAGGTCACACTGTGCTATAAATGATATTGTATTTAAAAATTGTATATATATATAAAATCATTTTTTAATATTGTAGTGATAAAGTTAAGATGCATCGTATAAATAATCGTGAAGTTATTGAAACGGAAAACGATAACAAGAGTCGTTTTCCGTTTACAAATATTATTTCAGAATTTTGCATATTTCTAACTGAATAATAGATAAAGATGAAATCTTGCTTATGAGAAATATAAAAGATTTAAATAATACTTAACTTTTGATGTACGCCAATATTCAAAAGCGATGTATATTTTACATTTTCTTTACATTTCTATTTGTATGGAAACCATACATTCTCCAGAAGAAGATGTCAGGCGTGTGTATGTGTGTGTACATGTCAAGACTATAATAACGGTACTCATAAGCTGTTAAAATTTCTAGTTGATTCATGGATTAGTGTTTTGAGTACAAAATCGAAAATAAAAATCGAAAAAGGCTTGAGTTAATTGGAAATTTTTTGAAAATATAGATTATGTAGGTTACTTTGGCTAATTTCTTTTTGCAGCTTATGAAACAAATTAGTTAAAAAGATATTAGGGATCCAATTTTTTTGTTCTCTTTGTATACCCTGTATAACTGAAAATCATCATTTTTGTTCAAATTTATGATTTGAACAAAAATTTTTCGATTTGAACAAAAAATTTGATTTATAATCGATTTATTAAATATATAAATTTCAATTCATTTATGCCTGGAAATAGTGTAGAAAATCGCACATTTGAAGCATGTCCTCTCTTAAAAGAATGATGGACTTAATTACAAAACCTTTAATACGTGATTCTGCTTGGTTGCTAGGAGGACATATTGGCTGCTATGTTTCGAATATTAAATATGTAACATGTAATATTTGATTAATAATATGTATAAATTGATAAAACTTTATCAATCAGATATCTAAATATTATTATTACTTCATTAGCTATTATAATTTTAATATTCGAGTATGATGTCTAGTCATATAGGGTGGCCGAAGACGATGTCCAGGTGTATGGGGTAGCCGAAGACGATCTCCAGGTGTTGAGCTCCGTAGTCTTTTGTGTCTAGGAGAAAATAACATCAGAGTACTACGTCTAGGTGTATAGGGAGGCCGAAGACGATGTATATATGATGCGCTCCGTAACTTTTGATGTCTAGATGGAAATAACATTGAAGCATGATGTCCAGATGTACTGTGTGGCCAAAGACGATATCCAAGTAGTGTGTTCCGTAATTTATGTCTAGGAGTAAATAGCATTAGAGAACTATGCCGAAGAGTATAGGGTGACTGAAGACAGTATCGAGGTGGTGCATCCCGTAACTTTTGGTATCGAGATACAAATCATATCGGTATCCAGGCAGTGCACTCTGTACCGATTCTCAATAATTGGTATACTTATAATATTCACTCAACATTGATGAATCTTCAGATGCGTTTACGATCCATAATATACTTATAGTCAAATATATATGGCAATTAATTATATTAATTAAGTAAATTTATTTTTAGTGATTAAAACTATTTTTTTAATCACTAAACATAAATTTATATATAAAGATCTGCATTCTAAATATATTTATTAAGAATGTCAATCTTACTTTCATTTACCAAATATCACATATCTGAAGTTCTCAAAGTTTTCATGCGCATTTATTTTGTACTGATATTAGAAATGAATTTGAGTATTGTATTATACCTTTTATTTTTACTGTGAAATCTTTATGTTTAATATAATATATTATTTTGTAAAAAAATCTGCTTTTTAGACATATCTATTTGTATTAATAGGTCAACTTTTTGATATAAACTGTTTGTTAATACTTGAATATTATTGTGTATATGTTTAACAAACCGAGTAAGTAGAAAAACCAACGCGCAAAGCATGCTTGGATTCCCTATATTTTTTAGATACCATAGTTGCAAATCACTGCATTCTAAATTTTAAGTCTCTACGTTTTTAAACATTCTATCAACCTGACTTCACTTAACCCGTTAAGCCCGATAATGCCCCTCCCGGTATACCGCTTTTTCGGCAATTATAACTCATGCAATTCAACGTATAAAAAATTGAAAGATATACTATTTTGAAGCTTAAGATCTCTCCTTTCCAATGATGTGCAGAAAAATGCGATAAAAAGTTGTTAATCATTCAAAAATATTGTTTAAATAAAAAAAAACATGATTAAAAAAAATTTTTTTTTTATAAAATCGAGATTCCCGAATGGTTCTCGGTTTGCAATCTACTCGGAACCCTAATAACTGGTGGCATAAATGTCTAAGCTTTCGAAATATATGGTTTTCAGATCGATTTTTAATCTTCGTGTGCTCAAAATGGCGTGTTAATGACTATATTTTTGCCAAGACATCCATGAATTTTTTTCTTGAAAAGTATGGACTTTTCGAGAAACTCATAAAGAAGAAAAAGTTCTTAGAATGATTCATAGAATACATCTGAATTTTTTCAACAAGTTTCGAGCGATTTTTTTGATTTTGCAAATTGTCAAATTTTGAAAAATTAGAAAATTGTTCGGAATATTCTGAAAAAATTCAGGTGAATTCTTTGTTCAATTCTAAGACCTTTTTATACTTGATAATTTTCCGTTTTAGTTCATTGTTCTCAAGGGAAAAATTCTCAAATTTCAAAATAATTGCCGAATATGTAAAATTCTATATATCCGCGCTCCGATTGGTGTGTCTGTATACTATTAAACTCAAAATCAAAAAAATCGCTCGAAACTTGTTGAAAAAATTTAGATGTATTCTATGAATCATTCTAAGAACTTTTTCTTCTTTATGAGTTTCTCGAAAAGTCCATACTTTTCAAGAAAAAAATTCATGGATGTCTTGGCAAAAATATAGTCATTAACACGCCATTTTGAACACACGAAGATGAAAAATCGATCTGAAAACCATATATTTCGAAAGCTTAGACATTTATGCCACCAGTTATTAGGGTTCCGAGTAGATTGCAAACCGAGAACCATTCGGGAATCTCGATTTTATAAAAAAAAATTTTTTTTAAATCATGTTTTTTTTCATTTAAACAATATTTTTGAATGATTAACAACTTTTTATCGCATTTTTCTGCACATCATTGGAAAGGAGAGATCTTATGCTTCAAAATAGTATATCTTTCAATTTTTTATACGTTGAATTGCATGAGTTATAATTGCCGAAAGAGCGGTGTACCGGAAGGGGCATTCTCGGGCTTAACGGGTTAAACTGGTATGCTCTGAATTATAAGAAAAATCAAATTGTTAAACTGTTTAAAAACTATGATGTCATCATATACCAATTTTCAGATGTCTAGATCTACATTAAGTTAATTAGGTCTATTGAGTTAATAAATGAAATCGAAAACAGGACTTTTAATTTGCCCTAATTTAAGAACCGTAACTTTTGACTAATCAGCAGCCAACAAATTGTAAGAATAGTTTAAAGTATGTAAAAAATTCGTTACGTGAGATTTTGGCAAGACATCTCAAGTAAAATTACAAATGAGGTTTTGCAATAATGTTTTGGTCATTAAGAAATTTGATGAATATTTCAATGATGTGTTGAGAAGTTTATAGTATTTCGAGTTCGATATTGCGCACTCTAAACGAAAAAGTTTAGATAAGCACAACGTGTAGTGTGTGCTTGATTCCTAGGTTTAAAAAAGTTAGATTTCGAATGAAGCATAAAATGTAACAAATATAATATTTGAATATTACATAGATCTTATGATTAGGCTACGTATTTTGCTAAGTTAGCATGTAGTAAAATATTTAAAAACATTTTAAAAAAGCATTAACATATAGTAATTATATATTAAATCAGTATTGTATTTGGAATATAATTGGAATCTTACGGACAGTGCTTAAAGTCATCGAACACGGTTTTGATATGGAACCATAGATGACCAATAAAGGTAAAAAATTAAAATTAGCTTTTTATATGTATTTTAATCTAAAAAAGTACCAGCTAAAATTATATCAATGGTTATTTTAGAAAAATCATTTTTTTATTTCTAGTTTTAAAGGTGTTTGACCCCCTGAATCTTCGAATTTGTGCCATAATTCTTTTGAGTGAGAAGGTTAATTATGTATCAAAATACGAATAAATATATAAGCTATACAGACATCACCAATACTGTTGCTTCCTTCATCGCTCTCATCTATTCTTCGTCATATTCTAGGAGACTTAAAGCTAAACATGCTGCTGTAATAATAATAATCGTTCATGTAATAGTAATAATCTTATATAAAAAAGTTCTAATTGAGTTGGACTAATTGAATACATACAACAAATAGAACTGTTGTTCACGAACTTGTCGACTAAAAACTGTCGTACTATTAATCTTTTGATTTTTCTGTTCCAAGTAGTTTGAAATATATGTATAGAAATATTGTCTTGTTTCTATATTTCCTAAGTTCATGTTGAATCAATCTAGTAACGTGCTACTGCAACGATTCAGATTTTCTGTAATATATTTTACATTGCCAACAATAATAATACTTTGTTGATAAGGTAAATTTATTGCTTATCTTATTATAGTATAACTTTAATCCTGTCATATTTTATTGACAAGGAAACCCCACCCCCTTACCCCAAAAACGACCTCACCGATTTTAATAATCTGTTGATACGTTGTAGCTCATATAAAAATAAATAGCATGTGTTTTTTTTATCGACAAAATAATACATGCTTATGTGAATACGGAACTTATGCATATAAGCCTTATATTAGCCTTTTAGTGAATATTTTTATAAAAAAAATTTTAAATGAGCCAAAAATGGAAGAAGTATCTTCGTTAATTGAATGCAAAAATAAAGTTAATCTCTTCGAAATTATTCTTCAATTCACTCTCATAATGGAAAGGGCACCCCCCCCCCAAAAAAAACATCAAACTGAATAATAAAAAATGACATAAATTGTCAAGTACAAAATGTTCAAACATGAAATCCATTTAAATAATAATGATCTCTTTATATATAACATTATAATACATCCTGCTTCCAATTAAAAGACTCTGGAATATTAGGACTTATTCATTGTATATACTTCTTACAATAAAGATATTCTTCATAAAAGTTCTTAAAACATAATGACTTTTTGCACCAACTGCAACGTATAATGGCCACATTTTTGCACCCTTTCTACTTCAGAATGCGTCTTGTCGGAATCGCCAAAACTGTAAGTAACAGGATTGTTAAATTCTTTTGGTTTTTCAGTGATATAACCGTTCTTGAATTAGGAATATTTAATAAGATTACTATATCTTGGTCAAGAAAGTTGATTATGAACTAATGACTGAAGTTTAATGATGTGATTCCTTTTATGCGCAACGAAACCATAATTCAACAATGTTACAGTCTGAAAATTGTCAAACAAAGTTCTTCTAAATACGAAATTCATCAAGTGGTTGAATTTTGTCCGTTGTTCCAGTAGGTATTTTTTTAGATTTACAATTATAATACTGGGTATCGTCTCTTCTATAACTTTATCGCAATAACCGCTATAGGAGTGCAATTAACAGCATCGTATTAGAGCCTACATAGGGGAAATATACATTTTTCAACC
Source organism: Muscidifurax raptorellus (assembly GCA_020010945.3). Lineage (NCBI taxonomy): Eukaryota > Metazoa > Arthropoda > Insecta > Hymenoptera > Pteromalidae > Muscidifurax > Muscidifurax raptorellus. The sequence goes on from JAHUUD020000012.1 coordinate 2,524,236, forward strand.
ATATTTTAAAGAGAATTAATACAAATTATATATATATACATATATATATATATATATATATATATATATATATATATATATATATATATATATATATATATATATATATATATATATATATATATATATATATGTGAGTGTGCGTGTGTGGGTGTGTGGGGGAGGGGGGCGTGGCTTGGGCTTGGGCAGTGGCATGGGTGTGGGACCGGGTGTGTTTCGGTCTACAAAAATGACAATTTCTTTATAAAATATATGTACGGGGTGTCTGAAAACTTCCGGAACGGCATGATAACATTTGAACTAACAATGGTATAGAAAAATAAAAACATATGGTTGGTAGGATTTTTTCCCAGCTTTCCGATGGGGACCTTGAATTTTACCTTGACCATGTTCATCAAGGTCATTTGAAGGTCAAATCGATTTTTTTAAATAGGACCCCCATTTTCGACCCCGGAAATGAAAAGAGCGGAAAATTTTACGTGCAAATATGGTCTAAAATATTTTAAAATTTCACTTTGAAAGGTATGGACAAGGACAAATGCAGGTTTGGTACGATAACTCGAAAATCAGAACTCGTAGAGAACAACATTTAAAACGTAATATTCATAATAATTATCCGGCTATTTGATGGAGACCTTGGTTTTGACTTTGACCATGACCTTCAAGGTCATTTGAAGGTCAAATAAATTTTTTTAAATAGAACCCTCCATTTTTGACCCCGTAAATGAAGGGAATGGAAAATTTAGCGTTCATATAGGGTCTTGACCATTTTTAAATTTTGACTTTTGCAGGTCATGAACAAGGTTCATCCCAGGTTCAGTTCGATAACTCGAAAACCAGAATTCGTAGAGAAAATTATTTAAGACACAATATTTATGATTATGACCTGCAAGGCCATTTGTAAATTAAATCGTGGATAATTTTGCGTCTTAAAAACGTATCCAATTTTAATCTTAACGAAACTTGATTACTTCATCGTAAATTCTACATTATCAACTCAAATTATTCCGGTATTCAAACAACCCCATTGTTGAACATCCCTGACATTATAAATTTTTTAGTTATTATTATCTTACTTCTAAACTGCTTCAGCATAATTTTCACCCCGTAGACTCAAATTACTCCATTTCTACTTTCACTTATTAATTGCTTAAATTTTCTCGACACAAATAATAATAATAATAATAATAATAATAATAATAATAATAATAATAGTAACGTCTCAATTTTTAAACCTTCTACTAAAAAGACAATACTTGTTTAAATGAATAATGAACATTAACAATTTACAGAAGGGTTCATAATAATCCATAAAACTATTATTAAAATGAAATATTAATTTGACCATCAAAGATATTGTTAATCAAGAATTTCTAAAATTTTCGCAGTCTTGCATATTTATTATCTGCACATAAACATGCAACGACTTAATGAAAGAGAAAGAATTTCACTTTTGATGATGATAGGCTGGGGTGAACTTAGACGATCTTACGAAGATGCCAAAACTCTTTTCAATGAAACTTTCAGACTTGGCCATTCTCCTTCTACCTTAATTTGTTGGATAACACCAAGTCTTACCTTAACTAGTTGGACAACACTAAGTCTTGCCTTAACCCTTTCATGCACACATTTTTCTATTAGAGGAAATGCATTGAAAATTGGTATTTACTAGGTTTTTGGGGTCGCTGATCACGAATCTTCCATCAGAATTTCAAAAATTTTGAATCCAAGATGGCGGATTCAAGATGGCGACCTACGATTTTCTTCATTTCTAATCCTGAGTCAATAAAACTACGTGTACGGGGGTTTTCGGGGTCGCTGATTACGAAAATTGTTAGGATACTATTAGTCGCAATCTTGGATTCAAAATTTTGAAATTCTGATGTCAGATTCGTAATCAGCGACCCCGAAAACCCTTTTATACTAATTTTCACTACCCTATCATCATTTTTTCTCTTTGACACACATTCTTTGTAAAATAATCATGAAATTTCGACCTTTATTTATTTATATAAATAAACAAATGAGCAACAAACACATGAGAGTCACGGAAATCACATCTCTATAATATATAAGAGCCAATGCAAAAAAAAAACGCCTTCATATAACGTGATTTGAGCTCCTAATAAAAAAAAACTCGATAGAAAAAGGTGTTCCCTATAGGGAACACTATGCCGCAAAGGGTTAAATGGTTGGACAGATTCTTGCCTCAATTGGTTGGAAAAACCAAGACCTGCCTTGATTGATTAAACCGCGTCTAACCTTAACTGGTTGGGCCGGGTCTTATCTTAACTGCTCGGATAACACGAGGTCTGCCTTAATTGACCAAAAATGGGTGGTCCTATTTGAAAAAATTAACCTTCAAATCATCAGGAAGGTCATGGTCACGGTCGAATTCGAGGTCCTAATCAGATCGTTGGAGAAATGAATATTACGTTTTAAATGTTGTTCTCTACGAATTTTGGTTTTCATGTTATCGTACCAAACCTGAATTGTCCTTGTCCATATCTTCCACTTTTTATATTTCACGGATCAGAAATAGAGGGTTCTATTTAAAAAAATCGATTTGACCTTCAAATGACCTTGAAGTTTATGGCCAAGGTCAAAACCAAGGTCTCTATCAAATAGCTGAATAATTATTATGAATATTACGTTTTAAATGTTGTTCTCTACGAGTTCTGATTTTCGAGTTATCGTATCAAACCTGCATTTGTCCTTGTCCACACCTTCCAAAGTGAAATTTTAAAATATTTTAGACCATATTTGCACGTAAAATTTTCCACTCTTTTCATTTCCGGGGTCGAAAATGGGGGGTCCTATTTAAAAAAATCGATTTGACCTTCAAATGACCTTGATGAACATGGCCAAGGTCAAATTCAAGGTCCCCATCGGAAAGCTGGGAAAAAATCCTACCAACCATATGTTTTTATTTTTTTTACCATTGTTAGTTCAGATGTTATCATGCCGTTCCGGAACTTTTCAGACACCCTGTATATATATTGCTAGATCTTAATTAGTCCTTTCGATCCTATAAAAATAAAGAAATCGTAACGAGATTTCGAAGACAATCATCTGTGCATGCGCCGTGGATAGTTTGATTTTATAGTCAAATTAACGGGTAGTTGTGCTAAAGTAATCATTGTTATGCATTTTTATCTAAATATGGAATGTCGGTTTTTGTTCATAAGGAATTTAAGCAGAAATAAATTTATCAACAATTTTAGAGTGGTAATTTTAAAACTAACTACTAATAATAAATATTAAAGTAATTGATAAGTGTATATATGATAAACCTCCTTTTTGAAAGTCAATTACATATATATACATAAGCTGCAATCTGTCGAAACATTTTTCGTCGAAATATTCTGGCTACTATATAGCGTCAATCAGAGGCTTGTTAGTGAGGTAAAAGATTTTCTGTAATCCCTGGCCACTGAGGGTTACATGTCATTGTAATAAAAATATCTGGTTTACCCTTATGATTAATTATGGTCATTGCATCTTGATAACACTGTTGTATAGAGAGTGCGACTAAGGAAGATCAGACCAAAAAACGGAGAGGAAGGCCAAAAAGGAGGGAAAAGGCAGGGATATGGCTAGTAAACAGATAGAAAATTTTTTAAAATAGGCAGGAATGGATTCAGTCTTTGGAAAGAGCAGGAGGACAAGGAGGCAGACAAGGAGTGAGGAGAAAATGAACAATACGGAGGAGGAAAGAGCGGAAGAAAATGAGAAAGAAAAGGAGGACCAGGACGATCCGGGAGAGAAGACCACGGTATCGGACTCGGAGAGGACGACCAAGGAAACGGCTTTACCGATAGAGAACGAGGCGGGGACAACGCAGAAGAGACAAGAGACGGTGACAACAGAGGGCTGCCACGGCAAGCAGGACGGCGGCAGATGGTACGGCGGCGAAAAAAATAGCGCGCTTAGATATGTCAGTGAGGGTAGGCTAGACAAGTGCGAAAAGGAAAAAAGCGGCCTAATAAAAGAAATGGTAGAGTTAAGAATTTGGATTGATAGGGAAAATGAGAAAAGAGAGGAGTTGTTAAAGGATTTAGAAGAATTGAGGAAAAAAAGCGAGGGGGATAGAAGTAAAATAGAGAGGCTAGAGAAGGAACTGCGAGAGGAAAGAGAAAAGCGAGAAACGCACGCGAAGACAGCGGGCGAAGCGGAAAAATAATTGAGCGAGATAAACAATAATTTAATAAATAAGGATAAAGAAGCAGAAAGGGGGGGAGCGGAGAACGAAAAAGTGCCGGATAAACTTAGAGCCGACAAGTATGAATGGAAAATGATTGAGAGAAAGAGTAGAAAAAGAAACCTTTTTATAAGGGGGTGAGAACAGTAGGGAACGGAATAACGGAAGAAATAAAAAGAATAATAAAGGAGAAGATAGGGTTACAGATATGCGAGTATATTAAAAAAGTAAGAGCAATAGGGGAGGTTTAGTACTGGGATCAGATTCGATGGAAAATAAAATAGAACTTGCTAAGAGGGATGAATGTATGGCTGGAGGATGATTATACTGAGAGAGAAAGAGAAATACAAGACTGGCAAGAAAAAATTGTAAGCGAGGAGGAGGAAAATGGGCTGGAAACACAACTCGGATACCAAAAGATAAAAATGCAGGACATATGGTACGAGTGGAGCGAAAAAGAAAGTAGAATAATAGTTGCGGGAGAGACATTTTTTCAAGGGGAAAAGAAACGATAAATGGGTATTAAAAATGATCTCTTGGAACATAGCGGGGGCAGGGAAAATATGGGGATTGCAGGATTACTTATATAATTTTGAGATAATAGCTTTACAAGAAACATGGATAAAGAAAAATAAGGAATGAAAGTGGATAGGTAGACTAAGTATGGAATTTATATGGAAAGCTAAAGAAGCGACAAAAGAAAAGAAAAATGGGAGGGCAAGAGGGGGAGTTCTGGTGGGAGTGAGGAAAACATTAAAAATGGAATCGAAACGAAAGAGGATAGGAAGCTAAGTGTAATAGTAGCGTACATAAACGGAAATTTAGACAAGTCTATAAAAGAAATTAAGATAATTGCGGAAAAACAAATAGAAGAGGGGGAACAGATTCTAATGATCGGGGATTTTAATGCGAGATTAGGGGCTGGCAATTGAGCAAGGAAGGGGAAAGGGAAAGGAATTCTAGCTATAAAATTGTAAACAGCAAGAGTAGGAAATGATTCAAATGTTGCGAGGAGTTAGGGATGGTTATAAAGAAAGGTAGCACAGATGGGGATTGGGAAGGGAAGCAAACCTTTGTAGGATGTGATAGACATTCAGTACTTGATCTGCTGGTTGAAAGGAAAAGCGAGGAGGGCAGTATGGTTAGGAAATTAATTGTAAGAGAAAGGATAGAATCAGTTTACCTGTCATTAGAAATAGATATAGAAAGAGGGAATAAAGAAGAAGAGGGCCAAGCAGAGGAGGAAGGAAGGGAAAAGAATGTAGAGAATGAAAGTTTGAGGTGGGTGACAGGATGGGTAAAGAAATATAACAAAAACATGGAGCAGTGGAACGAAACACAGAGAGAGTTGGAAGGAGGGACACAGGAAAGGTGACATATTATTTGCAATGAATATGGGAGACTAGCAGAAAAATAGGATTCGCAAAAAGGAAAAATAGAAAAGAAGGGAGAAGAGTGAAAAATGTGGGTTGAAACAAAGGAAACAAGGGATAAAGAAAAATTGAGGGAGGAAAAAAGGAAATTAAAAGACACGATTAGGAAAAAGAAAGAGAAAGAAAAGGAAGGGAAATGGAAAAAACTGGAAGAAAGCAAGGGGGTGTCAGCATTCTGGGAAGCAATAGGACAGTTCAGACAGAGAAGGAGAAAAAAAATGACAATGATTAAAAAACAAGAGTGGCTGGAACATTTTAAAAATCTACTACGATATGAGGAAAATGGGGACAGGCGGGAGTTAGAAGGGAGATCTGGGATGGAGCAAGATATAGTAGGCAGAGACAGGGAGATGTCACAGGCAGAGCTAAATAGAGAGATAGAGATGTACGATTTAGAAAAGGCGCTAGGAAATATGAAAAACAATAAGGGAGCTAGGGTGGATGGGTTGATGGTAGAATTCTTAAAAAATCTAACGGGGGAGTGGAAAGAAGAACTAACGAAGGTGTTTAACCCATTAAGTCCCAAACGCACAAAATTTTAACGTTGACTTTGACCGCGCATCATTTTAAAATAAACGAGGGACTTTGAACTCAAGGCACATATACTTATGTTTTTAAGGTCGCTCTTTCGATTAGCGATGTCGAAAATTCCAAAAAATAACGTTAACCTATTAGTTTTCAACAAATATAAAAAAAAATGCACTTTTTTAACTCGGATTTTTTTTTCAAACCTAATTTCAGCAATGTTCCGAATGTCTAGGCAACTTCTAATACAGATAAAAGGTGTTCCCGATACTTGCACTTCAAAAATATGCAGCGAAACATTTCGATATATAGCGTTATCCAATTCAAAATGGCGTCCGAACGCCAAATTTTTGTTTTAAATTTCACAGATTTTTTTCTCGAAAACTATAGACTTTCATAAAAATTTCCTAAGAATATAAATGTTTTAGATTTAGTCAAAGAATATACTCAATTTTTTTCAGATTGATCCGGTACGATTTTGGATTTTTCAAAAAGTCAAAAAATCGAAATTTCGAAAAACGTCCTTAAAAAATGTGAAAAAAATTGAGATCATTTTTTGATGAATTCTAAAACATTTTTGTTCTTTCCAACATTTTATAAAAGTTTATAGTTTTTGAGATAAAATTTGAATAAAAATTCGAAAAGAAAACTTTACATATCACTTTTATAAAATTTTGGAAAGAACAAAAATGTTTTAGAATTCATCAAAGAATGATCTCAATTTTTTTCAGATTTTTTAAGGACGTTTTTCGAAATTTCGATTTTTTGACTTTTTGAAAAATCCAAAATCGTACCGGATCAATCTGAAAAAAATTGAGTATATTCTTTGACTAAATCTAAAACATTTATATTCTTAGGAAATTTTTATGAAAGTCTATAGTTTTCGAGAAAAAAATCTGTGAAATTTAAAACAAAAATTTGGCGTTCGGACGCCATTTTGAATTGGATAACGCTATATATCGAAATGTTTCGCTGCATATTTTTGAAGTGCAAGTATCGGGAACACCTTTTATCTGTATTAGAAGTTGCCTAGACATTCGGAACATTGCTGAAATTAGGTTTGAAAAAATAATCCGAGTTAAAAAAGTGCATTTTTTTTATATTTGTTGAAAAATAATAGGTTAAACGTTATTTTTTGGAATTTTCGACATCGCCAATCGAAAGAGCGACCTCAAAAACATAAGTATATGTGCCTTGAGTTCAAAGTCCCTCGTTTATTTTAAAATGATGCGCGGTCAAAGTCAACGTTAACATTTTGTGCGTTTGGGACTTAATGGGTTAATGGGATTTTCAAAGAGGGTAAAATTCTGGAGGGGTGGGAAACGGCAAGGATTTTTTCCGATACACAAAAGAGGGAATAAGGAGGACACACAGAATTATAGAGAAGTGTCATTCCTGGATGTTGGATATAAGATTTTAACCAACATAGTGGCGGGAGACTAAGAAAGTGGCTAGAAGGAAATAGAAAAATTGGAAAAAGTCAGGCAGGGTTCAGGGAGAGAAGAGGGACCAGGGACCATATTTTTATTCTTATCAGCCTAATAGGTAACAAAATAAAAAACAAGGGAGGAAAATTGTACGTGGGATTCGTGGACTTCAAAACTGCCTTTGACTCTGTAAAGAGGGGTGTTTTGTTGGAAAATTGAGAGGGATGGGAATAGAAGGGAATTCTTTATACATGGTAGAAGGAATATATAGAAGAAGGGAAAAATAAATTATCACGGAGGAAGGAATTTCGGAGCGGTTCGAGACCAATAAGGGGGTAAGGCAAGGATGCCCACTTAGCCCGACCTTGTTTAATATTTATTTGGAGGATTTAGAAGAGAAGTGGGAGAAACGGAAGGTAGGAGGCACAGTTATAGGAGGAAAGTAAATTTATTGCCTAAAATTCGCGGATGACGTAGCAATGGTAGCTGAGACAGAGGAGGGGCTGCAGGAGATGTTTAGAGAGTTAGAGATATTTAGCGAGAAAAGCGGACTACAGGTTATTACACACAAAACAAAGGTCATGATTATCAAAAAGGGGGAGGAAAAAGAGATCGGAAAAATGGAATTACAAGGAAAAGGCGTTGGAAGTAGTAATCGAGTATAAATACTTAGGATTCTGGTTTAACTCGCACGCTGCATCATTTTGTATGGGCACAAGTAAAAAGTGAATGACGAAAAAGATTAAAAAAAATGATAAATACGGTATGGGGAATTTGGAAAAGGGCAAAATTAGATAAGGGTTAGACGGTATTTAATGGATTCAATGGTGAAAGTGGGAGGAATGTATGGATTAGAAATTTGGGGATGGGATAGATGGGAGGAAATAGAAAAAATGCAGGGTAGATATGTAAAGATGGCAATGGAAATAAACGGAAATACACCAGAATATATTTGGAAAATGGAAGCGGGAAGAGGAAGCTTGGAGTTAGAATCGTAAAAAGAGCAGAGGATTATTTATTAAAAATATAAAAAATGGAGGAACACAGGTGGCCGAAAATATGCTTAAAGGAGGAGATTAGGAACGTAGTAAATGGATACCCATCTGAGTGGGGGATAAAGTTGAGGGATGCACTTAGAGAGGTAGGGGACGGGGAGACTATAAAATGGATATGGAAGGGAAGAGGGTTAGAGGACATAAAAGCTACATTAGAAGAGGGAAGGAAAATAATGAAGAAGTACAAAAGATGTAAGGCAAAATTGACAATTCTAATTACTGCGGGGGATATAAGGAATGGAAATTAAAGGTAGGACGCGGAAAGTACTGGCAAGATAAGTGATGAGAGGGGAAGCCTAAAGAGCAATGGGCTAGATTGAGGTGCGGAAGCATAGGTAGGTCGGAAGAGAAAGGTTATAAAAATATAATTTATAAGGTATATAGGAAAGAAACCGAGAAAATGGAACACATCCGGATATGTAAAAAGCCAAAGAGGAAATTGATAAGGAATGTGTAGAGGAAATCGAAGAGTTAGGATTAGTGGGGAAGAAGAGCATACCGAACGTCTCTAGAAGCAATAGCGAGTGTAAAGATACAGCGAGTGTAAAAATGTATAAACATTATATCCACAACGAGGAAAATCAAGAATAATTTAGGAGATGCAGACGCTAAAAACGCAATGCTCCACCTATTACCGACGGACCGCCTCACCTACGCATCGAGGGGCCTACGCCAACAGCAGTCTCTCGATACCTATTGCAAGAGAAGTATATGAAAGAAGCAACCTTACCCGCAAACAGTAACAATTCATATTCACGGCAAAGTAGATCACTACATTGATGACTACAAGAAGCCCGGAGAAGCCATACGATGCAAAGAAGCTCGACCACCTGAACAAACATAGAGCCGAGCAGGACAGAACTATATCCGGGGGAGGGGATGTATGATAAGCTGCAAGAAAAAGCCAGAGACGAAAAATAGTAAGAAGAGGAGTAGGGAGCGATCATAGATAACTCCATATATGGAAAAGCTAACCTCTCCTATTGGGGATTTTTAATATCGGATTTTTATAAACGGCCACCCCCCGATAAAACAACGGTCGTACCCGACATCAAAAATTAGGTTGCAAGCACTTTACGCGGAAGTAGATAACATGCTCGATCAAGACATAATCGAACTCTCGCACAGCGAATGGGCTTCACCAGTTGTAATGCTGAAAAAGAGTAATGGGAAATGTCGGTTTTGTCTTAACTTACGCAAAGTAAACAAAATATCGAAAAAAGACGCGTACCCACTCCCACTAATGGACGCAATTTTAGATAACTTAAAGCGAGCGCGTTACATTTAGCAGAGAAATCAAGGCGTTTATAGTATCCGGTCGCGAATTATTTCTCTTTAAAAGACTTTATTTCGGCCTCTCAGGCGCACCAAGCACGTTTCAAAGATTGCAAGACAAAATATTAGGCCCTGTGCTACAACCCCATGTGTTGCGGAGTGTACAGACGGCTGACGGCCCCGGAGCACGCGCGTAGGAAAAAAAGAGCTTCTTGTTCGCGTCGCAGTGTTATGGCTCTGCGCTGGGCGCGGCGTTGGGATCGAGTTTTATTACTTTTTGAGAGTAGTTGGGCTGATTGTGTTGGTGTAAGGGGACACACCGCCTTTAAAACTCGAAAAAATAATTATTTTTAATTTCACTAGTAGTTAAAGCACTAGTTTCACAGGCCTCATGGCCGTTGCTACATCACTTTTCACTGTCCTATGAATGTTGGTGGCAATTGATACCACCATATCTATTGCACCCAATCTCTCACGAATCTTCTCCCATATCTTCGTCTCTCCTTGCTCAGCGTTCTGGATTTTATTCCAGTACGCAAGCACTTCGTTTTCTGCGCTCACATAAACATGTTTGCTGTTTGACACGTACTTTAGACTGTTCTCATTGTCTGATTTCTGGGTTGAGAAGCCATTTCCATTGACACTTTTTGGGGCTTCCGAAGACCCCACGTTATTTTCTGGAGTTGTATTTATTATTTTTTTCTCCATTCTCTACTTGTGTCACCAGCGTTTAACTCGCGGTTTCCCCAAACCCCAGCCTTCCAGTCGTGTTCTCTGGCCTCATGCCACAACTCAAGTCGACCTCAACAGCATTCGGAAAATAGCAGCGAGGCGCACCCTCTGACAACGACAGGGCCCTATCCGTACGCTACCCGGCACCATCGAAGTAATCAGGATTTTCGCTGGTTGATAGGGCAGTCAAAACGTGTCGGCTAAACAACCCCGGTCCCCCGTACTTACCGCAGCCCGGGAGTGTCAAAACCCAGTTTCTCACCACCTCCACCCTCAAAAGTTGGAGGCGGGTTGGACTGTCCTGCGAGCGTCCGTTCGGCCAGGATTCAAGGAGTCTAACTCTGTTTCCTTCGGCGACTGTGTAGTGTATAATGTGTTGTATTGTGTATGGTAAAGTGTAATTATAGCGTGTAATAGTTTACCCATTTAGTCACCTTTCCATTCTCGCACTGAATACTCCAGCCTTTAGCCCCGCCGGGGGAGTGTGGGGTTTTCACATTGTAGGGAACGTATCCACACCCTTTGTCAATACAGCTAAACCGTCGACGTGTGTGTGCGTGCGTGCGTGCATGCGTGTGTGTATATTACACTATTACAATTTGTAACTATAATTGTACTATTACAATTTCGTCTTAGATATATGTTTTTTTTTACAAATTTGGTTGCATACCATATATGCAAGCCCTTTCCAGAGTGGAAGCGTAAAATGTATGATTTACCGATGAATTGCTGATTTTCAGCTATTGCCTGAATCAACAACAATTGCTAACAAAATTTCTACAGTTTTCCTAGTATTGGTATGGTATAAGCTACACATAAAAAAAAATTATCCGGATTGGTTGCTCCTAGCCAGAGAAATTTTATTTTATACTCGAAATTTCTATTTTGGCACACTGTGCGGGGTAATTCAATTTTGAGCTGGGATTGTATGCGGCGAACCTCATTATACTTTTCTTGGCTTAGGCATAACAATAGTGTCTCGTCAGATGGGGCTTAATAGTTATTTTAATACTATTTTTATTTCTTTCATAATTTCTTATTATAAGTCATTATCGTAATTTATAAATGCATTAATGCATATATATATATCTGTTCTTAGTTCTACACTGTTGTAAAAAATGTGAAAAAAGCTCATCAGATACAAGAAAGTGGAGAATTTCAAGAATTTAATGATGATGTTGAATATATTTTGGATACACTCAGAGAAAATAATCCTAACGGTACGAGATGTCTTTCAGCTATTCGACTTGCAAGCAAATGCATGGCACCTGCATTCCGAATGCACGTTCGAGCTCATGGGACGGTAGCAAAGTTTTTCAAAGCTCTTCATGATGCGACAACAGATCAGGTAACGATACCTTATATATTAGTGTGAAACACCAAAAACAAACATGTAGTAAATAAAACAAATCACGTTTTTGTTCTTTTACTATTATTATACAATACATGGTTTTACAGATATTTTAGATATATTTTTTTTATATTTTCCATAATTTTCTTTTCTTCTAATAAATTTACGCACCTCTATATATTTAAATTACATTTTTTTAAGAATGAGAATACTATTTTGCACACTGGAATTTGAGGTTCGCAGATTAGTATTTCTACATTAATCAGACACTTGAGTTCAAGTTCATTTAAATCTAATAATGATTCACATCTTTGAGTGTGTTTTAAACTGCCGTATATTAGAATTCACATCTTCTTATTCCTGACCGCTTTTGCAAGTAGAACTGTTTATTAAATTAATTGGAGCTGGGAGACAGTTAACTTAAAACATTAAGATTACATTCGGTTTATTGCGACCGTGAATTTCCGACTAAGATTTTACGAGAAAAATAGGGATTTTGTACATTGTTATACTAGAAATTAAAATAGCGTTTTCATAAAAATTTACCTTCCTTTATTAAATTTTCACCGGTCAGAGAATTTTCTTTTTTAAAGATAGTATAGAGGTTAGTACATGAGATAACAGTGCAAGCAGTAGTATTATTCAGACTGACATAAGATACGATCAAAAAGAATTCTGTTGTAACATCGGCCATTATTTCACGTAAAAATTTGTTTGATTTGGAAAATGTAAAAAATGATTTTTGCAGTTATTTTCATATGGTTTAGACTTTGAAGAGTACTTGAGGACTCAGATAAAATAAAAAAACTCCTACCAGATTGTGCATTAAAATTTTGTTTATTTGTTTAATATATAAGGCTTCTAATAGTAATTCCTCCAACAGTAGCGCGTCAAAACAAAATAGCAACCGCCGTCGCCCCCGCCGTTGGTTGTTCTGACGCACCACTGTCGGGGGGGGCGTCAACGGGACAATGTTACCACTCTCGTTCCAGTGGTCGTTCTTTTCCTTGCCCCTCCTTTGTTTCTTAATTTTTTCTTTTCTTTTTTCCGCTTTTTTCCTTTTTATATATATATATATATATATATATATATATATATATATATATATATATATATATATATATATATATACACTTCGCAACAAAATTAACGCAACACCTAATTCCGATTAAAAAGTGGTGCAACTTCGAAGATCTCTTTATCTTCAATTTAAAAAAACAATTTGACCCGCTACGATTTTTTTGACAATTTTGTAGCGTTTTAAAAATTGTATTAAAAAAACTCGTTTTTTATGAAAAATTTGATAATTTAAATCCACCTTACGATCACTAATAATGAATTACACAGGCCGACAAAATTTTGTCGAATATCGGACCCAGATGCCAGAGTATATCGACGCCTGAGAGGAATAATCCTCTATCTCCGGGCCCGTTTCGGTAACCCTCTATCTCCGAGCCCGATTCGAGAACCCTCTATCTCGGAGCCGAAAATTTGTAGTAGCAGCCCTGCAAGATTTAAAAACGAATACAGTGTAATTCGCAGTTTTTCGGGAATTGCGCGCTCGTTTATTAGCATGATGGAGTGGATCCACAAGGGGTAAAATCAATTATTGAATTTCATCCCCTAAACCACGCCTACGCCCTATAAAAATTGTAATTCGCACTTTTCCACGAATTGCGCGCTCGTTTAAGAGCACGATGGGGTTGATGGACAAGGGGTGAAATCGATTTTCTATTTTCATCCCCTAAACCACCCCTACGGGGAAAAAATATTATTTTACACTTTGTCGGGAATCGCGAATGGGTGCTTTATTATTACTTAGTTACAATGAGAGTGATTGTCCGCGTGTTTAGGTGACTCAGGTTCGAAGGAATATCGATAATACGGACCTATCTAGTGTCTCCGAGTCGAACGTACATCTAAGGCAAGATCCAAATAAAGAGTGAGAGAGCGATTCCTGTTATCCGTCCCCTTTTATACCCCGCGTCGGTAGCGTGAGTACTGCGCAGTTTGCGGGCCTTGATGAGGGGCGCTCTGCTGAGTCGGGTAAATCGGGGCTCGGGGTAGTCGCGAGCTGTTGCTACGTGCAAGCTGGCGATTTATCGAATGCTCGGGGTTGTCGCAAGCTGTTGCTACGTGCAAGCTGGCGATTTATCGAATGGTGCAATAACTAGCAACGCTATACTCGTGGGGTTTACCACACGTGACAATAGTAATTCGCACTTTTGTCCGCAGATGATGGACAAGGGATGAAATCTATTTTCGAATTTCATCCCTTAAACCACCCCTACACGCTAAAAAATAGTAATTCGCGCTTTTTCGGGAATCGCGTGCTTGTTCTAGAACACGATAGGGATGATGGACAAAGGGTGAAATCAATTTTTGAATTTCATCCCATATGCGAGAAAAGTTGTAATTTGGTGTTCTAAACAATGGGGCGAAATCTATTTTAAAAAATTTAATAATTTTCAAATTATTACATAAATTTTTAGAATATTTCCAAAATTTAAAACATTTTAATTATATCAAGGGGCGCGGCTGCGCCACGAAGGCAAGTAAAAGCGATACCTTCGGGGCAGCAACGCAGTACCTTATTATACTTTAATATATCGTTTAAGTGACAACTTAATAAAAAAAAAGTAGGTGATCAATATAGAAGGCAGGTAGATAGATACAAAAGCATGCGAGCAGGTGGGCAGACGGTTAAGCCGTATGCAAAAACTTGCGAAAAAAATGCGAAACAAAAAGATATCTGAACAAACTCAACCTCATTTAGAAGGTTAAGACCTATACTTTAAGATACTCTTAACAGTTTTTGGAAGAAAAATTTAGTTACGGTACTACATAACCTCAAAAATAGCTAAAACTTGTTATTTGCGCACTTTTCGGTTAGGATATCTCAGAAACCAGAGCCAATACGACAATATGGACCTCTGATTCGGATTCAGCGCACCAAAATCCTTTGGGAATATGTACTCTCGTTTCTGGGTCTCAGGGATGTTGGCCTGTGTTATTTATTCAATCATCGATACTTCTACAAATTCATAGTGATATACGGCGTTAAGATATATAAAAAAATGATTATGATATAAAAAATTAAAAAAAAAATATTTTGCCAGTTACTGTGTAAGCTGATAAAATTCATCGACAATATCATTTCGACTAAACGGAATTGGGTCTTTCGGTTCTTTCGCACGCATTTGCACACTGGCTGTAACAATATCGAACGAACTCTCATCAATCAGATAAATACATTCTTTGACAAAAATCTTTGTATACACACTAATATTCATGAGTGGTATAGTGTCTGAATCAACATTTTTAATATACTCTGTAGTTTCTCTAGCAACACAACTTACTCTACCCACTACCTTGAAATATTCTAGTCCCATATCAATACATTTCACAATATATTCACACAAACCAATAAACGTTTTTCATAATAATAGTTGAAGAATTGTGTTTGGTTACTGTCCCCGGTAACGTAGGAGGCCGATTCTTATCGATTACTATAATCTTCTCCTTCTGGCTGTTGGTGAATTTCATTGTTCATTCTATGCCGTAATAGTTTATAAATCGCATCTATTCGCCGTGGGTAAAAGCGTTTCTATTGAATACGCCCCCCCCCCCCCCAGTAGACGCACTACAGGTTTGTAGTACACTTCTGTGAAGTTGTCGTATTCAAGGCCAACAATGATCTCTGTTGCGTACCACTTGTCTAAAATGTATAGGGTACTTAGCAGCTGAAGCAGGTTTTCCTTTTGGGGCGCGATGTGGTTGCTGTCATCGCTGCCACAACGACTAAACTACTTCGACAACTTGGTATGTAGTATAAACAATAATGAAGATGATGGCTATGGAGGTGGCAACCACCATGTGTGCGACACTCATCGAAGGGGGAACAAAGAGAGTACATTAGCACTGATTTAGTATGATCATTCGTGTTTATAACGCTGTCGATTTCCTCCGTACCATCGGTATCTGATCGGCTGCGAGCGGATTTTCAACAGGTTTTTTAATATCTGAAAGCTGTCTATCATTACAAATATCTTCAAAAGCACTGCTCGAATCTTTAAGCTCACCTGTAAGTAGCTAGAATTTTAGTCTACAAGTCTGATTTAGGGCACAACGATAATTTTTATAGCAAGGTTTGACAACGTGATGCGTGCAGTATACATCAGGCGATAATTTATCGAAAGACGGGAAATCTGTATTATAATCAATATTAAATATGTAACGAGTTATAATTTTGTGCAACACTCCCCATTCATCACTACCTCTAACGTATATTTTTCGCACTTTTTTTAAAAGTTCTCTTAAGATTTTTTTAACCATCTTCAGACACTTCGCCGTCAAAGTAAACGAGTTCGTAATGATACTGAGTCAGCCAATCGTTCCCATTTCGAGTACCTTCACTCAGATGATGAAGTAAATAGTTGGTGTCACCATCCAATGACTCGTAAAATCGCCATCTCCACTACGGTAACCTCTTTCAGTATATTTCAATACCTGGTACCCTTAAAGAACTGAATGTCAAGGACCTCGTTTGGTAAAGTGTATAACAGCAGCGCTCGCGAGCAAAAAGAAAGACTGAATGATCGCTCGCTCAAACTTAATATGTATAGCAATAGAGAATAGCGATGTATGTGAGTTAACTGCTAAAATCGACAATGACTTGGTTGTCAAGCATCAACTTCCAGAATATTATAATACTCTGCGTATATAATGCAAGTGACTGTTTCTGTTTCTGAGCCGCACTGAAACGTACTCTAATCTAACGCTATCGTGCTTGATTAAGTTCTAATGACTGCAGACATTTGCCGATAAATTAGGGTCAGATCAAAGCTAAATAGAAAGTATCTGTGGGGTAATAATTTTTGCCCTTATTGATATAGCGTATGCCTGTGCCGGAGAATAGTGTGTGATATCTGGCTTAATATAGATTTCTCACTCCAAAATCAGGTTAGAGTGGTTTCGAAGGCACATGTACTATATGAACATACAAACATAGAAAATTGTATTAAAATGCTCGAAATTAAAGGGATTGAGCAGCCGGTCGCCATTAAAAAGCTTTATTATTGAAAAAACCCAGAGTACTTCTCTTCGGCAGCTGATTCAATATGATATTGTCCAATGTTTCACCGTATACGCTGCTGTGCATAGTCATTGCTTTGTCTTCCACCGTTGTCAAAGAGTATTTAGCCGTTCCCTTTGAGAGTGATTGAGTGTGTGCTAACAATATGCTCAGATTGATTTTTACAAATCCGACTAAAAGGTTCGCCTCCTCGTGTATTCGCTCGATGTGTATGGAATAAAAGCTTGCAGGATCCATCAAGCAAAAGTTATCGCGAGATTTCACTAAACGTACTCTCACTTCAACTGCATTGAGATTAACAGATTTATCTGAAACAAGCAATTTTCGTCTCTCCACTTGTCCCTCGTTCTGATTTTCTCTGCCGTTCATTTTTCCTGCCGTATCGTCACACCACGAAACAGTCGATAAGTGGGAGAATTTTGCGGCAAGTCCGTAATTCAGCAATGTTTCGATGTACGATCTGTAGTCATAAGCGTTGGTAGATAGTAATACGGTCTTACTCAAGCTGGTAAAAGTCTAAAAGCACAGATATCGCTATAGATCATAAACATGTCTGGTAGATCATTGGAAACTCGAACAGGTAATCAGCCTCTATGATGTACTGATCGGTAACAAAGAGAATCTATTTATTCTTTTCAAACCCAAGGATTTTTCACATTTTTTCCTATAAGTAAAGTTTATGACTGGACTGACAGTGAGAGCAGCCAACCTATCCACAGACTCTGCTGTCTATCACATTCTAAGTTATTTATATCATAAGCAAGAGTGTGACTGTCTTTGTAATATCCTGCTCGGATCAGCAATTCTGCAATCATAAAATTGTCCACTTTTAACTCATTTGTCTCGAGTCTTGTAGGAGAACATTCATTTCAAGGATAATTTTCTTACTTCTTTGTCGACTGACGCGTGTTGGAACGTTGGCGGAATTTGAGCTCATGTGAGCGCGACCAGCCATGAACCTTGTAATCTGATCTGTTGTGATATCTGTGTAACATAATGCGTTGTAGTATTTTTCACGAAATAATGCATACTACTGTTACTAAACAGAATAATATAAAATTGATCTCTCATATTTGCGAAAGCTGATTAACCTTGACCCAGGAGTTGACCTTTCTGAATAGTCTTTCGAGCTGGCGAAATACTCCTTTGAGCATTCCTTACCTCTAGTGCGTAAAATTTTTTTCTATTTGGAATGATTCTCTGACCAGATCTTTTCGGACTCTGCTCAATTCCTCCGCGTGGTAACAACCATGTATGTCCTCACCTGACAGATTTTACAAATGGTAGGCAGGTGGTGGACGCATTAGAGGAATTCGTACAATTTTAAATAACTCTAGTGTCCAACCGCTCTCGTATCCATTGTCAAAGGCGTTTCATGCACGACTGACACGAACCAGCTCACCGACTTTGAACTAAAAGTCAACTTTTCAGTGTTATTACAACAACGCACATTACAACATTGTGTCAGTACACACGCTCACTAGCTGAGTATGTGCCCAGCACACATACGCAAGCACATATACATATGTAGCACTCACAATCACACTTGACGCCCGGCAAGACGAATATCGAGGTGGTAGGAACAGTACGCGAATCATAAACAAGGTAGGAGAGAGAGACAACGCTTTATATAATATGACGCCAAGCGGCGCCATAAGAGAGGGAGAGAAAGAAAGTTCCAAACTAACAGAACGGGGCATGAATCCAGCAAGCAGCGAGACTCATCAGCTTTTCACGTTTGACTGTGGTAGCGAACACACGTAACCGGTGACTCTGGCGAGAGCCCGCGGGCACGAGAAGCCGTCGAAGCCACCGGCGAGACTCCTGAGTACGAGTGAGTCCGGGGCAAGTCCTAGCCCGAAGGATAGGCCGATGACTTCCCGGCGACAAGCCAATATTTGTCAGTCAGAGAGGAGAGGAGACATCGGGCGATCAGCAAGATAGAGCCACGGTGGGCGACGGCAGCCACGTACCATCCACGAGGACAGCGCGGCGACCACGAGCGTGTCCCGTGAGTTGCGACTTGTCGGCTAATAGCCACACGTATCTCTCTCTCTCTCTCTCTCTCTCTCACTTTCTCTCTCTCTCTCTCTCTCTCTCTCTCTCTCTCTCTCTCTCTCCTTATGCACTGCGTGCAGTCAAGCAAGATAGTTAGGATAGGGTTGCGCCGCCGAAAATTCCGCACACGAGCGACGGTCGATCTCGATGACGGCCTCGCCGAAATATACAAACACGCACACTACACGCGGCAACCAAATGTAATTAGACGGAGCGATCTGCAAAACTATTATTAATTATTGAATAAACGTAGAAGGGCGGATTTAGCCCGATAGCATTTTACGTATAACAAGTGAGAATTAATTGTATGCATGCCATCTGGAATTCAAACATTTCCTAGGTTGCCAAGCAGAGAAAGATCCCGCCACTCTCCGCGGTACGCCAAAGTGAAGATAGCTGAGCGGCCGGAGCGATTCTTCTGTCGTCGATAGAAGTAGTATATGGGCCCGGATAGCGAGACGGGTGGGCGTGGCCAAAGTGGGGGAGGTAGGCGCCACAGTAGCAGTATGTCAACATGATTTATGACCCCTATAATGGGTAATTAGCTACTGTTTTTTATAAATGAACTATGATAGATGACCAATATAATTATGTAAATAGCTACTGTTTATGTAAATAGCCTCTCAAATGTATGTACCATGTTGTGTAGAATTGCGTAGAATGTAGGTGACCCAGTTAGAAAAATGTATGTCAACAATTTAATTACACGCTAACCTCAAATGACAACTTTATTGTCGATTTTAAGGTTGTCGTGCAATAAAATATCGTATGAGACTGTTGCGGGAGGTGTTTTTCTACCTCGAGCAAGGTAGAAAACCATCTCCCTCAACAGTGTCATAATACACTATATATAAATAAATAATAAAACTCAAGTGTAAACAAGTGTGTTAGAAGGTCGAGAAAAATGTATGATCTATTAAATTTTTAAAGTATATAGGTTTCGACAAATGTGCGTCCGTCCCCCCTTTTACGCCATACGGGCCCCTTGAGCTTTCCAAGAGTCTTTTTCCGTTGCTTTACGCTATACCAGCCTCGAGTGCTGACGTCAGAGAGCCAGACTTCCCCCTCTCCTTTTACTCCATAGCAGTCTCGGGCTCTCTCCAGCTGCTGTGGCTCTTCTCCCGCCGCTATACACTATACCAGCCCCGAGTGCTGACGTCAGAGACAGACTTCCCCCTCTCCTTTTACTCCATAGCAGTACTCTTCTCCCGCCGGTGTACGCTATACCAGCCTCTAGTATTAGAGGTGCGTGCCGCTTTTCCCCACCACTTCAGACCCTCTCGCAGCTGCACTATAGCGATCCGACAGAGAAAGGTTTACAATTTTCTGTCAGTCTGAGCAGCACGTGCACCAATTTAGATTAATAGGTAGACGGTTGAGCCTTCGCGTGAAGAAGATTCCGTACGAGAGTATGAACCCTATATTTTGGCTCGAATTAGCCATGCGCGACATTCACGCTCATCTAACGCGATTAGCTCGAAAAAATGATATGATAGGAGTGACACTATCGAGTAATTTTTTTGAACACGGTTCTGCGGGGCTCTCTTTTCGACCGGCCGAAACATTTATTTGCAAGGATCTCTTAGATTTAACAACTGGCCTATGTCAAAGCAATGATTCATTTTTGATCGATGAGAGCTTTGCAATTAGTGTCATTTTAATTGAAATGCCTATAGGTATGGATAGGCCTCGTAAAAAAAATTTGACCGTCGACACTTTGGGGCAAAGGTCGATTATCACGATAAAAAACGCTCGTAGTCGGTGAGACATTTTTAAAATTAAAATTTATCAATACGAAAGAAATGCGCGTCGAATGGAATGCAGTACGCGATGGGCGTCGTCAGTTGCAGCAGCAACGAGCTGAAGTCCTGACTCGAGAAGCTGGAGTTTCCATAGTGGCGAATGGTTGCGGTGTTCGCGAGCTCCAGCTATTTCAAGCGTACTACGCAAAACGTACTGCAAGACTCGACATGGCTACAACGAGTATTGTTATATTAAGCCTATTGTAGTGAAACCAGTGGTCAAAAAATCTTTTTATTTTTTACGACTTCGAAAGGCGACAAGATACGGTATTTCGTGATAACGATGCTCTAAGCGAACACGTGCCAACATTATGCGTCGCACAGAATGCGTTTACCGACTGCCTACAAAACGAAGACATCTCGCAGTGGTGCAATTCTTATGGAGCTCGCGAACACATCTTGTCAGTAAATCCTGTCGAGCAGCTGCTGCAATTGAGCATTCGAGAAACATCTCTATTCGAAGAGATCATTTGTATCGCTCACAATGCTCGTGCATTCGACGAGCAGTTTATTTTGAAAAATCTGGCAGAGCGAAAGTTGCTTGTCGCACCAAGTGTCATCTTAAACGGGCAGATTATTGTATCATTGCAATGTGGTCGAACGTGATTTATAGACAGCCTTAGTTATTTTCAATTGAAACTTAGGACCTTGCCAGCGACTTTCGGTCTGCCAGAGAGTAACAAAAAAGGCTTTTTTCCACACCTCTTCAACAAGGTGGAACATCAAAATTACGTGGGACCGTTACCGGATTCGGAATATTACGCGATCGATTCCATGTCGACTAGCGAGATGACTTTTTTATCTAGTATACAAAGACTCGTGCCACCAACGATTTTTCGATTTCAGGTGGGAAATTGTAGAATAATACAAGATGGATGTCGAGATCTTGCGTAAAGCGTGTTTGACATTTAGAAAGATTTTCCTAGAGGTCTGAAAAACGGATCCTTGTGTAGCTGCAATGAAATCATATTCGACAGCGTGCCAAAAAGTTACTCTCAAAAAGCCCGTCTTCTGTTGAAACACTGGAGAACGGTTGTCGGCGATCGCCTCAAGTGGGATAGTACCGGCAGAGTTAGTATAGATGGACAACCAATACGAGATTCCAACATTATAGAACTGATTAGCGATATTGTCGCACGTAAGAAAAAACCAGTGGATCCCACGGAAGTGCCTGCTGGACGACTGCCTTTTGCGACATTCATGAAAACAATCGAGACCCCGAGCGAACTAATTGGAAACCCCGAAATATTAAAAATCTGCAAATTTTTTACTTCACCCCGGAATACCGCTAAACGTCGGCTGACAAACAAAGCGAGCAGCGAAGGACGACTGTCGGTACTCTTGCAATCCGATAAGGGCAAAAAATTTGTCAACTCGACATTTCATAATTTTTTGAAAAAACGAAACATCAAGTTTCGTACAGTTCGAAATCCCGATATTAAGTTGGCAGTAGTCGAAAGATTGAATCGCACTATACGCGAGAGAATGTGGCGCGCGAGAGAATATTTTTCTCACAAAAATACAAAACGTTACATCGACGTTGTGCAAAAGATCATCGAGGCTTACAATCGAACGCGACACAGCGGTACAAAGATGGGACCTTGCGACGTAAATATATACAACGCCGTAAAAGCGCGAGAAAATTCAGAAAAAAGGACACGTTTGTAATCAACTTACAAATATCGCGAAAAGATGTCGTCGGCTGCGATGAATAAATACACTCCCGGCTCTTACGTGCGCATCAGTCGGACGAATAATACTTTCGAGAAGGGATACGAGAAAAACTTTAGCGAGGAAGTTTTCAAGATCAAACGTATATCCAATAGGCAGAATTTACCCACATTTATTTTGGAAGGTTTGAACGGCGAAGAGATAGACGGCTATTTTTATCTGGATGAGCCGGCACACGTTGGTAAGCAGCGCATGACGAGCAGGATTGAACAAACAAAAGGGACGCGACGCGTAAAAAACAGCTGTTTGTCAAGTGGGTTGGTTATCCTGACAAATTCAACTCGCGGATCAACGCGTCTGAAGACGAAAAAATTTTAAAAAAATAGACACCAACGATTTTTACCTAGTTTTGCCGAGCAACAGTAGCGTGATTTACTGCAGTGACAACGTCACCAGCTGTTCTACAACCCACCTCTCGTGTGAGGTTAGACTGAGCGGTAATTGGTTCGTTGCACTCGTTGAGATTCACGTACCCTGCACCGTCACTCATATTCAAGAACGGGACGCGTTTTACACGTTCAACGCAAAGGAAAAGGATAACGCTGAATTGTATTTTTTCGCGCACGGAGTTTACGAAAAGATCGATTAGCTAGCCAACGAAATAAATAAATCGAGTGCATTTCAAGATCATCTACGTCTCGAGGAGGTACCTTTTCAAAGGGGCTATGTTACGCCGTAAATGCGGATGCACGGAGCCACACACTGTAACGTTCAACGAAAAAATTAGACGTATTTTTGGCTTCGAAGATTCGGAGATACGACGACAAAACGGCAGTTTTGTCAAGTCAAACCTTGGCAGTGTTATCGCTTTGGCAAACAGACCTGCATCCCTCTCTCGAGCTATACCCGATCAGCTATACGTGTAAACAGATGTATGCGAACCGCACACAGTAGGCGACACTCAAGCTGCTCTGTTGCGAATAGTTTCCATAGACACTTGCGAAATATAAATTTGGCAGCAACGTTGTGAGAAATTTTGCACCAGCTCATTACATCACACTCTTGATATAAGAGATCAACACGGAGTGCGAATACCATTCGAATACGGAACGTCGACGATTACGCCTCACTTTAAACGTAATCGTTAGAGAAAAAAAAATGACATAATGAGTCACTACATACGCTACTACGACGAACAAATAGGCGGTGGTGGGGTGAGACACGTACTATCCGATTCAACGTATCAGCGAGGTCGAGGTGTAGGTGCTTGGCTCGGAGGCTTATTTCACAAAATCCTTCCGTACATTGCATCCGGAGCCAAAGCTGTGGGCAAAGAGGTTGTGCGCACAGGAATCAACGTCTTGGACGTTACGAACAAGGGCTCAAATTTTAAAGAGGCGTTCAAATATCGCGGAAAAGAATCTGCAAAAATTTTTAAAGGAAAGGCCGGTGAAAAAATAGTCGGCATGATGAAAGGCTCGGGTTATAAATCACGCATAGTACGACGAAGGCGTCAGACCTAAAAAGAAGACTGCTCAAACTTTGAGAAGCGTTACGGATATTTTTGGACCACGTACATAGTTGTGTACGCGTAAAATGGCTTTTTTACACTCTCACTCGTCCGAGTGCATGTCCAGTGAACTGGATCTTTTCACTTTACCAGCCACCCAAACGTCTATCGAAAGCAGTAGCTTTCTACATTATAAACCAGTGTCGTCTCTCAGCGATGACGTCGACGCACCCTTGGAGTTTGTCGTGCCGAGCAGGAGCGAACATTACTTGGATCTGGCTCACACCATGCAATATATTCAAGCAAAAATCGTACCCGTGGACGAGTCTGCCGAGGCGAGCGAAGGCGTTAAAGTCGGGCCGATCAACAGTTTTCTGCATTCCATGTTCAATCAGATCGACGTTTTTTTCAATCAGAAAATTGTTTCACCGCCCAATAACGCATATCCTTACAGAGCGTATATCGAGGCGCTTCTCAACTATTCACCGGCTGCTAAAGAATCTTATCTTACGGCGAGTTTATGGTACGGCGATACACTTGGTGCTTTCGATGCAGCAGCAAACGCGGTGAGCTATGCTCAGGGTCCGTATCCTCCAGTCTATATGTCGTCTATAGCTTTGTGGTTATGGAAGACATAGTTGTTATGTGGATCATTTGTTTTATGGAATTTATCTTGTCGATTACATGCTGTGGTGGAAGATAGACGGAACGCGAACCGTGACAGTAACGACGGTCACATCGCGCGGCAATTTGAAAAACGACTCGAATATAGGCGGAAAAGAAAGAATTGAAAAAGAGTTGAAAAGAGCTTTAACAAGCTTTAACAACATTTTATTGTAATAAAGAATATAAATTGTTTTCATATAATTTTAAATAACAAAGGATTCATAATAAATAACACGTGTTCAATAATATTGTATACAAAAATTAAAATTTTTATTTGTAATACAAAATTATAAATAAAGTTTTATAAATTATTGTTGAGCAACACGCTTCAAACTTATTTCCTATACATATTATTAATAATAATAATAATAATAATAATAACTTTATTGTTTTTATACATTATGTATTTTACAATATTTTCTTAACTAAAAATATAAAACATTTGTGTGCATTAATACGCATCCTTTTTTTTTGCTTTTCTTTTTTTTTTCCTTTTATCTCTTCTTCTAATCTTCCTTCTTCCTCCTTTCCTCTCTCATCTCTTCTTCCCTCCTCTCTTCCTCTCTCACCCTTCTGATCCTTCCCTCCTCCTCCTTCCACTCGTACATTATTCCATCCACCCTCACTTTGAAGTCCCCGTTCTTTAGAAGCTCCCCATTCATTTTCGCTTCCTCTCTCCTTCTCTCTCTTATCCCCATGGCTTCTTTTTTTGCCTTTCTCTCCTCCCAACTCATCCACTGCTCTAATCTCACCTTTCCCCCTTCATTTATTTCATCTCTCCTCTTCCATATCTTCTCCATTTCCTCTTCTGCCGCGAATATTATCTTTTTTGTGTCCTGGTTTACCGTCTCCTCCAACTCCCAACTCGTTCCCTCCAGGATCTCGTCTAGCCAGTCCTGCAGCACCTCCTTCTCGCTCCAGTTAGTCCCTTTATGTATTATCACACCTCTCTCTCCAACTTTGCTCCTCCCTCCTTCCGTCCTCTTTCTCTTGTTGTTCACGATCCTAACCTCACTTTTCACATTTATCCTTTCCCTTTCAATCCCTTTTCTCTCCTCCCTCCTCATTTTACCTTCCAATTTTTCTACCATTCCTTTTAATTCTTTTACTGTTCTTTGCACCTTCTCCCTCTCTCTCCTTTCCTCACTCAGTTTACCTTTCAGTATTTCTACGTCTCCTTCTATATCCATCATCTTTCTCTCCGCCGCTTCTCTTCTCCCTCTCTCCAGTTGCAGCTTCACCTTCCACTCTTTCATCTCCTCTCTCATATCCCGCATCTCTCTCTACACTCTTCTCTCGTGCTTCGACATCTCTCCCTCCTACTTTTTTGTCGCCTTCGTTTCTTTATCTTTTTTCTCACTGCTGCCTTTACACGCTCTCTGTCTCCCTGCTATAACCTCTCTACTCACCTCACCATGTGCTCTCCTTTCTGTTCCTCTCGTTTCTCTTTCTTGTCCCTGTTCCCTCCGTCTAGTTCCTCCTAGGGACTTTCCCTAGACTTCCCCGCATGCTTTGCGCGCGCTTTTCAAATCTCCTTTCTGCTTCGTCCTATCTTTTCCTTCATTTCTTGCCTTCCCCTTCTTTATTCTTGCTGTCTTTCTTTATTTTTCATCTTCCATATCGTGCTATAGAGTTTCCCCACTTGCGTTCTTCTCCCTCCGACTGTCTCCTGCCACTTTTTCCCCTCTATCTTCGTCTCCACACATTCTTCGAACACATGTTGAAGCGTCTCCTCCTCACTCCCACATAGCCTCCATACCCTTTCTTCTTCCTTCTTCCAGTATTTATTCCCTCTCGTCTCACACCCTAATCTGAACCTTGCCGTAACGTTGAGCGCTCCTCTTCTGTGTTCTCCCACTTCCATCAGGTACTCTGGTATTTCTCCCTGCTCCAACATTACCTCCCTTATCTCACCCGCATATCTGGACTCCTTTATTTCCTCTCTCCACTTCTGCCATTGTGTGTCTTTGTTTATCCTTTCTATTTCCTCCTCCACTCCCTCTTCCTCCTCCATTCTTCTCGTATACTCCTCCACCGATATCCCGCACTTCTCCAATTCCATTCTTCTCACGTCCTTCGCTCTACCCTTCCATTCTCTCCTTTCTCCCTCTCTCTTCAGCAGCCTCCAGCATTCTCCTAGCAAAGTACTTTCTTTTGCTCTCCTCAGTTTCCTTTCAAACCTAACCGCCCTTTTCCTTGTCCTTGTCTCTAATTTGAACCTTTTCGTCTCCCAATGAATCACATGTGCCGGCGTTGTCCTGTCTAGGTGCAGCACCCATTTGATGTACTTTCTCTGTATTTTCTCTAAATCCTCCTGCCCTTTCCAACCCCATATCTCCGCCCCGTATTCTATTACGCTCTGTACTAGAGCGTCGAACAGCTTCATTCTCATCTTCCAGCTGTCCTGAACGTTGCCTCTCCTAGGCCCCACAGGGTGCTTATCAGCGCATTTGCCCTTCCTTTCACCTTCTTCACCTGTTCTTCCTCTTTCCCATTTTCTTTCATCGTGTATCCCAAATATTCAAATGTTTTCACCACCTCTATCTCCCTTCCATCCCATTCAAATTTCTCTTCCCTCCTCCTTCTTCCTCCGTTTCTAAAAATCATGATCTTCGTTTTCTCTGTGTTTAGCTCCAAACCCTTTCTTTTGATGTATCCTTTGAATCTTCTTAGCATTTGTTTCAACCCGCTCACGTTTGTTGCTAGCATTACTACGTCATCTGCATATGAGATTGACCATACTTTCCTTCTCCCTAGTATTATCCCTCCTTCTTGTACCTTTCCCATCTCTCCTTCCAAGTCCGCCATTGCCACGTTAAACAGCAGTGGACTCAGCGGGCATCCCTGTCTCACTCCCTTCTGCGTCTCAAAACTGCCTACATTCCTTTCCCCTATCCTTACTTCACACTCAGTCTTCTCATAAATTTCCTTTACCCTTTCCCTTATCCTTCTATTCACTCCCAGCTTCCTCATCATCTTCCACACTTCTTCCCTGTTTACTTTGTCAAAGGCTGCTTTCATATCCGCGAAGCACGCGTATACCTTCCCTCCTTTCTTCCTTAGCTCTTGCTCTACCGCCTTGTTTACCACATATATAGCGTCCGTTGTACCTCTCCCTCTTCTGAATCCCATCTGCGTGTCGCTTAACTTTTCCTCTTCTTCCAGTTTCTTCTCCAATCTTCCCTTTATCAGTTCCGCATATATTTTGTATCCTGTGTCCATTAGTGTAATTCCTCTGTAGTTCTTACACTCCCCCTTATCTCCTTTCTTATAAATTGGCGTGACTTTCCCTCTCCTCCACTCTTCTGGCAGTCCTCCTCCTTTCCAAATTTTTCCTAGTATCTCCGTTAGTTCCTCTACAATCTTTTCTCCTCCCTGCTTCCATGCCTCATTCTGGATTTCATCCTCTCCTGGTGCTTTCTTTTCCTTTAGCTTCTTGATTATTTCCCTTACTTCCTCTACTTCTATCTCTCTCTCCTCTTCTTCCTCTTCTTCCCCCGACTCTTCCTCATTATCTCTCCTTCTTTCCTGCGTTTCTCTCTCTCCCAGTTGCCCTTTAAAAAACTCTAACCAGCTCTTATCTTCTATCCCTTTATCTATCTGCTCCCTTTTTCCTTTCCTTCTCCTTTTCACCATTCTCCAGAACTTTTTTCCTGACCTATCCTCCTTTGCCTCCCTTAGCTCTTTTTTCATCCCTTCCTCCTTTTTTTCCTATACATGTTCCTTAACTCTCTTTTCGCCTGCATGAACCTGTCTTTTCCCCACCTATTTATCCCTTTTTTGCCCTTTTCATTTCTGCCCTCTTCTTCCTGCAATCTTCATCCCACCATCTGCTGTCATCTCTCCTTTTTCTTCTCCCCCTCTTTGTTTGGATCGCGTTTCTTATTTTTATCTTTAAATCCCTCCATGTTTTTGCTTCCCCCCCTTTATCTAGCCAGCCTCTATACTCCCTGCTGGCCTCCTCTGTCCACACTGTTCTTTTCATTTCCTCTTCCAACTCTTCCGAACTTTTCCCTGTCTCTATTTCCACTTCCAGTGCTCCATGATCTGACTCCATTCTATCTACTACCTTCATTGACGTTACCTTTCTCCTGCCTTCTTCATTTACTATCCCATAGTCTATTACCGAGCATCCCATTCCCCCCACGTACGTGAGTTCCCCTTCCTCATCCCCTTCTGTACTTCCATTTAGGATTGAAAGCCCCCACTCTTTTAACCTATTTAGCAGCTCTTCGCCCTCACTGTTCACTACTCTATCCTTTGACTCCCTCCTTTCCTCCACTCCCTTTTCGTTTAAAAAACCTCCCTCTTGCCCTGTTCTCGCGTTCAGGTCTCCACACCAGAGTATCTTTTCCCCTCCCGCTCTTTCTATCATCTCCTCTATTTCTTCATAGTTCCTCTCCTTCTCCTCTCTCATGTAAGTCGAACCTATCCACCACTTTTCCCCTTTCATAGTACATTTGCCTCCTATGACTTCTCCAGATCTTCCTCTCAACCATTCAACTTTGTCCTCTTTCCTATCCTTCCTGACTGCCATTACCATTCCTCCCTTTAATCTCCCTCTGCTCCCCCCCTTTTTCGCCTCTCTTACCTCTGTTTCGAATCCCTTCATTCTCCTCCTTATTCCTTCCTCCTCACCGCTCTCTGCCCATGTTTCTTGTAGACAAATGACGTCGAATCCTAATATGTATCTCCATCCTTCCTCTTCTATTCCTTTCAGTCCTGCCACATTCCAGTTCAACACCTTCAAATTCTCCTTTTTATTCCTTTTTCCCCTTTCATCCCTTTTCTCCTTCTCACCTCCATCTTGCCTCCCCCTCTCGAAAAAGCCTATCCTCTCTTTCGTTCCAAAAGTATGTCATGTCTCCTACCGTTAACTTGTTTCTTCCTACTTTCACTGGTTTTCCTTCTCTTCTCCATTCTCTTGCGAGCCCGTTCAACCTTTCTCTATTTCTCCTCTCTCGCCACGTCAAATCGTGGTCGATGAAGCAGTCTGTCCCCTTCAACTTGCTCTTTTCCTCCATCATCTTCTCTTTCTCCTCTCTATTTTCACATTCCACTCCTATTTTACTCTTACCTTTTCCTCTGATGACCCACGTCCTTTTCACCTTTACCGTAATCCCCAGCTTCTCATCTACCCATTCTTCCACCTTCGCTTTGTCCCATTTTCCTTCTTTCAGACCTGATACCACCACATTGTTCCTTTTCCTTTCTCTCTCCCCTTCCTCAATTCTCCACTCTAGCTCTTTCAGTTGCTTCTTCTCTTGCTCCCTTTCCTCTGATCCCTTTTCCCCTCTCTGGTCTCCTCCTTCTGTCTGCCTAGTTTTCGCCTCTTCCTTCATTTTCTTTATCTTCTCCTCCATTTCTCTTTCTCGCTCTTCCCTCTTTCTCCTCTCCTCCTCGTTTGCCCTCTTCATCTCCTCCTCCGCCCTTGTCCTCTCCCTCTTCTCCTCCTGCACTAGACTTCTCACCTCCTCCAACTTCTTATTCATCCTTTCTTCCGTTTCTATCCATTTTCTCTCCCATTCTGCCCTGTCCTTTCTCCTTTCCTCCTTCTCCTCCTCCAGGGTCTTCAGGATCCTTTCCAATGTTCCTTGAAATTTCTCCATCTCCCCCTCTTTCTCGCCTTCCTTTCCCTCCTCCTTCTTTGACGGGAATCTCCCCGTCGATCCGTTCTTCTCTGACGTGTCTCTCTCTCTCCTGTCTTCTTTCATCTCTCTTCTTGTCCTCTTTCTCTTCCGGTGACCTTTCTTTCCTTTTTCCCCTTTCCGTTTTGTCTACTTTGAAGCTCTCTAAGAGCTCCAATTGCCTTAGCGCTCCCCCTTTTCCTCCGCTTTCCTTTCTTCTTCCGTTCCCTGTCTTCGGCGTGCTTTCCCACCTGCACGTTTGAGTTTCCCTCTCCGGCTCCCGTTCCGGTCCGCTCGGAGTCTTAAATTCCTGTTCCTCCTCGTTCCTCTGTTCTTGGTTCCCTATCGTCACCACTACCGTCTCCTCTTCTCTATTGTTCATGGCCCGCGGCTTTGCCGCTCTCTCCTCTATCTCCGTCCTTCTCTACCTTTCCTAACCTCCTCCTTGTACTTTCTCCTTCTCTTCCTTTTCCCTTTCTCGCCCTTTCTTTTCCTATTATCCTCTTTTATTCACCTTTCTCTCCACTTTCACTTTGTATTCCTCTTTCTATTTACCTTTTCTATTCAAACCAAAAAAAAGTCGCGAATTATGCACACTCCCTATCTACACGTCTGACCCTGCCAATGGCTTCGTCAGATCTCCTATACATATTATTATTATTATTATTTTATGTATGTAACTTAATTTTTAAAATCTAAAATCTCAATCAGCTTCAGGAGGTGCAACTCTAACCGTGACTGGAATCTTTGCTGCTTAATCATTGTTGATGGGACTGATTTTTTGTCCTTAAATTGAATAGTTTGTAGAGTGAAAATTGTAAGTAATCAGCAGTCGCCTAGATCTTTATTACTGATGTGTATTGAATCTACTTTGAAAGCTAACGACATTTTTCTATTTTTCTTTCAGTTGCTGACTCTCTAATAGTTGAAGCAGTTATACGTATCATCAGAGAGAGGCCAGTAGAACCAGCGCTGCTGATGGTCTCACCATCGAGGAAGACATGAACAGAAGGCTCAGGAACGTCTACAGGCTGAGCACAGGGGTTAGTATTGATTTGATATGTATTTTGTACTTGTAAGTACAAAATACACAAACTTCTAAAAAACAAACTTATTGTACTTGAAATTTAACAATTTGGTTCTTCATTTAAAATGCAGGGCTCAGAACTACCAGAGGGAATCAGTCCCGTAAACAATGATCAAGCTGCAAGGATTCCAGTCACGGTTAGAGTTGCACCTCCTGAAGCTGATTCCGATTTTAGATTTTAAAAATTAAGTTACATACATTTACAATGTTCAAAAGATATGTATAGGAAATAAGTTTGAAGCGTGTTGCTCAACAATAATTTATAAAACTTTATTTATAATTTTGTATTACAAATAAAAATTTTAATTTTTGTATACAATATTATTGAACACGTGTTATTTATTATGAATCCTTTGTTATTTAAAATTATATGAAAACAATTTATATTCTTTATTACAATAAAATGTTGTTAAAGCTTGTTAAAGCTCTTTTCAACTCTTTTTCAATTCTTTCTTTTCCGCCTATATTCGAGTCGTTTTTCAAATTGCCGCGCGATGTGACCGTCGTTACTGTCACGGTTCGAGTTCCGTCTATCTTCCACCACAGCATGTAATCGACAAAATAAATTCCATAAAATATATGATCCATACGACAACTATGTCTTCCATAACCACAAAGCTATAGTAGACATATAGACTGGAGGATGGGGACCCAGTTACCGATTCCCGTAAACAAAGGCCTGGAAAATCGTAGATACGTTACTTTATCAAGATAAGATGCTGATAAACGGAGTGGAAATGCGCGTTAATCTAGTCAGAAGCAAGGACGCATTTTGTCTAATGGACGCGACCACCGATGGAAAATTTAAAGTCAGCATCAGAGAAGCCACGCTCATAGTTTGCAGATTGAAAATAAGTCCTGGAGTTTTACTAGCACACGCGCAAGCGTTATTGAAAACCACGGCTAAATATCCCATTACCAGAATCGATGTGACGTCGTTTACTCTTCACTTGGGAATATTGGGCGATTCGATATACGCATAGAGGTGAGATTCAAGACAGCGTTTTTCACAGCGATCAATTGCATAGTTTACGCCGAGTACGACAACGTTCCGGGAATCGACTCTAGCAGACAAATCGTAATGGATTTTAGCGCTTAATGCACGCGCATACGTTCGATTACAGCGCCTCAATTAGCTTAATAAGACACGCACGAATAGTGTGCAGTCAGTCGCGATACAGAGCTTGCTAACGCACATACGTGAAATCTCATCAGCATCATTACGGCGGACTACGTGATCGATATTCAAGGCTTCAGAGATATAAATAAAAAATTTATTCCCAAGGAAGTAGCCGCTATATCTCTACAGAGTCGCATCATTGGTCTCTGGGCAGTTCGTTCACCATGCAGTTTTACGTAACGACATCAAAACAACGAATAATTATTGTTCTCTCGAAGTGCACGGTATAGAGTAGTACGACGGGGACATTTCACTCAAACATCTGCATCGCAACTTGTGTAACTTGGTAAAGAATGCTCAATTACTGTACGTTCGCGGAGAGAACAACGCCCGGTATCTGGAAAAAGTGGTCGCCCGCAGAGTTATAAATTTAGAAGATTTAAGCGCACCGTCGTTTGACGAACACGGGAAGAAATTCCCGAAATTCATTACTAGTGATGAATTTAGCAAGAAATACAAAGAGCTCCGCCGCCAAAACGAATTATTAAATATTCGCAACGCTCAATTAGAAGCAACGGGAAGAGACATTACTCGTCCAGCACAACCGCCGATAAATAACGAGCGCGAGAATAAATCACGCGATGTGGCATAAACCATATGAGCATGGAACCTTAACTTTAGCGTCAACGGAAAAGGCCCAACAAACGACCAATTTTTACGTCGAGCACTAACAGACGCGGAATTATTACGAAGCTTACCATTATTGTTAGTCGAACCGGCGAGAAATGCGCGAAGAGCAAATAAAGAGGAATGGCATATATGGGAAGATTTCGAAAAAGACATGAGATACCAATTCAGATCCGATAATTATTCGGAAGAATTCGATGAAATATACTGAAATAACGATGAGTAATTATTTGAACGAGATGCTTGCGATATTTAGAAAATGACCAGAACCGTGGTCCGATCCGAAAAAGATGAACCGGATATACCGTAATATGCGTAGAGAATTTTTTGCGCTATTACAAGCTTTCAAAACTGGAACTTTAAACAATTTCACCAAACAAGCTAGGACCATAGGGAAGCCATGCGAGACAGGGAAAAGTTCGAGTGGCAATACGCAGGCGAATATGTCGACACAAGATAACCCGAGAAATCTGACTAAAAAATCGTATAAAAACAAAACGAGCGTAAATTCAATAAAAGTACCGACAATGGACGAGTTTAGCAAAATTTTAAATAAAGAATCAACAAAAATCAGTGAATCGATTAGAATGTCGGTATCGAGCAACACAAATTCGCAACCGAAACA
This sequence comes from Muscidifurax raptorellus, assembly GCA_020010945.3. Taxonomy (NCBI): domain Eukaryota; kingdom Metazoa; phylum Arthropoda; class Insecta; order Hymenoptera; family Pteromalidae; genus Muscidifurax; species Muscidifurax raptorellus. Next base: position 2,558,183 of record JAHUUD020000012.1, read on the forward strand.
GAATAACTCGAACAGTCAAAATAATAACGCGAGTCGACAAGCCAGCGGCCGAAATCAAAGGTACGCCTAAAGAAACGCGCAAAATTCAGATAACCCGAAAGTAAACGGCCAAGGGAATAACGTGAATTTTTATAATCAAGGCCAATATAATAACTACAGCAATCGTAGCAATCACGCGAATAGCAACAACCCGAATGGGAACGGATCAAATCATAGCAATAATAATTGGAGAAGCGAACAGAATAAAGGAGGTAATAAAAGAAGTTTTAGCAATAACAATCGAGGCGGAAATTTAAACAGCAGTAATGCGGGAAATTTTAATAATCATCGCAACAGGAACGGCTATAGCGGGAATAACCGAATCCAAAATTCGAACCAAAACCGTAGTGTACTGACCAACTCGATAGATACAAACGCGGGGGGAAATGCGAACTAGGCGGCGTACGCGAGACCGTTACGTCGTTTAAAAGGTCTAAGTTCTCCAAGACGAGAAGGGAGATAGTCACAAACGGCATTACCGAGCAGCCCAGCGAAAATTCGCAGGATTCACTGTTAGTATCGAATACGATAAACCTAATTAAACATCCAGGATACTGGCTTAAATTAAGAGTCGGTAACACAAAGTTCTAATGGCAAACGGCTCTCCTGAGCAAATCGCAGGTAAAATGACCGTACAGTTGTAGATAGCGGGAATAAGCAAAGGAGAGCAAATTCTCGTGATTCCTGGAATCCCGACCGATTTTATTTTAGGATTAGCCTTAGTGCGTTTATTTCGTATGAAAATTGATGCACACCGTGATACATTTAAACTCCCAGACCGAAAAGGTAAGAAAGAAATTGCGTTTGATGTGTGGTCAGTCGGCACATGCAATAATTTAATAAACATGGCGAGCTGTGGATTATCGGAAATCACAGCTGACGAGCAATGCCAGATAGACAATCTGATTGAAGAATTATTGCCGCGCGGCGGACGACAAATTAAAGTTCTCAAATCGACAGATCTCGTGGAGCACGAAATTAAACTCATGCATATCGCGAGACCAGTCAAACATCGATATCACCCTGTATCAAAAAAGATGCAAAAAATTATGTAAAATCAATTGGATAGTTTAATCAAAGCAGGAATAGTCGAGAAGTCGCACAGCGCTTGAAACAATCCGATTGTCATGGTGAGAAAACGCGATAACACGTACTGAATGTAGTAAATATGCAAGTCGTGAATAGTTTATCGAAGAAAGATGCGTATGCCCTACCATATATAGACGTAATTTTAAATAAATTAAAACACGCCAAGTACATAACTACGATCGATTTAAATAACGCGTACCACCTAATCCGACTAACAGAAGCATCGAAAGAAATAACGGCATTCACAATATCGGATCGCGGACTATGGCAGTAAACGCATTTGCCTATGGGGCTAAGCGGCATTCCAAAGACTGCTCGAGTAGTTAATCGATGACCTTGAACCATACGCGTACAATTATCTAGATGATATTGTACTCGCGACATAATCATTCAAGGAGCATTTGGGAATGCTTCGAAAATTAATTAATCGTATAAACGGTGCCGGATTACCGATAAATCGCGACAAGAGTAAATTCTGTCGGAAAGAAGTAAAGTTTTAGGTTTTCTAGTAAATGAGAAGGAATTGATGATAGATCCAGAAAAAATCGAAGCAGTTAGAAACTACCCGAAACCTAGAACCCTGCGACAGTTGCACAGATTCTTGGAAATGGCCTCGTGGTATAGAAAATTTATTAAAAACTATGCGTCGATAACATATCCGCTCACGAAACTTACCCGAAAGTACGTTAAATGATGATAATGAAACGGAACATGATAAAGCCTTTGAGATTATTAAGAAAATTCTTAGTGAAGTCCCTCTTTTGACCAGATCTAATAGAAAAGGCACAAATAATGTAGTACCCGACGCACTCTCGCGAATGTTCAAAGACGACGAATCAGTTAAAATCAGCGCGATTATAATTAAAGAAGTTAAACGGACAAATAGTATAAAAAAACGATTATACCAGATATTGAAACATCCGCGCAGATACAGAAACTGGAAAGTAGTCAATGGAGATATTTACAGGTACAAACCGGAAAAAGACATAAACGATATAATGACAGACAAAAAAGCCGCAAATGTTGAAAACGCGCTAGAAAATATAGTTTGCGCTTAATCCGGCTCGCCAGAAATATTTTTATCCGATAGCGGCCGTGAATTTATTAACCCATTAAGGCTCATGCCTAAACCAGCAACGTAACAATAAAACTAACTATTAGATCACCAGCTTTTTTAAAAAAAAAGTAACCGTGTTTTTTTGTTTTTTGAAATTTATTGTTTAAGCATAATTGTTTAAACAAATAAAAATTTAATTTCCAAATTGACAAACTAATAACGCCAATCAATTCTACAGGAAAAAACAAGAAGAAAACGTACAGTACGGTTTTTTGATTGGAGGCTTAGTTTTTTTTATAATGTAGTTTTATAAAAAATTAGTTTTAGTTTTGCTTGTTATCTTTTTTACTATCTAGATTTTTTAGATATTTTTAAATATTTTACTGTGGTAGAAGTGTCTGAGTATTACATACAATCATTTGATACGGCCGAAGACTCACCAGCTGAAAGCCATATAATAATATTGATGGTATACTGCGAAAATGCTATAAAAGTGACTGTAAAACGAGAACTTCTCGTTTAAGCCAAAAGTGCCATGTAAACTTATGCAAACTACACAAAAATGACCATAAAAATCAGTAAAATATTTAAAAATATCTAAAAAAATCTAGATAGTAAAAAAGATAACAAGCAAATCTGAAACTAATTTTTTATATAACTACATTATAAAAAGAACTAAGCCTCTAATCAAAAAACCGTACTGTACGTTTTCTTCTTGTTTTTTCCTGTAGAATCGATTGGCGTTATTAGTTTGTCAATTTTGCAATTTAATTCTTATTTGTTTAAACAATTATTGTAAAACAATGAATTTCGAAAAACAAAAAAAACGGGTACGTTTTTTTCACAAAAGCAGGTGATTCAATAGTTTGTTTTCATCTAAACGCAATATCCTAAGCATGAACTAAAGCCACTTTTCCTTGAAAAATCGAATGTGAATTTTTTATAGCGTTATTGCAAAAGAACTAAGCCTCCAATCCAAAAAACTTACTGTACGTTTTCTTTTTGTTTTTTCCTCTAGAATCGATTGGCATTATTAGTTTCTCAATTTTGCAAATTAAATTTTTATTTGTTTAAACAATTATTGTTAAACAATACATTTCAAAAACAAAAAAACACGGGTACTTTTTTTTCAAAAAAGCAGGTGATCCAATAGTTGGTTTTATTGTTACCCCGCTGGTTTAGGCATGAGCCTTAATGGGTTAATGATACGATGAAAACGTTCTTAGATGAGAATTTGATAATTCACGAAAGAACACCAGTATATCACCAGCAAAGTAATCCTGTAGAAAGGGTAACCGGTGATTTATAAACGCGCATAACCGCGTATATAAAGGACAATCATAAAGAATGGGACAAATTTATCCCACCATTCAAATTTACGCATAACACTAACGTACACACTACGACAAGCAAGACACTCGCATTTTTAATTTTCGACCGAGAATTAGGAGGAGCAATACAGAGCATGTCTTAAATACAAGAGGGGAATCCCAGCAGGAAGCGAAAAAGAATCACCCAAGGAAGAAAGGAGAGAATTGTGATATATAATTTAGTGATAATCAATTTTTTGTTAAGTGCTAAAAATGAAAAGGTGTTAAGTGAAAACACGACCGAGAGCAAAGTATTGATGAATGTGTGTTGATTAAAAATAACAAGCGCAACAAAAAAAAATATGTAAAAGCGCGACGATTACAAAACCGATTGAATTTTGTTCTTCTTTTTTCGCAATGATGTAAAGATTTTGTTCTTATGGAAGAATGCATAGCACGATTATATTTTCACACATACTATTTTTGTAATACAATGTAAAACGAGACAAAACGAAGCACGTATCTGCGATTGAACACAAATGCGAAAAATAAAGCATATAAGTTGTAAAGCGTGAAAATTTAAATAAATATAATTCTCATTATTTTTACACACCGAAAGCGATCACTCATTGCATAAAACGCACCCACCCCATAGCGTAGCAATATTAGACAGTAATCTCGAACTCTAGTAAACAGAGAGAGAAGGAGATACGAGGCCACAAGGTACATTTCAATTAGAATCATAATTAGCTCCTAATGTCGCTCGGTAAGACAAAAGTTGCGTATTTCAATTACTAAAATCATAATCTTGACAAATACTAGAACTAACCTACATAATTTTAGAAGTACTTAAAGGAAACTATAGTGATATCTATCCAATATAAATAGTATAAATAAAATAAAATAAATAAAATAATAGTATAAATAGTAAACAGAGAGAGAAGGAAATACGAGGCCACAAGGTACATTTCAATTAGAATCATAATTAGCTCCTAATGTCGCTCGGTAAGACAAAAACTTGCTCATTTCAATTACTAAAATCATAATCTTGACAAATATTAGAACTAACCTACATAATTTTAGAAGTACTTGAAGGAAACTGTAGTGATATGTATCCAATATAGTTATATTGCCAATTTTATAGAACGAAAAATAATGTGAAAGTTTATATTACACGCATGTTCTATTATTATGCTTTTGTAAGATAAGCATATTTTGTTCAATTTAGAATTTCCTTATCGCTTCATATAATAACTGTGCATCAACAAATAATGTTAATTAAATATATTTTGAAATATAATCAACTTTCATTTTTAAATATACTTAGTAGACGTAGTGTATCTGATAAAATTTTTTAAATATCAATTTATTTATCAGTGTCTTTCATCACATTTAGTGTATAATATAATAAAAGAGGTTTAAATTCATTTTTAGTTGATTTTGAAAAAGTATAATTATTAGGAGAGTCAGGTTTAGTTTCAAACGACAGGCCGAAACCGTAACTCTTTTTTTAAATAGATTTTAAACAAAACAAATGGTAAATTCATAATGGTATGTATTTACATTGTATTATTCGTACTTTGTTTTCTTTACTCGTTTCCTTGTGTAAATATTTCAAAACTTTTAATACTTCTTATAATTATAATTTAAGGTTCACTTGACGATTTATTACAAATTTTAACATAAAAAGTTAATTCATAATTACAGACAACGTAAATATATTAATATATTAAATGCATACGAATATATTAAGATTATGCGTGTTGTACTTTTTTATTATATTTAATTATAGAAATGAAAATTTAAAATTTCCTGTAAAAACGTAAGAATTTTCGTACAAAAATTTTAGTACCTCTATTTTTTTTAGGGGATTTAACCACTTTAAAATTAAAAAAAATGAGATGGAATTTTATTTTTGTTCAAAGCTTTAATTGATTTAACAATAATAGAAGCTAAATAATACTGTAATATTGTTATAGATAGAAGCTAAGTAATACTGCAAAAAACATGAATCAATTTGTATATTTACCATATGTCGGGTGCAACATGTCTACGAAGGCCGAAATTCCCAATTTTTATTATTTCACTCACCGCAGACTTACTTAAGATATGGGCATCGAAGAGCACTTTTTCTTTGGTAGAGATACTTGAAATACATATAATTCTGACATGAGTGTAGGAATTTGTATTTCAATTTAATTGAAAAAAGTCAATCATCGCCAAGATGGCCGCGGTGAGCGGAGGCTTGGTGAGTGGTAACGCCATAAACACTTACAAATATCAACCAAATAAGAAAGTTAAAGTAGTAGTGTGTATTATTTGTGAAGATGTATATTATACTAGTGATTTTGTGAGACAAGAGATGGCAGTACTATTGAGTGACGTTCTAGGAATCTGTCAAGAGCACGAGGAACTAGACTTAACCTCAAAATTGGACTGTAAAGTGCTAAGTAATGATGCAAAGATTGTCATTGTTCAAGTCAAGTACTTTGAAAAACAAGAAATTAGAAAACAGATACTAGATAACTTTGAAAATGATCTAACAGAAGATGACAATGAATCAATCTATGTCAATTGGAAACGTGAAAATGCTCTTTTAAAGGAACTGAATACAGAATTCAAAGAAAAAAATGAACTATAAAACCAGTTACTAGATGAAAATAGAAATGAAATACCGACGGTTAGAAGCAAAACTTTTGCTGAAGCTATTTCAAGTACTAGAAATATCCAAAAGCCTAAACTTGTTCCTAATGTCATATTAAAAAAAACTGCTGAAGATGAAACTATTGATGATTTGAACAGAAAGGTATCTCACTATTTGACAAAGGATAAAACAGTACAAACAAAGAAAGTCATCAAGAAAAGAGAGGAGATAGTCATAAACTTATTAAATGAGGAAAGTGTCAGCAAAGAACATAAATGACTAAAAAGTAAACTTGCAGAGATATGTGAAGTAAACAAAGAACAAGTTAAAAATCCTAAAGTTAAAGTCGTAGGAATTAATAATTTCGAAAACATGGATAATAGTAGTATTGAACTAGATATCAATGAAAGAAACTTTGATAGTTTAAAAAAAAATGTGTTGTTTTGAATTTTCATCAAACAGTAAAACTGGATTACAGTCTGTGATATTGGAAGTGCCTGCTGAGTTATACCAACACATTAGAGAGAACAAGAATAGACTCTTTGTAGGATATCAAATCTGCAGAGTATATGATTATTGTAATGTTAAACCTTGTTTTAATTCTGGAAGATTTGTTCACAATGGCATTAAGTGTAAGAATAATGCTGTTTGTCTAAAGTGTGCTGGTAATCATAAAACAGTAAATTGTCAAGAAAATAACATCAAATGTTCAAATTGTGTATTCAGTAATGAGAAATATAAAACAGACTTCCACGTGGAACACGTGGCAATAGATAGCCTCAAATGCAAAATCTTGCAATCCAAGAAAAGGAAGTATATTGATTATACCGATTACAAAATTAGACCTACTTTGCCAAGATATATCGGCAAGATAGGAACGTCAGATAGAGGTCTAGTGGCTAAAACTTCTGGAATTTCGTCAACGTCGCTTCAAGCAATGAATACAAATATAGCAGACAGACTAAGGAGCAGGAAATAACAATGGATCAAGATATCAGTATCGAAGACATAAACAAGTTTGAATGTGAAGTTGATGACATAACAGAACTCAATAAGTCATTAATGAGAAAAAAGAACTTTATTTTATGCGTAAACATAAGCCTAAATGCAAATTTTGTAAAACTAAAAGTTTTTATTGAGTCTTTAAAAAGAAAACCGTGTATAATTGTATGCACTGAAACTTGGAACTTACAATACACTCAATACTATCAAATACAAGGATACAAAAGTTTGTACAATGAAAGTAAAATTAATAAGGCGAATGGCATCAATTTATATAAAATATAATATATATCTAAAGTTTAGTTAATTATGGCTTAATTGCTTGGGGTGGAGCGTACAATAATTGTTTATACTTAATACAGGGAATACAAAGGAAATTATTGAAAATTATAAACAAAAATCAATTTCAGCAACGAGACCCTCCACTTACTGAAAAGCAATTATTCCAATTAGAGTCAATATCGTATTACTATAATACGTTAAGGAATAAATATATGAATAGCAAAAGCAATACTAGAAATAAGAGTCTTCGGTTGTTAATAATTGATAAGACTATAAGCAAGAAAAACAGCTACTTTGTAGCCATAAATATATTCAATTCATTAACGAATGATCTGAAAGCACTAGTTATGAAGAAGAGATTAAAAATATTTATAAGGGAAAAATATGTATAACTTAAGGAGAAATTTATATTATACTGTTACTTAACTTTTGCGTGAATTTTTAATCAGATTCCAAAAAGATTGTCTCGACATGTTTTGTATATTATTTAGTTTTGTAAGCTTAGTTTTTAACTTTTTCTTTTTACTTTTTCTTTTATGTACCATCCCTATGTCAAGACAACTAAGTTTCTCTCTATCGGATGTCTTTTTTATAAGATATATGTATATGGTCAAATAAATACTAAAAGAAAATACTAAAAAAAGTTACCTACAACTCAAATATAATATTTGGCATTTTTTCAATTTTTAAACAAATTTTGTTATTTAAGTGTAGATACATTTTTTAAGTTAAATTTTAATACAAATTCTTAGACTCATGTCAGAATTATATGTTTTTCAAGTTTTCTATCAAAGTAAAAGTGCTCTTCGATGCCCATATCTTAAGTAAGTCTGCGGTGAGTGCATTTCATTAAAAAATAATGAAAATTGTAAATTTTGGTCTTCGAAAACTATCTATAACAATATTAATCTATAACAATATCTATAACAATATTACAGTATTATTTAGCTTCTATAATATCTATTATCAACTATTTAAACATTTTAAGTGTCTTACAAAAATTTAATTCAATATCTCACTTTTTGTAATTTTTAGGTGGTTAACTCCCCTTAAGTATATTGCAACAATTGCTATTGACGCTTTCGACATTTGATTCAAATCTCCCACCATGCATTTCGAAGTACATACATACGTCCAATTTTATGTAGAAGCACTCTCAAGCTGTCTACGTGTCAACAATCTAAGTAGTTATCATATAATCCAAAATTTTTCTCGTATCAGTAGTTATACACTTTTCATTATCAAACGGTTCGTTAATTGAGGTGTTGTATCATTATGAGTAAATTTAGATCTTTTATCATTGTTAAATATCGTGGGACTAAGCTCGGTAAATTTACTAAAAAGTATCATAAAAACAAAAATTTGAGACGTACAAAAAGCAAAATTGATATAGGTATAAGGAGTATGTTTCACATATTAATTTTGACGTATTGTTAAATATTGAACTTTTATAAATTCGAATTTGTTTTTATAAAAGATATCAACGATATTGTTTCTACAATGAAATCTCGTTTTCAAATTGGTCACATGGCAAACAAATGGTTTTTCTATAATGGTATGTAAATATTTTGTAAATACTCGTTTTCCGATGTAAATTCATTAAAACATTATATTCTTCTTACAGTTAACGATTCTTTTGAAGATTTATTTAAAAATTTAACTTAAGAAGTTGATTGGTACATAAAAACTTAAGTATATTTCAATATTAAATTCAAATAAATGCACTAAGATTATACAACTCAAATCTTTAATAATTTTATAATAAAAACTATGTAATAAATCAATAGATTATTTTCATTTATGTTCCTCACACACAAATGCTTACATTGATATTTTTATCACTATGAATAAATATGTTTCTTTTATTTTTAATTATAATTAATTAGAATTTGATTTTCCAGAAGATATCTACAATATTATTTTTGCAATGACTATTTATTGAAATAGATCTCGCGCGAAATAAATAGTAAATTCACAATGTTATATAATTACATTTTATTGTTAGTGAACTTGGTTTCCCTTACTCGTTTCCCTGTATAAATATATTAACATTTTGAATAGTTCCTACAGTTAAAGATTTACTTGACGATTTATTAAAAAGTTAATTTATACTTACAGACTTCATATACTTTAATTCATACTTAAAGTATAATAGTGTTACTAAAACTAAAAATCATTTGGGAATAAAAGTTAATTTACGGTCTGTTTATGAATTATATATTGTTATTTACAGTAATTGTAACCATAATAAATGTGGGACCAATCAGTTATCAATGACTTGAGAAATAATATAAAAAAATAAAAGGCCAAAAAAAGGCACACAAAGTAAGGTCCAAATAGAAAGGCCCAAAATTTGCATGGTCCAAAAACGTAAGTCATGATATTAGTAAGGCCCAAAAAATCGGGCCCCAAAAGTAGTAAATCCGAAAATTTGTAAGAAAAAAAATAAGGCCTAAACATTTCAAGTCCCAAAGTACAAGACCCAGTCTATTGGGAAACCCAGGTTGATCCTTTGACGGCATAGCCGGAAACGATAAGCCCTTTAATAATATAAAAGATTTAATATAATATAAGATTATGATATAAGAAGGATCAGTAATCCGATTGAGTCATATTTATTTGCTTTTTTAATAATAATAATAATAATATACATATATATATATACATATATATATATATATATATATATATATATATATATATATATATATATATATATATATATATGTGTTGTTCCTCATTCGAATCGTCTAAACAGAAGAAAGAAATAATTAATTATCAAGAATAGAATCTCAAATTTGAAATGTCAAGTCATTGTGAAGCTGAGCTTGTAGAGCTTTCGTAAATATATCTGCAAGCTGCTACATTGACTTTACCCATTTATTATCTATTTTTACTTACTTGACCCGTGATTTTTTCTTTTATTACTTGGATTGGTGTAGGATTCTTTTTTTAAAAGTATACTTAAACACAAATTGCACACTAAACCAAATTTTTATTTTGAAACAATTAGAGTAAAATTCTGCCACAAGAAAAGTAATTTAACTAAAACAATTCTTCTATGATTATCTGCTCAACCTCCCTGGCTGAGCTCTCAGTGTGATCTGCCGATCTTTCCTACCGTCGATCGCCGCTCGTATTCCCGCGTTGTTTCCCTTTTCTTCACTTTAAGACCCACCCTCAGTAGCCCTTTCGTAGCGCCCTCAATTTCGGTCATTGACCTATTAGAGCTCTCCGTTCCACTTCGCTTTCGCCTCTTTCGGTCTCTGCTCTTATCCTTAGCCAATACGCTCTCCTTTCCCCTACTCTACAATCCACGCTACGATCCAAGTTCTGTCGATATCCGCTTGACGTCGCTTGTCGTCCTTTTTGTTTTCTACACCAATACTCTAGTTTTTTATTCGCCACTAAATTACTAATTATTTATTTTTAATATCTAAATTTAATTATAATAACTTTGACCGTAGTAAAATTATGAATCTAACGATACTTTATTGCAGATTATTTACTTAATTTAAAATATGTGCGAGTATTGTTTTTAAATTTTTTATTAAAATATTTTTTATTCTATAAAGTTCCAAAATGTCATGATTTGTTATTATCTGATTATTTGCAATCTTATCAATTGGCGCGGTAGCGCCACGAAGGCGAGTTTGAGAAGCAGACGATACCGCGGCGCCCGTGACACTATTTACTTCTATATTAGGGTTCGGATTTTTTCACAATACAGAAAAAAATGCTTATCGTTACTGATCGTGAGTTTTTTGGTTTATTAGTGTCTTTTCTGAGTTGAACTATGATTTCCTACGAAAATATTTGTAAATAAGCCGTTTTGTTAAATAATAAACGAGTGCATATATCACGAATGCTAGGAACAGTTTCTTTAACTTTTTCTCCAGTGTGGTAGGACCGTGAAGTTGGCTTTTTATCCGAAAAGTGGTAGGACCGTGAAATTGGCCGCACAAGCTATATTATGTGTAATACAGTTGGGTATCGCTTTCCCACAGATTTTATACATCGCATCAGTGCATGCAGGCCGTCGTGTCAGATCAGAAATCTTTGCTCAACATACTTATAACATTGTGACGTCCAACAAGAAGATTCCTCTACTAAAATAAATAAATAAAAGTGATGAAATTAAATTAAATCATATTAGTGATAACAATGTTACTAAGAAACAATGGCCTAAAGGTGCTAAAAATGTTTATATTTTATTTTTAGAACAAAATTAAGGTGCTCAATAAGTTCGCTCAAAAATAAATGAAATCTCTAAAAAAAAACTTTTAACAAAAGTGAAAGGTTAGGCGAGTTTCATCTATTCCGCACTATTATGCATCTCAATAATATGGTTGGCTGACCCATTTATATGTTATAATCATCACAAAATCATTGTTACCAAATAAAAATGTAATAACCGTAGATATAATTTCATTACAAATAATTATGTTAACAATAAATAAAAATTTGACAACGAAATTTCGGATAAAAAAGAAATTGAAAACGAAATTACGGATAAAAAAGAAATGAGATCAATAAAAAAGTCAAGTTTATTACCAAATTATTATTTCAACAATAATATTGCAAACAAAAAGTGTTGTATTCAATTCTGGGCTGAGTTGAATAGTTGATTACAAAACTAAAGATTGATCTATGATTAGTAAATGAAAACTTAAGTAATAAATTGATCAATCACAAACAACTGTTATGATAAACTTACTAGGTAACTTGCCAGGACCGCTTCATTTTATTCATGGTGTTATGTAGCAGTAACTTTCAGCATATATAAAAAGTAGGTGCATATAATCACAACTTTACTCTGAAATTTATTATTTGAATATATTCGAACTGCATTTAAAAATAAATTGTTGTTTATAAAAATGATATAATACATAATTAAAATTCAACATTTTTCTTATCAAACCTCAAATATAAACAATTACTTATTATGTATATTATATACTGGATACTCAAAAACTTTTTTATGAATACCAGTAATGCAAGAAGATAAATGTTGATATCCAATTATAATAAAAAATATGAAAAAAATATTTTATTTGTTTACCTGTAAACAAAATGAAACGGGCCTGGCAAGTTACCTAGTAAGTTTATCATAACAGTTGTTTGTGATTGATCAATTTATTACTTAAGTTTTTATTTACTAATCTTTGATCAATCTTTAGTTTTGTAATCAACTATTCAACTCAGCCCAGAATTGAATACAACAGTTTTTGTTTGCAATATTATTGTTGAAATAATAATTTGGTAATAAACTTGACTTTTTTATTGATCTCATTTCTTTTTTATCCGTAATTTCGTTTTCAATTTCTTTTTTATCCGAAATCTCGTTGTGAAATTTTTATTTATTGTTAACATAATTATTTGTAATGAAATTATATCTACGGTTATTACATTTTTATTTGGTAACAATGATTTTGTGATGATTATAACATATAAATGGGTCAGCCAACCATATTATTGAGATGCATAATAATGTGCGGTATAGATGAAACTCGCCTAACCTTTTACTTTTGTTAAAAGTTTTTTTTTAGAGTAGAACTTTATTTTTTTATCACCACGTTTCAAATCCTTGAACATTTGTTTATATTTTTGTAATAATATACGCAATGAAAGCTTTCCTTACTCGACTGCCTTGTAACGAGATGGTTTTTAGGCGGCCATCTGCCTATGTACCCCGTACAAATGCAAAGTCCTCCTGTACTTTGCTTTTGCGAGATGCTGTACTCGCTCGTGTGGTCGCCTACCTGCGACGATGTCCCGTTGCTCAGTATGCACTACACTCCTGTATAGTGCCCGCGGAGGCGGCGGTATTCGGCGGTTTAGATAGGAAGAGGGATCGGGACGACGATTGAATGAACACACTACCGATTCTAATAAAAAGGCGTTTATTCAGTTAAACAATCCGGCGTCCGTATTACGTGTAATCGCGTCGCGAGAAGGCCACAAAATATCCCGGAACAACGACTGGGGCCAAATGCCTCGCCAGTCGATCGCGTATAAATAAAAAGGAAAATGAGATCCTACTTTAGCTTATAACGACGATCCTCGTTGTACTTTGGCCAGGGGGTACTTTTGCTCGACCTTGCCGTCTTCCTGGGCTGTGGTAGGTTTGGTTGCTGCGGTTGCTGCCGTTGCTGCTGTTGCTGCTCCAGATGCTGCTGTTGCTGCTAGGGCTGCTGTTGCTGCTAGGGCTGCTGTTGCTGCTAGGGCTGCTGTTGCTGCGAGGGCTGCTGTAGCTATCACTTTTGGCGCGCGTCGTCAGTACTAGTCGCGAGTGCGGTCAAAAGTTAACTGTCTCGAATTTCCCTCGAATTGCGAGATCTCTACCGGCCTTCCCGCGCTTTGGCTCCCCGCGCCGACGTGCGCGTCTCGCCGCCCGTTACAACCCCCCCCCCCCTAAGAACCAAAATATCACCCCGAATTTGGTTCTACCATACATAGAGGGATAGGGTGCCGCCAAATAATAAACTCCTCATCTGTAACAATAAAAAATAAAAACTTATTCATAAAAGGGGGCGCCCTGGGCGCCGCCCTAATGAGGATAGTTGGGACACCATGAAGGTCGGTTTACTTTTTCGTAGCCACAAACAACACAGCTTCGCTTGGTCGTTCGCACTCCCTGCGGACGAGCTGGCGACGGTGGAGCCGATCCTCGGCTGCCAGACCTCTGGCGCCTCCTTCTGGACCTACTACGGGACCGGCTGGTTCGACGCCGCTTTGTCCCTCTGTGTGGCTCCTCCCGTTGGTCCCTCGACGGTCCCCACGCCCCTGTGCGGGACCTGCTGCGCCGCACGACCGGCGTCGTTCGCCGGTTCACGGGAGAGACGTGCTCCCGATTCCCAGACCGGTCACGCCGAGTAGAGCCACCGCCTGCAGAGCGCGTAGGCTTCTCTGGTTGCGGTGTGCTCCCCGAACGCACATCGGTCCGGGGTCGCCTTCACGCCCCTGGCCGGACCCCTCGGCGAACTTCGCCTCTGGCCGCGTTCTTCAATACAACACTTTTTGTGTTTTTTTCACCGGGAAAATGGAAAATTTCGGAAAATCTGACCATACCATTGGAAAGCTGAGGAAAAAATACATCGAAATGATATCTTGAATTTTTTTAAAGTACATTTTTGCACCGCCAGCGCGTGTTGAAACAACAGGATTTAGCGCTCGCGCGCTGCGCTTGGAGAGTTGACGTGTTTCTCCCCATATACACTTACCAAACATATCTTACCTAATTTATTACATTATATTTATTATAAATATAATATAATTTGTTAATAAATATATAATAAAGCTACAATAAAAATCGTACCGATGTAACAAACTATATGTGGAAATACGCTTGATAATATCATTAACATTAACTATTTTATTACCCAAACACTATTATTTCTTAATGAATAATAAAAATTTAATTTTGTTGCCTGACATTATTATTATAATCATGTTGTTATTACTATTTTGCAACTATATATATTGCATAATAGATAGTTTTAAAGTAAACAATTTCTAACGTTTAATATTAAAATGTTATTTGTGAATATAACGCTAATTTAAAATAAAGAAAAAGAAAAAAAGAAGTTATTTGAGGGAGTCTTGAACCCAGGCCTAAAAGGTTTCGGGTAGAGACTTACGCCACTAGACCACAAGTGTAAACAAGTGTATTTTATTAAAAGTCGCATATGCGTATAGCTAGGCGTAATTTAATTGATTATAGCTTAAGCTTAATCAATATCCTGCTTATTATGAGGATTAATTCGGAGTATAAATTCTACATACGTTTATTATACAAAGAAAAAGCTACTTACCTTCATTAATTCTTGTCTCTGCTTTCAAATATACAGATTCCTACATTTTTTATGTAATATTTTATGCGTCATCTACGAATAAGTTTTCATCTAAAAGAGTCAACAAAATTCTTCATCTACATTTTCATTTCAAGTTTGCTTATATTGTTTAAATAAAAAACAATTAAATAAATACGAAATAGTTTTCCATTTAGCTACACATATCTTTGTAAGCGAGTGTACGTAAGCATATACTTATTCATTTAATGTTGTTTATTGTTATTGTACATGCAAATACTATCATTATTAAAAAAAAAAAAAAAATTCCCCGAACGGGATTTGATTCTTGGTTGTCTTTTTGAAAATACACAAGCCTATTTAGTTTGTTTGGTTTCCCCGAGAAGCTCTGTTACTCGTTAAATGTTAGCAGTTCCACCGAATGTGCATGGCGATCTTTGTCGGAGAAATGGGCACACTTTCAGTACTCGGAGTTGGGTCTCCTTCTCTCTTACTCCCTGAATGCAACTTTTGAGGCTTTTACAACTGCTAGAACAATGCTAGTGAGGTTATGGTGATCAATTTTATATCAATATTATATTAAATAAAAAAAATCGGCCAAACAAATAATAGAATCTTACACACGTGAAATATAATCTCAAATAGGTATTAAAAATAGCAAACAATTTAGAATTGTAGAAATTGAGAGTCATAAATAACTTTATAAATAGGGTATTACTGTAAAAAGCGAGAGTGTATTAAATTGTTGAAGTTTAAAAATTTTATAATTATGTTTCAAGTGGTTGCGTTTTGTAGAGTAAAATAAGCTCCAAACCTAGCTAAGTATGAATGGGGAAGCAGTGATGGTGCTTGCTGCATCAGGAAGTCCGACGCAGAATTGCGCTATCGCTGCTGTTTATGTATGAGAGTGCGTGAGTGTCATTAGTACATAAGTGTTAATTCAGTTCTGCGAACAGGAAATATTATTTTCCTCTGCAGGATTTGCGGCGTGATCGTCTATTATTGTAAAATAACTTATCATGTACTGTGCGCAAATGTTTCATGAATTCATATACTGTGCAAATTTATGTAACGCTGAAATAAATAAATAAATAAATACCGGAGCATACGTTTCTCTCAAGTCGTATTCGTTTCTGTCTTTAAAGATTCGAATGACTAATCTACCTTTATATTTTATCGATCCCTTTTCATCTATCTTTTTCTTAACAACCCATCTCGAATCAATAATATTACGTCTCTTTTCTTTAGAACAAACTGTCTACTACTGGGTACACTTAATTTTTTTTAATAGCATCTAACTCTGCATTGATAGCCTCAATCCAGTATTCATTATCAGGCGCATTCACTGCCTCTCTATAAGTTTACGGATCGCCCTGGATTTTAGCTAGAAGTACATGATATTTTAAGTCGCTTAAATTTTATTCATACTGGGTCTTTGACATTATAGTTCTTAGTTAAAAAGGACATGACACTTCTGTCTCTACTACAGGTTCGTTCGTTCTATCGAGACTGTCATCAGTCTTCTCTGGCTCAACAATTCTATTTCCCTCTGAAAAAATTAATGGAATATTTTCAGTTTCAACAGCCGATTTGGCTATACAGTCTTTGTAAGTCAAGTTCTCTACAAATTGTACATGTTTACTGCCATACAGTTTATTTTCTTCCGGTACTAGAATTGTGCAGCCATTATTTACATACCCTGCTAGAAAACCTTATTGCGAAGGTTCTTTCATATCTAACGATTTATGAGGTTTTCTATTGTAAATATAAACCGCTGTTTTTACAGCCAGATCCGAATAGACGGTTGGTAATTCAGAATCAAGCATCATGGCTCTGACCTTAGTTTCCAGAGTTCGATTAAATCTTTCCGGAACACCGTTGTTTTGTGGTGTGTACGGACACGCCAATTGCAGTTCAGCACCGTATTTGTTTAATATCTCTGCAGTTGCTCTACCAGTGAACTATGTGCCTTTACAGCATCTGAGAAAGAGAGGAAGCGTGCCAGAGTACGTCGAGGCGGCCATTTTGGCTACGCTTCGTCTAACCTCCCCTCTCCGGCCGTTACCGCGGTCGCACCCCCCCTCTCCAGCAACCACGCGTTCGACCGCCTGTTGCTTCATTGTCATGCAGGTTCGTGCATGTCCAATTCCCCGAATTTAGCGGGACGCGCACGTTTTTATTTTTCCATGATTTTAGCCGTTGCTGACTTTTGTCTTTTTCGTAACTTTTCTCACGTTTTCACACATTTCACTCGCGCTTTTAGTCATTTTTCTTTCTTAAAACTCACAAAAATTCAATTCAAATGGGATACAAATTTTCGCTTCGTTTTTTTTCTTTTGTTATCAGATTCTGATCTCGCGGATCAGGCGCGATGAGGTAGGGAAACTAGAGGGAGAGGGAAGCGCTCGTGCGCTCAATACTATACTCCTAACATTAAGTTAGGTACCCTATTGAAAAATCTCACGTGAGATCTCAGGTGAGATCTCAGGTGAAATCTCACGCCAAAATCTCATCTAACCAATTTTTTGTTCTTCACGCGTTTTAAACCATTCGTAGTCGATTGGTGGCTTTTTTTGAAAAATTCAAACTTAGAAAATTTTTGGAAAATTGGACTTAATTTTTTTAAGTCAAAATTCGTGATAAATTTTCTAAGTTCGAATTTTTCAAAAAAAGCGACCAATCGACTAAGAATGGTTTGAAACGCCTAAAGAACAAAAAATTGGTTAGATGAGATTTTGGCGTGAGATTTCACCTGACATCTCACCTGAGATCTCACGTGAGATTTTTCAATAGGGTATAGAGATTTTAGACAAATGGAGTGAAACTAATGTGATATATATATATATATATCTGTGTGCGTGTTTTTTTTCTTTTTTTTTCCAACGGGCGTAGGCAGAGCAAGCTCTGCGCAAGTGGCCCTACGATATCCGAACCCTACCGGTACCATCGCTAAACATTGCTTCGGTGGGGCCGTGTAATAACCGGTTGGCTTTTCTGCTAGTTTAACTTTCCCGTACATCCCCCTTCTACTACTGTGATTAGGAGTTCCGGATCAAGTTCGTCTTCTCTCTCTGCACCGTCCGGCCGTCTGCTTCTCACAGCATCGTCCGGTTGGCCTCTGGCACTCTCACCGCGCCCTACGTTCCTCTGCATCAATCAGGGGAGCTGGGCTCAACTCCATTACCTACGTTCCTCTACATCGGGCTAAGGTGTGTATCTACGGACGATATTGTCGTCGTCTTTGAATTCTATACGCTGACGTCTTGCCGTATCTTCAATTCTGAGTTTTTTTATTATGCTGGCCGCAAACAATGCCACTACCCTCCAGTTGTGGGCTGACTTGAGCATCAGCTCGACAATGTTTTCGGGGGTGACGTCTTCTCTCAGCGTCTTCAACAGATTTTGCCTCTCCAGTGAAAACCGTGGGCACCCTGTCATTACATGTTCGGTGTCTTCAAGCGAGTTGGGGCAGGTTGGACAAGTTTTTTCATTATCCAACTGGAACCGATGCAGGTAGTACCTAAAGCAGCCATGACCAGTCAGAAGCTGGGTGAGATAGAAATCCAGATCGCCGTGTGGTCTATTAATCCACCTCTCTATATTAGACACTAGCTGGTGTGTCCATCTTCCTTTTGTTGAGGCATCCCATCTGCGTTGTCAGACTTCCAGGGTGCGCTGTTGCTCAATCTTTCTTGTCTATGCACTTGACAACTCCTTCTCTTGCAGCTTCTCAAATAGTCTTGCTCTTTCTTCTGCGGCAAGGTACATAGGAAGTATTCCTGCAAGCACCACGACCGCATTACAGCACGCGAGGCAATCAATGGTAAGAGATGGAGGCGAGGAACAAAGAAGTACTGCGCTATCATTGCCCTGGAAATTATTGCTTCCTTGGAGCGCCTCAGGGTCCCAAGCTACATACGAGAAATATTAGCAAGTTACTTAAGCAATAGAACGCTCTAATACTACACGGACGATGGCATGGTCAAACACAGAGTATTTGCAGGAATTCCACATGGCTCTGTCGTGGGATCAACGCTCTGGAATATTATGTATGACTGTGTATTGAGGATTCCGGTACCCCGCAATATTTAGACGATCACTCTGAGGGTTAGAAGCAGTAATATAACCTCATCTCCTTCCATACAATACCTAGGAGTACAAATTGAGGCTCGACTAAAGTTCGACGAACATTTAAAAATGGTCGGTAGAAAAGCATCCCAGGTTGCAAATGCACTAGCGGGACTGATGCCCAATATGGGGGGACCACGGCAAACATAGAGGAAAATACTGGCCCAAGTAGTTGACTCAATCACGCTTTACGCTGCGCCGGTATGACACAAAGCAGCAAAGCTGTCGTCCTACATAAGAGAGATAGCGTCAGCACGCCGCCTGGCGTGTTTACGAGTACCAGATAGATTGCATCCGTGGTTGACTTGGCTCTGCGAAAACCGAATTGATGCTCAAATAGCACGTATCGTCCCTCGGTGAAGTCTTCAAGGCGACCGACTATGATTCTTTCTAGACTCTTCCCTGGCGTGTCCAACAAGTAAATGGGCCTGTAGGATGACAAATTCTCCGGTGGTGTGTCGCCTTTTCGTATCAGAACTAGCTGTTGCAGTTTCCAACGTTCAGGAAATATGCCTTTTCTGAGACATGTTTCAAAAACCCTCGAGAATGCCCTGGGATTAACCTTTATTGCTAGTTTAATAGCCTGGTTTTAGACCCCGTACTGACGGGGGGTGTCTGCGTCCCTGGTCTTTGCACAGGCTCTAGCGAGTTCAACTTCGGTTAATGGTGGGATACGATCTTGTGACGGGGCTTTCCAATGAACCACACATTGGTCATCTTCAGGGAAGAGTACTTCTATTATCTGGCTTAAAAATTCTGCATCACACGGTGGTGCGACTACTTTGCCTTTGAGCCGTGCCATGACCACTTTATAGGGACGACCCCATAAGTCCCGGTTTACTTCTTTGCAAAGTTCAATGTTGCAGTGGCTTTTGCTTGCCTTTATCTCTTTGCGGAGCATCTTTCGTGTCAACAGGTATTGTTCCCTCCAGTATTCTCGATTGCTTCTGGCTCTTTGGTCCAGTCTTTGCGCTCAAAGTCATTTCTTGCGCAAGTTTGCGATTTTTCTTGTCCACCAGTATGTTTCGCTATGGCCGTTTTTTACTTGTCCACATCGCGGCATGAAGGTATCACGCGCCATTTTTACGAGCTTCATGAGAGAGTCGGCCTCGGAATCGAGAGTACCTTTGTCAACCCCTGTGTCTTCCATCATGACGGAACCTAGTGAGAAGCCTTGCAAACTGTTCTGCCGTGAGACTTAGAGGGGCATACACACTAAAAATGTATATTCCGCTCACCTTTAGCCAGGTAAAAAGCTCGCTTGGATAGTGTGGGCGTTCCTGTATGTGATTGTACGCGTTATGCTTGTGCGCGTTGTCCTGCTGCTGTAATCGGTGAACCATTGTTGTGTGGCGTTCCTGTCTTTGTATTGCTCTGTGATGATAGTATCATCTATAAAGGATTCACGATCGGTCTGTTCCAAAAGATCCCGTGCAACTTCGCACTGTCTTCTAGTTTGAACCGGCGCAGGTAAGCCCGGAAGCATCCGGGTTACAGTGTACAAGTACATAGCGGGCCAAGTACTGGGCGTAGATAGCATCCTTCAATGCTATATTGGGTATCCCATCCCGCCCGGAGCTTTCTTGTTTCCTACCCTTTTGCAGGCAGCTAGAAGCTCCTCCGTCGTGACTTGAGGAATGACTTTCTCATTCATCCCTGCTTCAATAGCACACGGTTCTTCCATTTATCTGATTTATCTAAAGAAGAGCGTGACCACGACCCGGTGTAATAATTCCGAGCACTTGGGAGGGGGAACATACTTTCCCTCAATCTTCTTCATTACTATTTTATACGGTCGGCTCCAGGGATCCTGGTCAACCTCGTCCTGTAATTCTTTGAGGCACCGTCGTTTACTGATGTGGATTGCCTTCTCAAGTTTTCGCTTCGCTTCCTTCATTTCTTACTGGCAGGCATCTACTATTTCCTGACTTCTTCCGGTTTTATAGTATTTCTTCCTTGCCCGCTGCTCCTGTCTCCTAGTCCGGTGGCACTCACTACGAGCACTCTCGACCTCTTTATCCCACCAATATACTGGTGGTCGTCTTTGGTTGGGCACTCTTCTTGGCAATAACCTGTTTAGCCTTACTGTCCGCAGTCCCAAACAGTTGCATTTCCTCCAGTGCCAACAGAAACATCTCCTTATCGTAGTCCTTCGTTTTCCAACTGACTCTATTGGTCCTTGTACTTACAGTAGTTCCTTGCTTCGATTTACCTAACTCCATTATGTCCTGGTGATCACTATTGTTGTAGTGTTCACTAACGATTCACGTGTCAACTGAATCAATTAGACAACCGCTTACAAACGTCAGATCTACAATAGATCCTGTGTCTCCTCTTCAAAGGTGTTGTCGCAAGCCTGATTGACCAACGCCAAGTCTAAAAGAGAAAATGCTTTCAGGAGCATTTAACCTCTTTGGTTTGTCCTTATGCTGCCCCACTCTACAGCCCTGGCATTAAAATCGCCTGCAATCAGTAGTGGTTTTCTACGTACTGCGTCTTGCACGAGCCGATCTAAGAGTTGTTCGAACTGCTCGATTGGCGCGTCGGGGGGAGCGTAACAGCTGTAGATATTTACACCTGCTACCTTAGTGCTTATAAATCCTTCTTCACAAGTCACCTTTTTTCCTGGAAAGCAACGTCACCACATGCCCGGATGGCCGCTTTACCAGTAATATCCATATCCCACGATGGTTCGTCCAGATCCCTGTACTGTTCGCACACAATGGCTACGTCAACTTTTATCTCACGGACGTACTGGTTTAGTCGATCCTGTGCTGTCTCGCAGTGGTTCAAGTTCAACTGCACTACCTTCATTTTCTTGATCTATCTAGCGCTCCTACTGCAGCTCGGTAGATTGGGCATGTATAACTACCAGTTGCATAATCACTTTTCCCTTCTCCATTTCGTTTCTTGCAGAGTACGCAGTTCGGTTCGTTATTACATTCGTTTGCTTTGTGTCCCCCGGTACCACATTTGTAGCATAGGCCACTGCGATCCTGAGTTACAGCGCCATTTTTGTCAATGTGACCAAAATCCAGACATTTGAAGCATCTAAGCGGTCGTGTGTTCGCAGTTGTCCTTCTCGTCATTTTTATGTTTACCGCTCTCCGTACTTCCATCTCCATGAATCACGTGGACAATAGGGGACAGGATTCGCTCGTTTACCAGGCTGTTGTTGCTGCCTGGTTTATGGTTTGGGAACCCAGTTTCATTGATACTTTTTAGGGTATCCGAAGTCCCTAGGTTTGTTCTTATTGGTGACCTTATCATATTATATTTCCGCCCTTCTCTTTTCTCTCACCTACTTTTCACTCAGATTTCACTCAACAGTCCACCCTCCACCCTCCAGTCCAGATCTACCCTCGTTTCTTGTGGTGAGTTTAAACTGATCTTGGTTTGGCTTTTAGTCCGCGGGAGGTATTTTATTTTTCTCCTACCCTCTGCAGGCAGCCTATATAGCTACAGCGAGCACTCCTCTATCCGCCACCTGAGGACGCGCCACAGGGGGTGCAGCCTCCCCCTCGTGGTGTGTGTGTGTGTTTGTGTGTGCGTGTGCGTAGGTGTGTGTGTATGCATTTATGTGAAAGAGACGTTTGTTATATAGGATTTTCTAACGCGCCCCAAGTATTTTAAATATATTTTTTTTTTCAAATTTGGACCCTCGCTCATTTCTGCGATGATTTCTGACATAAAAATCACTTGTTATCGTGTGATTTTTCTCGCTAGGAATTGCTAAGTTTCTAATCATTTTTATTATAGCATTGCTCTCAACATATAGTACAAAATTATATATTTAGTTAAAATAATTTTACTTCCTCCTAGGTAAGGGAGCTTTGCAATAGTAAAATTTTCCGTTTTATCAATAAGTCCAGAAAATACGTTCAGGCGTGCTAGAAATTCAAATTATGTATTTTTAGAAAATATTCGTATCGATGTTTGTGTATGCCGTAATATCTCTGGAACTGTGCAGCCGATGTTATTTTAATTTTTTTCTATGGTAAAGTAAGATTTTCCAAATGCGATCAAATGTAACTGATGGTGTACAAAAATACGTTCAATTTAACAAAAAAATTATTTATTATTCATTAATAGTTAATGCGATATTTCAAACTTCAAGACGCTGCATAATAACAGTACTTATCAACTCTTAAAATTTCAAGTTGATCCATGCATTAGTTTTTGAATAAAAAAGTTTTGTTATGTCCAACGTTTACGGGAGTAAAAAGGTTTAAAAAACTGATTAGTTTAAAAGATATTAGGGATCAAATTTTTTTCTTATCCTGTATACTCTGTATAACTGGAAATCATTATTTTTCTTAAAACCTATACCTTGATAACTAAAGTTTAGAATATTTTAAGAAATTGTATAGTATTAGGTGGTTATAAAGTCAACATGCCATATAAATTGCAATTTATTTTCTGAAGTATAATCAGGGAAAATATTAAATTTTAGACGGAAATTCCGAAAATATTAATTTAATATTATTTGTCTTACATAGTTAATGCATAGTTAATAATTAATTTTTATTGATAAATTCACATTGTAGGTGTGGCTAATAATATTAAATGAATTATATTCTGAATTCGGAATCAAAAAATAAACTGAAATTAAACATCGAGAGCCTCCATTCCGTCGGAAATACTTAAGGCTGTTGCGTTGCAGCGGCTTGAGCTGCTCTTGGAAATGTACAATCAGTGCCTAGTGCAGGGTATATTTAGCATGCGATGGAAAAATGCGAGACTAGTTCTCATCGAGAAATCGAAGAGAAAGGCCAGGGTGGATCCTTCTTATAGTCTTTTGGATGAAATGGGGAAAACATATGAAACGCTACTTAAGGGGATAAACCACCTTTGAATCTTCAAAAAAAAACGAATTTTATTTATTTCTTATTTTTATAGGAAATTTTCTGAAGTGAAATTGTTCAAAAAAAATTTTTTGGTATGTTATTGTTTATAATGATTTTTAACACAGTTGTTTATATATAATTTTATTCGATTTTAAAAGATATTATGAATGTTCAAATACTGACAATTTTATGTAAACCTGTTATGACGGTCATAATACGTTTGAATGGAATAGGAATTAAAGGGAACTACCTTCACGTAGCTCAAATTCGACTCTGTTCACACATGGTACGTGTTGATAAACACAGCTGATATTTACATGTTGATATTGCTAACAAAAATGTTAAATTATACGATATTTGTTTGTTTCAAAAGTGACAATTTTAAACAAATTCGTTTTTCAAATTCATTTGTGTGTTTTCTTTTTTTTTGACAATTTGTGTGTGTATGTGTGTAGTGCACCAAAATTTTGTGCAATATGTCTTCGAGGGATAAGAAGGGAAGACTTCAAAGTACTCATCCTGACAGTAAGCATTCTCGAGGGAGACCTAAGAAGAGGCCAAGAAAATTTTTGACCATGATGGAAAATCAATCAAAAAACCAAGGCCCTCTACCAGGGAAAAAAAACTTAAAAGTGCAACAGTGGTCAAAGACTCTATTAGTGACACAAGAAATAGAATTATTGACATCAGCATTCTATTCCCTGCACTTCAGGACATTTTAGTATGCAATAAGTGCAACGGCAAAGTGACATTTATTGAGTCTGGTGTACAAGGCTTCGGGTTCAAAGTTGATATTGTGTGTGTAAAGTGTAAGCAAATTGCTATAAACAATTCAAGTGAAAAAGTTGGACCAAGAGGGAATGCATAGGCAGTAAACCGAAGATCTGTTCTTGCTGCTCGTGCACTTGACCTTGGACACGCTGGACTTTCAATTTTTTCTGGCATCGTGGAGGAAGAAAGGTTTTTCATCGCTATAAGGACTTGCTAGCCTCATAGGAAATAGGACTGGCAAGGTTATGGATGTTGCAATAAAAAATAGTTATTGCAAACAGTGTATTAAGTGGGAAGGCAACAAGGAATCGGAAGAATATCTGGAGTGTAATTAAGAAGTACCATAGTGGCCCGGTCTATCAGAAGAAGAATACGAGATTGAATCCCAGAGGAGTCATATGCAGCAGGAGCCCAATAAGGTATTTATTATAAATGTATATTTTACCCAAGTGTTATATTTTTATTACCACTAACTTGTATTTATTATTTAATTTCTGTAAGAGGGTCTTTACTAATAAAGTTAGCTTTACTACCCGTTTATCTAATAAAATAAATAAATAAATATAATTTAGTTCCCTCTAAAATGCAAATTTTTTATTTTATTCTTTGCAGAGCTGGCATGAATCGTCTCTTTCAATAGTGACAGGTAAGGTTATGGATGTGTAGCAGACTGAAAGAATGACTACAATGCTTTGTCTATGTGACAAAAAAAAGATCAGTATTATTAACTGAGCTAAGTGTGATAAGTAAGATGTACTTAAATTTCTAATATTTGTGTTTTTTTGCATTTTAGCTCATACAACAACCAAAAAGAGCAGTTCGACCCAAGCCAACCATGGAATATTGGTGCCAACTGGAGGATACGCTTGTCTAATGCATTGAAAACGGAAGATAAGATCCTGAACATATTAGATAAGTATTAATTATAGCTTACATAATTAGAATCTTAATTGTTAAATATCTCATAATATTGTTTTCCTAAAGTTTAGCTCACTATCCGTAGGATTCCAAGAGAACGCATGGTTGGATTGGGCTCAAATTTTGTGGAGATACTTCTGAGAGTAGTACTTTCAGTATGAACAGAGGGATTTTGAATTGAACGAGTAGAATTTATTCAACACCAATAAAAGTGATAAAATTATTGCAAAATAGGTGTAATAATTCAATTATTTGAACAAAAATATCTTGTACTAGCTCAAATAAAAATCCCTCCGTTCATATTGAAAGTACAAGTATAAAGACTATCTCCACAAAATTTGAGCCGAATCCAACCATGCGTACACTTTGAAGCTTCCGGACAGTGAAAAAAGTCATCGAAACTAGTCTGCTTTGCCAGGGAGGCATATCAAGTTCAAATACATTAAAAATTTAAATATTTAATGTTTATTGTAAGTAGTTTTATATGAAAAGACTCTTTTTCAACTATATTTTAAAATTAAAATGTAATGTTGAATTTTTTGTTTCAGATTTTGAAGGTGGTTTGTCCCTTTAAGCCAAGGATATTAGCAGCCGTTAGAAAAGCAGGAGACCTTTCTGATAAGCACTATGGCTTTAGAAAGGGTTGTTCGCCGATCGGTACTATTAGAGAGGTTACCGACACTGTACAAAGGACAGATACAGTCTGCCGCGCCATAGGAGTAATCGTGATGCTCGCAACGTTGGACGTAAAGAAACTCGGCTGGATGGGTAAACTTACTAGACGTTCTGCGGACGTTTGGAGTACCATGGTATATCATGTGACTAGTAGAGAACTATTTAAGGGATGGGGTTATCGAATACAACATGGCAGAGGGTTGCAGGAGTAGAACCATAACCGTAGGCGTGGCACAGTGTTCGATCTTGGGTCCGGATTACTGGGGCATTCTGAACGATGCTACTTAGACAAGTAACGCCACATGACGTAATACTCGTTAGGTACGCAGATGACGTAGCGACGGTTAACATAGCTAGGAACGTAGAATTTCGCAAGCCAAGCTAAACGCGCTCCTAAGTAAGGTGCTGAGGTGGATGACCGACTACGGATTGACCTTGGCACTTAACAAGACAGAGATAGTAATCCTGACTAGAAGACGAATAGCGAGCATTATAACGATGATTTTAAACAGAGAGATGATCATGACTAAACTTGCCACTAAGTATCTGGAGGTGATTCTGGACTCGTGCGCAGCCTAGACCATCTGTAAGGTGGCTTCTAATGGCGACTACTAACTCTATTCTACTATATGGAGTGGAAGTGTGGTCTGACGCAATGGAAGAAAAGAAATATAGGAAACAAATAACGGCAATACAGCATAGAGGCGCACTGATTGTGGGAATTGTGTGCTTCTACTGAACGGTCTCAGGACAAGCAGTAATGATAATTGCGGAAGTAGACCCCGTGGATTTTCTTGTAGTTGAGCACAAGCGAATTTACGAGAAACGTATCGAGCGGATAAGGCTACCAATGCTACCGAAGAACGCGATAGGTCGGAGGATGAAGAGAAAGTGGGGCTAGGTTAACTTCTCTTTCTCACCCAGCTTCTCTCCGGACATGTATACTTTAGGAGCTACATTTTCGCGATGAACAGAGTCGCAAAACCGGGGTATAAATACTGCGGTGACGAACGGGAAAATCACTACCCTTCTGAACGGGAACACGTAAGGCACAAGTTTTTTGACTGTTCTTGGGCTGATAAGCGTATAATATTGGAGCTTACGATAAGGGCGCTTACGCCCGAGACAATAGTCGGTACAATGCTTGAAAACAAGCAGAAATGGGACGAGATAACTATGTACGTGAAGACGGTTCTCTCAGCGAAAAATAATGACGGGTGTCTAGAAGACTAGGTAACGACTATAATAGCATAAGACAAATACCCCCGAAGAAATGCTAAAGCGGTTATCGAGGGGTTTTCATTGCCCTTTGATAGGTGGAGTTTTAGTGGGTATTCTTGGTGTTGTCGCGCACCAAGAGCGATCCATACACGCGAAGTCTCGTATGGTTCCTGTCATGGTGCATTAAGCATTTCACCAATGCTTCGGATACATGCAAAAAAATAATAACAATAATTATAATCTTTAATCGACATTTTAGATAGTAAAGTATATGAATACAACAAATGAAATAAAACAAGTTAAGGGATATCACCAGGTATACCCACTAAAACTCGACCTCTCAAAGGGCCGCGAAATCCCCCCAGTAGCCGCTTTCGCATTCCTTCGGGGGGTCGCCTGTCTTTTGCTATTCTAGCCGTCATTGTCTTTTAGACATCCGCCATTATTTTCACTCCCACGACCTAATTGAGCGCCGTATTACAGCTTCGTTTCCAGGGTCACCTCCAGTTACCAATTTAGTCATAATCGTCTTTTTGTCTACAGTAACCATCATGATGGTCGATATAGGTCAGCTTTAGGGCCGTTATGTGCCCCTTGGGCTAATCTTCTGGCTCCTAGACTTTACTGTCTTTGTTCCAGGCTTTTGTCCGTCCATCAGTAAACTGGTCGCCTTTAGTGGCTGGTGAATATCCTAAGCATCGTTACGTCACAATGTTCGGTTACTAACTTAGTTGTTCTCTCTACTAGCGTAATAGATCTTTCTCGACCGCTTAGTTCCTACAGCAGTCCGTTAGATGTTCCGTCTCTTTGTGTGTTTCTGGAATCCGCGTTGACGTTTAAGAAAATATACTGGTGCCCCGTACATACCCTCATTCGCTACTACCAAATTTAATGTAGCTGCTATCTCGAGTATGGCCCTGCTTCTCCTGTTTATAGACTCCATGCCCCATTCTGTGATCTTCGCGATAAAGTTTCCTCCGATAATGAGTTTGCTTGACATCTAATGGGATTCTCCACCACTTCCAGCCTAGTTTAGGCGCAATTAGGTTCGATGGCAGATATACGCTGAAGTAGGTAATACGGTCCACCCTTACTCGCACGTAATTGTCTTCCTTTTCCTTATCCGCGATTCCTTGCTTGGGTATCCAAACAGCGTCGGCTTTTATATCGTTTGACACCTAGCTAGGTGTGTCGCGACCCTATACTGCTCACTTATCAGGAAGATATTTCTCCCCCCGCGACAAATTGCGGTAGGAGATCGTGGGCCAACCTATTTCTGTGTAGATTCGCTTGCAGTATGTGCGCCATTATTTCTGGGTCGTCGCCGCGTTTAAAGTCTGACGTAATACCGCGCACGCTCTGGTGCCTAGAGCATACACCGTCTTATTGTCCAGCATCTTTGCGTCTTTGCATAAGTTACACATCATATCTTGAACAATCACAGGGCGTTGCACTGCCCTGTGCCGAGCCGCACTACACTTCTAGCAGTTGATGCTCCTATCGGGTTCCTTGCATTGCTCCGTGAGGCACTGGCAGCATCGCGTACCATTCGCGCGCATGCGGATATTCTTTTAGAGCAGAGCGGCGGCCTTGGTCTGATCCATTTCGAATACTGCCACGCTCTGCCCTCTCGTGTTTAGTTCGAACCGCAGCAATGACGCAAGCTAACGTTATTCTCATACAGCTGTTTGATTTCATTTCTTTGAAGTTTTAGAGGTGTTTGGCCCTTTAAGGTCGTCTATTTCCTTTGGTTCTAAGTCGTCTTCCCTGTAGGCCGTGCAATTCGCGGCAGCTTTTAAAGTGTGTTACTTTTAATCACAAAATGTCCTAATATGCTAGTCTTTGCCGCTGGAAATGAAATGTGCTAGTCTTCGATAGGACCAAAGATACAATGTTAAGAAGAGTTTTACAAAACATTTTTAAGTAAATGGAGTTGTTTTTACAGAAAACGTATTTCTTAATTATAGTACTTATATAATCTAGATAACACATATTACGATATCTCTATTCCTAAAACAATTATTCAATTTTAATATATTTATTAAGTTCAATAATTAAGATAACTTATCTTTTGTAGAGTCTTGCTCTTTGTACTGCAACAGTAATGTTCGTACTAAGTCAGGATCGCCTTGCGATGGATTTAGATAGAGATTGCCTAGAATTAATGTTGAGCCTTTTAGAATCAGATGCAAGTCATAAGAATGCTTTGAATGATTGTGGACTAAGTCATACCGAATTGCTAAAAAATAAAGAAAAAGTTCGCCAATTATGTGCAGATATTCAGGCTCAAGGACACGCGAAGCATTTAAATCTTGATAATATTACGGTAAGATTTACGTATTTTTCTTGTAATATATGTTATTATTAAACACTTATTGAAATGTTCATATTTTATTTATTTCATATTTTAATATTATTTATGGAGGGCTGGCGCTGATGCCGTTTTTAACACGGAGCCTTGTAAGAAAAGTTTTTTATGTGTATTTAACATATGAGACTCTTCTCAAGTGAGGGCGATACCAGCTTAACACGTAGCGAATAGAACGATCAGCATATTCTCGTCAGGTGTCCTAGTATGTACAATTCGTAGAACACTAACTGCAAGTTCACATGATGATGTTATGTACAACGCTTCTTGTTATTTACTATGAGCCATGCTAATATATATCGTAACATATGTGTATGTAAATATGAACCTTATGTAGATATCTATGTTGATTCGAAGTGGAACGTGAATTAACATGGATATCAATCACGTTCATTTCACAAGGATTATATGTGAAAAAATTTCTTCCTTTATAAGGAGACTTTGTAATAGTATATTTTGGAGTAAAAATATGCGAAGTGCCTCGTGTAAACGTCATGCATTACATCTTTCATGTATACGTAGAGTTGGGCCACGGTACTCTCTGCTGGCGGTCTCAGATGTATATGTACTGTTGGGCTACGGTGCTTTCTACTGGCGATGCTTCTAGTGCGTCCAGCTATCCACCGGAATTGCCACAGAATGTCTAGTGCTCATACGTGACACGGTCAGGACCAAGTTACCCCCTAGTATGCACGGCGTTATGACCCGTCAAAATATATCATAGTAGGGTGCAGAAAAGGCATAGTTAGTGGTAAAGGCCGCGCTTCTACTGGCCCGGGCCGGCGACATTAGAGGGGTATAGAATTGGCCCTCTTCGCGCTGAAAATTTTTGGCGGTGGCAATGGTAGGCGGGCAGAAAACGTGGCGAAGTAAAATTGTTGACAGTAAAGTTATCGTTTCCTCTCTCTCTCTCTCTCTCTCTCTCTCTCTCTCTCTCTCTCTCTCTCTCTCTCTCTCTCTCTCTCTCTCTCTCTCTCAACTTTTTTTTATTTTTTATCTTTGACGCTATGAATCGTCTGGAGCATAAGGTAGGGTAAACAAACAACACAATTTATTTATTAAACTTATTCTTAGATACAGTTAACTGGTGACAAATTGTTATATATTAATTCTTGAAAAAGTTGAAAACAAAATGAGATGTTTTAAAATGTTGTAAAATTAAACGGTAACATTAAGTTAAAATTAAGGTTTGAGAAAGTTTAATGATCCGAACCAAGACTACAATAAATTCATACGCAAAAAAATATTTGCACAAGTCTCAAAATGAAAAAAGGCATCAACTCGCTTCTGAAATATATGGCAACGATCTATTTATAATTATAGGAAAAAAAGACTTGTATGATTTGTTTGTTATTTTGTTACCTTGCCAAGCTGAAAACCGATGTACATCGTATATACCAGTAACTTTGTAAACAAATTCGGGATTTTCATGGATCTTTGGCTCGGCAAGCAAGCAATGTAACAAATAATCATGAAAATCCCTTTTTTCTTGAAATTATTCATAGAATTTAACAATTTTTTTAGTCTGTATATGCCTATTTCTAAGACAACCAAATACAGTTGTGGTTATAAAATGATCGATGGCCATTATGTGAGTTCCGCTGACATATATATAATTAAAAAAGCTACTTGAATTTTGGTGTTGATCTGGATAATCAAATCTTCTCAAAACTTCATTTAAGGTTTAATTAGCATTTAAGATAGTTATAACTTAAATATACGACTTTAAAAGTATTTTTATTGAAACCACTAAAGAGTAAAGCTTTACTGATTTTGTATATGTGTCGCCATCTATCGACGATTTATGTATCTAAGAGACGATTTATGTATTAGAGTATTGCGTATTAATTATTATTATTAATAGAATTTTGTGTTATTTTCAATAAACAGTTTTTGAGTTTTTTAGAATCAATGAAAACTGGGGTAAATTTTTAAACAATGCTTGTTGTGCAGTAGAGTTTAATTTTTGACTAAAAATTTCATACATTTTTGTAAGTCTCGTATATACGCGTGATAATCCCTAAACCTAACCGATTTTATTGCAGTGCTTAAGATCAAATATTAGAAATATAATCTCTTTTGCCTCTAAATAACTTAAGAGAATACCTGGTTTAAGAGTTAGAGATTATATAAAGTTTAAGTTTTATAAAAAAAACAAACATTGTTTAATATATAAAACTTACATAGTATTGTTTCAAATCCTGGATTAGATGGCAGATATTTACTTGGTATATGCAATCAATTGAGTATATGGAAGTGCAAGAAGAAATACACGAACAACAAGGCATCAAATTTCTAGAGAAAATGGAGGATGCTGTTGTTTGTGAAAATTAGCAAAATATTAAGTATGTAGAGGAATCTAAAAGTAAGAGTAAGAATCTCTTTATTTTTGATTGATTATTAAATATTTTTAATTGTATGAGAATCTATTCGACCTAATTTTATTAAGAACACTGTGGAATTTTTCTCCCTCTAACTCTCTCTCGCTCCCTCTCTCTCTCTCTCTCTCATCAGGCTCTCGCCTCCTGCTGCTTTGATGGCGTTTTGAAAAAAAATTTATAATAGAGCAGAGGAAAAAATTTTAAAAAAGATGTAAAGCTTTTGTTTTTAGTGTTGTAGTGTTATGCAGTGCTTTTATTGTTTTAATTTTAATTTTTTAATTTGGTTTAATTTTTTATTTTAATTTTTTTTTTTAATTTGATGATTCTATCTTAGAGTGTGAAGTTTGTATAATGACAAAATGGGTAAAATTGCCATTTAAAGAAACGATAAAGAGAGTGGAGAGACTTTACAAGTGATCCATACGGATACTATGTGACCGATCGAGCCAGGTTCATATCCAGGATTTAAGAGCTTCATTGTGATTTTTGTGGATGATCATTCTAGGTTCGCAAAGACATATTCCGTGAAGTCTAAAGATTAAGCTGGCGTTATTTTGGAGAAATTCATTGTATCTGCTCGAAACTTGTTAGGTAAAGATGAAAAGATTTGTTATATTAAATTGGATTAAGGAACTGAATTTGCAGGTGGAAAGTTTGTTGATATATTGAGAGAAGTAAATGGCGAAAATGAGTTATCGCCACCTTATACTCCAGAACACAGTTGTGATGATCAAGAGTAATGCTACGATGCGAATACTCGTGCCGTACTACAACCGTTTGTAGTCGAGAGTAGCGCTCTCGTGCGGCCTCACGGCAAGTCTTTTCGAGCGACTTCGAGCGGGTCAGACTTTGTTAGACCGCCGAGCGGTGCGTTTGGTTTTCTGGGGAGGAATGAAATATACAGGATTTTCAAACCGTCGAGCTTATTGATAAGATATCCACTTTTATCTATGAATATTTGAATACATTTTTATAATATGGAGATGACAGTTGATTATGAGTTGATGACTATAATTTAAATATAACCTAAATGTAAACTAAGTTCTTCCATCGCTAGTGTCATGTTAGTTTTTCGAAAACATTTTAAGAAAACTTTTTTTGTAATTCAACAAAACGTATCTTAAATTCGGAGACTTCCTATGCCGCCTATGTTAAAATACAAAATTTCGAGGCCTAATAGCTCAAAATATCATATCGTTTCGGGGTAAAAAATGTATACCATGCTACACAGACCACTGAATTGAACACATTTACAAAGTTTCAACAATATTCTAAGAAAATAAAAAATCCGCTGAAATATTTTAATCTAAGATTGATTATATTGATTTTAATATATTGATTCATCGTCAGGAAACGGAACTGCTAATGTTAAAAAATTAATTTTTAAACTAGAAAACGCTTTTTTGTAATGAGAATACTATACAAATTACATTAAAAAGCTTTTCTAAAAATATATTTTCTTGTAATTATAGTCTGTTATTTATTTTTAAATGGCATTAAAAAGTGAAAATAATATTAAATTAATGTATATTTTAGTCTAAAAATAAAGATTAAACAAGATTTCATGATGCGTCAAAATATTGATTTTCCGGCAGTCTAAAGGTTAACAGCACACAGGGTATCATAACTTATTATAGTAAACTTATTATAGCGGGCTCCAGAGAACAGAGCTTATAACTGTAAAGCAGTTACTTGATGCCGCTACTGAACAAGAACTGGCAATAGTCGGTAAGCCTCGTCCAAAGCTCCACCACCTCCAATAATATCTTTATTTTCGGAGTGTACATGAAAGGATTAATACGCCGGCCTAGGCTAAGAAAGCCAAAGTGCTGCAGTTTGTGCGGTTGAAGCGCAAGAAGCGACGAATCTAACCTTTGGCGAGATTAACTATTTGACATGACGATGGCAGCGCCAATGAACCAGTAGATGGATGAGGTGGGCAATAAAGACAGTTGATAGAATCAATACTTTATTACTTGGCTTAAACTAATCACCGCCAAATCAAAGTAAATATATTTCGAAATTGCTGAAACTACTGGCGAAGAACGAAATAGGAGTGTCCCACCCCGAACGCTCGCTCCTTTTAGCTCCGAGAGTATCGAGCCCGGAAATCTAAGGCCCACTAAAACTAAAGCTCTTTTCCGCTACAGCTACAAATATATGCGTTAACACAAGCGCCTCTCACCAGGCGATCTCCTAGCCATGACGTCACGGATCATCGAACAACAGAAAACGCTAGGACTTTATTTTAAAATTCGTTTCTCTGCATCGGGTGAGGGAGTCTGGGCTGGACTCAGTTACCTACGTTCCTTAGCGGTAGTCTAAAGAGGGCTTAAATGTTCTCAACCGTAGCTTCTACGTTCCTCTGCATCCGGTACTGCAGGACAACCTCTGTACCCCACATATATATATATATATATATATATATATATATATATATATATATATATATATATAATTTTATTAATTTCAGCCTTTACATGGCCCAGAAATGGACTTGGTTTTATATGAAAATTCATACAAAAATCAATACATAGTTTTCCGTTTACATATCAACATTCATACATCAGTCTTTATCTAGTTTTCTATTTCGTTTCGTTTTACAATATAAAATTTTTACAATGTTCTACATCATATTTATATTCATATAATTTAAGTTAATTTATATTTACATAGTTTACATAGTTTACAAAATTTACAACTTTACATTTCCGCTATTTGTTATTTTTATTTCTTATATTCTAATTTTTACATACTTAACATCCTATTTCCATATTTTACATTTCATTTTTACACTTTTACCATTTATACATCTACTTACAAATATTTACATTTATACCATCTTTACCTATTTTCTTTACGCTCTACACCCCTTCCTTATCCCTTCCCTTATCTAATCTATTTTCTATTTCTATTTCCCTTTCCCATCATTTTATCCATTTTCCAACTACCTCATTATTTTTTCCTTCCCAGATATCATTCAATTGCTTTTCGTTTACAACTGAACCTTCGGATTCCGATGCGTCTGTCTTCCACTTTTCAGTCTTTTAACAAGCCTCTATTGTATGTCTCAGTGTTCCTAGTCCCTTCCCACATAATTTACAGCTCCTTTTCTCTTCTGTTTCCTAATATCTATTCGCTATTTTCCCACACCTCAGTCTCGCTATTTCCCTATAATTCTTACTTCCCTTTTATAAATATTCTGGTCTGCCTCTAGTCATTATTTGTTTGTATCTCGGATTGTATCTTGAGTTTTCAATTTTGCTTCGAATATGTTGCCCTTGTATATCCCTTTCTCTTTTCCTTATTTCTTCCTCAATATCTAATTCTTTACCTCTCATAATCTGTAATTCAAGTGTACTTAGTCCTATACCATTAAGATACTTTTCCTTTTTCTTCATATAATCATCTGTCTTTACGTTCTTCTTTTTCTCCTCCCAACAAACTTTTGTTATCCTCTCATCACTTAGTCCTTTTATTCTGTCTTCATATTTCAGTGCTCTCAGTGCCCATCTTACTCTTAGTTTATCAATGTTAGCTTCTTTATGAATCAAGTACTTTGGGGTACAGTAATCCAGTCCTAATATCCATCTCCAATATAAGATCTGTAAATTCTCTAGTTCTATTATTTCCTCCAATCTCCATACTTCTACACCATATTCTATTACACTTCTGACCAAATAATTAAAAAGCATACTTCTTCTTTTCATATCCGTATTACAAGCCCTTTCTCCTAATCCCCATACCTCCTTTACTGCTGCTATACCTTTCTTTTTCAATTCTTTAATATGATCCTTATGATTACCTTCCCTATTGAATGTAAATCCTAAGTACTTGAAACTCCTAACCTCTTCTATTTTTTCCCCTTCCCAGCTCCATTTTTCTCTTTTTTCCTGTGCATTTTTATTAAAAATCAGAATTTTCGTTTTCCCTGTGCTTAATATTAAATCTCTTTCCTTTAAAAATCTCCTTAGTCTACCCATCATATCCAACATAGCTTCCCTATTCTTTGCTAACAACACTATGTCATCCGCGTAATCTAAATTCCATATTCTTTTTTCGTTCAACTTGATTCCTCCAATATTTCTCTTCCTGAACTCTTTTTCTAATTCACTTACGTATAAGCAGAACAATATAGGGTTCAGCACGCACCCCTGTCTTGGTCCTAATTCCGTCCAAAACTCCTCAGAAAATCCTTTTTCTGTTCTTACCCTTACTCTTGTCTCCTCATACATTCCTTTCAATTGCTCTATTATGTATTTACTTATTCCTATCTTTCCTAGTATTTTCCAAAGTTTTCTTCTATTAACCGTATTAAATGCTGCCTTTAAATCGATAAATAACGCGTACAGTTTTGTTTTTTCCTCTTTACACCTTTTTACCAGATGATCCAGTATGTATATATTATCAATTGTTGCTCTATCCTTCCTAAACCCTGCTTGACTTTCCGCCAGTAAACCTTTTTCATTCGCTTCCTTCTGTAATCTTTTTCTTAACACTTCTGCGTAAATCTTGTATGCCGTTGGCAATAATGTTATTCCTCTATAGTTGTTTTGTTCATTTACATTTCCTTTTTTGTACAGCGTGACTATTATTGCTGTCTTCCAATCCTCTGGAATTTCCTCCCCATCCAATATTTTTCCTATTATTGATATCAGTTTATTCCTTATTTCTTGGCTTCCATGAATCCAAGCTTCATTGGGGATTTCATCCCATCCTGCTGGTTTTTTTTTCTTCAAACTCCTCCACGCCTGTTCAATTTCCTCTGCTGATATTCTTTCTTCTTCTTTTTTCTCTAGTATCACCTCCCTCTTTTCTCCTATTTTTTTCTCATTCGAACCCTGTAATAATTTTTTGAAATAATCTTTCCATTGTTTTCCCGAAATATCATTCTTATTAATTTTCTTCTTTTTCTTTTTCCTAAATTTTCCTATAAACTCCCATACCTGGTTTTCCGATTTTATATTTTTCAGCTCATTCCATATTTCTTCTTTCCTTTTTCTTTCTCTATTTTCACATTTGATTTTCCATTCTTTTCTCTTTGCCCTGTACTTATCTTTATTACTTTTACCTTTTTTCCAATTCTTATATTCTCTTCTTGCCTTTCTTTTCAGTAATGTGCATTCTTTGTTCCACCACGTTTTGTATCCTAACGGTCTTTTTTTTATCCTCTTTAATTCTGCTGCCCAAGCTTTTTTTATGATTTCCTTAGTATCTTTCTATCTAACTTCCGTGCTGTCATCGCTTTTTTCTTCTATTTCATCACATAACTCTTTCGTTTTTTCTTTAAAAATCTTCACTTCCTCTGTATTCCAAATCAATACTTTTCTTGTTTTCTCCTCCTCCTTTTCTCCATCTTCTATCTTCTCTCTTCCCTCTGCTATTATTTTTAGTTCCAAGGGTGCATGGTCTGAGTCGATCTTTTCCTTTATTTCAAACTGGATTCCTTTTTCCCATACTGCATCGTTCACCATAATGTAATCAATTACCGTAGGTCCTCTTCCTCTCGTGAAAGTAAATTCCTCCTCTTCGTCACCTTTCGCGTTACCATTTAATATTTTCTAACCTTTTTCTTAGCATAACTCCACCACTTTTTCCCATTCGTTGCTACACACTTTATCTTTGCTGTTTCTAAATCTTTTTTCTCCTCCTTCTTCTATATCTATAAAGCTGCCTTTCTCTCCTATTCGTATGTTAAAGTCTCCTCCTATTATAATATTTCCATTCTCTTTTATGTCTATCTCTACTAGCTTTCCTATTATCCTATCTGTGTTTTTTTGGTTGTACATAGACCATATCTTGTAGGTATCTTTGTGTTCTATGATTTCGGTTTTAATCGAGCCTTCTGTGATTTCTGTTGCTAACCTTACTTCTTTTCGTTTCCAATTTTTCTTAATTCCTATGATAAAGCCTCCTGCCGCCCTCCCTTTTTTATGTATTTTCTTCGCTTCTATGATTTCCCATTCAAATTCTTCTGGTAAAATTTCTTTAACTATCTCTGCGTCTTTTTCCGATCCAAGTTTCCGACATACTTACAAAATTCATTTCTTTTATAAAATTCCAAAAATCTATATCCTTATTCCATACCCCTGCAATATTCCAAAACACTAACCTCTTCGACCCTTTCTTTTCTATCCTAATTGCCCCATGCAACTGTTCGGTTCTTTCTCCTATATATTCTGTACCCTCCTTTGCTCTATTCTGCTCTTCGCATGTTGTTGCCTGTTTTTCACTCCTTTCCTTCTTTTTATCATTTTCTCTCTTTCTACCTATTTGTTTACTTATTCCTATATGTTTCTCGTTCTCCCCTTGATTTACGCACCATCCCTGGGCTGATTGAAATCCTCTCCCGATCCTCCCAGTCATGTCCTTGTTCTTTCCACCCCTTCCTTCTTCCCGACTCGTCCCTATCTAATCCTTTAAAGCTACCATTCTTTTCTCTTTCCCACCTTTCCTTTTCTTTAGCATTTGCTCTCTCTTTTCCTTTTCTTACTTCTTCAAGTTCCATTTCTTTTAATTTCTCTTTTTCTTCCTATCTAATTCATCTCTGGTTTACTGCTACTCTACCTATCCCTACTCTTACATCCCATCCATTCCTTTTCTTTTCTATACACCATTTTTTAATTTCTTCCTGTTTTTTCCTTTCATCAAAGTTCAGATCGTGTTCTATAAAAATCTTTGTCCCTCTTAGTTTGTTCTTGTTTTTCATTACATTTCTTTTCTCCTCCTCACTTCCTAATTTTGCTATAATTACTCTGTCAAATCTGTTTTTCCTTCCCGTCATTCTCGCTTCTATTATTTTTACCGATATTTCTAACCTTTCTCCTATAATATATTTCACCCACTCCCTTAGCTCCATGTTACTATTTTTTATTTTTTCTAAATCATTCGCTACCTCTGCTAAACCTTTTATTACAATGTTGCACGCTCTTTCTAACCTATCCTTATCATATAACATCCTTTTCATTTGATTCACCTCCCTACCTGAGAATGCATCATAGATTGCGCTGCCCCAGCTGTTCACGCTCTTGACGCTCCTGTCGCTGCGATGTGTTCGATGGCTCGTTCCGCTCGTCAGGCTCCACATTGAACCCCTTGCGCCATCTGCCGTTCCGTCTTCTGACCTCTCCTCTCCTGTCTCCGTTGGTAACTCCATCGCTGCTGTCAGCTTCTCATTCAGCTCTGTCACTAAATTTTCCAGTTTCTTCATCCTTTTTTCTAAAACTTCCATCTTTTCCTTTCCACTTTCAATTTCCTCTTTTTGCTCTCTTACAGTTTTTTCTACCTTTTGCCTCTCTGCATTACTTTCTTTACCTTCCTTTGCTACCTTTTCCTTTAGTTTTTTTAATTGTCCTTCCAGCGTGTCTAACTCATCCCATATTTTCTTTACCTCAGTTTCATCTTTAAACGACACTTTCTTACTTACTATTCCTTCAAGCGTTATTTGCCTCGTGTTTATTTTGGCTTTAACATCCTTTGCTTCTTTGTTTGCAAGGCCTCCTCCTCCCGCGTTTTTCCCTTTCTCCGCCATGTTTATCTTGACTCCTAACCTCTCTTGCGGGCCGTTTCCCTATTTTCCTTCTTTTCTCTCTCTCGGGTCACTAATTACCAGACTTTTCTATTCTCTTTAATCTTTCCTTCTTCCTGAACCCTTCTTTGCCTTTTATCTAATTCTTTTCACTCTTCAACTATTGTAAATTCAGCTAAAGGTCGGCGTTCACTCGCACTACGTGTAGCTACCCTCGCGCCATCCAACCGAGTCCTGTACCCTACATTATTCTGCATCAGCTCTAGGAGCATTTCGTACTTACGGCTCAGTGACTTTCGTCTAGTGTATGTAGTATTTCGCCTTGTTATTCCCTTCTTTCTTCTTCGTCATATCTAATCTTCTTTAGAGCGCCTCTTTACACTAGAGTCCCATCGTCTTTGAACCTCCGCTAGGGTTTGTTCCTTCGCGGATTTCCAAACCTCCGCCTGAATATTGTCTTCATGCCGGATTTCTTCGTATATATTTTTACTTTTTATTGCCAGCAGGTCAACCGGCGGCCTACCTGAAATAACTCATACTGCATCTTCTGGCACTGTTCGCTTTACAGAAGCGACCGGCAATGTACTTCTCCTATAAACCGTTGACAGCTTTCGTCTTCACAAATATGACATCCGCCCATATTGGCGCACCGTATAACATAATTGATGTAGTTACACTGGCTAGGGGTAACGCTTCGACCCTGCGTTCGTTCACCTACATTTGGCATTAACCGCGATAGTGCAGTACCGACTTTTGCTGCCTTATTGCTTACCCTCTCGAGCTGCTGCTTAAACATTAGTCTGGCGTTTATAGTGATTCCCAGGTACTTAAGATGGGTACAGCACATTTAAATAATTAATTGATAATTATGATGCAGAATATTTTAATTACTATATAAATAAACTAATTTTATTACAATAATTACACATATTTACCAACATTTTTGCCAGGTTATGATTACTGAATAGCCCTATAATACGAACTTTGCTCGGCCATATAATTCGCTGACCGTAAGATACCAAAGCAACGGATGGACCAAATGATCTCAAATTTGAAGATATTGTTTAAAAGTACATTAGTTATGGTATGAACAAAGGAATTTTATTTTAAATACATAGATACATTTTTATGAGCATATTACTGATTTTTTATTAATTTTAACATATATATGATGGGACTTTTTGTCTATGTATTTAAAATAAAATTCCTCCAGTATGCCAGACTGTCGCATCCCGATGCATATAAAAATCCTGATGCGGCATACATAAAGCTGAAACATAAAAATGTTACTCTTACCTTTTTTTTGGCCGTTGTCACAAAGCATTTCATGTATATACCCTTCATCATAACCTCAACTATCATGTTTACAGAGCAAGTACAGCGTCCCACTTGGTCCAAGATTTGCTAAACTGTAAAATCAAAAAATTTAAATATAAATTATTTTTAAAGGATGCAGTGAAAAAATATTTGACGTATTTACAAAATTTAATGGGCACCTGCTACATTTGAATCGTCCTGTAGTTCCTCTCAAGCTTGTCCTCTTGTCACACGTGTCTCTTTAGTGCTTGCGAGTCTCTTGCTCTCTGCGTGAAATAGTCTGGTGTCATTGCTGCTTTCTATCTATTGACAAGCAGCTTTTCCAGGATTGACCTCAAACTTGTACATTAAATGAGAAAGTTTCTATGAGCATCATTGAAGCATGCTACAGCCGTATGTAGTCCAATGTTTAGCACTGAACGTTGCATGCGTAGGCACCGCACGCATGGTAACAACACTTCTCCGCTTCACTTCATATGCACTGCCTTCTGGATCTACTTTTTTGTCAGAGTTTATCACACTTATTTCACCATACTGTTCACACATAATATCAATTTTTTAAGCAAGCCCATGTATACTTGACTCACTGAATTGTACATAGTCGGAACAGCTTCTGCATATAAAATGCCGTCATCAGGAATCCTTTTTCTTGTACAAGAAGCATCTCGATCATCGTGTTTTCTGACTCCAGTGAATTC
Source organism: Muscidifurax raptorellus (assembly GCA_020010945.3). Classification (NCBI taxonomy): domain Eukaryota; kingdom Metazoa; phylum Arthropoda; class Insecta; order Hymenoptera; family Pteromalidae; genus Muscidifurax; species Muscidifurax raptorellus. The sequence continues at coordinate 2,600,269 of JAHUUD020000012.1, forward strand.
TCTTGGTTTTTTCTTATTCCTACTCTGGGAGAATTTTTTGTCTGTATGAGTACTGGTTTAGCTTCCTCTAACATCTCTGCCTTTGTTGGTCATTGCTTTACACTTACGCGTATTATGTATAACACTATCACTATATTGGATTTTTTTTAAAAGATATATCAGACATAATTCTTCTTATATATACGGGTACCTCTTTTTCCCGTAGTGCCTCGTGTACCTTGCCCCAGCTAACTAAGTTAAATGCATTTTTAACATCCAGTTTGAGAAAAGCACAGTAATGCTTGGCTCGTTCTTTCCATCTCTTCCCTTCTATTGCAGTTCTAGCGTTGTCGACTACTAAGGTTACGGCGTCAAGGATGGAGCGTTTTTTCGTGAAGCCGTATTGATGTTTCGCTATCCCACTGGGTCTTCAATGTCTTGGTCTATTCTAACGCCAATTATGCGCTCTAAAATCTTGCCCGGAGTGTTCAACATGCAGAGTGATTTATATGAGCCAGCATCTCCAGGTGGCTTATCTCCTTTTGATAGTAATACCAGGTATTGCTTCTTTCAGTTCATTGAAGACGTCCCGTCTTTGAGACATGAATTGTACAGGCCCACAAAGACACCGAGGCATGCCTGAATAGCATGTTATTGGGTATGCCATCCAAGCCTGAAGCCTTGATGTTTCCAACCCTTTTTCACCCAGCCAGCAGTTCCTCTGCAGTGATTGTTACTTTCAGTTCAAGGGGAAACAACGTAGTCCGGGCTTTTAGGAGGGGGGTATAACCTCCCATTATCTTCATTACTACTTGGTATGGTCGGCCCCAGGGATCCGACAACAACAACCGACGGATGCAGACTCTGGTCTGCGGCAAGATCCGAACGACGACTAGTTTACAAAGCCGCGGCACGTCGACCCGAGCACTTCTACGCCACAGCTCTAGTGGCGAGGCAGATGCTTATAGCTCTGTACTCATGTACAGTAGAGTTTAGAGTAACAAGAAGTATAGTTTTAATTGAATATTCTGGCTCGATTTTATTTCACCGTTGCGCGTGTGGATCCAAGCACGTAAATATTAAGTAGTCGCCTTCGCACCTCCCTCGACCGACTCCTCCGGCGGGAGGGCCGACGGACTTTAACAGATGTCTAGATGGATAGATGGATGGATAGATGGACGGAGAGACGGACGAGTGTTTTTAGTAAATGTCCGTATGGATGTTTTTTTTTGTTTTTTTTTTATTTTTAGAGTGGGAGGTTAAGGGCAAATCCATTATGGACGATATGGCACCGACTGGTACCTCCTGTGTGGGACTCTCACTCGCTAAACCCTTCGCTACCGTTAGCTTTTGAATTTCAACGGCAACAGAATCCTCTCCGTCCTCCTTACCGACCCTAAGTAAGTTGGACCTGGGTCTTTCCCCGATAAGTCACCCCCGCGGTAACACCGTTTGAGTATTGCTTTGCGGGGGGACTTTGGGCTACCGCCCTGGCCTGTTGATGTGGTCGTCATCACGTTTTTCTCTGTTTCTGTCACTTGAACAGCCGTACGTTATAAATCTTCTTTGTCGTCTGCCTTCTACTTCTTACCGCATCGTCCGGTCGTTTGATTCTTGCAGCACCTCACGTCTTCTTCTTTTTTCTTCGTCCTTTCGGACCTTCTTAAGGATGTATGTAACAAAATTTTTTATTGCGCTCCATCCGTCGGCCGAAGTTATCATAGATACCATAATAGACTCAGGCGTTACTCTGGTCTGCAGGTAGCACTCAAGTTCTTCTCGTTCCTGTTCATAGCGTGGGCATTCACTGAATACATTCTCGGCGTCCTCGATTGCATTCAAGCACGTCGGGCAATCCGGGCAATCCTCCAATTTAAATCGGTGCAGATACGCCCGGTAGCATCCATGTCCACTCAAAAAATGTGTTAGGTAGAAGTTTACTTCCCCATGTCTTCTTTTTGTCCAGTCTTCTACACTTGATATGAGGTGGTGTATCCACTATCCCTTACTACTAGAGTCCCATCGCTTTCCTAGCGGTATCACAAATTTCTATCTGGGTTTTGCCGCTGTCTCGTCTTTTTTCTTCTTCGATTGATTTTCTCTCCCTTGCTAATAGGTATATTGGCGGGAGACCTGCAATAACGCAGACCGCCTCGTCCGATACCGTACGGTAAGCAGACGCGACCATAAGTGCATTTCGCCTATGCACCGGGGAGAGCTTTCGTCCATATGCCTTCACTAGCATAGCGTCTGCCCATATCAGGGCTCCGTACAACATGATTGATGTACTAACGCTTGCCAGTAGCGTTCTGCGATTCTGTGTGGGACCACCCAAGTGCTGTTCAGTCAGGGTCAGCTTTGCGTCTAACGTTATACCTAAATATTTAATAGTCGGTTTAGAAGAAATTTCATGACCGCCTATTGTCAAGTTAATCATCTCCGTCTTCTTTCTGCTGGATATTAGGATCGCCTCCGTTTTATGGCCTGCAAGCTCTAGATTCGCATTATTTAGCCACTTCTGTATTTTGACGATAGCTTCACTAGCAATTTTAGCTACCTCTTCTTTCTCTTTTGCAACCACTACCAAAGCTATGTCGTCTGCGAATCCTACGATCATTGCTCCTTCTGGTAGTTCAAGCTTGAGTTCTGAGTGCTTGATCTCTGAAACTAAACATCATAACCTCAAGAAAAAAAAATATGTTGACGTGTCAAACTATATTCCATTAAAATTTCAAGTGATTTGACTACATATTTTTTTAGTAATAAATCGAATACTGATAACAATGAGTTTTTTTTGAGTCTCGATTGCACTTAAGATTTTGGGAAAAGATAGATTTTTTGATTACTTCGGTTAAGTTCTTTTTGCAGTTTGTGAAAACGATTAGTTGAAAATATATTAAAATACAAATTCTTTGTCTCTCACCCTGTATACCCGGTATAACTGAAAATTATTATTTTTGTTAAACCTTATAACTCGCTAACGAAAACTCAGAATGTTTTGACAAAATTCATGGTTTTATGAGGTTATGAGGTCTATTTGCAATCTAAATTGCAATTCATTTTATTAAAAGGATCCGGGGAAAACGAAATGCATTATTAAATTAATGTACTTGAACGATACATAGGAACAAGGAACAATAGATTCGTTTGGAGGAAGCTATGTACCAATGAATTGGCACCAGCTATTCAAAAACAATTTATTTCTTGAATTACGTCCAGGACCATAAAAACCATCCACTATAAAACCCAATATTAACTGAAAATTGCCTCAATGTTGCATTTTAAGATTTGCCGGATTCGGCAGTATTGCAGATGGACAGAATGATACTGTGACAGCAATCTAGAAATATTGCAACACAGAGAAATGTCCGCCTTTATATTTCCCTGTATGGCAATATTTTACATTACTGATAAGCAGCAAGATCACAATAATTCATTAATATTGCATAGCTTTTTTAGTATTTCAGTGGTTTCCACTCCTGCGGTTTATAGTTTTTAGAGTATATCCCCACACCATTATTAATTTCTTTCCATTGTACCTACTCCCATGTCCTCCGTATCTCGCATTCGCACGACAAAGTAGACAAACCCAGTGGGATGAATCTTGATTAGGAAAAACCTGCTCCGAGATGGTCGGTGTATTTGGTTTCTTCTAATTAGATGTCTATGGCACATTTCATACGTTTAAACACCGAATTTGAACAGTCCATACCTCCCGCTCACGTTATTGATTGTAAAACAACATCTAAGACATCGACAAAGTGCTTTGAATCATTAGCCACCACTGATCATTTATTCAAGTACCAATAATGGGGTGCAATGCAAACGCGCACCACACCATTTTGGGTTGCACGAGCTGCAACACAAGAAAGGAGAAGCCTTTACGAGTATGGACATCCTGAACGTAGGCAGCATACCAACGTTGCAGAAACTGTAAAGGAAGAAATCATAGAAATCACCAGAAAGATATGGTATGAGGCCACTAACTGGCGGGTATCGAGCGAAGTTTCTATGTCGTATCATAATAACATTGTCTTGGTACAGTCTTGGTACAACTTGGGTAATCTAACACGGTCAACGCACTGGTAAGGAACGCGAGGAAAACAAAATGGACGGGTTACAAGGAACATGGCTGTAAAATTCTAAACAATATGAGTAAATAAAGGTAAAAAGCACTTTTGAAGGAATGTCTGGTGTCATCGCTCACTAGAGATGCAAAGAAAAAAGTTAGATAGCTTAGTAACTGCTTACTTCGATCTAAGAGTGGACAGGATGAACGGGTGTACAGGTCGGAACTACGGATATACATGAAGGCAATTGAAAAGCCTAAAGTCGAGGGATGGAGGAGGTATTGTCATAGTTATAGCACAGTCTTAGACACAGCTAGACTATGCAGCATTTTGCAAAAATCAAGGATACCTATGGTCGACTCGGTTAAACTGGAGAAAGGAAGCTGGGCGAAGAATGGACAAGAGCTACTCCAAGCCTCGGCTTGAAGAGAGGATTGGAGGCTAGCACAGTACATAACTGATATGGAAAGAATAAGGACCTTCTGGCATCATCCTAGAGCTGCTACAGTAGGATACAATTATCCTGCAGCTGGTCTTGGAGAAGCTGTTTAGAGCCTGTTGGCCCCGGGAATCATACCGGAGAGTTGGATGCTGGCCAAGGCGAACTTATTTCCAAAGCCAGGTAAGGTGCAGCATACGAGAAGCCCCTAGATGCGATAAGCAGCACGCGTTTAAGGTTGAAAAATCTGTAGACATGGCACTTGCAGAACCTGTAGGTTTCATCCAAAAACGAATTGTGTAGTAATGGTAGCTTTCCTGAATATTGAGAAAGCTTTCAGTCATACCACACGGGAGACGATTTCAGCGGGAATGCTGGAGTACGGGATTCCAGGGACTTTCGCCAGATGGATCAGCAACATGCTGCACTGCAGGATAATAGTTATAAACTAGGAGGCTTACTCCAGAAGGGGCCGAGTAAGGAATGATTCTCATCAAGGCAGGAATCTTTCACCGACACGTTAATGTCTCGTGGTGGAGAGCCTGATCTGCATCCTTAACGAAGCAGGCTTCAATGCAGATAGATACGCGCATGACATTGTTATACTTGTAAGAGGTTACGACTTAGACGTGTTAGCAGCAGTTATGCATTTGGACTAGTGGACAAATGGTGTAATCAGGTAAGGTTGGGGGTAAATCCAAACAAGTTGAGCGTTATGCTCTTTACAATAGGTATAAGACCAAGCCAGTGGAAGGACTCTACCATCAAAGTGCTTAGATAAAATTGGTGAAAGTGGTCAACTACCTGGGCGTTACGTTTGCTCTTTACAATAGGTATAAGACCAAGCCAGTGGAAGGACTCTACTATCAAAGTGCTTAGCTAAAATTGGTGAAAGTGGTCAATTACCTGGGCGTTACGTTTGCTCTAAGCTGAATTCGGGAAGTAACATCGGGTCAAGTTTCGCAAAAGCTGTCGGCACGTTTTGGGCCTGCAGAAGGGCGTTTGGAACCAGATAAGACTGTATGGCACCATTATTAAACCTAGGCTTATACGTTAAAGCGCTGGATAGAGTAAAGGGATTAGTAATGGGAGGAATAACGGGACCCATGAGAACGACACCAACGGCCGCATTCGAAGTGTTATTAGAACACTAAGCAAGGAAATCAGGTCAAATGCTTGAAGATTTCCGGTAGACGAGCTAGGATACTAAGCAGCGAATGCCCTGTAGACAGGGATGGACAAAATAATTAAGTACTTAGATTGGTAGTGGGCTTACTGACGGGAAACTGGAGAATAGGGTACCACTGGTTTGAAATGGGACTCGGCGTCTCCGGCAACTGTAGATAATACGGGTGGTTAAGGGGGAGTACCTCTCACCTCCTTTGTGAATACCCTGCTTCTGTTGGGATGAGACAAAGGGCGTGGGTGCTCTCTTTATCGACAAGTAGATTGTAAGATCGGTAAGGCTGTCTGAAATCTGTCAAGTTACTGCACTGAGAGAAAAGTGTAGGCGCTGGCGTTCTAAAACATGTCACGTAGCGCAAAGCGTTTCAGATAAGACTGCGTTGCCACTGACGGACGTGGGACTTGCCTGTACGAGTGAGATACGTCTCCGCAGCTGCAGATGCGCTGCAGTACTCGAATAAATAAACTATTATTCAATTTTAACACATACATACAATGTATATCCATTATGCATACATTTAGTTTCTTATAGACATTTTGAAGAAAAATTTGGATATATTTTTGTTTAAAAATTCAAAATTCTGTTTTAGTCGGTGATTAAGTCCAAAAGTTGAATCACTCAATTGATCATTAGAAGAATATGTGTGATTTCAACGTACTCGACATCTTTTTTCATTTCCAAAAACATATGGTGTGTATTGTATAACTTACTCAAACAACTGAGATTTTACATATATTGTCACCGGACTCTTAATATGAACTTTTTTTGTAATCGACGACTAATATTTCTTTGATGAATTGGTACAGAGAATCTATTAATCCAGGTGAATTATATTTCTGATTCCTACTGCATTTATAAATAAAGAAACTTGTCGTTATTTTATCTTTTCACTCTATGCATTTAAAACAATATTTATTCTTAACAGCTGCATTTACAATCCCTGGGTATGCAACTTGGTTTGGTCTAGCTTTCGAATACTAAAACATGGGTGTCGGAAAGGAAATTAGAAGTGCATCATTTAAGGCATATTTAACTTCAAATATTGTTTTATTATTGCAAAAGAAATATACATACAAGTTATCAAGCATTTATCTGTGTTAGTATTCGAAACTCAGCCGAAATCAAGTTTGCGTCCCCAGGGATTTCAACTCCAGCATCACTTAAGAGTGAATATTTTTATAAATGCATAGAGTGAAAAGATAAAGTAAAGACTAGTTTCTTTGTATAAAAATACTCTAGAAACCAGAAATATAACTCACCTGGATTAATCAATCCGCTGTACCAATCTATCTAAGAAATATCAGTCAATGATTATAAAAAAGGTTTATAGTAGTAATCGGGCGACAATATATGTAGGATCTCAATTTCTTGAATAAGTTATGAACTACTAATTGAGAGTTCATGATATAATATGTTTTTAAAAATGAGAAAAGATCTTGAATACGTTGCAATCACATATATTCTTCTATTTATCGAATTGAATGATTCAACTTTTGGACCTAAATCACCCACTAAAGCGAAATTTTCAATTTCTCTAAAATCTTACATGACACCTTAAAATGCTAATGTAAAAGCTATTTTTCTAGGGTACTTTTAGGCCCTAATTACTAAATAATTTCAGTCCAAAAATTGAACTATTTCTTCCTTTGATAAAAGAATTTACCAATTTACTTATAAGTACTTAGCACATAGTGTTAAGTACTTGATATACTAGCTATATGTAAATCTTCGCATTACGATAACCTATAGATTTAGTAGATAAGTTTAACATGCCATCTTCCAATTCCATTGCTAATCTCTGATTGATCATATTGAATAACTTTTTTTGCATACTGTCTCTTCAAGAAATGCAGTATACGCGGGAGCTCTGCTTCACCAGTGTTGTGGTCAAACAGTCCTCTCTGTTTGGGCTCGTAGCTTACCCAAAATAGGCGTGCGTATTACCCGTGTGTCAGACGCATTGTTAGATACTAGGTTGATGGCGCTACTCTCCCACTTTTCTCCCAATGTGAAGCTATTGACGAAAGCCTGGATTCGTGTTGGAGCTTATGGTCACCTCTGCATCTTTAAGATTAAGACTAAACATTCGTTTATTTTCGTTATATTAAATAACACTAGAGTTTTTATTTTCGTTTTTTCATTTATGTACGAGTACGCTCTTCCTTTTCCGCCAAGGTACCTCTGCGGGCATTGCAACAACTACTTGTATCGAATTACTCATTTTTAGCGAACGGTCTGTCGCATACCACTTGAAATTACATTCATCCTAAAATTATTCAGCTGTTTGTAAGTAATACAAGCATCTAACATTACGCAATAAACTTATAAAAGAATATAATAAAGAATAAGATTAAAAAACCGCTACTAGTTCATTGGCACGTTGCTTTCTTCAACCTTATGTATTACTCCTTTGCGAACGTGATTATACCCTTAAAACAGCTCTTTCTATACGTAAACAATTTTTTGGATAATTTAAAATAATTTTTATTTTATTCAATAAAGTTTCTTTCCTTTTTTACCTAACTAAATCCAATTTTTTGACATGATTCATGCATTATTACTCTAGTTATCATGTACCATAAGAAACTGTCTTTAGTATTTGATTTGTTTCTTAAAATATAATCTATAAAATTAGTTGAAATATACAAGGTAAATAGATTCTATTCGACCCTTACACCATGATTTATTTTTTGACAAGTTTCATTGTAAAGTTACTGAAATATAACGATTTTTGCTAAAAAAAGTCACTGTTTCGTGCATAACAAAAGGAAGACGAAGACAATCTCAAGTGTCCACTGCAAAAAAGTAGGTAATATTATGCTCTTTCAGTTGTCTTAAATCAATAAATTGAAAACGGAATGCTTTTCGCATTATCTTATAGAAAAAAACAAAAAGAATGGTACTTGGTGGATTCAAATTCACTGCGTAAAAGCTGACATATACACTTCGTTCGGCCAGTTCCAAATCCGGAGTCCCACTATACAACTGGTGAGAAAGGAAGAGGGGAAGAAGTAACAACCTTGGAAAAATAACTAATGCTCATCTGTCCCGAATGACAGCACCTTGTTAAATGGCTCCTTCCTAGGATACAGGATAGGTAAAGAATCGTTGAAAATAAATCGAACATGGATAGTGGGTCAACAGCAACACTATCTCAAGCGGGTCAAGCTATATGAGCCAGACCTACCGCTGATTTCGATCGGGTAAAAGTTCCGGTGGCCGGCGCCAGACTTGAGGGGGCCAAACTCATTTTTATGTCGCAGAGGTTAGTTGCTGCATGTAAAGAAATATGTGATAAGTATGGAATTGGAGTTATATGCAGACAACGACAAAAGAGCTGCTTGCATATCGCACAAATATGTGCACTTGGATCGACTGGGCAATTAAATTAATGAATTGATTGAACATGTGAAGGACAAGTACAATGTGTACAAGTAAATTAAGGGTGCCAAACACCATTAAAACTTTAAAAAATCAATTATTTTTAATTGCTCTTGCAACGAGACGTCAGTCACGTGCAGAACATACGCCAAACAGTTACACACATGGACGAGCTAAGGGCGAACCCAACGAAAACAAAGCAAGCACAAGCCGAATGCTCATGTATACCAACACTTGCTCGAGCACCATGAATACGGCCGCGGGTAAAATCGACGCCGGGAGCAAATTGCCGCGCGCATACTAACGAAGGGAACACACAAAGCGCTACACAGATACACACACACTACACAACCCACTCACCTCCAGAGGGCGTTGGCGCCAGCGACTGGGGCTATATAAGCCCAGCCGCAACAACACAACAGGCAGTTTAGCTAGAGCTTCGAATCCAAGCGTTGCCGTGAGCACACAACACCGTTGGGAGAGCGCTAGTAGAGCCACCGACATCTGGCCGTTTCGTGCGCACACGTGACGGCGCAGATATCCAAATCACCGTACCGCTATCTAAATTACCACTGTGGGCACACAGGGTAATCCAGAGTCACTAACTACCTGGAGGAGCACCTTCGTGAGCACACGTGGGTCGACTACAGGTACGAAAGTCACCGCCAATTACCTTTCCACCGTTTCCTCGTCCCTATCGCCACTGTGAGCACACAGGGTAATAGGAAGCAGAAAACCGACTGCAGAGACTTGCAGAGTCGTGAGCACATGTCTCTGTCAGACTCTACACATCCGCTGCACACACCTCCATCGTTCCGCTTGCCGCTGTGCGCACACAGGGCAAGAGAAACCGCGAAAGAAAGCCACAATATCAGATTGAGTCGTCCGCACACGTCTCAACCAGATCCTGTGGGACAAGACTCTGTATGCCACTGCACACACCTCCACCGTTCCGCCGTTCCACGTGCCGCTGTGCGCACACAGGGCAAGAGAAACCGCGAGAAGCAGCGACAATATCAGGTTGAGTCGTGCACACACGTCTCAACCAAATCCTGTTGCACATAGACAAACACACACACAAACACCGTTCCGACGTTTCCCCGTTCCGCCTGCCGCTGTGCGCACAGGGTAGAAGGAAGTCGAGAACCGGCACAGAGACCGCGCAAGATCGTGCGCACACGTTCTTGTGAGGACTCTGTGACTACAAACCCACATCCCGGTAATTCGCCGTTCCTACTGTCACTGTGCGCACACAAGACAGTAGGCACAACCGAACAACCGCACTCGGGGACCTCAAAGTTGTGCGCACAGAACTTCGTCGTAACCGAATGAAGTAAATCGTAAACAAGCCACACCGTACCGTACCGTACCGTTAGCGCTCCGTACTGTATAGAGTATAAGAAGAAATTGTAAAGACAAGTCTTTCTAAGTAACGTATTCTTGTTTGGTTTTGTCACAGGTTGCGAATGACAGCGCGCCGTATTCATAAATAAATATAAACCACTCAAACCAAATCAGAACGTAGTTTTTTTAACCTACTTCCCTTTCCGAATCCTGGTCCCGACTGACAATATCCGGCGCGAGGGAAACGGAACCGTTACACACTTTTCGATAGGAAATTTTACGCACAATATGATCCTGAAATCCGTTATAACAAAACGAATGCTTACAAAGTTAAAAGCCAAATCCCAAAAATAGATTTTTATTGTTTTTTTTTTGTAAATTTCGTATTTTTATAATCATTGTTTATTTTATTATTTATGTTTAAATATTCAATTGATCATTTTTGCTAGTTTATTACCTATAAAATATATTTTATACTCATTAAAATATAGTATATTTCGATACAAGTCCGTAAAAGTTGATTCTACGCGAGTAAGAAGTTTGTCGCCCGAGCGAAGCGAGTGAACGATATTTTTTGATACAGGAAGCGTAAATGCGATTTTGAAAACGTGCAAAGTGCGTAAAATTGAATTTTACGCACATCGTATCAAAAATATTATTTTCAACCTTTTGTATTGATTTATATCTCATTGTAAACGTATAATTTAAATTAATTATTAAACATATCTGAAAGAGCACTCATTTGCTTCAAATGTCATTCATGATTGTAAATTACAGTTCCTTGTTTCTAGATTCTATCTTAGATAACTATAAAAACCAATCCGAAACTGAAATAGCTTGAGCGCCACTAACAATAGGCGGCGGGAAATGGAAGTTGCATGCGTCTGAGATGCAATTTCCAATTCCCGATAATTGTTAGACAGATTGAATTTGCAACTAATTCACAGCTTACTTTTTACCGAATTCAGACGGCTACTTGAGATATATATCAAGTAGCGTAGCACAGTGTATATAGACTTGAGATATATACATACATACATATATATATATATATATATGTGTGTACGCATGTATGTATACACCCGCGACGTACAGTGCCGCGGTTTCCCAACTTTCTTGATTGTTAGTGTGCCGATTGCGGAGTAGCGCGGACTCGCGATATTTAACACGCCACGTGGCCAATATGGCGGCAAGAGGGTGGCGAAGCATGAGTACGGCTATAGCATGCTTCGGCGATTTAACAGCGCTGAGTCGTTCGGCGTATTAAATGAAAATTACGCCTCTATCGATTTACCGCATACTGTAACTACTGTACACTGACTGACGAACACTCCTTACGACAATTATTACACTGACGCTATCGTTTACCCTATGATTATCGTTATTACACTGACGCTATCATTTACACTATGACTATCGTTATTACACTGACGCTATCGTTATTACACTGACGCTATCGTTTACACTATGACTATCGTTATTACACTGACGCTATCTTTTACACTATGACTATCGTTATTACACTGACGCTATCGTTTACACTATGATTATCGTTGTTACACTGACGCTACCGTTTATAACACGATTATCGTTATTACACTGACGCTACCGTGTGTGCGGCGTGTTGACGAACACGCTGCGGCTAGGAGGTTACACCGGCGGGCACGAGCGAGTTCGGCACCGGATCAGTGAGCAGAATTTCGAGATGAACGGATACGCGCTCAGGGCGTGCGTCGGTATTTTCCTCGCTCGAACCTCGGCGCGGTGACATGCGAGTCATAGTGTGAGTATATGTGTGCGATCGACGGGAATGTCGTAGTTTAGTAAGGCGCGCGACTCGATATCGCCAGAATGTAAATGAATAACGACGAAAGATTGTTAACTGAAATACAGAGATAGTCAAAGCTAAACCCTGATCATTCATTCCGTACTATTACCCACGACCTTGTGTGATTGTCTCATCTTCCATGTGTGTAATTCGAATACTGGCGAGCCGAGCAGGTGGATGAAGTGATGTTTCGACACGAGGCGGCGTCTTAAGGTAAGGGGATCGCGGGATCCCCGGCACTTCGGTGCCTGGCGCCCAGGGACCCCGACCTGGCCTAAAAAGTTTAGCACACACAAATGGAACGCCGAATCACTAGATCGAGAGCTCGTAAAAATGGCGCGTGATACCTCCATGACGCGATGTGGACAAGTAAAAAACGGCCATTGCGAAACATACTGGTGGACAAGAAAAATCGCAGAGTTGCGAAAGAAATGCCATCGAGCGCGAAGGCTGGCTCAAACAGCCAGAAGCAATCGAGAACAATGGAGGGAACAATACCTGTTGGCACGAAAGATTCTCCACAAAGAGATAAAGGCAAGCAAAAACCACTGCAACATTGAACTTTGTGAAGAAGTAAACAGGGACTTATGGGATCGTCCCTATAAAGTGGTCATGCTGCGGCTCAAAGGCAAAATAATTGCGCCTCCGTGTGAGGCAGAATTTTTAAGCCAGATAATAGAAGTACTCTTCCCTGAAAATAACCAATGTGAGGTTCATTGGAAAGCTCCATCACAAGATAGCATCCCACCATTAATCGAAGTTGAACTCGCTAGAGCCTGTGCAAAGACCAGGGTCACAGCTGCCCCCGGCCCTGGCGGGGTCCCAAACCAGGCTATTAAACTAGCAGTAAAGGTTAATCCCAGGGCATTCTCGAGGATTTTTGAAATCTGTCTCAGAAAAGGCATATTTCCTAAACGTTGGAAACTGCAACAGCTAGTTCTGATACCAAAAGGCGACAAACCCACACAGGCCTATTTGCTTCTTGGACACACCAGGGAAGATTCTAGAAAGAATCATAGTCGGACGCCTTGAAGACTTCACCGAGGGACGCTACGGGCTATCTGAGCATTAATTCGGTTTTCGCAGAGCTAAGTCAACCACGGATCAATCTGGTAGTATACACAGCACGTGAGGCAATCAATGTTAAGAGATAGAGGCGAGGAAGAAAGAAGTACTGCGCTATCAGTGCTCCTGATTCTGCACGCTGGCCCCAAATTATTGCTTCCTTGGAGCGACTCTAGGTACCAAACTACATACGAGAACCAGTAGCAATCTACTTAAGCAATAGAACGCCCCAATACCACACGGACGATGGTATGGTCAAACACAGAGTATCTGCAGGAGTTCCACAGGACTCCGTCACGGGACCAACGCTCTGGAATATTATGTATGAAGGTGTATTGAGGATTCCGGTACCTCACAATATTAAGATTGTTGAATTTGCGGACGACATTGCTGTAGTAGTGACCGGTAAAACAATCGAGGAAACTACCGAAGACGCCAACGACGCAATTAGCAGCATTAGAAGCTGGCTCACGACAGCTGCTTTTAAACTGGCAGCACACAAAACGGAGGCAGTCTTAGTAACTAGCCGTAAAAAATAGAGACAATCACTCTAAGGGTTGGAAGCAGTAATATAACCTCGTCGCCTTCCATACGATACCTGGGAGTACAAATTGACGCCCGACTAAAGTTCGACGAACATTTAAAAATGGTCGGTAGAAAAGCATCCCAGGTTGCAAATGCACTAGCAAGACTAATACCCAATATAGGGGGACCACGGCAAACGGAGAGAAAACTACTGGCCCAAGTAGTTGACTCAATTACGCTCAATTACGGGAAAGTCAAACTAGCAGAAAAGCCAACCGGCTATTACACGGCCCCACCGAAGCAATGTCTAGCGATGGTACCGGTGGGGTTCGGATGTCGTAGGGCCACTTACGCAGAACTTGCTCTGCCTACGCTTGTTGGAAAAAACACACACGGAAGCACACACCACATATACATATATGTGTGTGTGTGTGCGTGCGCGCATCCGTGCAGGTGTCGTGTGTATATTATATATACATACTGTTTGTAAACACAGATTTATATCTAAAATATTGAATAGAAAATTCTTATACTTATTTTATCCATTATGATTATTTTTTCTTCATTCCGGCGCAGCGCATCTATAGAGCAGTTTCAGAAGTTATTAGACCGACTGATACACGACGGTAGGAATAGAAAACCAGCTACAATAGCCGATGATTTTAACGTAATGGCGACTCAGTGGGGTAGTCATAGAACCAATTGAAGGGGCAGCATACTACTGAAGGCATTCACGCTACTTGACTTGGCGTTTCTAAATCAAGGCAACACGCCCACGTTTAGAAGTTAAGATGCGAAGTCGTTCATAAATTCAACATTTGTAACTGTCTCGTAAGGAAGGTACACAAATGGATGATGAGTTATCATGCATAGTGATCGCCAGTCTATAATAATGGAGCTAGGAATTCCAAAGACGATATCATGTACAAAATCCAGTAGTATAAGAATCAAATGAAAAGCGAAAGACTCTAACGAGTTATTTTTGACGATATTTGAAAATGTTGAATTGACGAGATTAGCAGATGATAAGGCTACACAAATGATGGACCAGCTCACCAAAGCCTGCGATCCGGTAATGCCGGTGAAAAACCAAGCGTTTCCATTAAACTGGAAACAGCAGAGACTTGTATTGTTACCAAAAGGTAGCAAGCCACCCGGTGAAGGGTTGTCATATACACCGCTGTGTTAGGAGAAACTCTCAAAATTAGTTCCAGCAATAAGCGGGAAAAAATGTACAGGTGGTACAAAAAAGTACTGCACGGTTATTACATTCGACATTAAAAATACATTATCTATATCTAATTTTGTGTACTCCATATATCCAGGTATTAAAATATTAGAATAAAATTGGTAGCGATTTTTATTCTAAAAATTATGATCTAAAATTAAAAATTGACAATCCAAATAAATAAATGTTATCAATAGAAATCAAAGAACACTAGTATCCTTGGGAAGTATTAAGTCCGTTTAATCTCTTGAGAAAGTTTTTTTTAAAGATAATAATTTATACATAGAAGGTGGGGCACGACGGGCAGAGCAGGTGATCTTGGCACCCCGATTATATTAATACTAACAAACGTAAAAAATTCAATTTTACGTTTGTACGTACAACAAAACAAAGTTAACAAATAATTTAATGTGTTCAAAATTTTGAACGTAAAAAAAAGGTTGGCTTGGTTTTTTATTTGCTTGGTGCTACTAAATGGAATGGTTTTTTAGACTGAAAGTAAACGCATTTTTAAGCTAGTATCTCAAATTATGAAGTACATTTTTTTTACTTAACAGATAACTATTTTAAAATAATTTTTTAATCGATTCAAAATTGTATTGAAATGGGGCAAAAGTGGCACCCAAGGTGGGGCAAAAGTAGCACACGCATCGAGCAACCGCAACTCGTCTTAAACTCAGCTGACTACTTAACCTGCAAAATGCAAAACTTTTTTTGGATGGTCAGCCAGTTGAAATTTGCTACGTAGATGAAAATACTGCTAAAGTTTTAAATTTACAATTAGTTTAATAACAAAATGTTAATATTAGTGTAAGAAAAGAAACTACACTGCAATGCGCATGATTCCAAAAAAATCAGAAATTATTTATAAAAAAAAAAATAATTTATATTTTACAATTGTTATGTATTTAATAAAAAATTAATGTTTAAAATGAAAAATAAAATCTGGACATTAATTGTCAATACGTTGCTTTTATTATTTTGCAATACAACCTATCAAATAAATAAGAAAAAATATTTCGAAGAAAAAATATTTATACAAACTGTAGAGGAGTGTGCTATTTCTGCCCCACACTATGCCACGCTCTACCCGACAGCGGGGCAATCAGAGCATTTGCTAACCCTCCAGTTTCCGATTTTTTATTTAAATCATGTTTCAAAATAAAAAAAAATTTGATATTGAAAATTATTATTTATATGATTTACTATTAATAACTATTTTTTGTTTGTTGAAATATCAATATTACAATATCGAAATTTCACTTAGAAGTTAGAGCGCCGGGTTTGCCCCACCTTCCCCTACTTTTATTCTGCAGTAGCCCGGTTCTATACAGGGTGTCCCATTTTAAAACCACCACCCAAAAATTTCCCAAGCAAAGTATTTTAGAGAAAAATTTTTTAAACAATAGTTGTCAAGTTTCATGTGGGACACAAAACGATGACCTTGACCTTGACTTCGACCTTGACCTTCATCGTTGTTTTAAGGTCAAATTGATTTTTCTAAATGGAAACCCACATTTTTTATATCGGAAATGGAAAGTGCGGGAAATTCTACGTCTGACTATGATCTTGACCTCAACTCTGACCTTGACCTTCAGGGTCAATATAAGGTCAAACCGATCTTTTGAAATGGAGACCCTTATTTTATTGGTCACACGGCATTCCCAAAGTGGAGTAAATGTTTGCCTTCCAGTAAATGACAGCCACTTTAGACATTCGCTGCGAGATTAAAAATCTTAATAGTTACAGTAGTGAGCGGCAAAGGGATTCACGTTAATCTAGCATCTTGAAGGTAAGAGGCAAGGGGACTCACGATAATTCAGCATGCCAATGGAAACAGAACTTACTACGTCCACGTCTTTATCTCTGGATGGTGCAAAAAGTATGGTGCTCACATAGCATGGAAGCTTTCTAAAGGTTCCTGCAAGATTCGTATTCTCACAGGGAAGCTTCCAGGAAGCTTCCTTGCTATGCGGTGTAAGTCCTTTTATTCAACCTTAGAAAAGTCAGTGGGTAGAAAATGTTAAATATCATTTGATACTTAGAATTTTTTGCACTATCGGAATAGGAAATGAAACTAAAGGTTAACATAAAAAAATCGATTTGACCTCATATTGACCATGAAGGTCAAAGTCAGGGTTGTGAAAAATGTGGGTTTCCATTAAAAAAAATCAATTTGACCTTAAAATAACGATGAAGGTCAAGGTCGAAGACAAAGTCAAGGTCATCGTTGTGTGTCCCCCTAGAAACTTGACAATTTTTGTTTTCTCTAAAATGCTTTGGTTAGGAGATTTTCGGTTGGTGGTTTTTAAATGGGACACCCTGTATTATGTTTTTTGTAATTCAATTCCGTAATATTAGCATATATTTTTATAACGTACTTGTATGATATATTTTTACTACAAACTTTTCAGACAAACACCAGTTCCAAATTAGTATATATTTTTATTACGTAATAAAATTAGATACAAAATGTTCAATCAAAGAAACGTATTTGTTAACAGAGATAATGCATTTTTAACAAGTATTTCGATTTAAAAAAATCTATAAACTATTTAATTATATGAAAATGGTGCAATAAGATTGGACTGCAATATGTGCTGCAATATACACTGTACTTCTTTCAAAACATCAGTTACACTATCTTTCAAAGGAATATTCATTTGATGAGTTGTATAAAACGTAGTTATAAAACTTGTTAGTTTAATTCCTTTGATCTGAGATGTTGCATTACTGATCAATTATATGTCCCGATCATTATTTGATGGTATTTTGATGATAAAAAACTCAAAAAAATATTGTTCTATCAAAGCTTGTATTATATTGTTGAGTCGGGGTTGAGTGACACAAAAACATATTTATTATTTATAAAAGAACACATAACTAGACTCTTTATTGGAACAAGTCTGCTCACAGCAGCTGTCAGAATCAAACTCAAACGTAAACAATTACATCCACAAGTTCGTTGATCTCGTTACTAGGGGTTGCTATGTGCTATTCCGATGTTTTAATCGCACGCTGAAGGGAATATTTTGGTATTGCAAAAAATGTCCTTATTAACACTTGGCATACCAATGTCCTTCGCCATTAAATAAGATAGGAAAAATGAAGACTTGATTAAGTTGCACATGCTTGTTGACCACAAACAGGTACTGAATGTTGAAGCAATGATTTTGTTTATTCTTTATTCATTTTCTAAACTACCACAAAAAAATTTATAATTTTACAAAAATTTGTTAATAGTAAGATGGTTTTAGTATTTTTGGTATAACTTGGAAGAAAATAATTTATCGATAAAAGTATTGCAAAATCATATTATAAGAAAATGACTAGACAAAATAATCTTTGAAATTCCTATGATTTATAGTTATAATAGTTAGTATATTAAAACGAGAAATAAACCACGATTTTATAAATAATTTAGCAGTTATGTGATCATAGTGATTTATTTATAATTCGTTCTTTGAGTCATATATTTTGTAGAACATTTATTACACAGGCCGACAGGATCTCGGACCCAGAAACTGGGCTATATATTTCCGAAGGTTTTTGGTGTGCTGAATCCAAATCTGGCCTCAGAATCGCTCTATCAGTTCTTGTTTTCGAGATATCCTAACCTAAATGTGCAAAAAACACCATTTTTGCCCATATTTGAGGCTGGGATCTTTAAGTACAAGTCTTCTTCTTTCAAATGGTGTTGGGTTTGCTCAAATATTATTTTTTTTCGCTGAGATATTACATTTTGAAATTTTGAAATTAGTAATCGACTATACCATATCTATGTTATCTCAATCAATTTTCAGGTGTAGGAAAATTTAGAAACATAAAAATTTCAAAATGCGATATCTCAGTGAATAAAAATATTCGAGCAAACTCAACGCCATTTGAAAGAAGAAGACTTGTATTTAAAGATCCCAGCCTTTATGTTCGGTAAAAGAAAACATCTGCAAAGGTACATAACCTCAAATATGGGCAAAAGCGGTGTTTTTTGCACTTTTAGGTTAGGATATCTCGAAAACCAGAACTGATAGAGCAATTATGAGGCCAGATTTGGATTCAGCGCATCAAAAACCTTCGGAAATATATAGTCCGGTTTCTGGGTCTGAATGTTGACTAAATTTTATCGGCCTGTGTTATCAAAGAATAAAAAAAATGTTTATAATAAATTATTTAATATTTTAAATAAGAAGAATCTGTGAACTTAGCTTCTCTCGAAATTAATATGTATGTTTAATACGTAGGTTGGGCAGCTGGCAATGGAAACTTTACTAAGCTTAACATCAAAACGAGCTGGCGAATGGTTTAAAGAAGAATTACGAGAACTTGGCGGCTTGGAACACATTGTTAAAACTATTACAGACTGTCATCGACAGATTAATTCTTCTAATCTTTCTTATTTCTATTGGGATGAAGCGTTGATGGATAAATTACGAAAAGTTGACAGATGTCTAAGAGTTTTAGAAAATGCAAGTATAAAGCTTATATTATATCTAAATATTATGAACCTCATATAATTTATATATTTTATATTAGGTAACGCATATGAATGAGGAAAATCAAGTGTACTTGTTGAATTATAATGATAGTATTTTAGTGATTACGTTAGCTAGTTTGTACAGCTTATGTGGAAATGAAATTTTAAAATGCCCTATACACGACAATAGTGACAAAAGTTCAAACGGTGCCGTCATCAGTGAATGTTTGTTTGCAATCATCAAAGTACTTATCAATCTAACCCATCGATTTAATAGACAATGTAAGTTTCTCAATCAATTCGAAAATATTATTAGATCTATATAAAAAATTGTATCCGCATATCTTCTTCGCAACATTTCTTACCGTGAATAAACCAAGTAATCGCAAGAGAAAAAAATTTATTCTTATGGTGCCATATCCAACATGTATTTTGCTTTTTTGAATTTTTTCACAGATATGGATTGAATTTGTAAATGATTGTACCTAGCTAACTCCACTGTAATTTTCCATCAAGTTCTATATATTATAACGGTGTAGCTCGCTAGTGGTGTCGTTGCGGCCGCGCAGACGTTAGCTGCGTGCTATGCGGCCGGAGAGCAGCTAGTCCAATATAATCAAGTCGCGAGCGCGCGACTTGTTTGCTCGCCGTATAGCAAGCCGTCGGGAACCGGGCTAGTCAAGTCGCTCGAACTTCGGGAAGCGAACGACGTGCCCGCGGAGGCGGCTGGGCTGCTGAAATAGTCGCGGAAAGAAAAAGGCAAAGCGAGGGAAATAGCATGCAAACAGCAAAGAATCGTAAGCGTGTACTCAAAGAATAAGTGGACGAAACGTTTATTCAAATAATAAGTGATACAAAAAGCTCGTATGGGCACGAGCGACTACGCACGGAAACGAGAAGTCAGCGAGAGGGCGGACGAGCTCTGGTGAGATTCGCAGGAGAGAGAGAGAGGGAGAGGGAGAGGGAGAGGGAGAGGGAGAGGGAGAAGGAGAGAGAGAGAGAGAGAGAGAGAGAGAGAGAGAGAGAGAGAGAGAGAGAGAGAGAGAGAGAGAGAGAGAGAGAGAGAGAGAGAGAGAGAGAGAGAGAGAGAGAGAGAGAGAGAAGAGAGAGAGAGAGAGAGAGAGAGGAGAGAGAGAGAGAGAGAGAGAGAGAGAGAGAAGAGAGAGAGAGAGAGAGAGAGAGAGAGAGAGAGAAGAGAGAGAGAGAGAGAGAGAGAGAGAGAGAGAGAGAGAGAGAGAGAGAGAGAGAGAGAGAGAGAGAGAGAGAGAGAGAGAGAGGAGAGAGAGAAGAGAGAGAGAGAGAGAGAGAGAGAGAGAGAGAGAGAAGAGAGAGAGAGAGAGAGAGAGAAGAGAGAGAGAGAGAGAGAGAGAAGAGAGAGAGAGAGAGAGAGAGAGAGAGAGAGAGAGAGAGAGAGAGAGAGAGAGAGAGAGAGAGAGAGAGAGGAGAGAGAGAGAGAGAGAGAGAGAGAAGAGAGAGAGAGAGAGAGAGAGAGAGAGAGAGAGAGAGAGAGAGAGAGAGAGAGAGAGAGGAGAGAGAGAGAGAGAGAGGAAGAGAGAGAGAGAGAGAGAGAGAAGAGAGAAGAGAGAGAGAGAGGAGAGAGAGAGAGAGAGAGAGAGAGAGAGAGAGAGAGAGAGAGAGTAGAGAGAGAGAGAGAGAGAGAGAGAGAGAGAGAGAGAGAGAGAGAGAGAGAGAGAGAGAGAGAGAGAGAGAGAGAGCTAAACTCGAAAATCGGAGAAGTCGCAAATAGGCTTTCCCTAGAAAGCGGTGACTCGCACGATAGGATCCTCTCGGATCGAACGCCTGGCGCAATAGCGAAGGTAGACGTAGCTTGTCACAATCACTCTCGGGATCCACAGACGTAGCAAAAACCACGAGTGTCACTCTCTCTCGGTAGCCGAAACGTATCTCCCCGCGCGTGTCGCGTTTTGCGCGGCTCTCTCTCTCTCTCTCCCCCTCAGCAGTCCCGCGGTTCCGCTCTCGCTGTAATAGCCTGTAAACACATGCTACGGAAGGAAAAGCATGCTGGGCTAGACGAGGGCTATCGCTCTCGCCACAATGTACAATTTTATTTTTAGTGAGATATACTTTTGGTTTGTAGTATATTTTTATATGAAGAAACTCTCAAATACATGCTCTCTTCTCTCCATGCAATCATACAAATTTTCACTTCAAAGAAGTGTATAGAATAATTTCCTTTTTGGCATCTATATTTCTTTCGTAATAGTAAAATTATATTTGAGGTAGAATTCAGCTCAATTGTCAAGTCATGTATTTTTAATTCTCGTAAAGGTGTCCGTATGAAAATTAAAAGTACATAAGTACATACACACATATACATGCATATATACTTAACTATATACCTCAGATAACATTGCAAGTAGTAAGTCAGCATTTATGCCACAATTGAGTTGGTAGTGGCTGGTTCATGGACGTCAAGTCGTCATAGTGTGACACATGCGTCACGGCGGCAAAAACTCTTAACCAAAAAATATATGAAGAATATTTAAATTCAAAGACCTTTATATAAAAAAATAAATTCAAAATATATTTATCATCGATTAAATTTCAATTCATATATATAACAATCTCAACAGAGGTCTGTATAGATAGTACTCCAATTGCATAGATAAACTATCATAGAGCATTTTGTAGACCCAACAAGTCATACATCTGTTTGGTAATGAATTTTGAAGCCCAAAAAAACAATTCACAGGTAAATAATAAAAAAGACTTCATCACAATACTTAATAATGAACAGAGGAAAAAGGTAAAGTAATTATGCCTTTTGGACCTAACAATATATTAGCAAATAGACGTGTAACTTATAGGACCTTCCGCTTCACGAAGCATTTTGCGTGCAAGTCTCGACCACTATAGCTCGCGCGGCGTGCTCGCCCGTCGTTTAGATCATCTACATACGTGCCTAGTAAAGTTCACAATGTAACTATAAGTTTTACATATTAAGGATATCCCTAGACAAATGTTATTCATGATTGTGCCTGTTGCGCCATAATTATTATTAAAGTACATTTTTATGTAAAACGTAAAGCTGCAAAGTTTCCCTATTTTACGTCCAGATTTTCACAACACCAAAAATGTAATTATTAAATTAAATTATAATGTAGTTTAATAAACGCACGGTCCTGGTGCTTTATTGGCTATCAGGGAAGAAGTTGCTGCGATAAGTTTTCTCTCCCTAAAGGAGAGGATTCCGTCAGTCGGCCCGTCCGTGTCACATCGTTTTCGGGTCTGATGGGGTCGTTAGAGAACAGCTTGTCGATTATTTTTTCAGTCGTGTCTCCCTCCATTGGTTCCAGTCACCGCATTTTGCCTATTTTCCGTGTTACGATAACGTATTCATCGACAAACGGGTCTTCTTCTACCTCGTCAATAATCTTGCCCCAGCATCTACACTTGCTTGCTTTGATCGTGTTTCTGAGTTTTATACGCATGGCATCGTGCATTCTTGCCAGAGTTTCAGCTTCAGTATTATTATTATTATTATTTTTAGAGGCTGTAAATCCATGTAATGGACGTGGTACTCGGCAGTGACCGCCACTTTAGTCTGGGTCGCTATTTTTGGCGCTTTGTTAGGTATTTATTCCTTTGTTCCATTCATTCCATACTACTTTCTGTGTGATGCAGCGATTACGCGGGCCTAAAGAATGTTAATTTAGTTAATGATTTAAACTTTATGACTACGAGGAAAGATGAACCACATTAATTTTTCCTTGCACGCGGCTGAAGTTATAAGGCGCTATGCCGCACGATCTCATCTGGCTATAGGAGACTTGTCTCCCACAGCGTGATCAACTAAATAATTCACACCAAATATTAGATACTTTACACTCTCATATTGTTGTTTATATAGAACTCTCATACACTCGCGAACAATAATTACGTCTCGATTCAATGACTACAAGAAAAATAACCACTTACTACAAACTAAATAATTATCTTTTGCGAAGGGATTGCTTGATTAAGCTACCTTGACGTCCAGAAAAAGAGTGAACGAGCCCCGGTCGCGATATGGCCGTGAGGTCCTGCATTTGTCAACTATCTCTGTCTATCAGCTAATTGCGCACTCATTCAGTAACAAAGTGCGTGACATTCGTGCATCACTCATACTTTTCCTCATTCATGATTTAATCAACAAGTCGCTCGCAAGCTACTGTACACTGTACAATGTGGACGGGTCTTACAATCGCAGCCGTCCACCAATAACTTTTCGCTGCATAGGCGCCTCCATTCGCTGAGTAATCTTCTTCTCCCTTCTCTCCGTTCGCACATTATCGAGACATATATATATATATAGACGCTCCCATGCACGCGCTACATGCTGCTGGGTAAGGCTCGCTCTCTCTCTCTCTCTCTCTCTCTCTCTCTCTCTCTCTCTCTCTCTCTTTCTCTCTCTCTCTCTCGCGTCTCTGTTGGTGAGTCTGTCCTCCCAACGTTCCTGCCTCTTCTCGCGTACAAGCGTTTCCGTTCGAATGCGAGGAGGTCGATGGAGATTAATACTCCGGTTCGTTGCACGCTCGTCATTGCCTCGGTCGTAGAGCATGATCGAATGAGTTACGCTCATTAGTAGTCGGCGTATACTCGGTCTCGGTCCTCGCGTATTGGCTATGAGCTTGCCTCAGGCCCTTAGTGGTGTTTGCTGCTTTAGTTTTGCGTTATATATATGAGACCAGAAAGTCAGTTTTGTGTCTAGAGTCACCCCTAGATACTTGACTTCATATTTGGTACCTGTTCCCTTCAAAATGCCATCGGAATGATTGCATCAACCCGTTTTCTTGTGAGCAGCAACAGCAGCTTAGTCTTCTGTAGTGCTAGTTGCAGTCCATGTTCAGTTATCCAAGTACAAACGCGTTGTATTACCTGGCTTAGTTTCAGCTAAGCCAAGTCGGTCTCTCGTGCTGTTTTTACAGCCGCCACGTCATCCGCATATGTTATGAGGCATGAGTCTATTGGCATGTTGTATCCTAGTATGCTGTCATACCCTACGCTCCAGAAGTCAGGTCACAGGATCGAGCCGTGGGCAACTTCCTAATTCCACAGCGCAAGTTGTATTGCAGTCTGTATTGGAATCTACAGCGCGTATTATTTTTATAGCTGGTAGCTAATACTATACCTTTAATTTTAAATTAACATTATGATTAAATAATTACGTATTATGTAGAATTATAATATTTCATTAAATACATTTTGATCATATAATTTGTGCATACTAATTTTATTTTTATTTTTTTTCATTTTTTTCTGCTGATTATTCTGTTAGAAAAATGTTTAAATTAGTTTTAATGTTACTCTTGAAAGGGCCACATATAATTGATCATGACTAAAAACTGGAGATAGAAGATATCTTATAACATTTTGAAACGTTTGTCCTTAAGATTTATTTATTGTCATAGCAAAACCTAATCTAACTGGGAATTGGCATTTTGTCATGTTAAAAGGAATATCTTTTTTAGCTGGAAATAATTCGATACGCGGTAAAAATACTTTATTTTCAATTTTACTTCTACTTAATATTTCTGCACAAATAGTATAGTCTAACATATTAACTTTTAATCGTGTTCCGTTAGAAATATCATCATTAAAATTAATATTATTTAAGGGGACACACCACCTTTAAAACTCTAAAAAATGATTATTTTTAATTTTACAGAGATAAGT
This sequence comes from Muscidifurax raptorellus, assembly GCA_020010945.3. Taxonomy (NCBI): domain Eukaryota; kingdom Metazoa; phylum Arthropoda; class Insecta; order Hymenoptera; family Pteromalidae; genus Muscidifurax; species Muscidifurax raptorellus. Next base: position 2,625,464 of record JAHUUD020000012.1, read on the forward strand.
TGGATTGATTTGAAATTTTGTATACATACGTAACACAACTTTGACTTCATTTACTGAAGTTAAAATGAGCAATGGTCTGACTTAGCCCTCAATCAAACACAATCCTTTTGGTTTTCTATTTTATGAATAAGATAATATGGTTATACGCTTGGCTTTTTTATTGATTTCAGTTGTTTCTTAATCTATAATTTCATTGTAAAGAAAATTGCCTTCTTGAATTGATCTCAGTTGTTTTTTAATCGGTAACTTCGTAGTAAACTAAATTATATTATTATGTTACGTTATTTTATTGACATGCATGATAATATGCAATACATCAAACTCGCCTAACCTTTTTACTTTGCTTAAAAGTTTTTTTTTTAGAGATACAGTGTGCGATGACTTTGAGCGCTGTCCGTAAGATTCCACATGAACACATGGATGAAATAGGCTAAAAGTTTTTCTACATACGCTTAATAGTACTAATTTCCCATGAACGAAGGAAATTTAATTTGGAATCCTTAAAGTATTTTTTTGTATCAATAATATCAATATTTCACTTATTTTTTTAATAGTTTTGTAACATTTTGTTTCATTGTATTGTTCAGTATCTTATTCAGGGTGCAATTCAAAAGCTTTACAAAACGCTTGCTTTGGAACAACATCAATCACTTTCTTATTAGCATTGCGGATCAACGTCGAAACCCCTTGAAGGGAAGAATGTTCTCGCTTTGTCCAAGAACCATCACCTGACACAGCTTCACGATCATCCTATTGAGTTTTACTGCTACAATCTTCCTGCATGGCTGCTCTCATTGAGTCCTTAGCTAAATCAAAATTGCTATGAGACACTGGTGGCTAAAAATCTATTTCCACACATAAAGCGCTCAAACCTGCATGTAAGCATTACGTTTTTTCCAACTTTTCAACTCGAGTCAATGAAAGAAACTCTGTTGCACATTGTACAAGTTATCGATAGTCTATTTCCAAGACTTCGTCAAATACCCTATATTTTATAGGACCAGCTTCTACATATTTTGATTTTAATGTTTGTTTAGATATTGATATAGGAATTTGTGGTCCTACAAACCATGTTGGTACGGTGGCTGTTGAAGCTTATCTGGTGGCTCTCGTAGATGGTTATCGAGATCACTACATTGATGATTGTGCTGATGGGTTGGATGTTGACGATGTTACTTGATTTTGATGTTTTATATAAAACACTTTTGCTTTCTTCCTTCATCTGCTAAATCTTCTCTTCTTATTTACAGATAATCCTGATACTCTATTCCTTGAGTCTGGGATCATCTTGACAGATCAAACTTTCCACTTATTTGTAAACTAAATAATTCACTTTTGCACTATATACTTATCAGCTTTCTAAACTTTTCGACCAAAAATGCTATTTGATATTATGAAATTATTAAATAATTTCAAATAAACCGAGAAATTGCAGAAAAAGAAATTTATCAAAATTCATAAACAATGTTTTTGCTAGCGAATTCGACAAATTGTAACGTTAATATTTAAAGAAATAGTTTTATGGTTGTATGATAAAACAGGGTCTGTATAAGTTACCGCTTGCTGAAGCTTTTACATAGGTCAGTCGGTAAGCGACAAATTCGAAATTCGTGATTACGGTAAAACTGGTAACACTTTAATTTAATAATTTTTTATCAGAATATTTTTGAGCAAAACGAGCTTTAGAAACATTTTTTACGGTAAATTCATTAGTAAAAATAAATGAATTACCACAAATTAATTAAAATGCAAATAAAAGCTAATTTCCGAATATCGTATATTTCATGACTTTAATAATTTCATTTTAAATACAAAGATACATTTTTATATGCATATTACTAACTTTTTAAATAGTTTTTTATTAATTTTAACATATATATGATGTAACGTTTTGTCTATGTATTTAGAATGTAATCCCTCTGTTCATAGCATAACTAATGTCATTTTAAACTGCAACGAGACAGCCGTCTCCTGCAAATACACATAGAAGCTCAACCGTGCACACACCGACACAGGGCCGAACACAAACAGAAAGGTGGACCCGCACGAACGAAAAGGCGAATCCGCACGAAGCGGAGCGAGCACACGCGTACAGAGACTCACACAGCGACATAGAGACAACAGCCCCGTATACATTAACGCACTGCGGCTGGCTATATAAGACCAGCCGCCGGACTTGGAAGGCAGTTCAGCTCGAGCGTTCAATTTGGGCAGAGCCGTGCGCACACGACACTGCAGAGAAGAACCCGGCGAGAACAAACCGTAGACCTACCGTCTCGTGAGCACACGTGACGGTAATCCTACGGCGACCACCGGTACTCCTGATTACTACCGTGTGCACACGGAGTATCCAGGAAACCTAGGAGACAAACAGACGACCTCCTCGTGAGCACACGTCGAAGCTGTCTCTAGATCTCGCCGACCGTAGACAGCAATATACCGGGCCGTAGTTTTCCTTGCCTCTGTGAGCACACAGGGTAAGGAAAGACTACGAGTCGAGGAGGCCGGGAGTCGCACCCCGGCCTTGGTGAAACACCGCCATTCTTGGTGAAACACCGCCATTCACACTGCACCGTAAGCCTCGTAGTCTCTTTCTCACTGAGCGCACACAGGACAAAGGGAATACGGGCCCACCAGAAACACGAGGTGTGTAGTCGTGAGCACATGTCTCCACACCAACCGACAAACACACAACCGCCGCCTAACGTACCAGCCACCACTGTGCGCACAAAGGGTGGTCGGGACCCATAACAGCAGAGGCATTTAGAAGCTACGTAGCCGTGGTCACACGCCTACGCCGCTGACAGATGAAACACTAATAACATCACACCCGCCCAAGTGTTACGTCCGAATGAGCGCAACCCACCAATATACTTACTTTTATTCGCGTTCCTATCTTCTGTTATTATTTATTTAGATTTACAAGGAAATCCCTTTGTATCTGGTTTGTTTTATTGATTTGCTTTTCAGTTCTAATGTCGGTGTCGTTACCTAGAAGTTACTATTCTTGCGGAAGTTAGCGCAGATACGCACTGACTATGACTTATTATCTATTTCGAAATAGTACTGCTCTTTTTCTCGGCTGGAGACGGCTGCGATGGCGGAATTCTTGGTGTAGCTATGCGTGTGCATGTATGAGCGTGTGTGTATGTATAATTTTTTTATACTTAGTTAATGCGTTATGGAATCGAGGATTTCATTACACCTCCCCGCCCGAAAAAGAACGAACGAGTAAAACTCGCCGTTCGTAAAATATTTGTATGTTTGTGTACTGTGTGTGTATATGTGTATTCTTGATAAATAATGATGGGTATATCATTCTCCGCACATCATTATCTATTTACATAGTTTGTAAGGTACTTTTGGTGGTACATAGATTTGTTCAATATTTTTCTCTTATTTGTTAACCATAAACGTTTTTTTTTGTTTCTTAGTTTCTAGAATACAATTTTTCTCTTTCGTAATTGAGATGTATATATATATATATATATATTATTTTCTTTATTTTACAACAATGGATATTTAAGTATTTCATATATATGAAATTGTTTTAATGTATTACCTCGTTTTTCTTACAATGTATGTGTGAGAGGAACGAAAAATTTTTCTGTAACATGATAAGGATAGGGTAATAGGTATACATATTATTTGAATTTTCATGATAGTTTCTTACTGTAACATGAAAATGTTGATTAATGTATGCGGATATTTTAGATTAATGTAATGTTTAAAAAAATACTTTTCTTTTTCTATACATTTTTATGCCTTTTCAATTCAATTTTATGCAATTAAGTCCCACCCCGCGTGAGAAAGAATCTTGAACATGAGATTTCAACATTTCTCGCAGTGAGAGTTTAGGAGTTTCCATCAAGTGGCGCGGCAGCGCCACGAAGGCGAGTTTGAGAAGCAGACGAAGCCGCGGCGCCCGTGACACTATTTACTTCTATATTGGGGTTCGGATTTTTTCACAATACAGAAAAAAATGCTTATCGTTACTGATCGTGAGTTTTTTGGTTTATTAGTGTCTTTTCTGAGTTGAACTATGATTTCCTACGAAAATATTTGTAAATAAGCCGTTTTGTTAAATAATAAACGAGTGTATATATCACGAATGCTCGGAACAGTTTCTTTAACTTTTTCTCCAGTGTGGTAGGACCGTGAAGTTGGCTTTTTATCTGAAAAGTGGTAGGACCGTGAAATTGGCCGCACAAGCTATATTATGTGTAATACAGTTGGGTAACGCTTTCCCACAGATTTTATACATCATATCAGTGCATGCAGGCCATCGTGTCAGATCAGAAATCTTTGCTCAACACACTTATAACATCGTGACGTCCAACAAGAAGTTTCCTCTACTAAAATAAATAAACAAAAAGTGATGAAATTAAATAAAATCATATTAGTGATAACAATGTTACTAAGAAACAATGGCCTAAGGGTACTAAAAATGTTTATATTTTATTTTTAGAACAAATTTAAGGTGCTCAATAAGTTCGCTCAAAAAGAAATGAAATCTCTAAAAAAAACTTTTAACAAAAGTAAAAGGTTAGGCGAGTTTCATTTATTCCGCACATTATTATGCATCTCAATAATATGGTTGGCTGACCAAATTATATGTTGTAATAGTAGATAAACTATAGGCATACTAGATCATAGGCATACTGGATCAGGGGAGGTGATCCAGTACGCCGCCCGTGTATAAGCATAGGGCCTCCCTCCTCCAGACCCGAGTCTCCCTTCTCTCGAGTGATTCAGTATGCCTGTAGGATACTGCATCATTGGAGTCAGTGAGTATGCCTATAGGATACTGCATCACTCGGCCTGTGGTGGTACGGCGGCCTGCGTGTAAGCATAGGGCCCCCTCTTTTTGAGAGTCTCCCTTCCCTTTGGCTCGCTGGCATAGTGGGAGAAGAGGTGACCCCTCGCTCGCTTAGACACGAGCAGCGGCTCGCTTGCGCGCTCTGTCGGATTCGGGAGATATGGGTTGCGGTTGGCGGGAATGTGAGGGAGTAGTTTGAAAATAATGCAGAGTATATTTTTATTTTATTTATATTTATTCATTGTTATTTTTTTTTCTTCACAATTTCATGAATTTACATTGTGTAACGCACAGATAGTCTTATAAAATAGGATTATAATGTGTACACAATTAAATAATGGTTTTTACAGAATAGTCGCATTGTACAATATTATTAGAAAAAACTGTAGGCTCACTATGTCTAGACGAGTTTTCTTACATCTCCACTGATAGGATTGTACTGTACGATACGATCGTGCAAGATCAAGCAGTAGGCTGAAGTATTAGGTGGAAAGTCTTGCGCAGCTTCGAATTCAAGACGTACATCGACAGGGGCGCTTTTAAGAGATTCGTTTTGAAAGTCTGTATACATATCGTATAAGACTGCAAACTGTTTCTTATACATGTCAAGATATAGGTTATTGTATGGATAATATTATGAATTTAGGAAAAGTTTTACATTACTTATATGACAATGATCAAAATGACCAACATTTTCAGTTTTCGGTCCCTTCTTGTTGGTTTGTAGTCCAACAATTACATAGCGAGGTTTTTCCAATTGATTTGAAGTTTTTACTGTCCAAACGTGTTTATTTGTGGCAGACAGTAGAGGATATTCAAATAACTCCCAGGAACGGAAACTCAAAGAGATTGGATTATCTTTACCAATGAAGTTCAACATCTGGATTTTTTGTTTGTCAGATGCGATGACATATGGCATTAACCACTCAATTTTTGCAATCACCACACGAAAGTCTTCATATGTAGTAACGCCATTAGCTATATTTCCGTTATTCATTGTTATTTTTTTTTCTTCACAATTTCATGAATTTATATAAATAAATAAATACACGTTTTGTAATACAATTATTATTTTTTTTTTTATTTCCAATAAATGCAATCACATTCCCAAATCATCCACCTCATCCTTAGTATAAGTACCACTTAAGTAATTTTGAAGCCATGTTCTTATTGCAAGATCATTATAGACTGCACACTATGATTTCCGTCTGATGCACAAATCACGGTTGAAACATGTGTAGTGATTGTTATATTTTTAATAAATAAATAAATAAATAAATACACCTTTTGTAATACAATTATTATTTTTTTTATTTCCAATAAATACAATCACATTCCCAATCATCCACCTCATCCTTAGTATAAGTACCACTTAAGTAATTTTGAAGCCATGTTCTTATCGCAAGAACATTACAGACTGCACACCATGGTTTCCGCCTGATGCACAAATCATGGTTGAAACATGTGTAGTGATTGTTATATTTTATATTTTCTAAGGATGAACATCCTAAATCGTCAATGTTGCAAATCGATCTGCAAGAAAAAAATAATTGGATGAGTATAAAATGTGAATGATAAAAGTATGAAGTGAGTATGAATGAGTATGGAAAGAGTATGAAGCGAGTATGAAGCGAGTATGAAACGAGTATGAAAGAGTATGAATAAGTATGAAGCGAGTATGAAGCGAGTATGAAAAAGTATGAAATGAGTATGAAGCGAGTATGAAAAAGTATGAAATGAGTATGAAGCGAGTATGAAAAAGTATGAATCTAGTGTTAATAAAATAGTATGAAAAAAACTTACACATTAGGCAGCAGATTCTTTAGACACTGCATTTTTTCTTCTCCCTTAACAAATAATTTCTCAACGCCTTGTGTACATATTTGAAAAATGCGTTGAAGTCGATGATATGGAATATCTCCAGAGTTAAAAGCTATTTCATGATGAGTTTTCTGAACCCATTGGGTCATTACTTTTTCTTCAGCCGTGAGTTCCTCCCATGGTAATGGAGATTCAAAAAGGTAAGCAGTCGGTAACGCAGTTTTCTTTAAATTTAGAAAACTCACTTCTTTAATAATAAAATAATCTTCATCAATTCTTTGAAATCCTTGGATATCGCACATATATGCGTTTTCGTCTTTGCATTTCAATAAATAATTTTTAAATAACAAATCATACATTAACGTTCTAGCCATCTTGCTTTTAGCTTGTGCCATGAAGAACTGATGAAGAAAATTCTCTCGGCGGATTTTTAAACACAAAACTGTGCCTCTTGATTTTGTCTAAAGGTGGAGAGGTGGAAGGAAGGTAAAATTTCCATTGGTTTTTGGAAAAGTAAACTTCCTTGGTTGGGTGAAAAATGATAAAATTCATCCCTACTCGAGAAAATTTATCCTCTCTCCTTACGAGGAAAAGAATCTTTCTCAGCATTGGTTTCCAATGTAAATCCCCCCCCCCCCCCTCTTTTCACAAGATTTTCACCTTCAAAAGGGACGCAGTTCCCTTGGAAGAGCACAGTTCACTCATCTGCGAATCTGCATCACAAAGTTTGAGAGTGAAAATGGCTTCGATGGAGTTTTACGAACGTTTTGTTGCGTTGATTCGTGAAACATTACAAAGTGAAGAGCATCTAACCAATAATGAAATTCATTATTGGCTAGATAAGTGCAATAATACGATTCAAGAACTCATCGAAAAAAATAAAAGTGATCTTACACGAGGTGAGAAACCAAAATTCCAAACTTGCATGACACATTTGTCCTGCATGCAAGTTGAGTTCGAGCAAAGGTTGAAACGAGGAGGAGGAATTATCGAAGAAGCTAAAGTTGAGTGGCGTGATATTGACTCTGCTTTTGACAATCGAATTCGAACGGGAGTGATAGTAAACTTAAAACATGTTGATATTGCAAGTTTTTTAAATGATGCTTACCATCTGTTTAGTGAAAAAGTTACAGCATGTTTGAATGAGTTCAATGCACCAAAAGTGAACTCGGATTTCATAGCAGAATTTTCAATTCAAAAAAGCAATGAAGAAACCACTGATATTAAATACTTTACAAGTGATAGTGCTACGATATATTTGTCAACTAATTTGGAAGAGTGGTTTAAAACTCATATACGAGATCACATCATGACACAACTAGAAGAATTTGAGGAAAAAGATTCTGGATGGACTCTAAAAAGTATTATAAGTTTATGTGTAAACATGAAGAAATATTCGCCAATTAAAGGCAGTTCGTACATTCCTCTCCCTAAATTCATAGAAAATGAAAAGGCGTGTATAAATGTGCACAACGAAGATAATCAATGTTTCAAATACGCTATTCTTTCGGCATTACATCCTTGTAAAATAGGAATTAAACTTTAACAATATTGAATTTCCGGTGAAATTAAAAGATATTCCAAAGTTTGAAAAACTAAATAATATTTCTGTGAATGTATACATGTTAAGAAAATCAAGAGGAAAGTATGAAGTGTCGCCTTGTCACGTTACTGAGGAAAAGAAGGAAAAGCACGTAAATTTACTCATTGTGCAAGACTATTATATTGATGAACATGAAGAGAGTAATTGTGGTGATGAAGAACATCTTCCTAGATATCACTATGTTTGGATCAAGAGTATGTCTCGCCTTCTCTGCACTCAACTTAATAAATCTCACATAAAATCAAACCACTGTGAGAGGTGTTTGCAAGTGTTTTACTGTGAAGAAAAATTAAAAGTGCATGAATTGGATTGTAAAAATTTAAATAAATGTCGTATCAACTTACCAAATGAAAAAAATAACATACTGAAATTTGAAGATTACAACAAAAACGAAAAAGTGCCTTTTATAATTTACGCTGATTTTGAATGCATGTTGAAGCCTACTGAGAATGAAATGTCATTTCAACTTCATGAAGCTTATAGTATTGGTTATTACATAAAGTGTAGTTTTGATGAAAAACTATGTGGTTATAAATAGAATAGAAAAACGAGCGAAAATGTAGAATCGCCTGCAAAGTGGTTTGTTAGACAGTTAAGAGCAATCAGTGAAAATATCGACCAACTTTATAAGAATCCGAAGCCAATGAGACTTACAGATTTGGAAGAATTATCATTCCGGCGAGAAGCTATCTGTCACATATGTCGAAAGCCTTTTGGTGATGGAGAGATGATTGTACGAGATCATTGTCATCTTACAGGACGGTATGTATTAGATTTAAAGAAAGAACTAATGGAAATTATATTTTCTATTATATTTTTTTCTTTGATTATAGATTCAGAGGTGCAGCTCATAATTCATGCAATTTGAATTATACAGACTCGAGATTTATGCCAGTTGTATTTCATAATCTCAATTATGATACACATTTTATTTTGAAAGAGATTGCAACTTCATCCGTTTTACCAGGAAGAGTGACTCTCATACCACACAACAAGGAAAAATATATTTCCTTTACGAAATATATAGACAAGTGTGAAATAAACTTTAGGTTTATAGATTCATGGCGTTTTTACCCCTCATCATTAGACAAACTGTCTTCTTATCTAGGAAATGTACCTATAGCAGTTAAGGAATTTCGAGCAGATGGATACACTAACGAACAGATTAATCTTCTCAGACGAAAAGGCATATTTCCATATGATTTTGTGGATAGCTTAGAAAAGCGCACGTTTACAAGTTTACCCGATAATCACGAGTTTTACAATAAACTCAATGAATCACATATTTCCGATGAAGATTATATGCATGCCCGTAATGTATGGAATACATTCAATGTACAAACGATGGGACAGTATTCAGATATTTATTTGAAGACAGAGGTATTATTACTAGCTGATGTATTCGAAAGTTTTCGAGAGATGTCTATTCAAGCATATGGTTTGTGTCCAGCTCATTTTTATACAACACCAGGATTAACATTTTCAGCAGCTCTGAAAATGACCAAGGTAGAATTAGAGCTTTTAACTGATATAGACATGCTAATGTTTATTGAATCTGGCATTCGAGGAGGAATCAGCCAATGCTGCAATCGATACGCCAAGTCCAATAATCCATATATGGGATCGTCATATAACAAACAAGAGAAGATCAAGACTCTTATGTATTATGACATTAACAATCTCTATGGATGGGCAATGGTTCAGCACTTGCCCGTTGGAAAATTTAAATGGATTGATTACGAGTCAAATCCAAACTTCTACAACGCAGCACCCGATTCGGACGTGGGATATATCGCTGAAGTTGACTTAGAGTATCCTGAAGAAATACACGATGAACATCGAGATTTACCTTTTTGCGCTGAGCATCGTTCACCGCCTGGATCAAAGCAGAAAAAGCTTCTAACAACTTTAGATGATAAACATAGGTATGTCATTCATTATCGAGCACTAAAACAAGCATTAGACAATGGACTTCGATTTAAAAAAGTGCATAGAATTTTAAGTTTTAAGCAAAAAGCAAGAGTCGAGATTGAATGGACTACTGATTTGATGGAGGAGTTTTCAGATGAGTGGGAGAGACCAATGTCGAGTGATATACTGCAGGAGGCTATGGAAAGGGCAGGCATCGTGGTGGGGAAGGAGAGGGCATTCGAACGAGCCAATGATAACAGCTCAGCAAGAGTGGAGACGGGGTCAGAACGAGCCAATATGAGGAGTCCCCCAAGAGTCGAAATTGAATGGACTACTGATTTGATGGAGGAGTTTTCACATGAGTGGGAGAGACCAATGACGAGTGATATACTGCAGGAGGCTATGGAAAGGGCAGACATCATGGTGGGGAATCTGCTATATGAAGCGGTGCACGAGGCTGAGGAGCATATTCGAGCAGTCGAAGAAGCCTACCAACCTAGTAGAAAAAAAGCAAAACTCCAAGATACTTAAAGTAAGTTTACACTTAAATTTATACATCACCGAAAAACTTAAACGAAAATTTTCATTTACTTATGTTACTTTTTCTTCTTTTTTTCTAGAATGGATTTATCAGCTCTTAACAAGATTGCTGAAAGCAGCTTCTTGCCAAGAAGGAAGCTTACAGAGTTGGAAAAAAATTATCGATACATGATCACAGCTCTGAAAGAGGTTAAAACGAAATACGGTCGTAAGATCGTTGCTGAAATGGACTCGAGCTTCCAAGTCTTTTTACCAGAGAAAATCTCATCAGCCATGTTGCAGAACGAAGAGTTCTTTAACAAGCTATGCGAATCAGCAAACAAGTTAACTTTATTTGCCACATATCTCGGTGGGAATTCTTTCAAATTTGAAAATTGAATGTAGAAAATAAATAAACACACACACAAAGACTGTTATTTTTAAACAAATTTATTATTTTGTACATAATAATGAATAAATACATATATTTATAAAAAAAAAGAAAAAATACATTGCTTTTTTATTTGCTGCAACCTGTAATCCTCACAGAATCTCATTTTTATCTATCCAACTGTTATGCTCACTACCAAATCCTAACCATTTAACAAACACACGTTTCCCTCTTTTTTTCAAGACCTTTTCTACTAAATAGACTTCTGGATACTTAGTTTTCTAAAGTTCCATTTCATAAAAGCCACCAGCGATGGGTTTATCATAATAATCTTTGAGATGATAAGTTACTGGAGTAGTTTTGACTATACGTGTTATTGTAAAAATTTCTGTAGACCAGTTTGGTGTATAACCTTTTTCAAAAACTTGTTTCAGCCTACTTATGCGCAGTTTGTCTCCAACTTTGAATTTTGGCTTTTTTCGTTTTACTGAGAATCGGTTTTGATTCAAAAAACGTTCCAGGATCTTGCTTTCATTCGCCTCCGAGACATTTTTCGGCTCGATGCCTATTGTTCAATGTTTTCTTGAATTGTAGTCTTCGAGCAATTTGGGAAGAATATCTATCCAGTTATAATTTCCTTGTTTACTGAACTCTATCCACATTGCATTTTTTAATGTCCTATTGAAGCGTTCGCATATGCTTGCATGAAGATTGCTGTGTGTCGAATATAGATTTATCTTGTACTTTTTCATGAGGGATTGAAAATCGGAATTGTAAAATTCTTTTCCCTGGTCTGTATGTAGATTGGAAGGTGTTCGGCCTTGTTTCAATATTGTCTGCATAGCTCGAGTAACATTTTTACCACTCTTTGATAGAATTGGCACAGCCCATGCATACTTTGAAAATATGTCTATGACTGTGAGTATAATTGTAACTTTTGTTCTCATCAGAATAAGGTATCATTTCGACAAGATCGGCTTGCCACGTTTCGTCAATACCACGAATGTCGTATTTTCTTCGTTTGTATCTTCGACGTGCCGGTTTGTGCAACTCTTCAGCTACTACCTTTCGTTTCATGTTAATCTATTGCGACGTTCAATTGCTTATTTAGTTCACCAGTTATATATTCAATAGCGTGGCAATTACGTTGAGTTACATCATATAGATATTTCAGTTTTACATCCACTTCTGATTGAAGTTCCTCAATTTGCTTCTTATATTCTTCTATGAGATCACCAACTCCACCAAGTTTAGAAGCTAGATAGTCCACTTCGGTCTGTAGGATAACTTTCAGTGCGTGCAAGGTGATTGCATCGTTTGGCTGACGTGGCTCGCCTATATTACAAAGTCGTTTATTTTCTAAATCTTAATTGCCATCTAATGTAAAATTGAAACCAATGCCGGGAGGACCGCGACTTGGTTGCGAACCCTCGAGTTTTCTTCCAAACACATCGAGACTCATTTTGCTACTGATTTAATAAGGTGAATGACAGCGTTAATATACATGTGCAGCCTCACGCAACTCCTCAATAATTGAAATAATTTCATTATTATGATTATTGTTTCCAGCAGTTCGTTCAGCAATGAGTAATCGTTCAACAAGTTCATTCGGATCGTCCCAGTAGACTAGGTCTATAGATGAATCTGACTTTGCTATTTTATATTCGGGCAAGAGTCCAGCTCCAGTAGTAGATTTGTTTTTTTTTATTTTTACGACAACTGCGAAACATTGGCTCGATGATTGATCGATATTTTCTGCTGTTTGAAACGCGAAGATCCTCATCTTTACTATGTCTTTTTCTGTGAGCATTTGTCGCCTCCAGAATAGTGCGATAATTCCGACGATCCGTTAAGCTTAAAATATTATCATCGGGCTGTCTTTTGAACAACAATTCCATTAATTCATCACTTTTAGGATAACTAACATTTCTTACTCGTATTGACTTATCATCAAATTGTATTTCCGAATCACCAATCATGTACACTCCATTGACTTGACGTACACCGTATATATTGTCGATTCGACTACGACTTTCATTGAGCATTGCCAAAAAGTCAGTTGGTGTTGATTCATTACCGTCATATGCAGATTTAAATGTTGAATTAATTATTGTATCATTCGTTAAAGAAGCCCTATCATCTTCGTCCTTGTAAGCACCATCAATTTCTTGCTCATTCATCGTCGAATTCAATGCATTTGATAGGTCAAATTTCAATCGTTTCCTCGATTTTTTCATGCTTGCATTAGAGATGATATTATAAGATTGCTGCTGTTGTACATCATTCATTTTCGAATTGACGAGTTTTTCAAGCGGTGTAATGACTGGTTCCAATGTATCTGCAACGACTTTTTCCGCATCTTCTCTCTCTTGCTTGAGTACAGAGCACTTTCTTTTAACTGCTTCCCGCGCTCTCATGAGCTCGCTGAGAATATTTTTTTCTTTCTCAAAATCGGACATGATGATTACAAGTTGCTGGATGCAATCAAACTGTTAATATTGTCACTCACACATCCTTTTTTATTGCAAAACAGTCGAATCCTTTTCTATATCTGCCATCATTCATCTCTCGATCTTTGTCGACAACGATGAATCCATACTTGTCATTTTTCCAACAGCTAGAACACAGGTTTCGAAATTCGTTGAAGGTTAAATCAGTATTTACGTGATCATCATAGATGTGCTTAAGATTCACATCATCTTGACGGTAAATTACTAAAAAATTTATATCATCTCGAATGAGATGTTTTGTAATACGAGCATACGATTGACAAAGATAAAAACTATCCACACTTTTGTGTCTTCCCATGCAGAAAAATGCCTTGACACTATCCTGCTTCTCACAGGCTATATCATCGAAAATCATGATTGAATTTGTTAGAACATCATCGGGAGATACTACAGACTCGTGATCGCGAAATGGATGGTAAGTCACATCATCTATCGACTCCAACAACTTTTCGAGAAACTGATATTTCGGCTGATTCAACGATTTCGAGTACACATATACATTTTCAAATTTAAGACCATTGGGATGTGTAATAAGAGATAATAAACTGTTAGTTTTTCCACAGTTGGATAGACCACAGAAGACAGCTCTTATAGTATCTGGCAATAACTCTCCATGGCGCTTCTTCTTCTTCTCTTTTCCAAAATCGAAACTTGCAACAGGGAGTTTGACGCTCTGCTCGGTAAAATCCATGTTTTCGCGTCAAAGTCAGATTTGTTATTAATCTTAAAAATATAAACACATGCTTTTTATCTCATACTTCAGTAGTAAATCAGATTTCGAAGAGAGATGATCGTACACAAAAGTAAAAAGCAGCAGCAGACGAAGAAAGGTTATGGATTACTTGATAAAGTGATCAATAACTTACCTTTTGAAATGCATGTACCTGGATATCAATATTGTGGCCCTGGAACTGACTTGAAAAAACGATTGAAAAGAGGTGATCCAGGAATCAATCCTCTTGATCAAGCGTGTAAACAGCATGATATAGATTACTCTGATAAAAACAAGGATCGTAAAGTTGCCGATTTGAAGCTTGCTGAAAAAGCTTGGAAGCGAGCAAAAGCGAAAGACGCCAGCCTCGGTGAGAGAGCCACTGCCTACATAGTTGCTAATGCCATGAAAATAAAAGCTAAAACTGGAATGGGGCTAAAATTAGGCAAATTAGTGACGGCAGCTGAAAAATCGATGAAACTCAGTAAATCTTCTCGAAAGACTATACAATCTGCATTGAAAGGCACACGACGACTCATTAAAGAAGCTGGCGGAAAGAAAAAAATCATCATTCCACGCGTTCTTCCGCTTCCCTCGAAAATCGGTGGAGTTATTCCCTTTCTCATACCACTTTTCGCAGGGTTACGCGCAACCGGTGCTCTAGCAGGTGGCGCTGCCGGTATTGTCAAAGCAGTAAACAGTGCTAAAGAAGCAGACAAAAATTATGAAGAAAGTAAGAGGCATAATAAAGTAATGGAGGCCATTGCTTTGGGCAAAGGACTTTATATCAAGCCATATAAAACTGGTATGGGATTATTTATAAAACCATACAGCGGTAGTGGTGTTGCTTCTAGAAAAAAAAACACTTCGATTTAACTTTGCCCAATCGCGCAGTTACTGATTACGATCTCATAAAGTATGCTCGTATGCTAAAAATCCCTCATTTTCGAGGTGTTTTCATGAGAAATAATCTGCCTCAAAGCGGCCCATGGACAAACGAAAGTGCTATTGTCAACTTGGATGATTATGAAAACCAGGGCACTCATTGGGTGTGTTATAAAAAACATGGTGCCGAAGTGATCTATTTTGACAGTTTTGGCAATCTCAGACCTCCCAAAGATCTTATGTCATATTTCAACGTAAAAGAAGTAAAATACAACTATATGAGATATCAGAAATTTGACACATATATCTGCGGTCATCTTTGTCTTCAATTTCTAAGTGGAAACCTATAAAAGAGCTGTATGTCTGCGAATATGCATCATTCGGTTTTAATCAGTCATGGAAGATAGTTTTACTCTAAGTCTTTCTGGAACAACTTCTGTTTTAGAAGCACAATATTTTCCATCCATTGAATTATCTCAAGATAAAAACTTTGTTCTTGGATTGGTTGAACTTTTAACATTCAACTCAATTCCTAATGTAGACTTTACAAATAATAAACTACATGTGAATGGAGATATTATTACTTTACCTACTGACAGTTATGAGATAGAGGCTATAAATGAGTTTTCGCAAGCAACATTGAAGTCTAAAGGAGTTCAATTTGTGCTAAAAGCCAACAATAATACTCTGAGAAGCGAAATTTATTGCAGTCAACCATTAGATCTTTCACCTCACGAAAAAGTTCATACGATTCACGAATTTTTTCCAAGAGTTCCTCCAGGTTATAAAATTGTAGAAGTTCCGAATCACGTCATTTATTTGCCTGTTAGCGTCAAGAGCATCGATCAACTTCAAATTCGTATCGTTGATCAAGACGGAAATTTGGTGAATTTTCGCGGAGAAGAAATTACTATCAGACTTCATATCAAATCTATATAATGGGCATAGTTTACAACTCAAAAGGAGTGTATATAAGCCAGAGAGAATGTCAAACTCCAATCAGTCGACCGAAAAAAATCAAACCGTTAACACGGCAGAGCATTCAGTTCCTCAGAAGCCTAGGACTAAAAGTACGTTAAAAAAATTTACGTGCATAATTCTCTGCTGCTTCCAGAAAAATGGACGAAATTCTAAGCATTCAATCAGGTGTCGTATTCGATGAGTCAATAGCGCACTATGAGATTCACGCCTATCAACCATATTCAACAGTCAACTTTAATAACAGTGACGAAATACGTATTTCAATCTAACATCAAGATCTCTTTTTGTTACCTTCCCGCAGCTGTATTCATATACGCGGAAGATTGCAGCAAGCAGATGGATCAGCTGTGGCTAAAACTAATTTTGTCAACAATGGCGTTTGTCATTTGTTTGATGAAATCCGATATAAAATTAATGGCATAGAAATTGATAAAAGTAAAAATGTCGGTATGAACAGTCTTATGAAGGGATGGGCTTCATTCGACGCAAATCAATTTTACATGTTGGAAAATGCTGGCTGGTTTGGTAATAAAGATGACAACAATACCTTGACCGATGAACAAGGCAACTTTGACATTTCTATACCTCTGAGCATGATATTGGGGTTTGCTGAAGACTATAAAAAAATTGTAATTAATGTAAAACATGAACTCATTCTCACCAGATCAAGAACTGACGTAAATGCAATCATTCAGACCGGAAATATAGCTAATGGCGTTACTACATATGAAGACTTTCGTGTGGTGATTGCAAAAATTGAGTGGTTAATGCCATATGTCATCGCATCTGACAAACAAAAAATCCAGATGTTGAACTTCATTGGTAAAGATAATCCAATCTCTTTGAGTTTCCGTTCTTGGGAGTTATTTGAATATCCTCTACTGCCTGCCACAAATAAACACGTTTGGACAGTGAAAACTTCAAATCAATTGGAAAAACCTCGCTATGTAATTGTTGGACTACAAACCAACAAGAAGGGACTGAAAACTGAAAATGTTGGTCATTTTGATCATTGTCATATAAGAAATGTAAAACTTTTCCTAAATTCATAATATTATCCATACAATAACCTAAATCTTGACATGTATAAGAAACAGTTTGCAGTCTTATACGATATGTATACAGACTTTCAAAACGAATCTCTTAAAAGCGCCCCTGTCGATGTACGTCTTGAATTCGAAGCTGCGCAAGACTTTCCACCTAATACTTCAGCCTACTGCTTGATCTTGCACGATCGTATCGTACAGTACAATCCTATCAGTGGAGATGTAAGAAAACTCGTCTACACATAGTGAGCCTACAGTTTTTTCTAATGATATTGTACAATGCGACTATTCTGTAAAAACCATTATTTAATTGTGTATACATTATAATCCTATTTTATAAGACTATCTGTGCGTTACACAATGTAAATTCATGAAATTGTGAAGAAAAAAAAATAACAATGAATAAATATAAATAAAATAAAAATATACTCTGCATTATTTTCAAACTACTCCCTCACATTCCCGCCAACCGCAATCCATATCTCCCGAATCCGACAGAGCGCGCAAGCGAGCCGCTGCTCGTGTCTAAGCGAGCGAGGGGTCATCTCTTCTCCCACTATGCCAGCGAGCCAAAGGGAAGGGAGACTCTCAAAAAGAGGGGGCCCTATGCTTACACACAGGCCGCCGTACCACCACAGGCCGAGTGATGAAGTATCCTATAGGCATACTCACTGACTCCAATGATGCAGTATCCTATAGGCATACTGAATTACTCGAGAGAAGGGAGACTCGGGTCTGGAGGAGGGAGGCCCTATGCTTATACACGGGCGGCGTACTGGATCACCTCCCCTGATCCAGTATGCCTATGATCTAGTATGCCTATAGTTTACCTACTTATAATCATCACAAAATCATTGTTACCAAATAAAAATGTAATAAACGTAGATATAATTTCATTACAAATAATTATGTTAACAATAAATAAAAATTTGGCAACGAAATTACGGATAAAAAAGAAATAGACCACGAAATTACGGATAAAAAAGAAATGAGATCAATAAAAAAGTCAAGTTTATTACCAAATTATTATTTCAACAATAATATTGCAAACAAAAAGTGTTGTATTCAATTCTGGGCTGAGTCGAATAGTTGATTACAAAACTAAAGATTGATCTAAGATTAGTAAATAAAAACTTAAGTAATAAATTGATCAATCACAAACAACTGTTATGATAAACTTACTAGGTAACTTGCCAGGCCCGTTTCATTTTATTCATGGTGTTATGTAGCAGTAACTTTCAGCATATATAAAAAGTAGGTGCATATAATCACAACTTTACTCTGAAATTTGTTATTTGAATATATTCGAACTGCATTTAAAAATAAATTGTTGTTTATAAAAATGATATAATACATAATTAAAATTCAACATTTTTCGTATCAAACCTCAAATATAAACAATTACTTATTATGTATATTATATACTGGATACTCAAAAACTTTTTTATGAATACCAGTAATGCAAAAAGTTAAAATGCTGATATCCAATTATAATAAAAAATATGAAAAAAATATTTTATTTGTTTACCTGTAAACAAAATGAAATGGGCCTGGCAAGTTACCTTACTAGGTAGTTACTGGCAAGTTAACTTACTAGTTTATCATAACAGTTGTTTGCGATTGATCAATTTATTATTTAAGTTTTTATTTACTAATCTTAGATCAATCTTTAGTTTTGTAATCAACTATTCGACTCAGCCCAGAATTGAATACAACACTTTTTGTTTGCAATATTATTGTTGAAATAATAATTTGGTAATAAACTTGACTTTTTTATTGATCTCATTTTTTTTTTATCCGTAATTTCGTGGTCTATTTCTTTTTTATCCGTAATTTCGTTGTCAAATTTTTATTTATTGTTAACATAATTATTTGTAATAAAATTATATCTACGTTTATTACATTTTTATTTGGTAACAATGATTTTGTGATGATTATAACATATAATTTGGTCAGCCAACCATATTATTGAGATGCATAATAATGTGCGGAATAGATGAAACTCGCCTAACCTTTTGCTTTTGTTAAAAGTTTTTTTTAGAGATCATGATTTCTGTTAGTTTCGAATTTTTATTGCTTCGTTCTCAGGCTCTTTTTTCTCTTTAAGGACATGTGTTTTTCTTCTACGTTCTTCCCTATTCTTAAGTATCTGAGTTTTCTGTCTGTTCGCGTTGTAGGAGTTGGTCTTACGTCAGTCTGTTATGAACCTTAGTGGTGTACAGTTCGTTTGTGTGTTATATATTTTATTATTTAATGAAAATGTGTGAGGTAATTTTTCTTGTTTATCTTCTTTGTTTTAGTCATATGTGTATGTGTATTTTTCCTTTATTTATTCGTGATGTTTCTATTTAGGTAGTTGATTTTATTGATCCGGTTGTGGTGAGTGATCTACCGTGGGAGCCCTGTCATAAGTCGGGTTAGGAGTGGTGTTCTGTCTGCTCGGATTTTGAAATTTTCCCTTCCCGTATTTGTGTCAAACGATCTGGTTCTCAGTGTATTTCGGTGAGTAGTCTCGATTATTTTTGTTTTATCAGGTATTCGCTTATTTGTTTATTATTTATTGGGTTATTAGGTTTTTGGGTTATTATTATTTATTTATTTATTATTATTTTTTTTTACTTTCTTTAGTTTCGTTATCCTCTACTGCACTGTGCCATAAGTTTGGACTTACTGCGGAATTCAGGTTGTTTTATTCTGTGTCACGTCGAGGTAAGTGATGCTTTTGGCGTAGTCGGAAGGTGTCGAATTTGTCGGTTGGTATTTAATACTACTCCTTGTGTGATGCGATAGGAGCAGGAGGGTGTACGTTTTTCTTTACTCTCTCTCTCTCTCTCTCTCTCTCTCTCTCTCTCTCTTTTTCTATTTATATATAAGAGATCCTAATCCTTGCGTTTTTTTTCATTTGTAGCATTAGATTCCCGTACCGGCAGTCTCCTTTCAGTTACATTAAATCTAAAATTATGCGATTATTGTATTGTGGTGGTGTCAATATTGGTTATGTGTAGGAGGATGATTAAAGTAATGTGGATAATATAAATAAGTCTGATTTTCTTTATTAATATTAGTTATTATCGGTGTTTGGTGTTATCATTATTAAAAAAAATTGTTATTCTTTTTTTTTATATATCTTTAAATGTTATATTTTTTATGAAGATTGTTCCTGATTCTGATTTGCGTACACAACTTTCACAAATTTCCTTTCTGTTTAACTTTTGATACGTCGTTGTTTTGATCATATTGCTTGTCATACTAACTTGTCTGTACACTTTGCCCACACGATTATTGGTCTTGTGATTACTAGTGGTGTATAACAACATCCACAGATGATTAACGGCTCGGTAGGTACTGATACGGCGTGTAGATACCTTACCGTGCTTATCTCTCCGTTTCTCTCGTATAAGCTTGCGTAGTTGTCCCACGTAGAAACAGGTGATTCCCTCTTTCAGCCTGACGCATCTTGAACGTAGCAGGGTTCGGTAAACCTCTGGGTGTTTGCTCGGAATAACTCCGTCAAATGGTGTGTTATCCTCCTGCATAATTACTCTACTTCTTTATATATTTGTTTTGTTAAATTTTCTCTTATCTACTTTAGTTAATTATTATTTTTTATTAGTCAAACAAAAAATTTTTTTTCACACAATATGAGTATAATAAATTTGTTTTTCATTTATTTATTTGTTTTTTGTTTAGTTTTTATCCTACTTGGGTTAGTATTTGTTTCTCACACAATAATTTTTAGGAGTTATTTATATAGGTGGAATTTATACGGAGTCAGGTCTTTGACTGTGATATGTTGTAATCTCAGTGTATATAGGGCTTCGTGGATGGGTTGGAATTTCATATGCAGGTTCAATTTCTTTGCTTTTGGTAGATTCTTTTTCTTTATTATTTCATTTATTCTCTTTATCCTTCCTTTGTTGCCCTAAATGTAATAGTAGTTGTGTGATTGAATTCCAGATGGCCCCCGGCAAATGTAGCGAAAATCCGTATAAATTATATATCGCGTATCCGTGTATAATGATGTCTATGAGTAACTTAAAAAGTCTACAAAGCATAATAACCTCAATAGTCCCGCGCTCGCGGTTCCCAATGCTAAAAAACTAGACCACATTTTATCCCAGGTATTTCTTGCAATTACTTCGATAGCTCGTTCATCAAACATATTTGTTATTGCGATTCCTTCCTGGTTTACATTTTTACCAGTTATTCCCAATGCTACTTCGTTTAATACGGTTGATTTTTCGATCGGAAATAATATCATGTCACGGAGGCTATTTAAATCTTTTTTCCCTTAGATTCTCCCTATTGCTAATGTTTCCGGACTCATATATTTCCATGCCGGTTTTGATTGTGGCCTAACTGTTTCTGTTTCTTCACCAATTATTGGCATAGGCAGCATTTTATACCAGTGGTTATCTATTTTAAACATCGCTGGGATTATAGGAGTTAGGAAGAGCTCTTCCTCCCCTCGTCGGACTTGGAGCTATTCGTAGCATTTAGTCGCGTTTCGTATTTTTACTTCTACTCGCAGACATTTTAACAGATGTACCGTTTTTCCGGCTACTCTTCTGGAGATATAATCGCGATTGAGATTGCATTTTTGAGTACTTTTCGTTCGAGTTCGCATTTTTGTTGTAAGATTTTATAATACATTTCTTGGAATTTTGAGTTTACGTAGGCAAAAATATCTAGGTTAGTGGTGCTGATGGGTGACTTTTTAATTAATTCTCCCGAAAGTATATCTTCTAATACGAATAGTTTTGGATGCTCGGTACCAAAGAATATATATCCGCACTTGTGTAATTTGATTGTTTTCCACAGAGCAAAGGTTATGTCTTCCGATTCTAATAGTACATAACTTTCTGAGTACATAACTTTCTAAGAGTACATAACTTTCTGAGCTTCTTCGTCATATACTTTATTCAAGTATCTTTCGTAAAGTACTGAGTTCTTATTGAGTCCGCAGAAGTCGTCCGGGAAATTCAACCAGAATACATGTGCACCGTAATAGTCTACGCATTGTTGATCCGACCAAATACAGCGTACTCCTATTTTCAATATTATTTTGTTTGAATTTAAATGTATTGGTGTGGAATAATCTTGGAGTGAAATCTCGAGCCAACCCGCGACGTATACATCGTCCCATCGACCATATGGGTCAGAATATGATCCTCCTGTGCATTTCCCGGTGCCGTCACTTCTCCCTGCGAAAACCACTTGCTTGTAATGAGTATTGTTCCCGCGAAGTCCTAACATCCTAGTCTTTCCAATTTGAAAATATTCGGTTTGTTGCATTACATCGCATTCTCGCGAAGATAAATTTTTATAATAGCTAATTTCGTCTGCTGTTACTCTTGACGCATGCGAGTGCATTCCGCAGTGTGTCATAATACGCGCTATTTTTACCAAACATTTGTATACATGCGCCGATGAATATTCATTGAGTTGTAATAATTGAGCGTAGGTTCGCGTAACGTTAACCGTGGGTCTTTTGATATTGCAATCTCCGATGTTTAGTAAAGATATAGTTGTTTGGTTTGAAAGGTGATCTCCACAATCAAATCCATACAATCCATTCACGGTATGAAGGGTACTTAAAAGGAGTAGGTGCGGCCATGATATAGCCATCTGTAAAGAAACGAAAATACCAGCGTTCATTTTGCACCCTTTTGTTTAATTAATATAATATAGTGGATATACATTTTTTTGTTTTCTTGTTTATATGTACACATATATACTCATACATTTTCGCACATAAATCTTACACACAACATAGCGCTCTTATTGACATGTACCAAGATCTCCCCTTTTCCCTTTTTTTTTGTTTTATACCATTTCGATCCTCTCGCCTTCTGCGTAGCTGCTGTTGGAGATGTCTTCTTCGATCTCATAGTCATATATGTATTTAAAATATATAATCATTCCTGATGTTATAAATACCATTATAAGTATGATTACGATAATCACAGAATAGGATATTAAAGCGGCTTGATATATGGATTGCAAATGTTGTTCTTTTGCCATTTCTATAGCTTCTCGTTCGAGTTCCCAGAAATATCGGTTGCCCTCTTCTCGGCTTAGTCCTTTAAATGTCTCACTGGTCGTTTCTTCCTTGAAGAAACCGTAAGTTCTCCGATGTTTAGTGTCTTCTTTGGTATGATCAGTTTGTTATTTGGATCAGTTTCAACAAATGATCCTTGTATACTCATTCCTTTTAATTGAATATTGCATATATCACGAATTTTCAGCAGTCCTACTCCATCCGGTGTAATGTTCCCTTGATTATCCTGACATTGGTATTGAAGTATGTTTGGCTTGCTAAATGCATACAAAACGTTACCTGTTGAGTTGAGTAACTCCATATAATCCAGGTGTTTTTGTTTGTAAACGATTCGGCACGTATGGTAATCTGTTTCTTCGGGATGCGTTAGTAATGTGCTTTCACAACTATTCTGATCGTGAAAAATAAACCATTGTGCGGGGCAAATAATTAACTTTTCTCCATGTCTGCAGTCCTGAATTTCCTCGTAGCTTGCATGGTAATGTAAATTTTCTTTCATTAATAGGTAAGGGCTCTGTGGTTCAATATACGCACTCTGTGTTTTATTGGTGATTTTCTGTGGAATTGGCATTGGTCTTACTCCGTAGAGCTGCACTCTTTTTTCGTTTACACATGGAATTTATATCTCCAGGTACACCTGGTCCTGGTCTGTTCCATAGCTGGCCTCAATCCATTGGTTTAATTCTGCTGCATTAGTAATATTCATTACAGGGAATTTGCACGTGTGGTAGTGTATATTGAAACTTCTTTCCATTTTGCGAAGTAATTCCGTGTCGATTATGCCGGCCCAAAGTTTGTGCTCCTTCATACTTAGTAGATTTATTTTTATAGCTTTGAAATTTGCCAGGTGTTCATCTAATTTATCCTGCATTTGTATAATGGTGGAGTATAAATGAGTGATGTATTGATCGATGTCTTTCGGTGGTCTCGCACCGCACTTGCGCGACTCAAATTTATTGTTTCGGTATGGACGTAGGAGTATTCCTCTCGTTGGAATCGGTCGGGCACGTGCCAGATGTCATCTCTATCCGCGTGCCCTCCTGAGAAAGAGATTCGGCGTTTCCCTGCGCGACGTTACCCTAGCGCATGTCCCATTGCAACTTAAAGCAGGCATTACGCGTATCCCTGGAATACCACAATAATAACACGTCGGTCTAAATGTATTTTGATCGTTAGTATTGTTATGATTTGGATTAATTGAAGATCTTGAATTTTCAATATTATTATATCGCGGATTTTCCGTAATCCTTTGATTAAAATTATTATTATTATTGTGATTGTTGTTTTGTTGATTCGGAAAGAATCCGTTGCGCTGCCTATTTTCGGCATTCCATCCTCCGGGATGGGTATTATTAGGTCGTGTTTTGTTTCGATAATTTTGATTACCGTGCGGTGGGGGTCCTCGGTCTCGTTGATGGTCACGTGAGTCGTTCTGTCGCTGTAGATGCTGTAGAGCGAGCTGTCGGCAGTTAAGTGTCACGTGCTCGGCTTTTCCACAAAAACCACACTTTATTGAACTTTGGTCAAAATCGACTAAATGCACTTTTCGTGTGTCTCTATTTTTAAATTTTGTGTCCGGCAAGTCATCGTCGTCGATCGCGCAACCCGCATATTCGGGTTCTATCTCAATGGCCTGTTCGCGAGCCTCTTTCAGTGTGGTAGGCGTATCCATGCATCCCTGGATCTCCCATCGTAATCCCCTTTTGAAAAATTTGATGCAATCTTTTTCGAGGTCACTTTGAAATGTTTGTTTATTACTTATTCGGCCCTCCCGTTGAGCTGCGGCTGTAATTTCTTTTTCGATTTCCTGAATTCTATTTAGAAACGCGATCACTGATTCATTACTTTTCTGTTTCATTTTTGCTAAGTCGCTAGACCAATCGTGATAAATTTTTGCTGAACCGTAAATTCTTTCAAAGAATTCAATAATTTCGTTTACCGATGCAAAAGTCTGTCCGCGGGTGCTATTTAGTGCATCTCGATATAGGCGCATTCGGATAAATTTGGCTAATTCTCCTTCGAGTGTACTGGGTAGCAATTCTTCAGCTTCTCTGCACCCATCGAGAAAAAGTGATAGCGATACATTTTGTCGTTAAATCGCGGAATGAAATCTAACACGTTCGATATGGACATTCCACGGACTTGAAATGTCTCCGTCAATTTTCTTGATTTTTGGTCCGGTTTTGATTGGTCACGGGGTGATTCTATTTTAAGCGCGTTGAAGTTTTTATCGAGGGAAAAAAAGAGTTCGCTTCTATCGGTTGAGTGGCGAGGGGATATTTCAATTTTTTAATTATCGGGGCGAGCGGTTCCTACCACAAAGTTATTAAGTCGGTCTTTGACGAGTTTAATCGCTTGAAAAAATACAAATTTTTTATTATTTACGGTTTTGTCGATTTCTGCTGCGTTATCTTTGTCGTTAAAAAATGCGTCTAATAATTCGGGTTTTATTTGGATGCTTAATTGTTGTTTGATGTTTTCGATTTTAATTTGATTTTCGGGTATTCTTTTTTTATGTTTAAGGTTCCAAAAATAGAAGTTACGCTACCTTTAGGGATGGCTCCTCTCGCGTTAGGCGTACTCGTACCAATGCACGAAACTTCGTTTTCGATTTTTTGTTGATCAAATGCGGATGGTTTTAAGATTAAGGGTTTTTTGTAGGTGACCGTTTCGTTATTATCCTCGTTTACTTCGGAAAGAGAGAGGTCTTGATCGCTATCGTCCAAAATGTTCTGATTATTTTGTACGCGGTATTGATAGTATTGAAGTTTATTTTTGGGTAGATCTTAAGTTTTATTCCCGTCAATATTGAGTTTTGTATACGATTTTTCGATTTCTTTTGCTATTACTTCGACTTCCTGGATTAATTTTGTTGTTTCGGGGCTGTTAGTTTCTATCGCGGATTTTAGTTTATCTTCTTTTTTTCGTAATCTGGTTAGAAGGGAGTCGTTAGTATTAAAATTATATCTAGTACTACGTTTTGTATTCACAAACTCATCGCGTATCATGATAGGAACTCATTACAAGTGATCTCGTTTCCGCGTTTCCCGGCCGCTATGCACCATTTTAAAATAATAAATATATTAATGTGTTACGTCCGAATGAGCGCAACCCACCAATATACTTACTTTTATTCGAGTTCCTATCTTCTGTTATTATTTATTTAAATTTACAAGGAAATTCCTTTTGGCTACCGGAGATGCGGTCACTGCCTTCCGGGAAAGGGAGCCGGATAACGAGATCACTTAGACGGGGTTAAGTTTTAAAACAACTACTATAATGTATTTCACTCATTGGAGAAAAAGAAAAGTACTTTGCAGTGTATATATGTGTGAATGTGTGTGCGTGTAGGGGCGTACATATCCGTCGGTCCTTTCCTTGGTGACAGCTGTCGATCCTTAACGCCTCCACGTCGTGTGTCGGTGGTTCAGTGCAGCAGGCTGTGGATGCGTTGGGGAGCAGCGACAGCTCAGATCATAAACTCTTAGTTTTATTACCTCCAAATTTGGAGAATCGACCTCGTGACTAGCTCTCCCGCTGTTCTTCTTTACTTGCTCTCTCGTTGTGCGCGTGAGATTTTCCAGATTGTTTCGATTTGGAAAATTCGCGTAGCTGGTGTATTTTTGTCATCGCTTTGCTCTCGTTCGGTCATTTTCGTGTGAATCATTAATCTTCTCTTTTTAGTATGTTGCGGCGTATTTCATTTTTATTAACACTCGTCGTTGACAAGTGTCGTCATTTGTATCTTGTTTGTTTTATTGATTGGCTTTTCAGTTCTAATGTCGGTGTCGTTTCCTAGAAGTTACTATTCTTGTAGAGGTTGGCGTAGATACGCACTGACTATGACTTATTATCTATTTCGAAATAGTACTGCTCTTTTTCTCGGCGGGCGACATCTGCGATGGCGAAATTTTTTATTTAGCTATGAGTGTACATGTATGTGCGTGTGCGTATGTATAATTTTTTTATACTTAGTTAATGCGTAATGGAATTGAGGATTCCATTACACACACTCGCACCGCACCGTACCGTACCGACAGTATTGTAACACTAATCCGTGCTGAGACTCTGTAACCATATTGTAAACGAAATCTTTCTAAACCACTCGCGTTGGTTTATCTGTTTCAGATCGGAGAGAACATCTAAACCCCATATGTACAATAAGTGCTTTAAATATACAATCATTAGCTATAGATAAGCTTTATTATTTTCGATTTCCCCATTCCGAATCCTGGTTCCGACTGAGACTTTCGGCACAGGGGAAACGCAACCGTTACATGGCGCCCGAATAGGGACCGTTTTAGAAAGATTTCTTATAAAAACCAACATCAAAACTGTACAAAATAGATATAAGAGAACATTTTTTTTTTTTTTTTGAAAATACCTACACGATGAGAGTTTCTTGGATCTACGGTCTAAGCAAGGCCCAAGTAGTAATAGAACTGCAACGCCTCAACCTCAACACAAATGGCACCTTAGTAGAAGTCCGCCAACGTTTAGTCCGCTATGCAAAAGCTTTTCGTGACGCATTTGAGGAGAAAACAGAGGACACAGCAGATTACGACGAGGAGCAAGACCGTAAGGTCGACCTCGAACAAGAACGGAATGAAACCATCAGACGCGTACTTGATGAAACCGGGCCAAACCAGCCACCAGAGGAATCTTCAACGCCCAGAAACACGATCCCACCTGCTTCATTGCCAGATCCAGCACCAGGGGAAAACAAGGTTCTCGACCAGATCTGAAATTGGAATTGCCACTTCGAAGGCAAAGATGTATATACCTTCCTAGAAAGGGTCTGGGAACTCCAAAGAGCCTACGGTTTCATTAGCCAACAACTACTGCTAGGAGCACCGGAACTATTACGAGGAGACGCACTGCAGTGGCGAAGAAACTACGCTAACGACTGTCAGAGCTGGGAGGAATTAGAGGAACGCCTCCGGAACTTCTATTTGTCCTCTGGGGAACGAAGGGATCTTACGAGACAAATAGTAGATAGAACACAAAGATTTCATGAAAATTTCCGAGCATACTGCACCGCATTAACTACACTCATGCGTCGCAGAGGCGGTTATATCGCATAAGAACAGCTCGAGAAACTCTACTATATCATGCGCCCAGAGCTCCAACTACAAGTCCGCCGGGAGGAAGTAAAGGAGGTAGCACAACTAATACAACGTGTAGTGGAGTACGAGGAAATCACCGCAAAAATACGCAAGGTAGAAAGATACGAGGACCGAAGCACCGCCATCCACAGCTCTGCCATGAAACCTCCAAATCCGAGCACAGCATACTATAATCGTAGTGATTGCTGTTGGAGATGCAAGCAAAGAGGTCATTACAGGGCTAACTGCCGAAATAGACCAAGGAAATATTGCTCGGTGTGCGGAAAAGACAACGTTCTAACACGCGATTGTCACGGCTTCCACGGAAAACCGGGAAACGCCGAAGGGACCGGCTCCAAGGTAGCAGAGACACTGTCCTAGATCCTCGCTACTTTATAAACGTAAAGATAGGCACACACACCGTACGAGCCCTAGTCGATCCGGGGGCTGCCAGCTCTTTTGTCACCGAGGAGACAGCAAAAATAGGACAGGAGAACGGATGGCGACGAGGCAAACAGGAAATACTGGCCACCATTGCAAACGGGTCCGTCACGGAACTGTCCGACTATGTAAAAGGAACAGCCTCCCCACTAGGAATGTCTTACACAACAAAGTACATCATCATGAACGGACTAGGACACGACATGCTGCTGGGTATGGATGCACTGTCTGCATTAGGAACTAGAATATTCATCTCCAACCAGGAAATTAAGCATGGACCGCCGACAGGTCAGTCACTCCACGTAGAGAGCGTAGGAATTAAGGAGCTAACGGAGGAACAGCAATAATGACTCAACAATATAATAACAGGTCAGAAGAAAACCTTCGAGGGAATAAAAGGTCCAATTCACCTAACGGAATATGAAATCAGATTGATCGACCTCACACCTATCCGTGCCGACTACCGCCCCAGAAACCCAAGGATGCAGAAAATTATCGATGAGGCGATAGACGAGATGGTCAGGGAAGGAGTAATGAAACCATCAAACAGCTCGTTCAGTTCACCTATTGTTATCACAAAGAAAAAATACGGGAAATACCGGTTTTGCATGGATTTCCGACGACTGAACAAGGTCAGCATAAGGGACGCATATCCACTACCACAAGTACACGCAACATTCAACAAACTACGCGGAGCCAAGTACTTAACCACAATGGACCTGAAAAGTGGATACTGGCAAGTACCGCTGTCGGAAGAAAGCAATCAGTACACCGCCTTTACCGTACCAGGGAGAGGCCTCATGCAATTTAAGGTACTGCCATTTGGATTACACTCAGCCCCAGGAGAATTCATGCGATTGATGAACAGTGTCATTACACCCGACCTTGAGCGCAACGTTTTCTGCTACTTAGACGACATCGTCATAGTGTCCGAAAAATTTGATCACCATATGAACCTCATAGAGGATATACTCCACCGATTGCGGGAGGCTAAGCTAAAACCCAACTGGGAGAAAAGCCATTTCTGCCGACGACGTCTGAAATACCTGGGTCACGTAGTAGACGAAGAAGGGCTACACACCGACCCAGAGAAGATAGCCGCCATCACGAAACTCCAAGCACCAACTAACCTCAAAGAGCTCCGACGGTTTTCCGGATTGATCTCCTGGTACCGCCGATTCATCCCCAACGTAGCTAAGATAACAGCACCACTGAATAAGTTACTCCAAAAAAAGGCCAGATGGGGATGGGACACTCCCCAACAACAACCCGTCGAGCGACTAAAAGAAGACCTAGTCCACGCTCCAGTTTTAGCGTGCCCCGAGGGCTTGGGAGCAGTCCTGACCCAAGAAACAGGGGAAAAATAAAGAGTCGTGGCATATGCCAGTCGCTCGTTGAACCAAGCCGAAAGAAATTATTCAGCAACCGAAAAAGAATGTTTAGCCATCAAATGGGAGATCTGGAAATTCAGAGACTACCTGGAAGGCTACCATTTCAAAGTGGTTACCGATCACCAATCCTTCCGATGGTTAGAAAAAATTGACAACCCCTCTGAAAGACTAGCCAGGTGGGCAATCGAAACGTCTCAATGAGACTACGCAGTCAAATACCGGAGGGGATCCGAGAACACCGTTGCCGACGCGCTGTCGAGACAACCAGTACCCATACACAAAATTGACACGTCGACTAAGTGTACGTGGTACAACAGAAAGATCAAAGTGGTAAAAGGCAGACCGAAAGAGAACCCAGAGTACACCATCACCGACGGAACTCTCTACAAACACATCTTGCACACACTTGATTTCAACGACAACAGCGCAGGCGATAACTGGAAAATCTGCGTACCAACAGAGCAACGACCCAAAGTCCTAAAAGAAGTACACGACAAGTCCACCGCAGGCCTCCTAGGGGTCGCCAAAAATCTACAACGTCTGGCAAGGCATTACTACTGGCCAGGAATCTTCCAGGATGCAGCCCCGTACGTAAGAAGATGCGAAAACTGCCAAGCTTACAAAGCACAACAAAAAGCAAAACCCGGCTAAATGCATGCCACCTACGTGGAGCAACCATGGGAAATGGTGTCCATCGACCTAGTGGGGCCACGACCGCGATCATCAAAAGGAAACATTTGGCTCCTAGTAATGCAGGTTCACCAAATGGATCGAACTGGCGGCAATGAAAAAAACGTGAAAGCCATGTGCCGATTTGTCAAGGAGAAAATTTTCTTGCGACACAGCTGTCCACGAATAATAGTCAGCGATAACGGTCGACAATTTGTAGGGAAGAAGTATGTATCCTTCCCCGAGGAGAGTGAAGTGGAACACCGGAAAACCCCACCATATAATCCACAGTGCAACGCAGTAGAACGCACCAATAGGGTCGTAAAGACCATGATAGCTCAATACGTAGGCAAATATCATAAGAAATAGGATGAGAACCTCCAGGAATTGGAATTTGCCTACAATACTGCAAACAGTTCGGCCACAGGTTACACACCCCACCTTACCTGAATACGGGGAGAGAATTCCGAGTACCAAGAAGCCTACACCAAAAACTAGGCAAACAGCCCGCCAGGCCGTTGGCATCTCGTCTGCAGAACATTAAAGATGCCATCGAACTCGCCAAAATCCAGATGGCTCAGCAGTGGGAGACAGCTCAGTTTGGGAAACAGCAAAAACACTACAACATGCGGCGAAGAAACTGGCAGCCAAAAATTGACGAAAAAGTCGTCAAAAGAGTGGTAACACTGTCGAGTAAAGCAGACGACGGAAATGCCAAATTGGCTCCCAAATACACCGGCCCTCTGGTGGACAAACGACAAATATCTCCAGTGATCTTCCACCTACAGCACACTAGGGGGCGCTGGTGCAAACACATACATGTGAAAGATCTTAAGTCTTTCCACGAAGCAGAAGATATAAATACCGCAACCGACGTCGAAATCCTCAGTATCAGCTTAATCAGCAAGGAGAATGAACAACCACTCGCTATTCGAGGATCTCTGGGTAAACCTCCACGTCCTGATGCCAATCACTGTATACGGACGATTAGTATACGCTGTGATAGACACCGGACGAAGAATCTCAACAATAAGCCACGACGAAGCCGAGTTCTGCCGAACTCAAGGAGCAGAGACGCTAGCTGGGGAAGCCAGGTTAGAAATCTCTTTCAACAGCTCGGGGACAACATCAACCACAAGCACCATCCGATTCCCGATTCTTATCAAGGGAGTCGAGATTCCCTGTCTGCTACGATTCCGACTGTTTATGGGACTGGAAGACGAGGAGACAAAGAAAAAGCGATGGCAAAAGAAAAAAAAAGAAAGCGCAAAGACTGAGATTGTGAAACACCGACGAGGGACTGGGCAGCATTACCGACAACGACGAGGTATAAAACAAATCAAAGTTTTCGCGCTGAAACATAATATAAAGCAAGCAGATAATGTTAAACGGGCGGTTAACAGCGTAAACCAGTCTCTCGCCGAGCATAAAGTGTAAAACGGTCGCGTGCATACAACACCACCCCACACTTGTACCGAAACCCTAAGGCGAGGAAAAAGAAAACAAACCACACATGGTTGAAACCCTAAGACGAGAACCGGCAAAATCAAAACAAAAGATACACACAGGCAGAATTTTTTGTCTATAGGGATAGGACCCGTGATTTTTTTTCAATTAGGAAAGATACCAGACGAACATTTCTCGCGGATTCAAGAATATTCGGGAAACAGGACTTGCCATGATATAAATAGACGCGATAACTGCGGGCAAACTAGTACAATGGCAACCACCGATCTCGACACGTTGGACGAAATATTAAGGGCTCTCGAGGCAGACTTTGCGGTCGCCAAATACGATACGGGCGAACCGACACCATCCGCGGCAAGTTACGTACCGACCCCGCGGCAAACAACACCAAAGCCGCGGATGGTCATCATTGAGAGCCTCCCGCAGACAATACGCGTAAAAACACGACCACGGAAGATAACATCACGGCCGCGAGTGACAACTGTCGAGACGGTGGATCTAGTAAGTCCACCACCGTCACCAGCAGTGGAAACAACAACAGCACCAATTCCTGTACCGCCGGTACCGGCAACCGCTGTCTCGCCACCACCGCGTCCCACGATCTCAAGGGACTCGACCGCGTCCGTACCACGCCGGCTCGTTAAATTCCCGGACGGACAAGAAGTCGTCGTACCGATCGGCGTAAGAAAGTATGTCGTGAGGTACGGCAGAAAGAAACGCCTGCTTTGCCCAGTAAAGGTACCAGCAACAGGCGCCATACGACATATCGGGCCGGAACGCATAAGGTTTTGTAACTACTTCATTTGCAGCGTTTTGATTCGATGATGGACGGTTGTTTTGTGCAGATTTTCCAGCTGATAAAATTTCTTCCTCGTATAGTCAATCTTGTTCTGCCCAATACTGTACTTTTTCCTTCATCCAGCTGTACTTCTCATCCACCGCATATTCGTGTCTGATCAATTCGGTAACGACGTCATCGTGTACTCAATTGCATTAACTTTCGATTTTCCCTCTCAATTCTTTGTTTTCTTTTTCTAATTTATTCAGCTTAGCCGTTACCTTTGAAATTTTAATATTTTCATTAGAATCATTCAAAGAAAACTTTCCAAACTTAGTTGTCCCCGTATCCTGACGGAATTTGTTCAGTCCCAAATTCAGTTGTATCGGTATATTCGATTTAACAACAGGGGTGGATTTACCCTTCAAACTTTTCTCAAACTTAATTTTCCAGCTGTCATTATCCACAAAATCGGACTTTTGTTCTTTCCCTTCATCGAACTTATAGGCCGGCCCACCGTTAGCAGTTACAGTATCGATATCCAGCTTTGGGGACATGGTATTCCCACGTTGGCTCGGGCAACCCGTTTTAGCTGGAGCCACTATTTCTGCTCGAAACCTTTTGATCTCCTTCTTCATGGATTCCAGTAAACGTTCCTCAACGAGAGAGTTATCTAAGAACATTTTGTAAATGAGTTGTTTGTTTTGACAAACGACAATCAAAAGCAAACACTATATCAGATGCAGCAATTTATTAAGCATGTGCTTAGTTGACGACCAACAATCGAGAAAGCAATGCATATTGCCTGTTTGTTTTAAAAATAAAACTGTGATTTTCAGTACACACAGTGTAGCAGCAACAATACACTATGTATGTTGTACACATGTAGGCCTGCATGTACCGGCCAACATTTAAATTTTAGAACTAAACAGCATTCTATTTTTTTTTTTTTTTTTAAATTTAGTATGTACATATTTTGTTGTGGAATATCGAGTTTTAGTTTTCAACCTTATCAGAAAAATTCAAACTTTACCTAAATCGAATCTTTTACCACTTGACGTTATTATGCAGATGTTCCTATCAATATCCAACTCTGGATAAAAGGAGTCATCTGCATACGTTTCTGAAATTTCCAGCTCCTGGTCCTGGAGAAGTCACTTACCTGTTTCACTATAATTTTTAATCGGACTTAATATTTCAATTTTTATTTATAAAAGGTTAATCGAACTTACTTGAGTCTAGTTTTAGTAATATTTCCGCTTCCCTATTCGATCAATGCGTCGCAACATAGATTAAGATTTCATTCGAGAATGAATTTTCAATTAAAATTCGAGCCGTTGTTCTCAGTTTGTAACATAGCATTTTCGAGCATTCACGTGCGTTTACGTACGTGCAGTCAAGCTTTGATTAGCGGAACTAGCACCATCGTTTGTGCGCATGGGGAACTAACTCGCCCCGGCGCTCTAATGTGTACTGAGAGCAAGATGGTGCCCGCGTTGCCGAGCGCTGCCATTTTGCTTCGCCGCGCGCGCACAGGCACGCTTAAACACGTTACCGACTTCGTGCTGATTCTCGGAATCACCTGCCTCGCATGCCGCGTTACGGATTTTGCGTCATGAAGATTTTACTGACTTCACGCAAGATTTTTCAATCGCGTACTTCATGAACAAAACACGGCGACTTACCTCGTGTCTTCGGCATCTGCAAAGATACCCTCTTTGCCTGATCGGACATGCTGTCACTCGAGCTGAGAAGTCACCTTTTGAAACAAAGCAAAGCGGGTCGTCTCCTTGGCCTTCTCCTCCGCGGCAGGTGTCAACCGTTGCTGATCGAAAACGGGAACGAAAACACAACACGTCGAACTTGCCTTCAAGCTTTTAAACCAGCTATGCACTTCCAACGGTTTTACCGCTTCTGAAAAGGCAAATCCGTAATTTTGGCACTTCACTCGCAAGGTACTTTCTAGTGCACGCGCAGGTCTAGAAAATCCCAATCAGCGCACTGGAAGCCTACTGGACCTTATAACCTGTTGATTAATAATCGACCCGGCGTGTCTTGGGAAAATAACTAACACACTTTTATGGCAAATGACACTTCTTTATTAACATCGAGCTTACCTTCTTCTGTTATAAACGGAATATTTTATTTCAAAGATCTAGCTTATATGAAATACAAATATGTATATTCAAAACGTATAAGAAGGCGAACGCGTTTTTCTCTCTCGAGAGCTCAGAGAGAGGTAAGCGCTGGCTGGCGAGTCCGGAAGAAGGGGAGAGCGCAGTCCCATCATGCCTTGCACGCATGGAGTCTCCGGCGGGCCGAAGTCTGCTCGTTTATTCTTAACAGATTTTTATTCTGCCTTTTTTTGTAGTTTCTTTACCTCCTTCACATCAAACTCGCAGATAGCTTAGGCTTGTCCAGGGTTATTGGAATTGAAAACGTGGGCGCTCCTCTTAGCCTCAGTCTCAAGTTCGCGATCGATGGCGTCCACGACTTCGCTTAGTCGCCATTGCCCAAGTTCCATTAGGCGGGACTTTTTGCTGTATAGAAGTTTCCGCCTCTGGACTCAGAGTCTGGCTGTCCCTCTTCCGTTTGAGTCTAGAGGCGTTTCCATCCTGAATTGAAAGTTGTTTACCAGTCCCGTCCAGTTTGTGAAAAACAGCGCCATACGTTGGAATTTATGCATTGCGACACCCACCGCTTCCTCAATCTCACACATGCCATTCTTAATTTCCATATAGACATTCTTCTGGACCTTAGTCTTCGCCTTCATATTTTTTAGGGTTCTGCGTATTGCAAGAAATTACTCGCGCAGCTTGCTCTCTGCAGCCTCCCCACTTTCTGGCGATGTCTCCCCGATTCTGGCCGCCCTTTCGCAATTTGCTGTCAAATTGTCCGCCGCAATCGCAGGTTTTCTAGCAATACGGTAAGAGAGCAGAGAGGCTCTCATTGGTCGTGTGTTGCAGGCTGCACTCTTAATCCTGCTTGATTTCGCTTATTAGCCATTTGTCGTCGTTTTTTCTTTTTGTTTTCTGTAGTAGTATGGTTTGCGGTAGTCAGGAGACCTCGCAAGTAGTGGGTCGATCATCTTTTCCTGAGTATCCTCATATAAAAAGGGGGCCAAGCAGTCCGATGGCATCGATTGTACCCTCGACTCCTTGCAGGAGAGTCCCTCCTTGTCGCCGGCCGGTACTACTACGAGAAACGAGATCATACAGAGAATGTACAGGGCAGCTTCCCACGCTGGCTAGGCTGGGTTCGAGCCCTAAACTATTGGAGGCCCAAGAGTGCTCTGATTTTAATGGCAGAACCCTCCAGAGTGTAGCCACTCTTACTAGTGATGAAGCCTCCTATTGAGCGCCATGTGCCCATACTTTTGGAGCGCTACTATACTGGTGGCCGTTACGGAAGCGGATATCAGCGGTTCCATGCACACATGGGAGAAATCCATCCAGAGAATTCCTGCATACATAACCCATTTATTTACCCAGAAATTTACCGTTTATAGGCATCCGCTCCAGCATTTGTGAGCAAAAACCCGTTTATAGGGCTGCCCTCAGCCCCGTTCCAGTAAGGTCTTCTATGTAAAGTGTATTGATGGAAGAACGTTCCCAGTAGGCGGTGTGTGGATCTTGGAAGTTAACTAAGGAATTTGCCTAGAATGGTGATGCCAGGCCAGCTCATTAAAGTTTATTATTATTATTTTTTTCTCCAAAGAGTTAGAGAAATGCTTGATGTTCCATGACAGGAGCCTCATGAGACTTTCCTTACGCGGGACAACACCAAGCATACCCACTAAAACTCTACCTCTGAAAGGGTTGCGAACCCTCCTCCCCTCTCCGTACCCGCTTTCGCATTCCTCCGGGGGAGTCTCCTGTCTTATGCTATTCTGGCCGTCACCTCGCTTCTAAACACCCGTCATTCTTTTTCTCGCCGAGAACCGTCTTCACGTACGCTGTTACCTCGTCGCATTTCTGCTTGCTTTCAAGCATCGTACCAACTACTATTTTGGGCGTAAGCGCCCCTATAGTCAGATTCAATATTCTACGCCTATCAGTTCACTGAGGGCAGTCAAAAAACGTGTGTCTCACGTCTTCCCGGTCATCACCGCTGTATTTCCACCCCTGCGTTGCGACTCTTTTCATTGCAAAAACGTAGCTCGGAAAGTATCCGTGTCCGAAGAGAAAATGGGTGAATCAGAAGTCAACCTCGCCCTACTTCCCTTCATCCACGGACATTTCTTTACCATTGTTCACGTACCTTTTACTTGCTGGCATTCGCTCCATCGCTCCTGACACTTCCGCATCGTGCTATCGCGTTTTTCAGTGGCAATGGCAACCTCATACGCCTTGATACGCCTCTCTTAGATCCACTTGCACTTAACTGCAAGCATATCCACGGGGATTACTCCCACTAATATCATCACTGTCTCTCTTGAGACCATTTGGTAGGATCTTGCAATTCGCAGTGCGCCTCTACGTTGTACCGCTGTTATTTGCTTTCTATATTTCTTTACTTCCATAACGTCGACCCACAGCTTTGCTCCATATAGTAGGATGGAGTCAGTGGTCGCCATTAGAAGCCGCCGTATAAATTGTCTGCTGCGCTATCCGCATACACAATCTAAATGAGCCCCGTAATTCATCTTCATATACGGGATCACCTCCAGATACTTAACTGCCGGTTTGGTTATGATTGTCTCTTTGTCCATCGTCATCGTTATAATGTACGTCTTCTAGTTAGGATTACTATCTTTGTCTTGTTCAGTGCCAAGGTCAGTCCGTCATCTGTCATTCATGTCAGCATATATTACCGCGTTTAGCTTGGCTTGCGCAATATCTACTTTCCTCGCTGTGGTAACTAGTCTACAGGAGGTAGTGGTGTTACCCTCGTTCGCTACTACCAAATTTAATCTAGCCAATCCGAGTATGGCCCTGCCTCTTCTCTTAGCTTTTTATACACACATAACGCTAAAAAGAGTTTCTGTTAAAACTATTTGAACAATTATTTTATAAAAATCATTTTCTATTTTAGATTTTGAAGGTGTTTGGCCCTCTTAACTGCATTAATAGGAATTCAAAAAGTTTTCATTTTAATAGTTTAATTGATAATAAAAATTTTATTTTTAAAATGGATTCTGAATCTGATCTGCTTGTTTCAGACTCTGAATTTGTTGATCAAAATAGTGTAAGAATTCGTATTGGTTCTCAAACATTGAAGTATTTTAGTGGGTAGGACGTTCCAGTTATGTTTATGATTTCAGCTGACATTAAGTTGGGAGATCATGTTACAAATTTGAATGTTTTTGTTAGTGATATAACTGATGATTGTAAACTTGGATGTAATTTTCTTGTTATAACTGGAATTTCATATGCTTCTGCTAAAATTATTTCTTCTACTTCGAATATTCCAAATTGTGGGAATAGTGATATATAATGATTGGCAAATTTGTAGAATGATTTACATAGTAAAAGAAGTTTTCGAAAGAAATTCTAAAGATTTGGATCCTAAGTAATAGGACAAATTTGCTCAGTTGTTGATGAAGTTTGAAGATATTTTTAGGGATGTCGATATTACTGGTAAATGGAATTTAGTGGAACATAATATCCAATTAACTAATCCACGACCTATGAAACAACCTCTTCAACCAATTCCGATTCATTTCGAAGCAGAGTTTCAGAAATGCGTGGAAGATATCATAGCTCAGAGAGTGGTAAAAGAATCCTCGAGTTCTTGGTGTTCCCCTCTAGTTTTAAGACTACAGGGGGAGAGCAGGAAAAAGGATAATTCTTAACGATTTTATATTCAATTTTAAAAAGTTAACGCTGTAACTGTTAGGGATTCATTTCCTTTACCCAGATAATGATACGCTTGATAAATGAACAGGATGTTCTTGGTTTTGTACTTTAGATCTTAAGTGGTTATTGGCAAATTAAATTTCGAAGTGAAGACAAGGAAATCACAGCTTTCACTGTTGGGTATGAATCATGTCAATTTGCTGGTATGTCAATTGGTTTATACTCCGCGGTTATTTATTCAAATTCTGTTTAGTTTATTTAGATGACGTTATCGTTATGGCTAAATCCTTTGATGAGATGTTAGTTAATTTAAAAAAAGTTTTCTTAGAGTTTAGAGATGCTAATTAGAGATTGAATAAAACAAGTGTGTTTTCTTCAAAAGAGAAGTTATATATCTTGGTTACATTGTGTCTGAAAAACGGAAATTCGTTGATCCAAAGAAAATGTCTCCTGAAATTAAACGGCCTATTATTACAGACGCTTTTATAATGTATTTTCCCCAATAACTAAACCTCTTTACAAATTGACTGAGAAATCGGCGAAATATATATATTCAGAAGAATGTCAAAAACCTTTTTTCTAAATTGAAAGAGGTGCTTTCAACACTTCCTATTCTTGGTTTTCCATCGGTTAATCATGAGTTTATATTAGATACCGATACTTCCATTATGGAATTGGGTCAGTTCTCTCTCAAGTTCAGAATGGTGTAAAAAGATTTATAGGTTATTACAGTAGGGTTTTCACTAAAAGTTCGACACGCGTTACTTTGCTAACGCGTGTCGAACATCGAATTGTCCCGCCAAGCAATGAGACGGTCTTACGAAACCACCGACTTTCGACGACGGAAAAACCGCCTCGGCGCTGCTATCTTCGCATTAGCGGACCTCGGAGAGTGGCGGGATCCTTCTCTGCTTGACTACTTAGAAAATGTTCAGAGTCGGGATTAAATGCTTACAATTGATTCTCGATTATTTTATATAAAATGCAATCGGGCTGAATTCACCCTTTTACGTTTATTCAACAATCAATAATGGTTTTGCCGATTGCTCCGTCTAATTACATTTGGTTGTCGGGTAAAGTGTATGTGTATGTTTCGGCGAGGCGGTCGCGCGACGGAACCCTCTTTTAGCTATTGTACTTGCCTGCACGCAGTGCATCGATCACTTCTTAAAGAGAGAGACAGAGAGAGACAGAGAGAGAGAGGGAGAGAGAGAGAGGGAGAGAGAGAGAGAGAGAGAGAGAGAGAGAGAGAGAGAGAGAGAGAGAGAGAGAGAGAGAGAGAGAGAGAGAGAGAGAGAGAGAGAGAGAGAGAGAGAGAGAGAGAGTTAATGGTTTTTATGTCTGTACATTATGTTGTACAATATAAAATGTTACAGAAGATATACATATATATATATATATAAAATTTTGTGTGAGTGTGTGATTGGTAGTGACTAGGGTTGATGAGCTTTGGTGCGAGTATATCTTTGGTGTGCGCATGTAATGATTATGAGGTGATTATGTCTTTTCCAGTGTGAAAAAGTGCGTTTTAGCTAATTGCTTTAAATGAGAGATGGATCTGATGTTTTGAAGGCGTGATGTCAGCGTCTCCGTGGAGAAGGTCGGAATGTCCAGGGGTGCGCAGATAGTCCTCAACAGCAGGAGAGATCGAACTGAAGTGTTTGTTGCGGCTAACTGTAGAGAAGCGAGAAGGTGAAGTTGTCTTGGTGGTGGTAATACCAAGGTTCTCAAGCTCTCTCCAGATCTCAGCGGCATCAGTCAAGGTAGACAAGCGTGAATGGTAATAATTCAGCCTGGCCTCCTCAATCTGTCTGTGAGCATCATCTACCTAGTCTGTAAAAATACCGAGCAAAGTATAGACGAGATTCTCTGAACCGCCTGTAAAATCTGTTACGTTCAGTCAAGAGGTCACGAAGAGCCGCGGTGAACCACGGGTGACGCTTTTGTCCGGGGGTCACAGTCCGTAATGGGGCGAGATGATTTATAGCGTTCGTTATATTAGCGTTAAGAGTGGTGATGCATTCGTCGAGTGATGACGTGGCGAGGGATGACCAGTCACTTATGTTAAGGAAGTCCCTTAGCTTTTCAGCACAGATTCCCTTGTAGTTTCTGTAGGAGTATGTAGTAGGTACGTATCGTGGAATCTGTTCATCGAGGGTGGCCGTAATTAGATCATGTCCGTTGATGAAAGGGGTGGCTGTCTTCTAGTGTGAGAGCAGGCGATCCTGCTCGTCAATTAGGCAGAGGTCGAGCAGGTATCAGATCCCTGTTTATGGTGATTGGCACCATAAGGGATCGAGGAGAGGGAGTTCTCGCCAATGAAAGCCCTGATGAAATTGGCATCTTCGGAAGAGGAGAGTTGGTCAGCGTTAAAATTACCCATTATGACCTTCGTGGAGTAATTGTGCATGTGCGTTAGTTGTTTAATAAAGTTGGAGCCTTGGATGAAAGGAGCATGTGGAGGACGATACACAACCCACACGAAGATAGGTGATACTCCCTTTGCGCAAATCTCACAAAAAAGATATTCCGGCTTGCCTGGCCTGCCCGACACATGACGAAATAAAGTTAGCTGTCAGTGAATGATGGATGTAGGGCCACACCTCCTCCGTTCCTGTTTCTGTCTCGTCTGTATAGTGTGTAATTATCCAGTGAAGGGATGGATGTTATCTTGTCGTTAAGCCAATAGACGAGTAGACAAGACAAGCCTGATCATCTCAATGTAACCCGTGAGAAAGTTCGCATTGAAATGACACACTCTTAGACCTTCTGACAAAGTTACCTTGGAAATAGATGAAGCCGTGGTGGATGATTTCGATGTTGATGGTGGTGTAGATGTGATAGTGTGTGCGTGGTTCAGCATGTGGTTGGCAGCGTCCGGGCTAAAAAAGCACTGAGTTCTTCTTCAGTGTATATAATGGTAGCCCGTTCGCTGTCGTCGTTGGAGCGGACGAAAACCTTCCCATCCCTAAGGTAAGTGCGGCATCCTTGCCTCCCCTTGACCTCCAGCCTGGCCTTGAGACGTAGCTTGTGGATGTCTGGAGGAAGCAGCTCATTGATATTAATGAGCCCTTGATGATCAGGGCTGAGAGCTTTAGCTTCCTGCAGTAGGTTGGTATCCAGTTCGTTGGTGTAGAGCTTGCGTTTCTTGGCCTTGGCCACGATGATGGAACAGGCGAGTGCGCTGGAGGAAAGAGTGACAGCAAGTGGTGGAAGTCTGCTGTGTTGTTGTTGGCAGCTATCCTTCCCATAATCCGTACCGATGTTACATCCCTTCTGAGGATGGTCGGATCGAGTGTAGCAAGCACAGTGTAGGCCGGAGGTGCAGCGATGAATCCTGAGAGTAATGGAGGCCAGAGATCACGACGGCTTTATTGGAGGAGTGCTTCTGCCGCCTTTTGACCTCGGCCAGGTCGAGGCGGAGGCTTCTGATTTCCTCGGTGCTGTGAGCAATGCTGTTGTTCTGCTGCGTTGTTGTTATGCTCCTTGATGACAGGTCTTGGTATTGTGCCTGCAGCTAAGAGATGGTCGACTTAGCGTTTGAGATGGGAGTTTTGAGTGCAGGCATGTCATCAAGGGCTTTTAGGCACTTCCCAAGGGGGCTCAGCCTTTCCTCAATCCTCGTGACTCTTGCGGACATGTTGTTTTGCGCCTCAAGAGTCTCGTCTTGCTTTCTG
Organism: Muscidifurax raptorellus; assembly: GCA_020010945.3. Lineage (NCBI taxonomy): Eukaryota > Metazoa > Arthropoda > Insecta > Hymenoptera > Pteromalidae > Muscidifurax > Muscidifurax raptorellus. The sequence continues at coordinate 2,668,049 of JAHUUD020000012.1, forward strand.
CGAATCTCATCCAAGATCTCGCAGATGTCCTTAGATTAGATTTAGATTATATAATTTATTTGCTGTACATTTTGTTGTACAAAAAACATTCACAGAAAAATACAAAATAAAGAATACATAAATACTTATAGCTAACTTAAATATAGGATGTAGTAGATGGATGGATGGAGTGAATGAATGAATGATGATGATGATTTGATGGTTTGACGATAGGAAAGTGTATGAATGATGAGGTAATGTAGTTGTAGGTGATTGTGTAGTGTTTGAGTGTTTTCAGTACTGTTATGTTTTAAGTGCATCACTGCATCTGTAACGTCCGATTCCATTATCTCCCTGAAATTGAAATGTTCTGGGATGTTCAGACCCTCCAGGGTAAGCAGATATTCCTCAACGGCAGGGGCTAGCGGATCGTTGGAAATTCCGCTAAAGTGCACGTTGAGGTCTTCAATGGAGAAGCGAGAGGGTGGTTTTTCTTTGGAGGTGGTAACTCCAAGTCTCTCAAGCTCTCTCCAGATCTCTCCGACGTCAGTCAGAGAGAACAGGCGTGAGTGATAGTAATTCTGCCTGGCATCCTCGACCTGTCTATGAGCATCGTATCTCGCAAGTCTATAAAAGCGGGAGACGTGATCTGCGGAACCGTGTGTAGAGTCTGTTCCGTTCTTTCAAGCGGTCACGAAGAGCCGTGGTAAACCACGGGTGACGTTTTGGTCCAGGATTCACTGTACGCAATGGGACGAGACGATTGATGGCGTTAGTCAAGGTGTTGAGAGTGGTGATGCAAGCGTCAAGTGATGAAGTATCAAGTAATGACTAGTCACCGGCACCGAAATAAACCCTTAGTCTCTCGGCGCTAATTCCTTTGTAGTTTCGGTAAGTAAATGTTTTTGGTTCGTAGCGTGGAATCTGTACGTCTAGGGTGGCCGTAATAAGATCATGTCCGTTGATGAAAGGTGTGTCAGTCTTCCAGTGCGAGAGCAGGCGATCCTGCTTATCGATTAAGCAAAGGGCAAGCCAGGTGTCTGATTCCGGTTTATGATGTGTAGCACCATAAGGAACCGACTGAAGGGATCTCTCCTCGATGAAAGCCTTGATGAACTTGGCATCCTCTGACCGAGAGAGTTGGTCTGCCTTAAAGTCACCCATGATTATCTTTGTGGAATAGTTGTGCATGTGTGTAATAAGCGTTTCGATAAAGCCATTGCCTTTAATGAAGGGGGCATGGGGCGGACGATACACAACGCCAACAAAAATGGGTGCAAGACCTTTTGCAGAGATCTCACAGAGAAGATACTCCGACTTCCCTGGCTTGCCCGACCAGACACCGTCAGATGATGTCAGAACCGTAGCTGTGAGTGAGTGATGAATATAGAGGGCCACACCTCCACCGTTTCTGTTTCTGTCCCGTCTGTGAAGTGTGTAGTTGTCGAGTAAGGGTATGGTTTTTACCTTGTCGTCCAGCCAAGTTTCAGTTACAGCTATTACGTGATAGTAGGGACGAGTGGACAAGAAGAGCCTTACCGCCTCAATGTGACCCGTCAGGGAGTTCGCATTGAAATGACAGACCCTTAAACCATCGGACAGAGTTACCTTGGAGACGGTTGAAGATGTGGGCGATGATGGTGTGAATGATGTTGGTGGTGAGGGTGGGATGATACGAGCGATGTTGAGCGGCCGTTGCTGTTGTTGTTCGGTGGTCTCTTCGCTAAAAAATTCGCCAGGTCTTCCTCGGTGTTTATGATGGTAGCCTTTCCTCCGTCCTCGGCAGCACGGATATAAATTCTGTCATCCCTCACATAGGTCCTGCAGTCCTGTGCCTTCCTGGCTTCCTGTCTGGTCCTAACGCGGAGCTTATGGAAATCTGGAGGTAGCAGCTCATTGATGTTGATAAGCCCCTGGTGGTCTGGGGCTAGAGCCTTGGTTTCCTCCAATAGGTCCGCGCTGAGCTCAGAGGAGTGCAGCTTGCCCTTTTTGATTTTTGCTGCCAAGGTGGAGCGTACTAGGGCATGGGAGGACAGGGTGACAGCAATAGGTGGTAATCTGCTGTCTGCGGCGGGTGTTGCATTGAGTGTACCCATGACCCTTGTGGCAGCTATGTCCCTCCTGAGGATAGTAGGCTCAAGGGCGGAAAGCACTGAGTAGGCGAGCACCTATAGAGAGGACTCTTGAGTGTAGTGCAGCCCAGTTATCACAACAACATTGTTGTTTGATGCCTCCTGCCGATGTTTTATAGCCTCGAGCTCCCTACGAAGACTGGCGATCTCAGAGGGAACTGTGGCGGCAGGGGAAGGTGGTCCATCATTAATGTTATTGTTGTTGCTGCTGTGCACGGGCTGAGGTTTGAGATGGGTAGATGTTAGCTCTTGTAACTGCCCCTTCAGCTCAGAGATGGTGGATTCCGCAGTTGTTAGGCGAGTCTGTAGCTGGGGCAGGGCATCAAGAGCTTCGAGGCGCTGTTCCATGGGGCCTAGCCTTGCCTCCAGCCCGGAGATCCTCTCGGAGGTGTCTCGCTGCGCCTCCACCGCTTCGTCCTGCTTAGCACGGATATCTGTCAGTGCAGCAAGGATGTTATGTAGCGTGCTTTCCATATTGGAGGGCGGTGCTGTTGCTGCAATGACTGCAGGGCGCGCAGGAAATTGACTGCGTGATGGATTAGTTGATGGAGGTACAGACTGGATCTTCTTTTTGTTGTTGTTATTATTTCCGGCTTTAGATGACATATTAGAGCTGTTGAGCGAAGATTCCAGACGCTTTCTTAAGTGAGCCTCCGCACAGGCAGAACAAGCAAGTGCAGGAACGGCTCTCACCGTCACAGATCTGAAAGAGATGCATCTAGTGTGGAAGTGGTTGTTATAGATCTCACACTTTTTAGGGTCTTTAGTCTGTATGGCTTTATCACAGATCTTGCAGATGGTGGAAAATGCTTCAACACACTTCTCTCCACTAATACTCATATTTGCTGGTAACTTATTGGCACTTGATAATGTCAGTCGTCAAAGTAAATGAGCTTGTTAGGCTCGCCGTTAGATGGTTCCGGTAGTAAGAGTAGAGAGGTGCACACCGACCTGTGAGAGACCGTTCTACGATGATGTTGATTCGCTGTCTTGTAAGATGTCACCACGTGTCTGTCAAAGAGTACAGATAGGCAAGCCAAGCAGGAGAGAGTGAAGCCAGATGATTTGCAGGTTATGTTGTAGAGGAGAGAATTTCAAATAGCAAAAGATGTATAGCAAAATGCAGCCTCTAGCGGAATAATATATCGGCTTGAAGGTTTGATTAAGGAGCGTGCAACAGCCTGCGATCAAAAGAGCCAGGAGGCAAAGTGCGGCAGAAAAACAGACAAGAACAGGAGCGTGCTAGATAAGCGTCAAGTGTACTCACGTGATGGCGAGAGAGAGGGAGAGAGAGAGAGAGAGAGAGAGGGAGAGATGTTCGCCGACACGTCGTAACTTACAGTAGAAGTACGTGATGGTCGCCACGCTGTCCCCGTAGATGATGCGTGGCTGCCGTCGCTCACCGTGGGTCTATCGTGCTGATTGCCCAATGTTTTCTCTCTTCTCAGTCTGATGAGTATTGGCTCGTTGCTAGGAAGTCGTTGGCCTGTCTCTCGGGCTAAGAGTTGCCCTGGACCTCTCGTCCTTTGAAGTCTCGGTGGTGGCTCCGACGGCTCCTCGTGCCTGCCGGCTGTCCCCAGAGTCGCCGGCCACGTGCGTTCGCTATCACAGTCGAACGTAAAAAGCCGAGGCATCGCTTGCTCTTGTCTCGGGCCCTTCGGGTTAGTTTAGCTCGAGACACTTTCTTTCTCTCTTTCTCTCGTTCTCCTATGGCGCTACTCGGCGTATTATGTAAGGCGTTGTCTTTCTGCGCGCTACTCTCTCTCTTACCTTGTTTATGTTAGTGACACAATCTCATCACAATCATATATGTGAGTCATATATGATTGTGAGTGTTGCGTATGTATGCGTATGTGTGTACATAGACGCGCTGCGTGCGCGCATGTGTATGCTGGGAACATGCTCAGCTAGTGAGCGTATGCACTATCACAATCGATTCGTTAGATAATTTTGATCATTACCTTATTGATAAAGAGTTTCTTATTAGAACAGATCATGCTTCTTTAACTTGGTTATTATCTTTTAAGAATCGAGATGGTCAATTAGCTCGTTGGTTAGAAAAAATAGTTTGCTATAAGATTCTGCATAGAGCAGGGAGTTAATATGGTAATGATGGTCTTTCGAGATGACCTTGTAAAGAATCATCTTGCAAATACTGTTTTAGGGTTGAGGAAAGATTTTGTTTTTCTGGTGATACTATTTGTCGAATTATCTTCGAAGAAAACTTGTCTGAAAACTGGAAAGATGATTTCTTTTATTATTGAAAATTAGGTTGAACGAAAGAAACCTGTTTGGCATGATATTTCTGCTTTAGATGAGTTTACAAAAATTTACTGTTCTCAGTGGGATTCATTTATATTAGATAATGGAATTTTATTTAAAGAATGTGTTTCTTCTGATTTGCCTTATAAGGTTCTTCAGTCAATTGTTCCGAAGCATAAAATCAATGTGATCTTAGAAACATATGATTCTGCTTCTAGTGATCATTTTGGAATAAATGAAACTATAGACGAAATTAGCAGGCATTTAAGGTTCTATTGGGTTACTTATAAGAGAGATGTCGAAAATTGGTGTAAAACTTATGCAATTTGTGTTTCTAGGAAAGGTCCATCTGATCCTTCTCAGATATTTTTTACCCTTGTTAGAATGAACTATATATTTATAATTCAGGTGTTCGTTTTGGAAGGTTCCAGATGGATATTTTATACTTATTTGTAGTGACGGATAGTTTTACAAAATGGGTTAAAGCTTTTCCTCTCTTAAATATGAAAACAAAGACAATTGCAAAAGTCTTTGTAAACCAGATTGTTTGTAGATATGGTGTACCTTTAGAAGTTAACACTGATCAAGGGAAGAATTTTGATTCTAGTTTAATTAAAGAATTGTTAGACTTATTAGGAAACAGAAAAACAAGAACTTCTTTACTCCTACAAGCTAATGGTCAAGTTGAAAGACAACATCAAACAATTTTAAATTACTTGACCAAATATGTAACAGATAACCAAATGACTCGGGTCGTTGGGTTTTGCTATTTCTATTAGGTTACAGGTCCTCCAAACATGCGACGACTGAAAATACCCCAGCTGCGATGTATACTGGCTTTATACTCAACTCGATCCGTGAATTTTGGTATGATAAACAAGCACGGCATGTCGAGTACACCCAGGGCCAGAAAGTGTGGTTCGTTAACCCTCGAAGAACCAAGGGAAATATACCTAAACTACAATCAGAGTGGACAGGACCTTCGGAAGTAGTTCAGAAAACAAATGACGTTGTTGAGGTGAGGTTCTATGACATACAATCTCTCCACTCATGTCCGAAGATTTTTGGAGTTAAAGAATTCAAGCACTTGATGCTTGAATTCGAACCGCCTTGAATAGCTGGGGAATTTTCAATGAGCCAGTTTGGCTGACTGGACATGGTGATTGGAGCCCATACCTGTATGTGCTGCTCAGTAACTTGATACCTAGGCGGGGTCAAGGAGAGGATGTTGATGTCAGTTTCTGTAAGTTATCATTGATTCGAAGGGAATGACCCGCTTTGTAGATGGAAGGATGTAGATTGTCGGGACGACAATTTGTAGAAGGAGGGAGTAAATGTCATGAGCGTGAGATTCAAATATCGGAACCGCACATAGCAACTCCTAGCAACGAGCTCAACGAAGTTGTGGATGTTATTGTATATGTTTGAGTTTGGTTCTGACAGGAGCTGTGAGCAGTCGTGTTCCAATAAAAAGTCTAATTGTGTTTTCTTTTGTTTAAACAACAAGTCATTATTTAATATACCCAAACTAGTCTTAACAATATATTAGTTAACTTTTCTGAAACTAGTTTCCGGTCATACCGGAAATAAATTGTGTACTTTCCAGCGACTAAAATAAGAATATTATTATATCGTTTGTCTATGTAAAAACGGCTTTTTCAAGAAAAACTTTTTCAATACTTCATAAAAATTACAAAATTTTAAAGATTTAAAAAATTTTGAAAAATATTGTAAATTTTATTATTTATATGAAGTTTTCAAAAAGTATTACTTTAAAAAGCCGCTCTTTACTAAACTATAATTTAGTATTTCTGATACGGGAAAGTACACTGCTGATTTCCGGTATGACCAGAAACTAGTTACCGGAAAGTTAATTTACACACACACACACATCTGTGTATATATGTGTGTGTTTGTTCTTCTTTTTCTCTTTTCTCGTGGAGATGGAACTATTAGGGAAAAATCTTAGAAAGACTTAGCATAACGTTGTTTATGAAGTCGTAGAAATAGCCACATCCCCAACATCAGCCGTGTGTCGGATTCGCACCAACTATACCCATTCGTCTTTAGGTCAGGTAAACACAATCAACCTAAATCCGAAACGCCTCCTTCGCCTTCATCGACCATTAGTAAAAGCGGATTTGGCTCAATCTTCTGTGCCCTTTATCTTCTCGGTTCCACCGTTAGGCAGTGCTTCGCGGGGAGGCGTAATGGTTTTGCCCCCTTCTAGTTGATGTGGTCGTCATCTCCGTATAGTAGAGCACGAGTGATAAAAAATAGTATGTATTAACGTGCACGTATCTTATACTTTTAAAAAATCAATGCGCCATTATATAAAAATAATATAATACACTTCTGAAGGTATCCCTCAGATGGTATGGAAATCTATGATTATTAACTATAAATTAATTTAAATTCAAATTAATATACATTTATACTTACTTAAGAAATTATTATTATTATCTAAACTTCAAATAAATGTAACATAATTATAGTAACTTATTTCAAAACGTATCAATCTCAGTTTAGATAGATTCGAGATTAAAAATTCATTGCGATGAGCTCCAATTTTCGTTGAAGTTTCATTAAAGGACTAAAAGTATAACAATCTCAAGCCCGAATGCGAAGAGAAGTATTAATTACATATTATATTGTACTTTATTTTATTCTTACAATGCTCGCTCCTTTTGACGCTGGTGACGCCCTCATTTGAGCAGACACTTTTTTTTTAAATAATATCATGTACGAACTGTGTGTTAAAAATGAGTGTACGGAAAGTGGTGGGGAAGTTAAAGGGAACGGGGTACAGGGGGGGGTGTAAATTACGTAACAGCTATATAAGCCTGTGTATATATATATATATATATACATATATATAGGAAGTCCGACGGTAAAAATAGAAAGAGGAATACAGAGTGAAAGAGGAGAGAAAGGTGAGCAAAATAGGATAATAGGAAAGGAAAGGGCGAGAAAGGGAGAAGGGAGAGAAGGGAGAGAAGGAGAAAGTGCAAGGAGGAGGTTAGGAAAGGTAGAAAAGGACGGAGATAGAGGAGAGAGCGGCAAAGCCGCTGGCCATGAACTACAGAGAAGAAGAGACAGCAGAGGTGACTATAGGGAATCAGGAATAAAGGAACGAAGAGGAACAGGAATTTAAGACCCCGCGCGGATTGGTACGGGAGCCGGAGAGAGAGAGATACAAACGGGCAGGTGGGAAAGCACGCCGAAGACAGGGAAAGGAAGAAAAAAGGGAAGCGGAGGGAAGGGGGGAGCGCAAAGGCAGCTGGTGCTCCCAGAGAGCTTCAAAATAGACAAAATGGAGAGGGGAAAAGGGAGAGAAAGGTCACAGGAGGAGAAAGAGGTCAAGAAGAGAGAAAGAAAAGAAGACAAGAGGGAGAGAGACCCGTTAGAAAGGAGCGGATTGACGGGGAGAATCCCGCCAAAGAAGGAGGAGGGAAAGGAAGGTGAGGACGAGGGGGAGATGGAGAAATTCCAAGGAACGCTGGAAAGGATCCTGAAGTCCCTGGAAGAGGAGAAGGAGGAAAGGAGAAAGGACAGGGCAGAATGGGAAAGAAAATGGCTAGAAACGGAAGAAAGGATGAATAAGAAGCTAGAGGAGGTGAGAAGCCTAGTGCAGGAGGAGAAGAGGTAGAGGACAAGGGCGGAGGAGGTGATGAAGAGGGCAGCTGAGGAGGAGAGGAGAAAGAGGGAAGAGCGAGGAAGGAAAATGGAGGAAGAGGCAAAATTTAGGCAGACAGAAAGAGATCAGAGAGGGGAAAAGGGGACGGAGGAAATGGAGAAAGAGAAGAAGCAACTGAAGGAGTTAGAGTGGAGAATTGAGGAAGGGGAGAGAGAAAGGAAAAGGAACAACGTGGTGGTATCAGGGCTAAAAGAACGTTTAACGTGGCAATGGCAGACTTGGAAGGAGAGATGGGAAAGGTGCAAGAAGGAGGAATAATACTGGAGGAAGAAGGAAGAGGGAAGAGAAATTTGAATGAGATGGAAAGGAGATAGAGGTGGTGAAAACATTTGAATACTTGGGATACACGATGAAAGAAAACGGGAAAGAGGAAGAACAGGTGAAGAAAGTGAAAGGGAGGGCAAATGCAGAGTGTAATAGAATATGGGGCGGAGATATCGGGTTGGACAGTTAGACAGAAGTTATATCAAATGGGTGTTGCACCTAGAGAGGACTACGCCGGCACATGTGATTCACTGGGAGACGAAAAGGTTCAAACTAGAGACAAGGACAAGGAAAAGGGCAGTTAGGTTTGAAAGGAAACTGAGGAGGGCAAAAGAAAACACGTTACTAGGAGAATGCTGGAGGCTGCTGAAGAAAGAGGGAGAAAGGGGAGAATGGAAGGGAAGAGGGAAGGATGTGAGGAGAATGGAACTGGAGAAGTGCGGGATATCTGTGGCGAAATATACAAGAAGAATGGAGGAGGAAGAGGGAGTGGAGGAAGAAATAGAAAGGATAAACAAGGACACACAATGGCAGAAGTGGAGAGAGGAAATAAATGAGTCAAAGTATGCGGGTGAGATATAGGAGGTAATGATGGAGCAGGGAGAAATACCAGAGTACCTGATGGAAGTGGGAGAACACAGAAGAGGGGCGCTCAGCGTTACGGCAAGTTTCAGACTAGGGTGTGAGACAAGAGGGAACAAATACTGGAAGAAGGAAGAAGAAAGGGTATGCAGGCTGTGCGGGAGAGAGGAGGAGACGCTTAAACACGTGTTCGAAGAATGTGTGGAGACGAAGATAGAGGGGAAAAAGTGGCAGGAAGTAGGCGGAGGGAGAAGAACGCAAGTGGGGAAGCTTTATAGCACTATATGTGTAATGTAATCACCGATTCCATTACGCATCCAAAACACTACTATTGCTATACATATCATATCTACACACACACACACACACGCAAACACTTACTTACTAGCACGTCATCGCAGCACTCAAGAAGTGGAGCTGACAAAAAAAAAACAGGAGAGAGAGAGAGAGAGATTCACTTATAAGTGCGAGCGGCACCTTCACGAAAATAGGCTATATTCCAACGAACCAAGCAATAAATTCAAAATGTCATAAAAACGCTAGGGGATATTTTAGATTCAATGATAGCTTCATAAGAACCGCGTATTCGTATTTTTAAACACGAGAACAACGGAGCTGTTTCCACGCAATGCGACGACAAACCACCGCGGAAAAATGAGCACAACTATGAGAAAAAAACTAGCGAGGAGAGAAAGAAACCGAAGCGCAATATTCGACGATCTGAAAATCCATTGGATACACGTGTACGATCTCCAGTAAAAAAAGAGACCGCGGGAGAGTTCTAAAAGAGACAAATTCTTAAGTGGTAGTCATAAACTATGATGTTTATGACTTGACCTGCCACGATTCCCTTAAAATTGAGAGAGGAAAATACAAATAGTGAGGTGACCCAATATGGAAATCACTAGCCCGAGAAAAACAAGGGGATATGCGAGTATATAAAGCCCGGGAGCAAAGAGCAATCATCAGTCAGTAATATCCGAAATCTCTCGCGGAACGTTACTCTGCTCGTCGCCAGACCATTCATATAAAAAAAACTAGCATCACACAGGATACGCTACTTGTGCGTTTAGAAACAAAGAGCATATCGGACTTAGTCGCACGGTCGAGCAAGTGTATCCATCGGCATCTTTTCCGAATATCACCCTCTGCTGAAAAGACAGAGGCAGTGGACTCCCTGCAGTCTACTCTACGCACCTCGAAAGGACGAGCCGTCACATCCAAGTGCAGCTAGCCACCGCTGTAACCTGAACCACCGAACCTAGGCTGGAAGGCGCCGAGGATTGACAGCTGCAGCCACCCAGGAACATCTTTACACACATACACAAACAGCCACGCACACTCACACATTATGGTACTTTTCTCTTTTTAGAAATAAACGTGTGTCGATTTAAAAAGAAATGATGTATAGTTTAAGTGACTTCGTATCCGGCTCCCTTCCCCGGTAGGCAATGACCGCGTCCGCGGTAGCCAAAAGGGATTTCCTATCATTCATTCATTTAATCATTTAAATTATTATAACTTTCACATATCGTGAAGTTCGACTATTAATTCAGGTAGGAATTCATGTGATTGTATTAATGTGTTAGAATTTTGTAACTTAAATTTATAATCTGGACGTAACATATGGAAAAGGAAAAATAAAGAAAGGTCGCAAAAATAAAGGAGAGGAAGGCAAGGAAGGAAGGAAACAAAAGGATAAAGCAGAAAAGAGATTTGAAAAGCGCGCGCAAAGCATGCGGGGAATTCTGGGGAAAGTCCCTAGGACGAGAGAGAGAAAGAAACTAGGAGGGTCGGTAAGGAAGGTAGGAGTACTCAGACGGAGGGAACAGGGGGAAGAAAGAGGAACGAGAGGAACAGAAAGGAAAGCACATGGTGAGGAGAGCAGAAAGGTTATAATTGGGAGAGAGAGCGTGCAAAGCTAACAAAGATAAAGCAAAGATAAAAAAGCTAAAGGCGATAAAAAGCAGGAGGGAGAAATGTCGCAGCATGAGAGAAGAGTGGAGAGAGAGATGCGGGACATGAAAGAGGAGATGAAGGAGTGGAGGGTGAAGTTACAATTGGAGAAAGGGAGGAGAGAAGCGGCGGAGAGGAAAATTACGGATCTGGAAGGTGATGTTAAAATTCTGAAAGGAAAACTGAGAGAGGAAATAAGAGAGAGGGAGAAGATTCAGAGAGCAGTCAAGGAAATGAAGGGACTGGTAGAAAGACTAGAAGGAAAAGCAAGGAGAGAGGAGAGAAAAGGTATAGAAAGAAAAAGGGCTAAAGTGAAAGGTGAGGTTAGGATAGTGAACGCCAACAAAAGAAAGAGGACGAAGGGAGGAAGGAGCAAAGTAGGAAAGAGAGGAGTGATCATTAACAAAAGAACAAACTGGGATGATAAGAAGGTACTGCAGGACTGGTTGGACGAGATTTTAGAAGGAACGAGCTGGGAGCTGGAGGAGATCTCGAACCAGGATACAAAAAAAAATCATTTTTGCGGCAGAAGAGTAAATGGAGGAGATTCGGAAGAAGAGAGAGGAAATTAATGAAGGGGGAAAGATGAGAATGGAGCAGTAGATGAGTTGGGAAGAGAGAAGGGCAAAGAAGGAAGCCATGGGGATAAGAGAGAGAAGAAGAGAGGAAGCAAAAAGAATGGGGAGCTGCTGAGAAATGGGGATTTTAAGGTGAGAGTGTACGGAATCCTGTACGAGTGGAAGGAGGAGGAGGGAAGGATAAAAAGGGTAAGAGAGGAAGAGAAGAGTGAAGAAGAGGAGAGAGAGGAAAGGAGGAAGAAGGAAGAGTAGCAAAGAGCAAGAGAGAGAAGAGAGAAAAAAAAGCGTGTATTATGCACATGTACATGTATATATGTAGAAATTATTGTAAATACGCATGTATAAAGCAATAAAGAAATTATTATTATATATATATATATATATATAAGTTAGTATTAATAGTACGTATAAAATACCAAAAAATTATGATAGAAATGATGTAGTAGACAATAATGGGTCAGGAAATAATAGCGAAAATCGTGTATATATTTTATCTTATTTTCATTCATCAAAAATAAGAAGAGTTCCGATACCTTTGTATAAACGTATTTCGTACTTCGACATTTTTTTCTGCGATCACTTTTAAACTAGTCATGGTATAGACGTATCTGCTTTTGAGCTCGCAGTATACGTGCATTAACTCCATAGCTTAAAATAAGAATTTATCTTACTTTAATAAAAAACATAATTTAAGATGACATGAGATTTAAAAAAATTTTGAATGTTTTTTAAATAATAACTTTCAAGAAAATATATTATTGTTATTAAACATAAATTATACCTGCGGCATTCAAAATACATATATGAACATATTCGTATTCAACAACGTAATAATGCCAGAAATATAATAATAATGCTTGTTAATTAGATCAACATCTAAAAATTTATAAGACAACAATATTTTTGTAAAAAAAAAAATTTTCGTAAGAGTCAGGACGGTTTATTAACTAATGTTGATCTGTAAAACTATGTATTTACATTATTACAGTGTTACATTTTAATTTTTATTCTTTTAGTACTATGAGACATTTTTAAACTTAATTTTTCTATAAAAGAAGCATTTCTATGAAGACGCCAGCTCAAAGGCATGAGTATCTATTACATATAATTATGTTAATATTTAACATGTACTTTTTCAGCTATTGGAGGAAAAACTGTTGGTTCTCAAGATGGCGTTATTGATAATAGCTTACATGTGATATTGCAAGTGCCACAATCCCTCCCTGAAGAAAAACGATTTGATATAGTAATGTTGGCACTAATTCTTCTTATAAATTTGATTGAAGAATGTGATGATAATAAAAAGTTGCTTGTATTTTCAAACAGATTTTTAAATGATAAAGGTATTTGTATAATTGCTTACACTTACATACAAATTTATAAATATTCTTGTTAATTTTCAAATTTGTAATTAAAATTTTTTTTCAAATGATGACTCTATTACTATTCTATTGTTTGAATTGGGTAGGAAATAATCTCCAGTAGTAGACGCTGTATTATTTTGGCTGACGTTTCATCCTCCCTTATCTAGAACTCTTTATTGAAAAAAAAAAAATTTGTCAGCAAGATCACAAAGATATCATAAAAGTATAATCAGAAGATAACATACGAAATTCCATGTTTTTTGTTCGTATCTGTACGAGTACATCCTCAGAACAGGGTCGTAAAATTAATAGAAAAGCTAAAAGAATTATGAAAATTTTGAAAAAACCGCGGAATCTAATTTAGCTAAAATTTGAAATTTTAAAACGAAGGTGAATTCATGTGCAGGAGAAAACCGATAGTTCAGATGTTATGTGTCGTGGGCCGAGGTGTTGTGTGGCCAAACGAAAAAAGGACACTGCATTAAATGAAAACTATAAAGAGTTAATAGCCGAAATTGTGAATATTATTTGCGGGAGAATAGACTGAACGACCGACACGGGCCTACCAGACCAGCAGAGAGTGAAAAGAGGTGATCAAGTCAGTCGGTACAGTGTATACATGCGGCCCTGTTACCCCCGCTCCCTGATTCTGTTACGCGCAACGTCCGCAAGTAGCCTCTTTTATCTCGGGTGGCGACCTGGCCACTAGGAGCAGCACTGAACGAATCAGCGCTGGGCCTCTCTTCAACGACCACGCTTTCTCTCTACAAAAGAGCTTATTCTCAGTCAGCTCGGGCATCCAGAGCGGAACGGATCTCAGGTGAAAGCTCTCTCCCAGGGGACATCCAACCCTCCCAGACAAGAACGTCTGGGCTTCACTCCGGTAGAGAATAGTTACCTAGGAGTCTCCCAAACATTACGCGTCCCGGTAGGGTCCCAACTTTCAAGTTTCCGGTGAGCATTTAGCTTCCGGGAATCCCTACTACAGTCCCGGCCGAATCTTTTCCGGTGGTCTAACCTAACCATTCCTACAGTCTGGCGCTGCGCACGACACGTCCGGACAAAATTCCTAACCACATGCCTCTCTGTTTGGTACCTACAACGTACCCGGTCTAAGAGCTTCTCCCCCCTTGCGAACTACGCCTTCTGACATTACAAAACCAATGAACTGTCCTTTTTAGGGTAACACATTATTTTTACTTAGTCCAAACTCACGTTGGTCTGTTATTCGATACTGGTGTTGGCACCCAGCCCTCGACTTGCCAGAGTAACAGCCAATAACTTCCCTTATGATTTCTGTTATAGATACATAAACAAATGCATAGTACATATCCATTCAATATCTAACAATATTTGTTAACACGATTTTTTTCACAGAAAATATCAGTAAATTCATTTTTTTCTTTAAATAAACTCGTTAACTCTTCTTTGATACTATAACTACTACTGTTCTTACCCCTCTTATAAATAAGTTTTTTTTCCTGTTTAACCGTTCCTTCTCCTCTCATTCATATTCTTCCTTTCCTATTGCGTCCGGTATTTTCCTCATGTAGTCTCTGCCATCTCCTCATTCCCCTCTTCTCCGTTTGCGTCCTGCTCAACTCCTGCGTTTCTTTCTTTTCTAACTCCTCTACTCAGTCCTTGAATGCTTTTATTTCCTCTTCCCATCTTTCGTTTATCTCTTTCATCTTTCCTCTCATACTTTCAACCAGGATTTTCCTCGACCTTTTGCTGTGTTAAAAATATGTTCTTTTTTCCTGCTTTCCTGTTTAACTGCTTCTAACTCCTCTCTTAGTTTGTAAACTTCTTCTTCCAGCTCTTTTAGGTCAGTTTCATTTCCTATCGCTGCACTTTGCGCACCTTTCATTGCTTCCTCCTGTTTACCTTTCATTCCTATAGATGTCTTTGCACTCTCCCCAGGTGGTGGCGTTTCCAAATTTTTCGTTTCATCTCTGCTTTTCCTTTTGTCTTTTTCCTTTGTCTCTATTGACACCTTTTCCTGCTGCTGCTGCTCCTTTAATTCTTTTTGCTCATCTTCCGTTTCCCAACCTCTCCCATCTTCGAAGCCGACATTTACCCTATCCTGATTGTTTTTTCTCGGCGAGTACTTAACTCTTTCCTTATTTCCGAAAGTCACCTCATAACCGCCGTTAACCCCCTCTCTAGGTAATTTTTCATCTGGATTGCCTGTTCCTTTTCCTTGCTCTTCTTTCTCGGTCTTCCTCTGCCTCTCTTTGCCATCTCCGCGGCTGTTACTTCCTCCTTCCCCTCTCTGGTACTATCCATGTCTTTCTCGCTTAGCTCGTCCGCCATATTTCTTTAGCCTAACCTGTTTCCTATGCTTGTAGCCCTTTGTCTGTTTTTCTGTTCTCCTTTTTGTGTTTTCCTCTTCGTTTGGACTTTTATTTAGACTTCGTTACTTTTTCTTTACCTTTCACTTTTCTCGCCTTTCAAACTTTCTTTCTCACTTTTTGCCCCATAATATAGGAATTTTTTTCGGAGCCCTCACACACGCGTGTGCTCTTTCTTCCCGATCCCAACCGCTCCTCCGAGAAGTACTAGCATTTGATACACTTTGCTTCGCTTAATAGAGTCGTATGCTTTTTTAAAATCTATAAACAGTTGATGTAAAGTTTCGTAAAATTTTTACTTTTTCTCTAAGAGCTGTCTTATAGTGAACGTTTGATCGCTGGTCGATCAATTGCGCCGGAATCCATAATAATAATCTCCTATAATATCTTCCGCAAAAGGAGTAAGTCCAGCTTGTATTACATTTGAGAGAGCTTTGTAGCACGTCGCTAAAAGTAAGATACCCCTATAGTTACTACAGTCCGTGTAATCCCTTTTTTTGAATATCGATATAATGATAGATTCGTTCCAATGTTCTGGTATTGTTTAATTTTCCCAAATCGCACGTACTAGTTCATAAATTTCGAAAGTAAACGCGTCGCCCCCGTATTTAAGTAATTCAACTGGCATAGGGTCATTTCCCGCGGTCTTGTTGTATTTTAGCTTTTTTATCGCGGTCTCCACTTCTTTATAGGTCGCTTCCTCCATGAGGAGTTCAGCTGTGTAAATTTCGTCTTCTACTTCTTCGCAGTTCTCATGCACATTTAATAACCTATCAAAATACCTTTTCCACAACGACAACAATTCGTTGTTGCTTATTACGAGGTTCCCTTCCTCATCTTTCATCAATTGCGATCTACTTTGCCTTTTATTAAAAAATCTTTTTTAATGACGTTTATTCCTCTGTATATTTCGGTGGGGTTATTTTCCTTACTGTTTAGAATAGAATAGAATAAGATTTATTTGACAAGTCAAAATTGTGTATATTCCACGTTCAGTGTATAGAGCTGAATATCACAGCAGTCATTTACAATTTGGTATTATACCATGTCGTCTTATAATTATTATCATGTACCATTATAAAAACGTATTCTACCGCGTCACTAAACAACAGTGCGGATTAGAATTGAAGTCAATCACAGTCAGGTATCACAGCATTAAATTTACATACAATTTCGCCAACACAGGCTCAGTCTTTCGCTGCATTCAATAGGTGGCTATCCCGTACCAATTTAAACCTTGATAGCGAGGCCATATTTTTTATTCTATCTGGCAGGGAGTTTCATAATCGGGCTCCTAACACCCGAAATGAACTCTGGCCCACCTCGCGGTTGCCCCATGGAATAAGCCTTGTTTACACGGCGCGCGCTACAGCTGACATACGGCCCATCCCTCCCCCACAAAGATCATGCCTCGCGACCTGCGTGTACACCTGCAGGTCATCCGCCTAAAGCAAGTGCGTGACACCGTTCGTCAGACACCCCTTCGATCCCTTAAATTTGGATAGAACATCTTTCAAATCATTTATGTACAAGCTGAAAAGAAGGGACCCCAGTATCGAGTCCTGTGGGACACCAAGATTGGTTGTTAGCCAATCCCATTTTCCATTAGTTTTGGTAACCAGTCTCTGATTACGACCCGTCATAAAAGATTTAACCCACAAGACTACCGATTTTGAGAATCCTAATCCAATCAGCTTGCGAAGTAACTTGGAGGGTGATATTGTGTCAAACGCCTTGCTGAAGTCGAACATTAATAATATGGTCAGCAGTCGCTTCTCGCTGTCAATTCCTGTCCTAATGTCTTCTGTCAGTTTAAGCAGCGCTGTCTGAATTGAATTATAACGTCGAAAACCAGTCTGAAGAGGGTCAAGAACCCTCTGCTCTTCCAAGAACTCGACAATTTGGTCGTATGCTATCTTTTCCAAGACCTTGGAAAGAAAACACAAGAGGGCCACTGGACGAAAGTCCGAAACAGCTGATGGAATTGCTGTCTTTTTTAGTGGTACCAGATGTACTCTCTTCCAGGCCATAGGAAAGATCCCGATTGTAGTGATGAATTAAATAAGGTTACCAGATGTTGACCGATAATCGGCAACGATTTCGCGATGATGTTTTGCGGTATACCATCCTCACTCTTTGCTTGAGACGAGAAGTGAGCAACAGCGAGCACGACGTCAGCGAGGGTAACAGCACGATAAGTGAAGCCTCCCTCACCAGCCGCTGCTACGATGCCACCCAAATCCGCCTCGCCCTCAAGGTCCGATATGGATACTCCAGCGAAATGATTATTCAGTTTGTTCGGGGTAAAGCCGTGATGGTCATTTTTGGCTTTAAAAACTAAACCAAGATTACGTAATTCTTCCCATACATTTTTTTTGTTATCGAGCGCGTTGAAGATTCTATTTTGAATATAAGCTTCACGCGCCTGCGCAGTACGTCCCTCTGCCTCCCGTACGAGAGCCTGGTACTCTGTCCATAGGTCTGTCCGTCTCGTACGTTTATAACGTTTTTGTCTTGCATCTCGTCGGTTGTAAACGTCTTTCAAGTCTGCATCTACCCAAGGAGGATGCATTTTCCTCCTTGGTCTAAATTGTTTAAGCGGAGCAAGCTGCTCAATGACACCCATGATATTTTGACTGAGACGCCCGGTGGACGATAAATAAGTAAATAAGATATAACAATCTTAAACAGATTGCACGTGGTTCAGGTTTTAAATATGTTTGGCATCGAGGCGGGCGATTCCTTACGAAGAGAGGGGATGGAGAAAAAATTCATGAATTTACTTCAGCGGCCGACCTACATGCGTTGATAGCTTCGTAGACCAATAAAAATAAGACTGATGATGCGACTGCGGTCAGCGAGGCTTCAAAAGTCTCCAATATAGTTGTTGAGCAGTCGGTGGAACAGAGTCAGACATCGGATCTGACAAACCAGGCGTGACTAGGTCATGTAAGTAAAGGAGAGGCAAACAGGGAAGTGCTTAGAGCGGGTTTCCTCAATGCAACCTCGCTCTATGCACATATAGGTATGTTTCGCCAGTTTCTGGAGTGTGCTCGCCCCTCATATCACTTGTTTGGCGTGGCAGAGACGCGATTCGATTGTGAGGTCGACGCCGTGTTTGCTCAGGTTGATGGATATTCCATTATGAGGCAGGATAGGAACAAGCGTGGAGGTGGAGTTGCCCTTTACGTCTGAAATGCCTACAAAGCGACTCGCTTATGTTCTTCACCAACGCAGGTGGAGGGAAAACCTGGCGTTCCGGAGTACTTGTTCTGCAGCGTGCAGCAGGGTACCATGCCATCGGTATTTGTTGTATTAATAATCTCCACCTGCGTTGGTGAAGAACACAACCGAGATGCTTTGTAGTAATTTCGGACGTAAAGGGCAACTCCACCTACACGCTTGTTCCTATCCTGCCTCATAATGGAATATCCATCAACCTGAGCAAACACGCCGTCGACCTCACAACCGTATCGCGTCTCTGCCACGCCAAACAAGTGATATGAGGGGCGAGCACACTCCAGAAACTGGCGAAACATACCTATATGTGCATAGAGCGAGGTTGCATTGAGGAAACCCGCTCTAAGCACTTCCCTGTTTGCCTCTCCTTTACTTACATGACCTAGTCACGCCTGGTTTGTCAGATCCGATGTCTGACTCTGTTCCACCGACTGCTCAACAACTATATTGGAGACTTTTGAAGCCTCGCTGACCGCAGTCGCATCATCAGTCTTATTTTTATTGGTCTACGAAGCTATCAACGCATGTAGGTCGGCCGCTGAAGTAAATTCATGAATTTTTTCTCCATCCCCTCTCTTCGTAAGGAATCGCCCGCCTCGATGCCAACCATATTTAAAACCTGAACCACGTGCAATCTGTTTAAGATTGTTATATCTTATTTATTTATTTATTGACCATATAACATATGCCTTATAAAAGAGGCATCTTACAGAGACAAACTTATTGTCTGTACATAGGGTTAGTACATACATAAAAACTTAAAGTCTAAACTTAAAAACGAAAATGAGATCCAACAAGAGGTTGAGCCATCTTATTGCAATCTGTTTCAAAATTCCCGCAAAAGTTAAGTAACAGTATAATATAAAAATTCTCTTTAACTATATAATATAATTTTCTTTTATAAATCTTTTCAGTCTCTCCTTGATCGAGATTTTGCTAATCACTAGAGTTTTCAGATCATCTGTTAAAGTATTAAAGATATTTATAGCTACAAAATAGCTGCTTTTTTTAATTATGGTTTTCTCAATAATTGGAAGCTCGATCATTTTTTTCCTAGTATTGCTTGTGCTATTCATATATTTATCTCTTAATGTAGCATAATGATACTTTAAGTATTTTACAATAACATTTAACGATAGTTTATTTACAGTAAGCCACATTGAAACTTCACTAAGATATGTGTTCATTTTATCCTGTGCTGACGACCACGAGTCATCACTTGCAATGTATCCTCTTGCATACCTCTCAGTAGATTATTTACGTATAAAATAAAAAAAAAAAGGTCCTAATATAGTCCCTTGTGGGACACCAATTGATATTTCTTTATATTCACTTTTCAAATTCTGTATTTTGACGCATTGTTTTCTATCTGAGAGGTAGTTGTTCATTAGTTTTAAGGCACTGCCTCTTATTCCATATCTCTCTAGTTTATCTAGAAGCTTTCTGTGGTCCACCGTATCAAACGCTTTTGCGAAATCCAAGAAGGCAGTTATGATTGGCTTGGATTTATCAATTTTTTTATACATAATATCTGTAATATAATTCAACGCATCTGTTGTTCCTTTGTTTTTAACAAAACCAAATTGTTTTTCCGATATAACATTACATTCAGTCAGAAACAAATACAACCTATTATATATGATTTTCTCAAATATCTTCGCAATGTTCGACATTAGTGATATCGGTCTATAGTTCGATATACAAAACTTGTCACCAGCATTATAGATGGGAACAATGTCAGCCTGTTTAAGCGCAGTTGGCCACAAAGCCTGTTGTATACAAATATTAAAAATATGTTCCAAAGGTTCAGCTATGTAGTTTACCAATAATTTGATTGTTTTTGCATTGATATTATCAACGCCTCCAGATTTGTTTTTTAATGATTCTATAGTTTTTCGAATTTCAATACAGTTTGTAGGGTATAGATTTGTTGATCTATACCTAAATCTGGAATTTGACTACTCAAGTCCATACCTATTTTGCAAAAGCAATCAATTATGGAGTTTGCTATGGCAGATTTTGTCTTCAATTTTTTGTTTATTTACAAACTAAATAGTCAGGTGACTTGTTTTGTCGCGCGTTTTTACCAAGCTTAGCATTAATAATGTTCCATAGCTGTCTTAGATTGCTACTAAATTTTTTTATTTCATTATTATCAAATTTGTATTTAGCATCTTTGATGACTCTATTTAAGGTTTTTTCGTAGTTTTTATATTCATCTTTCAATTCCAAATTAGTTGGGTTCATTTTCCATATTTTATACAAATTTTCTTTAGTTTTGCAAGAGATTTGGATTGCTTTAGTTATCCAATTTTTTCTTAGCATTGATTTGTTATTTTTTTTCTTTAATTTTATGGAATATGAGGCCATTTCAAGACAGTCATGTATCAATTGTATCAATTTGTTTAAAGCATCATTTAGATCCTGTATTGCAAAAACTATCTGCCAATCAATATTTTCAGCTATATTTTGTAATTTCCTATAATTAATGCATTTGTTATCTGTTTCGCTTGGCATCTGTAACTTAATCTGATCTATACTTATTAATAACGGATAATGATCGTTGAAAGGAATATTTAGCTTAATAGATTCAACTTTAATACTTGTAGTTTTAGCGAAACAGTTATCAATGCACGTTCCCTTCTTATTATCTAAGGAGGGCCGAGTAATTCCTCTGAAATATTCCTCTGAAATATTCCTCTGAAATCTGGTACATATTCACGCTCAAGATAGTTCATTACAAATTCCTGACTCATTGTTTTGTCACTAGCCTCCAAATTTACTAAATTATTGTCTAATATATCACTATTAAAATCACCAACAATACAATAATTTTTAATATTTCTATGTTTTATCAAAAATTTTTTAACGCTATTAACAAATTCAGACTTTGATATGTCATGGCACCTATACATAGCAGATATTACAATTGATTCTCCTGTCATAAGTTTTATGTCAGTACTCACAACGCTCCATCTGTCAACTACATCAATTTTATTATTGCTATATACATTGTTTCTTATATAAATTAAGACGCCATCCGCCTTATTAATTTTACTCTCATTGTAACAAATTTTGTAGCCTTGTAGTTGATAGTATTGAGCAAATTGTAAATTCCAAGTTTCCGTGCATACAATTATACACGGTTTTCTTTTTCAAGACCCTACAAAAACTTCCAGTTTTTCAAAATCAGCATTTAAGCTTCTAATGTTTACACATAAAATAATGTTTTGTTTTCTACTTAGTGTCTTATTGAGTTTTTTTACATCATCAACTTCAAATTCAAACTTGCTTATATCTTCAACACTGATGTCTTGATCCATTGCTATTTCTTATTTCTCCATAGTCTTCCTGCTATATTTGAATTTATCGATTGAAGCGACGTTGACGAAATTCCTGAAGCTTTAGCTACCATGCCTCTTTCAGACGTTTCTACACTGCCGATATATCTTGGTATTGTAGGTTTAATTGTATAGTCGGTATAATCAATATACTTCCTTATCTTAGATTTCAAGATTCCGCATTCGTGGCAGTTTGCACACTTAAACTTATTTGTTTTGCAGTCTCTTGTTTTATGCTCACCAGCACACTTTAGGCAATATTACTATTTTTACACTTGGTGCCATTGTGACCAAATCTGCCACAATTAAAACATGGTTTAACATTAATATAATCATAAACTTTGCAGTTTTGATATCCTACAAAGAGTCTATTCTTATTTTCTCTGATGTTTTGGTATATCTCAGCAGTCACTTCCAATATCACAGACTGAAATCCAGTTTTATTGTTCTTATAGGAATTCAGAATCACACATTTTTTTTTTAAAAGCACTATATCGAGTACTCTGAATCAGGCTATTGCGCGTTTCCTTACTAAGTGCAGTTATGTCAACTTGCTTTGTGTTAAATGCTATGAGTCTCCCTTTCGAACGCATGATCTTATCCACAATGTCCCGATGAGAGAGGCAAACCACCCACGGTGAACGACGATCCGTCGATCCCGACTCCCCCGTCCCGCTCGTCGGCCTTGCTTCGGGTCTGAGCAGGCGCGTAGACACAAGGTCATCCCTCGATATCGAAGGGCCAACCGTAGTGAGGACAGCATACACTACGTCTGTGCACATGGCATCAGTTCCATCACATATATTGGATATTACAATCCTTGCTGAATCCTCACCACAAGCCGGTCCTCCCGCCCGAGAGACGCCCCTGCTCAGCTCCGGAGCAAGAGCTTTCGCCGATCGAGGACTCCGAGGTCGACGTCGCTTTTGTTGCGTTCGAAACCCATCCAGAGCTGGCTCGGTGCCAGTTTTATTGTCATCCGCATTGTTGTTAACGTCATTAACATTAAATTCTACATTGCCTCTTGGGTATAGAGTAACGTCATGATCACCAAGCGATACAAATATTCGCGATTCATCTGTAACACTAGGACCACATTGAGACCCCTCGGCGATGCCCTGGCAACCAGGCCCATGATCGGCTCCTCCAATGCTGTAGAGGGTGCCGATACTACACCGGTCGCCTTAAGTTTATCCACTAGAAGAGCCCTCAAACCGTCGACCGCGTTCTCAAGCAAATCAAACCCATTTCCGAACAGATCCAACATGGAGGAGGGCAACGAGCAGTACCGAACGGCCCCAGTATTTACGGCTGAGCTACCTAGCCTTTCCCTCATCGTGTTAGTGTCTTTGAGCGATTCGTCACCGTATAGATTATTACTAGCCGCAAACATACTTGTCACACCGAAGACATCGGTATTAACAATATTCAATTCAGTATTCGTCCCGAACTTTAACATAGTATTTTTCTCAGTA
Organism: Muscidifurax raptorellus; assembly: GCA_020010945.3. Taxonomy (NCBI): domain Eukaryota; kingdom Metazoa; phylum Arthropoda; class Insecta; order Hymenoptera; family Pteromalidae; genus Muscidifurax; species Muscidifurax raptorellus. The sequence continues at coordinate 2,691,270 of JAHUUD020000012.1, forward strand.
TTAATTAACACAGTATTTTTGTGGGAGTTATTTATGTCAGTATTATTTTCGTCAGTATTTTTTTTCTTTGTATTATTCTTTTCACTATTATTACTATTATTATCACTACTACCACTATCATTATTATTATCATTACTATTGCTATTGTTACCACCGTTACTATTTTTCTTTTTAGAAAGAGCGGTGTCACTACGCTTCGTTATTTTTCTCTTCATATCACCGCTCTTGTCTAACTTTATTGCGCGACAGTCCTGGCAACCATATCTGCTGCTTGCCAACAGTACCCATTCATGACAAATATCCGGATAGGGCATATCACAATCTTTGCATCTGCGGATGTTAGCATTCGCGCGAAAGACCTTGTTGCACTTTTTTCTCGAGGAGCGCGACATTCTTATATAGGACGATTAAAATAACACTAGCAACAATAAACCACCACTGCTTGAATAAATAATAAATAAATAATAAATAAATAAATTATAAACAACAGTCCAAACTTAGTCTAAAAAACAAAAACAAAAACAAAAACATAAACAAAATTTGTTTGCTTCTATCCTTCTAATTTCATTCTTTTGGTACTTACGCTTCTTATTTCAGTACATTGCACCTATCTATTTTCTTACGTTATGATACTCTTCCGCGGTTCTGTCACTTCCATTATGTAAGGTATCTTATTTAACCTTTTTGCCTAGTACTTTGTTCGCGACCGTTTTTACCCTTTTTTCAATAACCCCCCATAAACTATTCAGTTCGTCGTCTACCTCTGGCGCCGTATGTTTTTTTTTATGAAGCATATTGGGCCGTTAGACCATTATAGCTTACAGAAAATAAATCGGTGTTATAAATTATATTTTAAACATTATATTTTTAAATTAGTTAAGATGGCTGTATCTTTCTTTCCGAGGCAGGATGGTGGAAAGAAGGGAAAAGAAAAAACTATGACATGTTTATCTTTTCGACGTTTCGGCGAAACAATGCTGCCCTCATCAGGAAACTGATGTGAACAAAATTTTTTATTAGGAGTTGTTATAATTACAATATTTTATGTAGATGTTATAAAAAAAATCAGAGATAGTCCTCAGTACAGTATTTTGGAACGGAGAACGCTTTCCCGCCGGGCGGCGGGGAGACGTGTGTGGAACCGATATGTCTTTCTAGGCTGCTAATATGTAATTAAACAGAAATGAGATTTTCGCCGGCTTTATATACTGTTCGAAGCAGCAAGAGAGAATTTGCGTGTTGACATTTTGCTACTGACATCAGAGCTATGACTCATGTTTGTTTTTCTTTCAGCTGGTGTATAAGATGCGTGTATACTGTAGTCAGATTTTGTGTATCTTCTTTCATGTTTATTCCGTTTTCTTGCACGTGTATATGTAACATTTCTGAAACTAATCTTTTATTTAAATTGATCTCTCTGTCTTTGATCTAGTAATTTTCAAAATTAAAAGTGTGATTTGAGTTATTCATATGGTCATAAATTACACTATTGTTTGATGTTTTATGTTCTTTTATACGTATACACACATTTCTCTTTGTTTGGCCGACATACGTAGTAGAACAATCATTGCATTTCAGCGTGTATACTGCATTGTTTTCAAGATTTTTTTCTTTTTTATCTTTGCCTTTTATAATGATGTTTTTCATTTGGCTGTCTATTTTTGATACAGTTTCAATATTACAAGCTTTGAGTGCATGGCTGGTCTGCTCGTAGAAACCATTTATATACGGTAGACTGACTATATTTCGTTTGACATTACTGCTAATCTGTTGCCTCGGTCGTATATTCATAATTATCGCGGACAATCTTTTTCGTATATAATAATAATAAGAATTCTTTATTTTCTGTATAGATTTTAAATCTGTTTACGTGTTTCCTATAATAATATATTACATTTTGTCTTACATTATATTTACATTTTTCCTTATTTCTAAAGCTGCCTACGCTGGCCTACAGTTTTTACAATATATCTACGTTACGTTTATCTTTATGCTTTACACCATTTTTCGATTTATACATCTTAACATATTTACATTTTTACATTTTCCTTTTCGTACCACTTATTCTACATTATAAAACAATCTCTTGCTTCTCTACCGTTTTAATGGCTGTACCCGTATTCTTTACTCTTGCTTCCCAACCGATTTCTTTTCTACCTCTTTTACTTTCCTAACTACTTTACCTCAAATTTCTAGCCCTTATCCCCCTGCTCTCCTTTTCCCTTTGCTCCTCTTTCCGCTCTTTCTCTAGCTAATTGTTTAAATTCATACACGTACATACATATTTTTTCGTTCGATTTCCCTTTTACTATCTCTTCTCCTGTTAGCTGTTTTTCCTCCACTTCGTTCATCCACTCCTCTTTTATTTCTTTTCTCGCTTCCTTACAAACCCAAATATGCCCCAATCTCTCCTCTTTTTCCCTACATATCCTGCATTTGTATTGTTTAAAACCTTTCCCTTTTTCTCTTCCTATATTCCCACACCTTATTCTTACCCATTGCTCTTTTATGATTCCACTTACTTCCTCACTTTCCCAGTATCTTTCCTTTCCTATATCATCATTCCAATTTTTTATTTCGGGCAGTAATTTGATCTTTCTATCTTATCCCAGTCCTTTTGAATTTCCTGTTCCAGCTTTATTTGTATCCCTTTTTCTAATCTTACTTTTATTTCCTCCAAATCCCTCCTACCCATGCAGTGATACATTAGCTTAATCAATTCCTGGTCCCCTACCCCTTGCATCGCCTTCTCCAATTCTTTCCCCCACTTTGATAGATTTTTATTTAAAATTTCCCTTCATTCTTCCTTTAAGCATATTTTTGGCCATCTTTCCTTTTTCATCCCCAATACATATAGCAGGTACTTGCTCACCCTCTTTCTTGCCTCTATCTCTAAGCTATGTTTTCATATTCATTTTCATATATCTTTTTTGAACTTTCTCTATTTCAACTCTTCTTTTCCATCCCCATATTTCCGCTCCGTATAAGCAGCTAGTCTTTACCATACTCTCCATTAAGTAAGTCATTCTTTTTAGACTCCCTATTTTCGCCCTTCACCATATTCCCCATACCATATTCGTTGCTCTCCTTACTTCCCTTGACAATTTTTTCACCTAAACCCCGTGTGAGTCCGTCGACGTTATCCATTGCCCTAGATACTTGTACTCTTTCACTATTTCCAATTCTTTCCCTTCATATACCCATCTGGCCCTCCTATTTCTTCTTCCTCCCTTTCTAAAGCACATTATTTTCGTTTTTTTTTGTATTTAGTGTCATACCATTTCCTTTACAGTAATTTCCTAGGTCATTCAGCATGCTCTGCAATCCCTCCCTCGTGTCCGCTAGCGCGATTACATCGTCTGCGAACTTGAGACAAAAAATTTTTACCTTTCCTATCACCGTTCCACCCTCGTTTTTCTTTTCCCACTTTGGCTCCAGATCCTCTATGTATATACTAAATAATGTTGGGCTTAACGGGAATCCCTGTCTCACCCCTCTATATGACTTGAAACTCTCTGATATCTCCTTTCCCACTATGACTTCGTTCTTTGTCTCTCTATATATGCCCTTTATCAGACCCAAAACTCTTCCCTTGATTCCCATTTTCTCTACCTTTTTCATTAATATCTTCCTATCTACCGAATCGAATGCCGTTTTAAAATCAATTAGTGTCGCGTATAATTTTCCCCCTTTCCTTTTTATCTTATTCCCCATTATGCTATTTAGAGTAAATAGATGATCTCTCGTTCCCCTTTTCCCTCTGAAACCTGACTAACTTTTCTTTAGCTTCCTATTTAGTTCTATCCAATCCTTTAACCTTCTTGCTATAATATTCGTGAGTACTTTATACCCTGTGTTAAGTAACATTCCCCTGTAATTTTCCTTCCTTTAATATTCCATTTAATACGTTTGTTAACTCTAAGACCTATTAAGAATTCAACCGTTATTCCATCCTCCCCTGAAGCTTTCCTATTTCTCATCTCTCCTAGTACCTGCTTTAATTGCCACGGAGTTATTTTCTTGTTCAGTTCTTCCAATTCCTCTCCCTCTATCTCTGCTTGATTATAAGTGTCTTCTCTTATTCCCTTTTCTTCCGTTTCTTCCAGCAATTTCTTGAAATAATCAGCCCATTATTTTTTCCCTATTGACCCACCCTCTCCTCTCCCTTTTCTTGGTCTGTATTGCCTAATTGCTTTCCAAAAGTCCTGTAGATTTCTGCATTTTTCTATCCTTTCCCATCCCTTTTCTCTTTCTTGTCTTTTTTTCTCCTCCCTTATCTTCCTTAGCTGTGCTCTCTCTTTTCTCAACTTTTCCTTTTCCACCTCGTCCTTCTTTTCTAATCATCTCTTTAGGGCTTTAAATCCCTTCTTTTTCTTATCTTCAACTTCTCGCATGTTCTCTATGGATTTCTTTATCGCTCCCTCTGAGTCCACCTTCAGATTTAGTGTGTCTGCTGTTTCCTCTATTTCTTTCCTTAGTCTATTCCGATTTTCCTGACTGCTCTCGCCTACTACTATTTGCTCATTCCCTCTTTCCCCCATTATTATTCTGTAGTCTGTTCCCCTTCTCTCCTTCCACTTGATTCTTCTATTTTCCCCTGTCCTCTCTTCCTCTACTGCCTCTCCCGTCCTTTTCTTTCTTTTAATCCAGAATGCTATCGGAAGGTGATCTGATTCTATCCGCTTTATTATCTTAATTTCTTTAATTATGCTTCCCTTTTCCCTCTCTATTTCCAACACTAAATCAATCACCGAACCTGACCCCTCTCCCGTATAAGTTATCATTCCCTCTTCGTCTCCCTTTATCATTCCGTTTCTTATTTTTAGGCCCATTTTATCACATAAGTTCAGCAATTTCTTTCCCTCTCCAATTACTGTTTTATCTCTCGATTTTCTCCTATTTTCTTTCCTTTCTCCCCCTTCCCCTTGCAGCTCCCCTATTCTGGCATTGAAGTCCCCCGTTAATATCACTCTCTTCCTTCTGATAACTCCTTCTTGCATACTTCCAATTCTTTTCCTATTTTACTTATCCCCACGTTGTTATAACATGTTATTAGATTTGCTTTCTCATTATCTCCTACATCTTTACCATGTATGCTTACTCCATATTTCCATTCGTTTATCTCTAGTTTTTTCGCTAATTCTTGCATTATTCCTACTAATATTCCCCCTTTTGCCCTCCCCCTAATATTCTCCCTTTTTGCCGCTTTTGTCACTCACTGATAACACTGATCTAGTGCTTTTAATATTTTTGTCTCTCTTTCCCTTTCTAGCCATGTTTCCTGCAGTAATACTATGTCTTGCTTCCCTAAGAAGTTCCATGTCTCTTTCAACTTATTTATCCCTGCTATATTCCACATTATCACTTTTATCGTTCTCCCTTCTTCTTTCTTCCTTGCTTGTATTCTTCCGAAAAAACACCTTTTCATTCTCTAATTGCCCCTTTGTTTCATTCCAAAAATACCACTTTCCCTCTGCCTTGATCTTCATATACCCCAACCTGACCTCTAGCCCATTTTTCTTCTCACCCTCCTCAATTTTTTCCAACCACTTTTGAATCTCTCGTTCCCTGGGTGTGAGGTCATCCTCTATCCAAATGCCTTTTTCCTTTAACGTCTGCATCCTTTTCAATATTTCTATTTTATTCTTAAAATATTCTAATTTTATCAATAAACCTACCCCTGCAGCTCTTATTCTATTAATATATATATATATCTCTAAAATTGATCTAATTACTTCCTTTATTTCATTTTCTACATTTCTTCCCACTGTGCCCACCCCTCTGAACAATATGTTGGGGTTTTCCTACTTTTTCTTTCTCTAATCTGCCATTCTATTTCCTGCTCTTCTATTGCTTCTGGCATCTCCAATAAATATTCTCTATTTCCCCTACTCATTACCTGGTTCCACCAGCCCACCGCTTCTTCGTGTATCCTCCTCCCCGCTGTCTTCCGCCTGTCTTTTCTCTAACTCATTTTCTTCGAGGTTTTCCTTATCTATCATTTCACCTTCTGTTTCCTGCTCCCCACTACCATTTGCCTCTCCTGCCGCCTTCCTCCCTATTCCCTCTCTTAGCATTAGTACCTGTAATTTCCCTTTTAACTCTTTTACTTCTGCTTCTAATGTCCTAGCTTTTCTTTCTCTCTCCTCCCTTACCTCAATAATTTTGTTTCCTGTATTTGCTCCTTCAGCTAAGGCCTCTCCCTGTTTCTTTTTCTAATTTTTATATTCTTTCCCTCCAGTCCCTATACTTATCCGCTTGTAATCTGTCTTTCTCTCTTTCTTTTCTTAACTTTTCAATTTCCCTGCTTAATTTCCTATTCTTTCCTATTTCCTCTCTTGATTGCTCTTTAACCTCTTTCAATTCTGCCTCTATTTTTACGGATCCTAGCTTTACTTTCTCTATCTTAGTCTCTAGCTCCTGAACTAACCTTATATCTATCGCAGTTACAGCGTCTTTTCTCTTCGGGTACTGTGTCACGCCGCTGCCTCCCTCTATTGTCTTCTTTCCTAAGCCTTGCTTTTTCTCTGCATCTGCTTGCCCGTTGTCCCCTCCTATCTCGTCCTATTGCGTCGGTAAGGTGGATTCCTCCTCTTTCCCTGTGTCTTCAACTCTCTTCCCTGTCTCCGCTTTCCTAGGCGTTACTCTCCTTGCCTCGTGCACTCCTTTCTCCTCCTCTCTTTCACCCTTTTCCTCTTCCTCTTTGCGAATTTCTGCTTCCTTATCTTTATTTTTCCCTTCACCTTTTTCCTGACCACTTCCCTGCTTATTCACCGGCGACCCTTCCATCCTGGATTTTTCGAGCGTTACTTCAAAACCGCAGTTTCCTTTCTCCAAATAATTCTTCATTTGGTTCGCCTGATCTTTTTCCTTTTCCATTTTCTTCGGCCTTCCTCTTCCTTTCTTGCTACTGTTTTCCTCCATTTCTTCCTTGTTGCTGTCCTTTTCTATCTTACTCGCTGCGTCGGCCATCTTTTCGTCGCTAACCTCACTCTTTCCTTACGTCTCCCTTTCACTTTTCTCTCCTTCTAGCTAAACTTTTCCTTCCAAACCTTTGATCTCTTCGCCTTCCTTTCGCTTCTATCTTCACTTTTCACAAGAAACGCTTAATCTCGTCGAAGTCCCGTATCTCACGTGTGCTCTCTATCGAGCTCCCCTCAAGTCTCCTTTTTTTCGTATATATTTGTTTACTAAAGCATGTGGATAATTATTGTTGTGCAGTAATTTTCTGATGTTTTGAATGTACAGCCATTTTAACAAATTTGGTTGCCCACCGAGGGATAGAGTCGTATAGAGGACCTTCCTCTATATATATTAAATTTATATATAAATAAAGTTGCATTTGGAAAGAAAATTGAATATGTGACGACAAGCAGATAATAATACAATACAATAAAACAAGCTTAAATATCTTGTATTTAAGTAGATCAGCGGAAAAAGACGGTTTTCTTTAGAAAGATCGCATTGCCAAAACGTTCTCGTTGCCTTGAACACCAATCTGTGAGGGAATCCAGTAGAATTTAGGTGCTTGCTCAGGATTTACAGAAGTGATTTGTCGATATAACTTTTTACATTGAAAAATGAAGGAGTTACTTATGACCGACGTTTTATTAGGAATTAAGCTTAGTAAACCGTTCTGGGAGTCCGAGAAAATTGCGGGATTTTTTATGTTTTTCTCAGAAATAACTTGCAAGGCTCCGGCTATGGCTGCACATTCAGCTGAAAAAACTGACATATGTTTATTGTAACTTATTTTTTGTTTTATATCTAAGGAGGAGTAGAACACAGCAAAGCAAACCGCTTTTCCGTCGTCAGTTTTACTTCCATCGGTAAAAAAGGAGGAAATTTCATCTGGTTTTAGGACCTTAGTGAATTCACGATCAGAGTTGTCTGACGCTCTAACTTTATGTCCTATGCCAATATTTCCAGGAATATTTACAATAATGTCGTAGAAATCATAGCAATGAGAATTATATTTAACATTTTTAATCATAAAATCCTCATATTTCATAATATCATAGAAATCCTGATTTATCATCCTAATTTTTTTATGTAATTTCTTGTTGAAGATATTAACGTAATCTTGTATGCATTTATGAGTAAAAAAACCTGTCCTAGATATAACCTTAGAAAGGTAGACATTGCATAAATGTCTAATAAATGACATTTTTTATTCAGCGTGTATGACATTAGTGGGAGTGATAATTCTATAGCCAGGAGAGATACTAATGCAAGAATTTTGTATTTTTCCATTTTCTTTTAAGTAATTGTATCATTAACCGACAGTATACAAAGCAGGTATAATCTATGTTATATTTTATGAAGCTTTTATAAAAAATAGTAAGTGTTTCATGGTCTGATCCCCACCAGGTCCCGCAAAGAAATTTTATAATATTAAGTATTTTATAAATTTAGCAATAACTTAATTAATTTGCAATTCAAACGAGAGCTTAAAATCAAAATAAATACCTAAAAATTTAACATTGTCAGTAGATTTAATGACATGTATATGCTGCTTGTTGAAGTGTAAGAGTTTAGTTTTTTCGTGAGCAAGTTCCAGACCCTTTGCTTTTAGATTAGAAGCGATTGTGTTTAAAGAATTCTCTATTAAATTTCCGGCCCATTTTACAGATTTATATTTAATGCACAAAGCTATATCATCTGCAAATCGGGAGATACAGACAGACCTGTGTAAATTTTTTATAATCGACGTAACACAGATCATATACAAAAGAAGGATAAGCACGCCTCCTTATGGAACACCTTTGTATGCTGACTTCCCGTTCATTTTTTTCTATGTAGGGACATAGAGCTGTATAGTTAACGAGCACTTTTTCATTTACAAGTTTATCACACTTATTTGTGACGACAAGGAGATGGTTAGTTAAATAGATACATACTCGATTACCGGAAATTTTAATTCACAAGATTGTAAGGAAGCACGTGTGTTTAGGATATTATCATATACACTCTCCTGCAGGGCGCTCAGCAATAAGCTGACCTAGTGCTCTCTCTCTCTCTCTCTCTCTCTCTCTCTCTCTCTCTCTCTCTCTCTCTCTCTCTCTCTCTCTCTCTCTCTCTCTCTCTCTCTCTCTCTCTCTCTCTCTCTCTCTCTCTCTCTCTCTCTCTCTCTCTCTCTCTCTCTCTCTCTCTCTCTCTCTCTCATTTAAGAGGTCCTTTTCGATTATTTGAGTTTATGGGTGTTTATGAATTTTTTATGTTTCTTTTACACAAGATTTTGTGAATGATTTTAAATGATAATGTCAATATTATCTCAATATTTGTGTTTAGGTTTTCTTATTTTTTTATTCAAAATTTATTTATTTATTCCCAAATTTGTATGATCTATTGCTTCCTCCTAGAGGAAGCTTTGTAATAGTAAAATTTTCAGTTTCGCTAAAACTTCATAGAAAGGTGTTTTGAGGTGTTTGGAGTTCGAATAATGTGTTTTTAGGAAATGTCCGTGCGGATGACTGTGGGTGTGTGTATGTATGTATACCGTCGCATTTCTGGAACCAGCGATGCCAGAAGTGGCACAATGAGAGCGCGAAATTTAAATATTAATGCAAAAAAAAGTGCTTGGAAAAATTCTACTTGGTATTTCATAATTCATTATAAATTAGTAGAAGAAAAGTTACAATAAAAGAATAATTTTTTTTGTTTAATTAACTTTCTAATAGCAAATTGCAATGTCGCCCCTTTTACGCTACCGTCGAGAATTGCCATTTGTAAAATTACGCAAAAATGAAGAACAAAGAACAACAGATTTAAGGTTTTTGGGGTCGCTGAACACGAATCTGATATCAGAATTGTAAAATAGATTGTTTAAACAATTTTGTTTAAATAAATTAACGCGAAACTCGATTTTTTTAAACTTTGATCCAGGAAACTTATCAAATATCATGTTTTTGGGGTCGCTGAACATGAATCTGATGTTAGAATTGCAAAATAAATTGTTTAAACAATTTTGTTTAAATAAATTAATGCGAAAATCGATTTTTTGAAACTTTAATCCAGAAAACGTATCACATATAAGGTTTTTGGGGTCGGCAAACACAAATCTGATATCAAAATTGTTAAAAAAGATTGTTCTAATAAATTATTGCAAAAATTTCAATTGTGTTTTAAACTTTGCCCATGCAATCGTAAACTCCTAAATCTAACAGCCCCACGCCCTCTGAGTTTTGCGCAAAAATACGTCGGCAAATCGGAGGGAGGCGAGCTGCAGCGAGGAAAAAACAAAAACTTAAACTCCTTAATCTAACTACCCCACGCTCCCCGAGTTTTACGCAAAAATACGTCGGCAAATCGGAGGGAGGCGATCAGCTACAGCGACAAATAGTGTGATTTTCCAAAAAGTCAACCCCCATGAATAATACAGATAAAAAAGCCTACTATTTCTTCACAGAACGGATCATAGTTCGGAAATCAAAGAGCCAAAGTAAGATGAGGGAGGCAAAAGCTAGCTCTCTTTTTTAGTGAACATTAAAACGTATGTATAATGATTAATATGATGATAACTCTGAAATAAGAGAAAAGCATAGCGAGTTGCTCCCGCACTTTACTCTCTATTTTTACGCGTGCGACTAATATTGCATCACGGTTCCGTTCGCAGATTTTTATTGTTTACGTCATCATTCATTGCAGTAATTGACAAATTTGTATTCCAAAGTATATTTGTTGAATAAATCAATCAAAAGCATTCATTTGGAAATATCTGTTAGAAATAATACAATTGTATGATATTGATTTGAATGTACTTTTTCGTAATTTGGCCATAAAAAATTACGTTTTTTGCCCTAGGCCGCGAAATGGCATTTCGCGGCCTTGCGGCAAAAAAATGCGTATGCAACCGCGGGTGCAAAATGGATAAATCTCGGCGAATGCGATTTTCATGCCTTCGGGGAACTTTGGTGTCCTCGCTCCGCTCGCACCCAAGTTCCCCTTGGTCCTAAAAACTCGCATTCGTCAAGAATATCCATTTCGCTCCCTTGGTGCATAATGTACTATTTTATCAGCTGTTAAATACCGTCTGCTGCAATACGTCCGTCTGTCAATTTGATCTATGGGAAGAGCTGACAGGAAGGACAGTTTGAAAAAATACAAATCGATTTAAATTTATCTTATTATTATCATTTTTGAGTAATAGATTAGGTAATTTGGATTGTCCTCGCTGCAGCTCGCTTCCCTCCGATTTGCCGACGTATTTTTGCGTAAAACTCGGGGCGCGTGGGGCTGTTAGATTTAGGAGTTTAAGTTTTGGATTTTCCTCACTGCAGCTCGCCTCCCTCCGATTTGCCGACGTATTTTTGCGTAAAACTCGGGGGTCGTGGGGCTGTTAGATTTAGGAGTTTACGATTGCATGGGCATTGTTTAAAACACAAATGAAATTTTTGCAATAATTTATTAGAACAATCTTTTTTAACAATTTTGATATCAGATTTGTGTTTGCCGACCCCAAAAACCTTATATGTGATACGTTTTCTGGATTAAAGTCTCAAAAAATCGAGTTTCGCATTAATTTGTTTAAACCAAATTGTTTAAACAATTTATTTTTCAATTCTAACATCAGATTCGTGTTCAGCGACCTCAAAAACATGATATTTGATAAGTTTCCTGGATCAAAGTTTCAAAAAATTGATTTTCGCAATAATTTATTTAAACAAAATTGTTTAAACAATTTATTTTGCAATTCTAACATCAGACTTGTGTTTGCCGACCCCAAAAACCTTATATGTGATACGTTTTCTGGATTAAAGTTTCAAAAAATCGAGTTTCGCGTTAATTTATTTATACAAAATTGTTTAAACAATCTATTTTACAATTCTGATATCAGATTCGTGTTCAGCGACCCCAAAAACCTTAAATCTGTTGTTCTTTGTTCTTCATTTTTGCGTAAGTTTACAAATGGCAATTCTCGACGGTAGCGTAAAAGGGGCGACATTGCAATTTGCTATTAGAAAGTTAATTAAACAAAAAAAATTATTCTTTTATTGTAACTTTTCTTCTACTGATTTATAATGAATTATGAAATACCAAGTAGAATTTTTCCAAGCACTTTTTTTTGCATTAATATTTAAATTTCGCGCTCTCATTGTGCCACTTCTGGCATCGCTGTCTGGAACTACGTGGTCTATAATAATAAAATTTGACATGCATATCTGCTTTTTGATTCTGAATTGGGGAAAAATTTTTTTTTGATTTTAACAATTGTGGCAACTTTTTTGGCCAGTTTTTGATTTTTGAAAATTTTGGGTTTCGTATTTCTAATGATATAATTTATACAAAAAATTCAGCAATAGTGTTTTTGAAAGAGTATAAAATTTCCTACTTTTTCCGCAAGATTTTCTAAATTGACCGTTTCGTTTAATTGTTATGACAAAAAAGGTGTTTTTTTTTAAACTCATATTTTCCAAATTAAACAGTCTAATGTTTTGAACAATAGATTTGTTTGGAGGAAGCTACATGCCAATGAATTGGCATCGGTTTTTTTTTTAATTGAATACTTTTTGTTACGTTTTTATTTATTTATTCTCAAATTTGTTGTAAATTTTGTATCCAATTTACATTTTGAAATATGATTTGAATTTACTAACGTGGAACTTTCCACGGTCTTTTTTTTTACTTATGTCTATTAATGGGGTAGAACACCATTAAATTATAAAATAGCGATAACTCTTATAAAAAAGACAGAACCCTGTTGTACGACAGAGAGAACGGCACAAAAATCGATAAAGTAACTGGAGGAGCCCTCAAAGATCAGCGTTTGGTCTATCATAATGGAACATCACGTACGATGGAGTACTTAGGCTGAAACGTCCTAAAGGGGCACGGTCGTAGGATTTGCAGATGAAATTGCAGCAGTGGTAATATCAAAGCAAAAGGAAGAGGTGATGGATATTGCTAACGAGGCAGGAGGTATAACCTACGATTGGCTATAGCAGACGGGACTTAAGCTTGCTAGCCATAAAACTGAGGTTACACTTATATCTCGTAGGAAGAAAATGGAAACAACGGCAATGAAAAGATTGGCAGTGGATGGACACAAAATAGATTTCCAACCGACTATTAAGGGGCTAACCGACTATTAATTACAATACCTTTAAATTATGAAAAGATCGATTCTTTTTATTCCCTATTTTGATGGGAAATATCCCACAGAATATGCTCCCGTTGTTCTTATAGCGTTAAAAAATCAATTAAAAATTGTTTTGTGAATTTCCAGTAAATAAATATTGAAAAAATTGAAGAAATATATGTTAAGATATGAAATAAAAAGTTATTCTTTATCATAAAAAATATATAATAGATACTGATTGTTTGCTAAATAAACAATAATCTAACATTTGAGTTTCTTTGAAAATGTCTTGTGACTCAGTGACTGTCAATGTTCCTTCCAGTGTTCCGCTCCGATCCAACATTCTCATACGCGTATAGTCCATACTCCATAATATACATGTAGTTTATACTGCAAAGGTATAATACTGAGTATATATACTTAACAGCTGATGCATGTAAATAAATACAGCTATTATCGGTCATTAGTATACATCACTTTTTTCTAATCATCGTTAATTAATTATTAATCGTCATTATGTTGACAATTATTTTCGCGTTCGTAGTGATAATTGTGTTCCAACAAAGTGATAGTGTTATACGTAATACATAAGTATTAATTAATAAATTAAAACAACAGTGTAAGTGTAAAGCAATTGCTAATAAAGGCAGATATGTTAGAGGAAGCTACACCAGTAGTCATCCAGGCAAAAAATTCTCTCGTGGTAGGAATAAGAAAAGACCAAGAGAATTTATTGGAGTCAGAAAACACGCTGATCAAGTGAAGAAAAAACCAAGACTTTCAGCGTCTGTAAAAAAATCAGCACATCAACAGTTCCAGATGCTTCTTGTACTAGAAATAGAATTACTGATTTCAGCATTTTATATGCAGAAGACAAAGAAGTCTTGTGTTTTGTTGTCAGGGGGAGGGGGGAGATGGAGAGAGAGAGAGAGAGAGAGAGAGAGAGAGAGAGAGAGAGAGAGAGAGAGAGAGAGAGAGAGAGAGAGAGCATTAGGTCAGCTTATTGCTGAACGCTGCGGACTTACTGGTTAGTCGAAGGACGTTGCGCTGCCGCCGCTGGCGATGATATGCTCGTAGCTGCCTGCTCCGCCGTTGCTCTGTTGGGTTGATGGCCGACTTGTCTTCTTGACCTCGTGTGCCCGTAGCCGCGTCGATTGCTGCAACCCTGCTGCGATGTTTCTCGATTGGATTGGCTTCGCCCCGACCAGACTCGTTCGCCTTGGAGCCGCGTCGCCAGGAAGGACGCGCTCGTCGGTCTGATATCTCGGCGGTGGCCTCGGCCACGTTTCCACTCACGAAACATACTACTTCTTTCTCTGCCTCCTCATTTAATTCGAGGTTTTTCTTCGGGAGGTCGTTCGCAATTATTTTGAAGAGCGATATTCAGCTTTTGTGCTTTACGAATCCGTCGCGTTTTCTACGATCTATATCAAGTTTATATAGAAGATTTAATATATAAAGACCCAGTATCACCTGTACTACTGCTAGGTGATCCTGAGTCGTTTCTACCCTCAGTAGTGGAATCTCCACTCGAGCGAAGCTGTTCGTGTGTATCGGGAGGAGAAGATGGAGATTTATTCCTAAATATTCACATACTTAGGTGATCCACAACGCAGCATCAAGCAAGTGTGTAAGGATCAGCTGTCTTACTACTGGCATCTGACCAGAGTATCCTACCTAAGAACAGGGAGCTGCCATTCTGAATCGGAGAGTTCAACTGTCGGTGAAGTAAGGGAGAGAAACGCGTGTTAAAATAATAAATTTATAACCTGTGAATTGTATTTAATTGAAAGTAATTACATAATCTGACTCTTATATTTAGACGGATGCAATGAATGTTGCTTTGTTATCAGTCAAGAGCACTTTGCTCATGGGATACTGAATAGCATGGAAACTGAGCAGCGGATGAGACCTACCCTTCATCCGAAACCCACAGTAGAAGAGCTAGATTATAAGCTCCAATGCTATGTGCTCGTACGTCATCTACCTTCGCTTAGGTATACCATTACATGATGATTACTAGCGCCACAAAGCAATAAGTTCAAAGTTTAAGAAAACATAGACCTTTTGTTAACGGATAGGTTCTTTTTACAGCTTATGACATCGTTTAGTTTTGTGACTCGGTATTTGGCGAAGAAACCCGAGAAAAGGGTATTTTTTATTGTTGTTTTTTTTATATACTTACACCTCGGCTTTATTTAGGTTTTACCTTACGGAGGGAGTTCCGTTACATAAAGTATGCAACGAAAGGCGACACAATTTCCACTCTTAACAGCTTTATTAATTTCAACTAAAACCGATCCCAATTTTATAAGTTAATTTATATATGAAAGCCGCGCACTCCGGTCGTATACCTATATACATCGACGATTCGCGCACAACAATCCGGCATTCTTTTTCTCCCGACTTGATTAATATCTCGAAGGGTGCTGGCTAAGGTTGCTGCGCGGCTACAATTTATATTCCGGCACGAAATCCAAAAATACAATTCTCTCTCATTCGCATACTTAATCGTCATACCATAATACAATATAATTATCATTCTATTCCAATCATAAATTTATATTTAATCTACTGGTGCAGTTAACAATCGTAAATCATACAGTGCGACTCTTGTTGTTATTAATTAATTAATTTGTTTTGACTTTTGTTTGTTATTAATTAATTAATCGACGATTCGGGTAGTAGGGAGTGTGAGAGAGATTCTTTCTTTCGGCGCCGACGGCCACCCCATTGCAGTTTAAAAGATAATAAAATTCAAATACTTTGTATCTCACCCTGTATACCCTGTCTGACTGAACATTATTATTTTTGTTAAACTTCATAACTCGCTAACTAGAGCTCAGTATATTTTGAGAGCATTCATGGTTTTATAAAAATGTGCGTGCAGATGATTTTGTTTGTGTGTGTGTATATGCATATCGTCATAATTCTGGAACCACGTGATCGACCTAATAAAATTGGACACGCATATATGTTTTCTGATTCAATAACAAAAAGCGGAATAGGAAGAAGCTAACTGCCAAGGACTTGGGAGCTGTTTTTTTTATATTCAGGAAAATATTTTACGGTAAATTCGATAGCTAAAATAAACGGATACCCATAAGTTAACACAAGAAAACGAATTTACGAAAATCGCCTATTACATGATATCATAAATTTGTTAATAACTTTTTAACGAAGTAGATCTTCACAAACAGGATTTCAATATCATATTCTGCAGAAAATTTGCTATAAATCATACGTAAAAAGTAGTTAAATAGTCTTTTTTAATGGCAGTAGGTGCTGTCGAATCGCTTGTAAAAAATTCCTGATTTATTGAAAATTACCCATTCTCATCGTTTCAGTATTTTATCAATTCTGCGTGGAAATTCATATAAAATAAGCTAAGTTCTTTTTGCAAACATGTCTTTCTTGACTAAGTGGAAGATATTTCCGGAAAATATTAATTTAATAAGGTTAATATTAATATCAAATACAATATGGTGGGCCCTAAGGGCTACATGAACCTTTTGAATAAAAAAGTCCACTTTATCGTCCTCGATACACAATATAGTAACGAAAATTAAAAAGAAGGTTGAAACTTTTTTTACAATTTTTGAGCTTCAAATAACGAGTGGAAGGTTATATTATATCAATATATATATATATAATAATAATCTTTATTGTGTTCATACATTAGTATTTTACAATGCTGTCTTTACATATGTACATTTGTGTGCATTAATACGCCTCTCTTTTTTTTTCTTTTTTCTTTTCTTTTTTTTTCTTCTTCTTTTCTTCTCTTTTTTATTTTATCTCTCCTCCTATTCTTCCTTCTTCCTCCTTTCCTCTCTCACCTCTTCTTCACTCCTCTTTTCCTCTCTTATCCCCATGGCTTCTTTCTTTGCCCTTCTCTCCTCCCAACTCATCCACTGCTCTATTCTCACCTTTCCCCCTTCATTAATTTCCTCTCTCCTCTTCCATATCTCCTCCATTTCCTCTTCTGCCGCAAAGATGATTTTTTTGTGTCCTGGTTTGCGGTCTCCTCCAGCTCCCAACTCGTTCCCTCCAGGATCTCGTCCAGCCAGTCCTGCAGCACCTCCTTCTCATTCCAGTTTGTCCCTTTATGGATGATCACACCTCTCTCTCCTACTTTGCTCCTCCCTCCCTCCATCCTCTTTCTCTTGTTGGTGTTCATAATCCTAACCTCACTTTTCACATTGGTCCTTTCACCTTCAATCCCTTTTCTCTCCTCTCTCCTTACTTTTCCTTCCAATTTTTCTACCAGTCCCTTTAATTCTTTGACTGTTCTCTGCATCTTCTCCCTCTCTCTCCTTCCCTCACTCAATTTTCCTTTCAAAATTTCTACATCACCTTCTATGTCCATCATCTTTCTCTCCGCCGCTTCTCTTCTCCCTCTCTCCAATTGCAGCTTCACCCTCCACTCCTTCATCTCCTCTTTCATATCCCGCATCTCTCTCTCCACTCTTCTCTCATGCTTCGACATCTCTCCCTCCTACTTTTTTGTCGCCTTTGATTCTTTATCTTCTTTTTCTCTCTGTTGACTTTGCACGCTCTCTCTCTCCCTGCTATAACCTCTCTACTCTCCTCACCAAGTGCTCTCCTTTCTGTTCCTCTCGTTCCTCTTTCTTCTCCCTGTTCCCTCCTTCTAATTCCTCCTAGGGAATTTGCCTAGACTTCCCCGCATGCTTTGCGCGCGCTTTTCAAATCTCCTTTCTGCTTCGTCCTTTCTTTTCCTTCCTTCCTTGCCTTCCCCTCTTTTATTCTTGCTGCCTTTCTTTATTTTTCCTCTTCCATATAGTGCTATAGAGTTTCCCCACTTGCGTTCTTCTCCCTCCGACTGTTTCCTACCACTTTTTCCCCTCTATCTTCGTCTCCACACATTCTTCGAACACATGTTTCAGCGTCTCCTCCTCACTCCCACATAGCCTGCATACCCTTTCTTCTTCCTTCTTCCAGTTTTTGTTCCCTCTTGTCTCACACCCTAGTCTGAACCTTGCCGTAACGCTGAGCGCCCCTCTTCTGTGTTCTCCCACTTTCATCAGGTACCATCATTCACCCGCATATCTGGACTCCTTTATTTCCTCTCTCCACTTCTGCCATTGTGTGTCCTTGTTTATCCTTTCTATTTCTTCTTCCACTCCCTCTTCCTCCTCCATTCTTCTCGTATAATCCTCCACCGATATCCTGCACTTCTCCAATTCCATTCTTCTCACGTCCTTCCCTCTTCTCTTCCATTCTCCCCTTTCTCCCTCTCTCTTCAGCAGCCTCCAGCATTCTCCTAGCAAAGTATTTTCTTTTGCTCTCCTCAGTTTCCTTTCAAACCTAACCGCCCTTTTCCTTGTCCTTGTCTCTAATTTAAACCTTTTCGTCTCCCAGTGAATCACATGTGCCGGCGTGGTCCTATCAAGGTGCAGCAGCCATTTGATGTACCTTCTCTGTATTTTCTCTAAATCCTCCTGCCCTTTCCAACCCCATATCTCTGCCCCATATTCTATTACGCTCTGCACTAGAGCGTCGAACAGCTTCATCCTCATCTTCCAGCTGTCCTTGAACGTTGCCTCTCCTAGGCCCCACAGAGTACTTATCAGCGCATTTACCCTTCCTTTCACCTTCTTCACCTGTTCTTCCTCTTTCCCGTTTTCTTTCATCGTGTATCCCAAGTATTCAAATGTTTTCACCACCTCTATCTCCCTTCCATCCCATTCAAATTTCTCTTCCCTCCTCCTTCTTCCTCCGTTTCTAAAAATCATGATCTTCGTTTTCTCTGTGTTTAGCTCCAATCCCTTTCTTTTGATGTATCCTTTGAATCTTCTTAACATTTGTTTCAACCCGCAATATATATATATCAATATAAATATGGAAATCCAATCTTTTGAAGATTATATTCCGTACGCTTCAATCTTTTGAGGATTATATCGTCTTTTGAGGATGCATCCTCAAAAGACATCCTATCTTTTGAGGATTTTCTAAAGTCTATTAACCCAGAGTTACTTCGGCTAACCAGATAACCCACGTGAGTTTTGGGGGTTGAAGGGTGCGAAGCACCCTTCAACACCCCAAAACTCACTTGGGTTATCCAAGCGGTTAACAGAATGAGATTATAAACATCCTAATTTGGTACTGGGTTAGTTTGGTTATTTTTTAGCAATCTCGAACTCTGAATGAAGGGAGAACATGTCCCCAAAGGCGGGATTACTATATATATATATATATATATATATATATATATATATATATATAATATAAATATTTCATATAAATATAATATGAAATATAATAACGAGTGGAAGGTTATATTATATCAATATATATATATATATATATATATATATTGATATAATATAACCTTCCACTCGTTATTATATTTCATATTATATTTCATACTTTATACTGATATAATATATATCAAACTTAATAGCTACTATACAAGCTTTAATTTTTTGACGTCCGATTTATTTGCGAAATGAAATATTTCGTTCAAAGAGAAAAAATTGCTATTACCAAGATAAATTATATACAAAATTTATTTTGCTGTAATAAGTATTGAAAATATGTCTCATATACAGAGTATATACATACTAGAAACTTCGTGCGCTTACAGCGCGCGTGAAAATTCAAATACAAAACATTGAGGGTATGTTCCGTTGGAACTCCAGTCACGAGAGCAGTATTTAGGCTGTCTTTTGCTTTACTTTATATTTAAAATTATAATTTATACTAATATTTTCTCACTAAAAATTTCAATAAATGCATATAAGTCAATATACACTTATATCTGACTAAAGCTGTTAACAATCTTCAATGTGGAATCTTTTTTAAGTCAGGCAATGTTATTATCTAACAAATTTTCAAAATGAAGTTGTGAAATCACTGAATCAATTGTCAAGTATGGCTTCCGTGTATAGTATAATCATTATTGTTTCTACACAAATAATATTTTTGTTAAAAATTTCAACCATCACATTATGCACGATTTCTCTTTCGCATGTAGTTTATCGATTTAATTGCTTCAACAGCTATTTGATAGGAAGTGTTACA
Source organism: Muscidifurax raptorellus (assembly GCA_020010945.3). NCBI lineage: Eukaryota > Metazoa > Arthropoda > Insecta > Hymenoptera > Pteromalidae > Muscidifurax > Muscidifurax raptorellus. The sequence continues at coordinate 2,711,392 of JAHUUD020000012.1, forward strand.
ATTTAAAATCTTCAGAAGGACATAAACTTTCAATTTTACAATTTTCAATTTTAGATTAGAATTATTATATACGTGCCCTCTTCAATCTTATGGATTATTCACATGTAATTATGCTGATTTTGCCGTGATGGTCCTTGATACAATAAGCTTTATCTAGATTTAACATCTAAAATGTTAGAATTTACTTAATATATCTAATTTAAAAAAAATAAGTAATAGTAATCATTCTAGTCGTTTTTTTATTGGAATATTTCTTTATAAACATAGTTTTTTATTTGATACTGATTTTGAACATTTCCTAAAAATATCTTCAAAGAATCCCAACAACGAACTCTTGACATTGCTACATAAAGTTGTCCATGACTAAAAAGATTTTTACGTATATTGATACCAATTTTTTTAAAGGTTTGCCCTTGTGATTTGTTTATAGTCATTGCAAAAGCTAATCTAATTGGGAATTGTCGTCTTTTAAAGGTAAATGGATATTCGTTCTCACAATATATTGTTATTCGGTTAAGGAAAATAATTTCTCCTGTTTTGTCTCCTGTTAAAATTTCACATTGAAGTAAATTATGAGAAAATTGTAAAATTCTTAATCGTGTCCCATTGTACAATCCTACAGAAATACTAATATTTCGAATTAGCATAATGATACTATGTTGTAAATGCAATTCATGAGGAGGTAAACTTCCTGTATTTAAATATTCAGGTAAAAGTAATTCAGCCATGTTATCTCCATTGTCGCAGCTTTCAACACTATTGACACTTGTATAAATTCGTTCACATGTTTTATCTAGCAATTCAACTACTTCGTTGTTTATATCATTTACATCAACATTTCTAGCTGATAATATGGCACATTTAGAAATTTCTTTAAATTTACGTTGTTTTATTAGATCTCCATAAATTTTATTAGCTATATTTTTATGCTGTACTATACATTCTTCAGGAACATTCAATGTATCATCACTATTATTTAAAGTTCCGTTACCAACGTCTGATAAAAATTTGGCGAATCCAATTCTATGAGGCAGAACTCTCATATTTTGAGTAAGAGTAAAAATAGTAAAATATTTCCATACGGTACTAAATTTAATAGACAAGTTAATTAATTCATTTCGAGTTGCATTGATTTTTACTGGAAGTAATTGACGAAAATCACCGCCTAAAATCATTATTTTCCCACCAAATGGCTTGTTATTATTCATAATATCTTTTAATGTACGGTCTATGACTTCTAATACATATCATAGTGCCATTGGAGCTTCATCCCAAATAAAAACATCAGTTTCTTTTAAACCTTGGGCCTCTTTGGATTGTACTTCGATGTTAGAAATTGAATCTGAGTATAAAGGTACTGGAAGTCCAAAAGTTTTATGAATAGTTTTTCCATTTGGTAATAGAATCGCTGCTATTCCAGTAAAAGCCATAGTTTTTACTTTTTTATTCTTACTTTTTAGTAAATCACAAAGTGTTGCATAAATAAAAGTTTTTCCAGATCCACCTGGCCCATCTATATATAAACAGTGAGAGTTATCGGAATTTCCATCTACTGCCGTAAGAACAATATCAACAATTTGTTTTTGTTGTTGATTTAACTGCTGATATAATTTTTTACCAATATTCAAAGATTCGTCTACTAATATACAATTGTTATCTGACTGTAATTGATTAATGTCTGATACTGTTTGATTCATAGAAAGAAAATTTGAAATGGATTGTCCTTCTATTTTTAACATTTTTGAAATTTCTTCGTTGGGCTAATAAAGGGCTTTCAGAGTTGTTCAGGATGTAAAGGTTGACAATGTATTAAGATTCGTACGAATAAAAATCTAATTTGACGTGGCATCATCCAAAGTGTAGCTTCTTTCAAAGCGCGGTTCCACTCATCATCATCCTCAATTATTTCCGAAGCTAAGCATGCCTCAGATAATGTGTTAAATTGTTGCCCGTTAACAGTTTTTATATCATCAAAACTGGTAGTACCTTTTACGTGAAGTAATAACAGTCTCAAATGAAAGAGTTCTATTTGACTTAGTGATACTAAATACATGCGACCAATCGTATTGAAATGCCCTTTGCGTGGTCCCCATCGGGAAATTTTTTCACCGTATTTTTCTAACTTTCGAAATGTATAATAACAAGGAATTTCAGTGTAAAAGTATTGACGAGCATTTTCATCTTTCTTGTTTAATTCAAAATAGTCAATCAGCATAGTGACTTGATTTAACGCTGATCTCAATTCATTATCGTTTGCATTACTTGCATCTGATGTTATGTAATGCTGATTAGGTAAATTAATAGTAATATAAAGGTAAGCGAGTAATGCTATGACTTTTGTCTTGAAGAGATTTAAATAATATACGCCAACATGCTTCAACAGGACTAACGTAACGTGTTTCAAGAAAATCTTTTATTTCATCATGGTTAATAATTCTTTCTTGTCCATCTGATTCGTCTTGATCTTGAATAACTATAGCAGCTGAATTATGACCATTCTATACATATTTATACAAATATTTGACTGCTTGAATATTAGAGAACTTTTACATTAATGTGAGCATTAAATTTTAACAATAATTCGGGGCAATACGGTACAACATGACGATTGTCAACCTCGTACGTAGGCAGTCGTGAATACGTTTTACCTGTATTTAGTTGTCTATATTGAGGATAACCATTTGTATCAATAGTTGTTTCATCTTGAAATGATTTAGGGAAACGTTTTGAACAATTTTCATTTACAATGCACCAATCACCACATGCACCATGTATCATATTTTTCATTACTATACTATGTAATTTTGGTTTATGTATTGGATCAGGAATTTCAGCAGAAATAAATTTGTCAACTGCATACGGTGTTGTTAACTTTGAATTATATATAACATAAACATAAGCTTCAACATCTCCAAACATTCTGTCTTTTACAATCAAGTCGATTAAGTGATCTTTTTTCAAACTAAAAACCCGAGCACAAATATCCGGTCTATCGGCTGGTTGTTGGTTTGATAAAAGATTTTCTTTTATTTCAATCCAATTTGGATTACATGTCATTGTAATAAAAAGATCTCGCTTTCCTTTGGCTCTAGCTAAAGCCATTGAATCTTGATAATTTAGCATCATATTACGTGGAGATCCTATGAATGTTGAAGGTAAAATTACTATTTTTCCTACTCTAGCATTGTTATCGTTAGCTGCATTATGTAAATAGTCAATTAAACCTTGATAAGAATCAGCTCGCAATTGCTTTTAATTATCTTTACAGAACTGAATTCTATCTTTTTCAACTTTCACGTAATGATCTACTACCCACTGTTGAAAAAGTCTACGCCCGTAAATAAAAGGGTTAAATTCATCATCTCGTATTGTCATTCGATACTTAATATAAGCTGATCTAGTAATGCGACAATTACTATTTTTGCGATATAAATCTTCATTCCAACCTTGAGATCCATATGGATAAAAAAGCGGATAAATCCATGGTTCTACATTTGGATCCATAGTACTAACAATTTGTAAAGATTGAGTGCTTTTATTACGAATCGTGACATAAGATTCAGGTATTTCACCATCAGCAGTAGTAGAAAACACTGCAGCTACTTCATTAACTCGTTGAAAATTATAACGACGTCGATCCATACCTGACTTAAACGTAAATAACAATTGTAATTCTGGTTCATTTGAAAGACAATTACTTGCTGCTAATAATTCTTGTTGATGTTCTTCGTTCATCATCTGATACGACTGAGCAAAAATATTATGTTTTCTCATTGTTTGGTCTACAATTTGAATAACATTTGCATTAAGCTGTTCATTACATCTCATTCTACATCCTATCGCTTCTGATGGATCTACTATAAAAAGCTGTACAAATGAAGGATTTTGATCAGGTTCAGGATACAATGCTGTATTAATTTGATAATAAATTTGACCTTGAATTTTAAAACAAAAAGGTCCATTTCTTGTTGATTGCGAATTGACAAGATTAGCATTAAATGATGCAAAAGACATAGAATTATTATAACTTCTTATTCGATTATAGAATGTGTTAGATTGATCATGGGTACCGTTAAAAAAAGATTTTATTTCGATTGGAAATTCAGGCAAAGATTCTAAAGTAACAGCTCCATGACTACAGCAATCATTAAAGGAATTTCCTTTATTATGAACTTTTTCATTAATAAAATGTTTTGCTTTACAGTGTTCACATTCTACATCCAATTTACCTATATAATGTTCTGATATGTGCTCTGCTCGAAAGAAATCAATTCAATTATTATCGATTTCAATAGTTCGTTTTTTTGCTCTATAATTTTTTTGATATACCTTTCTTTTTTCACGTTGTTCAGCATTAAACGCTTCTTGCTCCTGTGGAGTTCGATACGTTTTTTTTCGACCCATTTCTTGTAATCTACATAAATATATATATATATAATCAAAATATTTACCAGTTTGGAGAAGGTATGTAAATAAAAAGAATAAAAGATAAGGTATAATCGTTAGAATAAGATTTTTTATTACAAATATTCAAAGTTGATTAGAATTAAATACAAGAAAGTATCATATATAGTTTACAGAGTTTATTCATATACATATATGTTTCAAATTAAGTTAGTTTTAGGTTGTCAAATTACGGTTAGGTTATTTATAACAAAATAGTTTTCTAACAATAGTTTCTAATATTTATTTTGAGGTCAATTATCCACCGTGGTTCTTTGTGGTCAAGGTTTGGTTTGGTTTGGTTTGGTTTGGTTTGGTTTGGTTTAGTTTGGTTTCGGTTTTTGATTTAAGTAAAGTTTGGTTGTTTGGTTAAGTTAACGCAAATGTTTTATAATATACTAAACTTAAGAAACTATTGTGACCACTTTCAATTATTGTAGAATCTGAAACAAAAAATAAATTTATATTTAAAAATAATTACACTCAATTCCACTACTATTATTTTATTATAAATCAGAACAATCAGCGATAAGTATTTTATTAAAATCAAACGTGACCACACTCACTGACATATACGTACTGTTCTGACATGCATATTCTTATATATAGGTTTTGAAACATAAAAAATAGATAATATCTGCATTCCCAAGGTCTGAACAAACATTCCCCTGTCTGTATGACACCAAGTCACAGGCAATATCAGAATCTAATTAACTTATAAACAAGCTTATTTATGCAAAAGGACTTGGGAATGACATAAAAAAAAAATTATAAATTTTTTTTTTCATCCGTCATTTGGGCCCAAATATCATCAGCCAATTTTTTAAACATATATAATAAAAGAATGAGTAGTCTCATCTGATTCAGCTACTCTTGGAATTTCCAAAAATGCATCTAATCAACCGTTTTTAACTCTTGGTTCAGAAGTTATGAGAAAAATTGAAAATAGTTTGAAGCATCATATCGTAGTTTCAATTTTTCAGGATTAGAATTGTTCTCATAACTTGTAAAGTAAGAGTCAGAAACTATTAGTCCGGGTGCTGAGGGGGGTCTGAGTGTGCAATTTTTTAGATTTTGGATTTTAAGGTCGCCACGGTAATCAAGCGTTTTTTTATGTATTTTGAGGTGTAGAACCCGAATTTCGTGGTTTTCAGGTGAAAAGTGGTTACCTTTTTATTTATTCAACAATTTAATGCAATTTAGTGAGAAAAAGGCATTAAATTGTTAAATAAATAAAGAAGTAACGACTTTTACGCCTGGAAACCACGAAATTCGGATTCTACAGCTCAAAATACATAAAAAAACGATTGGTTACTGCGCCCACTTCATACTTTAAAAGTTACACACTCAAACCCCCCTGAGCGCCCGGACTATATTAATTAAATGCATTTTTGAAAAGGCCAAGAGTAGCTAAATCAGATGAGACTATTCATTCTTTTATACATCTAAAAAATTGGTTGATGGTATTTGGAAATAAATGATCGATGAAAAGAAAAATTTATAATTTTTATCTTCTGTTATTCCAAGTCTTTCCGCATAAATAAGCTTATTTATAACTTAGTTAGATTCTGATATCGCCTGTGATTAAATGTCATACAGACAGGGGAATGTTGGTGGAGACCTTGGCAATGCAGATATCGTCTATTTTTTATGTTTAAAAAATAAAATTAAAAACCTATATATAAAAACATGCATTTTAGAATAGTATATGCCAGTGAGTGTTGAGTGTGCCATCATGTATATACTTAGGTGTAAAGTAAATGCAGTAGTAGAGTAAAATGTAAATTATTAATTGAGTACTTTACCTATACAAAATATAGACGACTGATGCATAAAGCTGAGATAAATTCAATTTCTTGATGGGCTAAATAAAGCCTAGTCCTTACTCCTGCAGCAGCAGGATAAAAAGAAGCTGTGTTGTTCTAAGCTCGCTCAACTTCTATACATTCTGAAATTCAATAAATTATGTTAAACATAAACTCCACATAAAACTGCGTATATGCAAGCCAGTTGCAGTCAATATCTGAATTTTTATTGATAAAGTATATTCAGTGTATAAGATGAATCCATGTTTATGTAGGTATTTGTTTAATTCTCTAGAAACAGTTGTTATATCCTACCATGTATAATTAATCTTAGCATCTGAGTACAATAATATTTTTGTTAACTACCCAATTCGGCTAAGAGGTTATGTGTCCCAGTAATTAGCGTAGACATAAGAGTGATAAACTGTGTGTAGGCTAGCAAATCTGGCACCCATTTAGAAAGAGACAGCATACCTCTATCCCATATACCAAGCATTGATAGAAGGTACGCTGTCTTTGTCTTATACACGGGACAACGGGTGTCACTTTTGCTAACCTGCACACGCAGTCTATATCTATTATGACTATGCATAAACATAAGAGAGATAGATTGCGTGTGCAGGTTAGCAAAAGTAGCACTCGTTGTCCTGTGTGAGAATTTGTCAATAACTACTGAGAGACATAACCTCTTAGCCAGATTGAGTAGTTTACAATAAAATTATTGTACTCAGATGCTAAGATCAACTATATATGCTATAGGGTATAAACACTCTGCAAAAAATATTACAGTGAAAACTTACTTCTGAGAGAAATAGAAGACTCACGACAGTTGATCCGAGTCCCAAGCGAAACTCACAAAGCAAATAATTTTCTCTCACTATAGGTAATCTCAGACCACGTCTGCAAAAACTATAAACGCGAGATCTGGCCAAAAAACATAATTATGTTATGTATAACAGTCGTTATACTAATGTCTACTATTCCGTTCTGTGCGCAAGTCTTATAGGTTGGGTTAGGTTATATGTCATATCACTGCAGTCGTATAAAGGCTACAGGCGAATAAAACATCATTGATTCTAAATATATGTATATATACATTGATTTTAATAATTTAATTAATTATTACAATTACAATTAGTATTGAATTACATGGATTCATCAGAAAATCAAATTCAAAATCGACGAACAAACGCGCCTTTCTTGGCCTACCAATCAGACGACTCATAGATCTACTTCAACATGGCGCGATCAATCTTTTAGGTAGGATTGTATATGAATTGCATCCAATCGACTCTACACAATCTTTACATAATCTATATCTAATTATATTATGCATAGTGTGCGTCTATACTCCATGTATATATAATACTGCATGTATTGAAATATTAAAACAATATTTGATTTATTGCAACGATGCATTTGGTTGGATGAAGCTACGTACCAATGAATTGGCAGCGGTTTTTCATAATGATTTTTTGATTTTGTAAATTTAGTTTTTTACACGATTTTCAATGATTTCGCTTATAAAACTATTTCCTTTAAGATACAACTGAAAGAGCATAAAATTACCTACTTTTTCGCAGTGGATACTTGAAATTGTCCTCGCCGTTCGTTTTTATGCAACAGTGGTATTTTTGAAACCGTTATATCTTGTTATTATCGTTATATAGTTATTTATAAATAAAAATTATTTCCATTTATTTTTAACATAGCTAATGACCGTAAAAACAGTGGAGCGTTTAGAGGATCTAGGTTGAAAATCAACCAGGATACATACACGTTGTATAGGTTTTACGAACAGGAATATATCATACATACGAGTATATACACTCCACAACAAAATTTTTCACCGAAAATTGCCATTTTTAAATGTCTGTAACTCGGTCAATTTTCATCGTATTGAGATAATCTTTTGTTCTGTAGGAAATTATGTGTACTTTCTAGATAATGCCATATTGCTTATCTCATTATGTCTTAATCAGGCCTATCAACTTTTTTTCTTAAAAAACGCAAAAATTTACATGTTCGCCTGGATTATCAAAAATTTATTTTTAAAATCAACAAATACCATCTTAAAGTACACTTTTCAACAAGTATTAAAAAAAATCGGCCCTCTACGCTTTTTTTGACCGTGTTATCCCACTTTAAAGATATTTCTATGTTCTAGCCAAATACCACCATCATTAGCATTACCCGATGCGTACCGCAAGGATGTTGTTGTTCGGAGTTACGCATCATTGCGGTTCTGAAAAGGGCCGATTGTGTGAACCGTTTCTTACATTAGGGACCTGGCGGGTTGTCACTTTCGAATATTTTTTGACTCTAAACCCTATGCGCCTGAGGCCTTTAAACTACCGAAAACTAATTCGAACTACGTATCCTAAACCTTTTTGTGCCAAATTTCATTAAGAATTCTCTCAAGCTCTTGGAATTTAGCAGGTGCGTCTATAGGGATTAATGTCTGGGCTATTAGCAGGATGAGGCAATACCTCTACGTTGTTTTCTTCCAAGTAAGTACAAATGATTCCTGCAGTAAGGGGTCGTGCATTATCCTGCATCAAGATGAAATTACGACCCATTTGCCGACGTTTATGTAAAAATAAAACTTCGTTTATGTAACGTCCCGCTGTTAGTCTTCGGGGTTGGATAATCACTAATTGTAAGTCTGATCGATGGTTCATTGATATTTCACCCCATACCATAACGGATCTTCTACCAAACGCTCAAGTTGGATCAAAGTGATTTGGTGCAAAACGTTCTCGTCTACGACACCAAATTTGAATCCTAGCCTCGTTTCCGTAAAGACAAAATAGAGATTCATCTGTAAAAAATACATGTCTCCACTGTCTAGGTGTCCAATGTCGATAATTACAGGCGTAATTTAGACGAGCCCGTCGGTAAACTACTTCTAAATTCGGCACTCTAAGACAAATTTGTGATCTTAACCCCTTTCGTGATAGGCCAGTCAAATTAAGCCCAAACGACCTATTTTTTTCCAAAAATTCCAACAAGTAAGTTTGATATCTTAAATGGCTCGGATAAGCATGTAGAATGATAATATAAGAATGGCAGCGGCTAATTTTGTAAAGTAAATTAACAATAAACAGTCAAATTATGATTTCAGCACTTTTTTTCGTATTTATCGTTGTTTGTTATTAAATTATCTACAAAAAAGTCTGCGACGGCACCTCTCTAAGTGCATTAGTCTATTGGCAAATTGAAAAAAAAAACAAGAAATTTGTCCAAATCTAAAATTGTTAATAACTTTTGAAAAAATTAATTTTTTACATTGGTATTTTAGGAAAAGGTTGAACGTAATATAGCAATTATAGTTTCTGACTTAAAGGTACCAATAATTTCAAAATTTTTTGTTTTCACAGTACTGGCATCAGCAGAAAAATTGAGCAGTTTAGTTGCCGTTGCTTAAATGTGATCAATATCTATTGCCTTTTTTCGACACTGAATATACAATTAATAATTGATTTTAGAGTAACGGCTAATATATATTTAAAAAATATAAGTCTTCAACTGCAGCTATAAATTTGAAAAATCACAAAATCTCGTTTATTTACGGAGCAATGGTTTATTATAAAAAAAAATTATCTTGGTTCCTAATGCTCACAGAGGACCAGTTTTTCTTTTAAATTTAGATGAAAATAGTAGCTTTTCAGTGGACTTTATTCGATTTCGATCAGCTTAAAATGTTGTCTCTGGGGATAATGTCAATTAGGCATTTTATAAACATATGCATCCAAAAGCGTCCCTAATTGAACTTTTTTGGTTTTTTAAAATGGTAATTGAAATAGAACTCTTCTTGATCACATTTAAGCAACGGCAACTAAACTGCTCAATTTTTCTGCTGATGCCAGTACTGTGAAAACAAAAAATTTTGAAATTATTGGTACCTTTAAATCAGAAACTATAATTGCTAGATCCTCGAAATTTGGCAGGCTGTTTTGCTATATTACGTTCAACCTTTTCCTAAAGTACCAATGTAAAAAATTAATCTTTTCAAAAGTTATTAACAATTTTAGATTTTGACAAATTTCTTGGTTTTTTTTTTCAATTTGCCATTAAACTAATGCACTTAGAGAGGTGTCCTCGCGAACTTCTTTGTAGATAATTTAATAGCAAACAACTTTTATTCACAACTTTTTCCGCTAAAGTCAGTACTTTTTAAACCACAGAGGTAAATACGAAAAAAGTACTGAAATCATACTTTGATTGTTTATTGTTAATTTACTTTACAAAATTAGCCGCTGCCATTCTTACATTATCATTTTACATGCTTATACAAGCCATTTAAGATATCAAACTTACTTGTTGGAATTTAGGGAAATCAAAAAGCTACTTTGATCGGCCTATGAAGGCGTCTCCTTATCGTCTGAGCACTAATTCGTCTTCCTGGCAAAGCATTATTTGCAATTTGTCGCGGAACCTGCCTTAGATTGCGCAGGGCTTCATTAACAATGTTGCGATCCTGTGGATTCAAAGTAATCCTATGTCGAGCTTGTCAGACCTCCGGCAATAAGAACCTGTTTCTTCATACCGACTGAAAATATGTGTCATCGTTGAGCGATGAATCCCCATTCTTCTAGATATATCGCTTTGACTCAGTCCTGCTTCTAGCAGGGCAACAATTTGAGCAGATTGGATTTCAGTAAGTCGAGGCATTTCGATTATGATGTTACTGTAATAATATGTTACTGTAACTTTTAGTTGCTTGTACTCTGTATAATAAAATAATGTTGAATAATATTCCGCCTCACAACTCTTGGCGAGTATGCCGCCTTAAACTTTTACTTTATTTTTAATTGATTTGTCGGTAAAGTTGATAATTTTACTTCCTTGGTTTTCCCTCCCACACAGGCGTAAGCCTGGGAAAATGCGAAACAGTGTTAGAGACCGTAGATAAGGCACTGACCCGATGTCCTCTGGCAAAAAGCCTCGAGTTTCGTTAGATAGCTCCGAGTTCTTGAACTGCGAGGAGTGTGGTCCGTGTGTATTCTTATGGATTGCCTGCTCTAGCTAGCCGAAATACTGTTTTTCGTTCTCGCGCTTGTTTATATTACATTATAATATGAGAGTATAAACTATATATAAATGAATTGTGCTACACTCTTCTTAATTATTTACTATGCTCGTATATTATAAATAAGATAATAAACTAAACGTCTACTCAACGTGCACACTGCACACTCATGAACGGTCCGGGCGATTGTCTGGAGAAGACCCTTCTCTTTGTGTCATCAGATGCTTTGAGCGTCATTCTTTCTCTCCATTTTTTCGTGTGCGAATCCCGAATTCTGACTCTTACAAATAATTTTACTTTGTTAATAAAGGCTGCGATTGAACGTCAAATTATTAATTATAGTTCGCGCGTTTCGATGGCCGGAAGTTATTTACATCTTCTAGACCTTTTGCACCGCTCGTACGCGAGGAGCCGCGTCAATGTCCTAAAACAATCCCGGCTCCCCTTGCCCGCGGCTTTCGTCGCACGCAGCAGCGCAATAGTGCTTCGCACTACAGGAGTTCGAGTCGTGGAGTTAAACTCATTACCATAAATAATAAAACTATATTTTTTATTTATAGGTGTGTACTTCTCGTATAAAATATCCGCTAATATACACACGCTTCATAGCTATGAAAAACGCGAAAATCAATACATGTGCGACAAAAACTATGTTCATCAAGGGCTAAGTGGGCTTGTTGATCTCATGCGATTTGCAGTACTCGTCTTCGGCTCGTACTACCTCGCCCTCGACTCTTGCTTTAAACTCTATAATCGGCCTAACAAAGATCACTTTGCACCCTTGGTACACAAAATGCTAACATGCAATACGGGACGAAAGTAGGTTTTCTCTCGGATGATTAGTGATAAGAAAAACCTACCCTTCGACACCTTCCACTTCAATTCGTGCTAAACACCTTACACTGGCTTGAGATAGCTTATTTTCTCCCTTTGAAGTACAACAAATATTAATATACTATTTTATTTATTATCTATATTGTACGAGATATACTGATTTAAAAATTTTATTTAGGACAAGGAAATGGATTAGACGCCTTAATTAGCCTTTTTTATAAACAAGAAGAGCTTGCTCGAGCGGAAGAACAGAAAACAGATGCAATTTTGGATGGTAAAAAAGATACAGAACAATCTGAAACTGCTTCAACAACATCGAAATCTCAAGAAGAGTTTATAGAAGAAACTGTAGCCAAATGTAAGACAAAAACATTTATATATACATATTTTTCTTTATGCATAGTTACATTTCTATTATACTTCATTGAGATTTTATTATGTATTTTATACGCAGTTACTGTTATTTTTGTACTACAGTATGGAAAATAGTACACTGTGCAGCAAGGGAAAAAAGTGAGCTATTTCAAGCGAGTGTGAGGTATTCAGTACTAGTCATTGTCGAGAAGCCCGAGATTTAAACGAGTGCTGAAAACCTTACGCGAATTTGAAGTAGCATTCCTACCCACGTATTACACCGCATCATTTTTTAAAGGGTCTCGCTCATACTGAAATGAGTTGGTAATCGTACATTTCAAGTTGTGCAAAATGCCGTTAAGCACCAAAATAACAATTTTTTTTTTAAGCGAGGAACTAAGTTTTTTTCCCGCTTGAGTTCAAACTTTTTCTACCACGGTTGGAATGTGCAATTTTTTACGCTGCTTTCTGGCATGAAATGGGATCCACTTCATAAGTGTGATGGGAAAAAGTTAAGCTAGATGAGCTGCCATAAATATGTAGACGGTTAATGCGACTCATACATTAAGAAATTTATTTAAATTAGTTTGTATGTGTGCGTGTATGTTTCCTTCTTCCGAGACAGATGTATAAAGGTATAAATCTTAGAAAGACCATGGCTTGAGATTGTTGATGTGGTTGTCGTAACAGCTCCATCTCCAATGCCAGTCGCGTGTTAGATTCTCACCGACTAAAAATCCTATACATTAAGAAATTTATTTAAATTAGTTTGTATGTGTGCGTGTATGTTTCCTTCTTCCGAAACAGATGTATAAAGGTATAAATCTTAGAAAGACCATGGCTTGAGATTGTTGATGTGGTTGTCGTAACAGCTCCATCTCCAATGCCAGTCGCGTGTTAGATTCTCACCGACTAAAAATCCCTCAATATTACGGCCAGATTAATTCACTCAACAGCAATGCGAATCCTTTCCGTTGTCTTCACCCATTGTCAGTGAATCTGTACCCAGCTACTTCTCCCGTGCTCCCGGTCCCCGCGGTATAACCGTCAAGCAACGCCTTCGAGGTTCAAGAGTTTTGCCTGCTTTTATTTTATATGGTCAACATCTCGTTGGTCGTCGTTAGTAGCATGTACAGAAAGTCAGCATACTCCTGCTCACTCTCTCACACCCACCTGCACACTGGTAAGTACCTTTCACATACACACATTGAATGCGTACTATCCATTCTCTAAAGATAACAACCGCCATGTTAGACTCAGAGATTACTCCGGTTTAGAGATAGCCCTCGAGTTCTTCTTGCTCTTGTTGGTTTCGTAAACAGTCACAGAAGACGTACTTCGAATCCTCGTTAGTGTACAAACACACCGGGCAGATTAGACAATCTTTTAATTTGAATTGATGCAGGTACGCCCGAAAACATCCGTGCCCGATCAAGAACTGTGTGAGGTAGTAATTAACTTCCCCATGCCTTCTTTCGATCCAGTCATCTATTCTTGGTATGAGGCGGTGTGTCCATCGCCTCTTGCCGCTGGGATCCCATCTTTTTTCTACTCAGTTATTATCTGTTTCATTTTGCAACATCACAGATTTCCTTCTGAGTTCTAATACATCGTTCTTCTCCATTGCTAAATTAGGTTATATTCATTATTTGTAATTATATAAATGTTATAGTTTGTTTTATAAGAATTGAGAATAAATACATATTTTTTGTATGCATCTTTGATACATCATACATACTTAGACTTTGATATGGTAACAATTTGGCACTACTTATTTATATCTATTATACACAATATTATATATATATTTTGTGAAACTAATGATGAAAGTGCTATGCAAATAATAACACCAAAATTATATTTATAACATCCTGTTTATCTTTTACTTTATGTTTTTAAAAGTTTGTATTATTCCAATGTTAAATAAGAGATAGCAGCAATATAACCTTTATCGGAGTTATTGTTTGTTCGGTACTTCCAAATAGAAATAGTATTGTTAGTAATAACTAGTCTTCAATTGTTATGTCTGTCATACTACAAGCTCTTAATAAGAATTAAAAAAATATGCATATAAATCGTACGTTTTTTAATTAAGCGATAGTAATAGATTTATTATACAATATCTATACAATACTTATTGTTAAACTGGCCCACACTAACCTGAATATATTTGCAAACGTACACTTACCTTGTCAGGGACTAGGAAAGGTTAGGAGATCAGATCCGAGATCTACTATGAGTTCAAGACCCGAGTTGTTAATTAGAGGGGAAGATGTATTACGAAGTCGTGTCAAGGCCTACTATCATCCGTTCTTCTGCTAGGTGATGCTGGATCGTCCCTATTCTCAGTAGTGGAGTTCCCACTTAGGGAGTGCTGCTCGTGTCCATCATGAGGTGAAAAAGGAGATGCTACTCTTCAATCTCTACACAATTAAGTGAATTACTACCCACTGCAGATCAGGCGTGTGAGGATCAACAATCTGACTTCCTGTCTGGTTGGAGGGACTTTTGCCTAGGAGTAGAGGTCGTCTATCCTAGACTATGCAAACAACCCCAGTAATATGGAGAGGAAAAAAAGAATAAACATTAATATGGGTATAAATCGTATATTAACTTTCAAATGGATAGCATGGCTCCAGAATGGTATAACACTGCTCTTATAAATGGAGAGAGAGAGATCAGCACTGCCAAGGTACTCTTGAAAAGCGCTGTGCTCAGAGTATACTGGGCACCCCGGATGACTGCTCCAGGTGAGATTGTCGCTTCACCAGAGGCTTTTGTACGAACAATAAGTGTCATACATTTACTGACTGCTCTAAGACCCCGTATAAGTCGAATTCCACAAAAGATCTGCCTTAATTCTGTTAGTGTGCTCGATCTTACTTTGACGGTAGTATCATGTTATGGAGTATTGGAAACCTAAACAAATTTGTGCCCGAAATCGCGCAAGCTTGTGACTCTTCTTTATTGGCATTTTTGATCGGCATTTCCTATTTTCATTATTTAGCCAACATATAAAGATCTGTAAAAAATATAACTTGGTAGTAATATCGGGTAAAATATATATATATTATCACATGTGACGGGTCCCACGCATATAGAGTCGCTAATTATAATACAATCGGGTCATTATTTTAATCCCACGAGACAGGAAATAAGGATGAACTACATCCATCTACTTGTCATCGCAGCCACCTTAAGGTAAGTCCATTAAATTGTCAAGTGATCTAATAAATATACCCTGGGACTAACACCGGTTAGAACTCCTTCGGTTAGGATCACTAAACTATCGAACTCAAAATTTTCTCGAAAACTAAATTATTCCGCGGTCTCAATTATCGTATTAAATTACGAAAAATGGCATCAATTTCGAGGCATCGAACGCACCTCTCAACGAAGTTGGGAACGTAAAGTTTCAGAGGCGACTGCAAGAGCTCGAAATATCGGAAGATCCGGCTTTCGTATTGCATACTCAAATTACGCTAGGACTGCAACTCGCGGCATTAGTGCTAGCCAGTCCCACGGTAGTAACGATTGACACCGCGCTAATACAGATTCGCTTAATACTACGGTAAGGAAATTTAGTCCCTGAGGAAAAGAAACGGATATTAAAGGTAGCATCGGAACATTTATTATTGCTCAAAAGCCAAACTATGCGACTCGGAACGGACAGCGAGACGCCGTCACAGTTCTGTCAACTCAATACGCGGAATACCGGGGCTATTCCTAAGGAGACAGGTTCTCACGGCGGGCACGTCACATTCGACATAATCAAGAAGGGAACACGTCAACCGACCTCGGGCCGTAGATTAACCTTCCCAGACTGGGCATCGAAGGTTTTCAAATTCGACAGTACAGACGGAGTCAACAACCCAAGTGAGGATAGACCAACTCCTCTATTAGTAATGGACCGCAATATTAACCTGGAGGATAAAATGTTTGACATCGACGGAGTGTTAAATCCGCCACGGCATAGTACACTCCTTAATGGTGCGGATAAAGTTTTAGGGGCGCGGATAAAGTTTAAAGCGCAGGCGACTGCGGACTACGTGTTAAAATACTACACAATAGATTGTTGAATATCTATGACTCAAGCCGCGAGATGCACGATTGGGAAAGGGTAACGTATAAGAATAACGCCGACAAGGAGGCACTCGAACAGTTCTTGTTCGGTCTGAATGGAGAATTGCAACATCAAGTACGTTCCAAGAACCCGGTTTGCTTGCGAAAAGCCCTTACAGACGTAGTCGCATTCGAATATAGCACCAGCGCAAGCTGCGCATACGGCCCGCAACCAGGCGTCCCTCCGGCAGATAACACGAAAAGGCAAGCAATTCTTTAAACTACCAGAATGCTCCGTACTAGTCGGGGGTATCAGACAACCAATAAATAGTGATCAGCAAAAATCGGAACCGACAGCGAATCGAGAGAGAAAGGCAGAGGGGTAAGGTAATAAAAGGAAGGAGAAAGAAGAAGACGCAAGGAAACAAATAGAGGATATAGCGGCGCAAATCAACAAGCTAAAAGAGCAAAGAGTGCTAGAAAGGAAAGGCCACGTGCAGGAGGAGAACGAGAAGAAAAAGCATACGATAAGGTTTGCGACAATAGGACGCAAGCCACCAATTGTAGAATTCACGATAAGAAATATATTATAGCAATTAATGAATTTACGGCGGGAGAATGTCTAAGTTTAGGTAAAACAGAGATGAGCTTAGAGGGACTAGAGTGCGACGTACACGTAGTTCCTGACGAATTTCCCATAGACACAGATGGTATTCTGGGATGGGACGTATTTACAAAATATGGTGGAAAGGTCAATGCCGCAAACAGATGTATAGAATTTGGTCAAACCATAATACCTTTTACTCAAGATGAACAATTTTTTATACCCGCACGAACGAGACAAGTGATTTATGCAAGAGCCAGCGACAAATCGGAGGAAGTCGGGTTCGCCCCTCTACGGAATTTAGGAGAAGAAATATACTTTGGGAATTTTATTGGCATTATTCAGAAGGGGGAAATACACGCGTTATGTGTCAATACAACAGAGAAGGAAATAGAGATAAACCCACCGGATCTAACACTGGAATTATGCGAAGCAATAAGGGAAGGGGGAGATGATATTAATTTAGAGAAGGAGGAACCTAGCAAGACAGTTAACATATGCACAATATTCTCAAACGAAAGCAAGGACAGAGCTCAGAAAATTGTTGAACTCCTCGATCCGGAAACATTAAAGAATCTAACGGAGGAAGAAATCGATCACATTGAGGAGATAATTAGAGAAATACGACATGTTTTGGGTTGCCTGACGAGAAACTCAAGGCGACAACACTGGTGTCTTATAAGATACCTACTATTATGGATATCCCCGTCCACACCAAGGCATATAGACCGAGTCAGGAAGAACGGGAGGAGTTAGCGCGCAAAAGAAAGCTGAAGGATGACCGACGAATTCGCCGTACAGCAGTCCTACATACGTGATACTCAAGAAACCCGCAGCGGATGGAACAAAGAGATGGCGACTGGTAACAGATTTTAGAAAATTGAACGAAGTAATAGTGGGAAACAGCTACCCGATACCCAACACCGCGGATATAATCGACAGAGTCGCTTCAGCCCGAAACATCATAGTCCTAGATTTGAGAACGGGGTTCTACCAGATACCAATGGACCCAGCGGATGCGCAGAAAACAGCCTTCACGGTGCCCTTTGGCCATTACTGCTACCAACGACTGGGCATGGGCCTGAAGGACGCTCCTTCGACTTTCAGTCCCTCATGGACTTGGCTCTTGCGGATCTACAGGGGACAAGGTTGTATGTTTACCTCGCCAATATCATTGTTTTCGTAAGAGATCTCGAAAAACACGGCAAGAGGTTTCGTCGCCTAATGAAACGATTAGATGATGCTAACTTGACAATTGAACCCCTGGAGTTGCGTCGCCTAATGAAACGATTAGATGATGCTAACTTGACAATTGAACCCCTGGAGTTACGTCGCCTAATGAAAAGATTAGATGATGCTCACTTGACAATTGAATCGCTGAAATGCCAATTCTTGCAAAATGAAGCACACTTCCTAGGACATATCGCAAAATCAGCAGCTATCTTATCTAGGCTAATAAGGAAGAATGAACCCTTTGTGTGGAAGGAGGAACACCAACAAGCTTTCGGCGCACTACGAATAGCACTGTGCAAGGAACCTGTAATGAAGGCACCAGACCTAACGCAGCCCTTCCTAGTAATAACCGATGAATCAGATTACGCGATAGGAGCCATCTTTAGCCAGGGTCAGCTAGGCAGCGACCAACCTGCGCATATGCATCACGGATTCTTAAGGGAGCAGAGCTGAGATATTCCACCTACGATAGAGAGTTATTAGCCGTAGTATTCACTAAGGACCAATTTAGACACTATCTCGCAGGGCGAAGATTCACAGTGGTGTCGGATCAGGGACCGCTAAAGCACTTTCTAACCACCAAAAAGCCGGATATTAAATTCAATCGACTAAAAGCAGAGCTAATAGACTACAAATTTGATATCATATATAGAGCAGGTCCTCATAACGGTAACGTAGACGCGCTCTCTAGAAACCCTATACTACAAGAAGAAAACCCACAGACACCGAAGGCGGAATTATACAAGCTATCCGAAGAACAGGAGAGAGAAGCAACCGTATTACGATTTAGGAAAGCACGGAAATGACCGTAATCAAGGGCAAATCCTGAATCAGCTGACACAGCTGACAGGGAAAGAGTATCCACCGAATCAGAGGACTTCGGAAATCCGAGGGAAAGAAAACGGTGAGTCGGAGCCTATACTGAGTCTACGGCTTCAGGCAATGTCCCGGATTCAGACGACGAATGTCTACACGCAGGAGTAAGAGCACGTAAAGGGAAAAAGAGAGGTTATGAGAAAGTACATGGCAAGAAAAAAGGAGAAATGTGCCCAATGTGCGAGGCAATATCCGAATCAAAAACAATCTCTGAACCAATTATTAGTCAGGCCGATCTGAACAAACACTTAGGGAAACTCATCAGAGATAATATGGCGGTAGGAATGCAAGCTACCAGCACTTGGCAACGCCAGGAAGAAAGCAATCCAAGGAAACCAACAAGAAAGCAATCAAAAAAAGCAAGGGATGGCATGGAAGTCAGCAAGGATAGTGACAGCTGTCTGGGAGCAGACTCGGAGGATGAGGTGTTGCAAAACAAATGGATAACATCGGATCAAGTGGATGAGAAGTCGTATAATGCGTCGAAAGGCGAGACCCCTATAGAGCCGTTTAGCACACTACGGCCTCAAGCACCGCAAGATGCCTTACGGGATAAGGCTAGCCAGGAGACTCCAAAACCGAGCTCACAACAAGCCGAGAGCAAAAACTCCGAAAATAAACCTTCAAACTCAAGTTCGCTGTTAACTAACTCGCGACAAACACTCTTTGGACAGAAAAATAATTTCAGGACTCGCCTCGTAGTCTACGTGGCAGAAATAAGTAGGAGAGACAAATCGGGTGTGCAAATAAATACATGAGAATCGACAAATTAGGAGAGCGCCAGTAGCCCCGACTACAGAAACGCTAGCAAGAGAAAACCTAGCACAGAGACAGCCGCCGGAGGACGACGAACTTAATAAATCGAAACAACGCCTTCCCGATTTCGAACCAAAGAAAGATTTCTACCGTATAACTCCACAAATTGATAACGAAGCCTACGCAAGACCGCTACCTGACAGCAGTAATGCAGACGAACCCAGAAATAACGACAATTCAAACGCCCATGATGAAAGTACGCATAAGGAAAGTAGCTCCACAAAGACAAGCAGCAAGTTTGATTTCCTAAAGGAAATGGAATACTCCACTATCGATCAAGGGATTGTAGGTAAGACCGATGCAAGTATGGAAGTGCCACCAAAATCTCAACAATCTCCAAAAACTCACAGCACCGCGGATACAGACGAGCTACCGCAACGATTTTTCGTATACGCTGAACAAGACATATGCGCGGAGCCACGTAAACGACTGATGCTTGGCAGAAATAAACCAACAGACCCGCCAAGGAACTGCTTATTTCATTCGCTAATAAAGGCTTTAAACTTACAAACTACGTCAAGCCAACTAAGATATCAACTCCTTTGTACAAAATATCAATCGATTTTTGCGGACCGATGCCTCCAACCGAAAGAGGGAACCGCTACATTTTAACAATACAAGATAATTTCATCAAATTTTGCGTACTAGTCCCTGTTGAAGACTCAACAGCGAGGGAGGTAACCCGAGCACTCACGGAGAAATTGATCTGTCATTTTGGTTCACCGGTAACACTAATATCCGATCAGGGAGCACATTTTATGAACCGAGTATTGGAAGAATTTGCGCGAATGTTCAAAGTTAATAAATATTCAACAACACATATTATCCTCAGTCAAACGGAGGAATAGAGCAAATGCACACGCTAAAAGAACACATTGAAATGTACACTGAAGGCAACAGTAACTGGGATGAGCTAGCACCGCTAGCGCAGCACGCATATAATTCGACGGAACACGACGGATTGGGTTACTCACCGCACGAATTAGTTTTTGGTCGACGCGCGCGAACACCGTCAAGCTTCCCGCCACGCGAGCAGCTACAGACGTATGACGACTATCTTGCTGACACAACAGAAGCTTACGCGCAACTCAGAACAATGGCTGCAATGAATTTCGTACAGTCAAAACATCGATCCAAATATCACTACGATAGAAAGCTAAACGTAACACACTTTAGAGAAGGAGGAATGGTGTATGTCCTTAAGGAACCAAAGGTGGGGTAATTCAAGCCCGAATGCAAGGACCCATGCCAAACCCTAGGCATAAATTACTCAACACATAATGCGAAGATCCAAAGAGGAGACAAAACGTGAGTAGTAAACTTGAATAAAGTATATATGAACGATATATAAAGGGAATAGAGCCGGTAGACAAAAATGACTGAGGAATAACCAATCAAGACAGAAATAGGACAATAACACTAATAAAATACAAATAATATAAACTAGGAAAGTAAATTTGAACAATAGTCAGGAGCATCTAATAAACAATATAAATAATCATAATAATTGTATATTGGTAAAGGCAAAACACAATTAATAACACCTAATCAATAACAGAAATAATAATTAGCAGTAGAGAAAGTTAAGGGTCACGGGAATATATAGGTAAGACAATAATCAGGCATAAGCCAATGACATCTAAACGAATGTCGATAAGTGAGATTAAGGGTAACGGAAATACGCGAAATATATGCGAGTCATAAGAAAATGTAGATGACTAATATACTTTGTAAGAACCAACCCGCTAGATTAGATAAAACCAGAAAATAGATAAATAGGTAGATAAAACTCGAATATCAGCGACCCCTGGGCGTCGCACAAGAACATAAACGAAAATGATGACGACAATGGGTCGAACATCTAGCGACCCCCGGACGCCGCAAAATTATCAAGTAACCTGATACAAAGATTGGATTGGGAGGCGCGTCATGGCCAACAAAGCAAAACATACAAGGAGAACTACTGGAACAGAGCGGGGCATTAAATAAACAAGCATCAAGGTATTCCGAAGATAAGCCATGTATTTAATCACAAAATAATTAAATATACAATATACAAATAAAATAACAAAAAAAACCACATAAATACAACAGTATCAATAATCGGAGGCTCGCATATCAATAGAACGAAGAGTGTCGGGTGACAAAGGCCGTGGAAGATAAACACAATGGTCACGCTGTGATTGTGAAAATCATGTTTTCTAAGACCTGATTCTCCCAAACCACGGTAGGGCCACCACACATATGGCAGCGGTCACACGCATGACGGGCAGATAGCGTGCCCGTTGTGGCACTGTCGATAATACGGATATATAAAATCCTCGCAGATCAGGCTCGAGCAGTAGCAAAACCTCCTTCTGCGGGCTGACCACACTGGCCCAAGAGCACGTTGGTAAGTCAGAATGCCTTGCGATGGCCCCCGACAGTTGGGAACCGCAGAAACCTCGGAGGCAGCAGCCGTATCGACATCATCCGGCGCATCCAAGAATAGATTTCTCAGCAGACCTTTTGGAACAGAGGCCGTAGTACTAAGCGGCGTCGGAGTTGGGGAGCGAGATAAGCCCCACGAGTCCCAAGTCACTTCACTTGACACCACTTCATTGCCCAAAAATGGCTTATCCATCGGGCGGATGCTGACCCAAGTATCCAGCGGGTCCGGATTAGGATGCATAGGAACCAACACGCGACAGGGCTCATAAAGGATATGAAGGCTGGATCGAACCTGAGATAGGGAATTGGAAGTTGTAGCGTCGAAAAGCCCCGAAATAACGTAATGAAAAACGACAAGAAAAAGGGTTAAAACACGCATGCCGATCACAAGTCGAACTCGCCCGACTCAGAAGATGAAAGGGACAAGAGGCGGACACGAATAGAGGAGGACGAACCGGAAAAAAACAGACGTAGCAGATGGAGAAACCGCTGGAGCGGGTACACGCGAGGGACGAAAGGAGCAAACCTTGACGTGATTTGTCCAGTCATCAGGCTTCATGAACTATCCGCACCCGAGGTACTGATACCGACAGGGTTGCAGTTGGTCTCCGGTTAACGATTCTAGCACTAAGTTTCGCACGTTACCACGTGACCTCCGACAAATGGCGCATCGCGTAGTACTTTCCCAGCAGAAACTGCATACCGAATGACTATTTAAGCATTGATAGACCGTCCTAAACATGTACTCGCAACAGATCGGGCATGGCACCAGCAAAAAGGGCCCCATCACGGTCGACACCATTGACGCGAGCGAAGGGTGCACGGGCGCCTCAAAGCTGATAAATCGGGTAAATTCAAGACATTATCCAAACGCGGCGACGCGGAACAATCAGTAAAATCACCAGACAGATCAATTTCAGTCACCGACTGATTAGAAATGGGTGCTAGATTATTTGACCGACTCGCAACGAGAATACCATCATCTGGTGCAGAGGTTACGGGCAGAGGCACGGCACGGGATATCTCGATCGACGGAACCCCTTCATAGTCGCGGTTAACGGGCACCTAGGTCTATACGGATCCCGAGACCGTCGTAGCAGGGCACACGGCCCACCCGGACTCATCCGCAAGTAGGGAAACCGTCCGGACGTTAGCAACGGGCGTAGCAACAAACTCAAGGAGCGTGCGAAGGTCCGCACGCTCCTCGTGGTATCTGTATGGAGACATATACGAGTACAAAGTCGCGGATAAAAAACCAGACCCTTCGCTATAATTGAACTCAGCGAGAACACAACGAGTGGAAACGTGCGGCGGAAATGGGTTTGCAGCGGCACCCTGGAAACCATTAAGCCCCTCGCAGAATTGACTCGAAGTCGATCTTACAAACGCAAGCAATACCGGAGATATGGAAGTCAGATAAGAAGGAGCTGTTGCGGAAGGAGTTAGGAACGGTGAAGGTCCCTGCGCAACCCGACCCGGCAGATTCACAGGCATTGACGCTGTTTCGATGACCTAGGGAGCAAAAACGTGCCCCCACATGTACGGCCTTGCGCATTTAGTAGGACGATAACTCTATAATTAAAATAATAAAGGAGATAAGAGTAAACAAGGACAATCAACATGACCAACGGCTGACGAACGCACGAAGTATGACAGAAAGGTTGCTCACACGAGCTCGAGGAGAAGCACCAACAGAACTGACCCGTCAAGGATACGGGCGTCGGAAGACACGAGGAGGCTGCGCAGCCACGGTTCCCGTTGCAATGAAATCGGCAGGTCGGACCACATACCCGACGATCTACGCCGACCTGTGATGGCTGCTCGGGTTGAAGGCGGTGATTAGACGTCCCTGGGAACGGCCACGTCAACGACGTCTCAAAAGGACCAGCACAGCCAACCCTCGCATCGCCACGCACCCTTGCTTAAGTGCGCCCCATAACATCCTGAACGGTTCGAAGGAACAGCATGTCTTCAATTATCTGATCCAGAGGGACGTTGGAACTCTCAACACGAGACACAATGCGATCAAGCGTGCCTCTCAGAATGTTCGTGGGGTGACGTAATGGCAAGGCAGGAGAAGTGGGCTCAGCAGCCCGGGACAAGCGCCCAGTACGATTGTGGGCATAGCCACGGATTCTAGACCCACACGATCCAGTTGAAGCTATTTCCCAATAACCTTTCTGAACGTATCACAATACGTATCACAATAACGAATGCAATACAGGATTACAGGTTCTTACAAAAAAAATTATATTCACAACAAACTCAGTCATGAATAAAGTGCTTACCAAAAAAAGAGAGTGCGAATCGATGGAACTGCAAGGTAGACAGGACACGAAGGCTTCGAAAATGGACTCGGAATAGTAACATTAACCCATTAAGGCCTAGGCCAAAACTGGATTAGATAGCATCAAAATAACTGTTGGAAACGGGGCATAACGAAAAAAAAGTACACGTGTTTTTTCTTTTGACTTTTGCAATTGTTTATGAAAAATTATTTAAACAAATTACCAAAAAGTCATTTTTTTGAAAAACTGATTACGCCAATCGATTATACCGGAAAAATTACGACGAAAACCTCTATAGCATTTATTTCTCAGACCGCAATTTATTAGTATAAAACAGCAAAAAAGTTGTACGAATGTTTATTGCTGTTTTACACTAACAAATTGTGGTCTGAGAAAAAAAATGTTATTTTTGTTTTCTTCGTAATTTTTCCCGTAGAATCGATTGGCGTTATCAGTTTTAAAAAAAAAATTACTTTTTTGGTAATTTGTTTAAATAATTTTTTATAAACAATTGCAAAAGTCATAAGAAAAAACACAGGTACTTTTTTTTCGTTATGCCCCGTTCCAAAAGTTATTTTGATGCTATCTAATCCAGTTTTGGCCTGGGCCTTAATGGGTTAAAGTACAATAAATACTAAAGTTGAAGTGTAGTGTCTGCAAAAGTTAAGCACAGAAAAAATAACCAAACAAAGAGCAGCAAATTTAATGTGTAAAGACAAAATAGTTACGGAGAATTTTGTTAAGCATACTGATGGCGAGACATAATACGAGCCCCATTGCAAAGGTTGACAAAAATCGGAGACAAAAATGAGTAATAGGAATAACAATGAGTAGACACATTCTAGAACTACTGAGCATTTCGAGTAGAAATAATTTATTAACCGAATACAATAACTTACATCAATAAAATGGGCGAACCTTACTAAGCAATCATTGCGGTATACATACACGAGCAGGCCGTACAGAATGATACAGAAGGCTATTAATATCAAACAAAAAAAACTAAGGTGAAACACACGCGTATAACTATGAACACTAACGGTGTCTAATGTCATAACTAAGACGTACGAAATCCTCCGTATCCTACGGTGGGCTTAGGTGGCAGACACAGATCATGTCTCAGAGGCAAGCTCATCACCAGCGGACGGCGCTCCACGGGCCTAACACTGGGCGCGGACTCCCCAGCAGGCCGAGGGCCTTGGCGGAAAACCGTCAGGCCAAACATCCCAGACAAGGAGGACCTTTCGCAGGCCGCTTGGTGCTCACGGGGGTAAGACCAGGAATAAAGGTCACCGCAGAAATATGAACATAGCTTCTTAGCCTTGAGAAGGTGAGTCTCCCTTATGTGCCTCCTAAGACTCTTGTGACTGTTACGCTGGGGACAGAAGGTACATAACTCCTTCTGAAGAGATCGGTCCGGACGCCGGTGCTATGCGACATGTGACCTATATTCACCAACGACTCGAGTTATGAAGTCGCACCCCGGCTCGCCACACACAAAGCAATAACGTGAGGCAGACCGAACTACACCCTGTACCCGAACGTTGCTAGCTATAGGGCGCACGGTGGTGAGAGGACAATTGCAGGTTGTAAACACGTTTCCGACGAGATTCTACAGTAACTCACCTGCATTCACGGCTTCGGCTAGACAAACTACGATGTTGACAAATGGGTGAAGGACGTCGGGTCCGGCACACATCAGGTCCCCGGGGCTTTGGACAACCAACAGATAACTGTTACCATGATCACGCAAGAACCTGGTAGTTACCACAAGATTTTGGTGGTAATGCAGCACTCGACATCTGTTCGTCCAGAAGGAAATATCATCTTGGCCGAGCCGACGCAACTCGTCAACAGTCTAAGCCAAGAACTAAGCCAGCAGCGCGTAGTATCGTCGGGGAATACAAAGCCACAACTCAAACGCATCAGCCTCACCACAGTGTATGAGGTTGGCACTATCCAACCTTCCGTCCTCAGGGTGGAGATCCGTAATAGCCCACCGCCCCGATAAGTAATACGGTTGGGAGCAATGTGGAGCGGTTTTTTACCCAGGAAGGAGTGAACCCCTACTGACTCCTGGGACAGATTTATCCCATACACGGTCCTAACCTCACCGGAAGCCACCGGAGCAGACATGAGCTAAACAAAATCCGGGTCGCTCAAGTAAGGACCCAGGACAAAAAGAAAGATAGGAAGCAATACGTACCATGATCCGATCAAGAATCCTCTCGTCCTGCCTCGCTCCACGAATACTCGCAGCATCCCCCAAGACCCCCTCATTCTTCCGGTTAATGAAAAACCCGGATACTCTGGTGGGCAGCAGTGATATCGTCGAAATGGCAGACCAATGAATCGATAGGAGCTCGGAGACCCTCTTAGACATATCCACGATGGGATTCCCCAGCACCCCAGGAAAGTAAAGAGAATAGAGAGGTGTTGTCTTAAGAAAAAAAGAACGAGGAAAGAAAATCCCCAAGGGAGGTAACACAGTTACCAGGACGCTTACGAAACAACACAAGGAACCACATAAAAAACCACTGGAATAGTGTGATAACATACGCGTCTAGGGCCCAGACGTAACTTTCTGCATTTTTAATTTTAATTGTGATTTTAATACTCGTATTTGGTTTAAATGAGGTGGAGAAATAATCACTATGAGTAGTCTCTTTGTTTGTACGGCCGACGTTTCGGAGGCTTAATCCTCCCTCTTCACGGCCAGTTGTGTGTGTCAGATAATAAAAGCTGTGTTTGTCAATAATTAATGGTTGTGTTTGTTCGATTAAGTAAAAAGAATTATCCAGAGAAGGATTTATTGTCAGCTCTGACGTTATTGTGCTGACAGGAGATATGATACTGTATCTGACATAATGACCTGTAATCACGTTGGACAGGAGCAGTAGAGGAACACGTGCTCAGACCATCCAATAAAAGGCCGTAGCGGCAATTAATGGCTTCAGTAAACTCACTATCGCACAATCACAAAATGGACACAAAAAAAAGGGAACTGGCCATAAATGCAATACACGATGAGTAACACAAAACGCCAAACGTTTCGGGAATCACAAAGAAAGAACTGACGAATTGGAATACCCGCACATATGAAATTGAATAAATAAATAAAACTGATAAAATAAATTAACTACACGCACTATATACACACTAAGTCGTAGCTAGCAAATATACTAACCGAAACAAGCAATAACGGAGGCAAACCCTCAAATCAAACCAAATGGAGTTTACAAAACAAAGAATAAATTAACACAAAAACACGTGGCCACAAGGTTAAGTCAGCATACGATACTGTTGAAAGAAAGAGACCGCGATGATGAAGAAGAACCAATCACGGCCGACGGCGCGCGAAATTCAGTAAGATCACAGCACACACACACACACATTAGAAGCGCATACATATATAAGCGAGGAGAACCAATTTAGCGAGAGCACGGCACACACAAATATAAGAGACACAGATATACATGAGCGGGGTCAGCGGGAGAACCAATCACAACCATAGGTGCGCGAAATGCAGCCGAAAGCATGGCACACGCACACATAGAAAACGCGCACTACGCGGCGAGCGGAGGTGAGCCGCTCGAGCACCGACCGACAGATATGAGCGAGGAGAGAGGAAGAACCAATCACGGCCAAAGGCACGCGAAATTCATCCGAGAGCACGGCACATGCACACATATGAAACACGCACGATGCAGCGAGCGGCGAGAACCGCTCCAACAGCGGCCAATATACACATGTTCACAAGCAAAGAAGGAGGAGGACCAATCACAGCCAAGGGCGCGCGAAATTAGACTTAGACGGGGCAAGGTATCCCGAAGGAAAAACTCGGACCACAAAAACATCATGACACGGCCGTAACGGCAGCGCACTGCGGATCGTAAATTCATAGATTTGACCCATAAATCCATTAAAATCAATTAGATCAACACTAACGAGTGAAGCAAAAAATAATGCCAGCGCACAATAAAAAAACACTTATTCCGATGAAAATCTCACAGGAAAATCCTGGAGAAAAAACTTTTCTGCAGAAAGTTGCACTAGGTTACTGCTAACCTTTTGAACCCTCAAGCACACTTCTAAGTACCATCAATCTTCAGATATAGGGAAAACTTTGGTCATATGACTATATATCACAAAACCAAACTGACATAGTCATCCAAAACAAAAATGAATAAAAAATTCATTTGACAGTAAAATCCTATCAGAATTGAGTCTTATAGATACAAATATACCTCTTAAGCAAATCTCAATCAGATCTGACAATTAGACTGGCAATATTCAGCGAAGCAAGAAATATTGTCGGCGCACAACGGAAAAGCACACACTTATTGCGATAAAAATTTCACAGGAAAACCCCGGAGAAAAATTGCTCTGTCGAAAGTTGCATCATGTTACTGCTAACCTTTTGAACCCTCATGCACACTTCTACGTGCCATCGACCCCAACATATAGGGAAAACTAGGGTCAAATGACTATATGCCTGACCGATAACTGGCTAAATGTACCAGGCTTGCTCTAATCATTCTGACAGAGATGCTTTGACTATCCAAAGTGAAACTGCCGAAAGGTGCAAGTGTAGCTCCTTCAATATTGTCTCTGTCTAGACGGTGGGAATGCAGCACAAAAAACAACGCTTTTTTTCCTGATACTGCTAATAAAGGACAATACATCTCGGGGAGATCATACTGGCTATTCATGTGCACGTGTGCATATATTTTCTGGTATTCGCTGGTTCTAGACTTCTTAGAATGACATTTGCAACGATATCGAGTAGAGATTATATTTACAACAGACATGGTAAGAGAGTTGACAGATTGATGACTTTCTTAAAAATTGACCTCAATCTGATACCCAGCGCAAGTGCAAACATGCACTAGTACGTTCTTGTTTTTTTTTCTTTTCTTCACATCAATATTTAAACACTATTCGCGATTATCGGTATTGAGGAAATTTTTAAATTGTGAATTGAAAATAAGCGACAAGAAAGAGAGAGCGCTATAAAAAATACTTGAGATCGTCGTTCACGATGCTCGAGCTTATCGACCACACTTGATATCCTACGAAATTCAGACATAAAAAAATCGCGAATTTTGGTAAATTTATTTTTTTTTAATGGCAATAGATAGAGTGCGTTAAGATAGATATTGAAGGTACCAACGACCAACCAAGTCTAATCGGAAATTTTAATAACTCAGAAATTAAATCTTATTTGGACTTTAATTTTGATACGATGATAGACAGTAACATCAACGTGATAGGAAGTCAAGAATTGCCAGCGCCATCGCAGTCTTAATATCAGGATTCGATGGGAAAAATATGTCAATAAATGAATATATGGAAAAATTAAGGTATGCAAAAAGCATGTTATCAGATACTGATCAAGCAAGTTTGATTCCAATACTAAATAAAACTAAAAGATAATACATATAAGGTTATGTGAAATGCACATATTACCAATGTTCAGGATTTTAAAAAGGAAATATGGCAGATTTATCCATTATCTGAAAAAATGGGAACACTTTATGGAAAAATAATAAAAATGTGTAAGGTGTGTCATTTGTAGTAAAAATTATCATGGCGCTGAAGTATTAGTAGCGCAAAATAGAACAAAGATATATCAGCAGGTGATACAATGTCAAGTTTGCAATAAAAAGGGCATTTTACAGAATATTGTCCGAAATTAATGGTTCAGCAACAACAAAATACAATCAGTTTAATGCCTCATAAAAACATCATAAATATAGCAACTACAATAATAACTATAGAAAGGTGGTATTGAATACCTATAGAATAATGGTTATGGTATCAGAACAAAAACGTAAATAATTATAACTGGAAACAAATACATTTTTGAATACTGTAAAATACGTCGACATCCAATACAAGAATGAAGGAAACTAAAGAAGTTAGAAAATATTGCTCAATGACGGAAAAATTGCATTTATTGTAAGGAAAATGGGCAGGTGGTAGAAAATTGTTAGCAAATCAGGGCATTAGAATCAGATACCAACAAATTCTGTAACTACTGCAAATAGCCCGGAAGTTAACGACAGAAATTTCCGTCTCATTTTCGCAAGCTTCATTTTTTTTATGAATGATGTGTGCAATATACAATAGAGATATGATGTCTGCCGGCGCACCCCCACGACAGGGGGTTACAGCAGGGTTACAATTACAGCTAAAAATAAACAAAACAAAAATTTATAGCCTCATACGCGAAACTTATTGTACTTATCAGATGAAACATAAGAAGCTTAGAAAATATCATCTGCCACGTAAATTCGACAACAAACCTCGTCTGCCACCCACATAAGTAAGCGCAAAAATTATATAAAAAATTGTATACCCGCAGGCATGAAATTAATAAAAATGCTTCTTTTTATAGTAACAAACACAAAAATAATAGTCTGCCACCAATAAGATACAACGAAGGTCGATTGTCAAGCCTATGAAGTTGTGCTCGGCATACACCGCGCGAATACCACGGCAACGACGCTGAATCTTTATTGGCTTGAAAGACGATGGTTGTTGTTATAAATTGTTGAAATACTCTAATGAAGTTGTTTTTGACCTGCTCAGACTTTTTTGACAGAGAAAAATATATTAGTAAACAGGTGAAAAATCTGAGTTAATTTTTATTTAGATTTAACTGAATCTGCAAGCTCTACCACCTTCTCATCCCATAATATTAACGTAACAAAGGTGTCAGGGTCGATGAGCATAGGAGCTCAGCACCAACAGCTGCATCATGGGCAAGGATACTACCAGAGATCTGTGGGGCCAGAGGGAGACCGTCCGATGATCCAGGGAGCAACGACCACCTTAACTCCAGGTGGACCTAACTACAGCGCACTTCGCCAACCCGGGAAGAAGAGAGTTGTGAGCGAGCCATCGACGCTACGCCGGTAAAAGAGCGACCGACTCTTGCGGCGGAACGAGCCAGCCCGCGAGTGGGCATAAGGGGGTAGTTCGCTCGGCGGGCCTAGTCTTACTCCTCTTGTATTACAAATAAATATGGCATCCCTTTTTTTATTGCGTGGTAATGGTTCCTTGATGTTCGATTATTATTTGGCCAAGCATGCCCGGTGGTGCCTGCGATTTTAATTTTTGACAGACCTCGCATTGTCTCACATAATTGACTACATCTTTAAACATGCCCGGCCAAAAATAATCATTTTTTGTTTGTTCGAGCATGTGTTTTTCTACACCTAGGTGACCACTTTGGACATTGTCGTGCACATCGAATAGCACGCTGTCACGATCTTTTTTGTTTAACTACTACCTTCCACAAGGTGTCATCCTGTTTTACGGCGTCGCGCGCCGTGCTTTCCGTTTTGTGATACACGATATCCTTGGCTGTTTGCCAGTTAAAGAATTTTATTGGATTTTTAGTTACTTCCTTTATTCTTGTCTCATATCAGTCATCGTTATATACTGCCAGGGAGTTAAGTTCTGTCTGATTTTCATACATCCGCGAAAGTGTGTTTGGAACCTGATACATAGCGCCTTTTTTGTGAATGATATTTACGTTTTACGCTGCTAGGTACATTGAACAACGAGCTAGTCTGCCTAAGAGTCTTAAGCCACTGTAGACTACTGTGATCAGTGATAACCTCAAAATGTATTCCTTCTACATATCCTCTGAACTTTTCTATGGCCCATATAACCCCTAAACATTCTAGATCGGTAGTTGTATAATTGCTCTCCGTGTTAGTTATTGTACGGCTGGCGTATGCAATATCTCTTTCTTTGCCGTCAATAACATGGGTTAGAACACTACCTAAGCCCACATTACTCGCGTCTACTTGTATGGTACAAGCTTTCGTGAAATCAGGGCGCATTAATATTGGGGCTTGTATTAGGCCATCTTTAATAGCTTCAAATGCTACTTGTTGTTTGCTTCCCCATTCATATTTTTGTTTGACTTTTAATAGACAAGATATCGGTTCTGTAAGTGAGACAAAGTTCTCTATGAATTTTCGGTACCAAGATGTCATTCCTATAAATCGTCTTACCTGTTTTAAGGTTCTTGGCGCTGGGTATTCGCGAATCGGTGCGGTTTTCTCGATTTCTATTTGTAATCCCTGTTTGTTTATTAGGAAACCTAAATATCTAACTTCGGATTGACAAAATTTACACTTTTCTTTGTTGATTACTAAGTTCGCGTTTTTTAGTTTTTCTAGCACTTTTTTCAACCACTTTAAGTAGTCCTCAAAAGTTTCTGTTGCGATTATCAAGTCATCTATATAAGAGTATACATGTGGTTGGAGTTCTGGACCGTTAACCCATTAAGGCCCAAATGAACTGATCTTTGACGTTGAATATGATTGTTTACTGCTTTTTAAAAAATAAATATTTGCATTTTCAAGACATCATTTCTTATGTTTTTGAGGATGCTCTATCGAATTCCGCTAAGAAATATGAAAAAAAATGACATTTAACCTTACTTTTTAAAAAAAATATAAAAAAAAGCGATTTTTAATAATTTTTTTTCTA
Source organism: Muscidifurax raptorellus (assembly GCA_020010945.3). Taxonomy (NCBI): domain Eukaryota; kingdom Metazoa; phylum Arthropoda; class Insecta; order Hymenoptera; family Pteromalidae; genus Muscidifurax; species Muscidifurax raptorellus. The sequence continues at coordinate 2,744,680 of JAHUUD020000012.1, forward strand.
TTTATGCATGTTTTTGGACAAGAAAACATTTTTGTATTACCTCGAAACCTATTGAAAAAGTGATCCCAATAGCTAAGACATAAGATCATGCCTAGAAAAATTTTTCTTTCCAAGATGGCGATATCAAAATGGCGCCTGAAGGGGTTATTTTTTTCGATTCATGAATTTTGGTCTTAACAAATTCTCTTTCATATTTTTGAAGATAGAATAACATTTATTGGGGGTTTTGGGGTCGCTGATCACGATCTTGCCATCAGAATTGCAAATTTCAAGATGGCGGATCCAATATGGCGTTCATTTCTAGCCAAATTCGTTGTTTCTTATCCAATCGGCCACGAACTAGTTGTATGGGTTTTTTGGGGTCGCTGATCACGATCCTGGCGCCAGAATTACAAATTTTAAGATGGCGGATCCAATATGGCAGTCATTTTTAGCTAAATTCGTTGTTTCTTATCCAATTGGCCACGGGCTACTTCATACTTATAGAGGTTTTTAGGGTCGCTGATCACGATCCTGTCGTCAAAATTGAAAATTCCAAGCAGGCGGATCCAATGTGGTAGCTATTTCTAGCTGAGTTCGTTTTTTCTTATCGAATTGGCATGGAAGTTTTATTTTTGGGAGTTTGTGAGGACGCTGATCACGATCCTGACGTGAGAATTACAGAATTGATGATGGCAGATCCAATTTGGCTGCCAGTTATAACAAAATTCATTTTTTTCCAATCGCTTATATTTGATTTTATAGAACTTCTAATGTTGTTGCCTTTTTGAGGCCGTTTATCAATAAACGTTGCCCGATTCTCACCACGTGGAGGTTAGCAAACATTGTGAATCTTGTTATTTTTATTTTTGTATTTTTTTTGTATTTGTATGTTTTAAAATTTTTTTATATAATTTGTTTAGTTTTTTGTTTTTATCGCCTTTTTTCTATTTGTTTATTTCTTATATACATCGTTGCAACAATAAAATTGCCATCATTTGAAGTAATCCGACTTGATGAAAAGCTTTATAACAAGTGTCACAATAATATAACTGACATTGTTCACATAAATTTTCTGGTTCTTACACTACAACTTTTCGTGCAACAACTTTTGAGGAGGGTTTGTTTTTGTACATTATGGAATTGTAACTTTTTCGTGTCTTTTTTTGTCAACTAGCATTTGGAAATTTCTATGGCAAAATCTTTTGTAGTTTTCTTATTTTCACTTTGAGTAGTAGTGTTATATAAAATTATGGCATTTGTAATAGATGATTGGATTAGCTGTAAAAGAATGACCCATGTCCATTTCTTTGAACGCACAATCGGGGAAATACTATTACATCGTTGATCCTGTAGATCGACTCCACCCATGAATTTGTTGTACAGATAAAACGCATTAGGAAAGAACAAATCTTCTTTTCCTTTTTTTTCTCAGTGTGTCGCTTTACTATGCAAAGAGGTGTTGCACCAGCAGCAGTAGAAAGGATGAAAACGGGCTTTGAGTCTTTCACGGTTATAAAATGTAAATTACTATTTTTGTCATGCATTACCTCATGAGTTCCTCTAATGGCTTTTTTTGTTATTGAATGTTTCACAGGAACTCGGTTTTCACGTACTGTCCCAGTTGCTTTCAAGCCTAGTTTTTGCAGATGGACAAGTAAATCTGGACTTGTGAATAAATTATCGAAGTAGACATGATATTTTTGAATATTTCGAGGACTTATGTTTTCAAAAACTTTTTGAAGCATTTGAACGACAACCCTACTTCCCATCGCGCATTTACTAAATTTCTTATCATTATCCTTTTCTTTTCCGCAATATATATCGCAGTCAAGCAAGTATCCATTGGATAAACATAAGGCCCACATTTTTATACCAAATAGAATGGGTTTACCTCTTATAAATTATTTCAGTACGCTATGTCCAAAAAACATTAACATCATCTCGTAGACTGAAAGAGCTGTACCAAAAATACCAAATCTAACCAAATTTTTATGAAAAATATTCAAGATTTTCCGCACTCTCCATGCCCTGTCACTATTATTTACGTCAGCGGACTTACGAAACTTCAATTTGCTTTTTATTTCCATGAATTCGTTACGACTCATAGCACCTTTGACTGGTTGTGCTTGCAAAAACTTATCGTTAGACCAATAATCTCGTTGAGAAAGCCTCTTATTATAAGTTGTAAATATCAAAATACCGAGAAAAGCATCGAATTCGTCCATCGATAGTATGAGACCATTGTTAGATGTTGCCTCAATAATATATTTTTTCAATTCCGAAGAAAAGAAAAATTCAAACAACTCTGTTGGTGAGCTTTGTGAAATAATTTTTACATCTGCTATTCAAATGTTTTTCTCCATTCAACCAGATGTACTCATGTTTTTCTTCCAATTTCTTTTGCGAGCAATTGTAATTTTCGCTTATTTTTTGGTACGAATGCTTAGGTTGGAAATTTCCATACTCATTTTCGGATGATTCATAATCTGATTCACATTCTTCATCTTCTTCTAAATCACTGGATTCAAACTCACCCGAATCATCCGGATTAGGTAAAATATTTATATAACAGTAATTATCACGTTCTTCAAATTCGTCTGAGTCATAGGATTGCAGATCACTTGTTTTGCATCGTTTTTTTGCAATATTTTGATTTTCTGGTATAGAATGACGCTTCTTTGGAGGCATTTTAAATTTGACGAGAACAGTCAAATTCAAAATCATACACCAGCAGAATAGATATTCCTAAAGATCACAAGGTATTCTACAGAGAATATTTTCTCGAATAATTTTGCTTTGACTTGAAAAGAGAAACCAGTTACAAAATATGTATTGATAACTAATAGCAAAATGCTCAGCTAAATCCATACGTTGAACAACAACAGTAAAATATTTTACACTGTAAAACTATGCAAATGCGTGAACGAATATAAAATTTAATTTACACATGAAATAATTCTATATCTGAAAGACTCTAGAAAATAAGATTATAAAATTATTTCATAAATCACAGTTCTGAATAATTATTTCAACTTGTGTGCCAACCCCATAAAAAATTCAATAGAATAACATAAAGTTGTTGAATGCAAATGGAATTAATTATTGCAACATATGCAAAGTAATTCGTTTTTTAACAATAAAATTGATCGTTTAGACATTATATTTGTGTAGGTGGACCCGATTTCGATCATAGAGTTATGGAAACATAATATATCACATGCGAAAGCATGACTTCGAGAGGCATGTAGGTAGTTCATATTTGCTACGTCAGAAACGTGATCAGCGTCCTCACAAACTCCCAAAAATAAAACTTCCATGCAAATTCGATAAGAAAAAATGAACTCAGCTAGAAATGGCTAATATATTGGATCCGCGATCTTGTATTTTTCAATTTTGACGTGAGGATCGTGATCCGCGACCCCAGAAATCCCCATACAAGTAGTCCATGGCCGATTGGATAAGAAACAACGAATTTGGCTAGAAATGAACGCCATATTGGATCCGCTATCTTGAAATTTGTAATTCTGACGGCAGGATCGTGATCAGCGACCCCCCCCCCCCATACAAGTAGTACCTGGCCGATTGGATAAGAAACAACGAATTTGGCTAGAAATGAACGCCCTATTGGATCCGCCATCTTGAAATTTGCAATTCTGATGGCAAGATCGTGATCAGCGACCCCGAAAACCCCCATAAATGTTATTCTGTCTTCAAAAATATGAAAGAGAATTTGTTAAGACCGAAATTCATGAATCGAAAAAAATAACCCCTTCAGGCGCCATTTTGATATCGCCATCTTGGAAAAAAAAATGTTTTCTAGGCATAATCTTATGCCTTTGCTATTGGGATCACTTTTTCAATAGGTTTCGAAGTAATACAAAAATGTTTTCTTGTCCAAAAATATGCATAAATAGAAAAAAAATGATTAAAAATCGTCTTTTTTAAAACATAAGAAATGATGCAAATATTTATTTTTTAAAAAGCAGTAAACAATCATAATCAACGTCAAAGATCAGTTTATTTGGGCCTTAATGGGTTAAGAGAATCAACCAGACATCTGGAAGACAGCCGGTGAGTTGGAGAGCCCGTACGGAAGACGTTTGAATTGAAATAAGCCTTTACCTAGGACAGCGAAAGCTGAGATCTCCCGACTTTTCTCGTCGAGCGGTATTTGGAACAGAGCCTGACTCAAGTCTATCTATATTTTATTCTGAGCTCTTGATTGTTTCCGCAAAACGTTTCTTAAAAGTATAGTGTTCAAAGCATTTTTTCATTCTATACAGACGTTGTATATCATATTAAATAAATAGATATTGATTCAGAAATTGCTTATCATGTTTGGTGAGTGGAATGACAATCATGGATGGTAGGTTACGACTCTTTTAAAATCTTCGCTTATAATTACTTTGATTCTGACTGATGAGGTCAATCAGACCCCGAACTTAGACTCAGCTATCCTAAAAAGATACAGATGTAGAGGTTTTCTCCGCCTAAATCGTTCTTCCACAATTTCACCTTGATATCCACAATTTCCCCTTCATCCTGACCTGGTAGAGTCAAATTGACCACGAATTTGGATTCAGCGACCTCAAAAACCTAAATGTATGGTGATTTATTCTATTTAAATAGTTTTTGCTCAATTTGACCTTAAAATAACCTTGATTTTGACCCGATGGTGTCAAACTGACCGCAGATTTGGATTCAGCAGGTCAAAATACTATAGGATATAAGTGTCTCATCCTCAGATTCCAAAACAAAATTTTCGATTGTGTGGCTGTGTAACCTTTTGTTCTATTGTTTTTAAATAGGCGGTTGGTAGGTAGCCTTGTTCTTCGCAGATAGCCTATTTTTTATAAGTCTTATCAGCCTCCCGTAGCGATTTTAATTTACGTTTCCCGTGCACTTGGGGCAATTCGCCTTAAGATAGCCAACTAAACCGCAATTATTGCAGAAAATTTCCGGTGGATTACACGTCGGGCAATTTGTAAATTTTACGCCTGTTTTTCCGCATTTATAGCAAACTATTCTTTTAGCGTTCGTCCATTCTCTCGAAAAACGGCCCGGTCTGCCGCAATTATAGCATAGTGTTTCTGTTTGACTCGCGGGTTTATTATTTGGTAGTCGTGTGTTTCCTATCGGTCGTGGCACGTTGTTATAGCCTCTATCCCCCTGGTAACCTATCGCGTTCAAGTCTTCGGATTCCGGTGGTAATTCTTCTGCGCATTCTGCGTTCGCTTCTCTCTCAAGCTGTTGTCGCACCGGTCGCACTATGCGTAGATCTCTGTAAGCTAAATCTGGTAAAAGCGAGTCTTCCACCCCAGCCGGTGGTTCAAAGGATCGCGCTATCGTTAGGCATTTTTCTTTGCTGACTGCCAAAGCTTCCAATTCTGCGACGCTCTCATTGGTGGAACCATATGATTAAACATAGCCTTTCTGTATGTGAGATAGTCAGCCACCGGTTCGCGTTCACCCTGAGTGCTACGTCGCGCTTTCTCCATAAGTGCGTGTTGGAAGTCTGTATCTAAAGAACGAGCGCGCCATGCTTCCTCAAATTGCTCGAAAGTTGCCTACTTATCTGAGTTGATTCGAAACCACTGTAACGCTACCCCTGTGAGGAAAAATGGTAGGATTCCAAACAAATCGTTATCCGAAATATGTATAATGAAACGACCTTCCTTAACTCTTTTCATAAATCCCTCACTGTCCTCGTCTTGTCTTACAGAGTTTGGTATTATCAGCCTCCGTTCTGTATTAAGGGCGTTTGCGTCCTTAAAGCATACGCTTCTGGTGTTCAGTTCCCGGTTGGTTTGGGAAAGATTTGGTTGGCGGTTGTTATTATTGTTATTCAGGTAGCCGTTTGATCTTGATGCGTTGTTTTGTATATTGTTTGGAATGTTATGTAGATAGCCCTCTTGATTATCCGGCGGTAATATATTGTCTATTTTTTAAAAATTTGTCGCGGATTCGTGCTGTTTGAACGTATGGTGCTTCCCGACGTTCTCGGAATTACTACGTACAACACCAAGTCGTTGATGACATAAAACTTCGACTCGATGGGCCTGTCGCATTGGCATTTTGTAGTCCCGATGTTTGCGTGTTTCCTAAAGATAGCCTGTCTGTCTGACGAAGGTAGTCGGTATTATTTTGTGCGAGAGAGCCTGCATTAGTTTGCGAAAGAGAGTCTGTATCAGTTTGTGAAAGATAGCCTGATTCTGTTTGTTTGAGCGGTGTTTTATGCGCACTCAGGAAAGTGGTCTCTGGTGTCGCGAACCCAGAATTTTGTCTAACTGTTGTTCGAGGTACAGTTCCCGTATGCCTTTGCGATCTCCCCTGTTCCTCTATTTCAAAACCACGGTTAGCATCTAAGGGACTCGACGTTCGCGGAGCGTCGAGTGTACTCCTGTTCGTGAAATGCGTGCATTGAATGTTTGCTGTTGTTACCGTAGAGCTTGGTAGGAGTTCGTGGGAGGGTGGAGGCTCGTTCGACCTGGGACCGACGCTTAAGGGTGCGGCCGGTGTCGACGTCGGCTAGTCAATACCTCCCTCTATGTAAATCTCGTTTGCTAAACGGCTTTATAATTACGCTTTGGTACCTGCTGTGTCTAAACCCCTGCCAGCTAACTCCTGATGCAACTCGTCACCCAAAAGTTCGATTATCCAATAGTTAATTAATGCCTCTGAGACCCTCGTATTTTCCTTTTACTTTGAGGTACCTTGTATAGAATCTTTCTTTGGCGCTCTTAAATTTATTAATGATAACCTATCATTTATTTCAACGCGGCTGAAATGTGAAAATAATCTTTTAAAACTTATAGCCACGCTTCTGCTGAAAGAGTCGACGCGTAATATAATCAGATTGGATCTCACACAGTTCTTTTCACTATCGTATGTGTATAGATATGACACTATAGGTCTAAACAATTCTTATAAAAGTATAATTCTTTCCGAGTTCAAGCTTGCAAGATAAACAGTTGCCGCTTTGTCCCCTGACCACTCAGAAATTTCAGTACGAGTAGCTCCACGTTTTTACGAAAGCGACAGTCAAGTTGTTTCTTAGTTGCGCCGACGCCGATCGCTAGAAGGTGCCCTTTCAGAATTCGACCGGCAGGACCACACGTGTTGGCGCGCTGTTTACAGCCTGCCCCGGCTACACTGTCGGCCTTTGTTTTTATGGCGCTTATAAATAGCCCGCTGTTGCTACGGCTAGCCGTATTACTTTGTGAAATTCTATGCGACGTATTCGTCAAACTTTCTCCAGTTGTTTTTATATATGTACTTTATAAGCCGATTGTTTCCTCGGCTTAAGCCGGGAGTTTTTCAGTCCTACTCTCTCTGGAATTGCCCCCTACAGAAAGATAGCCAGATGCTTGTGCTAACTAAAATTTTTAAAGGTAGCCTTAATTTTAGCGCAAATGTGTGCAGACAACCGTAATATTATAGACCTATAAGAAAATCCACTTTTCGATATTGAGATAGCCTGATACTATTCGGATAACTTTAAAATATAGCTAATTATAGCCGTAGTTTAGGTTTTTTCACATTTTTATACAACTAATCGACGATAGATAGCCTGTTTATTAACTACAAAATTCAGGAAATTTTTATTTAATCAACTAAAAAAAAATTTTTTTGCACAACCAACGCACTGGCACTTACACTATTTGGTTACAACCCGCCCTAAGACTGCGACTTTTTCGCAAAATTTTCCGTTGTTATCATAACTCTGTCCTAAGCACACGTGAGTGATGCCAGTTTGTAACGTGTGATTTTTTTTACGTAGGTGTACTGACTAGCGTAACGTTACAATACCCGCGTCACGTCGGTTTCTAACTAAATGCCTGAGCGCTAGAGTCTTACGACTACGTGTCTCACGAATTCAAGGAAACTCGGGTTTTGCTCGGCCGGCTCAGTCCCCCTAGGCGGTATAGGAGAGAGGGTGGTTTGGGATAGATTAATCTTCTCGCGTTGGATGACACTTCGATTTATTCAAGCAACTTCACTTAACATCAACTTTACAACTTATTCTACAAATACGCAACTTAGAGTCCGGGTTAACTATTACTAACCAGCCGACCTTACAGACGTCTGATAGATAGCCAGATAACCAGTTAAACACTTTACGATTAACAAAAGCAAGGTAGCCAGATAACCAGTTATACACCTTACGGTTAACAAAAGCAAGGTAGCCAGATAGGCCGCTGCGTATCTTATGCTTAACAAGAGAAACGCAGGATACCCAGATTTAACCGAAACTACAAGTTATGGTGTCCTCTTGCGCGTCCCAAGGTGTCGGATTGTAACCAACTCGTACACATTTTCCCGCAAGTCACACACTCACTTGCGTTAGACGACTGCGAGGCTCGCGATTTTCACGAATTTTCTCCTAATATAAAACGGCACTTCCTAATGCTATGATCGAAACCGAAGGATAACCCGAACTTATACGTAACAGGGACAGCCACAGAAAAGATAACCGCGCATAAGAGCGCCCAGCCGAATAAAGAATATTATAGTTTGCGACCCGGAGTGTTAAGCTACGTGCCCGCGAGAAAAGCTTATATTGGAGGAAAATCAGAGGTGAGATACACTAATCTTACGTTTCCTTGTTCTCCGAGAAAACCGAATAGCCACAGGAAAAATCACAGTTTCAAATAACTAGGAGAAGCTCCTTGCAGAAGCGTACTATCCGGATCAGCCAGGGCATGAGAGTGCCGGTCGAGCGCTCAGAGATCGCCGTCGAGGCCCCGTCTCGAGACTGCTATCTCGCACGCTCTTACTTTCTGTAGGCTCGCGCGCACCGTTCTCGGTCGTCAGTCGGCGGCGCATGCGCTGTCGCTCTCTCGTACTTAACTGTTGAAGTAAACGCGCGCGAAATTCAAACTCTCGTGAATACTCAGACAGCCAATACTCGCAGATAATACAGAGTTACACTCTGTATTATGGGACCTAAGGCAACAGGATGCCACCAGCATCAGGGCCCTTGATCCAAGTGTGCATTTGCTGCTCTCGAGCACAATATGCAGCATGTTTATGTCCCTAACGCTCTGCGGATGAACGGCACCGCCGATCTAGCTACTTCGGATGCTAGCGTTGTCCGAAGCCATCAGGACTGCGTCATCAACGTACGACGCCTTACAATGCACGGACCGTTCCTTGAGCACCCTGTGGAGTTGTTGATCCTCCGAGTGCCACGCCAACCTTGTCCGTCGTCTGCCCTCGTCCCTCCTCGCCTTCGGTGAGCTGACTACCGTGTTTGTCCTGTATGTCTTTCACGAGCGATTCTTCTTCTCTGGTACCGTTTACTCAAAACAAATAGATGCGATTAATACTACACATTCGAAACCGTACACACGACCTTGAGACACTCGGCCCTGATCTCCCGAACGAACTTGTCACGCGGTGAAATTTCACCATACAATATATATATATATCCCTAAATTATATAGTTGTCAGCGTAATTTCAGTTTGAATTTATTACTTACACATAAATATCAGTTACAATTACACATCATACACTACAGCAACGCTTTAAGAAATAATCAAATTTTAAAAAATTTGTTAAAAAATTTTTTTAACAATCATTAAAAAAAGCATATTTGAAGATAAATTTGCTCTGACGAACTAAAATATCAAGGAGTAAAAATTATTTTTTTTGTATTTCATTTTAAGCATATGAGAGGTAACTAGTTGGATTTTATTTTGCGATCAAACGCTCATTACTCGATGCAATAAGTAGTAGCTTTGGGGCTGAAAGCGTAGTCAGCATATACAGGGTGTCTGAAAAGTTCCGGAACGGCATGATAACATCTGAACTAACAATGGTAAAAAAAAATAAAAACATATGGTTGTTAGGATTTTTTCCCAACTTTCCGATGGGGACCTTGAATTTGACCTTGACCATGTTTATCAACGTCATTTGAAGGTCAATTCGATTTTTTTAAATAGAACCCTCCATTTTTGACCCCGTAAATGAAGAGAATGGAAAATTTAGCGTTCATATAGGGTGTAGCTGATCTTGATCACTATCAGTTGTGGGCATGAAGAAAGGACACAGAGATACTGAATTAGGAATAAAACACAAACTTTATTGATAAACCAAACGTCCGAACTGTTCGATCGCTCGCCAACATCTGAACATTTTTTTCCATCGCCTGCTCGTTCAATTGTCAATAATTGTTGTTTCATCACTAGGCAACCTACTTCTTTTCAAATGTTTCTCTTAAGCACAAGTTTTCCTATGGCCAATCATCCGTGAAAGCCTCTGCGCATTTCACCCCGTACACTCCTTCATTTACCGATTTACTTATTTGCATGATATGTCAAAATCGTTGAAGGAGGAAAGCGACCCCGGACGATTCCTTACGAACGCCGTGCACGCGGCCTACGACACAGTATCGACTATCAACGGTCGTCGGAAAACTTGTTTTGTTTCTTATTTCCAATTTTATAAATAAAAGAATTATTAACATTTGAGCGATTACAAATTATTAAATTGAAACGGTAACATAGGGCCTTGACCATTTTTCAATTTTGACTTTTGTAGGTCATGAACAAGGTTCATCCCAGGTTCAGTTCGAAAACTCCAAAACCAGAACTCGTAGAGAAAATTATTTAAGACACAATATTCATGATTATGACCTGCAAGGCCATTTGTAGATTAAATCGTGAATAATTTTGCGTCTTAAAAACTTATCTAATTTTAATCTTAACTTAACTGGATTGCATCATCGTAAATTCTACATCATCAACTCAAATTATTCCGGTATTCAAACAACCCCATTGTTGAACGTCCCTGACATTATACATTTTTTAGTTATGATTAGTTTACTTCTAAACTGCTTCAGCATAATTTTCACCCCGTAGACTCAAATTACTCCGTTTCTACTTTCACTTATTATTATTATTATTATTATTATTGGTCTGGGTGGACCATTAGGTCCTGATGCCTAGGCTTACGCCCTTTGCATCCCCGGTAGTTAACTAGTGGTTGTACCAGTCTAGTTTTGTCCTTTGAGGATTAGCATATCAGGTGGTATGCACCATTCCTGTATTACTTATCCATCAGTGCAGACTTACTCATCCATTCCTGTGTATCTTATTCCGTTAGTGACTTGTACAGGTGTATCACCGTCCTAACGGTCAGAGACTGGATCGCTGTTGGTTCGCAAGTCGTCGTCCCCAACGCCCTATGTCTCTTTTCGGCTAAGGCTAAGCAGTGGCATAATACATGTATACTGCTTTCCTCATTTTGGTTACACCACCTGCAAACTGGTGAGTTCATTCGACCTATTGTGTGCTGGTGGTATCCCAGCGTCCCGTGTCCGGTAATTAGTTGAGTGAAGATCTTTGCCTTTGTCCTGGTAATATCTCGCATCTCCGACGCCCAGTCCTCTCTGATGCGCGATCCTATCAGTGCTATGGCTTGTCTACACCCGTTGCTGTCGCACCATTCTTTTAGGTGTCGCTCTCTCAGCCAGTCGTGCACCGCCTCTTTGACGGTGCACGCCTGAATGCCAAGGGCGGGTTCCGGTCCAAGTAAGTCTTGTCCCGCTGCTTGCCGGCGAGTTCGTCCGCAATCTCGTTTCCCCTGATTCCATGGTGTCCGGGAACCCAGTAGAGGGTGAGTCTGCATACTTTCCCGCCAGGTCTGTTTAAGGCCGTTATGCAGTCCCACACCAGTCTGGAGGAGGTGCTAGAGCCACCTAGCGCTGCTAGGGCGGCTCTGCTGTCCGTACAGATATTGATGCAGTCCTGCCTTTTTTTCTCGAGCGCGAGTTGTGCGCAGAGCAGGATAGCTGTTATTTCTGCCTGGAAGACGGTGGCGTGCCTTCCGAGCGGTGCTATAAGCCTTTTTCCGGGCCTTCTCCGGAAGACTCCAGCTCCCGTCCTGCCTTTCTTTCTGGCTCCATCTGTGTACCACGTTTCATCTGCGGATGGACCAGGGTCGTGTTCACTCTAATCTTCCCTTGATGGAATTTGGATGTGATATCCTTTCTCGAAATTGTATCTACGTACTGTCTTGTCCAGTCTCATTGACAATACAGCATAGTCTTTTCCTTTGATCTGCTCTTTTGTGTGTTCCCCTTTTTCTCTCCACAGTCCGTGATTTTTCAGACGGTGTACTGCTATAAAGGCTGCCGCCTGGATTGTTCTGTGAAAGGGCTCAACGTCAGTGATGGCTCCAAGGGCTGCCGTTGGGGTGGTTCTCATAGCCCCTGTTGCTGCCCTTAGGATCTACCCCCTGAGCGTTTCGAGTTTCTTTTGTACTGTCTTCAGATCTGTCCTTTTCCACCACACTGTAGCCGCGTAGGTCAGTCTTGGTTTCAGGATACAATTGTATATCCATAGGACTGTTTTGTAGCTCAAGCCCCAGCTCTGCCCAATGGCTCTTCTACACATCCAGAAAGCTGATGTGAATTTCTTGTACTGTTGATCTATTTGAGGCTTCCAGTACAGTTTTTTGTCTAAAATTACGCCTAGGTATTTTGCTTGTTCCTTAATTTGTATTTCCTGTCCTCGCATCATTAGCGTTCGTACTGGTCCTATCTTGTACTTTCTGGTGAAGACAACAACCTCCGTTTTCCGGGGATTGATAGATAGGCCTTTATCCTCGCACCATTTATTTAGGTGCCTCATTGTCGACTCGGTGATGTCTGCGTAGCCTACTGCTGATACTCCCAGGTTGGTCAGCATCCTTAGTGCTCCATCTATCACCATGCCCCACAGAGTTGGGGAAAGAACCCCTCCTTGTGGGCATCCGTTGCTGACGGAGCCTTTGACGGTGGTGTTACCTCTTGTAACTGTCAGTTTCCGGTTACTTAGCATGTTCGTGATCCACTTAATTAGCGAATCAGGTATTCCCTTATCTTTGGCTGCTTTGCAGATACTATCTGTGGTCGTGTTGTTAAAAGCCCCTTCTGCATCGAGAAAGGCTCCCACGGCGTATCCTCCGCTTTCAATCTGTTCTTCGATGAGCGAGACAGCTACGTGCAGGGCTGATTCTGTTGATCTTCCCTCTCTATATGCATGTTGTTCGTTGCACAACGGGTTGTTCTTCAAGATATAGTCTTTTATATACCTATCCACCAGCCGCTCAAGAGTTTTGAGCATGAATGACGTCAGACAGATAGGTCTGAAATCCTTAGCGGTGTTATAGCTTCCTTTGCCCGCTTTCGGTATGAAAACCACCTTAGCTGTCCTCCAGCATTTTGGCGTGTATCCGGCTGCAATGTTGGCCCTTGTAGGTCTTACCAGAGGTCCGATGATTACGTCGACTCCTTCTTTGAGCAGAATCGGGAGGATTCCATCCTCTCCCGGTGATTTGTAGGAATCAAAGGAGCTGATGGCCCACCTCAGTTTTGCCGGCGAGACAATCAGATTAGCAAGTTCCCTGCAGCCACTGATGTGGCGCGAATCCTCGCCACCGGTTTCCACCTGGTCCTCCGCCGTCTCGCATATATCCCCTGCTATCGTGAAGCCGGGGAAGTTCGACTCCATGAGGTGCGCCAGCGTCTCCTCGTCCGATTCCGTATACTTGCCAGTTGGGAGTTTAACCGCTCCCAGCCAGGCTTCGGGATTGCGGGCTAGGATCTTGTTAAGCCTAGCCGCTTCTTTACCAGATTCTGTTTACTTCTGTTTACTTCTCCAAGTTATCCATTTCTGGTTATCGTTGCTCCTAACTGCTTTCTTGAGTAGAGCTTTGGTCGCTTTCTTCAGTTTTTCCAGCCGGTTATTCCACCAGGGTACCTCATATCTGCCTCTGCCCCTCACCAGTTTGCAGTTGACTTCATATGCTTCGGTGATGGCCCTCTGCAGCGATTCTGCCGCAGTCTTGAGCTCTCCTATCGTGTGGATCTCCTTTGGGAACCCTCTTTTTAGTTTCCCTTCTAGGTCTTTCCTGTATTCTACATAGTTCGTGCGCCTGGGATTCCTGATCCATGTTTCCTGTTGTCGCGTTTCCCCTGTAATCATAAAACAAATTTGTGCATGGTCGGAGAGTGAGGGTTCGTCCGACACTCTCCAGTCCCTAGTATATCCCACTAGCTGCCTTGAGCAGAGTGTGATGTCAATTACCTCTCTCCTCCTTACATTCATGAAGGTTGGTTCGTTATCTCTGTTGATGATCTCCAGGTTTGTGGTAGTCAGGTACTCGAGTAGGGTCGTCCCCCGGTCGTTAGAGTTTGTGCTTCCCCACACCAGATGATGTGCGTTGGCGTCACATCCGACAACCAGGGGGAGTCCCCTTTCCTCACAGTATTCCACCAGCCTGGATACTTCCTCTGTTGGTGATTCCTTTTCGAATGGGAGATATGCCGAGGCGATGATCACCCGCTGCCTGCCTGCCCCCTCTTGCTACCTCCATGGCTAAAACAGCAAGGTCAGCTGTGCATAGGTCCAGTAGTGGTGTTGTCTCCAGCCCCTTCGTCACGATGCACGCCCTTGTTCTTTCATTGCTTGGGCCCTTGATGACCTTGCCTGCCCCTCCAAGTCCTCTGATCGTTCCTCTGTAACACCAAGGCTCTTGTATTAGTGCTATGGCTGTGTGCACCGCTGCCAAACGCCTGGTTAATACCGCCGAGGCGTCCTTGCTGCGGTGCAAGTTAATCTGCGTTACTGGAATGTCTGTCGAAGCCATGATTGACAGCAACAGCTCCCCTAACGCTTGATGTTGCTTACTGCGACTCGGTCAGGGAGTATTTGAAGCTCACCTTCCCGATGTCGTAGTAGGCTTTGTTGTCCATCGCCGAAAGCGTTTTAATTCCACTTTCGGGGATGCCCAGTACCAGCAAAGTGCCTTCGGCCTCCTCACCCGATTTCTTCTCGGCGTTCAGAATCCTCCACTCCCCTGTTTTTAGGGTGGGGTTGTACCACTGCAGCCTCGCCAGTATCGCTACTGCCTCCTCTGGTTTCCCAGGGACCTAGACCACGGTCCTAACTACCTTCTGCAGAAGCTCAACCCCTCCCACCTTGATTTTGGCTCCCTCCCAGATGTCCAGCTTAGGGATGCAGGATGCTGCCCAAGTTCTGGCACCCTGGTCGGTTGCCACCATCACAATGCCCCCCCCCCCTTGCAGTAGGACTCCTTGAAGCGGGGTAGCGGCAGTTCGGAGGGGATTTTGTCCACGTCTTCCCTCATCGCGTTCCTGAAGCGCTTAAACTTTTCATAGGTTATAAGCGCCTCAGGGTATCCCTCTTCGACGATGACCATCGTCAAGGGGTTGGTCCTCTGCGCCAGTGACAGCATCTGTACCACAGCTTCCCTCTCCCTCGGTTTCTTGGGGGCTTTCTGCCCCTCGGGGAGGGGGGGGGGGGGTGTCCGCTGCGGTCTTCGGTCTTTTCTTGCTATTATTTTTGTTTTCGACCGGGGTGTTCCCGCTTGTGCCTTCTATCGCCTTTTGGGCGTTCCAGGCCTTGCGTTCACGAGCTCCCGGTCGACGTTTCTTCTGCCGGGTGGCAGTTTTGGGGGGATCCTTGGAGCCCCCTGCCGCTGGTTCCTCCGTTACCGGATTCACCATTACGGCTGCCTCCACCTACATCCGGTCCAGTGGGTCAGGAACCCTTGGGTTCACCTCTTTCTGTGAAACAGTTCTGCCCAGTTCGTCGTCCCCAGTCTGTGCCGGTTGGGTGTCAGCACTCCTCCCTTCTTCTTTTTCAATTTGTAGATCTGTATTCATTTTGTTCCCACGAGTAGCTAGGGAAATAGAGGTCACCCGCTGCAGAGCCCCGCTTGCAGCGGGAAGGCTTTCATACCTCGGGAGGGCGCCTGGTATCCCGAGGGCACAGTTTGCGACCACTGGACCCCGTGGCCAACCAGTCCCCTATGCACGGTTTCTCACACAATGGGATTGGGGGTTGGATGTAATTCCCATTACGCCTCCTTTCGAACGCAATGGAGAGTTGTCCTTAGCGTCCGGGAGGTCCGCCCGACCGTTCTCGAGAACCCCGAGGTCCGGACCCGACCCGGGAAGAGCCCATTTTACCGAGATTCCACGCCTCGGGCGCGTTCTACTAATAGCTCGAAGAGGCGGCGAGCCGACATCGTCGTATCAACCGACGACCCCCCCCCCCCCCCCCCGCCACCCCAACTGTCCACTTCCGTTGCACCATTACTTCCCGGCCCGGCTACGAGACGGTCGCATAGGCCCCCGGACGAGCCCCCACACCGGCTCCTTTCAGAGCACACGACAAGGTAACAACTCCTAGTGGGGGTACTTTCACTTATTAATTCCATGCTATTACATGGACAAGACTTGTTTAAATGAATAATGAATTAACAATTTAAAGAAGGGTTCATAATAAACCATAAAACTATTTTTAAAATTAAATTTTAATTTGACCATAAGAGATATTTTTAATCTAGAATTTCTAAAAAATTTCTTCGTTTAATCTTTTCAATCTCAGTCATCTTTCATTCAATTTCAATTTACCAAAGCTCATTTTTTATTTCTAGTATCTCGTGATATGTAGAGATTGACAACATTTTTTCTAGAAAAGAAGTATTTTTCTAATTTTGTCTTGAAAATAGTGTTTTCTTCTTCATTGGTCATTGGTTTTTCGTCGAATATTTCTCAGTAGTTAATTTGTCATTTTTCGCAGTGGTGCCTATTTATTATCTGCACATAAACATGCAATGATAGTCTTTTCAGATGAAGCTACTTTCCAATTAACTGGGACTATGAATAGGCATAACTGCAGATATAAGGTACAGCAAAATCCTCACTGGATGCGCGAAGACAAAACCCAATATCCCGAAAAATGAAATTTTTGGGCTGTAATATTGAATAATCAATTGATTGGTCCCTTTTCATAGAGGGTAATTTAAATGCAGCAGAATATGAGGACTTGTTACGGACGCAAATCGTTCCTAGAATTATAGATGCTACGGGAGCCAATTTTGAACACACGTAGTTTCAGCAGGATGGTGCAGCAGCTCACTATGGACGCAGTGTTCGACAGTATTTGAATACTGTGTTCATTGATCGCTGGATTGGCCGCAGAGGTATTATCGAATGGCCCGCCAGATCACCTGATCTGACTCCTCTAGATTTCTTCCTCTGGGGCTACTTAAAAGATCGTGTTTATAAAACTAAGCCACAAAATGTAGATGAATTACAGCAAAGGATAATTAATGAAAGTACTTTGATTTTGGCAGAACATATTCAAAATCCTATTCATAGTTTTTATTATCGATTAGGTTACAGTCAAGAAACCGAAGGTCATCAGTTTGAACATTTGCTAAACTAATTCTTGCCCTAATTGGTCGGACTGAGTCTCGCCTTAACTGGTTGGACAACACCAAGTCTTGCCTTAAATGGTCGAACTGAGTCTTGCCTTAACTGGTTGGACAACACCAAGTTCTGCTTTAATTGGTCGGATCGAGTCTTGCCTTAACTGGTTGGGCCGAGTCTTACCTTAATTTGTTGGATAACACCAAGTCTTGCCTTAATTAGTTGGACAACACGAAGTCTTGCTTTAATTGGTTGGACAGATTCTTGTCTCAATTGCTTGGAATAACCAAGACCTGCCTTGATTGATTAAACCACGTCTAACCTTAACTGGTTGGGCCGAGTCTTATCTTACCTGCTTGGATAACACCAGGTCTGCCTTAATTGATAAAAAATGGGTGGGCCTATTTAAAAAAATTAACCTTCAAATCAACAGGAAGGTCATGGTCAAGGTCGAATTCGAGGTCCTAATCAGATAGTTGGAGAAATATTATGAATATTACGTTCTAAATGTTGTTCTCTACGAATTCTGGTTTTTATATTATCGTACCAAACCTGAATTGTCCTTGTCCATATCTTCCATGGTCAAATTTTAAAATATTTTAGACCATATTTGAACGTAAAATTTTCCGCTTTTTATATTTCTGGGGTCAAAAATGGAGGGTTTTATTTTAAAAAATCGATTTGACCTTCAAATGACCTTGTAGGTCATGGTCAAGGTCAAAACCAAGGTCTCCATCAAATAGCTGCATAATTATTATGAATATTACGTTTTAAATGTTGTTCTCTATGAGTTCTGATTTTCGAGTTATCGTACCAAACCTGCATTTGTCCTTGTCCATACCTTCCAAGGTCAAATTTAAAAATATTTTAGACCATATTTGAACGTAAGATTTTGCGCTCTTTTCATTTCAGGACTCGAAAATGGGGGGTCCTATTTAAAAAAATCGATTTGACCTTCAAATGCCCTTGATGAACATGGTCAAGGTCAAATTCAAGGTCCCCATCGGAGAGCTGGGAAACAATCCTAACAACCATGTGTTTTTATTTTTTTTTACCATTGTTAGTTCAGATGTTATCATGCCGTTCCGGAATTTTTCAGAAGCCCTGTATATGCGTGTATGCGCTGTGATTATATGTGGTCTGTGATCCCCCACTCTACCGCTTATAGGCAGGTCGGTCACTGACTGTTGCAGTGTCGGCATATAATTTTTTCAGCGTATGTGTTTGCGGGATTGAGATCATCCTCTATTATTATTTGATGCATACATATAATAGATATATAATTATAATTTTTATGTATACATGTATTTCTATGTGTATTCTATAGATATAACTTGAAAAATATTTAAATTGGAGTTTTGATTCTAATCATGTATATTATTATTATTATTATTATTATATATATATATATATATATAAAATTCATATTTGTAATTTTGATTTTTGGTGTAAAAATGTACTTAAAAAAAATTCAAGATATCATTTCGATGTATTTTTTCCTCAGCTTTCCAATGGTGTGGTCAGATTTTCCGAAATTTTCCATTTTCCCCATGAAAAAATACAAAAAGTGTTATATCTCGAAAAAGGCTTTTTTTATATTTTTAAAATGCTTTTTTTAAACGAAAGCTGAGGTTTTTTACATAGAAAAAGTGTTTTTCCCCCGAGTGCTCAATTAATTTATTATGAGTAATAGAACGCCGAAGAATAGAAGCTTAGCGCGCGGCGCGGCGCGGCCCAGCGCATTGCGGCTTCCGAAATGATTATTTATAATACTAGTTCCTTTTTTTCTCGATACGTGGCTTTTGCATAGGAATCTCTTACCTGCAAACTAAATATCTAAGTAAAATGCTTATACAAGGCGGTATTTTTTTCAATTTCACTTTCCTGATGATTAAATCATTAGTGAATATTATTCTTATTATTACTCTGGTTCATCGTAATAATTATAATAGGTTCACGCTGGAAATCGAAATGCATCAATCCTTTTAACAAGGATACTCATCCTTCTTGTAAAGATTTGTTCGATTTCCCTACAACTTTAAAAAATGCCTTTCCATTGGTACCAGATGGAGCAAAAGTCTACACAATCCTTCCACTGGAATAATAATCAGGCAACGATTATGTAAATTTATTACATAACGGATGGAGCAGGTCAGCATTTTAAAAATAAGTCTAATATGCAAATTCTTTTATTTCATGAAAAAGATTTTGGAATTTTAGCTGAATGGCATTTTCATGCCACTGCGCACGGCAAAGGTGGTTGTGATGGTATCGGGGCAAACTTAAAAAGAGGCTCCAGGCGCACTAGTTTACAACTTTCGTTACTTTTTTATAGCAGTAAAGATTCTTATGAAAAAACGGTTTTAGAACTAAAATCAAGGTTAGATAAAGCTAAACCTATACCAGGAACTTTACAGTATCATGCATTTATCCCAACTAATAAAAATACATTGAAGTTAAAAAAAATTTCTTCTAGTAATCAGTATTAAATCTTTCCAAAGAAACTTGTTACTAAACGTGAAAAAATGTATCTAAGAAACCTATAACTAAGACAAAAAAAATAGCGAAAACAATGGCTCGTACCTGAGACAGTGGTTCCTCTTTAAAATCAAAGAAAACCTTTTTCGAGATATAACACTTTTTGTGTTTTTTCACCGAGAAAATGGAAAATTTCGGGAAATCTGACCGTACCATTGGAAAGCTGAGGAAAAAATACATCGAAATGATATCTTGAATTTTTTTTAAGTACATTTTTACACCGCCAGCGCGATTTGAAAACAACAGGATTTTACGCTCGCGCACCGCGCTTGGAGAGTTGACGTGTTTTTCCCCATATGTGCTTTGCTTCTTCTTGTCAGGCTCAGAAAAACTTTCACTTTGCAACGAGACGTCAGTCTCGTGCAGAACACACGCAAAATAGTCACACACATGGGCGAGCGAAGGGCGAACCCGCACGAAAACAAAGCGAGCAAAAGCCGATTGCTCATGAATACAGCCGCGGGTAAAATCAACGACGGGAGAAAATCACCGCGCGCATACTAACGAAGGGAACACACAAAGCGCTACACGGATATACACACACTACACTACCCACTCACCTCCAGAGGGCGTTGGCGCCAGCGACTGGGGCTATATAAGCCCAGCCGCGACAGCACAGCGGGTAGTTCAGCTAGAGCTTTCAATCCAAGCGTTGCCATGAGCACACGAAACCGATGGGAGAGCGCTAGTAGACCCACCAACATCTGGCCGTTTCGTGCGCACACGTGACGGCGCAGATATCCGAATCACCGTACCGCTCTGGATTACCACTGTGAGCACACAGGCTAATCCGGAGTCACTAAGTACCTAGAGGAGCACCTTCGTGAGTACACGTGGTGCGACTGCGGTACGAAAGCCACCGCCAATTACCGTACCACCGTTTCCTCATTCCTATTACCGCTGTGTGAGCACACAGGGTAATAGGAACCAGAAAACCGACTGCAAAGACTTGCAGAGTTATTAGTACACATCTCTGCCAGACTCTGCACATCCACTGCACACACCTCCACCGTTCCGCCGTTCCGCTTGCCGCTGTGCGCACACAGGGCAAGAGGAACCGCGAAAGGAAGCCACAATATCAGGTTGAGTCATGCGCACACGTCTCAACCAGATCCTGTGGGTCACAGACAAGCACACACACAAACACCGTTCCGACGTTCCCCCTTTCCGCCTGCCGCTGTGCGCACACAGGGTAGAAGGAAGCCGAGATCCGGCACAGAGACCGCGCAAGATCGTGCGCACACGTTCTTGTGAGGACTCTGTGACTACAAACCCATATCCCGGTATTCCGACGTTCCTACTGTTACTTTACGCACACGGGACAGTAGGAACAACCGAACAACCGTACTCGGGGACTTCAAAGCCGTGCGCACACGACTTCGTCGTAACCGAATGTAGTAAATCGTAAACAAGCCACACTGCACCGTACTGTATCGTTACCGCTCCGTACCGTATAGAGTATAAGAACAAATTGTAAAGACAAGTCTTTCTAAGTAGCGTATTCTTGTTTGGTTTTGTTACAGGTGGCGAATGACAGCGCACCATATTCATAAATAAATATAAATCGCTAAAAACCAAATCAGAACGTAGTTTTAACCTACTTCCCTCTCCGAATCCTGGCCCCGACTGTTAATATCCGGCGCGAGGGAAACGCAATCGTTACAACTTCTTATAGATGATTCAGTAATCGGGTTTTTCTCAATTATCATTGATAATGTTAATGGACATTCTCCAGCATACGAGACCTTCGTCTTGAAAGAACGCGGAGATCTCTTCTAAATTCTTTACTAGACGAATCCACTCTTCTGCGGTTAATTCAATATTCTGTCCAATTCCTCCTGAGGTAATTATTGGTTTGAAATTTTCATCCAAGATATCTTCTTTCAAACCTTTTGAAATAATTTTAGAATTACTATTGTTTAAACTGTACATAGAATTTATGAAGGACTGTCTTGGTAAGGCAGACATATTGATCAAAGTTGTTTAATGAAATACTACAATGTTACTTGACAGAGCGTTAGTGCTAGAATGAGACTTGAGCTCGTTAATTGCAGTAGCAGATCAATGTCCTGAAAATTGCTTAGTAAGACAAGTTCCTCACGTGTTTTAAGTGAAATGCTGACAATGATCTTTACTGCGTATTAAATCAAGTTCACTCACGTTTTTAGCAAAATGCTGAGTAAAGATTTCAACAGTATTATAATATATGCAATGAGTTATAATTTAAATCAATCATCTACAACAATTATCCTTACAATTCATTACTTTCTTTTTTTTTTAAATTAAAACACGCACATTTTTTTTCTTCAGTATGCTTTTGATTTATAACAGTATTTTTTTGTTTAGTCAAATTATCATAAAATTATTTGACTATTTTATCATTATTTTTATAATCCGTCAAAAATACATTTTTGAAAATATGCATCCCAAACCCGTTTGCTAAAAAATAAGAAAACATTACGCAAAACTGCCCGAATACATCAGAATTTTCACACTCATTTTCATAGTGTTCCACCTAAAATATTTACCATTTTGTTGAAGTCTTTTTATATGATTCGGAATCAATGGAGGTGATCCATAACTGTCGAAATAATATCCATTACCATACTGGTCTACATACATAGCTATCCAATGCTTGCCGGGTTTAGTATGATCGTGCGTATTAGACACAATAATTGCAGGCCTCATCCAGAATTTCGGAATCTAATTCGAGGGATAAACGCCGTACGTGCAAACTGGTAGAAATCGAAAAGTAGCCAGTATTTGTGAGTGTTCATCTTCTTTTACACATTTTTGTAAATTTTCCGTTGGTAAATTAATAAGCCAACGTTTGAGTCTTTTAGCTTCATTCAATGCACTTTTATAATTCGCTGAAAAACTTTTCGTATAATGAAGAATACAACATCCATATTTATAACTTCTCGAGCCATTACTTGTTGTAATAAATTAGCTTTTTCAGAGCCCTGTATGTAGATTAATCTTGCATGTTTTGATAACTCACGAAGATTAGCGAAAAGATATCTTTCGGATACATCTCCTTCGAACCACTCTATACCGTGTATGTACAACGTACGCCAGTTATTTTCTCTTCGAGCACTTATAGATAGATCAGTAAAATTACATATGGGACTGAATAGCCAATGTGCTGTAAAGTTTTTATTGAGGAAACAACAGCTACTTCTTAAAATTAAATTGCCTTTATCCGTATGAAAACTTGTATCTCGATAATAAAATCCATGATAACTGTTCACTAACACGCCCGTTTAGGTCCGTTTAGCTAGAGGACTACCATACTTTTTTTCCAAGACATACTCTATTGCGCAAGAAATTTTATAAAATTCATGCCAGTAAATTATTACCACGTATATTAATTACTAAAGTCGACGACAACCTATCTCGATGAATCAATTTCTAGTACGTTGTCGTATTCATCATAGAGAATGCAATTAACTGTAGATATTAATGGTTAAGCAAATCGAACTTCTATCCTCTTACTTCCATGTTTTACTAAGTTCCAATGTGTAGTACTATTTGCTGAAAGAGCAGGAGTTAAGTCAAAAGCAAATAAACAGCTTCCTTGAGCGTAACTTTTTCTTGAAATGTTGCTTTCCTTATTCGAAAATGAATTCCGGTGCCTGAATAAAGCGTATGATATGTATCAGCATACGGATTCTCTTTAAAATTCGGTTGCAGAGGTTTCGTGGGTATTTGTGTGCCATCGATATAAAGAGAAAAGAAATTTATATTATAATGTTTAAAACTGGATGGATTATATTTTTATCGCCGTTAAAAGCTTTGTTATCTACGAATCTTACTATGATTTGCTTTGGTAGCTGACCAAGTATAATATTGTCCAGGGTATCTCCGAGTACGCCACCTGGCATAGTAACGGTTTTAACTTCCACGCGAGTCAACGGATATTTCGCTGTTGCTTTTGATAAAGCTTTCGTATGAGCTAACAGAATACCCGAATTTATTTTCGCTCTCCGAATAAGTAAAGTTGCTTCTACTATATTGACTAAATGCCCATTACTCCCGCTCTCTATTAGGCAAAATAAATCTCTTGATCTTATAAGTTTTACTCGAAGTTCAATACCGTTAAGAAGATATTTCTCATGATTAAAAATATCTGTATGAAGATGACCTTGCATATCCACGCATTTTTCTTTTCCCGTTAAAAAGCTCCTTTTTTTGAAGCCTAAATTACTATCAGAGATCTCGTCCATGAATCCTGGTGTATGGTCATACCAAAGACAGCTTGAAAGATGAGAATTCTTAGCTCCAGCACCGTAGTTTAGCAACGTCTCGATATATGCTCTATATGCGTATGCATTATTAGCAGGAGTGACTAATTTCTGATTAAATGAAACTTCCACTTGGTGGAACATCTGTAATGTAATCACCGATTCCATTACGCATCCAAAACACTACGATTACTATACATATCACATATATACGCACATACACACACGCACACACTTACTCACTAGCACGTCATCGCGGCACCCAAGAAGTGGATTTGAAAATCGGGAGAGAGATTCACACATACGTATCAGCGGCACCTTCACACAAATGGACTATATTCCAATGAACCACGCAGTAAATCCAAAATGCCATAAAAACGCTAAGGGACATTTTAGATTCAATAATAACTTCATAAGAACTGCATGTTCGTATTTTTAAACGGAGAGCCATGAATTAAGAAGCACGAGAACGAGGGGAGCTGTTTCCACAGTGACGTCACGCAATACGGCGACAAACCATCGCGGAAAAACGAGCACAAATATGAGAAAAATTAGAGAGGAGAGAGAGAAACTGAGACGCAATATTCGTCGATCTGGAATTTCATAGGAAACACGTGTACGATCTCCAGTAAAAAGAGAGACCGCGGGAGAGTTCTAAAAGAGACAAATTCTTAAGTGGTAGTCATAAACTATGATGTTTATGACTTGACCTGCTACGATTCTCTTAATATTGAGAGAGGAAAATACAAAATAGTGAAGTGACCTAATATGGAAAACGCTAGCCCGAGAAAAACAAGGGGATATGCAAGTATATAAAGCCTGGGAGCAAAGGGCAAGCATCACTCAGTAATATCCGAAATCTCTCGCAGAACCTTCCTCTGCTCGTCACCAGAACATTCGTAAAACAAGTATCACGCATTACTCGTTACTCGTACGTTTAAAAGTAGAGAGTATACCGGACTTAGTCGCTAAGTCGACCAAGTGCATCCATCGGCATTTTTTCGAATAAGGGTAAAACTCTACATTTAATTACACCGTTAACCTGTGAGATATAATGATTCGGACCTGTTGAATTGGCACATTCTGTTCCAACGTAAATTTTAGGGTGACCCATCGGAAATTTGTCGTATTTACAAACATACGGATAAAGCGAACAGACATTTACATATTTAATTTTTTCACATTCTTTTGTTTCGCACAATTTTACGATGTTTTCTGTCCAATTTCCATAAAAACAATCGCGTGCTCTTAAAGGTTCGTTAGCAATCCATGTATGACTTTCTAAAAACGCATTGATCAGAACATTACTCTATCTCTCCTGTTCGAAATCGCATTCCCATTTCTCTATCAACTCATATTTGAAACTTATAATTTTGGCTGAAGTAGCTTATGTTCAAGCTAAACGTACATCTAGCGTATCCCAACTCTTTAATTTTTTATCACGATTTATACGATAACACCTCGGGCACCCGTGCCAAAAGCATCCGTGAAATTGAAATACGTACTTTGCATCATCTATTTCTAAATAACCATCTACAATTATCCCGTCCCGAATTTTAAATTCACGTCCGCTGAACGCGTGTTTAATTTATGCATTTCTTAAAGAACATCTACACGGGATATAAAAGAAATTGAGAATATTTAAAATAGGTTGAAAATGGTTTCTCTTACTATAGTACAATATTCTTAAAGTATATAAAATCTCACCTTTCAATGCTAACACTTCTGATGTCCCATCAAAAATAGGTTCCTCACCTTTTCCTAGAGTGCGAAATTTATATACTACTATAGCTATCGATTCTAAAGCCAGATAATTTTGACACAATCTTATTTCAGGAATCCCACATCCATTAGTAGGTATACGAACTTCAGCTTTATGTACGAGCTTTCTGTTAGGTGTTTCTGTAACAAGCCTCTTGCTCGTCTAATGCTATCCCATTTTTTCTGCAGAGCCCCAACACGAATATCACCTCCTTCTGCATATACGCGCGCTACAACCACAGATCTTAAAAATATTTTCATGCGTTAATTTTGTTCGCGCTTCACCTGCCAATGGACGTACAATACATGCACTTGAATTCGTTGGCTCCCGAACATCAAATCCAGCATTACTCTGGGTGATTTTGTGAATGAGTTCTAATAAATGTGAAAAATTATACTTATCGACTGGCGTAAACAAGATAAAAATATTACCTCGCGTTAATGATGGATTTTCTAACGTATATCCTATAATATCGTTACCAGCGCATCCATTTGTGAGATGAGTATTTATATCTCGCAAAGCCCCTTGCAACCATAGAATAGGATTTTCGTTAGAATTTTCGGGAAATCTAAATAAAATCTGCGTTTTTATACCCGTAGTACGAAATCTTGGATAATATCGCGAATGCCTCACAAGAATATTAAACCGTTCGCCCGGTGGTCTTACTTCTACAAAACCCTCTTCGTCGCTGTCTTCGCTGGAATCATTGTCACCTCCCATGCCGAATCCGACTGGAACAACAGCTTGCTGTTCTAAAAATGTAATATTCTCTAAATTTTTATTTTATCTATAATTTTTGAGTTTCTAAAGTATTTTAAATGATGTGTAGAATAGGCACGTTATCTAATGGAATGAATTAGAGGTTAGATGATTGCTATTTACGAATCTTAACGTATATCTCTAAATTAAGTAAATAAATAAAAATTACCTTCATTGCCCGAACCGTTGCCCCTCTTCAAACTGCGAATCAAGTTGCACGTCTTCGATCACTGGAGTTTCCTGTTGCATCCTTGAGTATTTTGTCGAATATTCTTCAGGCTGGTTAGCATCCTCCTCATCCGAGGAAAGAAATACGCCTGAAAAATAAAAATTTGTATTTAAAAATTATTTGATTTAAGCGGCTTATTTATTGTAAAAATTTAAATAGAAGTAATAGAAGACGTACATATACACTCGTTGCCTGTATGCCTATAAACCGTAGGTTTATATTTTTTAGCTAGAGGCAATGCATTTTCTTTGTCAAGTATAAGATCGCTCGTCACATTAATTTTTCTTTTGTTTGACTCATATACTGTCTTGAGCTCTGTAAATAATATATTTTATTATATAAATATTTATTTAATTAATTCATAATAATTATTTAACTACATAATTCATAATAATTATTTAAGTATTTATTGAAGTATATGTATAAATATCATATCTTCTTGGAAGTGCGAGTTATCCGAGGTAGTAGGACCGCTTGTACTAGCTACCGGTTTATCGTTTTCGGTCTTTGGTGATTCTTCATTTTTCCTAATTTCTGGATCCGCCTGCTCTGCTTTTAACGAAGCGATCAGAAGTAATCGTTCCGTTTTTCTTGTTTCATATTCCAACACTAGATTATAAAATGCATGTGAAAATTCTGTTCAACATACGAAAATCTAGGCAAATAGTTTTACTTACATTTTTTGTCTAATCCTTCAAGTATTTCGAATTCAACTCAGTTTTCAAATCGACGTCTCTCGATGATGGCCTCTTTTACAAACTTAATCACCTCCGCGTTTTTAAAAATATCCATATTATACGCACTTAGTAAAAATCCACAAGGAATCATCCTTATAATGGCACTTAATTTAACAAGCAATGATTGCTTTGAAGCATCCTTTGACACGTAAAACTGATCTGCGTATCTATACCCACACAACAGTTTCAAAGATTGAATTGCTTCAAACACGACATTTTTTACTGTTTGATTTAGTATTTTATTTGAACTGATACCTCTATGAGCTTCGAACGTGTACTAATAAAGGCAGATATTTATTCGAAAAATCGCACGAGTATATTCTGCACAGTTGCAATTTATCCTACTAGTCTACAATGAAATCAGAGACATTCTAAGCAAACGAGCCATCGTTCGGTAGCTCTTTCATTCGCTCTCGGTCGTTGTCCTAAGTATTACCTGTGATCAGCGTCAAAAAGAATAAATTATTACACATAAAAATTCACGCATATACGTAAAATCATAAATATATATTTATGATTTTACGTATATATATATATATGTGCGTATATATAATACACATAGAAATACATGCATAGATACGAAAAATCATAATTATTTATCTATTATACGTATGCATTAGTATAATAGCAGACGATATTACCTACACAAACGCATACGCTCAAAAATGACATGCTGACAGTGCAAAAGTCAGTTAGTCACCGACCTGCCTATTAACGGTAGAGTGGGAGATCACAGACGACATATACTCACACAACGCATACACGCATATATATGCTGACTACGCTTTCTGCGCCTTGGTGCCCCAAAGTGAGTAGCTACTACTGCAGTATTATAATTTAGGTCAAGATGAGATCACACAACGGATAGAATGGGCATTCGAGCTACCAGCGAATTCGTTAAATAATCTACTGGTAGAATTAGATCTGCGCGTAGACTAATTTGGGAAAGTAGATCGACTAGTTACACGAATATGTAGCAACGCTGGCCTTACTAAGCAACTAGAATCAAGTGAATTTGTAAGCCATTCAACTTGTTCACGCTAATGCAGCTGGATGAGATCGAAAAGACTGGAAGATACAAAAGCCGGAAGACACTTCATCAGTGAAAATCGAAGAGATTGTTGAAGATCTGAAACCCCCTCCGAGAGTGCCTAGTAGCGACCACAACCAGGATTAGAAGAGTCGTGGGCCATACGTTTGCGATGAACCCTCCTAAATAGACTGTAGCCGCTGGTATTTACAGGCAGGAATAGACGGAATTCGCATTCGTGCTCTATGCGATTCAGGTGCAGCTTACACGGCGATAGTTCTAATCGGATTACAAATCGCATTAGTATGCGGACGGAGTATCTCGCCTTATAAAGGACCAGGTACTAAGTTAACTAATGAACAACTTATGATGAGTTATGGCTACGTCAAGTTGCCGTTCGATGTTCTTGGTCAAGGCAGACACTTAAAAGTAATGATTAAGAGTGAGTTCGACTTAGAATGTATCTTGAGGACAGATTTTATGCGTGCGTTCGCCGCAGTCTTATTGCCAAGAGAAAATCAATTGAAAATTGTAGGGACATCCGAAACACTACCTTTGGAGCTTTCCACTCTCACCGTAGGAGTAGTAAAAGCCTTGCCTACTGTTGGGTTAGCGGATGTAATTCCATCTCAGTAAAGTCACCTAGAGACAGTATTAGATAGATGGCTGCCAGCTCGTGAAGCAACGCTCGATTCCATTTCGCTGATAAAGCATGCAATTGGGGTAGGGTCAGCAAGGCCAATCAAACAAAGATATTATCCGGTATCGAATAAGATAGAATAGAAGATGCATGCTCAAGTATTGAAAATGTATTTCCCTTCGACTGATATTTAAATATATTATTTTTCCTGTATCTTTGCAGTCTTTAAACTAAGAATTTATGACGTATACTTAATCTATTTTAAGAGTGCTGCAGTCTTTGCAGTTTAAACAAATTCATGTTTTATTGCAATAATATTTTTAAATGTGAATAAATTACTTTAATTAATCGCTACTATTCTCTCTCTCTCTCTCTCTCTCTCTCTCTCTCTCTCTCTCTCCCACCCTCTCTCTCCCTCTCTCTCCCTCTCTCTCTATGGAAAACTTAGAGCGTAAAAGTATAAAAAATTCAAAAAAAGATGAAAAAATCTTTTCTTGGAAAGTGAAACAGGTTTAAAATCTTTATTCCTGTTTTCTGTAGTATCATTCTTAGTTTTTAGGTAGAAACAGTACATTTTTGCGACGAGAGCTGGTATTGAATCAATTTGGGAAATAAGCGTCACCTCAATATACACATATTATTATCTGTATTTGATACTAGGTTGTAAAATATGTTCACTAGATAACAAAGTCATCTTTTTCTCTTTCACAAGAGTAAACGAAAACTATCTAAGCTAGTTATAGACCGCGACTCGAGCAGACGTTGGGCGTGTAAGAAAGACGTCAGATCCTTACTGAGGAGACTAATCTGACGCTGGAACGAAACGCCAAGATTATTTTGGGAAAGAAATGGATTTTTAAAAATCTCAAATTTCAAAAATAAACAGTGTCGTAGCTTATATTTTCAATATTAATTGTCCTCATATAGACCAATAGAGTCATTTTTTCCATCTTTATAATCTTTATAATTGCTTTAATATAATGGTATTATATATCAAATTCGACTATTATACTTTACAATATAAATATAAATATAAATAAATAATTTATTATAATATTTTTATAGTATTACAAAAGGCTGGTCGTCATATGGAGCATACTTTGATTGGTGCATATGTAGTACTTTTACTTGGATATTTAATTATGGATAATAAGGTAAGTTTTGTATTGATTTTATTGATATAACTCTTAGGTATTAATACTTCTATAATAAATAAACATAATGATTATATTTAAATATTAAAGGGACACTTTTAAAACCTTTAAAATAAAATTCTTGGTTATTTTTTAAAATGTATTATTCGTGCCTAGACCATTGAATATCTAATAGCACAGGACTAACACGTAATAGGGGATCCCGAGCCTATATATTAATTTTACTAAGAGTACACCAACTATTTCGCACTCTCCCAGTGGTCAGTACGTAGGAGGCATGCTAATCTGGGGGTATTGGATATTAGTGGTGATTGCTTTTCATTTATAGTAGATTAGACCAGGTCGGACGCAAGTCCTGTTATGAAATATAATCTCTGGATGTAGTGGGCTTCGTGCTGATGGAGTCTGTAGAACCTTCTTCTGTCATCGCGAGTCCCTTTGAATGCTGTGCGCCAGTAGCGCCATCTAATTTCGGACCAGACTTGTAAAGAGAACCAAACTCTCTCTCTAATATCAAAGCTTCTTACTTATTCAATAAATTGTTCTTGTTTGAAATAATTGTTGTTGCTGAAATAAAATATTTCAAGGAGTCATTATAAACTAGTATGTATTATTATTTTTATAGTTTATTACATAGTTGTGTTTGTAATTTAGGTTTAAACATTTGATCGTATAAAACTTATAAACTAATTAAAGTAATTTTTTAGGTTTTGAAAGTTATTAATTAATATAACAATTTTGATTAGTTGTAAACAGTATTTTAGTATTATGACGATGGAGAAATATACTACATAATAATAGCTGCATTTTAGAGAGCTTCTGTGACTCAGTTGGCTAAGGAGTGCGTCTTAGCCGGCCGAAACACGCTCGCTCAAGGAATCGTAGGTTTGATTCCCGGTGAAGTCAATCAGATTTTTCTGAATTGTCTTCAACGGGAAAAATACCCAAGATACCGGCTGTTTCGAGGAAGGTTCTTCCCCGGAATTTTCTTTCAGTGTGATTCCGGGTTTTCTCTGCCTCACATCGTAAGCTGGGCAAATGCGAAACAGTGGTAGGGACACTCTGCAGATAACGTAGAAGCGCAGGTAGCCAACCCATGCATTAGACAGGGAGCGCCGGCCTTACCAACGAGGAGCTGGTGTCTGAAATATGAGACCTTCCTTGTTCTGAAATAACGAGTATTTTAAGCAGAGCTGTCGATCTGAGGAGCTCCGACTCGCCCAAGACCCCGCTGTCGACTGAGGCCTGCCGCATTGCGCTGCCGCTTATATACGGCAAAACTGCAGAGTCATCTTCAGAGCCGCACATCCACCTTGAATTATTTTATGACCCTCAAGAGCTCCGACTCGCCCAAGACTCCGCTGTCGACTGAGGCCTGCCGCGTTGCGCTGCCGCTTATATACGGCAAAACTGCAGAGTAATCTTCAGAGCCGCACATCCACCTTCAATTATTTGATGATCCTGAAGAGCTCCGACTCGCCCAAGACTCCGCTGTCGACTGAGGCCTGCCGCGTTGCGCTGCCGCTTATATACGGCAAAACTGCAGAGTCATCTTCAGAGCCGCACATCCACCACAAAGTTTTTGATGATCTTGAGGAACCGCTCAAGACTCCGCTGTCGACTATGATTACTACAAAGATTGAAGTTATTACAAACAAATATTTAAATATATTAAATAATTAATTTAAAGTTTAACGTTTTTTACTTTATACTACTTGTAGAAAAAGTTTTATTATATACGGCAAAACGGCAGAGTCATCTTCAGAGCCGCTCATCACCTTGAATTTTTTGTTGGTCCTAAGGAGCTCCGACTCGCCCAAGACTCCGCTGTCGACTGAGGCCTGCTGCGTTGCGCTGCCGCTTATATACGGCAGAACGGCAGAGTCATCTTCAGAGCCGCTCATCCACCTTGAATTTTTTGATAATCTTGAGGTGCTCCGAACCGTCCAAGACACGCTGTCGACAATGATTACTACAAAATTTACCGAAAGTGCATTTAAAATTTTGCGAATCTCTGTGAATCTGGAAAAATCAAAATATAAATAAAACGTGTGGAATATGACCTTCCAGCGTTTGCCAACTTATTTACGTTGCCCGACTCTCACGACGGGGACGTACTGGTAAGTTAAATTTTCGAGATTTATGTGTTTCTTTCAGCGCTGCATTTTCATATATCTATAATTTTCATATATCTCTGCTGCCGATTTTACTTTGTTCCAGCGCTGCACTATAAAAAGGCTGCTGCCGATAGTTTTGATTTCAGCGCTGCACTACAAAAATGCTGCTGCCGATAATTTTGGTTCCAGCGCTGCACTACAAAAATGCTGCTGCCGACAATTTTTAATCCAGCGCTGCACTATAAAGATGCTGCAGCCGATTTTTTGTTTAGCACTAAATTGTAAAATACTGCTGATGTTTTATACTTTTTTATAATTTTTTATCGATTTTTTATAATTTTTATGATTTTTTATAATTTTTATAATTTTTATAATTTTTTATAATTTTTTATCGATTTACCTCAGTGTCGTCTCATCATCGTCATTTATCTATTTATACTAATATTTTACAATACTTCTTGAAACACTATATTTTAAGTATAAACTTTTTGATCTTTAGTCAATTTATTCTTTATTTCTGCATTGTTCAGTAGCAAAATTTTTAAGTATTTTCTATCTCTTGTTCTTGATAAAGCAACATACAATTGACCGTGACTAAAAACAGGCGATAGCAAATAAATACCAACTTGATCATAAGATTGTCCTTGAGATTTATTAATTGTCATAGCAAAACCTAATCGAATAGGAAATTGTTTTCTGCGCATATTAAATGGTATTTCTTCTTTGGATGGTGACAACGTTATTCTTGGTATCATAACTAATTTTCCTATATTTTTTCCACTTAAAACTTCGGCTTGAACTGAATACTGAAATAATTTTTTTATTGCTAATCTTGTTCCATCGCATAAACCTTCATTTAAATTCAAATTTCTTACAAGTATAACCATTGCACCAATCTTCAAATGTAATTTATGTGGTGGTAAACCATTTGGACTTAATGAATTTAAAAATTCTGTTGGTAACGTAACATCCAAATTCTCACCATTATCATCTTCTGCCGTATCTATACTCAAATATTCATACGATTCTCCTTCCATTATCTTCAAAATTTCATTGTTAATGTTCGTTACATCGCTGTTTTTGGGAGACAAAATAACTTTATCTTTTAATTTTTTATCACTTATTTTTATAACATTTCCAAAAATTTCTTTAATGATATCTTCTTCTTTCGTTATTAAATCATTAGGAATTTCAATTAGGTCATGCTCTTTCTCATAGGACGTAGTCGTTTTTCCTTCACCCACATTTAGTAACCATTGTTTAAAATCGTCATCATTATTAGATACTCGTAAATTTTCGTTTAATGTCATACGTGTAAAATTAGTCCATAAATTACTTTGTTTAACTGAATTCTCAATAACTTGTATTCGACTTCCGTGCCGAACAACTGGTAATGTTTGTCTAAAATCTCCTGACACAAGCATAACTTTACCACCGAATGCATCTTTGTCACTACATAAATCCTGAAGTAGACGATCTACTGCTTCATCCCAAATAATAATTCGTACTTCTTTCAATTTTTTACTGTACTCAGAGTTGTGTTTTATGTTACATGTGGTAGCATCTGTAATATTAAGTGGTAATTTAAATGTCGTATGAACTGTTCTCCCATTACTCAATAAATTTGCCGCAATACCTGTCCAAGCAACACACAAAAATAGTATATTTGACAGTTTTAAATAGTCGATTAAAACATTAAGTAAATAACTCTTTCCACTTCCTCCAGGTCCATCAATAAAAATGCAATTATTCTTTTTGTTATTTAAACATTTCAAAACAGTATCGTAAATTTTTTTTTTATTTGATTTTAGTGACGCAACTTTTGATTGCAAATCATCTAATACGTTTTTTTTATCAAAAATTACTGCTGAATTATCATATTCTTCTATGTATGAAGTCAAAACTGGTAAATTGAAATCAGATAATTTATACCCATTAATTTGTAAATTTTTATCAATTGTATTTAGAGCAATGTTTTCTCCAATGCTTTTTTCGTACTTAGGGTGATAAAAAAACTCTTTGTATTTTTCATACAACTGCCTTGCATTAATAGGGTTATGATAAATACATATGAAAGCAAATAGTTCGCAAAGTGCAACAGGAAATTGTACTTGTTTTGCTTCATCTAAACATCTATCCCATTCTTGGTCTTCGTCAACTAACTTTTTAGCTACAGCAGCTTCATAAAAAGTATTATGCACGACATCATTTACAGTACGCAATTGTTCAAAAGAAGTTGCTCCTTTAATATGTAAAAGTAATAACCTTATAAAATACCGTTCTTAGGATTGACTAAATACATTCTGCTTAACACGGGCTTTTTAGTTTTTTTTCGCTTACTCCACATTTTTGATTTATTATCAAAAACATAAAATACTGGTATTTCAGAATATAAGTATTTTGAAGCTTCTGAATCTATTTGATTCAATTTAAAATAAGCAGTTAATTCTGTTTCGACATTTTTAGTTATTATCGTTTCTTCTTTACCTTTTTCAAAAAAAACATTTTGTCCATCTTCTTCATGTACAGGTAATTTTTTTTATTGTATGTGATATTTCATTTAAAGTATATTCTAATAATCTAAACATAGCTTCCGGTGCACATAAATATCTTTTGTATTAAGATATTGCCTTATTTCATCGTATTCGTATTCATCAGTATTATCAATATTTCTCACATGCAAAAATTTTTATTTACTTTTGCCCCATTGGTTGATTTTAAGAAATCATATGCTACTTTTACCTCATTTTTCAGGCAAAAGTCAAACTTTTTGGTCGGGGATGAAACAAACTTTATTTTCTTTTAATTAATTCATAAATAATGGTAAAAGATAGTGTAAAAATATTGTATCAAAGTGTATTCAATTTGCTTTAATAATAAAAAAATGTAATATTTCATTCAAAATTTGAGCCTTTTTGTATTTTTGTAACTCAAGCTTTAATTTTTTACCGAAAGATATATAAATGTAAGTGTATATAACACATATGCATATACATTATTATTAAAATGTATACGCAATGACATTATAATACTAACTTCTATAGATTTGTTTATAAAATAACTAATCTTATGACGATAATGTAATAATGCATCATTGTCAAAAAATGTTTACATGCTTACAACTCCGTTTTTATATTACATTTATTAATGACGCGAAATCGTTAATATTGCATGAAGGTTAAGTGTTTGATATTACTCCTGTAAACGATTTATATTGCAAGTATAAACTGTTGCAGTAAAAATATATTTATAAAATGTTTATTTCAGAAAATTCAACACAAAAACAACAGCATTCATCCTCCGATCAGCAAAAAACATTCCTGCACAAAACATGGAAAAATAGAAAATGTAAATAAAATTTATTTTTTAACACATTGACATCAAATATATAGCTCTTTAAACATTTTGCTATGCTTCAGATCGAGGAAAGAAAGGAGGGAGAAGACACAATAACCACAATTATTTCAATAAGATGAATAAAGTTGGACGAAATCTTGCTACTCTGATGTCAGCTATGATTAAAGCTGCTAAAACAATGTAATTCTATATAGTGTAACGGGCGGCGAGACGCGCACGTCAGCGCAGGGAGCCAAAGCGCGGGAAGGCCGGTAGTGATCTCGCAATTCGAGGGAAATTCGAGACAGTTAACTTTTGACCGCTCTCGCGAATAGTACTGACATCGCGCGCAAAAGTTATAGCTACAGCAGCAGCAAAGAGAGCAGCCCAAGCAGCAACCACAGCACAGCAACTACAGCACAGCAACCACAGCACAGCAGCCCTAGCAGCAACAGCAGCCCTAGAAGCGACAGCAGCCTCTGGAGCAGCAACAGCAGCAACGGCAGCAACCCAACGCTACCACAGCCCAAGGATACGGCAAGGTCGAGCAGAGGACTCCCTGGCCAAAGTACAACGAGGATCGTCGTATAAGCTAAAGTAGGATCTCATTTTCCTTTTTATTTATACGCGATCGACTGGCGAGGCATTTGGCCCCAGTCGTTGTTCCGGGATATTTTGTGGCCTTCTCGCGACGCGAATACGCGCAATACGGACGCCGGATTGTTTAACTGAATAAACGCCTTTTTATTAGAATCGGTAGTGTGTTCATTCAATCGTCGTCCCGATCCCTCTTCCTATCTAAACCGCCGAATACCGCCGCCTCCGCGGGCACTACACAGGAGTGTAGTGCATACTGAGCACCGGGACATCGTCGCAGGTAGGCGACCACACGAGCGAGTACAGCATCTCGCAAAAGCAAAGTACAGGAGGACTTTGCATTTGTACGGGGTACATAGGCAGATAGCCGCCTAGAAACCACCCCGTTACAATAGATAACAACCTGTTTAAAAATAAAACTTTGTAAATCATTCAAAACATTTTTTTTTTTAATTTTTGCTATTTCACATATACATGCATGTATATCATGTATCTGAGCAAAATGTGTATGTCCGTTAGTAACAATCATTAAAAAAAATTAAAAATGTAATTATTTTCTTCTTTTACAATAGACAATTAACTTTAGTTTTTGTCATTGAATTCTACTTATTTTAATAGTTTATATAGTGACTTATATCACTACTGTGGTCCATTATTATGTAAGGATCCTAAGTAATGATGCAAAGGACTCAAATAAAATGGAATTAGTTAAGATAATACAAATAATTATTATATAATACTATAATAACAATAATTATTATACAAGGTCATAATTATTCGGAAGTACTACATTATTTTTATTAAAACGGCAAATTTAATAAACTCAATTCAAAGAAGTTATTTATTATAATTGATGTACGTTAATAAAACAACATCGAAGTACAACCGAGCAAGCGTTAGCGAGTGAGGTATTTATTGCTAGTACAATAGTTAACGAAATACGTAGCAAGACTAGAGAAACAATAACATAATGATCTATTGATTAGAAGACATGGATCACTCATACACTCAAACGTTAGTAATGGCTACTCATTTTCGGTCACTGAGCTTCCGAAAGCGTAGACAGCATATATACATGTGTGTGCGCTGTGTAAATATATATCGTTTGAGTTCCCCACTCCAGTATTTTTTGGCGGCTTTACGACTATCAGCGGGATTAGCATACAATATTTTCGTGTGTATATATGTGAGCTCGTTCTCTTCTAATCCACATTAACATATATAATTAATTTTTACGCATTTAAATAGAATTGAAAAAAGAAAAAATATTATTTAAATTTTGTGTCTGATTCTAAGTGATATTGGATATGATGATTGGATATGTGATAAGTTTAAATAAATAAATTTATGTCGGATCCGACAAATTGTCGTTTTGGCTATGGTTTCTGAGATATCCTAACCTAAGAGTGCGTAAATACCGGGTTTTAGCTATTTTTGAGGTTATGTAGTACCGTAACAAAATTTTTCTTCTAAAAATTGTTAAGAATATCTTAAAGTATAGGTCTTAACCTTCTAAATGACGTTGAGTTTGTTCAGATATCTTTTTTTTCGCTGAGATATCGCATTTTAAAGTTTTTGCGTACGGCTCAACTGTCTTCCCGTCTGCTCACGTTCTTTTGTATCTACCTACCTGCTCACTTATTCAGTCACTCGACTTCTTTATAGCCAGCCCGCCAGCCTGCCTACTTGCCTGTTTTTGTCTCAACGACATTTGAAAGAAAAAGATTCATACTTAAAGATGTCCTGTGTATTTTTTCAAAAAATCTGCAAGCTACATAACTCTAAAAATAGACAAAAACAGAGTTTTTGGGACTTTTAGATTAGTATATCTCAGAATCCAGCGCCAATTCGGCAATTTGGACTTCAGATTCGGATTCAGCTCACTAAAATTTTTCGGAAACATATACTCTGGTATCTGGGTCCGATATTCGACAAAATTTTGTTGGCCTGTGTTATTTAAATTTCTCATTTATTAATTTTTATTCAATTTATTTATTTGTTTTTTTGAATAAAAATAAAAAACTACTTAAACTATTTTATCGTAAACATATATAATTCATTAAATATATTATTAAATAAATATAAATTATTTACAAGTTCATCGTTGCTTAATTTTAGATCGCTAATAATTTTTTCTTTTATAATTAATTTAAAACCTTAGAACTTATCGTCCGCTAAACACTGTACTAATAAATTTTTACAATTTCGTACACTTATTAACACTATTTTATAAACAAAGAATTTTTATTTTAATTAAATTCGTTATTCTATTAAATTCTCTGAAGCTACTTGTATAAAATTCCCTTATGGAATATACGTGCGCAGCTCCTTCCTATCAGGCTCGGAAGAACTTTCACTTTCAGTAGATGATGCAGATTCACTTTTTTTCTCAATTATCACTGATTTTGAGCTGAACGAAGTGGTGAAAATGACGTTGTGATTTTATGCGTTGTGACGGGCAAATACGTGACCATCGTCTTGAAAGAATGTAGAGATCTCTTCAAAATTTTCTACTAAACTATTCCACTCCTCCATCGTCAATTCAATGTTTGGTCCGATCCCACCTAATTTTATTCGTTTATATTTATGGAGATAATAGTACTTTTAAAGTAATGTGGAAAATTTTTTTTACAATTTTTTTCGGAAGACCTAAGACTTAGGGGATGTAACATTAAAATAATATAAGTCTCTATAGATATTTGTGTATCTATACCCTGGTAAAAATTTCACGGGCAGTTGGACAATAGTCCGTTAAATTTTACCAGGGTATATACGTTAAATATTAGGCCAGAAAAGATTACTTATAACATGACTAATTGCGTGTGAAATGCAAATTCAACTTTTACACTGTTATAAATAAATTGTTTAAATGTATTTATTAGTATTAATAGTTTAAATGGATCGTGATATAATTTACAAATTTGAAGATCTATGCGAACTTACCTACATTAGTCGGAAAAGGTTATACTATATACATTTTTACAAAAGAAATCATAATGAATTATATCTATTATAACAAAATTGTTAAATATAAAGTTTATGCATTTTTTAATGTTTTATATTATACGCCTTAAATACATGTATTTAATATTCAAAATTTTTCAAAAATTCTTC
The DNA here is from genome assembly GCA_020010945.3 of Muscidifurax raptorellus. Taxonomy (NCBI): domain Eukaryota; kingdom Metazoa; phylum Arthropoda; class Insecta; order Hymenoptera; family Pteromalidae; genus Muscidifurax; species Muscidifurax raptorellus. Next base: position 2,784,147 of record JAHUUD020000012.1, read on the forward strand.
TATTTATTGCATAAATAAAATTTTCATTAATTATATAATGTCATAAAATTACTTCAAAATTTTAAAGAATTTGTTTAAGGTCAATCCTGGGTTAAAACTACGAAAAGTATTTTTATTTCAAAAATTTTTTCTTTTTTATCTGTAAACAAAATTTTTGTATAAAATCAATACATATAAAATCAGTACATATAAAATTACTCATAAATACCTGATTTTCTTCATTTTTATCCAGTTGCCGAAGGATATTTCAGAATCCCAGATGACTTAATTACCTCAAATTTTGGGAGGAGCTTATAAATATGTATCTGCTTAACTGAGCGGAAGACACTTCTGAAAAATAACAATTTTCAATAATTAGTCGCACTTATGTTGATAATATTAGTAATAATCATCATTTAAATGATTTCTCTTTCTTCGGGCTTGACGTGTTGCCAGTGTGGATTCTGCTGCTCTATTTCTCAGATCAAAGAGACCTTCTTCTTCCACATTCGTGGCCTAGTTCACTGCGGAAGTTCCTAATTCAACGCTGAACTTCTTCACCATTTCAAGTAATCTACTTTTGCCATGATTGAAACAGTCACTGTCAGTGTTTACTCCAATTTCCAGAAGATTTAGACCACTAATACTGTGCTTGGGTTTCCAAAGAGATTGATTGATACTTTCATTACTATTTTGTGTGAAACCCCCAAGGTATCTTTAAAGTAAGTCTGGTTCTATTAAAACCTGGTAAATTGGTTTGATAGCATCTATGATAGTAGCAGAAAAAACATCTATATGATGGAATTTTTTCAACTGCTCGTTTGCTTTGGCAACTTGCCATTTGCACCAACTCTTCTTTTTTGGCGGACAAAGGTGGTGTTGAAGATTTTGATCTTAATACTCATTTGATACTGATAATATGCTGATACTGATACTGATAAGATACTAATAATACTTAATACTGATTTGATAGTTAATACTCTAAGTCTATTCACTTCGAAAGCATTACGTTTTTTTCCAACTTTTCGCCTCGAGTCAATGAAAGAAACTCTGTTGCAAATTGTACAGGTGATCGATAGTTTACTTCCAAGACCTTCTATATCCACTTCATTAAATTTGACACCTCCACCACAAACTTTGCAAGCCAAAAATTCGTCTAATACAGGAAAAAGTAAAGAAATGTCAAATATCCTTTATTTTATAGGACCAGCTTCTACATATTTTGATTTGAATTTTTGTTTAGATCTTGATATAGGAATTTGTGGTTATGCAAATTGTGTAGGTGCGGTGGATATTAAAGCTTATATGGTGTCTCTCGTAGTTTGCGTACCAGATGTTGAAGGAAGCTTATCAGGTATGGTTCTTGATCTGGTTATTGTTATTCCAATTGGCATAGATGATTGTCGAGAGCACTGTGTTGATGATTGTGCTGATAGGTTGGATGTTGACGATGTTACTTGATTTTGATGTTTTGTATAAAACACTTTTGCTTTCTTCCTTCGTCTGCCAAATCTTCTCTTCTTATTTACAGATGATCCTGGCACTCTATTCCTTGAGTCTAGAATGATCTTGACAGATCGAACTTTCCACTTATTTGCAAACTAAATAATTCACTTTTGTACTATACACTTATAAGCTTTTTAAACGTTTCAACTACAAATGCTATTTGAAACGAGGGTGGATTGATAAGGCCTGACCAAGAAAAACAACGTTTTTACTATTTCGTCATAGAAGGTGTAATGTACGCAATTTACGCATTCCTTTGCGAGCATTAAGTCGTACTATATGCCCGGCACGCGTAAAGTATAACTTGAAAAAATTAAAGAAAAATCTATTAAATTATGCATTTAACGTAGTATAAGTAATTTAATGTGTTAGCGCTATCTCACGTTTTCTATAGGAACAATATACATATTACTCTAGAATATCTAGAACGTCTTTTCGTCAGTGTGTCCCTTGGCATCGGAGCAATACTATGTCGCGAGATATTTTTCAAATATATTTTTTTTATTATTTATTTCATAGACAATGATTCCTTACACTTATATCCATTTTTATTTTATGTAGTTAAACACTTCTTTTTTGCGAGTTCTTTTTTACTCCTTTTATTCTCAGTTAATATAAAAAATCCAAGGATTAAAGCGTCAATATTATATTTATGTACTTTTTTTACATGTTTTATTGTTACACATTTGATAGCGTACTTTACGCCTATGAAGAAATAGTAGTTTTCGATACAAGTGCGTAAAAATTGATTCTACACTCGTGAGTTTATCACCCTCGCTTCGCTCGGACGACAAACCTCTGACTCGCGTAGAATCAATTTTTGCACATGTATCGAACAATATTTTTTGATACAGGGAGCGTAAATGCGATTAAAATGAGTTGCAAAGTACGTAAAATCGCACTTAACGCATACTGTATCAAAAAATAATGTTCGCACCTCGGGCGTACAACTTTACAACCCTTGGTCGATTTGCGTAACGCCGGCCCTCGGTCACGCAAATCGCCCGTGGACGTAAAGTTGAATCATAAAAACACGAAATTTACAAAAGATCCTGTTAAAAAGAAATACAAATTTTTATCATGTATTTTTTAAATGTGATAGTTGTACGTAACAAAATTCTATACCTCTGCATGTACTAATGGAAACTGCAGTTGCATACAAAAGTATTGTAATACAAATTGAAACAGAAAAAATCTACTTTTTGAATTTGGCTTGTAACTTTGCAAGGATTTTTCTTCTTATAACGGGTTTTAGGGTCATATTTTACGTAAAATTTTCTATCGAAAAGTGAAAAATAAAAAAATTTAAAGAGGTGAACTTATCAATTTTGCAATTGATTGTGTTACGTCCGAATGAGCGCAACCTACCAATGTACTTATTAGCTGTAAAGTTCCTATCTAATTTTTACAATTTGTTTTTATAATTGAGTGGAATGAAAGAAATCCCTTTTGGCTACCGCAGATGCGGTCACTGCCTTCTGGGAAAGGGAGCCGGATAGCGAGATCACTTAACTGAACACGGGGTTAGTTTTAGAATAACTACTGTTTTATTTAATTTAAAAAGAGAAAAGTACCTCGTGTGTATGTGGTGAGTGTAAACGTGTGTAGCAGCACGAGGTCACAGCTGTGTATCCTCGGCCTTCGTAGCCTTATGTCGGTGGTTCAGGTCAGGCTGTCGATGGGCCGTCGGCTCTCAGCTTCCCTTCTTTATGAGCTGCAGGTGCAGCCAGATGGGCCTTGATGCGTTCGTCCTCCTTCAGAGACGAGAAGGCGATGCGTCTCGCTGGACTGATGCTTTTGAAGAACTGGCGATCACTAGCCCTTTACTCCCGGGTTTTATATACTAGTTTCACGTACTCTTCCTCATCCCATATTAGGAGTAGATAATTTAAATTATTCTTTTAATATTTAGCTCTAATAGAGTCGTGACAAATCAAATCCTAAACTCTTAATTTTATTACCCCCAAATTTGGGGAATCGAGCTAGTAACTAGCTCCCCCCGCTGTTCTTCTTTGCTTGCTCTCTTGTTGAGAGTGTGCGCGTGAGATTTTCCAGATTTGTTTTTATTTAGAAAGGTCGCATAGTCGGTGTATTTTTATCATCGTTTTGGTCTCGTTCGGTCATTTGCGCGTAAATACATAATCATTCATCTTCTCTTTTATAGTGTTGCGGCGTATTTATCAACTGTCGCTGTTGACAAGTGTCGTGATTTGTATGTGGTTTGTTTTATTGATTGGCTTTTTCCGTTAGCTTAAAAACTTTTTAAAAATAAAACAAGTAAAAATGTAGTTGTTTTAGCCTAATTTTCATTATTTATGACTTGTTTTATTTAACAAAAATTGTCTATTCATTTAAATTAAATTTTCTTCCATTCATACCAAAGCTAGTGCTTTTAAGAGTATGTCAAAAAATTTTCAGCCCGATTGGGCCGTACAGTGTCTTGGAAGCGTGTGGACCGTGCTTTTCGGTGTTTGATTTTTCATTAGGGTGCATTAGGACTAAATAGGCCAAAAACATTCTCAAATAAAGATAGAGTTGTGTTACGTATGTATACAAAATTTCAAATCAATCCAACTTATCTGATTGAAATGAAAAAAAATTGTTTTTTCGAGTTTTAAAGGTGGTGTGTCCCCTTAAGAAGACAAAACAGTCCTATGATCTGAAAAATAAAAAATGTAAAATTAATATATAAATTAAATTTTATGAAGGAGTTTTTTCTATAATAATAGTAGGTCAAATTGCCTACAATTTGAGCCTTCATAGTCTTCATATTCACCTACCTAATAGTGGTGAATGTACGTATACCCCCATCAAAGTATTTTGGCACTGTCCGTAAGATTCCAAATGAACCGATGGATGAATGGGCTCAAATTTTTTTTACAAGTTTTATACACCTGTTATTCTCATATGAATGATGTGATTTTGATTTGAATGCGTAGAATTTGTTTTACAACCAAAATATTATATTTTTTATTATTTGTCCACAAATTTTACTACTAATTATTTTATGAAACAACTACTACACATTCCAATTAAAATTACAACATTGATATGAGTATGACAGGTGTATAAAACTTGTAAAAAAAATTTGAGCTCATTTCATCCATTCGTTCTCCTGGAATCCCACAGACAGTGAGCTGAAATCAAGAAAAATCAATATTAGTAAAAATCGACATTAAAGTTTGGAGTCACTATTACTATATACTAAGTAAATTAAGTGGGCCAAATTATGTCTTCATCCGGTTCTCGAGACCAACATTTTCACTATTAATTTGATATATTTGATCATACCATACCAGGTCTGTACGACAACTTTTACCTGGAACTCAGAAAAACATTTTAATTATATTTATCATATATCTTAAAATCTTAATATATAACTCAATAACTCAAAAAATTATACTTACGTATCTTATGTAAAATTGTATCCCACTCATGTGTGTATATGCGTATATGTAAACTCACCTATCAGATAACCAAGAGTACGTACTGTAATCACTAATCTGTTGTTAGTCGTATACTTCTGTCGTTGTCGTATATTTCTGCAGTTGTCGTATACTTCTGTTATGGTCATAGACTTCTGTTGTTGTCGTACAATTCACCACACTTATTGCACATCACATGAATTGTGAAATATTTTTTTTTGAGATCTATTTTCTTCAAGAGTTGGTAGCGAATGATTTTTGTTGATCCTCGATGAAACTTCCTACAAATCTTTTTGGTTGTTTCCTTCTCCTGCCAAAGGAGTCCTTGGCAACCAGATGAGTAGATGCAAATCTTGCCTTTGCATCTTTATCGAAGTCATTGCTTATCTATAATTACACATTAAACTCACATTAACACTTAACACTGTTTCTTTATTTTATAAATTCACACAATTTTTTTTCTGCACTTTTTTCATAACACTTTTTCACTACTATTTAATTTATAAATAAATAAAACACTAAAATCAATGAGGCAAATAATCACAAATATATTTAATATTCATTTAAAAATACTTGTAGAAATAGCACCTGTACAGGATGGGTGAGGTTCAACGCATAGAAACAAACTGAGTCACCAACAACACTGTCGCGCATGCGCTCTAACCTTTATCAAGAGGAGGTGCGCAGCGCGCAGCTATTTCAAATTTCAATTTAACTTGTTAGATATATTATAGATATTTAGGGAAGCAAGGCGTATAATAAAAGAACACAACAGATTGAATTTATATAAGTCCAATTTATTGAGTGCTCTCTCCTGTGCAGCCAGATTTGTACTGACGAAACCTCGTCATCGAGAGGCCCTACTCTTTATGGCTATTATCGCTATTTTGTTTATGGTATGCGAGTGTGTGTATATATATGTGTGTGACTGAGATTCGTTCTCAAGAGTATGACCTAATCCCGTTGGATTTCCTATGTAACTGTAGGAGTATTTTACAAAACATATTTTCTTAGTAAAGAACAGGAAGTTTATAAAAGATCATATTAATTTTTGCACTTATATCAATATATATCTTGTATAGATTTTTCAAGATTTTAATATACGCTTAAATTAATTTATTTAAACGTATACACGTGTAATTTTTTTTAAATATACGTAAAAAAATATATATATGACTTATATATTATACTTTTTAAAAGTAATATAGCAAGTCACACTTTTTTTTATTTATTTATTTATTAATTAAGAAAAAATTAAAAATACGATTTTTTGAAAAAACGTTAAAAAGATTTGTTCAGTATTGAGATTATAACTTTGTAATAATATTTTTTTTAAAGCGGATTTCTATATCTTAATCTACGTGAATTTTGCTATCAAAATATCACACAGCAAAAAAAATTGAATTTTTCATGAAATAGGACTGTTTTGTCCCCTTAAGTGCACTAAAAGCAATATTGTTTATAAATACAAATTTATACCAATTTCTTCAGTTAAAACTTTATTTCTCCAAGAATAAAAAGTTCTCACCAAGGCAACACGTGATTATCAAGCCTTGTATATCCATAATTTCACAACGTTAATATAAAATAAATCATATAATTTTTAAATAATAATTGAATAATATATTTTAATTTATTTGTTTGAATTGCTCGTATATTCCGTCAAACTATAACTCATTCTGTAATTTTCTGAAGACCTGAGTAGAAAAATAGTAACAATGAATAAAAGTTAATAACATAAAAGTATCTTCCCAGCGTTTGCCGATATTATATTTTTATTTTTATAATTAGTTTATTTTCCATGTATAGATTTACAATCTTTTTACATATTGACCCTTGCTTTTTCCAGCAATATATAAATCTTAATTTTATTATAATACTTTGTTTATTTCTCTTGATTCCCCCTCTATATTTCCCATCGCTCACTTTACATTTCTCTTTTATTTAATTTACTTTATTTACATTTTACATTTTATATTTACCTTTTATATTTACATTCTTCGCTCCTATTTACATATACGCTTCTACGTTTACATATCTCAGTCTACTTTTCTCATTCGCTCATTTCTAATTTTTGGATTTAAATTCACGCTCTCCTCTTTTCCTTCCTTCCCTCTTTTCTTTCTGATTCCTTCCTAGCTTCTTCCTCGAACCTTCTGCTATACCTGCACAGCCCTGTCCTAGGTTACCCCTTCAAGATTGAAATCATTTTTTTCCTAATGTTATCCTCATCTCCCCATAGTCCTAATTCTTCTATTTCATCCACCCACTCCTTCTGCATTCCATCCTTGGCTTTACGGCAAACCCAAATATGTTCTAAACTTTCCTTTTCTGCCCCGCACAGTCTACATTACAATATCCTCGAATCCTTTTTCTTTTGATTTTCCTAAGCACCCACATCTTAACCTTGCCCATTGTTCTTTAGTTTCCTCATCCAAATTTTTATCTTGCCAATATCCATCCCTTCCTAATTCTATTTTCCTGTATCCTTTGCATTAATTTGACTTTTCTATTTGGTTCCAATTCCTCTGAATTTCCTGATCTAGTTTAGTCTTTCTGCCTTCCTCTATCTTGTTTTTGATTTTTCCAATCCCTCTACTTTCTTGTATCCATGTTAATCCTTCTGCATCCCTTACCCCTTTTAAAGCTTTTTCTAACATTCTTCCCCACTCAGATGGGTATCTATTTTTTATATTCCTAATTTCTTCCATCAAGCATATTCTCGACCACCTTTCTTCTCCCATTTTTTAAATTTCCAGTAAGTAGTTATCCGCCCTCTTCCTTGTTTCTATCTCTAAGCTACATCTTCCTGCCTCCATCTTCCATATATAATCAGGAGTATTTATGTTCACTCCTAAAGCCATCTTAACAAATTTATTTTGTATCCTTTCTACTTCCTCCCATCTTTCCCACCCCCACACTTCCAATCCATATAGACAACCTACTTTCACTATTGTATCCATCAAATATAATCTTTCCTCCAACCCTCCTAACTTTGCTCTCTTCCATATCCCCCAAACCGTGTCTATTGCTTTTTTTACCTTCATTGTCATTTTTCTCACTTGTGTCCCGTTCGAGCCCCTTGATTTAAACCAATAACCTAGATATTTATACTCCTTTACTATCTCTAATTCTACCCCTCTATATTTCCATCTTTGTCTTTTGCGTATTTACTTCCATTCTATTTCTATCACTAAATTTTTCCAACCCATTTAGCATTTCCTGTAACCCTTCTTTCGTATCTGCAATTATAGCCATATCTTCCGCAAATTTTAAGCAGTAAACTTTTGTTTCTCCTACCACCGTCCCTCCCGTTTTATTCCATGTCCATTGTTCCTCTAAATCCTCTATATATAAATTGAACAATGTCGGACTTAATGGGCAACCTTGCTTTAGTCCCTTCTCGGTTTTGAATTTTTCTGAAATCCCTTCCTCCGTAATTATCTCGTTTTCCGTATTTTTGTAAATTTCCTTAATCATATTCAAAAATCTTCCGTTTATCCCTCTCTTTTTTAATTTTTCGATTAGTACTTCCCTGTCCATCGTGTCAAAAGGCGTTTTAAAATCCACGAATCCAAAAAACAGTTTCCCTCCTTTATTTTTTAATTTATTGTTCATTTAGTTATTTAATACAAATATATGATCCCTCGTCCTCCTTTTCTTCCTAAATCCTGCCTGACTCTCTTTTAAACCTTTATTTTCTTCTAGCCAAAATCATAATCTTCTTGCTAAGATATTCGTCAGAATTTTATATCCTATATCTAACAATGAGATTCCTCTATAATTCACTACTTCTTCCTCATCCCCCCTTTATATATTAGAAATATGCTTGCTATCTCCCATCCCTCTATCATTTTTCCTGTAGCTATATCCCTGTTTAAATCCTCTATTCCTTCTTCCTCTTCTTTTTCCCAAACCTTTGTTCCCTCCTCCCCCTCGTATATTTCCTCCCCTCCATTCAGTTCTGCTCCTAGCGATTTCCTAAAATGTTTCACCCATTCATCTTTCTTAATGCTACCCCTTTTCTTCTTTCTTTTCGCTCTAAACTGATCTATTGTTTTTCAAAAATCTCCCATCCCTCTGCTTTCTTCTATTCTTCTCCATTTCTTTTTTCTTTCTTCATCTTTTTTGTTTTTTTTTTAACTCCTTGAGTTTTGTTCTTTCTTCCCTTAAGCCCTTCTTATCTTATTTTCATCTTTCGTCTCCACCCATTTTTTTAATGGTTTCCATGTTTTCTTTTTCTGCTTCCATACTTCTACGTCTTCCCAATTTCCCTCCCGTTTATTGCCCTTCCTTATGAGCTTCCGTTCTCTGCTAACTTCTCACACTGTCTCTATCATCCTTTCCCATCGATTCTGAGTCCCTTCTGTTTCTTGATTTAATTTCTCCACTTTTTCCTCCATTTTTAATCTATGTTCTCCTTTTCTTTTTTCTATCCATCTTAATCTTTCTTCCATCTTACCATTCTCCTTATTTTCTATCTCGTTTACTTCCATGCTTATCTCTATCGGTAAATGATCTGACTCTATCCTCTCCCTGATAACTATCTCTTCTATTATACTTCCTTCCTCATACTTGTTTCCCCTCCCAATCCCCCTTTATGCTTCCATTTTTTATTATGAGTCCTAATTTCTCACAACAGCTTAACAGTTTTTTTCCTTCTATGTTTACCGTTTTATCGCTAGATTTTCTACTTCTCTCTCTTTCCCCATCCCTCCCTATATTCCAATCCCCTATCCTCGCATTAAAATCCCAAACTACTATAACCAGCTCTCCTTCTTCCACCGCCTCCCCCGTTATCTCTTTTAGCTTTTTTATCACTAAATCTATTTTAACATTTATGTACACTACCACCATATTTAATTTTCTGCCTTCGTTTGTTTTTATTCCCTTAATTATTAAGCCGTGTCCCCATTCTTTCACTTCATCTATTATTAATCCTTTTTTTATTCCAACTACTACACTCCCCTTCCCTCTGCCTTTTTTATTTTCTCTTACTGCAGCTTTAGCTTTCCAATTATACCTTTTATCTAGGCTATTTAAGCAGTCGCTTTCCTTCTCCTTCTCTAGCCACGTTTTTTGTAGTGCTATTACATCAAATTTCTTTAGATAATCTTGTATTCTCCTCACTTTGTTAATCCCTGCGATATTCCACGATACCATTTTTATCCCTTCCCTGCATTTCTTGTCAACCCCGCAATGTTTTCTCCTCTAATGGTTCTAACTTCCCTCCGTTTTCACTCCACTCGTACCATAACCCGTCTACTTTTATTTTTTGGTACCCTAGTTGGGTTTCTAATCCTCTCTCACTTTCTTCCTTTGCTATCATTTCTAACCAGTCCTGTATTTCTTTTTCTCTAGCTATCAGATCGTCTCCTAACCATATATTTGTCCCTTTTAACAATTGCTTTTTCTCATTATTTCTGTTTTATTTTCCATCGACTCTAATTCTACCACTAGCCCCCCACCTATTGCCCTTATTCTCTTTATATACATTGCTTCTCCTAGTTTTTCTCTTATTATCCCTTTAATTTCCTCCTTGTCCTTCGCTCCCATCGTTCTTACCCCTCTGATAAATACGTTTTTCTTCCTGCTCTTTCTTTCCGCCATTTCCCATTCCAATTTCTCCTCGCCTAATTTCTCTGGAATAAGTTTTAAATATTCTCTATCAATTTTTTCAATTTTTTCGATCTTGTTATTCCCATCTCCCTCCTCCTCATTTCGCGCCTCTCTCCTTCTTCCTTCGTCTATTTCTCCATCTTCTATGCTTTCATTTACAACCTTTCCATAATTATCCTCTATGTTTACATTTTCCTCTCTTCTCTCATTTTCTGCTAAGGTTACATTGTCGGTCCTATTTTCATTTTCTTCTACGCTTACATTTTCGGTCCTCTCAACGGTCTCTAGTTCCCCTGATATTTCTTTCCCTCTCTTTGTGATTTCCATTTCTCCCTCTAACTTTCCTAGTCTAGTTCTTTCGTCGTCCCTATCCTTTTTTAGGTTTTCTATTTCCCTACTTAATTTACTATTTCCGTTTTCTCTTCTTTCAATTGCTCTCTTAATTCTAACACTTCATTGTCTAATACGTTTTTCTCTCCGCTTATCCTATCTATCTTTATTTCTAGATCCCTAATCATCTTATATACTAACGCCCCGTCTTCGTTTACAATACCTGTTGCCCGCCCTGTGTCGCACTCTGCTGCTTTTTTTTGTTCCGTCTTCATTCCACATTGTCCCGTCTTTTCCCGTCGATAACGTCGCTGTTCCTCCTGTTCCCATTGCTTCCTTCTTTCCTGCTGCCTCTCGCTGTTGTTTTTGCCCTCTCCGTCGGTAACGTCGTTGCTCCTCCTGTCACCGCTTCTTCTTTCTTTCCCGCTGCCTCCATCCCCGCTGTTGTTGTTGCCTCCTCGTTGGTCGTCTTCTGCCCATCATCTCCTTCATCTCCACGATTGCCCTGATGTTCTTTCCTTTCTTCCTTGTCCTTATTTTCGTCGTTTTCTTTCCTTTGATTTTTCTCTACCGGTGAGTGTTCAAGCCTCCTAATCTTTCCCAACTTTACTCTAAACCCGCAACTGCCCTTCTCCAGGAACTTCTTCATAAGACCAGCCTGTTCCTTCTCCTTCGCATCTTTTCTCGGTCTGCCTCTTGTTCTTTTCAACGTTTCCTCCCTTATCTTCGTCACAATTTCCTCCTCCTCTGACAGCTTCTCGTCCGCCATCTTTCCCGCATCTAACCTCTCAACCCTTCACTAATTTTTCCTTCACTAATTTCATTACACTTTTCCTAATTTTTCCTCCGCTCTATTTCCTCTCTCCGATCTTTCTCCCTTGAACTTTATTAATTGCTTGACTTCTTTCCCTTATACCTTCACTTTTAACACCTTTTTGGCTTTTTTTCCTTTATCTTCCTTATCAAAAGACCCTCAAACACGAAGCTCTTACAAACACATGCAGTCCTCTTGGCGTTTTGCCCCCTCTCCATTTAAGTCACAATATATTACGATAGTTTTTTCCAGATTTTCTGGCGTAAATTGATGCCGTTTATCTGATAAAATTAATTTATATGCTGAGAATGATCTCTCAACATCGCAAGAAGTTATAGGAGCATGTTTGTACTTGCTCCATAATGTAGATGGAATAGTCAATGTAGATGTAATTTTTTCATTCCTCATTAATTTTTCAATTTGAAATATATCTTCAAAATCTGGATTTCTCTTTAAAACATTATCTAATTTTAATTTTATTTTATTACCGCATAATCCCGGCACTAAATACAATTCTTCGATAAAATTACTGGCGATTTCTATCGCTTCGCTTAGAGATAATCCTATAGTTTCTAGCTGTTTTATTATTTTTGGCAATTTGGAAAAATGCGAACTAATATAAGCTAAATCTTGAGCCAAGTGGTCACACCTAAAAACTTCTTGGGCTTTTGTAATTGATATAGCATTCATTTGCATTAAATGATTCAATTACCTGTTTAACATAAATAAATATTTAATAAAAATTAATACATTTTTAATTTAGAAAAATTAGGTATTTACATTCTTAATAGCTTCGAAATTGTCAGCATAAAATAATGCTGCTTCAATCCAAGTTCCCCATTAAGTTAAAATTGGTTCTGGTAGTAATCGAGTGTTGGGTAAAGTTTCTTTATACAACTCAATGCGCATTGGAGCCTTTAAAAAAACTTTTTTCACAGAAGATATTAATTGATTCCCTTCAGGAAAATAATTACGGATTTCTTCTGCTACTATATGAAATCCATGTGCCAAAAAGTTAAGTGTTTCATATTTGGATAAAAAATGTTCAAATGTTTAGCTGATTTTATCATATAAGCGGCTGCATCTGTGACCATAAGTAACACCTTTTCATGAATATTCATATTTGGTCATAACATTTGCAAAGATACATTTACAAAACGTGCAATCGATTCATGATTAGTTTGTTGAAGAACTTAGCAAGCGACCCAGTGCAGTTTCGTTTTCTTCTTGACAAAGCTTCTCAACTATCAAATTAGTTACCTGTCGACCAATAGCATCAGTAGTCTCATCAACAGGGATCCAAATAAAATTTTGTCCAATGTCTTTCCTTATATTATTAAGAGAGCGACAGTAGCAATTATCTAAATAACTCTTTCGTAACGTTGATTCGTTTGGAATTTTTTGACTCGTGTACTTCGTAAGAACATTTCGCCATATTTCATTGTCTAAACTACGCCACGGGTTTTTATTGCTACTATTGCTTCGCACATGTCAACGTAAAATTGATTTTTTCTAGTTGACAGCGCCTGTTGCCGATTTTCGACACTTAAAGTGGTTGAATCAACTGTTGCATTTCGTGTGTTCTCTACATTTGCTATATGCCCTTTTGTTTTTACATGTTGTTTTAATTGCAACTTCAGATCACTTGTTATCGAAAATAATTTTTTTAATTCTTAAAAATAAATAAATAAATAGAAATTTCTAATAATTATTATCAACTTATTATGTATTTTGCTCATTTTTGTTTCAAAACAAATAACAACACTAAGACAAATCATAAAACATGTTCAATATAAATATGATACTTGAATGTATAAAAGCAAAATACGTTTAACGTATAACGTATGTCTTTCATGGACGTAACTTATACAAATTTTGACACTTGTTTAATAAAATATGATGATCACAGACCCCCCTCCCCCCTGTGGGGACTTTGAGATTATATATATTACCACTTCTCTCCATATTGTCAAAAATTGAATAAAGTTGAAAAGACAAAAGTGGGAGGATAATCCTTGATTTACCAAAATAAAAACATCAACTAAAATATAAATGCATTTGGTAACGTTTCGTCTGGGGTGTGAACCTCTTCAAGCCATAATTATAAAGATAAGTAATATAACAGACGAGACGGACAAATCTCAATTTTTATTTTATTCAATTTTTTACTTTGTGATTATGTTTAAGTTTAAGTTTGAGCTACAGTTATTCATGCTTAATAAAAATATGTCGCAAAATTATCCGAGTTAGAATGGTATAAGGAAAGTGATAGTTATAAAATCGTATTAAGCAATACGATAACTAATAAATAAATCTATTATTGGTATATAGAATGGAATGTAATATCTGCCAGTAATTAGTTTTATTAATTTGAGTTTGAAAAAAAATTCCAGGCGCCGGATTCGAATCCTAGCATATCAAAAAGTAGCGCGGCGCCTTAGTGACCACAGTCACCGACATCGTTATTTCGAAAAGATTAAAAGTTGCATATGATCATCGCCCCCCCTGTGGGAGTTTGGTGGTACTTGGGTTTAAACTTGAGTTTAAGATTTAGTTAAAACTTAAGTTTAAAATGTTTTATGTTAAATAAATAAATATTAAATAAAAATAGCCAGAGTGCCGATAATTGGTGCAACTCGTAGGACGGAAAGTATAGGCGGAGATAAGTTTTGGCTAATAGAAGTATGTTATTAGTATTACTAGTAAAATCGACCGCGCTTCGCGCGTTTAATATCGTTACGCACGTCTTTCTTTACGTTCTAAAAAGAACTCAAACGTTAACATTTTCCACACTCTATAATATAATACATATGTATGTATTTGGTTAATTTTGTATCTTTCTAAAAATCATATATCGCCTAATGCAATGTAGGTTTGTGCTCTTCCATTTTTGAGGTTAGATATTCGCTATTTATTTCATGGCATAATAATTAATTGTCACAAAACTAATTTCAAAATTTAATACTAACCTAAATACTATCGTTTTTCATTATTTTTATTAAACTCTTTACCATTCAAATTCAACTATTAAATTTTAAATGTTAGCGCTATCTAACCCGAATATATCTGTCGACCAATCATCGTTCAACGCTAACTTCATTTATAGGCTTATCAACATCCGGTCATGACTTTTTTAAGAGAGGATGCGTGGAATGCAATATTTGCAACTGACTTATTTCGTTATTTTTGTATTAAAATTTATAATATTAAATATATCAATGAGAGATCCGACGGGGCCATTGGCAGTGTCAGACGCGTAGTAAGGGGGTGTGCATAATACGCAGTTTTTTCTTTTTAATGGGAAGGGTAAAAATAGAAAGAGGAATACACAGTGAAAGAGAGAGGTGAGCAAAATAGGATAATAGGAAAGGAAAGGGCGAGAAAGGGAGAAGGGAGAGAAGGGAGAGAAGGAGAAAGTGCAAGGAGGAGGTTAGGAAAGGTAGAAAAGGACGGAGATAGAGGAGAGAGCGGCAAAGCCGCTGGCCATGAACTACAGAGAAGAAGAGACAGCAGAGGTTACTATAGGGAATAAGGAACAGAGGAAGAAAGAGGAACAGGAATTTAAGACCCCGCGCGGATTGGAACGGGAGCCGGAGAGAGAGATACAAACGGGCAGGTGGGAAAGCACGCCGAAGACAGGGAAAGGAAGAAGAAAGGGATGTGGAGGGAAGGGGGGAGCGCAAAGGCAGCTGGTGTTCCCAGAGAGCTTTAAAATAGACAAAACGGAGAGGGGAAAAAGGAAAGAAAGGTCACCGGAGGAGAAAGAGGACAAGAAGAGAGAGAGAAAAGAAGACAAGAGGGAGAGAGACACGTTAGGAAGGAGCGGATTGACGGGGAGAATCACGCCAAAGAAGGAGGAGAGAAAGGAACGTGAGGACGAGGGGGAGATGGAGAAATTCCAAGGAACGCTGGAAAGGATCCTGAAGACCCTGGAGGAGAAGAAGGAGGAAAGGAGAAAGGATAGGGCAGAATGGGAAAGAAAATGGCTAGAAACGGAAGAAAGGATGAATAAGAAGCTAGAGGAGGTGAGAAGCCTAGTGCAGGAGGAGAAGAGGGAGAGGACAAGGACGGAGGAGGAGATGAAGAGGGCAGCCGAGGAGGAGAGGAGAAAGAGGGAAGAGCGAGAAAGGAAAATGGAAGATAAGATAAAGAAAATGGAGGAAGAGGCAAAACCTAGGCACACAGAAAGAGGAGATCAGAGAGGGGAAAAGGGGACAGAGGAAATGGAGAAAGAGAAGAAGCAACTGAAGGCGTTAGAGTGGAGAATTGAGGAAGGGGAGAGAGAAAGGAAAAGGAACAATGTGGTGGTATCAGGGCTAAAAGAAGGAAAATGGGACAAAGCTAAGGTGGAACAATGGTTAGGTGAGAAGCTGGGGCTTTCGGTAAACGTGAAAAGGACGTGGGTCATCAGAGGAAAAGGAAAGAGCAAAGTAGAAGTGGAATGTGAAAATAGAGAGGAGAAAGAGAAGATTATGGAGGAAAAGAGCAAGCTGAAAGGGACGGACTGGAGAAGCGAAGGAAAGCCAGTGCAAATAGGAAGAAACAAGTTAACGGTAGGAGACACAACGTACTACTGGAACGAAAGAGGGGATAGGCTTTTTTGAGAAGGGGAGGCAAGATGGCGGTGAGAAGGAGAAAAGGGAAGAAAGGGGAAAAGGGAAAAGAAAGGAGAGTCTGAAGGTGTTGTGCTGGAATGTGGCAGGACTGAAAGGAATAGAAGAGGAAGGATGGAGATACGTATTAGGATTTGACATCATATGCCTACAGGAGACGTGGGCAGAGAGCGGTGAGGAGGAAAAAATAAGCAAGAGACTGAAGGGTTTCGAGACAGAGGTAAGAGAGGCGAAAAAGGGGGGGAGTAGAGGGAGATTAAAGGGAGGAATGATAATGACAGTTAGGAAAGATAGGAAAGAGGACAAAGTTTAATGGTTCAGAGGAAGATCAGGAGAAGTCATAGGTGGCAAATGTAGTTTAAAGGGGGAAAAGTGGTGGATAGGTTCAAAATATATGAGGGAGGAGAAGGACATTTTAGATGAAGGGGGAGTGGAGGAAAAGAGGGAGTCAAAGGATGGAATAGTGAACCAAGAAGGGGAAGAGCTGCTAGATAGGCTAAGAGAGTGGGGGCTATCAATCCTAAATGGAAGTACAGAAGGGGATGAGGAAGGGGAATTCACGTACGTGGGAGGAATGGGATGTTCGGTAATAGACTACGGGATAGTAAATGAGGAAGGCAGGAGAAAGGTAAAGTCACTGAAGGTAGAAGATAGAATGGAGTCAGACCATGGAGCATTAGAATTGGAATTAGAGAGAGGCAGAAGTTCAGAAGGGTTTGAAGAGGAAATGAAAAGAACGGTGTGGACAGAGAAGGCCACCAGGGAGTATAGAGGCTGGCTAGCTAAAGGGGGGGAAGCAAAAACATGGAGGGAATTAAAGATTAAAATAAGAAACGCGATCCAAACAAAGAAGGGGAGAAGAAAAAGGAGAGACGGCAGCAGATGGTGGGATGAGGATTGCGGGAAGAAGAGGGCAGAAATGAAAAGGGCAAAAAAAGGGATAAAGAGGTGGGGAAAAGACAGGTTCACGCAGGCGAAAAGAGAGTTAAAGAGCATGTATAAGAAAAAAAGGAGGCAGGGTTGAAGAAAGAGCTAAGGGAGGCAAAGGAGGACAGATCAGGAAAAAAATTCTGGAGAATGGTGAAAAGGAGAAGGAAAGGCAAAACGGAGCAGGTAGATAAAGGGATAGAAGATAAGAGTTGGATAGAGTTTTTTAAAGGGCAACTGGGAGAGAGAGAAACGCAGGAGAGAGGGAGAGATATGGTGGAAGAGTCAGGGAGTGAAGAGGAAGCAGAGGAGGGAGAGATAGAAGTAGAGGAAGTAAGGGAAATAATCAAGAAGCTAAAGGAAAAGAAAGCACCAGGAGAAGATGAAATCCAGAATGAGGCTTGGAAGCAGGGCGGAGAAAGGATTGTGGAGGAATTAGTGAAGATACTGGGAAAGATATGGAAAGGAGGAGGATTGCCAGAAGAGTGGAGGAAAGGGAAGGTCACGCCAATCTACAAAAAAGGAGATAAGGGGGAGTGTAAGTACTATAGAGGAATCACACTAATGGACACAGGATACAAAATATATGCGGAACTGATAAATGGAAGATTGGAGAAGAAACTGGAAGAAGCGGAAAAGTTAAGTGATACGCAGATGGGATTTAGAAGAGGTACAACGGATGCTATATATGTGGTGAGCAAGGCGGTAGAGCAGGAGCTAAGGAAGAAAGGAGGGAAAGTGTACGCGTGCTTCGCGGACATGCAAGCAACCTTTGACAAAGTAAACAGGGAAGAAGTGTGGAGAATGATGAGGCAGCTGGGTGTGATCAGAAGGATAAGGGAAAGGGTAAAGAAAATTTACGAGAAGACGGAATTTGAAGTAAGGATAGGGGAAAGGAATGTAGGCAGTTTTGAGACACAGAAGAGAGTGATACATGGATGCCCGCTAAGTCCACTACTGTTCAACGTGGCAATGGCAGACTTGGAAGGAGAGATGGGAAAGATGCAAGAAGGAGGAATAATACTAGGGAGAAGGAAAGTATGGTCAATCTCATATGCAGATGATGTAGTTCTGCTCGCAACAAACGCGAGTGGGTTGAAACAAATGTTAAGAAGATTCAGAAGATTCATCAAGAGAAAGG